>OZ005734.1:97149886-98491553 GCA_963930755.1 Eudasyphora cyanicolor
CAAAAAAAATATTATTTTTTCTATGATTTTTTCTTGCAACGACAAATTCTTTTTTTGTAATATATCATTAATATTAACGGAAACAGTTTTTGGCCTCTAGCGACATTTTTTAAATTTTGAGTTGTTACCCTTTTGTGGAACAGGTGCGATATATTGCCATTTTCAAACCCAAGTAGCTATAAGAAGTATCTGTGCTAAATTTCAGTCATCTATCTCAATTATTGTGGATTGTAGCGTGATTACAACAGACGGACGGACGGGCATGGCTAAATCTTTATGTGGTCTCTGATCAATATTTCGAGGTGTTACAAACGGAGTGGCAAAATGGATATATGTAATCTTCATCAGGATAAGTTCGAAGTTGGGCCATACTTGCCTACTCCTTCGAGTACCTCCCCCACAAAAATGAAAACTTGATTCGTTAATTTAATAATATATTATTAGTCGCTATCACCTTCAGAAAAAATAGCCAATTTGCCACGCGGTACCTGGCATTGTCGTACCTCCCACACAATGGGACCACTTTGCACAAAATGTTAACGGCTTATAACTATGATTCCAATTCTCATTCTCATTTAGAGAATACTTTTTTTAGTACCCACAGTCCTAAAAAACATTATTGCCACGCCCCTTTTGCCAAACTAAAAAATATGAAACATGTTTTTTGCATTTCTCTTACTTTTTTTTACAAAATGGCTCATAACTTACGCATTTATCCATAGATTGTCATAGTTTTCTTTCGTTAGGATACAAGTATTTTAAAAGTGGAATAAATTTTTTTTTTGGTTTTTTCTTTCTACTTTTATGGTTTTTTCGTGCCAGTTAAAAAAGTTTCTTTTGAAAAAATGACCTTTTTCTAATTTATTTAACGACTGTTACTAAACCACTGCTTCTACGTGAGTGGTATATTTGCAACACTTGTTGCGCTCTATAGGGCTTATACGTGGTTATATGTGGTGCAAATACCAAATGTACCATCCATGAAAACTGGAAATAAAAAAAAATTACCAAATAAATATTTTTTAAATATATTTTTCTTGTTTTTGTTTTATTCGATCTGCTTTCACAGTACATATTTTGTTTTTGTACTCAGGCTCAAGATCGTTATTGTTGTTTCCAGTATATGAAAACAACTTTGTTAAAAATTAAAGAAGAAGTGAGTGACATGTATTAGGGGCGGTTGTAATGGTTGGATAGACAGATCTGTTTCGGGAGCCACCAAACTCCCATTATCAATATCCTTATTACAACGATTACTTCAGTCGAAATTATTAAATATATACGCACAGCCAAGTATCATTAAACGAGAACTGTTTGCTAAAAGCGCATATCTTCAAAAAAAAAAGGCAATTCAGTAATCATCGTTTCATATTTATGAATCTAATTTACACCGGAAAATGTTAAGCATAGCCCTTCGGCAAAATTTGTGTAAACTACAAGATAAGAAGATAAGCGTCTGCATCAGTAATATTTTGGGTCGCGGTAGGTAAGGTTAGGATAGTTTGAACAAAGAAAACGTTATAACGTCTTTTGATATGTTTAATCGGTGCTAGAGACGAATTTCCTCAGTATCTTCCAGTTATGTATATCCTCTGAGATGAGTCAGATCTGGTAATGTGTCGGACCCGAAGTATCGGGATCTTGCATGTGCGAAAGCTGGACATTGGCACAGATAGTGTTCCATCGTTTCGATGCCTCCACATGCTTGTCCTGCATTTGTTGTGATCTGATTGTCATATGCGGTGCAGATGTGCTTGTAAACTTGAGTGTCCTGTTAGAACACACATCATCTTGCTATACTCGATCTTGTTTAGTTTCAATAAACTATATGTATGTTTTCTTCTCCTTTTTGTCTCCTTACAGTATCTTCGAAGTTTCTCCCATAATTTCGCTAATTAGTAATTAGTATTGGAAGCTTTGTTTAAAGAACCAATCAATTCTGAATTTATTTAAATGATTTAGAAAAAGTGTGCGGACATCCTTGCCAATCGACCGAATTTGCCCTGATTTTACAAGAGCCAAGGCAAGGATACCTGCAGACTTTTCAACAGAGCTCGACGTAAGAAGCAGGAGTTTCGTTTCGCCAATCTAATGATTTTATTGAATTCTTTGAGTCTTCTGTGGTAGTCGTATACTGAAATATATACTGATAGTTATCAGTATGGTAGCTATCAAAAAGGTGGCTACGTCCAAATATCACACACTGGCTTTACATGAGCATGATTAGACCAATAATAATCTACGCCTCTGTAGTGTGGTGGACATCAATGGCAAAGAAGTACAGTTCGACCTCTGGTTCCTCAACAAGAAGTCCCAGTCCCGTTTCCCTTCCCTTTGGTGACACTTTCTTTTATGTAATCCTTCCAACTCAGTTTCCGATCTAAGATATATACTATGTCCTTTGGTTCCTAAATGAAACAAATGGCCTCAATCCCAAGATTACTCTTAAGTATTTTGTAATTGTAAGTACATATACATATATTGCAATTGTCTTATTCAGGAAACGAAGTTTGTCAAATCGCGCGATCCGTATAGAAAATTATACCCTGTTTCACGATGTCGAAAGAAAAACTAAGCGAAAGAAAACAAGTCACCCACTTTCGTCAAAACTCGAACAAACACAAAGCTATCATTAATACCAACAGTAGGTACCGGCAATATCTGTCAGCTGTCGTTTACTCAATGCGAGACAGTAACAAAGCGAGACAGTCACTTACTCCTCAACTCCGCAGCTTCTGCAGAAGTCATTGAAATCAATTCAAATCTTCCTGACGTGTTCGCCGATCAGGCAATGTCCCGTCAGAACGTAGACATTATTTTCTGCTTCAGTGTGATCAAATATTTTGACCTTCTTAGGTCGTAGATTTTTGTAGCTACCCTACAGGTGTCGACTTCTGTCCATCTCTCACTGGACAGCATCTTGTCTAATGTAAATGTAAATTCTTCGAGAATTTGCAATGTTATCCCTTTCCTAGCAAGTTCATCGGCTAGGCAGTTCCCCAGGATATCCTTATGCATTGGTACCCATATGCGACATATATTAAACTGCTCAGCCATCTCGTTTGAGAGATCAGCGGCAGTCGAGTGCTGTTTGTGAATTTAGGTATGTAGCCTTCAGAGATTTAATGGCAACACCAGTATTGGTCACTATGTTGCGACTCAGCTATTTGGCGACTTGCCATATTGCCATTATCTTTGTTAAAAATTAGGGACAAGGATAGACAATGCAGGTATCTGGTATTTTGTGACCTATATCAAGACTGTGTTCCTTACAGTGTACTGCGAAGCTAACCGTGTCATAAAGCTTGGAACCATCTGCACGGAAGTGGAGATAGTTTCTATTTCCTGGTATGCTGCCAACCCAGTCCTCTCTGGCAAGTATCTTAATGGTAAAGTTCGTCTCGAAGGTGTACATAGTTGGTAAATAGTCCACTCGCTAGAATGCAATATCCCCAAGTGGAGTCGGAGAAATTTACCCGTAGTCGAAAAATTATGCTCGACTCTAATTTCGAGATGTATGGTGCAAAATGCACTATTAATGTGATAGAACTTTTGCACTCAAAAAAATTTGAGAAAATAAATGTTTGTATATATCGATATATCGAAAATAGCTATAAAGTCAACCAAAGTATCGAATTTCGTGTAAAGGCAGATTTAGGACAGCTCTGATTATAAATATATCTGATCAATTTAGCTAGGTTAATGTGCTGCTAACAAAACAATAATTTTTGCAAGACTATACGCTAGGTCGGTTGAAGCCAACTATATAATAGGCTATACCAACTTGTTAGAGAAGAATTAGCCCAGATATGGTTGATATAAATATGAAATGATTACCTTATAAATCTAAACCGAATTTCTTCAAATTGCAAAATTTCAAAATTATTAAATGTGAAATACAGTTTCCACAGCTCTTGAAGGCCGAATCGGAAGGATTCAGCCCCCATATACTGGGTTTTCCAACAAGAGGTGTTATTTTGAATCACCCGGTATTTCGGTAGCTGCCACCTTTGAAGCTTTTATTCTTTGACATTTGACAAGTAGAAACTACGCCATTACTAAAAATAGAACGATACACGATTCAACAACGCATTGAAATTAATAAAATTCTCTATAAAAATGGTGAAAATCTTGCAGTCACAGTTCGCAAAACTAAAGCATTTTTGGGTCGTCGTGAAGCACCTTGTCGGACCGTAATACAGAAATTGATGGAAAAATTCGTGAAGAATAAAGCCTGTGCACGTCGTTCAAGAACAACTGAGAATATTGCTGCTGTAGCCCAAAGTGTTGTAGAAAACCCAGGTTTGTCCATTCCTCGTTGTTTTTTGGAATTGGGCATTCCACAAACGTCATTACACCGTATCTTGCATAAAGACTTGGGTCATAAGGCTTATAAAGTTCAGTTAACACAAGAACTCAAGCCGGCCGATCATCAACAACCTCAAGTCTTTGCTGATTGGGTCCTTGAAATGCATGAAAATGATCCGCAATTCTATCGAAAAATCATCTTGACTGATGAGGCCCATTTTCACCTCGGTACGTCAACAAGCAAAATTTTCGCATCTGGGGCTCGGAAAACCCAAGAGTTGTTGTTGAGAAGCCTCTCCATCCTCAACGTGTGACTGTTTGGTGCGGTTTATGGCCCGGCGGGGTCATTGGACTTTACTTTTTCGAAAATGAGGTTGGATCAACAGTTACGGTGAATGGATTGCGCTATCGAGAGATGATTAATGATTTTTTATGGTCGGAGTTGGATGGTATTGATCTGGACAAAGTTTACTTTCAACAAGACGGCGCTACGTGCCACACAAGCAACGAAACCATCGCTCTGTTACGGGAAAAGTTTCCGCACCGTGTTATCTCTCGAAGAGGTGATCACAATTGGCCACCGAGATCTTGGGATTTAACACCTTGCGACTTCTTCCTTTGGGGCCACGTGAAAGATAAAGTCTACGCCAACAGCCCAGCGTCGATTCAAGACCTCAAAGATAGAATTCGTGAGGCTATCGAGGACATAGGGCAACCACTTTGCGATTTGGTTATGGAAAATTTCACGAAAAGGATATGGTCCTGTAAGCGTGGTCGTGGTGGCCATTTGGCTGATGTTGTTTTTCATTATTAACGGCATACTTTCCTCTTTATTATGAAATAAGCATCCGATCATTTATCTCAAAAAATGACATTTTTCTTTGAATACCAAAATAACACCTCTTGTTGGAAAACCCTTTACAGAGAAATATCTAAATCTGGAAGTTTTTTAACCTATATCTTATTTTAAATAAAATTAACTCAGCCTCATTAGATATATAATTTCGGAAATTTATGTTATTTATCCGCCGGAGTCGAACTCGGAGTCGGAGTCGAATAGTTTTAAAATCCTACTCCGGGTGGCGGAGTCGAGTGGTTTTGGGTCGACTCCACAGCCCAGCTCAAGTGTTAGGTTAGGTTAGGTTAGGTTGAGAAGAGGAGGCGGTGAAATTCCACCTCATGTCCTTGGACATACACGTAAGCCAGTATTCGGCCTGTTGTGCGCTCTAATTGTTATTATTTAGAAAGGTCGGTAAGCTATTTTAGGAACTCTGTACTGTCGACATAGTCCTTAATTTTCTTCCAGTCTACGCCCCTAAGTTGGGTCAAGTCTGGTATAGCATCATTTCCTAAGAAACGTGATCTATTGTTGGCGAACGCTGGACAGTGGCAGAGGAAATGCTCCAACGTTTCATCATCCTCCCCGCATGCCCTACATATACTGTCATCTACAACTCCTATCCTATGTAGGTGTGCTTGTAAGCATGTGTGTCCTGTAAGGACGCCCATGATCTTACTAATTTCTACCTTGCTCAATCTCAGTAAGGTCTTGGCCTTGTCCTCGTTTGGGTCACCCCACAAGACCTTCGTTGTCTTCCCAACGTTTTCACTATTCCATTGCGTGATATGGGCGTTCTTCGCCCATATTTGTAGTTCAGAACGCATAACTCTGAAGGGTTTTGCGTTCTCTAATGTTGTTGTTTGCAAGTCTCTGGCTCTAGATGCCAAGGCGTTTGCTTTCTCGTTACCCCTTACTCCGCAATGGCCAGGCACCCATATGATGCATATAGTGCCGTATTCGGAGTAGGCGTTAATCGCCATTTTACAATCTAAAACGGTCCTCGACCTCACCGTTCTAGACGTTATCGCCCTAATAGCCATTTGGCTATCTGTTAAAATATTCACTTTTGTTGGTCTTGTGTTAGTCCCAAGCCAGCTCACACATTCTGTAATTGCTCGGACTTCCGCCTGCAGGACTGTGTTATGGTCTGGCAGACGGAATAAGAGTTCGGTTTCCGGTTCTTCGATGTAAAGTCCTAGCCCCGTTCTCTCCCCTAGTTTCGATCCATCTGTATAACAGCAATTTCCAGATGTTGTCTGTACTACGGTTCCATCAATCCAGGATTGTCTGTCTGGTATCATGGTCTCACACTCAGCAACCATTGATCTTTCAGGTATTCTGTCGGATACTGATGATATGTCAGTTAAATCCACCGTCACTACCTCAGCTATCTTTTGATGATATGACACGTGATCGCTTTCGATCCATTCGCCCATCACTTTGAGCCTCGTCGCCGTGAGGGCAGCTTCATATCTAATCTGTATTTCTATTGGTTGGATATTCAAGATCGTCTCCAATGCCCTACTGGATGTGGTCTTCATTGTCCCGCTTATGCCGAGACAACACATTCGTTGGACCTTTTGTAATATCATTATGTTGCACTTATTCTTCATTGATGTCCACCACACTACTGATGCGTAAGTCAAAATAGGTCTGATTACGCTCTTGTAGAGCCATTGTGTCATACTTGGATTAAGGCCCCATTTTGAGCTAATGGCTCTTCTACATAGTGCCCAGCATATGTGAGCCTTGTTTGCTCGTTCTTCTATGTGGCACTTCCAATTTAGTTTCCTGTCCAGGATAACACCTAAGTATTTGACCCTGTTGGAAACTGGAATTGTTTTGTTTAGGAAATGCGGGTCATCATACTGACCAATCTTCGTTTTCCTTGTGAACAGACATATCTCTGTCTTTTCTGGGTTTACATTTAGGCCTCTCGGTCAAGCCCAGTCATATGCAATTTTTATTTTTATGTCGTGGGACCCACAATTTATCCATCTATTCCTTAGCATGTGGCTTATCCAGTCTCGGAGAGCCCGGTCCACCTGAAACTGGTCTAAGGATTGGATGAGTGGGTCGGTCCGTACATTATTGAACGCCCCTTCAATGTCTATACATACCGCAAGTGTATACATCTTTCCATTGAAGGATTCTTCTATGTTGTGTACTACATCGTGTAGGGCGGTATCCACCGATCGCCCTTTAACATAGGCATGTTGTCTAAATTTTAGCATTTCGCCTGGTATCTTACTTTGAATCATGGTATCCACTATACGCTCCATGGTTTTGAGTAAGAACGATGTTAGGCTTATTGGTCTATAAGCCTTAGGTGTTGCATAACTTGCCTTGCCGGGTTTAGGTATGAAAACTACCCTTGCCTCCTGCCAGGCTTTCGGTGTGTATGCGAATTTTAGACATGCTGTGAAAATGGCGGCTAGATGAGTTGATATGTAATCCACCTCCATCTGTAGTAGTGCCGGAAATATTCCATCAGGTCCTGGTGCCTTAAATGGTGAAAAGCTTCTTACGGCTTCTTTGACCATATGGTCTGTAATGATATGACTTAGTTGTTCCTCATTTTCACTGTAGTTCGGTATCTCAGTCTGGCCCGTCGTACCTTGCGGAAAATGGGTGTTCATCAAAAGTCTTACCATCTCTTCGGTTGAGTCCACTCTTCTGCCCATATCGTCTACCATTGTTTCGGTTTGGGTATGGGTTTTTGAGAGGAATTTTTTAATTTTAGAAACATCGTTAACGCTATCGACCTGTTCGCATAATAGCTTCCAGGAGTTTCGTTTTGCTGTTCTTGTGATTTTGTTATATTCTCTGAGTCTTCTATGGTAGTCGTCCCAGTATACTGGAGATTTTTTACGGCGTGCCCTATTGTAAAGTCTACGGACCTCTTTCCCAATGTTGCGAATCTCCCCGGTCATCCAAGGCTTCTCTTGGGCTGATTTCCTTTCTCGAAGCGGACAGCTGTCTTCGAAAGACCTTACTAATATATCCGTAATGTAGTCAACATTAGTGTCAATATCCTCAACACTTAGGCACTCGAAAAGTCCATGCCCTAGTCTTTCTCTAATTAGCTTCCCGAATTTTGTCCATTTAGTTTTGGCCTTATTTCTGAAACTTATTGGGTTCGGCGGTGGCCGTGCTATCTTAAACCTTATGTAACGGTGATCAGAAAAAGAATGTTCTTCAGAGACCCTCCATTCCTGTATCACGTCTATTAGATTTTCTGAACATATTGTTATATCTAATACTTCTTCCCTTATTCTATTAACGAAGGTAGCCGTGTTACCTATGTTAAGTGTTATTAGGTCGTTAGTATTCAAGAATTCTACTAGGGCCTGGCCCCGTTTATTAATGTTAGTACTACCCCACGCGACGTGGTGAGAGTTAGCATCGCAACCTACTAGTACTTCGTTACCTGTTTGTTTGACTTTCCTCACCAAGCGTTGTAGTTCCGACGTAGGTGGTAATGTCGGTGAATCGAAAGGCAGATATACTGATGCTAGGTATACACTTCCATTCCCTTGTTTCAGTACTGTAGCATCCGATGTTGACAACTCTGGAGAAAAAAGATAACATACATTTTTGTGACATATAATACAAGTCCTTGGTCTAGTTCCTGTATTTGCATAAAACAGTTGGTAATTAACGTGATTTAAGCCAGTAAACTTGTTTCGAATCGTCCATGGTTCTTGGATTAAAGCAATATGAGTCTTACCTTTATTTATTATTTCCATCAAAGCGTTGGTTGCCGCCTCGCTCCGATGGAGGTTTATCTGGACGACTTCAATCATTGGTCCTCCAGTAACCGGTCTTCTTGGGAGTCAGTGATTGTAGATTCGGCTCCCTCATCATTTTTTGGCTGCAGTGAGCGCTTATCTTCATCGCTGCCTTTATTATTTATTGGCTCAGTTGTCCGGTTTTCAGCGCCAACCAAAGCCTTACCAATTTTGAAGAAGACTGCTTTGTTCACATAGAACGCCATACCCTTCGTCTTGACCAGGCTGGCCATGGAGAGCCGATCCAAACCCACCACAAGGAGAGTGCCATCACGGTCATTCTCTCTGTGGAAGACTTCCCACCTCTTCACGTCCAGTCCCTTGTTTTGCTGGCCAAAGAGTTTGAGCATGCGTTCTGATGTGAAATTGCTGCCCCATCCTTTGACGTGTACTGTTGTTTTTATGAGCTGAGGGATGTCCCTCCTCCTTACCAGTTTCAGCTTAGCGCCTTCCCAGGGAGAGGGGATGCTATCCACAAGCTCTTTGAGGGTCTCTATACATTCTGGTGACGCGAAATTCATCCTCAGTGTGTCCCCTTTGAACTCGCTGCTCATTATTTGAATTGGGGGCCCGTCGTCGGAGTTGAGAGCGTGCTCCACAATTTTATTATTCACCAAGTCTTCAACGTTGTTGTGTTGGTCAGTGGGGATTTTGCCGGATGCTCTGTTGATGTCGATCACTGCGTAGCAGAGCTCGTCTCTATATTGCTTTCTGGCTACTTTGGCATAAGATGGTGGCTTCTTACCTTTTTCATCAACCAACTTCCTCTTCCGTAAAGATCGTGACATCTTTTTGGATGTACTATGCTTTCCGGAGGGTTCCGTGGTTGCGCTCGCTTCCTTTGTAGTTGGATCGACTTTGTCGCCGCCCTCTCCACCAGGATACAGACTGGAGTCTCCTTCGTGAGGGGCTTGACTTGTTCTCTCCAATTTACTTGAAAGCGGGGAGCTCTTTTTCTTCTTCGGCGGTTTCGCAGTGTTCTGCTCTTCTGGAGATCTGATCCTCTTTCCTGCCTCCGCAGAGGTGGATGGAGTTTCAGATAGCTCCTTTGGAGCATCCTGCACTATGGCCTGTTTGCTGCTTCGGTTCATCTTCTTCAACTTTGTGCCCCTGATAGCTTCTTCTTTTTTGTCGTGAGCTGTGCCATGCACGCGTTGACTTCTTCTACCATCTTGCTGACCTCGACGTCTTTGGAGTTAGCTAAAACAGTAATGTTAACGTGTTCGTTTGAGTCGGAGTCGGAATCGGATTCTCTACCTGTACTAGAAGGGTGGGTCCAGTTAATACTCTCCCGTGGTTCCTCCTCTTCCTTCTCCGTATTTTTGCCAATGGCTGTATGTGCGCTTGTTGCATTGTCTGCGACTACAGGCGCCAAGGCACACACACCTGTAGGAGGATTGGTTGCGCTTGTTTCACTTACTACGACTACAGGTGCCAAGGCAGCCACACCTGTAGGAGACATTGAAAAATTTTTTGGCTCGCTATCTTGGGATAACGACGGCACGTGACTAGGGAGCACATCAACAATTGCCGCCGGTACTGGGGTTATTACTCCCTGCACCGTAACTTTATTTACACATTTCCTACTTTCCATATTGTTTTTTTGTTTTAGGGGAAACACCCCCATAGTCAGTTTTGGTCCGCGGGGAATGCAATATTCCCTAAGGTGGTGTACACACTGTTCCATCCCCCCCAGGGGCGCCTCAGTAAGGATAGAAAAAAAATCCACCCTCCCTGAGGCATCCCTAGTTGAGATGAAACAGTGTGTCCATCCCCCTCCCCCTATCCGCCACCTGGGGACGCGCCCGTTAGGAGACTGACAACTCCAGCGGGAGCTCAAGTGTTAGTTTTAATGCTGGTTGCAACTGCTCTAGCCACAATATCAATCGGCAGTAGATGGTGAAGGACCTGTAGAGACTGTCGCTATAGTCCTTAAAGCCCGACTTATTCTTAGGCAGCCAGTTCTCTGAACATTCATTTATTGACAGGTGATGGATTTTGGATGAATTACTGCTATATATATACAAAAAGAGAGGTCCAAACGTGACCCTGCAGTATCCCTACAGGTATATAAGGCGACGTTGACCTTCCTTAACCGTTCGAATATATTAAATCTGAAGGACAATCTCCTGTGTAGGATTATTGCTAGAAACTTAGCAGTTTCAAAAAGGATTAGCTCTGTTCCATTTAGCCTAGTGGAACCTTATACTTCCTATTAAAGAAAACAAATTCTGTCTTGTTTGGATAACGATTAAACAACTGTCTCCGAAGACATTGGAGATCTTGACAGTTACTGTGATTACAACGTCGTCCGCATATGCCAGGACTTTTCAGCCCCAACGTTCTATATCTAACACCGCTAGATTCCAAATTAATGCAGACAGTACTTCTCCCTGTGGAGTCCCTCTTACAAATCTCGCTAGAGTTGTGGCCCTGAGACTTGCTGTTATGCGTCTTCTGCTGAGCAAATGTTTTTGGCCTAAATCTTTCTCAATTGTTACGGCAATTCGATTTGGCAAAAGCTGTAGTTTATTAGTTCTGCTCAGAAAGCTCAATCTATATTTTGGTATTTTTCGTCCTACTTTTTAATCTTGGAAAATACGAATTTCGAAAATTCGTTATTAGTTCCTCTTAGGAAGGGAACAATGACTTTTGTCATCTTAATATTATTGTGTCATCTTAAAATTAATGTAGTAATGTTTGGTCCATTTTTAAAACTGGCTCTTGCCCTTTGGATATGGCGTCTGTACCATATTTATCGATTTGGCTTCATATACGCCCAAAAGTCTACCTGTTCATGAATATGTTCGATTCTAGCACGTAATCATTTGGATTTGGCCGTGGTATCATATTTATTCTTTATTGCTCCACTGAATTTAGCCATGTTAGCCTTGAATATCAATTGTCTTTGAATATTGGGGTGAAAATAATTATATTTAGAAAATAGTCGAGAGCTGAGTCTTTGTAAATTTCGATTGTGTAAGAGATTGCATCATCCTCTCCGATAAATATGCATTTTATTTCCCGAGTTTCGTTTGGCGCATATCTCAACAATAGGCTCCAAATTATATGACGTATTGTAGTTTTCTCCCGATCATCTTGGTTGTTACAATTTTAACAATTTCTATCTTTATTTTCAGGCTTACTATCTGTCATAATAGTACAGAGAACATCTGCCGAAGAAGATGACAACTATGAACCGCGGCACCTGGACAATGATCAATGTAAGTATTGACCCATTCGAGGGGACACCGCCGCAAAACTTACATATCAAACAAGTTTCGATTCATAACTACTTTTAAGGCAGCGTCTTTTTTCCAGTCCCAATCCGATTCACCGTTTTCCAAGCAGCTGACGCCGCCCGCTTACGCTAGTAGAAATGGCCGAACCAGAGATCTGAAACTTCCGGCCGACTCACGTTCCGAGTCGGAGAGTAGCGATGACAGTGAAGATTTATTTGATGATGATGACGAGGAAGGTTCCACAGAATACTATGATGAAAGCGAAGAGAGTACGAGCGCCTCGAATGGCAGTGAAAATAGTGGAAGCGATGAATCATTGCCACGACTGCTATCACAATCAGCCTTCAATCGTATCTCCGAAACATTGGGTGCACTGAATACAGTGGGTCATTTACTGGTTGACATGACCAGGGGAGGGGCCCAGGATAGCAAATCAGAAACCACTTTACCTCCATCTCCATCACCGTCGCCTTCGACGACAACCACAACAACTACAGAACAATCTGCCAGAAAAGATGAAAACACGGCAAAGGTTTTGGGTGCTACCGCAGCAGAGAATAGCATCATTCCTGTTAAGAGCTCATCCTCTATTCAAGTGGCCAACAAACGTATAGGCCTAGATGAACCGATCAGTAAACCCATGTTTGTGGAAAACAAAGAGATCAAAAAGAAGAAGAAAAAGAAGAAGAATAAGAACAAAACTAAGAAACCCTCTGGAGACCTCCAACAACTGAATTCCACTACTCTGAATAAAGTTGCCACCACTTTGAGACCTACCACCCTAAGACCTACAACATTGTCTACCAATGAACGGGTTGACTTGGACAACGATGAAGGTTCAGCTAAAGATGTGGAAAATCGCTGTAAAACCCCTAGTGGTCGTCCGGGACGCTGTGAAGATCTGAGCAGTTGTCCAGCTCTGCTTTTGAATTTGAGTAGTCTGCGAGAGTCACTTTGTTTCAAAAGTCTCTTCGTGCCTGGCGTATGTTGCCCTTTACCCGAAACTTCGACGGTATTGACCACCCAAAGGCCACTTAGATTGACCACCAGAGCACCTAGCACAACCACCACCACTACCACAAAGCGTCCCACAAATCGTCCTTCATCCACAAATTTGGTCTTAAGACCCCAAAGTAAACCATCGACAACAACGACTAGTACCACAACAGTAAATCCCTTGGATTCAAATGATTTGGAGCTATTGGGTACCAATAATATTGTAGATCCCGAGGAATGCGGTCAACAGGAATATTCAACGGGCCGTATTGTTGGTGGCGTGGAGTCGCCGAATGGTCAGTGGCCTTGGATGGCAGCCATTTTCTTGCATGGTCCTAAACGTACGGAATTCTGGTGCGGCGGTTCTCTGATAGGCTCGAAATATATTCTAACCGCTGCGCATTGTACTCGAGATTCCAGACAGAAACCGTAAGTATAAACATACGAGTACATTAATTGAAGATCTTCAATGAAAGTCTTAACCTGTTTGTGGTTTCAGTTTTGCTGCCCGTCAATTCACGGTACGTTTGGGTGACATAGATCTTTCGACCGATGCCGAGCCTTCGGCTCCTGTTACCTTTGCCGTTAAGGAAGTTCGAGCTCATGAAAGGTAAAATGACTATGGTTTTGTATAATTGTATGAGATTCTAATCTTATTTCTATATTCTGTTTGAAAAGGTTTTCTCGCATTGGCTTCTATAACGATATCGCTATACTGGTCCTAGACAAACAAGTGCGTAAATCTAAATACGTTATTCCCGTTTGCCTGCCGCGAGCTGGGCGTATGCCTCCCAAAGAACGTTTGCCCGGTCGTAGAGGTACTGTGGTTGGCTGGGGTACCACCTATTATGGCGGCAAAGAATCGACATCACAGCGTCAGGCCGAATTGCCCATTTGGCGTAATGAGGACTGCGATCGTTCGTATTTCCAACCGATCAATGAGAATTTCTTATGTGCTGGCTACTCGGATGGTGGAGTAGATGCTTGTCAGGTGAGATCCCCGTTAACACTTCAGGTTACTAGAGAAACAATGCTTAACACTATGTATGTTATTTGCAGGGCGATTCCGGTGGACCTCTTATGATGCGTTATGACTCCCGGTGGTTGCAATTGGGTGTGGTTTCCTTTGGCAACAAATGCGGTGAACCTGGTTATCCGGGCGTTTATACTCGTGTTTCGGAATATTTGGATTGGATAACCGATCACACCAAGGACTAGATCATCTACCAGTGCTTTGTTCTTTTTAAGAATATGACTAGTCTAAATTATTGAAACGTCCTGTTGAATTTGTTCTATGTAATTTATTGACATTATCCCCTAATCCATATTAGTTTTTAATTAATTTTATAAATAATTTATTTAATTTAACAAACAAAAAACTAATAAATTGTATATTTAAACACATGGCTGCAAGAATAATGTCGAGGGTTTTGGTGGAAAATATATATAGAATAAGCAGAAAAAGACTAAAATCAGGCTAGATAGACTATATTTTAAAGGTTTATGCTTAATGTGTTCCTTCTGGAGCATGACGAATGAAAATATATATTTTTTACTTTGAGACTCTATCAAAATTGGATCTATACTCGTATGTCCCTCTTTTATTAGAATTGGTTTAAGGCGAGATGAAACATAACACAGTACAACACATGATTTTGGGTCTCAATTCTGAGAAATGGACGTGAAAGTAGCCCCAAAAATAAAAACTTCTGCATCATTCGTTTAGTCACGTTGGCTCAATTAATGATTTAATGGCCATACGATTTTTTTTGCTCAATATGTATTTTTTGCACTTCTATATTTTTTCTTGGTATAAAGTACGGAATATCTTTTGTGTCTAAAGCAAAGTTGTAGATATCGAATAGGAGAAAAAAATGCGGAACAAACTACCCGAAAAAAGCTCATCCAGTGCCTTAAAAATCGCAGAAATGTTCCGTTCTGTTTTATATGTATACGTATAAAACAGAACATACTTGACTGAATGAATGATGTAGAAGCTCTTATTTTTGGGGCTACTTTTACGTCCAATTCTCAGAATTGAGTCCCAAATCAATGAGCTGAAAAATGTTGTACTGTTAAATTTCAAATTTCATGCAAATCCGTTGGAAAATGTGGCTACTAGAGTGCGAAAAGGACGAATAGGGGTCATTATATTTTTGCTTTGCGATAATAATAGAATGGTTTTAGGCAGAAAAATCGCCTAGAGATCGCAAAGGATAGTGTATATGTATAGGATAGTATGGGTATGGTCTGCCCACACCCATTAGCGGCAGATCAACTCGATCGTTAATTTATAATCCATCCCTCACTTGCAACGGGCAAATAGAGATTCGGTTGTATATTCCTGAAGGTATGCAAGCAAAATATAACCCCCACTACAGATGGTAAGGTAGTAATCGTGGTTGCAACTCAGCCGTCACGCCAATAATTTTTGGATCTTCAAACTCTAATATAAAAGAGGTGTCATCTACATATTCCCGAGATCAAATGCATGTCTTTGATCACTGTGTCGATAAGGGGAATTTCCGTATTTCAATGAGTGCTAAGGACCAAACAGCTCCAGTCTACTCACGGGGCAAAATCGCCTTTTTGATATGTTTGAATCGAAATAAAATATATTTGTAACACAAATTTTTAAATATTATTTATTTCTGAACAAATACATTTTATTTGAAAATTAAGATATACAACAAAATATATTACAACAAAATATATTTGCAAACTAAATCAAATAAAATATGTGTTTAAATACAATACGAATATGTTTAGGACAATATTCTACAGAAGCGTTTTTTTTAGCGTGCAGATAGGTAATCGGAGATACTGGGCGGTCTCCAGTTATTTGCCTTATGAAGAGTAAGAAAAAGGAGAGTAGTTGAAGAAGCATGCTTAGATGAGTATGAGCGAATAATTAGCACAAACGTTCAGGGTATTTAACAATGCCAAATCTACTGGGGTCACTAATGACGGGGATTCCTAAAAGGTCAACTTAAAATATATAAGATGGAGCTTAGGAAAGCGCAAAGACTTCTTCTTCTTCTTGGTATTGTAGAGAAGTGGAAAATGTCTCCCGGGAACTCGAACGCGAGGAACAGCCGAACCAACAAGAAGGCGAGTGGACGACGAACGTCGCACAGTGGGCTAAAAAGGAAAAAATTGACATAATTCTGCCATTTCAAAACCACTTATCGTATGGCGATGAAATTAGGTGTGTATACAAGAGGTGTTAGAGAGTTTAAGTTCGGAACTTGGGCCCCCTATCTCAAACAGGGACAGAGCTACAGGGCCCTAAAGTTGACCACCTCGGGTATACAAAATTTTCATCGGTTTCTATCTTTTGAATGGAGTGTCCGATTTGAGTGGCACTCCTAGACCAGATCTACAATAAACATTTTATAGCTTGAACATATCTTGAATAGTTTCCGAGATATGTGGATTTTAAATAGGAATTTTTCATTTTTTCGCCGACTTTGACTTGGAGTTTAGCCAATATCTCAGTCAAAAGTTTACCGATTTTGTTAAAGGACAAAAATAAGTCTATTATTATTTCACCGCTACAAGTTTCGCCAAGTGGAGTCAGTATTGGTCTTCTGGAAAATTCAGCATCGAGAATAGTTTCCAGTCTACTATTCTAGGGACTTTTTCCTCAAAAGTGTGGAATGGGATTTCACACAAAATAAAAAATAGTGACGAGTTCTTAAATGTTAACGCCATACTTGCAAAATTGGTAATGATATACATTCTCGAAGATGCTATATTTATATAAAAACAATAATATACCTGACATTTTTACCTGATACATGTAATATGGGAAATTACAAAAATCATATATGAATGAATATTATTAACTATATGAATGAACTTTACAACAAATATTTTTATGTATGTCAATGATTAAGGGTTTCCTAGAAATAGTGCCATAAAATAATATTTTCTGAAAGGTAAATCTCACTAAATTTTATTATTGTTTGATAAAAACAGGTGATCTACAGGAAATCAGTGCATATTGACTGATATAATAAACAATAACTACAAGAAGGAAGGGGAAAAAAAAATATTTTGCATATAGACAGAAACGTAAATACGGCATAAAATTCTTAAAGATGTATACATTTCGTTGAATTTTTTTAAAGTTCTTTATTTTGATATTAGAAATAATAATCAAATGCAACATGTGGAAATTTCTAATGGAAAATTCCTCAATTCCCAAAAAATACATTTAAAATCCCCAAAAATGGGATTTTTACTTTTAGTCCTATATCTTCGATATGAAAAGCCGCGCTCGGGATTCCCTTTGCAGTCGATGTTGTTACACCCTAATACAAATAAATAAAAAAAATTTTTGCGATTCGAGAAAATCGATCAATCTTTTGAAATTTATGTAAAAAAGGTCCAATTCGGAGAAGGGTGGCAACCACACCAATTAACAAGTTCTGTGAAACGTCTCCTTTAAATGAGTTTAGGGCCATAACTTTCTTATTTCTTGACATATCTTATCGACTCCATTTTTCATGATATTGCAAATTTTATTGGCAATCCATAAAAAACACGCGAACAAAATCGGTAAACTTTTGACTGAGATATTGGCTAAACTCCAAGGCAAAGTCGGCGAAAAAATTAAAAATTAAAATCCACATATCTCGGAAACTATTCAAGATATGTTCAAACTATAAAATGTTTCTTGTAGGTCTGGTCTCGGAGTACCAAATCGGACACCCATTCAAAAATTAGAAGCCGATGAAAATTTTGTATACCCGAGGTGGTCAACTTTAGGGCCCTGTAACTCCGCCCCTGTATGAGATAGGGGGCCCAAGTTCCGAACTTAAACTCTCTAACACCTCTTGTACACACACCTAAAATTTCGCCATACGATAAGTGGGTTTGAAATGGCAGAATTATGTTAATTTTTTCCATTTTAGCCCACTGTGCGTCGCTAAATTGTTGATCGATAAATGCAGACTAAGCTGGACGATTAACAGCTTTGAGTCGTTCAACTCAGCTCGTTCCTATGGAATTTCTCCAATAGAAATGCAGAAAATGATGAAGTACGCCATGCCCTGGCCGGAGAAGATATATGAGGGCTGCATCAAGCTCTCGTATATACCCAATCGACGGAGGGATACTAAAGTGGTATCCAAGCCCAAAGCGGGAAAGATATCGCACACTAGGCCAAAAGACTTAAGGCCAATAAGCAAAGACATTCAGATTCTTTCATTCGGGCATATCTTGATACAAAACTCCTATCGGGGAACCAACATGCTTACAATAAGCGATAGTCTACAGAATCTGCCCTGAAGGGAATTCACTATTGTGGCATTTCTTGACACAAAAGGGGCTTTTAACAACATTCACTCAGATGCGGCAATTGCGGCTCTGTCACATCTAAAGTAAACTCTATCTTGATTAGACTAATTCAAAGCCTGCCAACAGAACCTTGCTGTGAATGAAATCCTGCTAGATCTAGAACGTTGTGGCTGCAAGGTCGTGGCATATGCGGAAGACGAGGCGATCGCAGTAAGTGGCAAATTCGAAAATGTCCTCAGAGATATCCTTCAGGTGGCTCTGAACAAGTTGGATAAATGGGACGGAATCAGCGATTTGGGCGTTAACACAAACAAGATAGAATTGGTTCCCTTTACTATGTTGAATAAGTTACCATATGTAGACCCTCCTCCTCGGTTAAATGAAACAGATCTAGTCTTTCGTGAAAGTAAAATTTTCCAAAATTTCTAGGAATAATTCTAGATAGGAAACTGTTATTCGGACTTAAGTTACTGGAACGTATAAGGAAGGCCAACATCGCCCTATATTACTGCAGGAAATCTGTAGAGTCGCGATGGGGCCTATCTCCTAAAATCGTCCATTGGATAATATATAACACTAGTTCGTCTAATACTGTTATACGGCATTGTGGTATGGTGGACGGCAATTGACAAACTAACCCTCATCAACCTACTATCAATGGTTAAGAGAACTGCCTGCATATGCACAAGCGGAGCTTTAAAACTACAGCGACTGAGTATCTACAAGCCCTACTCCATGTATTTTCGATTAAAAATGTGGCAAGAGAAGTTGCACCTAGAGCGGCATTACGACTAAACCTCCTATCAATGAGGAGGTACAAGAACTACGGTCACATGGGGATATCCCAGTGCTATGCTTGATAACAGACAGAGTGGACTGTATATCAACGGTGTACACCTTCCAGAGGAACTTCACAACTAAGATACCTAGCATAGAGAAATGGGTTGGCAGAATGCCAGGTAATAGAAACCATCTCCACTTATATACGCATGGTTCGAAGCTTGGTGATAAGGTTGGCTTCGGAGTACACTATAAAGACCTTAGTCTGGATATAGCTCACAGACTACCAGATACCTGCAGTTTCCATCAAGCCGAAATAATGTCACGATTGGAAGATGCCAAGTGGCTGAGTCGCAACTTAGTAACCAACACAGGCGTAGTAATTTACTCGGATATCCAGGCTGCCACCAATTCTCTGGAGACCAAATCCATAAACAACGCTCGACTGCCGCAGATCTCTTCACGACATGGCTGAGCAGTTTAACATACATCTCATATGGGTGCCTGGTCATAGGGATATCCCGAGGAACTACAAAGCCGATGAACTTTCCAGGAAACGGACGACATTACAAATTCTAGAAGAATTTGCATATACTGGTGCTTCACTATCCACATGCAAGCTTCGGCTTAGGCCAGATGCAATCAGGCAGTCCAACGAAATATGGACAGAAAACGTCACCTGTAGGGTTGCTAGACATATCTTGCCAAAATACGACCTAAGAAGGTCAAAATATCTCCTCGTATTCTAGAGGAAAAAATTGTCACGTTAGTGTCAGTTCTGACACTAACATCCCAGAAGGATGGGAATTGACTATTTTATAGTCGACTCCGCCCAACATTAAGTTTTTCTTGCTTGTGTTTATTTACTTCCTAATATTATTAATAGATTTTGATTATTTGGCTTTTTAACGCTACCATAATGTTATCAAATTAATAACCCGCAATCTAGTCGTATCTGACATTAGTCAGTTCCGAACTACATTCTTCAAATTACTCGGTAGGTGAACATAGTCGTATGTACGTAATTGCAATCAATTTAATATCACTTATGGTGAAGTTCACACCTTTGAAAACACTTTAACTGATAATGGAAATCGAATGGCCACAAATTGAGTGGGAATCGTTACGATAGCGGTCTATTAGGAATTGGCAAACAAGATAAATTATTATTTACAAAAATACATTTCGAGAAGGAATATTGACGAAATGAGAGTTTGATTTTGCGTAATTGAAGCTGTAGTTATAACGGGTGATCCAAGTAGAGATACTTTTTTCAATAGCCTTTTTTTGACAGATCACGTGTGAGTCGTGTCATGATAATTTTGTTAAGTATTGTTTGGCATTTCATCATGGAAAGACTTACGCCTGCACAACGTTTACAAATCGTTCAACTTTATTACGAAAATTCACGTTCTGTAAGGAATGTGTTTCGTGGACTTCGCTCAACTTATGGTCAACATAATCGAGTCATCGAAAATTGGAATCAACGGATGGACCATCTGAGACGTAGCCGCGGCCAACATTTGATAGACATAATCTTTAAAAAATAAACGCCAAAGAATGTTCTTTCAAATGATAATAAACATTCCCCATTCAATTTTAATGTTCTGTGTTTTTTTTTTTTTTTAAAAAAAAAGTAGGAAACCTCGAAATGGATCACCCATTATAACTGAAAGCGTTTTTTTTTAATTTTTGTGATTTATTAATAAGTATTTTAATTATATCAGCTTGGAATTTACCTCGTATTTCTAATCGCCTTAAAGTATGCTCCCATAAATATACTTCCTATGCTCCGAACTTGGCATCGACTCATTTGTTATGTTTCTCGACACAGTGGGTAAAATTATGGATCAAACTTGCCGTATTGAGCAATGGAAGTTTGATGGTGGCAGAGGCTTTAAATATTTACTACTTCAATGGACTACTATGCTCCTATATGGGCTGATCCAGAAATTTATTGGATGAGTGTGTATATCATTTGCAACGGGCCAAAAGTTTAACACAGCGGGAGTGATATAATACCATATTTATAGCCTTCACCACTCTGTGGTAAAGTGTATTATAAGTCTGTTTTGCGTCAGATGTTTTAACTCCTAAAAATACTGGAGTTACACTCACCATTAAGTATATTTTCTGTCCGTCCTTCCGTTTTTCCTTCTTAAATTCGGAATTTTATTCCGATTTAAAAGAAATTTGGTACAGAACATTTCCTACATCGGTTCAGATTTAGATATAGCCCCCTTATATACTCAGATGTACATCCTGATATGGCATTTAAGCGGTATATACAACTTATTTTTAAGCAGATCTTAATGAAATTTGCCAGACGACAGTTGTATGGATCAGTGATAACCTCTGTTAAGTTTTATGAGAATCCGTTCAGATTTAGATACAGACATTTTCCGATTTTACATATAAGGCCCATAGAATCCGCATTTATGAACAGAACTTTATACAATTTAGCAGATAACAGGGTCTTGAAGCAAGAATGATACTTGGCAAATTATAAAAAATCTGCTCAGATTTGGATCAGCTCTATATCCTGATTTGGCATTTTTGAACACATCTTTATACGATTTAGAATCTTCTAAATTTTATAAAAACCTATTCAAAAATGCAGATTATATAGCCCTTACATGAAACTTTGGGATATTGGTAAGTGTAGGGGATATATCTAAATTTGAACCAGATCTCTTAAAATTCAACAACTATAGTTCTTTTCTCAAAAAAGCTTTTATCAGCTAAATTTTACAAATTGATGTTTAGAAATGCGGATTCCATAGCCATTATATGCAAAATCAGGATATAGGTATATATAGGGGCAATCTCTAAATCTGAACCGATTTTTCTTAAATTTGGAAAAGTTTATCATCGGCACAAGCAACTATTCTGTATGAAATTTCGTAAAGATTTTATGTAAATTGTGTCTTTTATATATAAATCTAAACCGATTTTCGTAAAATTTGCCAGAATTCATTACTGCCTCATGAAACGGTCGGGTGCTAAATTTCGTAAAGATCTGCATACAAATAATTCGTATATACCTCGTAAATGCCTAATAGAGGTGTACATATATAGGGTGATCCAAGTAGAGATACTTTTTTCAATAGCCTTTTTTTGACAGATCACATGTGAGTCGTGCCATGCTGTCATGTTATTTTTGTTAAGTATTGTTTGGCATTTCATCATGGCAAGACTTAACGTTGCTTTTGTTAGTTAGTTTTGTTTTACAGCACACAATTTTCACTTATAAATATTCCAATTCATCGCTTTTTGTCAATCCTTCAATGCAATTATAAAGATTATACGATTTAAATTTTAATTAAAAATTGCACTTTGAAATTTTAAAACAGAAACTTCCCTTTAAATTAAGGCATTGAAAAATTGCCAAAATACTTAAATACAAATTAATATTTGTTTCGGATATATTAGTTTCAAATAAAAATATATTAGGATGGGAAAATATTTTTTTTTGGGACAATATCCTCCCAAACATGTAATATTTGTGTGTTTTAAATATTACATATTTGGAGTTTACGCTAAACATATATAAATATGCTTCAAGCACAATATGTTTGGGACAATATACTATAGAAGCGATTTTTTCAGCGTGTTAGAGCAGAGTGGTGTAGGGTATAATAACACTTATAAAACTTGACAATATTTCTTGTTATTCTACTCCGACAGGGTGCTATAGGATATTATATAGTCGGCTTCTGCCGACTTTTGTTCTCTTCTCTACTGGTTTGGTTCGGCGGAAATCCATTCTAGGTCATTTTAAGACCTCCGCCCGTCTGTCTGTCTGGGTGGTGCGCACTATATCTTTCGAAACATGCAACCGATTACCCTCGACTTTTGTATAAGGTCATATTTATACCATACAACTCACTGTGGTACACGGTATTATAACTTTATGCATTTGTTTGTATCGCCCAAAAGGAGAAGAAATAGACCCATCGTTTATTATACCGATCGAGTCAGAATCCCTCTCTGAGTTGATTCAGCTATGTCCGTCTGCCTGTGCATGTATTCTTGTAATTAAAGTACAGGTCGCAATTATTGCCCGATATTAATGAAACTTTGCACATATCTTTCTTTTGGCCCAAGGACGATTCCTATTGAACTTGGTAGAAATCGGTTGAGATTTACATATAGCTCCCATATATACGTACCTCCGATTTGGCGTAAATGCTATCTTTACAAAAGTTGGCAGAGAGTAGTCTCTTGATACACTTAGAGACAATACTAAATTTGAAAATCGGTTCAGATTTAAATATAGCCCCCAAATATATGTTACACCCGATTTGACATGTAAACCGCATTTTATATCTGATCAGTGCGACATTCGTATATATATTACACCAGATTTGACATGTAAAAGCTATAGAAACTGTATTTTATATCCGATCAGTACGAAATTTGGCAGAAAGAGATTTCTTATTACATGAATTACATGCCAAATTCGCAGAAAATGGGTTCAGATCTAGATATAGCCTCCGTAAACATATATGTTACACCCGATTTGATATGTAAGCGCTGTAGAAACCGTATTTTATATCTGATCAGTGCGAAATTCGGCAGAGGGAGTTTTCTTATTACATGAATGAACACTACCAAGTTCGAAGAAAATCGGTTCAGATTTAGATATAGCCACCGTATATATGTTCCTCCCGACTTGGTATCAAAGTGCTGCAGAAGGTTCACTTTACTTCCGACCATAACAATATTAGGCAGAAAGAAGTTTCTTAATTTGGGAGCGAATACTCCTTAATTTGGGGAAAATCATTTTAGATTTAGATATATATACCAATACTAGCTTACCCGGTGCGCTTCGCAGCCCCCATCTTTTATCTATTTTCTGTTTAGGGTACTGTAAAATAGCTATACCTCTTTCTTTCAAAATGACATGATTATTACATATGGTGCAAAATGAAGAAGATTTGATTACTTTTATATATAAAATACGAACCCTCGTTTCATTTCTAGTTTATGAGTTACCCTGACATCATTTTACAATATTTATCCCTTTTCAGTACCTCTGGACGAAAAACTATTTTTTTTGGTTCATACGTTAGCAACTTTCCCCTTTTTCCAATACCTACATTCAAAAAATAATTTCTTAGCTTTGGTTTATGCTGTAAGTGCTACCTTTGCACTCAGGGACCACATTCAACACCTTTTGCACCACTGTTCCATATTAAACACTTTTTGCCCCACTGTACCATACTTAACCCATTTTGTTCCACGTTACCATATTTTACTATTTGTGCCCACTGTACCATTCTAACACATATTTTTCCCCACTGTTCCATAGTTAAAGCTTTTTGCCCCACTGTACCATATTTAACCCATTTTG
Organism: Eudasyphora cyanicolor; assembly: GCA_963930755.1. NCBI lineage: Eukaryota > Metazoa > Arthropoda > Insecta > Diptera > Muscidae > Eudasyphora > Eudasyphora cyanicolor. Next base: position 97,174,505 of record OZ005734.1, read on the forward strand.
TACCACGTTACCATATTCAACTAATTGTGCCACACTGTACTATAGTTAACCCTTTTTGCCCCACTGTTCCATAGTTAACGCTTTTTGCCCCACTGTTCCATAGTTAACGCTTTTTGCCCCACTGTACCATATTTAACCCATTTTGTTACACGTTACCATATTTTACTTTTTGTGCCCACTGTAACCATTTTTGTCATACTGTACCATATTTAACCATTTGTGTTCCACTGTACCATAGATAACACATTTTTGACCACTGTTCCATTGTTAAAGCTTTTTGCCCCACTGTGTCATATTAAACGCTTTGTCTCACTGTACCATATTCAACAGTTTTTGCCCCACTGTACCAATTTAACCCCCTGTGCTCCACTGTACAATATTTAACACAGTTATGCCCCAATGTACTGTATACATAGTTACCCATTTTTGTCACACTGTGCCATATTTAACCCTTTTTGCCCCACTGTACCATAGTAAATACATTTCGCCCACTGTTCAATATTTAACGCTTTTTGCCCACTGTACCCTTGTTAACCCATTTGTCCCACTTTGCCATATACATATAACTATTTTTACCCCACTGTACCATAGTTAACCCTTTTTGCACAACTGTGCCCCATTCAACTCTTTATCTCACTGTACAAAATGTTTACCCACTGTACCATATTTAACAAATTTTTGTCTCACTGTACCGTACTCGGATTTAAAATACATATGTCTCCACGCTAGCGTACTTAAACCTTTTTCCCCAACTGTAACATATTTAATCATATTTTCTCCACTCCACTATTTAACCGTTTTTGACCACAGTGCTCCTAAAACCATATAGACTCTTCATATCTCAGTTGTAAGTTCCAATTTTTGGCAGATTGTTCCCTTTTTTCCCCATGCTCCATAATTAACCCGTCTTGTCCCACTGTGCCTCTTAAAGTTAGAATTACCATGGAACCATTGATCCATGTTTGACATTTTTAAGCCACTGTACTATATTTTACACTTTTTGCCCCACTGTGCCCCGAAAACTACGAATACAAAAAAAACTTAATACCCCGATCAGTTGTCATAAAGACACCCCTCGCTTCAATTTTCACCATTCTAATATTAGGCTTTAAAATTGGCGGTGGTACCATATTTATACCTTTCCGTCCCACTGTGCCTCTAAATTTTTTAAAAAATCACTCCTTGTTCCTGTTTATGTCCCAAGAGCTACTCTCACACCAAATTTCACGATTTTAGGTCTTGCCATTTGGATTTGGCTGTTGTACCACATTTTTCCCTTTTTACCCCACTGTGTACGTATTCGAAAAATCCTGTCAATTTCAGAGTCTACCTCATAAGAGCTACCCTCACACCAAATTTCACGATTCTAGCTCTTGCCATTTGAATTTGGCTGTTGTACTACGTTTATCCCATTTTTCCCTTTTTACCCCACTGTGTGCGTAAATGTTCGAATTACGAAAAATCCTGCCAATTTCATAGTCAACCTCATAAGCGCTACCATCACACAATATTTCACGATTCTAGCTCTTGCCATTTGCATTTGGCTGATGTACCACATTTATCACTTTTTACCCCACTGTGTGCGTAAATGTTCGAATTTCGAAAAATCCTTCCAATTTCTGAGTCAACCTCCTAAGGGCTACCCTCATACCAAATTTCAAGATTCTAGCTCATTTCGTTTAGATTTGGCGGTGGTACCATATTTATCCCTTTTTGCCCCATTGTGCGGCTAATAGTACGAATTTCGAAAAATCCCGCCTTATTGCTCGTCTACGTCCCAAGGACTACCCTCCCACCAAATTTCATGATTCTAGCTTCAGCCGTTTGGCCTGGGCGATGATCAGTCAGTCAATCAGTCAGTCAGTCAGCCAGTCACGCAACAATTTTATATATATAGATTTATGTTCCTGCCTATTTAGCATTTAAGCGCTATTGAAGAAATGTGTTTTTTGATGAAATTGATGAAAATCTTTTTAGATTGTGTATAGTCAGTCCCATCTATTTGTTCCTTCCGATTCTTGATCTTTGAAAGAATACTGATCATTTTAAGGTTATAGTTTCAGACCTAGTTTATTATGAACAACATCTCCAATTCCTCCTTGGAAAAGGCCATAATGAGACTTGATGGAGCTAAGTACTTTCTTAACTGAAACGAAACCAATTATTCGAAACTATAATCGCATGCCTCTTTTCGCATTGCTAGGGAGGTGTAGTGTATTATAAAGTCGGCCCGCCCGACTTTCTTTCTTTTTTTACTGGCTTCCTCTATCTCAGGTAGAGTTCAAAGATAGGTCATATTGGTCCAATCCGATCCAATCTAGTACCTCCCCTACAAGGAGTTAAAATTGAGTCAAATAATGATTTTCTAATAACTTATATATATACTACTTATTCGCGCTATCACCTAGAGAAAATGGGCGAAGTTGCCCCGCTACATTTGGTGCTTCCCACCCAAAGTGACCATTTTGTACAAAAAGTTAACGGTTTGTAACTTTAACAAGAGTGCATACAAATACTTGAAATGACTACAGTCCATTAACTTTTATGAAATTGAGCGTAATTGCCACCCCTTCACACAAGTTGACAGATTACTTCGAAAACATTTTCATCATAACTTCCGTAGCAATTATTTTAATGAGTTCATATTATGCATTTTATAATACTCGTGCGGTTCCAATGGCTAGTCTGTTTTTTTTTATCAATTCCAGTGTACAAACGGGAATGTGAGTAACGCTTGGAAATTGGAAATAACTATTTGGAAATTGTAAACAATATGGGGAAAGCACAAGGTAATACAGGTTTAACACTCCATTTATACAATATTGACTTGGTGCGAACTTTGGGTTTTCCATCAAGGACATAACAATTTTATATATTAATAAAACACAGAATATTTAAGATATAGGGTTCTAAATTATTCCAGGTGTAGTGCAAATGTTACATTTTAAGAATGAAATTCGATTTCGGTCATATGACCACGACGAGCGCGTTTATAGCGATCTATTCTTTAGACCCAGTTTTCCACCACTCTTGCACACATTTCGACCGGAACGTTGACAATTTCGCGTTGGATGTTGTCTCTGAGCTCGTCTAAAGTTGTTGGCTTGTTGGCATAGACCAATGATTTGATCTGGCCCCATAAAAAGGAATCCAATGGCGTTAAATCGCATGAACATAGTGGCAATTCGACCGGAAAATTTCTCGAGATAACACGTTCACCGGATTTGCCTTTCAGTAAATCGATTGCAACGCGTGCTTGTGGCTGGGGCAACGTCTTGTTGAAACCACATATCGCCGATGTCAAGCTCATCCAATTCTAGACAAACATAATTTTCTAACATGGCACGATCTCATTTTACGGTAGTATTTTTTTCATCGACGAAAATATACGGCCCCATCACACTCCCGGCATGAAAACCACATCACACAGTAATTTTTTGCGGATGCAATTGTGTTTCTTGAAGCACAGGTGGGTTTGTTGCTGTCTAATAACGCATATTTTGTTTATTGACAAAACCACTCAGACAGAAATGAGCTTCATCGCTTCATCGGCCGAAAATTTGGAGTAAGCGCTCTTTGGTTAGGAAGTTCAATTAATAACTGAAAATCTTCACCAAATTACAACTAAATACATATGGACCATTTTTTATAAAAAATTTAAGGACAAAAATAAATCGATTCACAGATATCTCAATTTATATTTTTAATTTCCGTAAAAAGTGGCCGAAATAAACTGTTTTATATAAAATTAATATTTTTTTGAAAAGTAGGCGAAAAAAGCTTCAATAAAATATAATTTCTATTGTTAAGTTCTTATGCTTTGTATGCATTAAAATTAACTTCAAAAAACCATTACAGATGAAAAAAAATAAATTTTTTTGAACTTTGAGCTAACCCCTGCCTCCAATTTTCATTTAGTTTTTTTAATAGTGTGGGTCATTACTCCCACATACTAGGGCAACATTTTCTGAGAATTTGAGAAAGGTCGAATTTTTGACCTGTGATATTGCCACGCCCCTTCTAGTACCTCTCACACAAATGGTAACAATTCACCTACGCTTTCTCGATTTATCTCTTTGTTGAGAATTTCCCAGTAATTTTCAATGGGATTCAAGTCTACGGTTGAGTTGGTCACTCCATTGGTCACTTCCTTTCTAACTCAATCATTGAATCATTTCGCTGTATTATTCGACCGTTTATAGGGTCAAATTTTATTAACTAGTATATACTTATGTACTATCGTTCAAATCTGATATTCCTTTAAAAAGTTATATCTACTTCAAAATAGCCTATAAAATCCAAACTGCATATATTTTGCATTTCAGAAATATGCAAAAAAAATTACAAATATGCACCTGTTTTTCGATTCCTTTTTCTTTGAAACGAATTTTTGTCCAATCAGAATTTTTCTATATCTGCAAAAAAAATGCAATTGCATATGATCCGAGGTCTAGTGATGAAGCTCCATTAAAAACTACTGTAAATCGCTGGTACTGAGAGTTCAGTCTCGGACGCCGTTCGCTCTAGGATGAATTTGGTGAAGGTCGTCCAATTTCGGTCGTTTGTCAGAAACCATCGATGCTGTGCGTGAACTGATAAAGCAAGACCGCCATGTGACATACCGAGAGATTGAGGCATCCATGGGCATGTGTATGACAAGCATTAATAACACATTGCATGTTCATTTGGCCGTGAAAAAGATTTGTTCTCGTTGGATCCCACATAATTTGACGAATGCTCAAAAAAGGCTCGTTTCGATTGATCAATATCAGAATGATCGGTTGAAAATGTGTTCAATAGAGCGTTAAGAAATCAAATCGGACGGGGCCTTTATATGTAGGCTTTATCAAAACATGAGCCGATATGCTAAATTTTTACTAGGTATGAATAAGTGCAGTGTGAAGTATAAATGCTTCAATTTCAACCAGATCATTTGAAAATATGTTCTGTAGATGATCCACATAACTGGTCACAAGGTAATTGCATATTACTCATGCCTCATAAGCAGGGTTATCATACGTCCTCCATTCGGAAGGCATGTTCCTTTTAGAAGATGACAAGGAGAACAAAATAAAGTAAAAAGGACAGGGAAAAGACTTGAACATAAAGACAAGAACTAGTATTAGCTGAAGCAGAAATGAAACTGGGAGCAGAAGCGAAATTAAAAAAAAATTATGGTATTGTAGTAACAGAACGAAAACAGGAACAGAGGGTAGCAGGAGCTTAAGTCAACAGAGGAACAGAGCACATCAGGATTTGAGCGAAGCAAGACGAGAACGTAAAAGAAACTTAAGGATGATCGGATCTAAGCAGGACCAGAGCACAGCAGGAAACGGGGAGTTGCAGGAACAGAGCATTTAAGGAACGAGGCATATCTAAAACAGGGCATGACAGGAACAAGATGTAGCAAAACATAGCAGGAACGAAGCGTAACAGAAACCGAAAGAGCAGGAAACAGGAAGTTACATGAACAAAGATTTTCAGGAACAGAGTATTACAGGAACGAGACGTAGCTAAAATAGAGCATGGCTGGAACCGAACGTAGCAGGAGCACAGCCGGACCAGATCATTGCAGAAACGAAATATTGAGCAGGGACGTAGAAGGAAACTGAACTGACAACCATGTTCAAAAACGCGAGATAACGAACGAAAAATACAAAAAAGAACAATAGTTTACGGAATTATAATAACACTAATGATTAGACTTAAGAACTGCGCGTTTTATCGTTTGAATAGAGTCGGAAGTTGAAAAGAGAGAGTAGATAGAGTTAAAGTTTCTACGAAGTGAGTTTAAAGGATTGAATAGTTCATAATTATATCTACAAAACCCTATTTTTAACGGAATAAAATTACGAGTCGAACGAGCAGGAATATTAAAGTGTAATTCGCTAACTAAATGATGTGAATTTATTTCTCCATTAATCAATTTAACTATACACACAATACCTAACATAAACCTTCTTTTCTCAAACGAAGGAAGAGCAATCAATTTCAGGTGGTAAATCAAGAGGGCCACCCCAGCGTAAGGCAAAAAGTAGGAATTGTTTTTGTACGGATTCAAGACTATCAACGTAAATGTTATAATGAGGAAACCACAAAACAGAGGCATATTCAAGAGTAGACCTAACAAGAGATGTATAAAGATGTTTAGCCAAATATGGGTCATTAAGTTCTTTAGACCATCGTTTGATAAATCCTAATAAACTCATAGTTTCGCTACACATGAATCAATGTGTAAGTTAAATTTAAGTTTGGGGCACCAATCTGACAAACGCAAAAGATTATCTTGCAGAGACCTTATACAAGGAGCAGATTTAAAGGACAAGAATAACTTGACATCATCTGCGTATATTAATAGTTACAGAAATAATACGAGACAAACAGTCTTTGAAAGATACTCTCTGAGTCCTATTTTTAGGTACGAAGATATCCAACGCATTAAGCCATGAGGAAAGCCAATTAATTTAAGCTTGCATAATTAGGTTTAGGTTAGGGTGGCGGCCGTATTTTTTATACAAGCTCATATAGATCAGTTTAGGTCCCTAGTGTTACCACGGGCTGAAATGCCCCTCATCGAAACCAACCTGTTTGATATACAAATCTGTCGATAGTACGAATATCGGTACTGGAAAGATCTGTTAGGCTGCCCAGAAATACCGACCCCAGTATGTCCAGTCGTCGTTTACTCAGAGCGGGGCAGTCGCATAGCAAGTGCTCAATGCTCTCTACTTCTTCCTCATCTCCACAGCTTCTGCAGAAGTCATTAGAGTCAATACCCAATCTTTTGGGGTGTTCGCCGATCAAGCAGTGTCCCGTCAGAACTGATACTAACGTAGACAATCTTTGCCTCTCTAGTGCGAGGAGATATTTTGATCTTCTCAGGTCATACCTTGGCCAGATTTGTCTAGCTACTCTGCAGGTGCCGATTTCTGTCCATCTTTCGTTGGACTGCCTGATTGTCTGTTGCCTAAGCCAAAGCTTGCACGTGGATAGTGGCGCACCAATGTATGCAAATTCTTCGAGAATTTGTAATGTCGTCCCTTTCCTAGCAAGTTCATCGGCTTTGCAGTTCCTATCCCTATGCCCAGGCACCCATATGATGTGTATATTAAACTGCTCAGCCATCTCGTTAAGAGATCTGCGGCAGTCGAGGGCTGTTTGTCAATTTAGGTGAATGGTAAAACTTAGCTCATGTCTGATTTGACATATAAGGCGTGTTTTCGTTAACACTAAGCACTATTAGTTCCCGATGAAGTTTGGTGCTTGTGTTCATGTCTTAATCGAGTATGATGTTGCCAGATTGGGCACCCTATATTTAGCAATATGGCATCCCATTTTTGGAGAGATTTTATCAATTATTGTGAATTAACGGGAAGAAGAAGAACAAAAATGGGAAATTATTTTAATATTTGCAAAAAGAGTGTAAACAATTGAACATAGAATAGTAAATATATGTTTTATAAATACTTTTCACGAATTTTTTGTCTGTTTCGCACTGTTCTTTCTTCGCAACTCATGACACCATTGCTACCAGATAGTGAAAATCCGCCACTTATTGCTTATGTGCCAGTTAGTGGAAGTCAGTTGTTTTCGTTGCAAAGTGCTAAACTAAAAGTGCTAGCTTGTAACGAAAACATGCCTATAATTAGTTTTATCCTTCCGCTGAACGAATATGGTTGTGTATACGCTTGAACAACGCTGGGAGCGATCGACTTATCGAAGATGCCTATTTTGCCAAAAAAATCATATTTTCAGATGAAGCTCATTTTGATCTTGGCGGGTATGTAAACAAGCAAAATTGTCGCATTTGGGGCACAGAAAACCCGCACGCATACATTGAAAAACCGATACACCCAAAACGAATAACTGTTTGTTGCGGATTTTGGTCCAGAGGCATAATTTGGTCATTTTTCTTCGAAAATGAGCAAGTGGCCGTTACAGTCAATGGCGATCGTTATCGGGCCATGTTGAACGAATTTATGTTCACAAAAATTAAAGAGGAGGATATTGGCAACATTTGGTTTCAACAGGACGGCGCTAAGTGCCACACAGCCGAAGTTACACTCGACGTTTTGCGCGATGTTTAAAAAAAACAGTTATTTGGCGGACCCTTTAAGAGCTTTACTCTCCCCTGATACCATCCTGCATCGTTGCAGATTGGTGGTGTGCCCGGCATTTCTCTACGGACATCGAGGTAATGAGCCATAATGGCTGATTGCACATGGCTCCATTTGTCCATGAGGATGGATCCATCCTCACTACTTCTGTCTATAACGGCCATCACTACACCATTTCCAAATGTAGTTCAGAAAAAATCAATTTAAATTCAGAATTCGTCAATTGAAATTCAGAAATTCCATTTGAAATTCAGAACTCGTCACTTGAAATTAAGAAATTCCATATGAAATTCAGAACTCGTCACTTGGAATTCAGATTTTCCATTAGAAATTCAGAACTCGTCAATTAAAATTCAGAAATTCCATTTGAAATTCAGAAGTCTTCATTTGAAATTCAGATTTTACATTTGAAATTCAGAACTCATCAATTCAGAACTTCATTTGAAATTCAGATTTTACATTTGAAATTCAGAACTCATCAATTGAAATTCAGAATATCCATTTGTAATTCAGAATTCGTCAGTTGAAATGCAGAACTCGACACTTGAAATTCCGAAATCGACATTTGAAATTCAGAATTTTTCATTTGAAATTCAGAACTTTTCATTTGAAATTCAAAAACTATTGATTAGAGAAAAGAAGAACGTATTTGTTTTATTTTCATGGTTTTCTCAGTGTGGAGTTGAGCTGAAGATCAAGTAAGCTTTAGTATTTTGAATAGTCAAGTGAAAAAGAAAACGTCTTGAAATCCAACATCAACCAATGCATGACGTTTCGGAGGTGGTCAGTCAACTCCTCGGATGCAATAGCATTATTTTTTGGCCTATGGTCCACTGGTTATAACGTGTATTAATATCAAAGTTATTTAAAATGTACATATAGGAAATACTTAGAATTAAGAACCATCCCAGGTCAATCGTATGCCGCCGTAGTTCTTTTTAATTTGACATTATTTAGGTATGGGAACATTTTGCAATGGATGTGACTGAAGTGAATAACGATTTTTAAATTGAATCTGACTCGAGAAAGAGCTCATCCCATCATCCGCTTTCATATGAGCCATTGACAAAGACTGTCCATAATTCTGACAATTCATTCCAATTCCATTCCATTGATGAGAAAAGCTGTCCTGTGTTGGTCAATTTTTATTATTGTGAATGGCCACTTGTTAGTACAAATTATGTTTGACCACATAGAAGCTGGTTTTACTTGTACCACTTAAATCCCAATCCACGACCAGCCATGCTTTTTCTGGCTGAAGATGTATGTATATGACATCAAGCCTACATACTTAATTTCACATAAAAATGTTCTGAAAATCTGATTTCTGAATTTCAAATGAAGAATTCCGTATTTCAAATGTCGAGTTCTGAATTTCAAATGAAAAATTCTGAATTTCAAATGTCGTGTTCTGAATTTCAACTGGAAATTCTGAATTTTAATTGACGAATTCTGAATTTTAAATGAAAAATCTGAATTTCAATTGACGAGTTCTGAATTTCAAATGGAAATTCTGATTTTCAATTGACGAATTATGAAAATTAAATGGAAAATCTGAATTTCAAGTGACGAGTTCTGAATTTCAAATGGAATTTCTGAAATTCAATTGATATTTTCTGAATTACATTTGGAAAAGGTGTAGACTCTCCTTCGCCACTTCATTGAAGGGCTTGGTGAGTGTCCTGTTGATGGTGACATTAGGGCCTCTTGCCCTTTTTCGAAGGCAGGGGTTCATCAGGCGATCTGATTCTTTTGACTTTATTAGCCGTTAACACAGCTGAATTTGTGTCTCTTTCAGCCGGCTGATTGGCCTTAGAAGCATCTATGACGCCTTTAGCCCATGTAAGTGACTCTTTTTGTTTTTCGGTAAGAGCCGAAACCTCAACAGCCTCCAACTTCGTCAAAACTCTGAGCGCTATCCGTTGGTGATTGAGCTTCCGTTTTGACGGTCGGACATGACGTTTTCCCCTCACCGTACCACCTATTGTGAGTACTGGGGGGAAATTTTCACCATGTTTGGTGTGGTCGGCTTTGGCCAAGACCAACGGACGGACAGTAGGACGATTGGGGAACCCCGCTCCATCGGAACGCGAAGGCATCCCCGTCAACGAATTTTTTGTCTGTATTAGCCCGTAATAGGTACTACGATGTAGGCCTTCCAGACTTTGTACAGACAGACAGATTTTTTTCGATTGCGTAATAGGTACTGCGTAATAGATTTTAACTATCCGCTCTGTGCTAAACACGTCCGTTCACTACGACTGATCAGCAACGACTCCAAGCTTGCATAATAGATATCATGATTTACACTGTCAAAAGCTTTGCTGAAATCTGTATAAATAACATCAGTCTGCTCTATAAGGGAAAAGGATAAAAATACGTGCGAAACGAATTACATTAGATTGATAACTGTGGATCTACCCTTTACAAAACCATGTTGGACGGTCGATAAGATATTGCCGAGTGAATGAGAGTCTATCAGTGATTAATTTTTCAAAAAGTTTGAGGATAGCTTTAGCTAAGTTTTGCGATACCTCTGTAATTTTCAATATTAAATCTAGAACATTTCTTATACAAAGGAATAATACGTTCCTTCCATATGGGAGGAAAAATAGCTTTTATGTACATTTGCGCATTATGAAATTTGGGACTCTATCCGGACCTGGAGAATAGTTTAAAGACAGAGATAGTACACCTTCTAAAACTTCACTATAAGAAAAAGATATTTGTGAAAAAAGGTTAAATGATGAAAGTTTATGAGGGTAATCAGTGAAGGGCTGCGTGTTTATAGTGTAAGTACTTTGAAAGAAGTTCACAAAAAGATAAACAATTTGGCCATATCTACATATCTTTCCGTCCGTCTGTTGTAATTACGCTACAATCTATAAATTGAGTATAGATACTTCTTACAGCTGCAGGTGATTGAAAATCGGCAATATCGGTAAATTTTTTAATATAGCTCCCTGATTTGATTTCCTAACGCCACAGAGACCACACAGTTCTACTGATCTGGCTGAAAATTGGTAACTGGGGTCTCTTTATTCCTGGAACCTTTCAAACGAACAAAGGTAGTCATAGGCCCATGTTTTAATATAGCCCCCATACAAAGGTCCCTTTAGATTTGACTTCTTAACGTTACAAAAACCACAAATTTCAATGAATATGTCCGAATTTGGTTATATGAGTTTATTTGAGCCCAAAACAATTGATATGCCATCCAAGAAGTTGGGTTCATAAGATTCGACATGGCGGAACCTAACGCCGCTTTTACTTGTTTATTATAAGTTTGTTTTGAGACAGATGTTTGTAACACCTAACAATACTGGAGCTAGACCCACTTTAAGGACTCATAAGACTCATTATCTCTAGATGAGTCGAGTTAACCATATCTGCCCGTCTGTCTGCCATTCAAAGTTGTTCATTAAATACAGGTCGCATTTTCACTCACATGTTGTCGAAATTTGACAGTACTTGACTCTTTCATACCTGGGTAGAAATTGGTCGAAATCGGCTCATATTTAGATGTAGGCCCCATATATATTTTCTTTCAGAATTGGTTTTTAGCGCTATATAAGCTGCGGAGCTGCGATTTGACACCGTTGGACTATTATTTGTGGGGTGCCCTCAAAGATAAGTGTTACGCCGACAAGCCAGAGACAATTGACGCTTTAAAGGACAATATTCGTGAAGCCATTGGTGAAATACAGCTGCACACAATCGATAATGTGCTTAAAAATTGGACCGATCGTGTAGGCTACTGCATGGCCAGCAGAGGCAGCCATTTGAATGAAATTATTTTCCATTATTAACCGGAAGGATTGTACTTTCAAATAAAAAAAGAAATTTGAGAAAATATTTAGTAGTTTTTTTATAGCATTTTCAAAAAAAAAAGTTATTTGGCAGACCCTTTAGATATGGCCCTTTTATATTTGTACCTCCGATTTGGAATATAAGCGGTATCAAATACAAATTGTTTGACATATCAATATCATTAGAAAAGTAACATTTATAAAACTCAACAGTATTTCTTGTTATTCTGATCCGATAGGGTGGTGTACGGTATCAAATAGTCGCCTATGCCCGAGTTTAGAACTTCCTTACGGGTTTAAAGTTTTCTTGATCATAGTAAATGCCCATCATTTCTAATTAATGTATTTTTTTAAATGTCCTCCGAATGTTGAAATCTGTCTTTGTAAATGTCACAAATGTCCTGCTTTTCTGGCACAAAAGTTCTTCTTTCCGAAAAACGTTTCTGGTAACCCTGGTCATGAGTGGATTCCCAAATTGTTTAGCACTCTTCCTAGGTTGTACTACAAACACAGGATATGTCAGGCAGGGACGTATCTAGGGGGGAGGGCCCGGGACCCTCCCGAAATGTTGTAAACATTGGCATAAACTATTTACAATTTTCAAAATCACTCAAAAAAAAAAAAAAAAATAAAACACGAAAAATATTTGGAAGGCAGTTGAAAAAAAAACAATACAAAAGCGTAAAAAATGGTAACAGTAAAAGTAATAACAACTAAAAATAAGAAAAGTGAATGTTTCACGATTTTTTGATTGGTGCTAGCCAGAAATTAGAATGATAAGCCATCAAATGCATTAGATGCTATTTTAGTTTTTGTTCTCGACGTTAAGAAGAATAAAAACTTATCTCCGGAACAGATTGGAGGGAGGAAGGCTATCTTATCTGGCTTTGATGTCTATATACAAAGATGAAGTCAAAATCGATGAAATAATTGATATATTTCTTTAAAAAAATCGTAGATTACACTTTTTAACCTTTACGTATTTTATTGTTAAACGTTTTAATGATCTCGTACTAAAGTACATATTTATATTTAGGAATAAAATTCGAATAAAAAACTAAGGAAATTAACTTCCCTTACTTACACAATAAACGCAATTTTTAATTGTTTATCTTTGTTATGGAAAAGATATTTTGTAATTCTTCTCCAAATACTATCTAATTTTTTCACCGGATTTTGTCGATTTTTTTTGATGTTAACAATTTTATTAGTTTACATTTTCGACAGAGTGTATCTATCTTTCACTTAATATTTTAACCGAGACAGCTTCATATGTAATTATTTAAATATCCCGGGATTCGGGATTTCCCGGGATTTTCGGGATCGGGATTTACCGTTTGACATCAATATTCGTGAGTATATCATCATATTGGCGAACCGCACTATATTGACAGTAGGACGGACAGTCGGACATGGCTAAACCAAGCCAAAAAGTTATTATATTCCGATCGTTATACTAACTGTGAGTATATATACATATATTTTCTTTTTTGGGCGTAACAAACAAATTCACAAAACTATAATACCATGTACTATAGCGTGGTGTCGGTAATAAAAATCGTATGTAGCCGCGGTTGCCTACTTTCAGGCCCATGAATACTATTCTGTCTAAAGTTCAGCTTCTGTGAGATAATTGCAACCAGTTGACAGGTTAAGAGACGGCTGATATATTTTCAATGTTTATTTCGAAATTCTCCCACTGTGTGTTGGATACGAAAGTACTCGAGTCGCAATGCCAAAAGCAAATCGCATATCACTCAACACTCTGCAAGAATTAAAAATAAAACACGCACCAACAAATGACACAGCGAAAAAATAACAACAACAAAAAAGAGCAAAAATCGATTTCTCCATGAAACAGAAACAAAAACCGGCGGCTGTATTTAACAGCTGATACGCCACAACAAAACAATATTCGGACTCTGCCACAACCATTCATTCACTCTATTTGTCTGTCCGTCCGCACATCGCGCGCGCTCCTAATGTTTGCCCTGAAAGTTCACATCAGTTGAGGTGAAACCTTTGAGACTTTAAAACGTTCTGCCGGTGCTTGTTTCGGTTTCTGTTTCGATTCAACGTCGCCAATCGAATCGAGTAGTGACTGATTACATTTCACTAGTGCCGGCTTTGTTTATGTAAATAGCGCGAATCAATTGTTGTTGTTTTTGACGTATCTAATTTTTTTTTGTGTTAAATAGCGTGAGTACTGCAAACATTTACGGTAGTAATCGCCGGCAATAAAAATATGTACGTAATTCAAGTGCATTGTGAATGGATATTGTGTTTTTGTTGGTGGCTGCGGCCTTCGTCTGTATCTCTTAGCCCTCCCCCAGCAACCAATGATTTGGCTTTCCCAATTTCACATGTGCGCGTTCGAGAGAGTTTATTTGTGATTTTTTTAGTGAGTAATGCGCGAAGGGTTGCCATCATATCGAAATATTTTTGAACCCGTTCTATTTCTTTCAAAAATAACGTAAATGAAATATATTTTCTAAAAACACATTACTAATTTATATTAACAATTATTATGAAATGAGATAAGAGAACATGTTTCCAATTGTAGTAAAAAATAATAATAATAAAGTAACTAACCCATTAGTTCAGATTTGAATATTTATCGTATGAAATTAAGTAAGTCAGAAACGTATTAAAAATGTTAACAGTCCATAAGTGATGCCGCTACTTTTTGTGACGTTTCTCTTCGTTTGTCACAATCTCTACATCTATACGAGCATGTTTAATCAATATAAATATATTGTTATCTCTACACTCTACGTATGTGGTTCACACAGTGGTGCACAGCTTATTTCAACCAGCACATATTTTAATATTACACCAACTATATATTCTAAATTAAAAAAAAAATACAGTTTAAGTGAAGAAATGTGTATATAACTGTTTTACAAAATGCTTAACTGAAAAAAAAAACACATAAATTCTTGTCTGGCCTGTGAGAATGGACAAAACATTTATATCATTTACATAAGGTGACCAGTAGTCTTTGGTCCAAAAGCGGGACTTTTTTCTAAGTCATTGAAATACATTCAGTATTGATTGGTTCTTTAAACAAGGCTGAAATTTATTTACTCGTATTTCATAACAAATAACGAATAACAAGACAAAAAATATTTATTTTTAGTTGAGATCATATCATATCATATATATAATATATTTATATACAGGGTTTTCCAATAAGAGTGATATGATTTCTTTGAAAACCAACATATTTATTGTTAAGGAAATTCAAAAGTTTTTTATTTAATGTAAAGTACAATCGATACAATTAAGTTCTAAATAAAACGTCATTCAAATGGCCTCCACGACTTCTACTGCAGGAACGAATTCAATGAACCCAATTTTCGAGCACTTTTTCCACTAAATCAAGACGTATGTCATGAATGGCACCTTCAATTTTGACTTGTAACGCTTGAAGAGAATCTGGTTTATTTCGCAAGACCAATGACTTCAAATAACCCCACAGGAAATAGTCTAATGGTGTTAAATCACAGCTTCTTGGAGGCCATTCAATATAACAATTTCTTGAAATAATCGAATCTCCAAACTTTTCTCGCAACAATTCAAATGTTACATTTGCTGTGTGGCACGTAGGCACAATCGGTCAAAGGCAAAAAGATAGCTCTTAACGAGAGCTAAAACATTGCTCATGGGTGTCAAGGTCGTAGGTCGACTG
Organism: Eudasyphora cyanicolor; assembly: GCA_963930755.1. Taxonomy (NCBI): domain Eukaryota; kingdom Metazoa; phylum Arthropoda; class Insecta; order Diptera; family Muscidae; genus Eudasyphora; species Eudasyphora cyanicolor. Next base: position 97,190,122 of record OZ005734.1, read on the forward strand.
GAAAGTGTTTTTTGGATTTAAAAAGAATTTTTGCTCTAGCTCCTTAACGGTACGTCGGATCGGGAATCGTCAATGGTAAGAATATAGCTCTTAACGAGAGCTAAAATATGTGTCAAGGTCGTAGGTCGACTGAAGTGTTTTTTTTATTTCAAAAAAATGGACTTAGCGCACGAGAAGTTGCAATTGGAGAACGATTATTTTGATAATAAAACTGAATAATTTAAAAGATATTTTTGCACTACTGAATACAATGAAAAACAAATGACAGATCACGACATATTACAATTGACCGAAACGTCACTCCAAAATCATATCATCCCTATTGGAAAACCCGTAATATAAAAAAATCAGTTTTTTTTTGTAATTGATGTTCTCTGAAATGCGTGAACCGATTTTGTTTCTGTAAATTTCCCATGAAAGGTTACGTAAATGGCAACGTTTTTATGTATGTATGGTCTTTGTATGTGTATTGGTGATTTACGACCGCTGAGGATCCTATAAGAGTTAGAAAGGTGAAATTTTGCACACATGTAGGCAGGGATGTTGTCCCTACCTTACCAAAACTTTAATATTATTTTTGTCCTTTCAGAAGCCTCTTATAAGATACAAAGTTAAAAATTTGTAAATATGAGGTACTGTAAGCCGCCAAAATATGCGCGAAAAATTATTTTGAATTCTCGGACTGTGGACAGTGTAGCTTTGAACAGAACAATTTTCATTATTTCACTGATTTTAAAAGTTCCTTCCAAAATATGAAAATGTACATGTACGAGTACATACTGACTTCACATGAGATTCAAGGTCAAACTGCGTCTTGCAATTTTCTAAAGCCTTTTCAAAATATAGCGCTCACCACTTACAGCGGTAACATTCAGTGGTGGCCACGAATTTAGCACATGTAGTGCATGTAACCTATTAAAGCTCATAATTTTATTTGGTTTAATTTTTTTATCCACTTTTTTTGAAACGTTTCCTGCGATGCTCATGATTATTTAGTACTGGTTTTGTTTGGTTATTTTCTTGCATTTCGCTTTTATTCTTTATTAAGTACAACTACTATGAATAAAGCTTGGACACTAATTTAGCACAAATTAAAAAAAGTATTCACACACAAACAAAAACAAAATTGAGTAATACATCTCACTTAAAACATAATATTTGCTTGGATATCCACTATTTTTGACAACTGTTGCACATCTTTTGGACATTTGCTCGAACCTGATACATGAAAGACTTCCTTAGGCTTGGGTACGGATTTTTTTTGAATCTTCCACAAATTTGGAAAACTTTTGGGTTTTACTGCAGTGATATGTTTGTGTACATTATTCCGATGATACTCAATGAGCTTGGAACCCGGTGACAGAGAAAAACAACCCGAAAAGAGGACTCTTTAATTTAGAGAGCCTCAGTAGCAGACTCATTATAGAGCTCAACTCTAATTCAAAGAGATATTTCGGCACAATTTGGTAGTTTGGTAAAATTTTATATTAATGTTACATAATGGGGAAGAAACAACATTGTCTCAAAAACAGAAAATCTGCTCTCCTGAACAATTTAAAAATTTTAGTTCCGTCAGTTTTTGTATTGTCTACATTTGTCAACGTTACCTCTTGTTTTCCCGTTACTTCACCACAATGATTGCAGATGAATCATAAAGGTTGGTCATTTCGTGTTCCCGTTACTTCACCACAAAGTTTGCAGGTGAATCATACGTGTCAGTCATTTCGGGGATGAATTTGAAGAGAAATACTGTGGAATACTCGATTTTGACCTTATAACGAAACAATAAGTAAGAAAATTACAGTCGGATATACTAATTTAGGTACCCGTATACCTTTTGTTAGTAATATTATTTGGAATATGGTAGGTACTATGTGTGGGAGCTAGAAATGGGGAACAGTCAAAGTCAGCGCAAAGTTGTCTAAAACGCAGAACATGAAAATATTTAGATGATTACTACCGAAGTTATGAGGAAGTTGCATTCGAATTAATTGTGGGTGGGAAAGGTGAGGGAATGGCACACTTCGAGTATAATTTCTCTCTAAATAGTTGATCCTTCTTCACACCCACTTACAACTAACAAAAATTGTATCATATATTAAAAGTACTACAACTTTTACTCCGTTTTCAAAAATGTTGCCTAACAGCAAGACAGACATGTGTTTTCTTAAAATCACTCCGTGCCGTAAACGAAATGCCTACCTTGAGTTGTGGCTACAAATATTGGCAACCCTCAATGTGTTTTGTTTTGGTTTTTATGCTCCAATGAAAAGAGCGCGCTTTATAATTCGTCGTTGCCTCTCTCTCGCTCTGTATTGTTATGCCAATAAATTATACATAACAGTGGTCATAAGATGTCATATTAGTCAGATAAAAATTGTTAATGATTCCATAAATAATGGTAGGTAGTCATTGTTTTGAAATCCCAGTAAGTGAAAGTTGTCCTATAAAGAATTTTATAGAGTATCAAAAAGGCAGTAACATTATTATGATTATAGTAAAGAGCATTGTATTTAATAGCTAAGAGAAATTAATAACGAGAACAAATGCGCTTCTCTTTAGAGAGCTTGCTCATATGGTGGGGTTGTTAATGCAATGTTTAGGAATTACTGCACCATGCATTATGTTATTGCTATTAGCCACAAGATGACGCTAACATGAACCATAAAACTTAAATGAGACCAGCATTTAATGTCACTACTCTCCGCACAATTAAAAAAGTTGTTGGTCTGATGAGGATATTCGACAAACTATGTATGTAGTTTTGTGAATAATGAATTATTTTGGATGTAAGTTATTATTTTAATATTTATTGCAGTGTCGACGCAAAGAGAGCGTCTACGAATTGTTTTGGGTTTATTGCACTGAATTACAATTTTCGGTTTTGCTAATACATGAGTATTAGGTATATGACAAAAATTTAGCTTCATATTTACATGGCCGTACATGAGAAATGGTAAAAAAATAATAAAAAATATAGTTTTAGTTCAATCTGTGAAAAAAACTGAATTTTATATATCGAAGGATTATATCCAAATTGTAATTAAGTTATATTTTTTCCGAAAACGCGTGTTCGATGCTAAACTCTTTTTTTGACGCCATTAATCCACGGTGTAAATTTTACATAAAACATATTCTATGGCCCTTTTTAGCGTTTTGATTGTTTTATTATTTGGCTATCATATTTTAACGAATTTGTCACAAAAATGATTTTTTCAAAAGTATGCTATCATTCATTTTTCCAAATAATTGCAAATTTATTATTCATTACGTTTTGGGGGACGGTTTTTGAAAAATATTGTCATATCGATACCATTTTTATAATTTTCTATCAAAAACTCATCGCGTGCCATCATGTATTTTTTTTTTTTAAAAAAGTAGCAAAAGTCATATAATGAGTACTGCGTTTCAACAAAGTAACAGGTGGCGCAAAAGTAACCTTTCGATGTTATGTTAGACGCGATTGGCGGTCAGCAGCTAACAGCTGATGCACCGTCTGGACTTTGTACGGAAACATCTTCAAATCTTGTACCAAAATTCGCTGTAGAAACCGTCGACTGATACCCATTTGCGTGGCACGTCGTCTGGTCGATGTCGACGGCGCTTCCATGACATCCTCGGCTACAGCAGCAATATTCTCTGCAGAACGGCTACTTCGGGGTCTGCCACGCCTGGCAGCATCTCGTGTTGTGCCACTCTTTTCGAGGCGAGCGGCTAAACGTCGCAGTGTTTCACCAGTAGGCGTTGGACGGCCAGGAAATCTGTGCCAAAGTCACCGACCGATTATTGGTTAAATAAATAGTCAGCAACATTCCGCGTTCTGGAGCAGTGTAGCGTAACATTGTTTATTAACGTGTATTTCGCATGTGTTTACTACACAAATGTCAAAACAGAACTGACATTAGGGGCCAATCGCAAAATTTATAGCATTTTCTGATAGGAGGATTACTTTTGCGCCATCTTGTATATTTAGAGGGTTCATATTCAAAAGCGGCTATCATTAAAATCCCGCCTTTTTAGTAGAGTGAAGAAAACACATTATTCATGAATTTGCAAATAAAGCCTATATAATATATATACAAAAACAAGTAAGAAAGATTATTCGGATAAACCGACTTAAGAATCCATTCGCCTTCAGTCTCAAACAAAAATTCGTAAATTTATTTATTTTATTGTTTTGATTAAATTATTTTCAATTTAAGTAGCATTTAATAACTTTTAATTATATACTGGTATTAAAGCTATAAGCTGTTAACTTGTTGTGTAAAATGTTTCATTTGTGTGGGAGCTACCAGAAGGGGAGTAGCAATAACGCTCACATTTCTCAGGACTCTATGTACTATAAAAACATTACACTGCACGAAATTTTAAGTATTCGTATGCACTGATATCAAATTAAAAAGCTGTTAACTTTTGATGAAAAAAATCTATTTGTGTGGGAGGTAGCAAAAGGGGCATGACAAAATCGCCAATTTTTCTTGAGGTGTTGACGAATAATACACTAATACTATGTGTGGAATTCCAGAAGACTCAAATAAGTAGTATATAAGTTATCACGGCCGTATTCATAAAAACTTAACACAGCTTGACAAACCTTTGTTAAGCAAAATTTGTTAAAACTGTATTATTCATAAACGATTTATAGTTGCCGATGTAATAATAAGACGTTCGTATTTACATTTAACAATTATTTAAATCTGTTATTATTATTATTAATTTATTATTATTTTTACTAAAACTAGTTCACAAATCTTACAAAGTATTACTCAAAATGCTACAGCTGAGGACTAAGACTTGTCTTGGAATCAGCTGTTGTTTCTTCTCCTCTGGTTCGTTACCAGATTGTCTGCCATTCGAACACGGCGGTCTTGGTGCTGTCAAAGCCTCTCCCTCTCCAGTGACAAAGTCAGGATCCGATACGTGACCCGTTTGGAACTATATTCTCCTAGATGGTGTGTTCCGCACAACTGGAAGTTCGGTAGACTGCGTACTCTAAGATTATGTTGATGAGTCTTGGGAGAATGTCTGAGGATTCGATAGTGTTGCTGTTGTTTATGGATGTTCAGGCCCAGTATTATTGATGATGAAAACTGGCTTGAGTCGATCTACCGATAAGTACACGTTCTTCTTCTTCACTCGTATCGTATATAACCGATCTGAAATTCATTGCACTATCTCAAACAGTCCAGTGTGGTCCCAGGTGCTTTAAGTGATCCTCGCACTGCGTCCGTGCGAAGAAAAACGTGAGTGCAATCATCGAGGTTCTTGAAAATAAACATTTTGCTTATGTTGTGGTGAGACACTGGAATTGGTCGCAGGAAGTTGAAGTTTCTTTAAAAATTCAGATAAATCGGCAGGAATTTCTGGTTCGGTGAAAAACTCTTGAGGTGACCGTAAGTGCCCACCATTAAGAAGATCCGAAGACGAAGATTGAATATCCTCTTTGACAGCTGTCCTTAATCCCAACAGAGCAGTTGCAAGTGTAGGGTGATCCAAGTAGATATACTTTTTCCAATAGCATTTTATGGACAGATTACGTGTGAGTCGTGTCATGCTGTCATCTTATTTTTGTTAAGTATTGTTTGGCATTTCATCATGGAAAAACTTACGCCTGAACAACGTCTCAGATGGTCCATCCGTTGAGTCCAATTTTCGATGACTCGATTATGTTGACCATAAGTTGAGCGAAGAGCACGAAACACATTCCTCACAGAACGTGAATTTTCGTAATAAAGTTGAACGATTTGTAAACGTTGTTCAGGCGTAAGTTTTTCCCTGATGAAATGCCAAACAATACTTAACAAAAATAACATGACAGCATGACACGACTCACACGTGATCTGTCAAAAAAGGCTATTGAAAAAGTATCTCGACTTGGATCACCCTATATATCGACCCACGATACCTGTGAATGACACATTAAAGCTGCTAAAGATCTGTGCCATCTCTCAATTATTACATTCGATTGTGGATGATAAGCCGTCGTTCGAGTACGTTTCGAATCATTTAAATTCGATAGGTAATAACGCGGACTCGAATTGTGTGCCCTGGTCTGTCGTAATTGTCTTAGGACAACCAAAGCGGGAAATCCAGTAGGACCAAAATGCAGTCGCCACCGTCTGGACCTAAATGTCCCTCAGAGGCACAGCATCAGGCCGTCGTGAAAATAGATCGATCATGGTGAGACAATATCTATAACCCAGTACCAACGGCATTATCACGATGTCCAAATGTACATGATCGAACCTATGGTCTGGGACATCTATCCTGTCCGGAGTAAGGCGGTTGTGTTTGGTGATCTTTGCTCTTTGGCACGATATGCAATTCCGAGACCAATTTAAGATTTGTTTCTTCATTCCAAGCCATATGCATTTCTCACGTATATGTTGAAGACTAGCACGGCCGCCAGAATGTTAAAGATTATGAATTGAATTGAAGATTTGTGAACGAAGTGTCTCAGCAATATACATGCTAACATATCCTGTGGATATGTCACAGTATACTGATGTCGCATCAAAATGTAATATTTGTAGTTTCAGAGAATTTGCGCCATCCAAAATAGTTTACAATTTCCGACATGTTTATGCCGCTACTGTCGAAAAATGCTTGTCGTCACCACTATTCGCTCAGTGGTGACTTCGTTGTAATTAGAATGTTCTCGTTGCCTCAAGTTGTGTACCGTTTCGGATGCATAAGCAAAAACGTAGACTCTCTTGGCAAAATGATGCATGAACAAGTAAGAAAGTTTCAGTCGGGTAAACCGACTAAGGTATACTCTCACTTTGTGAGTAATGTAATATTGAATATTACACGAATTATTCTGTCAATTTGCGTCACTTTGTGAGTAATGTAATATAGAATATTACACGAATTATTCTGTCAATTTGTGTGGGAGGTACCAGAAGGGGTTTAACAAATACTCCTATTTTTCGCTGAACAGTAGATACTTTAAATTCATTGCACTGCGCCGAATTATAAGCGTTTATGTGTACTGGTATAAACGTTATGAGATATTAAAGTGTGGTATGATTTGTCCATTTTGTGTGGGAGGTACAAAAAGGGGCGTGGCGATAACGCCCATTTTTCACAGGACTATAGGCACTATAAAAACATTACACTGTACAAAATTTCAAGTATTATTATACACTTGTATTAATGTTATAAGCTGTTAACTTTTGGTGCAAAATGGTACCTTTGTATGGGAGGTACCAAAAGGGGCGTGGCAACAACGCCCATTTTTCTCTGGACAAGTTGCCAGATTGATATAAAAGCATAACACTGTGCAAAATTTCAAGTATTTTTATACACCGTTATTAATGTTATAAGCTGTTAATTTTTGGTGCAAAACGGTGCATTTGTGTGGGAGGTACCTAAAGGGACGTGGCAACTTCGCCCATTTTTCTCGACTTGATAGCGACTAATAAACTAATACTATGTGTGGAATTTCAGAAGATTAGAATAAGTAGTATAGTAGTTATTAAAGAATCAATATTTCACAACATTTTAACGCTTTGTGGGGGAGGTACTAGAAGGAATGGACCAATATGGCCCATCTTCGAACTTAGCCGGAGATAGGAAAAAATATTTCCACATACCAAATTTGAAGTCAATCGGTTACTCCTTTCGAGAGTTGTCGTGCGCACCAGCCAGCAGACAGACAGACACACAGACAGACGGACGGACATTGCTCATTCGACTTAAAATGACCCAAAACGGATTTCCTCCGAACATACTTAGGGTCTTAGATCACTCCTTCGATGTGTTACACTTTTTTCCGTAGCAAATGATATATACCCTCGTCACACTAAAGTGAGGGTATAAAAAACGTTGAAAATTTTAAAAACACTGCTGCTGCTGACAAGAAGTTTTGTATCAATGTAAAATATACGATTTCAGATTGTGCGTGAAATAGTTGCCGATGTAATAATAAGACGTTCGGGTTTACATTAAACAACTAGTTAAATCAACTTTTTATTACTAAAACTAGTTCACAAAATCTTAAGTCTTGAAATCAGCTGTTGTTTTCTACTCCACTGGTTCGTTACCAAGTTGCCAGATTGTCTGTCATTCGAACACGGCGGTCTTGGAGCTGCCACAGATTATTAGCCTAAAACACCTTTTGTAAACCATTTTTAAATGTGTGAATTTTAATATTGGTTCGACCCTACTTTAAGCGTTTGTTAAAGTGACATTTTACGTTTTCGTCGTGTGCATTTGCAAAACATTTTTATGGAATTTTTTAATTAAAAGATAAAAACTATTATCGGACATATTTTCTAGAAATGGTTACGGCAAAAATAAGAAAAAACTAATAAAATATGTAACTGTGCCTTCTAGAACGTGTTTATGTCAAAACGGGATGTACCATTAAATGGGAGATATATAAAATCTTGGACCGATTTGTCTCATTTTTCAGGAAGAGTTAAATGCATTTTACAACATAAGCTGGTCCTTATCCCAAAATAAGGATCGTTTCCTTTTTTCTATCAGTACTTTGATTGTCGCGGACGGACATGGCCAAATAGACTTAGAGCGTGATTCTGCGTACATCGGTATAATAAATGCATTTTGGCATTCTTTTTTTTCATATTGTTTCACAAAAATCGGTATAATAAATGCATTTTTGCATTCATATTTTTTCGGTATTGTTGCAAAACCACAACACAAGAAATGCAAATTGTACCAAATTCACTAGTGATATGTAAACAATTAACATGTGTTAAATTTTATCCGTTATTCGAATACCTTTTTGTATAAATAAAAAATATTACCTGAATTCGTCAGTTATTTGATCTTTAGTTGTTGTTTTTTAATTATCGGACAAGTAAGCATATATTTTTGTTAATCATCCAGAATTTATTTGGTTCGAGACCATATGTTTCATTTACTTTCTGTCTATTGCCAAAACGTAATAGAAACAAATACAAAAATTGGTAGAGAGTTTTATTGCTTGGTAGAATTGATTGCAGTTTCGATGGACACCACTCTATCATCTTCAGAATTCAGTAGCAATAATGTATGTCTTTAACTTAAATCAGCTGAAATACTTATGGAAGCAGTAAATTTAATTTAACAATTAATACAAAGAAAATGGTATGCGAAAAAAATTGTGTTGCCAGCATTACATTGACGAAATCATTAAAGTGTTTATTAGTTAAAATGCTGTTTATGAATACGATTCTTTAATAGTCGTTTATTAGACCAAAAGTTTTTGTTAACTGATCTGCACTTTAAATTATAATTAGGATTTTTTTATGAATACGGCTAACAATATTTCACTAAATGTTAACTCTTTGTTGGGGAGGTACTAGAAGGAGTGGAACCATATGGCCCATCTTCGATCTTAGCCGGAGATAGGGAAACATATTACCGCATACCAAATTTTAAGTCAATCGGTAAATCCTTTCTAGAGTTATAGTGCACACAAGCCAGCAAACAGACAGACGCACGGACATTGCGCAAATGACCCAAATCGAATTTCCGCCAAATAGGTCACTCCTTCGATGTGTTATACATTTGGCGTGTAGCAAATTATATATACCTCTAAGGTGAGGGGATAAAAAAACAGTAAGTGCACTGCACAAGAAAAAATCCAGATGTTAAGCTTTATTCCCTATTTGTCTTCGTAAATGCTTTGGATGTTCCTAAGTCGTAACATGTCATCAAGTTTTAGCAATGTTGTTGTTTCCAATGATAAATGCAAAATCGTGATAAGTGAAGGATGTACGAGGTGCTGTCCCAAAATTACCAGAAATGACTTATAGCTGGCGGCAGTAGTTTGAAAAAATTGCTTTGGTGAAAATATATGTATGACGCTATGTAATTCATTCACCGCTGTGTTATTCAATACTTGAATACTCCTTTATGTAATTAAATAACGAGTAAATCGATTTTTTATACCCTCACTTTAGTGTGACGAGGGTATATATCATTTGCTACGAAAAAAAGTGTAACACATCGAAGGAGTGATCTAAGAACCTAAGTATGTTCGGCGGATATTCGTTTTGGGTCATTTTAAGACGAATGAGCAATGTCCGTCCGTCTGTCTGTCTATCTGTCTGTCTGTCTGTCTGCTGGCTGGTGCGCACGATAACTCTCGAAAGGAGTAACCGATTGACTTCAAATTTGGTACGTGGTAATATTTTTTTCTATCTCCGGCTAAGTTCGAAGATGGGTCATATTGGTCCACTCCTTCTAGTACCTCCCCCACAAAGTGTTAAAATGTTGTGAAATATTGAATCTTTAATAACTGATATACTACTTATTTGAATCTTCTGAAATTCCACACATAGCATTAGTTTATTAGTCGCTATCAACTCGAAAAAAATGGGCCATGTTGCTACGCCCCTTTTGGTACCTCCCACACAAATGCACAATTTTGCACCAAAAGTTAACAGCTTATAACATTAATACCAGTGCATAAAAATACTTGAAATTTTGTACAGTATTATGCTTTTATATTGCCTACAGTCCAGGGAAAAATGGGTGTTGTTGCCACGCCGCTTTTGGTACCTCCCACACAAAGGTACCTTTTTGCACCAAAAGTTAACAGCTTATAACATTAAAACCAGTGTATAAAAATACTTGAAATTTTGTACAGTGTAATGTTTTTATAGTGCCTATAGCCCTGTGAAAAATGGGCGTTATCGCCACGCCCCTTTTTGTACCTCCCACACAAAATGCCCAAATCATACCACAATTTAATATCTCATAACGTTTTTACCAGTGCACATAAATGCTTATAATTCGGCACAGTGCAATGAATTTAAAGTATCTAATGTTCAGCGAAAAATAGGTGTATTTGATAAACCCCTTCTGGTACCTCCCACACAAATTGACAGAATAATTCGAGTAATATTCAATATTACATTACTCACAAAGTGAGGGTATACCTTAGTCGGTTTACCCGACTGAAACTTTCTTACTTGTTATTATATATTTGTCTCCAATATTTCGACTAACCTCGTTAGTCAACATCAGGAAATCTAATATAAAAAAAGGAAAAAAAACAACAACAAAAAAACACGCAATTACTTATATTTAACATTGATATTTTACATACAATTTACAATTTCAGTATTTCAAAGTTTGGCTATCTTCGGTGAAGTTTATCTGTCAACTAACAATTGTTCCTTCCGTGTTTTTTTTAATAATATGTCGATACATTTGAGAAAATTTGTATGTGTTCGTCTTGTAGTTAAGTCTCTTATCTGTTGGTATATTTTTTATGAAAAACATCTCCAGTGTGTATCGTCTGAATGGGTTTTTCTTTTCTGCTAATACATCTACATATCGGGTCCGTCAATAAGAGCGCTACAAAAGTTGTTTTAAATAAAACAAAAACGGTTTTGGATATCAATGAAATTCTTTATTCCTGTGAAAGTACGTTCGATGCCATTATGTATGGAACTCGATTTCTTTTGCATGGCCACCAGGGGCACGCTTGCAGAAGTCCAGACGCTGAACCCAATTTTCGACAGTTTTCAAGGATAAATCGGCCGAAACTGCTGGAATTTGACGTTCGTTATTCGTACGAAGTTCATCAATCGTCGCTGGCTTGTTGGCATAGACCATAGACTTGACGTAGCCCCACAGGAAATAGTCTAACGGCGTCAAATCGCACGACCGAGGCGGCCAATCGACTGGACCATTTCGTGAGATAACACGTTCTGCAAACTTTGGTTGATTGTGGCATTCGCTGTGTGGCTTGTGGCGCCGTCCTGTTGGAACCACATGTCCTCCAAGTCCATATCATCCAATTGGGGCCAAAAATATTCGGTTATCATTGAACGGTAGCGATTCCCATTCACAGTAACGTGCCGGTCTTGATCATCACGGAAGAAGTACGGCCCAATGACGCCGTCGGCCCATAAACCGCACCAAACCGTAATTTTTTCGGGATGCAATGATGACTCATGGAGTACGTGTGGATTGCTGTCTGACCAATAACGCATATTTTGTTTATTGACGAAGCCATTCAGCCAGAAATGAGCCTCATCGCTGAAGATGATTTTTCGATTTTTCGCGCTCTTAACGTTGAGGCCACTGACTCCGAATTTCGGTAGTAAATTTTAATAATTTCGACTCGTTGTTGGCTCGTATATCTTTCCATCATGAAATGGCAAACCTTACTGAAAAGAAATGTCAAAAGAGCGGCAAAAACTATGGCGTCGTTTGCTGTCCCTGTCGGTCTACTTTTGTAGCGTCCCTGTTGAAAACCCTTTACTTCATCAAAGTTTGGCTTAGATCCAGTGAGTGTGCAATGTGCTGCCAAAGCCGTCTTCTGTTCTAAGGGGTTTTCCCATAGCCTTTTGATCCGATCTATGTGATGATAGTCTAGTTTATAATCTTGTCTTCGTCGTCCCAACATATCAAAATGGTGACATGGTTCTGTACATATTTGTTTTTCATGTGTGCCCCAGTAGGTGAGTTGGTAGCGTGCTTGGCTATGTGTTTCGGGGTCATGGGTTCGATTCCCAACGGAGGCTCTGGTCTGTCGCTAAAAAAGCTAGCCACATGGTCTTTGTAACCCGGCTTTTCCCTGGACAGTAAAAAATGTAATTCATAAAATTTAAATAAACAACAAAATCGTTTTTAAAAATTGGGGTCGTATAGGATAGGTCACACCCATTGGTCCAATCGCGCCAGAACCAATCACGTAGACTGCCACCAGATGCATATGTGCAAATTTTCTGGATGCTAAATACAACATTGCTCCAGATATCTCGTTGTAAAAAATTGAGTCATGTTATCATAATTTATATACAAAAAAATAATATTTAATATACCAGTGAATATTTTTGACCCGTTCTTTATTCAAAAACATTCTTTAGAATGTTTTCTTTAGGATTAGGAGAAGAGGCGAAAATTAATTTTTCTCAAAAAATATTTATTCATCAATTTCTAGTATTCCCCATCACATATACATAATACACTTGTGTCAGCGTTTTTGCCAATCCTCGAAGCAGTTCTGATATGCACTTTTTCGTATTGATTCTCACAAGCGACGCATATCTTGAAGATAATACTCCTTATTAACCGTACGACCACGTGGCAAGAACTCATGATGCACTACACCACGGTAATCGGAGAAAACAGTGAGGAAAACAAGTAAGAAAGTTTCAGTCGGGTAAACCGACTAAGGTATACCCTCACTTTGTGAGTAATGTAATATTGAATATTACTAGAATTATTCTGTCAATATGTGTGTGAGGTACCAGAAGGGGTTTATCAAATACACCTTTTTTTCGCTGAACATTAGATACTTTAAATTCATAGCACTGTGCCGACTTATAAGCATTTATGTGCACTGGTATAAACGTTATGAGACATTAAATTGTGGTATGATTTGGTCATTTTGTGTGGGAGGTACAAAGAGGGGCGTGGCAATAACGCCCATTTTTCACAGGGCTATAGACACTATAAAAACATTACACTGTACAAAATTTCAAGTATTTTTATACAATGTAAATAATATAAGCTGTTAACTTTTGGTGCAAAATGGTGCATTTGTGTGGGAGGTACCAAAAGGGACGTCGCGACTTCGCCCATTTTTCTCGAGTTGATAGCGACTAATATGCTAATACTATGTGTGCAATTTCAAAAGATTCGAATAAGTAGTATAGCAGTTATTAAAGAATCAATATTTCACAACATTTTAACCCTTTGTGGGGGAGGTATTAGAAGGAGTGGACCAATATGGCCCATCTTCGAACTTAGCCGGAGATAGAAAAAAATATTACCACATACCAAATTTGAGGTCAATCGGTTACTCCTTTCGAGAGTTATCGTGCGCACCAGCCAGCAGACAGACAGACAGACAGACAGACAGACGGACGGACATTGCTCATTCGACTTAAAATGACCCAAAACGGATTTCCTCCGAACATACTTGGGGTCTTAGGTCACTCCTTCGACGTGTTACACTTTTTTCCGTAGCAAATGATATATACCCTCGTCACACTAAAGTGAGGGTATAACAAGACATTTGATCGTACTTGGCGTTTCAGGATATAGAAATATGCAGGGGACATACCTACATCTAAACCTATTTTCGTAAAATTTTTCAACGTTCATTTTTATTTCAAGAAACTGTTATTTGTTAAAAATTATAAAGATGTTTTGAGAAATGCGGATTTCAAATCGTCTACATTCAACATTGGGAAATATAAAGGGTCCGCAATGTAACGTTTTTTTTCAACTAGTGCTTATTTCGTGAATGGTAACACTTAGCTCATATCTGATTTGACAGATAATTAGTTTTATCCTTCCGCTGAACGAATATGTGTATATTGCGACATTACTTTGAAAATCATGGTAATGTTGCAGAATGTGTGCGAAAATTGTGTACGGAGTTTGGAAGAAGAGAAGCACCGTCAGTTTCGTATGTTCGTTATCTTGTGAAAAAAGTGAAAGAAACTGGCATCCTCATCGAGAATATTGCTGTTGTGGCAGAAAGAGTGTGTGAAGCGCCATCAACATCAATTCACCGTCGTTCTCAACAATTGAACATTTCGGAGACATCATTGAGACGAATTTTGCATAAAGACCATGGTATGACGCCATACAAAGTCCAATTGGTTCAGGAGTTGAAGCCAACTGACCATCCAATGCGTTTTCAGTAGTTTTTTTTATAGCATTTAAAAAAAAAGGTTATTTGGCGGACTCTTTATTTAACGGAAACCCAGTTGAAATTGTACACGCATATGCTAGAAGACCATGTAGTCTTACTACCTTTTACCGATTGTCCAAATTCATAACGGTTTTTATTTTAAAGGGTGAACAAATTGGTCGCCTACAACATTTTATTACAAATTTTGCATTTTTGAAGTCTATATAACTTTTGAACGGAATATCAGATTTGAATGATGCAAGTACATCCAGCCAAAAACAAAGCACATACGTGCTTAATCTTTGCAAATTCGTTTATGATAATGAACCAACCCCGTATGTTACGAATTCAAGCAAGGCGGTGCATGAATAAAGCATCAAAAATCAACAACACTTCGTTGCAAAATGAATACCAACAGGGGATAATTTAAATCAAGTGTTGGGGACAACTATACAACGTGCGGGGGACGACTAAAGCACTTGCTGAGGACGAAAAAGCACGCGCTGGGATAACTTTTCCATTCTAAATCCCCCACGCCCCCCCCCCCCCCTACCTACTCCCCATTTAAACAGCATTAGCGTGTCAATACATTTATTAATGTTATAAGTAAATAAAACGTGAACACAACAAACATATAATTGCAAATTTGCATATTTATCACTAAGCAAATCACGTTTAAACAAAACACAAAAAAATTTAAAAATTTAATTCCTGTGCTCTATAAAAAAACATACACACTCATTATTAACTTTTAAAATTGAAATAAGCTTAGGTTGTTAAATATTCGTAGGCCGACACCATTTCTACTGATTCTAGAAATTTCTGCAATAGGAAGATGTAACTAGATTTTGCAATCACCTTATCCTTCTCATTCCATAGCCCAGAGAATCATCCACAATATCAAACAGGTCATTAAATTCTATTTCTTCGTCATTCATTTTCATTTTTCACGTCTTTATAAATCCTCGTGGTTTCTTCTTCTAAGAACAGACAATAACAAATCCAATGAACAACACAAAGCCGAACAAATAATGATCAACCTTACGGCGACGCATAACGCAACGCCGGTCAAAAAATCACCCCCGTTTCGTTGATACATAATGAACGAATCGGTGGGAATTTTTCATGCAGGTTACGTTTATAAATTGGTACCAAACGGTGTTTATTTTGCAACGTCTTTTTTTACCTCAGTGTACCATTTGAAAGAATTTAACATCCGCTCTAAGAATTATACATTAAGTAATTCATTTTCGGCTAATAAGGACATCAAAAGGACTAAAATGTCCTTAATCCTTGATTATCCTGAAAAGCATATCTCCCATTTTTCTCGTTTTATTTTTAAAAATTACCCATATATTTTACCACAAAATGTAAAAATTGCAGCATGGGTCCTTCATGGGTTAAAAAATATGAATTAATTAGTGTCCGTCCGTCTGTTACGATAACTCTGAAAAGGAGTGACCGAATGACTTAAAATTTCGTACGTTATAATATTTAATTAAAATCCAGTTTATGTTTGATGGACAACCATATCGGCCTACTCCTTCTGATACCTCCCCCACAAATGGTTACAATTTTGTGAAATGTTAAAGCTCTTATAACTTCTATACCACTCATGGGTATCCTGTGAAATTGTATACATACATAGTAATTATGTCGCCTCCTCGAGTTAACCGATATGCCGAGAACATCAACTTCTCTATTAGTTATCACTATTAGAGAAGTTTTTTTTACTTTCATCTGTTTTTGATGTGATGGATCTTCCAGGACGAGCGTCGTCATTCTCGACCTACTTTGAAAAACCTGTATCACTTGTAAAAATTTTTTTGACTCAGAGTATAATCACCATAGGGCCACTTTCAACATTTTAAGTGCCTTTGAGCACTAAATCACATTTTTTACATAACATTTCATGCATATTCTTTGGACCATTTTTTCCACAGAAAATTCGCGAACAAGCAAAACACGTCTAACTGTTGTGACTCTCACAAACAAACTCAACTAAGAACATAGGTTCGAGACAAGTGTGCCAACATCTGTCCGTCTGTCTGTCTGTTGAAATCACGCTTCAGTCCGTAATAATAGAGATAGGTTGATCAGATTTGGTAAAAATACTTCTTATAGTTGCAGGCCATTTGGGTTAGCTCCCCTATAGGTCGCATATAGGTCGCTCCAAAATACGGTTTTTGAGCCATAGATACCACATTTCTAAAGCAATTTAGCTAAAACTTTGCAGTTTGTGTCCATCTGTCTGTTGAAATCACGCTTCAGTCCGTAATAATAGAGATAGGTTGATCAGATTTGGTAAAAATACTTCTTATAGTTGCAGGCCATTTGGGTTAGCTACCCTATAGGTCGCATATAGGTCGCTCCAAAATACGGGTTTTGAGCCATATATACCACATTTCTAAAGCAATTTAGCTAAAACTTTTCAGTTTGTGTTCTATTTTGATAAGAATTCATCACAGCAAACATTTAACAAATCTGTTCATATTTTGTTATAGTCATCCCATAGAGGTCGCCCGAAAATACGCTTAGTTAAGCCATAAATACCACATTTTCTGACCATTTTAAATTTTTTTTAATCAGTCCATGTCGCTCCCAAAAATGCTTGTTTTTACCTATAAACACCACATTTTCCAAGAAATGTAGCTGAAACTTTGTAGTTTGTATTCTATGTAGGCAAGATTTCATCTCAATAAAATGTATACAAAACAGTTTATAATTTGTGGTAGTCCCCGAGGAGTTAGCTCTCAAATGAGCTAATTTAAGCAATAAATACCACATTTTTCAGGTGAAGAGTTTGGCTAAAGAATTTGATGCCTAAAATTTGGCTAACATTTAAAGCGTTCGTTTTTATGAATAATGTGCTTAAACAAATAGGATCCTTCCTTTTTCTACAAAGCTGTTATTTAAATTTACATTTTAATAAGATTCAAACCATAAATTGAATACCAGATAAATTGTCAGTCATCGCAATATTCCGTTTGCATAGCCGTGTAAATATCCATATATATTTTGTGAAACTGAGCCAAGGATATGTGCTGCATTTCCAAAAGTACCTATAGTATGAATGCTTGGTTATCATCGAGTGTGTGCGTCTTTAAGGACAAAACAGAAGTCATAAACAACGATAGGGTTTATATTGAACTCGATTATTGGTACCCATAAATAATGCCACAACTGTGTTGTCTGGAAAATTTCTACCTTAATTTGGCTGCTTATCTGAAAAATCCTTTTTTTCTTTCTTCAGAACGACAGCAGGAAAATGGCAGCATAACTAGAAACATTCACTGTCGTCGAAACCAAGAACCACATCGACTGCCAGACGCATATGGTGGTGGTCTATGACAGGAGTTGCTGCTAGTTGTTTTCCATGACCCCCGACAATGTGTGTGCCTTGGTTGGTGGTTGGGTGTAGGGTACGGAGAGTAGGGATGGAGGTCTGGGGTCTGCTTGGTTGATGCAATAAAAAACCTGCAAATGTTTGCAAGATTGATTTACGGATATTTAATGGTTGAGCGACATCTGGTGTCATAAATTTCTCTCCTCATAAGGGAAGTCTTCGTCGTATTTTCTGTCTTCACCATTGTTGTTGTTGTTGTTGATGGTAGCATGTTGGCGGTGTGGTTCTGTTTCTGGAACTGGCAGTGTTGGGTTTTTGCCACGCTCCCTCAAAATAATTGACTTGGACAACACAGAACAGCACAGCACGTGCGAATTGTGATGCTCATAAAATAGATTTTTTTTCGAAGTCATCGATTATGAATGAAGTGAAGTGTCCAGCGCTTTTTTTTATGGGCCAGTAGTGGAACCTGACAAAGGAATGAAACAAAAAAGAGGTTGTTTATAATCATAAAAAAATACAGCGATGAGGAGGACACTTTATTTTGTTTGCTGTTATGGCTCGGGAAAAAACAGTGTTTTTTATTTAGTTATGACCCAATAAAAAGGGGACAAATGGTATTGTAATATTCAGCGGAGATGTTGGTTTGAATGTTTTAATTTCAGATTTGTTCCACTGGTGGTTATTAATATCGCAATCTTTACTTTTGTGGAATGATTTTTGTAAATATTATATGCAAACATCCATTAGTTAAATACTTAGTTTTCTAACGGTCAATTTCATCAAATCTGGTTATTCTACAGTTGGAGTTATCCTGTAGTTGTAGTTGCCTCTTTGTATGGAATTTAATTTTTTAGAAACTTAACAATACTCTTTTACGAGGTACTGCCAAGCCAGTCGTGGTTGTCATATGAATGATATTGTGTTCCATTATTAAATGACAAAACCAGAAATTCCATATTCCAATAAAACCAGAAATTTTTGAAAAAATTATCAGTACTTTTTTTATAGCTGATTCAAATTTAAAATTTTAAATGGCCCACCCTTTATATGTGGAATTGTGAAAGGTTTTGAGTAGTATTTCATTTCGCAGAAACGAATTTTTTATTTTGTTAGTATAGAAGTTTTGAGATAATCTATATTTCATAAAATGTTGACCCTTCGTGGGGAGGTACTCGAAAGAATGGACCAACAAAGTCCATCTTTAACCTTACCCTGAGATAGAAAAGAATATTGACACGTATCAAATTTGAAGTCAATTGGTTAATCATGTCGAAAGTTATCGCGCGCAGCAACCAAACAGACGGATATTGTTAAAATGGCCCAAAACGGATTTCCGACAAATATTCATGGAGTCTCTTAGGTTACTCCGTCGATATTGGCCTGCAGCATCTGATGTATACTCTTGTTCACAATCGTGGGGGTATAAAAACCGGATTATATTGAAATTCTCTTACCAAAAGTGCTACAGTTATCCATTCATTTTCTTCAAATAAGCATAGCTTTTTTCGTTAGGATGCTGGCTTTAAAAATTTGGAACAAACGTTCTTTTTGCTAATTTTTTTTATTTTTTCCGTGCCAGCAAAAAACGAATTTTTTGAAAAAAATCAAATATTTTCTAATTATTTTCATCACAACAGAAGTTAATTTCCACGTGTAAGTGTCATTACTAATTTTAAAGAAAATTTGTTTATAAAAATAAATTAAAAATATATTACCATACACCAGCTAATGTTATACACAGCCCATCGACAACAATTCTGTTGCATAGTGTTATATTATCATAGTTTTCGTTATTATAACACAATCATTACAGCCATGATCATGATTACCATAATAACATCATTATTAATTTTACAACTACCTTTGTCCGGATTACTGAATTGTGCGGACTACAGTACAAAACTGAAAAGTGGTTCAGATTTTCTTATTTTATAAAGAAAAGCGTTTCTTAAACAGAACAAGTAAAAGCGTTAAGTTCGGCCATTCGAATCTTATACAGGGTGGCTGATATGTATTGCAACCAACTTCAGGTTGCTATCATTTCTAAACCGCTAATCTGATAGCTGACAGATTTATTTCAGTGACAGTTCATTTTATTGTTTACAAGCTTACAAAAGCATTTTGATCTTCAGATTCAGAAAAAAAGTTATTCGTGATGGAATTCAAGCGTGATAGTGTGATTGCTTCATATTTGGGTGGAAAAACACAAGTGGCTACCGTTAGAGCCCTCCAGCATTTAAATGTGAATAAATATTTTGTTTCTCGTACCATTGCTCGTTACCGTGATACTAGCAGTGTTGCATCGCGTCCAAAAAGTGGACGAAAAAAACGGTAACAACACCAGAAATGATCCGAAATGTGAAGGCCAGATTTGATCGAAATCCACGTCGCAGTGGTAGAAAAATTGCTCGTGAGCTGAACATATCGCGAGAACGGATACAACACATATTAAAAAATGAGCTTGGACTACAGCCATTGAAGTTCCAAAAAGTACAAGAGCTCACCGATGCACAAAAAAAAGTTAGACTGGAAAGAGCCAAGGAGTTGCTTCGCTTGCACGAAAGTGGCCAATTACCGAATTTGGTTTTCTCCGATGAGAAGCCATTCCAAATTGAGCAGTTTGTGAACAAACAAAAGGATCGGGTTTACTTGCCAAAGAGGTCAGCTGAAAATTTACACCTTCGATTGGCCACCAGAACCCAAGCGCCGCCGATGGTAATGGTGTGGGCCGCCGTAACGGCCGATGGTCGCTCCCCGCTCGTATTCATCGACCATGGGGTCAAAATAAATGCCGAATATTATCGGGAAAATGTCCTAAAGACAGTATTGAAGCCCTGGGCAGACAAACATTTCGGCCGCAGACCATGTACATTCCAACAGGACTCAGCACCATCGCACTCAGCACGCGTCAACCAAGAATGGCTTAAAAAGGAGGATCCTCGCTTCATTTCTATCGCACAATGGCCATCAAGATCTCCGGATCTCAATCCGTTGGACTTTTGCGCCTGGGGTATTTTAGAGAGTAAGGTTCGCACTAAAAAATACCAAAGTATCGATCATCTCAAGACGGCGCTTCGCCGGGAATGGGCCAAAATACCGCAGAGCCACTTTCGTGCAGCGTGTGATGGCTTTGTCGGCCGTTTGAAGGTCATAATTCGTGCCAAAGATGGCCAATTCGAACAAATCTAAACTGTTTCTAAAATTTTATGTTATTTCCGACATTTTTTGCTTTTGAACAATAAAAATTAAAAAAAAAAATATAGCGCTTTACTTTGTTGCATTACATATCAGCCACCCTGTGTACCCTCCACCATGGATTGCATTCATTTCTGTTACTGGAAAAGTCTTTGGATATGGAGCAAATTATTAAACAAACGAACTCTGCTATTTTAGACAATTTTAGGCCTCAAATCCTTTAGCCAAACTCTTCATCTGGAAAATGAGGCATTTATGGCTTAAATTTGCATATTTGAGAGCTATCTCTACGCGGGGACTACAACAAAACATAAATAGATTTGTATAAATTTTATTGGGATGAATTCTTGTCAAAATAGAATACAAACTACAAAGTTTCAGCTAAATTGCGTAGAAAAAGTGGTGTTTATGGCTTAAACAAGCATTTTTGGGGGCGACATCTATATGTGAAATGTAACAAAATATGAACTCTTTTAATTTTTTTACTGTGATGAATTCTTGTCTAAATAAAATACAAAAGGCAAGGATTCAGTAAAAATGCTTAGAAAATGAGCTATTTATGGCTTAAATAAGCGTATTTTGGAGAAAACTCTATAGGGTGACTTTAACAAAATCTGAACCGATTTGTAAAAGTTTTGCTGTGACAAAATCTTGTCACAATAGAATACAAACTGCAGAGTTTCAGCTAAATTGCTTTAAAAATGTGGTATCTATGGCTCAAAACCCGTATTTTGAAGCGACCTCTATAGGGGAGCTCAAAACATTGACCGATATGGAAACTATAGGAAGTATTTGTACCAAATTTGATCAACCTAGCTCCATTAATACGGACTGTGCGAGATTTCAACAGACAGACGGACATGGCTAAATAGTCTTAGAATTTCACGACGATCAAGAAGATATACATATACTTTATGGGCTCTCAGATCAATATTTCAAGGTGTTGCAAACGGAATGACAAAGTTAGTGTAGCCCCATCCTACGGTGGAGGGTATAAAAAGATAACTAATAATAATAAATACAATTGAAACTTGTACACTTGGCTGTGTGCAGTTTTCGGTTCTGTTTTTAAAATAGCACTCGCAAAGAGTTCGGTTGCTTTCTTATTTGAGAATTTTGTCTACAAAAAATAGTGAATTTCTTCAAGATTACAATCTGGGTCTATTTTCTCCAATATTTTCATTTGGTATAACTATAACTTCATCAGTGTTGGTTTTTATGGTCCAATTTTATTCCCGTTGAATCCTCTTCATTGATTTCATTTTCCCGTGGGCGTGATGGGGACTTACCCAATATCTGAAGTGCTTTCAGCGGCTTCTTAGCATTGATTAGGAATTTTTTCATAATTTCTTCAATCTTCAAAAACGGAAGTCGATATCCAGCCTTTTGGTAGACTTATATACGAAAGGAAGTTAAAATTTTGTATACGCTCTTGACTTTCCGTACTTTTCTGTTAAGAGGAGAGGCAACGTATGCGATCCAGGCTCTTTACAATGACGGTAAGTCTCCCAGCGAGATATTTTTCTGCCTGGAGCTGAATTAAAGACAAGTTGTTGATGGAAGAGCCCCCAGAATAGAGCAGATTCTTCTGCATTATAAGTATAGGTACACATCAAGTCCAACTTCTTCGACGGTTTTCAAAAATAGTACAGCAGATTGGTTTACCACTTTATAATTTTTCACTACATATTTCCAAGCATCAATTTCATTACAAATTTTGAATATTTGAAAATTGCCAAAAAAAATTATCATTTCCCAGAATTTTAGTACTACATATCTTTGTGTTTAGGCTAACCGAGTTGTCCGAACTATTGGATAGTCCGGGCTATCGAGTGTCCGGATTAGAGGGGTTATACTGCATTATCCCAGCAAAATTTCCCATTACCAAATAACCTGACGGGTAAGTTAAATTCAAAACTATGTAGTACCTGCTTATAATTTGACCTCCCTTCAGATTATTTTTACATATACATGTCATTGAGGGAAAGTGCTTTCACTCAATCATACAAGAAGCTGAAACATAACCACTTACCCCCTCGCTTACAATTATTTAAAAGTAATCGTGGACAAAAGTAATACATTAATTAGTGTGTTTGTTGAACTAGCCACCAGTTGCTGTTGCTTGTTCACCACCAACAGTGGTGGAATGTGGTGAGAAAGTAGAAGAGAGTAAAATTGGGAAGGGCGTAATTAGCGACTGTCGTCATATGCCGAAAAATTTCATGGTTTCTTAGTTTAGCATCATAACCACTGACCTATCTCGCGATTCATAGGAGGATAATAATTACGCAATCAAGTATGTCGTTATTTTTTGACTGAATCTAATGCAGAGGGTTGTTAGATGTCATTACTAGGTAATGCAAGTGGTAATGACACGTATCCCAAGATTTTGCTTGGATATTATGCTCTGCTAATATGATTACACTAGAGATGTCGATTGGGAAATCCCGATCCCGCAAATCCCAAGATTTTCGAATCCCGGAAGATCAATCCCTGAAAATCCCGATTTACTCGTATATTGCAAACGGAAATAATTCGTATTTTAAATCCTATAAAAGTAATTGTGGAAGCGCTATGTCGTTATGATATGAATATGTACAAATCTGATGCTGTGCTGTAATCTATGTTGAAGGCGATACCTGCTATTAAATGCATTTTAAGTGATAGAATAACTATGTCTCTTAGCGCCCACGCCTATGAGTTTGGGGGTCTTGGGTTCGATGCCCACCAAAGTCTCTGATCTGTTGCTGCAAAAATGTAGCCACATGGCGTTTGTTACCCGGCTTTTCCCTGGGCCGTAAAATTAGAATATAAATTTAATTTGTATTGTAATTCTTATGAATAAATAAATAAACATGTCTATTCGTAAAAGAATGCATGAGCTAGAACAATATACCCGAATCATCTAAATTTGAATCAAAATTTAAAATCTGACTTGGGCAATAGATGGATATTCGACTAAATGCTATATACTTCAATCGGCCGTTTTAAAACTAATATTGACTCTAACGATTCATATTGAGTCTAACAATTATTCAGCTGAGAAATTAGAAACATGCGGAAATATATCCATAGCAAAAAAGCAAAATGGTGCTAATGAAGTGCAAAAGTCCTAACAAGGTAATGGCCAAGTCAATGATAATAAATAAATTTTGTTTTTCTTGCGAAGAGAAACCCAAGGATCTCGAATAATTCCGGGATCCCGAGAAATCCCGGAATGATAATTTTCCCAATCCCGAATCCCGGGATTTGCGACAGTAATTTTTCTAAACCTAAAAGGAAATATGTATATTGTGCGAATTCCGGGTTGTTCGAACTACTTTATAAATACCCAATGCGTATTATTATTCAAAGATCTGTCCTGCACAATTTTTTCTCTCAGGATCTCCACAAATCAGTGTGCAGCAATAGCCATGTCCTCCGCGAAAAAAAAACAATCGTAAAAAATGTTTTGGCTTGCATTAAATATCAAATGAAGCGAACATTTAAATAATGCTTACTCGACATATTTGGGAATTTTTCTCAAAAAAAGTCCATACGCTATAGCTTTACCCACAAATTCCATTTGGCCGTATGAAATGTTGCTGCAGTTTCGGGCAAACTGCTCCTATTTCCATAGTAACAGTGATGGTCGGTCGGTGGTTCATTCCATTCGACGATGCAGTAAAAGCAATAATTTATCATAACATGGATGAGGACGAGTTTTTTTTCTGCAGCCATGGAAATCCGTTAGAGCGAATTTTTGGTTCCGCTCTATTGTTATTGCTAAAGTTTGTTGTGCTGCTCCTCCATTATTTTTGGAGGTACATAGTTTTTATCTCCGCTAGTGGCTGTGGCAATTTGAATGGAGACAGTGCCTCTCGCCAACAAACATATGCCGCGGATGCCACATGAATATGCAATTGCAATGCCTCCCAACTGCGGGTATCGTGATTTGGTGGCAAAAAATCGAAAAAAGTGATTTCAGTGTTTTTTTTATGAGTTTGGTTTGTTTAGATATGAGATATGGGCGTATGATAAGCATTGGTGGAATCCTCATTCAATCACTTGCGACACGGATCATGACTGTGCCGGCTGGCTGCTCAGAACTTAAAAGGCAGCAAATGCGAGTGATTTGCATTTGGATTCTCGTTTGAAGCCTCCAGACATTTTTGCCTGCAACTTCTGGTCTGTTCAAACTTTTAGTTCTGTAGTGTATCAATACCCTTAGGCATCATAGAGATGACCTGCTACCGATTGGTGTCTACATACGATAATGAACAATTCAGTGGAGGGTTCAATGGCCAGTCACAAAAAAGATTTACTGTAGGCATATATATCTTATTCTATTTTGAAGCCCAATATTTACAGACAAGAAAAATAAAATGGGCTGCATTTTCAATGCATGTCTGCTGAGAGTAGTGGAAAATTTATAATACTCATCGGTACAGGAAATTATAAATTAGTAAGGCAGCTATTTTGTACTTATATTTGAATAAAACACAAACCAATTGAGATTTTTTTAATTTATTGAAGATAAAGTGTACGTGTTGATACCATGAATTGGAGAGAGACCTAAAACCTTTTATATATTTCCTGAAAGTCGTTTCAGGACATTTTTATTTGTTAAAGTTTGACTGGTTAGCAAGATTATTATTTATTGCTTTTGCGCCAAATCGTGGGCGCATAGTACCAATACAAGGTATTCCAATCATTTCTATTTGTTTATTCTATTTCATGATAAATTTCCTAGATGCGAGATTATCTCTTCTTCAAGACTGCGTCTCCAGCTACCTCATGGTCTGCCTCTTACGTACCACATGACCTATCCATCTCCATTTTCTTTCACGGATTTCAATAGCAATAGGTTTCATAATACTTCTGTGGTATAACTCCACATTGGAAATCCATTTGTGTGGCCACTAAATGTGCAGAATATAACGCAGGGATCTGTTGACATACGTTTGCAGGTTGTTGTTGATTTCAAAAGACGTGAGCCAAGTTTCGCATCCATATAACAACACAGAGAGAACGTTGCTTTTGAAAAGACCTATTTTTGTTTTAGCGCTGATTGATTAATTACAGATCTTGTCAAAAACGTCTTTGGTGGTTAAGTAGATCAAACGCCTTTTGGAAATCAATGAAAATAAAGTAGAGCGATTCCTGCATCTCATTTATTTGTTCCATGATAATTCGTAAGGTAGCAATATGGTCTTGCTGCCATCGAAGTGTATCATCAAGTTTCCTTTCTATACGATTAAGTATTACAAAAGATTTTAAGACAGCTATAGGTTGATCTAAGTAGAGATGATTTTTTCAATAGCCTTTTTTTGACAGATCACGTGTGTGTGGTGTCATGCTGTCATGTTATTTTTGTTAAGTATTGTTTGGCATTTCATCATGGAAAGACTTACGCCTGATTCAGGTCATTCGCCAGTTACCAGTCGAAATGCTCGAACGAGTTATCGAAAATTGGACTCAACGGATGGACCATCTTAGACGTAGCCGCGGCCAACATTTGATAGACATAATGTTCAAAAAATAAATGCCAAAGAATGTTCTTTCAAATGATAATAAACATTCCCCATTCAATTTGAATTTTCTGTGTTTTTTCTTTAAAAAAGTAGGGAACCTCGAAATGGATCACGCTATACGTAGAATCATGATTCCTATCCAATTATTGCAGTCGTTTAGTGCCCCTTTCTTAGGTATTTTAACTATGATCCCTTTCAGTCGATCGGATTTCCTGAAATAGATCATGTAAAATTCGTGTAGATTGTTTAAAATTAGCTTTAAAAAGTTCTACATGAACGTTGTGAATTCCAGCTGCTTTGCCACTTTTCATGCTCTGAATAGCTGCTTCAATCTCGGGGATGCTGGGACATAGAGAGCTGATACGCGTTACCAGGTAGCGGATGTCGCGCTGAATCAAAACTTAGTTTAGTTCGAGGATATAACATAATATTCTGCGAAGTAGTAAATCTTTGTGATATATAACTAGAATATTATCCTAGCACAAGACCATTTTCCCTCTATATTGCAACCCAGCAAAAAATAAAAGAAGTACTTCCAAAAGAATAACAATATAAGTACTTCTAAATCATAAGTATTAACATTTTTTCGACATTTAATGAAGTTCTTCTCAATAACTAACCAAAATGCAATTTCGGAATATAAATTATTAACCCAAGAATGCATAATTTCAAAACGATTGGATGTAAAATAAAGCTTCTGATGTGATAAACGTCCAGATCGGAAGGAACATATATATGAGGGCTATGAAATATTAGTAAAATACTGCTTCTATAGTGTTAAAGGGAAGAAATATATATTTATATGGCGGGTATATCAGAATTAGTGAATGGTTCTGGAAGCTAGTCGACTTTCGACTTTTTCATCAACTAAATTTCGTTTCAGTCCGATAGATCGACAGCTATTTTAGATGCAAAATTCTAAATGGGGTCTGTATTTAAATTTGGCCTTTATCTGAATGGTATCTATTTTTTTTATCAAACTTCGCAGTGTTCATGATTCTATAAACTAATCTCTGCCAAATTTAATAATGATCTGAAGTAAAACACGGAAATAAATTTTTCCAACCTTGCTAGTGACCGTTTATTCTCAGATTAAAAAATCCTTTGTGCAAAATATAGTACATTTGACTAAAATATGACTTCTATGGAGTTGAGATGAGATGCTTAATCGGAAGGAACACATCCATGCGAGTATCTGGGGCTATATGCAAATTTGAACCGATATTGTTCACACAGATATTAACTGTTAAAATAAGATACTCTTTACCAAATTTCATGAATATCGAAAGGAATTTATATCTTCTATAGAGGGTATAAGCTAAATCGAAGTACATTCATATATATTAAGATATCTGGTTCTAAACTGATATTCAACTAGTTGAGAGATTTTTGTTCGTTCGCCCTAGCCGAAAGAAACTAAGTAACACAAACAGTCCCTATATCTAAATACGGGTTGTCTTTCAATTTTAATACGAATTGTCTTGTCCCAAAATAAAGAAATGTGCAAAATTTCTTTGAGATGGGACTATATTTGTGACCTGCACATTGATTACAAGAATGAATGCACAGACTGACATAGCTAAATCGGTTCAGAAAGTGATTCTAAGACGATCGGTATAATAAACGATTGTTCTATATATCTCTTCTCATTTTGGGTGTTAGAAACAAATGCATAAAATTATAATAAATTGTACCACAGTGTGGTGTAGGTTATAATTAAATAATTTTAAAAGAAATTATGGTAATTAAATATACCATACCATACTTACTGTACCACACTGTCGTACTTTACTACTCTTTGAACCGGGGCTACGGAAAATACATAGCGCCGCACAAATGTGCTATGTATTACAGTGTAAAATAAAAATCCCTTTTTATTAGTGATAATGTTGATCATTGTTTTATGAACAGCTGAACAGATGGAGGGAATAGTTTTAAAATTTACTTAGAGTACACCGTGAAGGTATTCATATAGCTCACACTCTGAACTATATCCTACACATTTGTACTGACCCACCGACAAAACTTGAAGTGCAAAATGCGATACCGGCTCTAACAAATGGAAAAGCTGCAGGGGTTGACAATACTATAGCAGATACATTAAAAGTTGATGTAGAACTATTCGCAAAAATCATCCATCCCCTTTTTATGCAAATAAGGAAATTTTCCAAAAGGATTGACTGCGCGATATTATTTTTAATCTGCAGAAAAAGGTCGTGCAATCAACTACAAGTTTTCATGAATATTATATTAGAGCCACATATTATAAGAAGCTACGCCCTGAACAAACTGGTTTCGGAATGCGTCGATCAAATAAATACTCTACGTATGCTAAGTCGACTTAGCATGTTTTTAGGGAGATTGCATTTTTAATTCCTAAACGTTCCAAATTATATTCAGTCAAAATTTAGTGTTTACCCGTCATTCCTATTGCAATGGATATATCCTTAGGAATTTCTCAACCTCATTTGGTTGTTCAGTCTGTAAGAATAACACTTCACGAATCACCTTATGTCCAGGAATGCGACCATTATATTCTGATCTATCTGATATAGGAGTGAGATACTTCTAGCCTAAAAGTGGTTGGAACTTAGTGTAAGAATGGCATTGTGTTCAGAGTGAAACTATGTCCGTAACCATTTCGTGACCAGAGTGACAATTATCTTTAAGGTTAATTTTAATAGTAGTGGCTGCGGCATATTCCCTTGTTGTAAAGTCGAGCGTTCCCGTGACACTTACGCCAGCCATCCCCTTAACTTAATTCAGCATCGCGAAGCAGGTATACTTCTGAAGAGCATCCACGAGACTAAAATGCCATACCTCATTACTGTTCTTCCTAACGGCTATTGCCACGTTATCTGCATCTGAAATAAGAATGGTAATCGGAAAATTTGAGTCGACTGGCTCGGCACAAGACATAAAAACATTAGTGCATATTAGTTCCAGTTGTTAGCATAAAATATAGCCACCATGCCGGAACCATTGCAGAAGATCAATATTTGTGAAAATTCCAAGTTTAAATATTTGATCTTCCTGCAACTCGAAGGACCACCGTTTGAACAGCACTGGAGTATGAGTGAAATCGAAAAAGTTTTCTGCTTGAAATATTCTAACACTACACAAACAAAATTCAAACTTTAATGGTGTCAGCGGTAACACTCACATCGGGGTTCGTGTAAAGTACGATAAAAAGTTTCTTCTTTCGTTTTTGTTTCCATTTCCGTTTTGTTTTCGATTTTGCATTGATGCGCTAATTTCGTCATTATTCAACAAATATTATGCGGATTTTTTCCGTTTCTAAGACAGGCGAAGTGTCACGCAGAGTGGCAGAGAGTAGACAGACAGACAGGTAAACGTGTAGGAAGGCAGTTAATCGATTGCATTTTTAGGCCAAGTACTCGCGGCAAACACGACAACATTCAACCCCCAACGAACGGCATTGTTTTTATTACTTTGCGGAGGTAGTTTTCCTAGACTAATCTTCATCCTATATTTAGTACAATGACATTTTTATTACCATTTCTCTGAGTGTATTCGGGGGCATGCAGTTAAATTGCTTCGTTTATTTATATTTAAATACTATATATTTTCAACTTTGACATTTCAATCCCTCTTCCTCTATCTTCTCTTTATTGATGTTTATTTGGAGGCCGCAATAAATGTTTATTTTCATTTAATGTTTATTTCTTTTTGAGGTGAAACTTTTCGAAAACTCGTTTATTTTAGTTTTATAATAACATTTTTACATTTGTAAATAATTAAAATACTTCTATATAAATATGAATGTAATTTGGCGAAATTTTATTTCGTATTTTATTGCTATTACACGCCGAAAAGAATCGATTCTGCAGTATACGAGTATTGCAGCAAACTATTTTTGTGCACAAAATAAAAATATTTGTTTTACAGATGGCGAAAATCACTAGTTTAAGTTTTTGTAGCCTTATCTGCAGATCGCACCGAGGGACTAAACAAGGAGCAGTACTGTCTCAACTAATTTGGAACCTAGAGGTGAATGGAATCCTGTTAGATCTAGAGCATTGTGGCTGCAAAGTCGTGGCATATGCGGATGTCGCGGCAATCGCAGTAACTGGCAAATCCCTCGACATCCTACAGGTGACTCCGAACAAATTGGCTAGATGAGCCAGAAGCAGCGTTTCGGCCCATCTTTACTAGGAAGAATATGATCCCACATGTGGCACCTCCTGGGATAAATGGAACATATAAAAGCTCTTAACTTTTGGTACAAAAATGTTCATTTGTGTGGGATGTATCAAAAGGGGCGTCCCATTTTCTCTGGACTCTTGGAACTATGAAAGCATTACACTGTACAAAATTGCAAGTATTTATATGCACTGGTATTAAGGTTATAAGCTGGTAACTTTTGATACAAAATGGTCCATTTGTGTGGGAGGTACCAAAAGGAGCGTGACAATAGTGCCCATTGTTCACTGTATTGTAGGTACTATTAAACCATTACACAGTACAAAATTTCACATCTTTCTATGTACTCGTAATAAAGTTATAAGCTATTAACTTTTGGTTCAAGATTGTCCATTTGTGTGTGAGGTACCAAAAGGGTACCTCACACACAAATTTCAGGGGATTCAAATTAGTAGTATAGAAGTTATTAATTAAACAATATTTCACTAAATTTTGTAGGGGAGGTACTAGAAGGAGCTGACCAATATGGCCCATCTTCGAACTTAGCCGGAGATAGAAGAAAATATTACCACATACCAAATTTGAAGTTAATCGGTTACTCCTTTCGAGACTTATCGGGCGCACCAGCCAGCAGACAGACAGATAGACAGATGGACGGACATTGCACATTCGACCTAAAATGACCCAAAACGGATATCAGCTAAACATACTTAGGGTCTTAGGTCACTCCTTCGATGTGTTACAGTGTTGCCTCGTAGCAAATGATATATACCCTCCTCTCTAAGGTGAGGGGATAAAAATCTAATAATGGTGATGAATGGAGTTCGTCGTGGTGGTGAATTGATTCGTCGTGATGATGTATGGGATTCGTCGTAGTGATGAATGGAGTTCGTCGTGGTGATGAATGGGATTCGCCTGTTGGCAAATACATTACTTGATGAGATTATTTTTTATTTAAAATATCAGAGGTAATGAATACTTCTCTTCGTTTGCTTTAAGCCATTCCTGATAAGAACTGCATTTTGAACGGAATAATAACAACTGAACCTGGCAGAGTAGTCAAGTAATTTTATTTTCTATACTGTTTTTAATGGTCTAAAACCAGAAGAATATTTATTGATATTTTTAAAATTTAAATAGTCGGGGGCATGAATTCGTCGTGGTGATGAATGGAGTTTGTCGTTGTGATGAATGGGATTTGTCGTGGTGATGAATAGTATTCATCGTGGCGATGAATGTGATTCGTCGTGGTAATGAACTCGATTCATCGTACGTATGAAATGTGATCATGCTGAGGACGAAAGTTTTTGGAAACAGAGATTCGTCATGGTGACGAACGAATTCATCAAGGGTATTATTCCGTACGTTAGCTGACGTTCGACGAAAAAATAATCGTAATGATGTACAAATTCGTCGTCATAACGAAACTTTTTCTATCTGTGTATATGTATAGCAGTAGTTCGACCAATACTTTTGCCCGGCATTATGGTGGTTGTACTAATAAACTATCCACTACATATCAGTAATCAATGGTTCAGAGATCCGAATGCCTATGCATAAGCGGAGCGTTGGGGACTACAGCGCCCGAGTCACTACAAGCCCTACACCATCTAATGCCCATTGATATTGTGGCGACGATTGACTGTCTATCAATGTGGAGACACAAAAACTACGATCACATGAGAATATCACTGTGTCGTGCTATGGTAACCGTCTGAGTGGGTTATATACTAACGGCGTACATGTTCGAGAGGAACTTTGCATCTAATATATCTGCCAGAGATAACTGAGTTGGCAGAATACCAGGAAATAAAAGCTGGATGAGATGTTTGGCTTCGGATTAGACTTCAGATGGATTAGACTGCCGGATACTTGTGGTGTCTATCAAGCTGACATCATGGCAATGAAAACAACGCTCGAAAGATATCTTAACGAGATTGCTGAGCAGTTTTATATATACTTCATATGGATACCTGGATATGGGGATAAAGTCGATGAACTTGCTAGGAAAAGAATGACATTATAAATTCCTGAAGAATTGACATATGTTGGTGCGCCACCGGCAATAGGCAGACCAATGAAAGATGGACGGAAATCGACACCAGTAGAGTAGCTAGACAAATCTCGCCAAAATACGACCTAAGAAGGTCAAAATATTTCCTTCACCTTCTTTTACTGTCTGTATATACTGGGGTCGGCCTTCGAGGAAGTCTGACAGATCTGGTCGGTACCGATATTCGTATTATTGATAGCTTTGTGTGTCAAATAGGTTGGTTTTGATATGGTTCATCTATACCTCTTGCAGCAATAGGGACCGCAATTGTTCTATGTGAGCTGGTAACTTCGACATCTCACTGTGCATTGTGACCAATACATTAATTCTCAAAATTTACAAGTAGCCCTCGACTAGCGCAGATCTCGAGCAGTTTAACATATACATACATTATATGGGCAAAGGAAAATGTCGCGGAACTGCAGAGTCGATCAAATAGCTAGG
Organism: Eudasyphora cyanicolor; assembly: GCA_963930755.1. Taxonomy (NCBI): domain Eukaryota; kingdom Metazoa; phylum Arthropoda; class Insecta; order Diptera; family Muscidae; genus Eudasyphora; species Eudasyphora cyanicolor. The sequence continues at coordinate 97,223,451 of OZ005734.1, forward strand.
AAAGGGAAGAGATATCAAATTTCCGAAGAATTGAAATATATTGGTGCGCCACTGTCCACATGCACGTATTGTTTTAGGCGAAAGGCAGTCAAGATGTTCATTGAGATATGGACAAAAATGTACAGCTGTAGGGTTGCTACACAAATCTGGCCCATGATACGATCTGAAAGGTCAAAGTAACTTCTCGAACTAAAGAGGAAAAAATTGTTTGTTTTGGTGACACATTGTTAGTCATGTCGCCTTCGTTAGTCACGTCGCCTTTTTTCTGTTCCGCATTGAGTAAACTACGTCTGGATATACTGGTGTTGGTTGGTGTTGCTTCAGATAGTGATCAGACTAAATCTATAGTCATCATTAGTCATGTTTTCTTCGCCGATGAGGGGAATTGAATAAAGTCCCATGACTTCTGCAGAAACTGTGGAGATGACGAACAAGTAACAGGCTCAAGTCAAATACTGATGGGGTTTAAATTTCGTAGAGATCAGGCTTAGGTTAGGTTGAATAGAGGAGAGGTTTAAACGTCTCATGCCCATTGGACATACACTGAAGCCAGTGGATCGGCCTGTTGTGCGCTCATTATTTATGATATCTTTAAGCTTCAGGAGTTATAGAAAATTGGTACTAGGCACGAACCTCAGTATCTTTCAGTCATACCCTCAGATATGGTAATGTGTCGGCCCCGAAGTATATGGATATTGGATGTGCGAAAACTGGGCATTGGTACAGATAATGTACCATAGTTTCGATGGTTTCCCTGCATGCCCTTTATTCGTCTTTATATGCTTGTCCAATGCGGTGCAGGTGTGCTTGTAAGCTTGAGTGTATTGTTAGAATACACATCATCTTACTAGTCTCGATCTTGTTTAGTTTCAGCAAACTTCTTGTTTTCTTCTCATGTGGGTCACCCTTAGTATTTGTGCGGTTTTTCACACTGTTGCGCTATTCAACACAGTTTTGTGAGCCATCACCGTCCAGTGCCTTAAGCCACCCTTCGTGTTATCGAACGGTTTCAAATTTTCCAAGTTTACTACTTGATATTCTCTTCCCATTGAGGCCAAGCTGTTTGTCCGATCATTTACAATGGCTACGCTGTGTACTGCCACCCAAAATATACGCAGTTGGATGAGTAATAATTAATCGCTCTTTTACAGTCCAACACAGTTCTGGATTTTACCCTTTAGGATATTATTGCTTTGATCGCCATTTGGCTATCTGTTAAGCATCCTTAGGCTTTGTGTTATTACTCAGCCAGTTCATAACACACTTGAAATGCAGTGTTATGGCCTGAGAGGCAGAAGTAAAGTTCGACATCCGGTTCCTCAATAAGGGCTTAATTCAATCGAAATATTCTACATTAAAGTCCGTTTCGCTCTCAAATTATCCCATTAAATTTTTAAAATAATATCACTATTCTGTATGTAAAAATATTTTCAGCTAATAATGACAAATCGGGCTTAACGAGCGATACAATTAAGAATTCAGCACACGAAAATGCCGTACCTACCTTACTTCTGACACCGCTACATCTTGATTCAAATATGGATTACTTAATTATTCTTTTGAGTGCATGTATATCAAATAAACATTATTAGTATACATCCACCGGAACACAGGAAGTGATTATATCTATAATCTGTGGTAGAGTAGTAGTAGTAGTAGACTTTCTGTACCTCTTACTCCTCGTTTAATTATTGTCTTTTTTTTCAAAATCATTGTGACATACTGTTATAATTTTCTTTCAGTGTTCATTAATACTCGTATAGACATTAGTATTTATTCAGCTATCCATTCCTCCACATGCTCCCAACGGAAATCCACTGCGATTCCATTTTTTTCACCTTACAATGGGGTGTATTTGTGGCGGGAGGGGGAGAGGATGTCAGAGATTTTTGTGAATTCTTTATTTTTATTCTATTCCATTAATATCTACTTGCAAATAAATAGTTTGTGACATGTCATTGTGATTGGAGTGATTGAGTCAAGGTACACACGCAGCTCAATGGGGGAAGGGTTGTAATGCGATGATAATAATAAGGTTTTCTGGTGAATCAGTGAATGAAATGACACTGAAATAGAAAATTGTCGTCACAGATAGGATTGAAATGTTTTATTTATTATTAAGCTGATTTCTGTGATTACATATTTTTAGAAATGTACTGGAACCGTTCCTAAAGGTTTAGCCAAATAAACAATTGGAGGTTGGGATTTAATAGCAATGATGTATATTCATATCTTTACCTTAACTCAGAAAAGGGCGTAACTGGCATTTGTTAGAAATCGAGTTTCTACGTATTCTGATAGAAATACTGAATTTACGATAGAATATGTAAAATACACAATTTCGAAAAAAAAAATTAGTTTCGCCCTTTCGGAATTAAGGTAAGGATATATATATCTCATCCTACCATTTCAAAAGAGAAACTTTTCCGGACTCAGTAAAACAAATTTTTGATCTTATAATATCGCCATTTTTTTTCAGTGTACCACCACTATTCATTGCTGATTTGCGGTTTCGTTTAGAAACCACAATTCGCAATAGGCTACATGAAAGGTTTTAGTATAACATAACCCTTCCTGGGTAATTTATTTTTGATGCGGTACGTCATCGTCACTTTTGTGGGAGTATGAAGACAATAAAATTATATTTACATATGTACACTTTCTTAGCGAAATTCGCCGGGTGAGTGAGCTATTAATTTTAATAGAACGCATATGTACGCATACATGTAAAGACAGGGGGCGCTCAATGTTAATGTATAATTTACAATGTTAATGTATAATTTTTTTAATCCAATTTTCATGGAATGTGCCTCTAGTATTTGGAGTATATTTTTTGAAGTATAAGCCCGATAGAGCCGGGATTCGCATCGAATTGAATGAGGACTACAAATGTTGCTTGTTTTACTTTTATTGTATAGGCTCCTTCACATTAGTGAGGGTATAAAAACATGATTTTGTTGAAATTCGATAAGTTTTACAAAAAGGGTAGACGCAGCATTGTTTCCTTCGTCAGGATTCTGGCTATTGAAAAATGTAATAATAAAGGGTCCGCCAAAAATTTTTTTTTTGAAAATGCTATAAAAAAAACTGCTGAATATTTTCTCAAATTTCTTTTTTATTTGAAAGTACAATCCTTCCGGGTAATAATGGAAAATAATTGCATTCAAATGCCTGCCTCGGCTGGCCATGCAGTAGCCTACACGATCGGTCCAATTTTTAAGCACATTATCGATTGTGTGCAGCTGCATTTCACCAATGGCTTCACGAATATTGTCCTTTAAAGCGTCAATTGTCTCTGGCTTGTCGGCGTAACACTTATCTTTGAGGGCACCCCACAAATAATAGTCCAACGGTGTCAAATCGCAGCTCCGAGATGGCCAAACGACATCAGCTCTGCGGCTGATAATGCGATCTTCAAAAACAGGGCGCAAAACATCGAGTGTAGCTTCGGCTGTGTGGCACGTAGCGCCGTCCTGGTGAAGCCAAATGTTGCCAATATCCTCCTCTTCAATTTTTGTGAACAAAAATTCGTTCAACATGGCCCGATAACGATCGCCATTGACTGTAACGGCCACTCCTTGCTCATTTTCGAAGAAAAATGGCCCAATTATGCCTCTGGACCAAAATCCGCACCAAACAGTGACTCGTTTTGGGTGTATCGGCTTTTCAATGTATGCGTGCGGGTTTTCTGTGCCCCAAATGCGACAATTTTGCTTGTTTACATACCCGCCAAGATCAAAATGAGCTTCACCTGAAAAGATGATTTTTTTGGCAAAATGGTTCTGCAACATTACCATTATTTTCAAAGTAATGTCGCAATATTTCCCAGCGTTGTTCAAGCGTATACACAACCATATTCGTTCAGTGGAAGGATAGAACTATTTATCTGTCAAATCAGACACGAGCTAAGTGTTACCATTCACGAAATAAGCACTAGTTGAAAAAAAACGTTAGATTGCGGACCCTGTATAAGTTTTTGCCATTTTTTCTATTTTTATAATCTTCTTCGTGCCAGCAAAAAGCTTTTTTTTAACCAATTAAAAGTTTTCTAATTTTTAACTATTGTTATTAAACCCCTGTTTCGAATTGAATGATATATGTTATAAACTTTTGTAGCCTACTGTTGGTACACTTCCATCTAAAAAAACAAAATATGTACATATTTGGAAAGATTTACCAAATTATAATTTTACACTTGAAATAAAAAATAATGAATGTCAAATTAGGCTCTGACAACACCATAGATAACAGGAGACGAGTGCCATGTCACTTCACAAGATATCATTATTCATGCATTGTGATTCTCCAAAGTACTGGCCTTTCTTAATATGTTTCTATTTCTTTGTTGAACACAATTCATTTATATGTCGCAGTAAAAACTGTCCATTGGGAATTCACATCTTAAATAGTGGGCACATAGTGTCACTGCATACGACTAAGTATATTGGAATATGTTTTTTCTGATGCACAAATCAAAAACTGATGTACAGATTAAACAATTAAGTTCAACCAAGTCGAATCCTATATACCCCTCCATCATGCATAGCATTTCACAGTATTATAAAAAAATTAAATATGTGAATGTGTGAAAGTTGTTCGTGTGAATGGTTCTGGGTATAAATAAGCTTAAATTGCCAAATATCAGACCGATCTATAGAAAATTGTGTTTTTTCTAGGGTTACGAAGTCAAATCGGAGAGATGCTAAATCAAACCAATGAGGAAAGGCTAAAGTCGGGCAGCGCCGAGTATATGATACCCTACACCATTCTAAAGGGTGGTTAAATTGTAAGGGCCGATGTTGACTGTGAACCACACCTAAACGTCAAGTTTTTTTCTGCATTTCATTTGACATTTCTCAATTTCAGACTAACTCAATTTGAACCATGGAAAGATACACAATCGAGCAACTCGTTAAAGTTTTTTAAGCCTTTTACGAAAATGGGCGTTCAAATCAAAATTTTTTTTGATCAGCATAATCGACCAAATGTGTCCACAATCGGGAGAATTGTGCGCAAATTTCAGCAAACCGGGACTGTAGGAGACGTGAAAACACCTGTGCATGCTCGCCCAGTTCGTTTGATGCGGCTTATGGGCTGGCGACGTCATCGGGCCATACTTCTTCGAAATGAGACCGGTCAGGCAGTTACTGTGAATGGTGATCGCTATCGTGAGATGATAACGAACTTTTTATGGCCCGAATTAGAAGATATGGATGTGGACAATATGTGGTTTCAACAGGACGGTGCCACTTGCCACACAGCTAACGAAACAATGGCTCTTTTGCGCAACAAATTCAATGGACGTGGTATCTCACGTCGTGGCGATGTCAATTGGCCGCCAAGATCATGTGATTTGACACCGTTGGACTTATTTCTTTAGGTTATTTGAAAGAAAAGGTGTAGGTCGATAAGCCAGCAAAAATTCAAGAGCTAAAGGATGAGATAATTCGGCACATTAACGGCATAGAACCTCAATTATGCCTCAGCGTCATCGAAAATTTGGACCATCGGATGGAGATGTGCCGCCGAGGTCGCGGCGGCCATTTGGCCGATATTTTGTTCCATACATAATTAAACCATGCCAATATTATCATAATGAAAATAAATGACAATAATTTCCTTAATAATTTGTCTTTTATTCAAAATCAACATCTGCCCTTAAAATTTAACCACCCTTTAGTTAGAATGGACAACAATGAAATATACAATGTATGTTTCAACTAAAATTTGTTTACACAATTTAGCCAAATCGGACGAAACATATCCAGGGGACCTATATCTAAATCAGAACCGATTTTCTTCAAATTGAGCAATGTTGGTCCATGGATCAAGAAACTCTACCATGCAAAATTTCAAAACAATTGGATGTAAGCTACGGCTTTTATAGGGCTAATGGGCCAAATTGGGCGAAATTTATATATGGGAGCTATAGCTAAATCTGAACCGATTTTCTTCAAATTCAATAGGCTTCTTTCCAGGTATGACCTGTACTCAACGGACAACTTTAGATTTATTAAATCGACTCAGCTAGTGATTAGGTGGGACTTGCTGTAGTATTTCTAGTTGTTACAAACATCTGCCATGAAACAAACATAAATTTTCAATCCCAAGATACCTGCAACTATAAGAAGTACTTGTGCTAAATTTCAGTCATCTACCTTAGTTATTGTAGATTGTATTGTGATTACAACAGGCTGACGGACAGACAGACAGATCGATAATACACATTTCACTCCTAAGATACCTGTAGCTATAAGAAGTATTTGTACCAAACAGACCGACATGGCTAAATCGTTTTAGGATATTCCGATTATCAATATTTCGAGGTGTTACAAACGAAGTCCACCATCCTCCGGTGGAGGGTTTCAAAAAAAAAAACGTTAGAAATAGTGGTAGGTTATTAAATTTCCATTTTTTCTATTTCAGAAGGAAAATCTGACAAATCATTGCAGACTAAACTAAAAACTGTGCTTATTGGATTCTGAGGTTGTCTCTCTTTGTTATAAAGTTAAAATTATCAAATATATAAAATTGGCATGCATATGTCAGATATATAGGCATACAATTTACGGTTCAGCCGCTAATGTGGCTTAAATCAGCTGTGTCTGGAAGTCGGTGCTGCCATTCCACAAGACCTACAACTACAATTGAGAGATGCGAGCATTCTTGAAATCGTAAATCATTTTCTTGAGACCAATAAAACTTCTTAATGAAGGAGTTCCTAACGCATTCGTTTTGTGAGACTTCCCTCGCTCACGGCAGGCACTCCGCTCCACATCGCACGTCGCTTTGTTGATGAGTCGCTTTGATGGCGTAACGTCATAATCAACGACATGACGTTGTTGTAGCTATGGCAACCGATTTTCCCATTGATTACAAAGATTTTTGTTATTTCAATAAAATTGCGATGAAGCAGAACATTGAATTGAATTGTGTATGTAAATGTGTTGTTACTATGGCTACAGATGGATGTCGTAGAATGCGGTACACCAAACGGAAATAATGTTCTTTTAAATCCTTTGACATATAGAATGTGAGGAGTGAGTCAAGAAGTAGGGAAAATCTCAAGTCGAATGTAGCCAAGAGTAGTCTACACCATTTTCAACTGTAATACGAAAAAAATCAATTCAATTTCGAATAAGATCAATTGAAATTCGAAGATATCATTTGAAATTCGGAAAAAGTCAATTGCAATTCGAAGATTCCATTTGAAATTCGAAAAACATCAATTGGAATTCGACAAAAAATCAATTGAAATTCAAAATACATCAAACAATATCGACAGTATAATTAAAAGAAATTTCGGAAATGAAGATACCAAACAACTAACAGAAAAATTCTCAACAAATTTTAATGAAAATGTCTTACATAACTGTAGTATAAAAACAATGAAGAACACATATACCACAATACCAAACACTATCTATGTAGACCATGTAAATGAAGCTGAAATACGAGTATATAGCATTTTAACAAACCTCAACACTAGAAAAAGTGCTGGAACAGATGAAATTAGGACCATTGAACTTAAAAATAATGCTTGCCAATAATCACAAAACTTATTAACTCCAGTTTATCTGAAGCATAAATACCAACAAAGCTTAAAGAGTCAATAATTCGACCAATTATAGACCTATATCAATCCTACCCGTTTTAGAAAAAGTCCTAGAAGAAATAGTGGCCAAAAGACTGAACAACTTTTTCATAACATATAATATTATCAACAAAAACCAATTCGGATTTCAAAGAGGTAAAAATATCAACAGACTTCTCGGCTTTTTCTCTAATTTTGTTAATCAAAATTTAAGAAACAATATTCAACGCCTGGCTTTATTCATCTATTTTAGCAAGGCTTTCGACACACTATCACACACCAAATTAATTGAAACTTAAGAAAGGAACGGAATTCGAGGTGTATGTCTCGACTGGTTTCGAAATTACCTCATGCTCCAAACATATGGTGAAAAATTGGAAAGGAACTAAGCGGGCCAAAAGAAATAATATACGGAGTCCCACAAGGATCTAAACTGGGTCCAATCCTATATATCCTTTATGCAAATGATATGCTGAAACTGCTGAAAGAGAGTACACCATTTGCATATGCGGACGATACTGCTATACTGGTCGCCAACAAGTGTCTTCATACGCAACATCTTCATTGCAACGAGCGTTGAACATTATATCTAGATGGTGTCATGACAAAGGTCTAATAATAAATGCATCAAAAACTAAAATTATGCACTTCAGACCTAGACACATACCTCATTCAAACATTTCCTTAACTTTCCATGAAACGGACTGTCTTCATACAATCAACGACCACACACAAATTGACCACTGTTCTACCTTGATTGAACTCGTAGATACCTATAAATATCTTGGAGTTCATCTGGATTCAAATTTTCTATGGAAATCGCATATCGATAACCTTCAACTGTGCAAAACATTGTTCTCACTCAACATACTACCTCAGCAGATGTGCTCAATATAAGGTGTTAAAGCAGGCTTATTTCTCGCTAGCTGAGTCGTATCTCAGACATGGCATAACCGCAAACACAAAACCGAATTATTAAATTATTAAACAAAAATCTCCATCACTCAAAAAATCATGCACGGAATATCTAAAGAAACCACCTAATTCTACCTAATCTGCAAACAAGTAACCAGAATTACTCAAACTCGGCAACATCAAACAATCCCTCTATAACTAGCACGAAACAAATCTACAAATGGAAAATGGAAATTCGAATTTCAATTGATGTGTTTCGAATTTCAATTGATGTTTTTCGAATTTCAATTGACGTGTTTCGAATTTTAATTGATGTGTTTCGAATATCAAGTGATGTGTTTCGAATTTCAATTGATGTCTTTCGAATTTCAATTGAAGTTTTTCGAATTCAATTGACCTTTCTCGAATTCCAAATGGAATCATGGAATTTCAATTGATTTTTTTCGAATTACAATTGAAAATGGTGTAGCTCGCTTTGGAAATACAGAAGATCCTGCTCTGGCTAGTTCATCTGTCTTTTCGTTTCTATCTAGTTCTATGTGACCAAGGATCCAAATGCGAACTACCTCGGAAAGACGGACTATCTTGGCAAATTCTTCTTTACATTCCCTCACGAGCTTTGATGTTTGATTTTAGTGCTAGAGCCGCCTGGCTATCCAAGAATATTCCAATACACTCTCTTATATGTCATTGCGATATTACATCATTGGAGGAATGCGGTAGACTGCTTTAGTTTGTATTTCTCTGGGGAGTTTGTGATAGATCCGAGCATGTCCGTATGTTCTATCTTTTCAAATCCCTAGGGCGATTAATCGTGAGGCATTAGAGGACGCACTTGCGGTTATATGTAGATCTATTAGCAGGATGCGCATCATCTCGTTGATGACATCTGTAGGGTAAGAACTCATTGCCCCTGTCACCCCGATGCCTCTAAAACTTCGTTTGAGAGATGATGAGAGATGTATATACTCCTATCCTTAAGTATGTATATCCATAATGTATATGGGGAATTCCACGACAAATCGACCAGTTCAAAATCACTTTGATTTTGGCCGTTTTTTATATTTTTTTTTTAATTTTTTTTATAATTCGTTCAGACGTTATCTATATTAATAAAATCGTTAAAATATCTCTCCGTGTATCGGGGTTTTGGTCATACCTTCTTCAGTTTTGGTCCGATTTGAAAATTTTTCCGTACTAGTAAAATTTTATGGCCATCATTTTTGTAGAACATTTCAACCCCGCCCACCCATTTTTAGGGGAGCTTTTTACGATTTGTTAAAATATAGGCAAAAATCACCGTTATGGGGGGAAGCTAGATGGTTAGTATATTCCACAAAAATATAGGCCTTCACATTTGCTAAAAAGTTGCTGAAGATACCCTACACCTCAGATGAACAGAACACATAGTTTTATATACCGATATTCTGCACGAACAAGCACAAGGGGGGGGAACTTTAACCCCCCTAAAATAAAATTCCGATGTGATCTTTCAAAACGCCGATACACGTATATATTATTTTGGTCTCCTCTACCAGAATCCACTGACAGAACCCTGTTATTTTGACAAAAGTTTGAAATTGTTGTACAGTGACAAAGTGTAATCTCCCTACGATATATCAAATGTTCTAGAACAGAACGAACGAACAGATTACTTGTGACAAAATCACTATAGATCACTGTCGAAAATGTGGCCAAGTTTTGAAATTTTCGTAAAAAATTGGGTAATTTGGAGAACGACTCTTGACCCATTCTTTCCTCGAGAACACTCTCCAGAAAGTTTCCTTGAAGACGTATATAAATATGTTCTACTTTATTTTTTTTATCCTCTATATCTCCAAAATACTACATAATTCTTTCGATATAATATATAAGAATTTTCCATTTTTTGAAAATATAAATTCTTATGGCCATAACATTTGTCTCAGTGGGTATATCTGACCGAAATTACATACATCGTATAACAAATTTTGTTGTCAATTAATATCTGCCCTGATATTAATGCTAGGGCAAGGTCAGGAAAAAAATTAAAAAATCAATTTTCAAAGGCAGACAGATATGTAATAACGCCATAAAATATTTGAAAATGAACACATTTCAATGAAATATTGTGTAGTTTTTTGGTCTTGAGATCACAAATCGAAAGTAATTCGTGAATTCATATATTTGCAAAAGTCAATCCCACAATTCCCAAAATAATTTCAAAAACCCACAGGAATGAGATTTTTTGGATTTTCCCCTATATCAACTATACTAAAATCCTAGGTTCAATTTCCGTTTGCTGTTAAACTTGCAACACCATACCACGTATAAAAACTGTAAAGGTTTAATATGCTAGCCTTGCGATTGGAGAAAACGTGGCTTACTTTTGAAATTTGTGCAAAATATTGTGGCAACAATACAAGTGAATATTTTTGATCCGTTCTTTCTTTAAGAATATTCTTTAGAAAGTTTCCTTTAAAATTAATATAAATATCTTATAAGTGTGTTATAAATAACAAATATACTTTTTTCATAAAAAAAGGTGAAAAAATAATTTTTTTGACAATATAACATTAAATGGCACTAACTTTTGTCTCATAAGCTATATCGGATGCATTTTTTTCATCATATAGGAAAGTCGAAGTGAAAGAAATAGGTGCATATTCTGCTCCGATATTCTTGAAACACTAGGAATGGGTCGGTGAAAAATGAAAAGGTTAATTTTCAAATGCAGATATCTCGGTAACTATACAATATAACTATTAGATGCCCTTGTTAAACTCTGTTAGTAGAATACATGCAAAACAAATTTTATTAATCGGACGAAAAAGACGAAAGTTGCCCGCGCTTAAACATTTTGTTCATCCGAGATGGCCAACTTTGAGGCCCTGTAGCTCCAAAATTAAAATCTTAATTTCTTTAATACCTCTTCTACAAACGTGCTAAGTTTTGTCGCAATCGGTTGTCTGGTTAAGAAACTGCAGAATTATTCTCCTTTTTTTAATTCCTCCGTCCTGTTCTGGATATATTGGGTTGTTATTCATTGAAATTTCATTAAACAAGTAAGAAAGTTTCAGTCGGGTAAACCGACTAATGTATACCCTCTTTGTGAGTAATGTAATATTGAATATTCCACAATTTAATCTGTCAGTTTGTATGGGTGCTACCATAACGGATTTAACAAATGCACCTATATTTCGCTAAACAGTAGATACTTTAAATACATTGCACTGTGCCGAATTATAAGCGTTTATATGCACTGGTATATTAACTTTATGAGATATTAAATTGTGGTAAAGGGTCCGCCAAAAACTTTTTTTGAAAACGCATTGGATGGTCAGTTGGCTTCAACTCCTGAACCAATTGGACTTTGTATGGCGTCATACCAAGGTCTTTATGCAAAATTCGTCTCAATGATGTCTCCGAAATGTTTAATTGTTAAGAACGACGGTGAATTGATGTTGATGGCACTTCACGCACACTTTCTGCCACAGCCGCAATATTCTCGGGTGTACGCACTGTTTTTGGCTTTTCACGCTTTGATTTATCGATAAGGATGCCAGTTTCTTTCACTTTTTTCACAAGATAACGAATCCATGCATCTCTTCTTCCAAAATCCGTACGCAATTTTCGCACACATTCTGCAACATTACTACGATTTTCAAAGTAATGTCGCAATATACACATATTCGTTCAGCGGAAGGATAAAACTAATTATCTGTCAAATCAGACATGAGCTAAGTGTTACCATTCACTTGTGTTACCATTCACAGTGTTCAGAAAAAAACAGTACGTTATAGGAACGATTCCTTCAGAGAAATCTAACGTTATTTATTTTTTTAGTGTTACTGTTCGCGAACTGTACCACTATGATAACGTACCGTTCTTAGAACACGACGAACGGTACACTACGATAACGTACGGTTCATAGAACAGTATCACTACGTCGTAGTGATACTGTTCTTTTGAACAGAACACTAACAGTATCACTACGTTTAGCGTTCCGTTCTTTTTTATATTCGACACCACAGGTCGCAAATATGAAGCAATCTTAATGAAAATTGGTACAGAGTTATTTCTTAACCCAGGGACGATCCCTATATAAAATGGGTCATATCGGTCGATTCTTTAATATAGCCCCCATACGAAGGTCCCTTGCGATAAGACATATTCACGCTCTAGAGAGCGCATTTTTTAACCGATCATGCTGAAATTTATATATTTTTACTTTGTATTGCATTGTGATCACGCTTGAATGTAATAGAAAGTACAAATATTTAAATTTGGGCATGATCGGTTAAAAAATGCGCTCTCTAGAGCGTAAATATGTCTTATCGAAAGGGACCCTCGTATGGGGGCTATATCAAAGTATGTACCGATGTGCCCCATTTTCACTAGACATGATTAAATGCAATAGGAAGCACACATATTTAAATATTGGCATGATCGGATAAAAAAATCGTCATCTATAACGTAAATATGTCTTTTCGAAAGGGAGCTTTGTATTGGGGCTGTATCAAAAAATGGACCGATATGCATCATTTTCACTAGGCATGATTGAATGCAATGGAATGAACATATATTCAAATTTTGGCATTATCGGTTAAAAAATTCGCTCTCTAGTGCGTAAATATGTCTATCAAAAGGGACCTTCGTATGGGGGCTATATCAAAGAATGGACCGATATGCCCCATTTTAAATAGGGATCGTCCCTGGGTTAAGAAATAACTCTGTACCAATTTTCATTAAGATTGCTTCATATTTGCGACCTGCAGTGTCGAATATAAAAAAGAACGGAACGCTAAACGTAGTGATACTGTTAGTGTTCTGTTCAAAAGAACAGTATCACTACGACATAGTGATACTCTTCTATGAACCGTTCGTTATCGTAGTGTACCGTTCGTCGTGTTCTAAGAACGGTACGTTATCGTAGTGGTACCGTTCGCGAACAGTAACACTAAAAAATGTTTAGTGTATTCTGTTCTCGTGTAAGTGTTGCGATACTGTTCCGTTCGCGACGAAGGAACGGTACAGAACGCTAAGGAACCGTTCCTTAGTGTTTTTTCCGAACTCTGATTTTTATGCACTGGTATTAATGTTATAAGCTGTTAACTTTTGGTGCAGAATGGTACCTTTGTGTGGGAGGTACCAAAAGGGACGTGGCAATAAAGCTCATTTTTCACTGGACTGTAGGCACAATAAAAGCATTACATTGCACAAAATTTCAAGTATTTTTATACACTGGCATTAATGTTATAGGCTGTTAACTTTTGGTGCAACTTCGCCCATTTTTCTCGAGTTGATAGCCACTAATAAGCTAATACTATGTGTGGAATTTCAGAAGATTCGAATAAGTAGTATAGCAGTGATTAAAGAATCACCATTTCACAACATTTTACCCTTCTAGTAAGAAGGAGTGGGCCTATAAGACCCATCTTCGAACTTAGCCGGAGATAGAAAAAAATATTACAACATACCAAATTTGAAGTCGTGCGCACCAGCCAGCAGACAGACTGACCGACTGACAGACGGACGGACGGGCATTTCTCATTCGACTTAAAATGACCCAAAACGAATATCCGCCGAACATACTTAGGGTCTTAGATCACTCCTTCGATGTGTTACACTTTTGGCCGTAGCAAATGATATATACCCTCGTATCACTAAAGTGAGGGTATAATAAAGTGAGGGTATAAAAAATACATACATTCCGAGTTGCAGGTTCTCGGTTAGAATCATACATACAAACTATTATCAAAGTAAACAACACACATATATTTTAAATTTCAGTTAAATTTCTCTTGAAATAAGAATTTTGCAAATAACTTCACCGCTCTGCCATTTATCGATGTGAAAATATTTCTAAAACACAGATGACCCTGATCTGAACCTTTTGTGCAATTGTTAGCCCATTCGCTCTTATGATTTCGGAGATCATGCGTGAACTAATTAATTTGAGGGTTATCTGTACTTGTATCGTTGTACATATATATCTCCGGTATCCAAGCTTAATAATAAAAGTGGCATAGTAACGTAACATGAAACAAGTTAGTATGTCGGTTCTTTTGTTGATGTTTTTGTTTTGTTTATTTGTATTTCCCTCTATGAACTCTATCCAAGACAATGATCGGAGGCATTTTTGTTCTTTGCATACCCTACACCGCAACGGGGGCGTATATTCATTTTAAGCTTTGAGTTTGTAACGCTTTTTTGGGATATTCCTTCAATCTATCGAGTTGTTAGAGAATTATATGTACACAGATTTAAAAAAAATATTTCAATAAAAAAAATTCTGGTATCAGTTATTCAAAAATGGTGTGATGAAGAAATTCAAAGATTCAATACACACATTTGTACGTCGATTACACTATGCAAGAAATGAACACTTTTTGAAAAATACACGGGCTTGACAGGGGTGATGTAATGTTCTATTTTGGGTGCTTAGACACGTTCAGATTGTATTGATTGACAAATTACACTGGGCCGTATGAATAACATTGCTTCACGAATATTCCAAAAATGTGTGTTTGACTGGAATTTGGCTGTTCTTGGGGTTTGTGACCAGTTTTGGGCTTTGGTGTGTTCTGATATATTTAGTAGAATTTTATGGCTAACATTTTTGCAGAACATGTCATCCCCACCTTCCCTTTTTAGGGTTGTTTTTAACGATTTGTTAAAATAGGGCCAACCATTTTGTGGGGGTGTCAGAGGGTTAATAAAAACAAATATTTTTCTTTTAGAGTTACAACATTGTGAAATACTAATATTTTTAAGGTACAATGTGGTCTTTGTGAGCTATTTATGGTGCGTACACAGGTTCAGATTGTATTGGTTTATTCACAAAAGTTGTTCAGATTTACTGTGGCTACAATTCTGCCAAATATTGCTAGAGAAATATTAAGAGCCCCTGCAAATTTTGCTGGAAGAAAAGAGCAAATAATATTGTTTCCCTTACATTTTTCAAAAAAAGTGCAGGAAAAAATATTTTTTTGGAATAAAATGTTAACAAACTTTGTTCAGCTTATTCTTACATATACTATTGTCAAATTTAGTTAAGCGTTATCACCAAGTCTAAATTAGCTGTTGGACAAAAACTGATGAAAGCTTTTGCAAGGGGCCCACTGATTTTCAGGATCTTTTAGGCCCAAAACAAAAAAAAATGGTAACCAATTTCGCCAAACCGAGTATAGGGTTATACTAGCCTTTGGTAGTAGAATCTAACTGTCAAGTCCATGTATTTTTTGATTGTTGCACAGTGTTATTAAGAATTTTTTCCCTATTCGTTCGATGTAAAATTTCACACCTATTGAACCTATTAGAACTCGAATTTTGTTTGTACATCCCATATGAAGGTCCCACCGCATGCGATTTCTTAAATTCTAAAGCCATAGTTTTTACTGATTTGGTTTAAATTTGGGTGAAATATTGTAGACGTTGAGAATAATTTGACGCCAAAGATAATAAATCATAAAAATAATCAAGTTTTTACTTAAGTTCGTGATATATGAATCAGTAAATAAATAAATAAATAAATTGTCTTTAGTTTCAGTATAAAATGTAGTGTTTTTAATTTTTTTTTTATATTTTAATTAGTTTTTTTATTTGACATAAAAAAATATCGTTACACTATAGGAGCTTCTAGCAAACACACAGGATGCTTTTGTAGAAACAAACAAATTTTTTCTTTAAAGAATTTACAAAATGTCTCCAACTGTTTCGATCTCGAGCTAGGTGTCTTGCTTGTGGCCATGTCATGCCTTTGGGGTACAATTCTGCCTCTGTCGATCTTCACCATGTTGGAGACCTCTACTTCTTGTACCCTGCAGGTTCCATTAGAGAGAAACTTTAGCGATACTGAAATTTCTTTCCTCAAGGTGTGGCCAATCCATCGCCATTTTCTTCTGCGTACTTCGACTTCGATTGATTCCGTGTTGCACATTGAATGTAGATTATTAACGCTTATACGCAGCGGCCAGAAAATCTTCGCTATGCGTCTCATGAATTAATTTACGAAGACCTGAAGTTTTTTTTGATATCGTGTTGATAACTTTTCATGTTTCACTCCCGTACAGTAGGACTTATTTCACACTGATGTTAAAAATTCGTAGTTTGTGTTTCTTCGATATGTGTGATGATTGCCATATCCTGCCGAGTGAAGAGTAGGCATGACGGGCTTTGTTTATTCTTCGGCGCACGTCAGCATACACTCCGCCATCATTGCTTAAAATACTTCCGAAGTAGCAAAACTCGTCGACGTCTTCAGTTATGTTATAATTTAGAAATACTGGCGTGGTTACATTATTTGCTATGCTATTATCTTTGTTTTCTTGATGTTGATTTGTAATCCAACCGCAGCTCCATTTCTTTGCAGACTACTGATTTTTTCTTGTATCTCGGATAAAGTGTGAGACATTAGGCTTAGATCATCGGCATAGTCAAGATCGTGAAGTCGGCTGTGTTATAAGTTTGTTTCGTGGAATACTGAAGACCCACCTTCAAGTATACCAATCGACTCACTAGCCGATTCGATCTAACCATATCTGTCCGTCGGTCTGTCGATCCATCTTATGTTGATAATAAGGAACAGGTCGCAATTTCACTCCGCTGTTAATGAAATTTGACATGAAGGTCTTTCTCACATCACGGACGAAGACTATTTAAATTTGTCGAAATCGGTCTTGATTTAGATACAGCCCCCACATATAAATATATCCCGATTCTGCATCTAAGCGCTATAAAATAGTAATTTTTGGACACATCGTTATCATCGGAAAAACAACATTGATTAAACTTGATAATATTTTTTCTTATTCTGCTCTGATTAGAGTGTTGTGGGGTGTCACATAGTCGGCTCTGTCCGCCGTTAGCCCTTCCTTACTGATTTTTGTTTGGCAGCGTTGTCGTTGTCGGGTTCAGTATTGCTGTGTTTGTCGCTGTCTGTTAGTTTCTAATTTGTGGTGCTTCCCCCAGCAGTGTTTCCCCGGTTTTTACTCAGAAACGTTTCACATTCAGTTGTTAAAGTCGCTTTTCCAAAACTGACAATCAGTCATCGCCGATAAACCCATTAAATCGCACAACGCTCACAGCAGAGCTGGCATCTCTCCGCTGAGGAACTCGACACGTTTTAGCTGTGACTCTGACTGTTCTGACAATTGCATTCGTCGAGACGAGAAGTGAAAAGTGAATTGTGAAGGTTGGAAAACTTTAAAACCACCCACGATTTAAGTGAGTTTGAATTTGAGGAAGTCATGTGGGGTTCCAACCCCATGAAGGGGAGTTAAGAAAGGAAATGAGAGTGAAAGAATACACATGTGCTGGTGTAGAGAAGTTTGAAAAGTTTATTTTTTATTTTGAATGGTACACACATACCACATACCGACCGACCGACATACTTGTACTCGTATTTATCATTATCCTTGATTTGTTTCTTGTTCTTTTCCTTGCAGCTGTGAGAGAACAAAAAGAACGGAAACAACTCCTTTTGATTTGCGAGTTCTTTTGCCCCCCACTGTGTGCATGTGTTTGTGTGGGGTCGTGTATATATAAATCGTACCTGAAGTGCAACGCTCCACATTTTCAAATCGAAGTATGGACTCACCAACACCGCCAATTGTCATCGACGATCCAAACGGTTCAGCAATGGATGCCTGTTTCACTGCATTCGATAAAGACGGGTGAGTTAGTGATCGATTCAGTTTTTCTTACATTTCTATTAAAAAATATTCAAAAAGTTTAAATTTGGGAAAACTGTATTAAAAAATATTTATTCTAATAACGATATTTAATGTTTCCGGAGTCTCATAAAAAAATAAAGCAATAACAAATAAGAATGTAAAAAACTAATAAATCAAACAAAAAATTATTGTGAACATAAAAACACCAAAAAAAATCCGCAAAATTTTAAAACAATTTTTCTATTGGAAAATAAATATTGACTTCTTTTGGTTTATTTCTCAGTCGCCCTATAAATTCACATAGTCGGCATATAAAAAGATTATAAGTGGGTTATTAAAAGAATAGAATTGAATAATATTACAAAAAGGTCCAATGGCGGCAGTGGAATCGAAGACCTCGTGTGTACCCAACATTTGTTTAAGCAAATCCGAGACAGTTGATATGCAAAATCGAATGACTAATTTAAAGATTAATCAATGTCACAAAATCTTTTGGCCTTAATTATATACTATTCGGCTATTGACAAAACGTTTGTGCGAATATGCTAATTGAGTGGTATTTTTAGAACTGTAATACATACAGTGTGTGCAGAAAGTGTTTTGACAATCGATTTCAAATTCCAAAAAGTAAAAGAAAACAAAACAATTAGCAATTTTTTAAATGCTTGTTCCAAAGACTTAAAACAAAGGAAAACTATTATTCTGATTTTGTACAGTAAAACATAAACATATTTTGAGTGTTACAAGTAAATTCACAAAACGATAACGTCCTGAACCACAAATTGGTGTACGACATAACAAATTGCGGTAATTTAGGCAATTAGCTATTTAGAATTTTTAAATGCTTGCTTATCTCAAAGTATTTGAGTTATGGTTCTGAAATTGCGCACACTGCATTGTTCAAGCAGTATATACATCGTAACAATTTTTGAGATTCTGGTTAAAAAATACCCGATATAAGCCCTACAGGTGAAATTCCTGCCTAACATTTTTTATTGTCCGAATTGGTCAACATTTTGTGTATGATTGACTCTACATATATACAAGTACAATTATATACAAATACAATTGGCTGCCTGTGCGGTGCACACTGCTCCTTCCCCATACCTGAATTGGAGAAAATTAGAAGGAGCTGTCAGAATACAATTTAACTTTATTTCTAAATGATATCGGTTTTTATGTCAATGAAAGAGTCGACCTTAGAGGTCTTCCTCTGTGCTAGAGTCGACGTCAGAGGTCTTCCAATACCAGCGTAAACATCAGAGGTCTTATCTATACTAGAGGCGAGCTCAGAGGTCTTTATCTACACTATAAACGGCTATTGAGGTCTTTCTCTGTACCAGAGTCGACCTCTGAGGTCTTCTCTATACTAGAGTTGACCTCAAAGGTCTTCCTGTATAGGTCTTCCTAGTATAGAGGAAGACCGTAACAGACCGTAACCGAAACATTTACGGTACCCTTATAAACTCAAACTTTTTGGTTGTTTTTTACAGAATCAATGATCTTATCAACTAGGGGGGTTTTCAGAGCAATTCTCTGAAAAATAACACCATGAATTTTCAAATTTTGACAATAACAACAACGCTTATAAACGCATAGATTTTTCGTCAAATGGCTGATCGCCAATTTTTCCTTTTACAAAAAATATAGGACAGAAATCTTTACTTTTTGTTGGGAAGATAACCACAAATCTACTACATTTTTAATATTTTAAAACTTTTTTTGGAATTAATTAAAGCACCCTTAATTTGCAAAACATCAACTGTATTGGGTTTTGTTTACAGTTTGCCTCAAAAGTAACAATTAACTAATTTGCGTCGGAAGCAACTAGTAATAATATGTAATTATGACACATAATTTCGCCATTTCGACATAAAAATTCACAATTTTTTTTAGTAGGAAAAATGTTAATTAGCTTTAAATTGGCTAAATAAAGAAAAAATCAGCAACAAAGTATTTCATTTTTGAGTAAAAAAACGAGTAACGAGTAAAAAATTCAATATTAGCACTTTTTAAGACATTAAAAAAAAAGATTCGGAAAAATTGGAGAAGATTTAGATTTTTTTTGATACATTAAAGTTCAAACTAAATTATTATGAAAACAAATTTCACCGAATTTTATGACGTTTTTTTGCCATTAAAAATTGGTAATTTTTTAAATTATAATCTTTAAAAATTAAATATATAAAAATTAATTTAAAATAATATTTTTTAGATTTATAAAAAAATCAAAATTCGTACCACTCCTCAGCTATTCAGGAAATATAAGAATATGCAATTCCGTCCACGAATGCATTTTTGGACAATATTTTCCTTCAACTACTCACGAACGAAACTACAAATTCAATTTGTGTTACATACATTCTGAATTTCCATTACCTTTAAAACTATATCAAAAAAATTAAATTCGAAACAAGTCAGTTTTCTGATTTTTGTCCATGAAACGGAGCAGTGTGCGGTGGTCCAAAATTGACTCTTCAAGGCTAGGTGATGATGTTTGATTATTTTTTGTGCTTTAACAACAAAATATAAACATATTTTGTTACACAAATGTCGAGGGTTTTTCATAAGCTTTCGAATGATTGAATCGTTTTCCGCAAATGAGTATTATTAAACTGACCTCAGTACCACGAAAAAAACACAAAATATTATTTTTCGCGGATTTGGACCTATATAATTTTTTTCGAAATATTTTTAAATTAGAAAGCGGATTTTTCTGCATATGTTTGCACATTTTCACGATGGCGTTTTTTTATTCCTTGGGAAAAATTTTTATAAGATTTAACTCTCTAAAAAAAAATTGAGTTTTGAATACAAAATGTTATTATTTTGTTGATTATTTTTGATTAAATGTGTTTAATTTTACGTAAAATCTACTTTTGATACATAAATCTTACGCATTTTTCCACGAGCTCTCAAGTGGTCGAAAAAAATTGTTCACAAAAATGTAAAAATAAGTTAAACAAACCAATTTTTCGAGGTGTTGGACCTTAAATAATTATTTTATTTCCCTTTCAAATGAAAGTGCAGATCTTTTCTTAAATTTTTTGAAAAGAAGTAATTTTGAAGACTTTAATTTTCTGTAAAGTTATATGGAATTTCAACAATAAATTTCTTCAAGCTGGAAAAGGTTTACGTTTCAAAATCTCAGCAAATAATGGGTTTTCCAATAGGGATGATATGATTTTGAAGGGACGTTTCGGCCATTTGTAATATGTCATGATCTGTCATTTGTTTTTCATTGTATTCAGTAGTGTTTACAATTTGATCATGGAGAGATATACGCAAGAACAACGTTTTATTATCGAAATAATCGCTCTCCAATTGCAACTTTTCGTGCGCTAAGTAAACTTTTTTTAAATCCAAAAACACACTTTCCAGTCGACCTACGACCTCTCGTTAAGAGCTATCTTTTTGCCGTTGACCGATTCCCGATCCGACGTACCGTTAAGGAGCTAGAGCAAAAATAAACTTTCCGTTCACATTTGAAAATTATGCTGTAAATTTTTTTTTAAATTTAAAAAAAACACTTTCCTGTCGACTTACGACCTTGACACCCATGAGCAATATTTTAGCTCTCGTTGAGAGATATCTTTTTGGCATTGACCGATTGTGGCTACGTGCCACACAGCAAATGAAACAATTGAATTGTTGCGAGAAGAGTTTGGAGATTCGATTATTCAAGAAATTGTGAAATTGAATATCCTCCAAGAAGTTGTGATTTAACTCCATTCTACTATTTCTTGTGGGGTTATTTGAAGCCATTGGTCTTTCAAAATAAACCAGACTCTCTTCAAGCTTTACAAGTCAATATTGAACGTGCCATTCATGACATACGACTTGATTTAGTGGAAAAAGTGCTCAAAAATGGGGTTCATCGAATTCGTTCCTGCAGAAGAAGTCGTGGAGGCCATTTGAATGACGTTTTATTTAGAACTTAATTGTATCGATTGTACTTCACATTAAATAAAAAACTTTTGAATTTCCTTAACAATAAGTGTGTTTTTTTTCAAACAAATCATATCAATCTTATTGGAAAACCCTGTATAAGATAAAATGTGCACTTTTATTTGAAAGAAAAACAAGATAATTTTTCAAGGCCTAAGAGACCCCAAGAACATTTGACGGAAATCCGTTTTGGGCCATTTTAGTAATGTTCGTTAGCCAGTCTGTCTAGTCCTTGCGAAGGTTTAACCGATTGACTTCAAAATTTGGTATGTGACAATATTTTTTTCTATCTCATACTATAAAGACGGACTATGTTGGTCCACTACATCGAGTACATCCCCCACGAAAGGTCAAAATTTCGTAAAATATTGATTATTTCATAACTTCATACTACTACTCAGAATCTTTCACAATTCAACACATACATAGTATTAGTTTTTTGGTCGCTATCATCTTGAGAAAAATGGGCGAAGTTGCATTTGGCAGAAAATGAAACGGCTTATAACTTCGATTCCTGCATATACAACCACTTGATATTTTGTATATTATATTAAAAAATGGGCCTTATTGCCACGCCCCTTTTTAAACCCTCCCAAACAAAATTGCCAAAATAAAAAATATGAAAAATTATTGTTTTGAATTTTCCTATTTTTACAATCGTAATTTATACATTTACCCATATAATTTTTGCAAATGGGCACTGTTTTCAGCGATAGGATCCTAGCTTTCAAAAATTTTAAAATTTGTTACAGGTTTGTTTCATGTCAGATGTTTGTAACACCTGAAAATACTATAGCTAGACACCTTAAAGTATACCGATCGACTCAGAATCACAAGCCGATTTAACCATGTCTGTCCGTCCGTCTGTCTGTTCATCTTAGGTTGTTTCATTTCACTCCGATCGTTCTAAAATTTTGCAGTTTGGAGTATTTCGCAGCTGGAAAGAACCCTATTGAATTTGGTTGAAATCGGTTCAGATTTAGATATAGCACCCATATATATCTTTCGACCGATTTGGACCTTTAGTGCTATAGAAATTGTAATTTACATCCAATCGTTTTGAATTTTAGAACGGTAGAGTTTCTTGATCCTTGAACAAACATTGCCGAATTTGAAGAAAATCGGTTAAGATTTAGCTATTGCTCCCATATATATGTTTCGTCCGATTTGGCTCATTACTCCTGTAGAAGCTTTATTTTGCATACAAACGTTTTGAAATTTAGAATGGTAGAGTTTCTTGATCCATGGACCAACATTGCCGAATTTGAAGAATTTATTTTGAAGAATTTGATTTAGATATAACTCCCATATATATGTTCGTCTGGTTTGACTACAGAGGCAGGACGTACCAAATGTAAATATGTTAACAAATTTTTGTAGAGTGGTGTAGGGTATCATATAGTCGACACCGCCCGACTTTAGCCTTTCCTTACTGGTTTATGTTTCTTTTTATTATTTTTTTTAAACTTCCGTGAAAGTGATGTTTTCACAATTTCTTGTCTTTATAATTTGCTTCCTTTAAATGGTATCCCGACTTTATCGATACTAAAAGTAACATTCATGAAAATTGGAATTTTAGAAAAAAATCTACACAAAAAAAAGTTTTGTGGTCTCGGACACAAAAAACAAATAAGAAAGTTCAGTCGGGTAAACCGACTGATGATTCCCATCACCTTGAGTCTCAAAAAAATATTGTAAATTTATTTATTTTTTTGCTTTATTAAAATTATTATCAATTTAAATTGCATTTAATAACGTTAAAGTATGTACTGGTATTAAAGTCAAAAGCTGTTAACTTGTGGTACAAAAAGGTCCATTTGTGTGGAAGGTACCGAAAGGGGCGGGACAATAACGCCCATTTTTGTCTGGACTCTAGGTACTATAAAAGCATTACACTGTACAAAATTTCAAGTATTTGTTTGCACTGGTATTAAATTTATAAGCTGGAAACTTTAGGTACAAAATTGTCCATTTGTGTGGGAGGAACCAAAAGGGGCGTGGCAGTAATGCCCATTTTTCTCGAGGTAATAGTGACTAATAAACTAATACTATGTGTAGAATTCCGGAGGATTCAAATAAGTAGTATAGAAGTTATTAAATAATAAATTTTTCATTAAATGTTAACCCTTTGTGGGGGAGGTACTAGAAGGAGTGGACGAATATGGCCCATCTTCGAACATAGCCGGAGATAGAAGGAAATATTACCACATACCAAATTTGAAGTCAATCGGTTACTCCTTTCGACAGTTATCGTGCGCACCAGCCAGCAGACAGACAGACGGACGGACGGACATTGCTCATTCAACTTAAAATGACCCAAAACGGATATCCGCCGAACATACTTAGGATCTTAGGTCACTTCTTCGATGTGTTACACTTTTGGCTCGTAGCAAAAGATTTATGTCCTCCTCTCAAAGGTGAGGGGATAAAAATAAACAAGTTATTCATTGAAGTGTACCTCGTATTTTTTGAATACGAATGTTTTCCATTCGAATAAGTATTGTATATTTTACTGGAAACAAACCATTTTTAAATGTTTGATATTTTAGGTAATACGTGTCTGGATTAAAGAAATTTCCGTTATAATTAGGAATCATTAATATTTTCTCTGATTTATTTTATTTGTTTTTATTTTTACTTTATATTTTTGCTAATCGACCTTAATTATTAACTATAAATTCTCTGATCTCTAGTGATGATCGGTTGAATCTGGCCGAATTCACACTGATTTGTCGGGCGCTCTTTCGCAATGACAAAGGACACATTTACGACGTTCCTGAAGATCGTTTGGAGCAAATATTTGCAGTATTCGACACAAATGAAGATGAGTTCATCGACAGAGAAGAGTTTAAGTTCTGTTGGAATAATTGGATAAAAACGGTAAGTCTTAAGAAAACCACCACAAATTGGTGTTGGAGAAAGTGGCTGATAAAATAATTTATTTACGTTACCAACACACATACATATGCAGCATTTTAACTTAAGCAAATGTCAATTAAATTCAAGTGCCCTTAAAATAACCAAATTTGTAATCTCGTAATTCCATTGAAGCTGAAGCGCTGTACTACCTACGATATATTTTATTTTATTTTTTTCTGTGGAAATACCTCAAATATTCTGCGGCAAATATGCCCATGGTATATTCATATTTACCAATATTTCATGTGAAGTGAAGAGGCGGTCGCAATAAGATTTATTAAGGATTATCACATTTAAGGTCTGTTCATTTCATTGCTGAATGGATAATCACGTTAAACTGTGATGCAAATGAAATGCGATTTCCACGTCCACATGTAGATATGACACAAATATGTATACGTATATGTATCTATCTGCATTTAATAGACCAGAGCGTTTTTCCGAAGTCAAACTCTAAAGTATTGTCTTATGTATAATTTGTGTTAATTTTGTTAATGATTTTAGAAATTATGAAAAAATCCTTAAATTACCAAAATTAATATGAAATAATCATCAAATTACAATTCCAAGAAGGTTCCTTCTAATGCCATCCCGTTTTACCACGCTACAACCCATAATAATAGAGCTAGTTGATACAATTTGTCAGAAATATATCGTATACAAACCACAAAGAACTGGCCTTAATTCAAAGATTTGGGCCAAAGGCTTGCTAATCTTTAAAATAACAAAATTTGAACTAACTAACTAAATTTTATTCTTAAAATAATAAAAAATTACTTAATTGTAGAGACTTTTGAGCACATTAAAGACGCGGAAAGTTCTGTGAAAAATTGAGTGTAGCTTTTTTTATAATTGTGGTCCAAAATGTTGATCGATCCATTAAGCACTTTGCGATTAATCATTGAATTTCCTATCTTCTCTCTTATTGGATCCACTCACAGCATTAGGAAACAACCGAAATCGATCTGTTCTAATATATTTTTCAGAAGTCCAGCGAAAATGCAGTATTCATGTGTGAGTGGGAGTAGTCTGACAAGCCTGACAAGCGTTCAGTCCGACTACACCGATCGGGAGGAGTTTTGTGCGATGACATGAAGTGATGCGTTGTAAACAACGCAAATTCGTTCACACTTGCATTGACACAAGCGAAATGGTCGATGGTAATACGACGAGCTAAGAGTTACGAGGATATGTAATATACGAGTAGTACATGGTAAAGTGTCAAAGACACATACGGACATTCACTTGGAGGCACGCCGGAGGACACGTCACACAGTGTTCTGTCCTATTGACAAAAATCGATAATAATTTACTGGCTCAAATAATGGTAAAATTGGTACTCATCATATCTTAACAAACCAATTAAGATAAATAATAACAATATTTTTTAATTTACCTCTTTTTGATACCGCGAGAGGGCGCCAAAGTCAATTGTTGTATACGCAAATCGACCAAAAAATAAACTACCATAAATGTATGTTGTAAAATAGCTGTATAAAATTCGTTTATTAGGGAAATTAAGCGAAACTTTTTGTATATGATAGTAAATCGAATTCCTAATAATACAAAATGCCAAGTCGGCAGAAAATTGTAATAGTGCTAGTGCTATTCAAAACAGCTTTGAAAAATTCGTATTTTTTGTTAAAATGAAAAAAATTTTCAATTTTAATTGGAATGAGAAAAATAAGTTGGAACAGATCCCTAAAATTGTATTCTTCAAAAACAATGTATGTACTGTTACTATCAAATAAAAAATATAAAAAAAAAAATTTGTTTATGTCTAAAAACGTTATTTTCGAATATAATTTTTAGGGGTGTTCCAAAAACAGACGCCAACGGTTAACGTGTTGACCAACCCCATAATTTTTTTTGCGCAAGAAAGCTGACAAAGTTCTTAAAAATATAAAATTCATACTTATAAATTATTGTTGAGAAAAACATAAAAAAATCGCTTGGTGCTTTTATGCCGAAAAATCAAAAAATATTGAATATTATTGTATGGCATCGGGAAAAAATTCGTAAAGATCCCTAATTTTTTTTCTCCAGATACTATTAATGATATGCCCTCTTTAAACATAAAATATAAAAGTTCAAATTATTCGCGCACAAAATTTTGAAAAAGTAATTTTGCTTTAGGTCTAAAAATGTTTTTAGGTAGTTTTCCAAAAACCATCTCCTTTAACTTGTAGAACAACTTTTTTGGAGCCTAATAGTTGACATAATTCATAAAAATACAAAAAAATCATATTTATAAAATATATTTGAGAAATTTTTTTTAAAATAATTCTTTTAATATGGTGTTTTTATATCGAAAAATCAAAAAAAAATATTTATGTCATCAAAAAAAAATCGTAAAGATCTAATTTTTTTCGCAAAAATTATGAATGTCATATCCTCTTTAAAAATAAAATATAAAAGTTCCTATTATTCGCGCACAAAATTACGAAAAAGTACTTTTGCTTTAGGTCTAAAATTGTCTTGCGAAAAAAAATTAACTGTAATGCATTTAAGGAGTTCCTAATAGCAACAAGGATAATATTTTGGCGATCTTCCGATGATATTATATGTCAGTAGTGTACATAAAGTACTAATTCATGGTTACGATGTTATTAGTTAATTTAGTATATAAATATTGACAATTCTATTTCCGAAAACATTTATTTAATTTAAGGTTGTTTATCTGAAGAAGCCAGTCACAAAATTATTCGAGAAGCTCGCGTGTTTCATACCAGGAAAAAATTGTCCAAAAAACACAAACAAAGGCTTAATGACGTACCTTACAATAAATTCTGATCCTATTATATGTTCCATACGGTTTAAAAATCTTAACATTGCTAATATTTTTCAGAGTAATATATCAAGTATCCTTTAAACGAAGATATATCTAGGCGGTATTTTTGAAGAAATTTTTGACGAAGATGATAATATTATTTTAGAAGTCAACGAAGGAAATTCGTCTGACAATTACATGCATTAAATTTTTAAAACGAAACAATACAGTACAATACTACGCAAAAACACTATGGTTCACGTAACCGACGTATGACATACAGAAATTTTCCCTATTGAGTCTTCTAGTTGTTCTCCCATATTTGTAATCTACGCAGAATTCCCTTTAATTTGATGGGTCGCACGATATTTGGACCAAAAACCCATTTTTCAAGATCTTCTAGGTGTCTATGTTGAAGGATCTTGAAACAATTCCTCCCAAAATTTGTGCACATTTACTCACAGCAAAGCCTATACGCTTTACAAACTTTGGTCCAAATTCAACGCCACTCTTGAGCGTTCTTTATATATTTATTTTTAAGTCCTTTGAACCCTTTGTGTGGTAGGTACCAAAAGGACTCGCTATATCCTGTCGAAATTTTGCACCGTAACTGATATATATAAAATATTATGACATGTTAAATTTCATAAATATAGAATGCTCCAATTTATTGTTATAGTCTGGTGAATTTTTAAGGATCTGGAATAATTTGCAAAAGGTTATGAGACTCGCGGTCCGATTGGGTCCAAATTTAAAATTTTTCTTAACTGTAACCAAATACAGCTTGGTACCAAATTTCATAGTTCTGCAATTACTCCTTCTATTTTTGTCACAGCGACACATGAAGACAGAGCACTGTGCGTCATGGTATATTTGGTTTACGTATATTAGACCGGAGTGTTTTTGATGCCTTTTGAGGGTTTGAATGCATAGCTGCATACTGAAGAAATTGTTTGCTTTTTTACGCTAAATGTTGTTATAATGGGTGATTCATCGTGAGGTTTGATAATATGTATAAAATAAAACACTCACATTTGAAAGTGAACTTAAAATTTTTATTATCGGTTGAAAGAACAATTTATGGCATTTACTGTTTGAAAATGATATCGTGTAAATGGTGGGCATGAATACGTCTGAAGGACCGATATCTCGCGAATAATTCGAGTAATGTTGGCTTCCAAAACGTCTACGATTGACGGCTTATTCCTCAAGACCTCAAACTTTACAAAGGTATGATATTGCACGATCTAGGTGGGCAATTTACCGTTGCAAAACGTGAAATTAAGTGCTCACCAAAATGATTTCTCAACAAGGTCATTGTTTCACGCGCAGTTGGCTCGTAGCGCCGTCATGTTGAAAACAGAGCTCACCGAGAGCATACGCTTGAATTTCAGGAAGCACATAGTCCGATAACATGGTGCAATAACGGTCAGCATTGGTAACATTCTGATTTTCCTAATTTTTTAAGAAGTATGGACCAATGATTCCACCGGCCCATAATCCACACCATACTGTTGTTTTTAATGGATGTAATGACAGCTCTTGGTACTCTTCGGGTAGCTCATCATCCCAAATACGACAATTTTGTTAATTAATGTATCCATTGAGCCGGAAATGTGCTTCATCACTGAACAAAATTTCACGATAAACGAATTTCGTAATACAGCTAAACAATTTGGAGACCCTATTGTAGTGTGAGTCTTTCCACAATGACTTGCCGAACGATACTGAACAAAAATGTCAAAGTTTGGTAAGAGTCACGCATGATCTGTAAAAAAAGCATATTGAAATTCAAACCTCACGATGTAGGTAATTAGTTATATGGATGGAAAAAAGGGGACATTTAAAGAAACTTTTGGAGAATTTCTTTAAAATTAAAAAGAGATGAGAAGTAATTTCTAAAGCTTTATGACATTAACATTATCTAAAATTAGATAATCTCACTCGTTCCGAGAGTTAATGTACGCTCTAAAAGACCGACGCACGCTGCTTCGTTTCATGAACAAAAATTAGAAAACTGACTTGCTTCGAATTAAATTTTGTAGGTATCAGTTTAAAGGTAAAAGTCCTAATAAAAAAATTTCTTCATAGAAATGTTTCTTTGAGCTACAGTGAAATTCAAAGTGTAGGTAAAATAAATGGATTTTTTAGTTTCGTTCGTAAGTAGTTTAAGGGAAATATTGTTAAAATAAATACATAAATAAAATACATTTGTAAATAAATAAAATACATTTGTAGACAGAATTGCATTTTATTTTATTTTTGAATAGCTGAGAAGTGGTACGAATTTAAATTTTTTTATAAATATTAAAAAATTATTTTTAATTAATTTTTATATATTTTATTTTTAAAGATTAATATTTGAAAAAATTCTAATTTTTAATGGCAAAAAATAAAAAAAAATTCGGTGAAATTTGTTTTCATAATAATTTAGTTTGAACATTAATCTATCAGAAAAAAACAAAATCTTCTCCGATTTTTTCCGATTCTTTTTTATTTTAATGTTTCAAAAAGTGCCCAAAATTTCAGTTTTTTACTTAGTTTGAAAAAGTCGACCCCTAGAGAGCCAAGAAGTATAATCGGAAGGGACCTTTATATTTTCACTGGACGCGATTAAGTGCAATATAAAGTATAAATTCTTAAATTTTAGCCAGATCAATTGAAAAATGTATTCTCTACAGCGCCAAGAAGTGTCTTCGGTAGAGACCTTCATATGAGGGCTATACCAAAACTTGTACCGATGTACCCCATTTTTACTAGGGACGATTAAGTCCAATATAAAGTATAAATTCTTAAATTTCAGTCAGATCAATTGAAAAATGTGTTCTATAGAGGGTCAAGAAGTGACATCTGTGGGGATCTTTAGATGGGGGCTATACCAAAACATGGACCGATATGTCCCATTTTCAATAGCGATCGTCTCTAGTCAAAGAAATGCCTCTGTACCTACTGTCGTAAAGATTGCTTTATATTTACAACCTACACTTTGATAACAAGAATACATGGACAGACGGACAATGCTAAATCGACTCTGAAAGTGAATGTAGTGCATTTTTTGGTCGAAATGATTTAAATAACAGAAATTTGGTAATTCCTCCCAATAATATACAATTTGTTGTTGTTGTTATTGTAAACATTTTAAAATTCAGCAGCCCTAGATGATAAGATGATAGATGATTCAGTAGAAACACAACCAAACAGATTGAGATTGCTAGAAAACCATAAATGTTACGTTAAAACCGATAACAATTTTGAATTCAGCGCATCATAATCCATTTAGAAATGAAGTTTCATTGTATTCTGACAACTCCTTATAATTTTGTCCATTTCTAGTGTGGGGACGGAGCAGTGTGCGACGGACGGACTTAGGTCAGATGATCTAAAACGAATTTCCTCAAAATGCCTTTCGAATGCAAGTGGGTACCACTTTACTATTTACTCACAAACGTGAGGATATATGAATATAAAGGCATGTCACAGTTTTGTACGAAATTGGTTCGTTTTCGTTTTTCAAAATCGTATCGTTTTACTTTTGCTTCTACAGCTCTTGTACGTTTTCATGAAACCGAAAGAAAACGAAAACCGAAGAACACTATTCAAAATATGGCAATATATGTAGAAATCAGAAACAGCTGTTTCAGCCACCGCCGTCAACAATATCGGTTCGACTACAGATTCTGATTGGCGGTAGTGAAAATACTGAAAAGAAATAAAACATATTAAAGCCAAACAAAATATAATTGACCAAAATCTTGGCTTGATTAATGTTTCTGTGTTTGCCCCTTTAAATATATAACAATTATTATTATTAAATTTAATATTAAAATAAAAACTTACATTTCATTGATCAAATCTTCTTTTTTGTTTATTTTTTAGTGTCAGGGTTGAATTTTCCCTTATTTTTTATACCCTCCACCATAGAATGGGGGGTATATTCATTTTGTCACTCCGTTTGAAACACCTCTAAATATTGATCTGAGACCCCATAAAGTATATATATTCTTAATCGTCTTAAAATTCTAAGACGATTTAGCCATGTCCGTCCGTCTGTTGTAATCACGCTACAATCTATAATACTTGAGCTAGGTGGCTGAAATTGGTATAGATACTACTTATAGCTGCAGGTAACTTGGGATTGAAAATTGTCGATATCAGTCCATATTTAGATATATCTCCCATATATAGCGTCTAACTTGTTGCGATTCCTACTGTTCCGTTTGTGTTGTTTGTGTTTTTCGGTGTTATTTTCTTTAGGTTTGAGTTATTTTGTGAGGTCACATGCTATCCATGGTGGAGGGTATATAAGATTCGGCATGGCCGAACTTAACGCTTTTACTTGTTTATTTTTTGCTTGTTTTATAGGATATAGCACTTCGAAGACCAAAAGTAATAACATTTTCATACGAAAAGTATTTGATATAGTTTTTTTGCTTAAAATTATTTCAAATATTATTCATACTTAATCTTTTGTAGATTTTTTGCACGATTTTGCACTCTGTGACATGCCTGATAGAAGACTAAATATCAATTTGTTCAATATATTTAATATATTTGCTTATTTCACAACCTCCGGTTAGAGCTAACTCACAGTTAAAAAATAACAATTTCATACAATTTGACAGCTATAACTGTCAATTGTTGAATTGGCCGTAAATCATACCGATACAAGTGTAAACTCACGTACTGCCATATTTGGTTAACAACAATTCTAAATTCGATCCCATCTAATGTATATCCAACGCATACACATCCATGTGCAGGTCCATCCTGTGTAGTAGATATCCTTAACTATCTTGTGACGTAAAAATTCATACATTCACATCAAAGTGAATGACAAAAAAGTGGCAAAGAAGATGAAGCTTCGACATCAACAGCAGCCGCAACTGCTCAGGCTTAACCAGACCCAGAAAAACAAGCAGCATCATTGGATGGTTGTCTTCCCGGAAGCCTTTAATATGGAAATGTGATAATTTGTCTATGACGTGTACATGTCAACGTTGTTGCATTCACTGTAATATTCGCTCTTTTTTTATTTGTGACTTGCACCCTTCTTCGTCGTAGTTCACCCTTTGGTTTCTCCATATACGAGTGCCTGTGCAAGCCAAAGTTATCAAATCTGATTTTCAAACATCTATGGAACGGTTATTAGATATTTTTTGAATTGAACTTGTTTATATACAATACATTTTAAATAAATATTTTATTTATAATTAGACCTCGGATTTTTGCATATTTTTCGTCTTTGAATTTTTAAACGTCTAAATGCAAAATATTTGCGAATCCGAAAAACTCTATACAAAAAATGTAAAAAATGCTAATGAAATCATTGTTTGAGGTCCATTCTAATGATCTCACAATTGAAATGACACGTCCAGCAGGATCTATAAAATATCAATTATATAAAAATTTACGCGGAATATTGTCTTTTTAACGTATTGAAATTGTTGTTGTACAAATCGACACTCACCATCTATTTGCCGACTACAAAGCTGCATTCGGCATCCCGATAAGGGAAAAGTTTTACATCGCTATGTCTGAGCTTGATATCCCCGCAAAAATTGTGAGACTTTGCATAATGACGCTGAAAAACACCAAAAGCTGCGTAAAAATTGGAACAAACCTCTCAGACCACTTCAAAACTCAGAGAGGCTTCAGGCAGGGCGATGCCTTACCGTGTGACTTCTTCAACTTATTGATGGAGAAGAACTTGCAAGAATCACAAATTAAAACCTCCGACATAATCTACAACAAAAGTGTTATGCTGCTTGCATATGCGGACGATATTGACAAAATTAGTCGATATGAGCGGGCAGTATCCGGGACCATTGCAAAGCTCGAAA
Source organism: Eudasyphora cyanicolor (assembly GCA_963930755.1). Taxonomy (NCBI): domain Eukaryota; kingdom Metazoa; phylum Arthropoda; class Insecta; order Diptera; family Muscidae; genus Eudasyphora; species Eudasyphora cyanicolor. Next base: position 97,257,093 of record OZ005734.1, read on the forward strand.
AGCAGTCGATGATTATGGGTCTAAAGATAAACGAGGATAAGACGAAGTACTTTATTTCGAATAACAAAACATCAGAGCGTATCGAACAGCGCGTTCTCATCGAAAACTACAACTTCGAAGTTGTTAAAGACTTTGTCTACTTAAGTGCCAGTGTCAATAGCAACAATGATGTAAGCTTGGAGATTAAGCGAAGAATAACTCTTGCCAATAGATGCTACTTTGGACTTCGAACGAAAATAACTCTATATAAAACGCTCATCCTACCCGTTCTTCTACACTGGCGCTGAAACATGGACGTTGAAAAAATCAGATGAGTCATTGTTTGGCAGTGTTTGAAAGAAACATTATCCGTAAGATATATAGCCCTATACGTACCGATGATGAATACCGTATCAGAATGAACCACGAGCTGTACCAGCTGTACGCCGACATCGACATAGTCAGACGCATCAAAGTTCAACGACTGCGCTGGCTTGGACACGTATGGCGAATGGAAAACGATGTCCCGGCTCGGAAGTCATACAAGGAAGAACCCGTCGAAGGACAACGTAGAAAAGGGCGACCCAATCTCAGTTGGAATGGTCAGGTGCAACAAAATCTATCAGCACTTGAAATCACTAATTGGCGCCAGAAAGCAGAAGACAGAAATTGCTGGCGTTCTACTTTACTTCATGCTGAATCCTCGGCTGCATTAGCCATAATAATAATAATAAATAATAAATTGTTGTTGCAACGTCCTCAACAGAAGAATTTCTAGTTTTTGGATGAATCATAAAGCGTTTTATTATAATGAGAGTTATTATAATATCTTTAAATATTCCTCTTTCTTTAATGTATTTCCATTTCTCTGATTACTGTGCAAACTTTTCTAAAAAAATGCAATTTCAAGTTAACCTGAAAACCTACTTCCATTTTTTGTAACGTCCGCAACGCAACTTTCGCTGCGAATATCGCATTCATCAAAAGTATTAAGGTAAATATTTAAATGTCATTCCGAAGAACTCTGAAATAATTGTAGTTGTTAAAGGTTATATGAAAATATTGCAACTTAATGAATATTAGTAAAACAGAATAAGTACGAATGTAACGTCCGTAACCCAATATTTGCCCATATGTAAAATTCTGAGGTCATAGAAACAAAAAAATTGCTCATCATTGGGTCCAAATTTGTACGAGCAAGTTTCAATGGTTACACTATTTTTCTTTAAAATCTGCACAAATTCTATTCCTTAATAAAATGTTGAAGACACTTTGTCAGTCTTTGTCAAGTACGCAAATTATTATTTTTATGTTGATTTTTGATGAATCCCTGTGAGGAGTTGAGCTGTTATTGATTTTATTTTTAAGTTTTCTCACTGTGGAGTTGAGCTAAAGATCAAATCAATCAACCCTTTTAGCTCGCTACACATTTTCCAGCAATTTTCAATAGCTTCTATACGCTGTTTATAGTAAGAACTCTCCAGCTCCCGAAAATAGCCATCAGCCGCAACCTCCAACTCTTCATTGGTTGCAAAGCTTTTGCGCCGAGCCATTTTTTCAAGTTTGAGAACTAAAAGTAATCCGAGGGAACTAAATCTGGTGAATAAGGTGCGTGCTGAAGATATTCATTGATATTGGCCATCCCAATAATGGATGTGTCAAGTGGTGCATTGTCTTGATTGTGAGCAAACGCGGCACGCACATCATCGTCAAATTTTCCGTCAATATACCATGTATATCACTTCGTGCAATGCCTATTACTTCAGCTAGGTCACGAACCTCCCATATACCTCCCATCCTATGGTGGAGGGTATAAAAAAGTTTTTGTTTAACTAGTTTTTATTCAAAGAATATGAAGTACCAGCTGCTTCTATTTAGCGACCATCGCAAGAAAAGGTTTGCAGTCGATGGATGCCTAGAATGCTGTTTATATATTTTAATTTTTCATTTAATTTTGAGGTCTTCTGTCAAATTGCTCCGTGAGATGAAATATTAGTATGGGGCCGTTCAAGTATTACGTAAGCAGATTTATTGCAATTATTTACCCCCCCCCCTCCCCCTTGTCATCAAAAGTAAGCAAAGCTCTTATCCCCCCCCCATGCTTACGTAAACATTGTTATATGCATTTTTCATTTAATGTATTCTATTTTTGTTATTCATTCATGAGCAGCAGTTAAAATTCTAGAAATAAGAAAATAGGCTTAGGATAGAGGACTTTAACGCACATAATATTCATTTTAACAAACTTTATTGATACGGTATTCAACATAGAGTAAAGTACAAATATTATAATCTTATTAAGTAATATTACGAACTAAACAAAATTCTTTTAAATTTTTGGTGTACATATTAATTCCAATTAACAGTCTTCAGTCCATGACACCCGAATCCATGATTCTAAGTTTTCGATGACATTGGATGTTTGCTGCTCAATGTTGTGTGTCTGCTCACTTTCATTCGATTTTGGAATGTCTACGTCGTTTTCATCGAGCCATTCAACAACTTGGTGCTCTAAATTTTGAATAATGCACATCAGTTCATTAGCACGACGAGCAGCCACTCTTAAAGGCCTAACTTTCATATCAGTGTGCGTGTTTACTTTTTTATGGATCTTCTCGATGTGACGATTTAGTGACTTGACGGAAGTATGATAAAGACAACACGTTTTGCATGTTCGACTTAATAGCTTCAATTTTACCGTCGGACAAAAATAATCGTATGGCATTTGTAGGAAATCTTTGAGTGAAGAATTTAAGCGTAGAGCTAAAATGACTGGAAGATTGAGAAATTGCCCTCCATCATCCAAAACCAAGTCATCAACTGTTTGTTTTACTTTTACTGGTGGTGGAAGAAACCTGTTGTCTAGTAATCTAAATAGGCCACTTCTTGGACGACAGCATTCTATGTTTCTACATTTTACAATTTGAAGTAAGAATTGGCTTTCACGCACATGTTCTGAATACCATTCAATATCTGGCAAATCAGGCAGATCTTGTTCGCCCGGCCCAACATATTGTGCAGTAACATGATAGCCATCAATTTCCATTGAACTCCATATCTCAGCTAACACATTTCCTGCAAACTCGAAATTGGATCTTTCTAAATGTTCATTAATTGTAACACCACGTGCATCCAAATGTGACCCAAAATGGTCATGAGGCAATATCAAACCAGCCAGTTCCCGACTAAGAGGAGCCATTCTGCGCTCTACTCTGTTATACGCACTTCTGCCAGGAGCATTGGTAGCTAAAAACAATGCATCGAGATCATGTCGCTTAAAGTGTTTAATAGCAAACCCTATAACTTTTGTATAACGCGGATTTTCATCTGGCCCTCCACCAACCGTCATGATTACTACTGGTTTTACCAACCCATGGTCAGTTTTAGCTAATGCTTGAAACTCTTCAAGTTCGAGAAGCGTCTCGAAATCATGAGCATGAGTATTTGCAGTAGATGAACTATGCTTTCCACTTCGAATAGCGATGTATGTTGGTCCAGAATATCCAACGGCTTGCGGTTGTCCTAGCATACTGGAAGTGATTTTGATACCAGCATAAACTGATGGTATTAATTTATGCCGCTCAGCGATTACCCAGTCGTGATCAGGCAATTTGATTCTATATTCCATGTGCATTAGAAGAGGTGCTTGCTTATTTGCCGCAGTTACACCAATAGGGACCCGAGCTTTATCATCTTGAGATATGAAAAATACTTGATCTGGTCCAAGTATGGATGCTATGTTCTCCAAATAATGGATTGATGTTTCAGCGAAATTGCTATCTAAGTGGCTTTTGTGCTGATCAGTCTGAGCCCGAGTGAGCTTTACAGGGACTGTCGATACATGTCTTCGTCCCTCTGCAGAATTAGATTTTCTGGGAATCAAACGAAGATATGTCCCACTTCGACTAATGTCAAATCCTATTTTTCGTAATTCTTGTGTTAATGCGTCAAGTTTTTACACTGCGAATAGATTCTGTTCGTCTTCTATCATCTGCTGCACTGCCAAATAAAGCAATATCCGCAATTGTTTTCAATAATAATGGTTGATCATTTTCTAGGCTAGGCCGTCCCACTGAATCCCTCATGGATAGTTTTTTTTTATTTCTGGATTTGCATGAGAAATATCTTCTAATTTTCTTTTGATACCATCTCTGTGTTTCTTCTGGGCAACTTCGTTTTGAATCTTCCTGTTTAAAGACATTTTCGCTGTTTTTAATTCTTCGCGCAACTTATTGATTTGTTTATCAACTTCAACACGGCTTGGCATACTATCTCTGGCAGAATACAAAGCATTCAGATTTTTTTCGAGTAGAGCAATCTTATTTTTCATAGCTTCCTGCGAAGGTTTTGCTCTCGGCTGTTTATCTGTATTTTCTGTGTTTTCGCATTGCTGTTGTGATTCCACTCCGGGGTTTATGTCGTCTTTTTGTTCTTTAGAATTTGAAGCTGGCTGTATAATTTGTGGTTTTTCTGCAGGCTTACAGGTATTCGTTGCCTAAAAATTAAAACATTTTATAGGTACTGCTAATGTTTGTCTTATTAATACATACACACTATAGTGAGTACATTTAATATTCACCCCTATCGTGAATAAAATTCCATGTGAAAAGTTTTGCTCCCCAGAAAAATTGAAGGGATATAATCAAAATGGAAAGTGAAAATAATTCCACTTGAATAGACTTTTAAGACGAGTAGTTATCATTTTCTTCATTGCAAATCTCTTTAACGCAGAATAATATACCTATAGACTTCAATTTCTACTTTGTATTTTCTAGGGATCAAAACATTTCACGTGAAATTTTTTCTGCGATAGGGGTGATTGTTTAATTTACATTAACTTCATCACTCACCTTGGAAAAAAATCGTAGTAGATAGGATTTATTCTTAGTCGCTGCTTGCAATTCTTCTTCAATTCTCTTAGAGACAATAATATCAAGTTCCTTGTCCGATTTTGCTTGTAACTTATAATTACGCCACACTTCGTTAACTAACTTCTGTACTTTTGTATTTGTATGAGATTTTTTAAAACTTTCAAACAATTGTTGGTATAACTTGGATTTGTCTATTTGAAACGACATCTTAAACAATTCCACTTTGGCGAAAGTGGATCAACGGTAACACAAATATTTACTTGCTTTGCTTTGCTTACACCACGTCAAATCGTCAATCGTACCGAAACGAAACTGATTGAAGAAATTCTAAGCGAGTACCTAAATGTACTCATTATTTATGGGAATCCCCGAATATGGGTTTTGTTTTCGAGCATAGACATTGTGTGGGTTGCCATATGTGTAAAAAAGTAAATAACTACTGCTGAAGTAATCACAATCTGTGTGGGTTGTCATATGTGGAAAAAAGTAAAGAACTACTGCTGACGTAATCACCATCTCCTACACCCCCCCCCCCCCAATGTCATCAAAACTAAGCAAAGCAAAGACCCCCCACCCCCCTATAGTGCTTACGTAATACTTGAACGGCCCCTATATGTCGGGACCCAGCTAATTTCCCATTACCAATTAACCTGACGAGTAAGCTAAATGCAAAACTAATAACTGCTTATAATTTGGCCTCCCTTCGTATTTTTACATATACATGCCGTTGGAGGAAAGTGCTTCCACGCAAGCATACAAGAAGCTGCAAAATAACCACTTACCCCCACGCTTACAATTATTCAAAAGTAAGCTTGGACGTAAGTAATGCCTTTATGAGTGTGTTTGTGTGGTGGTAGTTGATATTTCTGAGTTGCTATTGCTTGTTCACCACCATCGGTGGTGGAAATTACCGATTGTTGTCGTCATATGCCGAAAAATTTCATTTGCCTAGTGTTTATGTACCGATTTAGTTTTAATGAAACTTTAATAACTCAGTCAATTGCAAACGGATTTTTAAGGGACTGGTTGATTTTTTTCCTTATAAAATATACTATATACGTAGATCAATTAATCGTGTGATTATTTCACAAAATAAATGGTAAAAACATTTCCTAAACTAGAAAATGACGAAAAAAATTAGAAAAAAATTGTTTGTAGGACAAATAAACATATATTCATACAGCTTTAAATAAACAGTATATACATCGTTCGAAAGGTCTAAGTCTCTTCTTTCCAAATTCGAGAGATTGAAAATCAGTTAATAAGTAACAAAGTTATAGGCGTTCAAGTGAAAAAAGGCATGAAAATCGATTTTTTACCCGTAAATCCGGATTTGGGGGTGTTCGGCAAATTTCATAGAACAAACGTTGTTTTACTCGCCAAGACCTACAAGAAAAATAGTATCGCGGGTTTTGGTTTTTGGACTGTCGCACTGTGTTATTTATCATGTCTCTTTTTACATAATCCTCTATTTACGAGGTTAATTTTAAAGAAATCTCCAATAAAAATGGGTAAATGAACCAAAACTACAATTGGCCACTACGCATTTGTTTTTTTTTTCTTAAAATGTTGAGTAAATACATGTTAAATTTTTTCATTTAATTAAAATTTTAATATTTTTGTATGATAATAAATTACATTAGTGTGCTTTTAATAACTTTATTTTTTTTGATCAGGGTAGACCTTTTGGTGGAATTACCCATATCGAATTTTCTAGACAAATACCATCACAAACATTGTATTATAGTAGAAAAGAAACCAAACACCTAAAAGTTGTCAGATTATGAGGAGAAAATGGAAATGGATAGGCCATACTCTTCGCAAACCACCTGACAGTATCAGCAGATATAGTCAAAATTTTTACTTTATTTTTCTTTTCTCATAACAGAATAGTTTTGCTGTGCTAATAGCATCTATTTATCGTTTTTTTTTTCATAAATAGCGTAGAACTAATGTAGGGATAACCCGGAAACCGGACATAGCGCACCAATGCTCTATTTTTTGCGTCCTTTTCATTTTTTGGAACAAGACGATGTTGTTGGAAACCTACGGGCATTATAAAATCTACGGATGATGTATGTGGCAGACTATATACTAACATGAATGAATTTGTGCTTACATATTAAGGTGGACCGAAAATTTGAAATAAAATCCTTTAAAGAATGAAAAAATAAAAATTTAAGAATTAATATTCCACAGAAGTTTTATAAATGGTCACAGAAATGATCTGTATTATTCTGTACCCTACATCACTTTGTGATATATATATATATATATATATATTAATTCCCGTCGTTCCAATCGAGTGTTTAACATGGGCGGCTAGTTGGGCTACCACATCCGGGTCTCGTGCCGAGGCTGCCATTTTAGCCTCTAGACAGGCTTTCTGCAATGGTATGACTCCCACCGCCTATTTTAGGTCGACAGAGCCTCGTTGTCAAAAACTGGGAGCTCCAAGTCCTATATTCATGTATCACTTCGTTATAATGGTTTTATAAATTTGTAATAATTTCCCTGAGGATAGAAAAACTAGAATTAATAATATTAAATTCATTAACGTATGATTAAACATAATATTTTTCTATTAAAATCCTTATTGACAAATAAAAAAATGTTGTTTAAATAAATTAAATTTAGTTTATTAAAAATCCTACATCGACATCAAATATCTGTGGTTATCAAACAAAACAGTACATCTAAAAAAACAAAATGTTCAGGATGGCCAAAATACTTTTTCTCGCAGTGCATTTGATACTAAATGTTCATATTTGAGTGTTGGAAAAAGTCTTCAAAACCCGTAATAACATGGAAGTGTCACATATCGATCGACAGATAATGATTAGCTGAATACATTGATGCCAAAATCCCGAAATGGAATATTTTCGTCAGGAGTGGAGTTCTTCCAGAAAACCACAGATATCACGTACAGACGTTCCCCAGTGGCCACGTCCATGTTGTTTTGCTCCGGTCCCTCTTAATGTGCAGTTTAGTGTCAGTATTTTCATTACGTTTCACATCTTCTGTTGTTATTTTCTTTTTTGTTCTCTTCTCTATAAATTTCAATGTTGGCAAACAAATGATACAAAATGAAAACGAAAAGTGATGTATGAGAGTACTTTTGACACACACCCATGTGTATGTAATAGGATGTCCAGTTGAAATAAAAAAAACTGACGAGAATTCACCGAATGTCACGGACATTGTGAGATAAAAAAAAGAAACATTTTGATAGAGAAACTGCAGGGATCGTTCAATCTAAAAGTCTAATGGGAATGGCTAAATATATTAAAATATTGGCCGATATGTCTATTTCCACTAGGAACAGTTTAAGTAGTCAAATAACACGAGTCCTTAATATGGGAGGTATATCAAAACATGCACCGATATATTCCAATTGCACTAGAAGCTATTGTAGGCTATATCAAATATCAGATCGGTTGAACATGTTTTCTCTAGTGCACTAAAAAGCCGAATCGGAACGGACTTTTATATGGAAGCTACATACATAAAAATATTGACCTAAATAACATTTTTTGGGGGAACTGTCACTTCTGGAAATGGCTACGGACATAGTCTCATTCTGAACACAATGCCTTACCTTCCGGGCATTGTTGATTACACAATGCCTGAACCACTTTTTGACAATAAGTATCTTACGCTTACACCGTGTATATCAGAATGCAATGGACGTATTCCAGGACATAGAAGATTCATTAACTTCTATACAGACGGTCCCAAACTCAACAACCAATTGGGCTTTGGTGTCTTTTCTGAAGAAGTTGAGCTAGATCCGAATGGAATGGACGTATTCCAGGACATAGAAGATTCATTAACATCTATACAGACAGTTTCAAACTCAACAACCAAGTGGGCTTTGGTGTCTGTTCTGAGGAAGTAGAGCTACCCATTGCAAAGAGACTGCCTGATCACTGCAGTGTTTACCAGACAGAAATCTTAACTATTAAAGATGTAGCGGAATGGCTGAAAATTAATGTTCTGAACAAAGTCAGCATCAATATTTTCTCTGATAGCAAGGCTGCTATCAAGCCCCAGGGTCGCAGATCTCTTAACGAGATGTCTGAACAGTTCAATATTCACCTGATATGGGAGCAGGGCTACATAGACATACCAGGGAACTGCAAAGCAGATGAACTTGAACCTTACACGCTCCAGGGGAACTAGAACATGTGGGCATGCCTCTAGCGACCTGCAAGCTCTTCTTAAGAGATAGTGTTCTTAAGGCAACACAACAAAATGTCTAACGGTATCAAATCGCAGCCAATTGACATCATGATTCAAAAATTAACTCACTAGATGAATTTATTAAGTATAAATTTGTCTCTGTAGTACCTATTATTAGTATAAATATGGCAAATATAATAGAAAATAAAAAATATATGTTAAATTTTTTTAAGATTTTTCCACCTCATGTCCTTGGACATACACGTAAGCCAGTATTCGGCCTGTTGTGCGCTCTAATTGTTATTTTTTAGAAAGGTCGGTAAGCTATTTTATGAACTCTGTACTGTCGACATAGTCCTTAATCTTCTTCCAGTCTACGCCCCTAAGTTGGGTCAAGTCTGGTATAGCATCAATTCCTAAGAAACGTGATCTATTGTTGGCGAACGCTGGGCAGAGGAAATGCTCCAACGTTTCGTCATCCTCCCCGCATGCCCTACATATGCTGTCATCTACAACTCCTATCCTATGTAGGTGTGCTTGTAAGCATGTGTGTCCTGTATGGACACCCGGAGTAGGCGTTAATCGCCATTTTACAATCTAAAACTGTCCTCGACCTCGCTGTTCTAGACGTTATCGCCCTAACAGCCATTTGGCTATCTGTGAAAATATTCACTTTTGTTGGTCTTGTGTTAGTCCCAAGCCAGCTCACACATTCTGTAATTGCTCGGACTTCCGCCTGAAGGACTGTGTTATGGTCTGGCAGACGGAATAAGAGTTCGGTTTCCGGTTCCTCGATGTAAAGTCCTAGCCCCGTTCTCTCCCCTAGTTTCGATCCATCTGTATAACAGCAATTTCCAGATGTTGTCTGTACTACGGTTCTATCAATCCAGGATTGTCTGTCTGGTATCATGGTCTCACACTCAGCAACCATTGATCTTTCAGGTATTCTGTCGGATACTGATGATATGTCAGTTAAATCCACCGTCACTACCTCAGCTATCTTTTGATGATATGACATGTGATCGCTTTCGATTTATTCGCCCATCACTTTGAGCCTCGTCGCCGTGAGGGCAGCTTCATATCTAATCTGTATTTCTATTGGTTGGATATTCAAGATCGTCTCCAATGCCCTACTGGATGTGGTCCTCATTGTCCCGCTTATGCCGAGACAACACATTCGTTGGACCTTTTGTAATATCATTATGTTACACTTATTCTTCATTGATGTCCACCACACTACTGATGCGTAAGTCAAAATAGGTCAGATTACGCTCTTGTAGAGCCATTGTGTCATACTTGGATTAAGGCCCCATTTTGAGCTAATGGCTCTTCTACATAGTGCCCAGCATATGTGAGCCTTGTTTGCTCGTTCTTCTATGTGGCACTTCCAATTTAGTTTCCTGTCCAGGATTGCACCTAAGTATTTAACCCTGTTGGAAACTGGAATTGTTTTGTTTACGAAATGTGGGTCATCATACGGACCAATCTTCGTTTTCCTTGTGAACAGACATATCTCTGTCTTTTCTGGGTTTACATTTAGACCTCTCGGTCGAGCCCAGTCATATGCAATTTTTAGAGCCGTTTCGGCCCTTCTACAAAGTTGATTAGGATTCTTCCCCCTCAGAAGTATTATAACGTCGTCTGCGTAACAGACTGGTTTAAGTCCTTCATCCGTTAGTATACTTAGGAGACTATTTATAGTAGTGACTCACAGGAGTGGTGATAATATACCGCCCTGTGGTGTTCCCTGTGCTACTCTGTCTCTTATTTTTATGTCGTGGGACCCGCAAATTATTCATCTATTCCTTAGCATGTGGCTTATCCAGTCTCGGAGAGCCCGGTCCACCTGAAACTGGTCTAAGGATTGGATGAGTGTGTCGGTCCGTACATTATTGAACGCCCCTTCAATGTCTATACATACCGCAAGTGTATACATCTTTCCATTGAAGGATTCTTCTATGTTGTGTACTACATCGTGTAGGGCGGTGTCCACCGATCGCCCTTTAACATAGGCATGTTGTCTAAATTTTAGCATTTCGCCTGGTATCTTACTTTTAATCATGGTATCGACTATACGCTCCATGGTTTTGAGTAAGAACGATGTTAGGCTTATTGGTCTATAAGCCTTAGGTGTTGCATAACTTGCCTTGCCGGGTTTAGGTATGAAAACTACCCTTGCCTCCTGCCAGGCTTTCGGTGTGTATGCGAATTTTAGACATGCTGTGAAAATAGCGGCTAGATGAGTTGATATGTAATCCACCTCCATCTGTAGTAGTGCCGGAAATATTCCATCAGGTCCTGGTGCCTTAAATGGTGAAAAGCTTCTTACGGCTTCTTTGACCATATGGTCTGTAATGATATTACTTAGTTGTTCCTCATTTTCACTGTAGTTCGGTACCTCAGTCTGGCCCGTCATACCTTGCGGAAAATGGGTGTTCATCAAAAGTCTTACAATCTCTTCGGTTGAGTCCACTCTTCTGCCCATATCGTCTACCATTGTTTCGGTATGGGTATGGGTTTTTGAGAGGAACTTTTTAATTTTAGAAACATCGTTAACGCTATCGACCTGTTCGCAGAATAGCTTCCAGGAGTTTCGTTTTGCTGTTCTTGTGATTTTGTTATATTCTCTGAGTCTTCTATGGTAGTCGTCCCAGTATACTAGAGATTTTTTACGGCGTGCCCTATTGTAAAGTCTACGGACCTCTTTCCCAATGTTGCGAATCTCCCCGGTCATCCAAGGCTTCTCTTGGGCTGATTTCCTTTCTCGAAGCGGACAGCTGTCTTCGAAAGACCTTACTAATATATCCGTAATGTAATCAACATTAGTGTCAATATCCTCAACACTTAGGCACTCAAAAAGTCCATGCCCTAGTCTTTCTCTAATTAGCTTCCCGAATTTTGTCCATTTAGTTTTGGCCTTATTCCTGAAACTTATTGGGTTCGGCGGTGGCCGTGCTATCTTAAACCTTATGTAACGATGATCAGAAAAAGAATGTTCTTTAGAGACCCTCCATTCCTGTATCACGTCTATTAGATTTTCGGAACATATTGTTATATCTAATACTTCTTCCCTTATTCTATTAACGAAGGTAGCCGTGTTACCTATGTTATTAGGTCGTTAGTATTCAAGAATTCTACTAGGGCCTGGCCCCGTTTATTAATGTTAGTACTTCCCCACGCGACGTGGTGAGAGTTAGCATCGCAACCTACTAGTACTTCGTTACCTGTTTGTTTGACTTACCTCACCAAGCGTTGTAGTTCCGAGGTAGGTGGTAATGTCGGTGAATCGAAAGGCAGATATACTGATGCTAGGTATACACTTCCATTCCCTTGTTTCAGTACTGTAGCATCCGATGTTGACAACTCTGGAGAAAAAAGATAACATAAATTTTTGTGACATATAATACAAGTCCTTGGTCTAGTTCCTGTATTTGCATAAAACAGTTGGTAATTAACGTGGTTTAAGCCAGTAACCTTGTTTCGAATCGTCCATGGTTCTTGGATTAAAGCAATATGAGTCTTACCTTTATTTATTATTTCCATCAAAGCGTTGGTTGCCGCCTCGCTCCGATGGAGGTTTATCTGTCTTCTTGGAGTCAGTGATTGTAGATTCGGCTCCCTCATCATTTTTTGGCTGCAGTGGGCGCTTATCTTCATCGCTGCCTTTATTATTTATTGGCTCATTTTTCCGGTTTTCAACGCCAACCAAAGCCTTACCAATTTTGCAGAAGACTGCTTTGTTCACATAGAACGCCATACCCTTCGTCTTGACCAGGCTGGCCATGGAGAGCCGATCCAAACCCACCACAAGGAGAGTGCCATCACGATCATTCTCTCTGTGGACGACTTCTCACCTCTTCACGTCCAGTCCCTTGTTTTGCTGGCCAAAGAGTTTGAGCATGCGTTCTGATGTGAAATTGCTGCCCCATCCTTTGACGTGTACTGTTGTTTTTATGAGCTGAGGGATGTCCTTCCTCCTCACCAGTTTCAGCTTAGCGCCTTCCCAGGGAGAGGGGATGCTATCCACAAGTCTCTATACATTCTGGTGACGCGAAATTTATCCTCAGTGTGTCCCCTTTGAACTCGCTGCTCATTATTTGAATTGGGGGCCCGTCGTCGGAGTTGAGAGCGTGCTCCACAATTTTATTATTCACCAAGTCTTCAACGTTGTTGTGTTGGTCAGTGGGGATTTTGCCAGATGCTCTGTTGATGTCGATCACTGCGTAGCAGAGCTCGTCTCTATATTGCTTTCTGGCTACATTGGCATAAGATGGTGGCTTCTTACCTTTTTCATCAACCAACTTTCTCTTCCGTAAAGATCGTGACATCTTTTTAGATGTACTAAGCTTTCCGGAGGATTCCGTGGTTGCGCTCGCTTCCTTTGTAGTTGGATCGACTTTGTCGCCGCCCTCTCCAACAGGATACAGACTGGTGTCTCCTTCGTGAGGGGCTTGACTTGCTCTCTCCAATTTACTTGAAAGCGGGGAGCTCTTTTTCTTTTTCGGCGGTTTCGCAGTGTTCTGCTCTTCTGGAGATCTGATCCTCTTTCCTGCTTCCGTAGAGGTGGATGGAGTTTCAGATAGCTCCTTTGGAGCATCCTGTGGCCTGTTTGTTGCTTCGGTTCATCTTCTTCAACTTTCGTCATTGTGCCCCTGATACGCGTTGACTTCTTCTACCATCTTGCTGACCTCGACTGATATTTACAATGTAGCTAGAAGTCAAGATATGCTTTCGCTAAAATAACTTAAAAAGTGAAAATATAATATATATAAAAAAGGGTATTTAAAAATAGTACATCCCCACACTTCTTGTGTGGTTATTTGTGTGTCCCTGCAAATTGGCGGGGAAGGCACACGATTTGTTATTGTTGTCGCTTCTTACAACGACAACAAACGTTCGGCCGTACTCTACCTCATTTTTCATTGTTGTTTGTTTTTCGATCTGTTATGACTTTTCATAGTTTTGTTTTTGACTATCGAGTTCGAGATCGATGTTTTTATTGTTTTTAACAGAAAACGAAACTTCTTTGAGAAAGAAGAATAAGAAATGTGTGAAATGTATTAAGGGTGGTCACAGGTTGGTGGACGATATTGTTTCGAAAGCTACCAAGCAAACTCATCGGCACCTTGGACATATACTCTGGCAATAATAGGCACAATAAGAGAGCAGCATAATATGCAATAATTGAGAACTTCTTGCGGAGTCTCATACCTCAAAAACATTGCAGACAATATTTCTCAACCTTAATTCATTCCCGCACTTCTTGTTAGGTTATTTGTGTGTCCCTGCAATTTGGAATCCGCCAAAGCAATCTTTCATCTGTAGGGCCTAGTGCAAACGAATGTGGACATGTGGTAGCACAATGGGCTATATAGACTTAGTGAGTCTGTTATACATACAAGCTGCCACTCTTACCTAACCTAACCTATTGCATTTTCACCAGGAACAATTTATGGCTATACGTAAAAAATATAAATGCTTAAATTTCAGCAAGATCGTCCACATCGTTTGAAAAGTGTGGCTTCAAGGCGTGGAGAACTATAAACCGAAACGGCCTTTATACGGGTCTATATTAAACATGTTTTAGCTGTAAAATTTGTAAAATTCCAAGCGGATGAGTTATACAATGCAACATGTAGGACAAAAAGAATTATGTGAAAACTTGGACCTGCATGGCCCATTTTCCACAGCGATATAATCCAAGGAATAATAACATAATAGTAGTGATTAGCACTTTGATGACACAAATATATTGGCAGATAGACATGGCTAAGACAACTCAAAAATAGATTCTATATCCATCGATATTGCGGACTAAGGTCTGTCTTTATTGGAAGGGGTTATAAATATATCATTTGCTTCGGGCCAAAAGTGGAACACATCGAAGAACCTAAGTACGGTCGGCGGTAGTAGTTTGAAAAAATGCTTTCGTGAAAAGTGGCAACCTTCTTAAACAGATGTTTTAAGATCCGAGGCTCCACGTTGTTTTGGGCAAATTAGTCAGCCATACGTACTCGTAATACAATACTTTCATTTGAAAGGTCTTAGCCCAACCAATATTAAATGTAAGCTAGATTCTAATTTGGGGGAGTCTGCTCCTTCGTTTACAACTATAAAATATTGGGTGGCAGAGTATAAACGGGGCCGTCGACCAATGGTTAAAACATTCATAAAATGGCATCGGTTGAAGATTTGTGAGCTAGCTGAAGTCATAGGCATTTCAAAAAGAGCTATGCATCGCATATTGACGGATAATTTGTTGATGAGAAAGCTGTGCGCAAGATGCGTGCCGCGTTTGCTCACAATCAAGACAATGCAGTAGTTGACACATCCACTATTGCGATAGCCAAAATCAATGAATTAATGTTCGAATTGCTTCAGCACGCTCCTTATTCGCCAGATTTAGCTCCCTCGGATTATTTTTGGTTTCCAAAGATGAAAAATAGCTCATCGGAAAAAGATTTGCCGTCGATGAAAAGGTGGAGGGTGCGGTTGGTGTCTTTTTTCACGAGGTAGACAGCTCTTACTATAAACTGGTATCAAAGCTATTGAAAGTCGCCCATAAAAGTGTATGTTAAAAAATATAGAATTTTTTTAAAATTTGTTGCGTTTTCTTTTGTAATGACTAGGTCGGCTAAATTCGGGACCACCCTAGTACTTGTGTATATGAAATATCTAAACAAATTTTTAAAATTCTAATTTAGGTTAGGTAAGGTTGGAGAGAGCAGACGTTTAAACGTCTCATGTCCGTGGACATACACTTAATCCAGTAGTTCGGCCTGTTGTGCGCTCCTTATTTATGACCTTTTTATACCTCACGAAAATCGGTACTAGACACGAATTTTCTCAGTATCCTCCAGTCATATCCTCTGAGATGAGTCAAGTCTGGTAATATGTCGGACCCGAAATGTTGGGATCTTGCATTTGGAAAGCCGGGCAGTGACACAGAAAATGTTCCATCGTTTCGATGTTTTCCCTGCATGCCCTGCATTCGTCGTTTCCTGCTAGTCCTATTCTAACTTAACGTTACACTCTAATATCGGCTGTAAATAAACCTCACTCACATACATCAACTGTATGTAGATATATGTGTGAGCGAGCGAGTGAGTGAGTGGGTACCTCGTCCAAATATGACATGTGAATATGGGAGTATTTTGATATTGAAAAATATGAAAAAGAATCGTGCAACATATCTTTTGATAGATTATATCAATGACAACAAACAACAGGAAAAAGGACAACAGGACGATGCACACAGATACACAGTTACAGTGACAGTGACAACAACATCATCAGTCGGTCGCTGTAGAAAAAAAACAAAGCAGATTTCATGGCAGAGATGCAAATTGAATGGAAACAATGATGAGGAGACGAGGCTGTCGAGGATGACGAGGATGACGAGGACAACGATGGCAACGTATGTTGAACAACACTCTGTGAGCAAACATTCCTATTTTTTTTGTTATTTCAACGACAATCATTTAATTGAAAATTGATATGAAACGTTTTGTAAATATTGGCAATGTGATAGATATGTATGTATGTATCTATGTATGTACATTTATGTAAATATACGACATATACATATGTATGCATATATGCTAAAATATGCATATTAATAAAAACTGTCACTTAACGGGGTATAAATGAATATTTATGTACTTCAATCAAGGTCGATTGTGTCTTTTTTCCAGACTCAACTGGGCACCTCACATTTCGCCACTTGCCACGAGTGTTTGCCATGTTTATTAAAATCTGCGCCATAGTAAAACGTAATATAACAAATAATTATTTTCAATACACACGCCCATTTTGAGCATAATTAACTGCTGTGTTTATCGACTGGACTATGAAACTAAATATTTTTAAATCTGAAGGGCGTATATTGTTTACACATTGACATTTTTATTAAAATCCTTCCTCAGTAATGAAGTTTATTGACCTTATTCATAACAGTATGAAATAGCAAAAACAGTATGATATAGCAAAAACAAGTGAAAAACAAAAACCAGAAGGGCCGAAATTATAAGGTCCACCATGGATTGCATTGCATTCTATAAAGGAGAAAATCTTTGATTTGGAAAGAAACTAATCATGGACCAATAGAAATTTTATAGCAAATTATTTAAAAAATAAAATGATAACTGCAAAGTTTTAGCAATTTTTTTTAAATATGTCTTATATGGCTTAAGACAGAGCTTCTCACCATTGCGGTCCACTTACAAGATCTTGAAGGTTTCGTGAACGCCAGATAACCAAACATTTTGAAAATGATATCTATAACCTTTTGAAAATGATATCGATAACCATTAGACATTGTTACAAAGCAGTGCAGCTTAAGTTCCGGTATTGGTAAATTGTGGGCAACGGTTAGGTCACTCTTGAAATCAGACAGGCGACCGGACAGCAGTCACATTTGTTGCCACCACCGTAACTGACTCAAAGAGGTGCGGGCGTTACTTTAATCGGCAATTTAAAGAGCACCCCCTGAGTGACAGAGCAAAAACGAGAGAAATGCGTCGTATTTATGCTCTCCGAGCCGAAGAATTACCACCAAAATTTCCAGTTGGATAAGTTGCAGATGTCATCCGTATCGCTAAGTCATCCAAAGCGCTTGCCCCGACGGAATTTCTATGTTGATGTTGACGCAGTTGCATATACCTGAGTTTAGTATCTGACTAAGGTCCTCATTCTGTCCTTGACCACTCCCGCTACTGAAACCGGGCAAAGATGCGAGTATGGGAGAATCGGTGATATCTCCGGCACTGTTTTACTTCTACCTTGCTGCAATTTTACCTCCACCTGACGGCGTTGAAATCGTACCACATGCTGGCGACTTTACGATTCTGGCAGCCCATTGATCGGCTGAATGCTACCTGGCTGAGATTGCCAATTACTTCGCTGTGAGAACCTGAAAATATCCGCCACCTAATCATCGGCCACACTGTGCATGGACAGTGCTGGTGAAAGAGCAATTAAATGTTGTCAGTCTATGGCACAATAATTCTGACCACCAATTACCCTAAAGTTCTTGGTGTCACATTTGATAGCTTCTAGGTCTAACGCGCATGCCACAGCTTACGCTTTGTTGACCTCTTACAAAGCGATAGGTCGGGCTGTGGTAAACAATGCAGCACAGTGTGGTCAACGAAAGTGCGCGAGACGCAGTGGTAGAACATACAGACCTGCCAAAATACCGCCCTGAGAACTGCGACGGAGTGCCTCCTCACGTTTTCTGTGGACCACTTACATGAGGAGACGAAGATCATGCTCGAAGAAGACCCGTGCGACGAAACGATTTTTTGCTGTAGAAGCAGTATATGCTTGGTTGTTGCCGTCCCAGCCATCCGAACCAGCATATTGTGGTTGTGTTCCGCCTCCCAGGCAGATCAGGAAAGACCTTTATTATCTAGAGCGCGAGGTCCAACGCAACAAGAGAGAACCTCTAGATCAAAGAGCTTACCAGGCAGGCCTGCCTGACATACACTCTGAAGCAGTCGCTGAATCCGTGAATAATTACAGAGGCAATGTCATGCTCACACTGATCACCCTCCATCAGTGGCCATGGAGGAAGAGGAATTATCACGACAGACAAGAGTACTTTCGGTCCAATTAAGATATGACTGGTGTAGCCGCGTCAATGCATACTGGCACTACATCGAACACTTGTTCCGCTTGTAACCAGGGACCACACTACACACTTTTAACTGCCCTGCCAAACCTACTCTACTTGTTCCCAGGTCTCTTTGTTGATTTTGGATGTAGTATTTTCAACCAGCAGCTACAAAATGTAAAGACATTGCCTCTACGATATACGAACATTTTTTAAAAAAAAATGAATTTCAAATATAGAAATATAAATATACTCGACATATGTTTATATTATAAGACATATTGTAGTTTTGTTGGTTTTTTTGACAACGGAAAATGGATCAAAGATGTTGTATTAAATTTTGAGTTAAACGCACGCACTTAATTATGACCTAGGCATTTGGCGAGTCTACTTTGAGCAAAAAATATTATAAGTTGTAAAATAACTTCAAAGAAGGAAGTTCGCGCCCTAGAAGTCTCTGAACATGAAAAACCGATGGAAACGTTGAAGCAGTGGTGATAGTGGAGAATTGTCGGTTGTCTTTTGGAGAAGTTGCGGATGGCTCATTTCATGCAATTTTTATATTAAATTTTGGCCAAAAGAACTGTTGCATGAGCTTGATGGGTTCAAAACTCCCTTATACGATTTTTTTCAGTTCCAAAAACTGAAAATGCTAATGAAAGGAGGAAGATTTGCCACGAGTGAGGAGATAATTACCGCATACCAAGGCCATACCAAAATTGTTTCCCGGATTGGAAAAAGCGCTAGTAGAAGAGTATTGTATTTGCGTAGGTTAACTTTGATGATGATTTTATTCATGAATAGAAAATTTTTATTCATAAATAAAAAAATTAAGTATTTTTCCAAACCCTGGCTTAATTTATATGAGAGCGACCTCTATATGGGGAACATATCCAAACATAGATCCCAGTATATGTATTATCCCCAACGTATATATACTCCTTCCGATTCAGTATTAAAGTGCTATAGAAGCTTTATTTAACATCCGATTTTTATGAAATTTGGTAGATGGGAGATTCTTGATGCAGAAACGAACATTACCAAGTTTGAAGAAAATCGCTCTAGATTTATATATCGCCCCCAACCATATATATTAGGGCGGGTTGATTTGTATGGATGAAAAAAAAAAATGAAAAATCGTATAGCAAAAAATTTAATCTACATTAAATTCTAAGAAAATTCTCCGAAGAAACCTTGGGTCTAAAATCAAACCCTAATTCGCGCATCTCGACTTGAAAATTTGTTTCCGTTTCTTTCGCTAAAATTATTTTCTTTTTATACCCTCACTTTAGTGTGACGAGGGTATATATCATTTGCTACGGAAAAAAGTGTAACACATCGAAGGAGTGATCTAAGACCCTAAGTATGTTCGGAGGAAATCCGTTTTGGGTCATTTTAAGTCGAATGAGCAATGTCCGTCCGTCTGTCTGTCTGTCTGTCTGTCTGTCTGTCTGTCTGTCTGCCTGTCTGTCTGTCTGTCTGTGTGTCTGCTGGCTGGTGCGCACGATAACTCTCGAAAGGAGTAACCGATGGACTTCAAATTTGGTAAGTGGTAATATTTTGATCTATCTCCGGATGAGTTCGAAGATGGGCCATATTGGTCTACTCCTTCTGGTACCTCCCACACAAAGGGTTAAAATTTAGTGAAATATTGATTCTTTAATAACTTCTATACTACTTATTCGAATCTTTTGAAATTATGCACATAATATTAGTATATTAGTCGCTATTAACTCGAGAAAAATGGGTGAAGTTGGCATGCCCCTTTTGGTACCTCCCACACAAATGGACCATTTTGCATCAAAATTTAACTGCTTATAACTTTAATACAAGTGCATAAAAATGCTTGAAATTTTTTACAGTATAATGTTTTAGTAGCGCATATAGTCCGGTAAAAAATGGGCATCATTGTACAGTCCCTTTTGGTACCGCCCACACAAATGGCCCGTTTCGTACCAAAGTAAACGGCTTGTAACTTTAATACCAGTGCATACAAATACTTGAAATTTTGTACAGTGTAATGCTGTTGTAGTGCCTATAGTCCTGTAAAAAGTGGGCGTTATCACCCCGCCCCTTTTTGTACCTCCCACACAAAATGACCAAATCATACCAAAATTACATAGCTCGTAACTTTAATATACCAGTGCACACAAACGCTTATAGTTCAGCACAATGCAATGTATTTAAGAATGTACTGTTTACCGAAAAATATGTGTATTTGGAAAACCCCTTCTGGTACCTCCCACACAAATTGACAGATTTATTGGTGTAATGTTATATATTACATTACTCACAAAGTGAGGGTATACCTTAGTCGGTTTACCCGACTGAAACTTTCTTACTTGTTTTGAAATATATTGTGTTTAATTATACCCTCACTTTAGTGATACGAGGGTTTATATCATTTGCAAAGGGGTAACACATCGAAGAAGTGACATAAGACCCTAAGTATGTTTGGCGGATATCTGTTTTAGTTCGTTTTAAGTCGAATGAGGAATGTCCGTCCTTCCGTCTGCCTGTCTGCTGGCTGGTGCGCACGATAACTCTCGAAACGATTAACCGATTGGCTTCAAATTTGGTATGTGTTAATATTTTTTTCTATCTCCGGCTTAGTTTGAAGATGGGCCATATTGGTCCACTCCTTCTAGTACCTCCCCCACAAAGTGTTAATATTAACTGAATTATTATTATTATTATTAACTTCTATACTACTTATTTGAATCCCCTGAATTTCTACACATAATACTATTTGATTAGTCACTATCACCTCAAGAAAAATGGGCGGAGTTACCGCGCCCCTTTTGGAACCTCCCACACAAATGGACCATTTTGCTCCAAAAGTTAACAGCTTATAACTTGACTACCTATGCACAAAAAGACTTGAAATTTTGTACAGTGTAATGGTTTCATAGTACCTACAATCCAGTGAAAAAGGGGCGAAGTTGCCACGCCCTTTTTGGTACCTCCCACGCAAAATGGACCATTTTGCACCAACATTTAACAGGTTATAACTCTAATACCAGTGCATACAGTCCAGGGAAAAACGGGGGTTATTGCTACGCCCCTTTTAGTACCTACCACACAAATGTGCCGTTTTATACCAAAAGGTAGGAGCTTATAGCCAAGGGTACCAATGCACAAAACTACAACAGCATTTTGAACAGTGTAATATTTATACCCTACACCACACTGTGGTACAAAGACGATCCATATTTTGGTTAAAATCGGTTCAGATTTACATATAGCTCCCATATATATGTACCTCCGATTTGGCAAATATGCACTGTATAAACAACATTTTTGAACCGATTTGTACAAAAATGGACAGAGAGTAGTCTCGTGATATACTTAGAGACAATATAAAATTTGGGGGAAATCGGTTGAGATTTAGATATAGCCCCCACATATATGTTACACCCGATTTGACATGTAAGCACTGTAGAAACTGTATTTTATATCCGATCAGTACGAAAATCGGCAGAAAGAGGTTTCTTATTACATGAAGGAATACTGCCACATTCGGAGAAAATCGGTTCAGATTTAGATATAGCCCCCATATATATGTTACCCCCGATTTGAAATTCAAGCGCTGTAGAAACTGTATTTTATATCCGATCACAGCGAAATTTGGCAGAAAGAGGTTTCTTATTACATGAAGGAATACTGCCAAATTCGGTTCAGATTTAGATATAGCCCCCATATATATGTTAGTCCCGATTTGACATCTAAGCGCTGTAGAGGCTGTATTTTATATACGATCAGTACGAAATTCGACAGAAAGATGTTTCTTATTACATGAACGAATACTGCCAAATTCGGAGAAAATCGGTTCAGATTTAGATATAGCCCCCATATACATGTTACCCCGATTTGACATCTAAGCGCTGTAGAGACTGTATTTTATATTCGATCAGTACGAAATTCGACAGAAAGAGGTTTCTATTTTACATGAATGAGTATTCAGGGAAAATCGATTCAGATTAATATATAGCCTCCATATATATGTATGTTCCTCCTGATTTGGTTACAAAGCGCTATAGAAGTTCTACTTTAATTCCGATCATTACAAAATTCCCCAGAAAGATGTTTCTCAATTTACTAAAGAATATTGCTTAATTTAGCGATTATCGGTTCAGAATTAAATATATCCACATATATATGTTCTTACTAATTACCTCATCTCCTACACCTCATTGTTAGGGAGGTGTAGGGTATTATGTAGTCGGCCCCGCCCGAGTTTCTGCCTTTCCTTACTGGTTTTAAAGTGCATATAGGCCTATGAAAAAAGGCGTTATCAACGCGTTTGTTTTTGTACCTCCCACACAAAATGGCCAAATCATACCAAAATTGAATATATCATAACTTAAATATACCAGTTCAGATAAACGCTTAAAATTCGGTACAGTGCAATATATTTGAAGTATCTACTGTTTAGCGAAAAAAGGATTATTGGGTAAACCATTTTTATACCCTCACTTTAGTGTGACGAGGGTATATATCATTTGCTACGGAAAAAAGTGTAACACATCGAAGGAGTGATCTAAGACCCTAAGTATGTTCGGAGGAAATCCGTTTTGGGTCATTTTAAGTCGAATGAGCAATGTCCGTCCGTCTGTCTGTCTGTCTGTCTGTCTGTCTGTCTGTCTGCTGGCTGGTGCGCACGATAACTCTCGAAAGGAGTAACCGATGGACTTCAAATTTGGTATGTCTACTCCTTCTGGTACCTCCCACACAAAGGGTTAAAATTTAGTGAAATATTGATTCTTTAATAACTTCTATACTACTTACTCGAATCTTTTGAAATTCTGCACATAATATTAGTATATTAGTCGCTATTAACTCGAGAAAAATGGGTGAAGTTGGCATGCCCTTTTTGGTACCTCCCACACAAATGCACCATTTTTCACCAAAAGTTAACAGCTTATAACATTAATAACAGTGTATAAAAATACTTGAAATTTTGTACAGTATTATGCTTTTATATTGCCTACAGTCCAGGGAAAAATGGGTGTTGTTGTCACGCCCCTTTTGGTACCTCCCACACAAAGGTACCTTTTTGCACCAAAATTTAACTGCTTATAACTTTAACACAAGTGCATAAAAATGCTTGAAATTTTCTACAGTATAATGTTTTTGTAGCGCCTAGAGCCCGGTAAAAAATGGGCATTATTGTACAGCCCCTTTTGGTACCTCCCACACAAATGGACCATTTCGTACAAAAAGTAAACGGCTTGTAACTTTAATACCAGTGCATACAAATACTTGAAATTTTGTACAGTGTAATGCTGTTATAGTGCCTATAGTCCTGTAAAAAGTGGGCGTTTTCACCCCGCCCCTTTTTGTACCTCCCACACAAAATGACCAAATTATACCAAAATTACATAGCTCGTAACTTTAATATACCAGTGCACATAAACGCTTATAGTTCAGCACAATGCAATGTATTTACCGAAAAATACGTGTTTTTGGAAAACCCCCTCTGGTACCTCCCACACAAATTGACAGATTTATTGGTGTAATGTTTTATATTACATTACTCACAAAGTGAGGGTATACCTTAGTCGGTTTACCCGACTGAAACTTTCTTACTTGTTAAGTGCAATTATTTTTTGTATTTAAAATTTTTTTTATTAAATTATGAAAGAACAATTTTGTAATCTATGTTCCTTATAAAAATATTAAATATTTTTTAATGAAAAAAAATTTTGAGTGTAGAAAAAATATAAAGTGCAAAAGAACTACCTTAATAAAAAATTTTATTCAGAAAACTCGACTTCTTTTGAAAAAAGCTATTTTTTCTAACATTTATTTTTTTGGCAAAGGCGGTCGTATACATTTTCAAGTCGAGAGGCGCGGATTAGGATTTTATTTTAGATACATTGTATCTTCGGAGAATTTTCTTAGAATTTTATGTAGTTCAAGTTTTTGCTATACGACTTAAAAAAAATAATCAACCCGCCCTAACATATATATTCCTATAATTTCAAGTGCTATACTCGTATAAGCTTTTTTTATTTATTTATTTATTTATTTATATGAATTACAATACAAAGTAAATTTATATTCTAATTTTAAGGTCCAGGGAAAGGCCGGGTTACAAAGACCATATGGCTAAATGTTTGCAGCGACAGACCAGAGCCTCTGGTGGGAATCGAACCCACGACCCCCAAACTCATAGGCGAGTACGCTACCAACTCGCCTACTGGGGCGCTCTAGTATAAGCTTTATTTAATATCTGGTCGATATAAAATTTAACAGAGAGGAATTCTTCATACAGAAAGTTTCGATTCAGATTTATATATAGCAACAAAATAAACATTTCTTTCGATTTGAAAGACATTAGTTTCGAACATTGTGAGTTTAAATTTAGAATTTAAAATCACAATATGTTTGTTTATTCGTCTCGGACAGAGTGGTGTAGAATTATTGTATAGTACGCTCCGCCCGACTGTAGCCTTTCCTTACTGGGAAGTTTTTGGGTTACTCTGCAGTTCTAGATATATAGAATGCAGTCTCGTCCTCACTTTCCATTTGGTCATCGATGAAAAGCATATTGGCAACTGAGGCTATTGGTTCGTTCAATGCTTCTGAGCAAGTCCTGCCTGGCACATTCGTTCTCCATTTATTTTCCTGTGTGCCACTGTGTTCTGAGACCCGTGTTAACATAAACCTGAGTTAGGTGTTCTATGTAATACAATAATTTTACATATTTTCAATTTCCTCATTTTTATTTCTCATATAACTCCAATATTTCAGAGTTAGAGGCGTCAATGTAGAAAAATAATATTTAATCCATGTCCTTTTGTCAAAGTTGAATTCACCCATTCTTCTATTGAGTGACACAATATCCCAAAAATAATTCATTACTCGTATACTCTAGAATACATTATTTTTTTTTGTACACAAAAATATGTATAAATATGTATGTACGAATATTATCATATACTCGTATATGTTTTTTAGTTTTTAGCTCATCTCCTGGGAATGCTCAACTTGTTCCTATTCACATGTTTATCTTCCAAATTTATGACATTCACAAGTTCACCTAGAATGGCTTAACTTCCGGCGCGTGTGGTCACCCTCAAACACTTTTAAATTGTTTTCAAGTCGAAGCGTTTAAACTTTTACCTAGAAAAGGTAATAATTTATGCAGCCACAAAGAGAAAAACAATTTTCAACTTCTGTATATACACCTTATTTGTATATTGTGTATTTATGTATTTATGTATGTAGAGCAGAAGAAGTTTCTTGGGACAACGAATGGATGGGTGTATGGATGTTCAGTTGTGGTCATGTCCAAATGGAATTTTTAAATGAATCATTATTTATAAGTGATGTAGTATTTTCGTTGTGGTCCAGGTCACCGGATGTTGTGAAGTTTTCCATTTCATTTGGCAGTCAGAAGTCATGTGTGTAGAGCGGCCATAATCATGTGAGTTATCCTTTCCTCATCTTGAAGAGGGTGTTCCGCATGCATTCGTAGTCATCCCTTGAGCTTTTGCCAAAGCGACTTACCGCAACAATTGAAAAACAGTTAGGCCAAACACGTACGAGAATTTCGATTGATGTTGGTTTCAAACTCATTTGGGTATGGCTAAATGTGGTAAAATTCATTTCACCCTTTGCGGGTTTGGATATTATTTATCACAATTTACAGTTACAGTTGAGCGTCATATTTGATTACAATAATACATTGAGTGTGCTAAATTTCATAATGTATGTGTTTCATGAATGAATTTCAGTATGACCCGGAACTACCAATACATTTTTGTGATATTTCGGTCTCCGAAAGAAACGAAACACGACGTAAACATTTTCAATATTATATAGATTATTTTCAAAGCTATGTAGGGGTCGGCGCTGGAAGTTTTACTGCTGTAACGAAAACCGACCGAATGTATATAGTCCTACCAAAGCCCATCGCCATCTTCATACATTGCAATTTCGGGCAACCGGTTTCGGCGGTTATACAAAATTACATAATGTTACACACATATGATTAAATTTAGTCACTAAAATAAAGAAAGTCACATGCCCATTTTAGTAGTTTTGAGATATTTAGATTTTAAGTTTTTTAACTTTCGTGCCTTTTAATTATAGGTTTAGGTTAGGGACCTAAATTTGTCTATGTGAGCTTGTAAAACCGACTGCTGCCGTAGCCTTAACCTAAACCCAAAGTCGCGAAAGTTAAAAGTCGTTAAAGCTAAATATGTCAAAACTACCAAGGTAGAGATGTGATTTTCTTTTTTAGAAGGGCAGTATTGTAAACATACAAATTTTGATGTGATTATATATATTTCTAAAAATTTTGAATACTAAATCCGATATATTGAAAAAATAATGAGATGAAACCGGTTTCCCACTAAAGTTTTTTACTAACGTTCCCTAAGTCTACAGGGGTCACAACCCCATAACGTAGGGATTGCGCACACACCGTGATCCGAAGCATAGCGGGCTACCAAATGAAAAATAAATTTTCTAATACAGACTGAAACCTAAAATTTCATAAAATATTGAAACATTATTATTTGTCAATGATTTTAATCCCTCCACCTTAAAGGGAAGAGGGTATACGGGTATAACATTTGCTATGACCCACAAGTGTAACACGTCGAAGGAGTGACCTAAGATCCAGAGTCATTTGACCAATGTCCGTCCGTCTGTCTGTCTGTCGGCTGTTGCGCGCGATAGCTCTCGAAAGGAATAACCGATTGACTTCTAATTTGGTATGCGGTAATATTTTTCCCCATCCCAGGCTAAGTTCGAATATGGGCCGTATTGGTTCACTCCTTCTAGTACCTCCCCCACAAAGGGTTAACATTTAGTGAAATATTCATCTTTTAATAACTTCTATACTACTTATTCGAATCTTCTGAAATGCCACACATAATATTAGTTTATGAAGTTGCTATGCCCCTTTTGGTACGTCCCACAAAAATGGACCATTTTGCATTAAAAGTTAACAGCTTATAACCTTAATACCAGTACATAGAAATACTTGAAATTTCGTACAGTGTAATGCTTTTACAGTACCCAGAGTCCAGTGAAAAGTGGGCGTCACTGGCATACCTATTTTCGTACATCCTACACAAATGCACCATTTTGTACCAAAAGGTAACAGCTTAAAACCTTAATACCAGTGTAATGCTTTTATAGTACCTACGTCCAATGAAAAATGGGCGTCATTAGCATGCCTATATTTGGTACATCCCCCACAAATGGGTTATATTAATGTAACTTAAAGTGGTAAAAATTTATTTGAAACAAATAATTAAATAAATTTAGTGTTGTAATTTTCCATTTGATGGAGAAAAATTTGCTTCTCATTGGACATGACTGGTGTTTTGTATTAACTTTGGTTAACAGTTGTTTTTGGAAGATTTTGGTGAAGTGATGTTTCACAAAGATTTATCATTCGCTTGTGTGTAGAAATTAACCTTATAGAGCTCCGGATCTCCCATACAACTGCAGCAGAACTGTTGATAAGAGTTTCACGGCTCAGAAATCATGATCCAGTATGTGTGCTTCCAATTTTTAATACATATTTATACACCGCCATGTATAAAATACTTGTTTCTATAATAATATAGAAACAAATAGGTCTTGAAGCCGGGAGAGTATCCTAGTTAGAATCACAAAGATTTGCAGGTGAGGGGATTCGTAAGCCGGGTAAACTGAAATTTCTTAAAACCAACATTTTTAAGATTTTTTTTTTTTAAATAATTCTTTAATAATGGCCATTTATGTTCTCTTCCAAACTACACCGAAAAAAAAGTGTACTGAAAATCATTGAAATTTTCTTAACTCTTAAGATTTTTTCTTTGATTTGGCTCCAAAGACAAATACTATTAAAATAAGTACATCGTGTACTACAATTAAAGTCATTTATCATCTTTAAATTAAAACAGCAAACGTCTTTGAAAGAAATACGCCTTATAATTCTATGAAATTCTTCACATTTTTAAATCAATTACGCCTTGTGTTTCCATTAAATACATAGAATTACTTTAGATTAAGTACATTCTGTAATTAAACCAAGCACCTTGTACTTTCCTTAAGTGTAAAATATTTTTTATTTAATTATTTGTTTACTTGTTCATATTAATTTTTATTATTTTCTTTTTTATTTTAACATTTGATTTTGATAAACAGTTTATTCAGTATGCTGCACAGCATACCTACCTGACGATATCCTTAGCCATTGTGTTTAGTCTAGTTTTTCTTCATATTAGAGGGAGTATTTCTTCTAATGAACAAATAAATGATATTTTGCAAAATTGTTCCTAGTTGAAATGCGTGTTGAAACGCTAGTTGAAACGCGTAAATCTTCGTCAATAACATCCTCGTTCGAAAAATTTTGCTGAAGATGATTGTTGTTCCTCCAATTTACATAAACATATACCATCGGGAATGATTTAAACTCCTTCAACAATTTTATTACTCAATATTTCCAAACGAATTTATATTGCTCGAAATACAACGGTGTCCAAATCATTGTTCCTGTGATAGATTGCGATTGATATCGTCGTACTGATATTAGAGAGGGAAATATTCTAGGTATAAGTAAACTGAAACTATAAATTTGTGTTTTAAAAAAAATTGTATTGTCCATTATAACTGCGATATAACTTTGCAATTTTAAACGTAATTCGAATATTTTTTATATTTGATAACATCGTAAAATTTCTGAAAATTGCAATATCTGAAAACGTAATGAAATTTCAAATTTGTAATGATCAAGAGAATTAAAAAAATCAATCTTATCCCCAATTTCACAAACTCCGGTTAGAGCTAACTCACAGTTAAAAAAATAAAAATTTTATACAATTTGACAGCTATAACTATAGTTTAGCTCTAACTGTAGCATAACCGGAGATTGTGGAATTGGCCGTTAGTGTAATATAATATACCAAAAATAAAAAATTATAAAATTAAAATATCGTCACCTGAAATTCAAAATGACGTAACCCACATGTTCATGCTTTTTCAGGAAATGCAAACAACAAAGTAAACTAATTTTAAGTTTTTGGCTAGATTTATGGATTTCCAGACTATTAAAGCGAAATCAAATAATAAGCTAGTGCAATTGTATTTACGGCGTGTATTCTGAATAAAAAAATAAAATTTTATGAATCTGTTCGCTTTTTGAATGACCTTCTTTGCTGTTACGTCATTTCGAATTTCACTCATAAAATGGTCAATTTTAAATATTGAACTCTAAAATTGTTAAGGAATGCCTAGTTTAGTCTAATAGACTATGATCTATCATAAAGTTCATTTTGATTTTTTTGATGTTACGTCATTTTCGATTTTAGATGACGATATGTAAATATTTCTTACTCATAAATTAAGACTTGTTCACATCAAAATTTTTGTATCACTTCGAAATTATACACTACTAGCGGACCCGGCGAACTTCGCCTCGCCTCAATTTAACGCCTTCAGATAAACTCCAGAGTGATAATAAAACACAGATAGTTAAAATTTTAATGCGATTTGTTTAAAAGGAATCGAAATCAGTAGAGAGCGATGTGATAAACAACAAACAACGAAGACAGAAGACAGGCAACGTACAGATGACCGTGCGAAAAACAGGGAAATTCGAGATTAATTCCACAGACTTCCTACGATTTGTCTTGAGATTTATTGATTGTCATCGTAAAAGCCAATCGTACAGGGAACTGAATCCGCTTGAATTGGAATGAAAGATCAGTTGGAATAATCGGAATTCGTGGGATAAGGACTTTCTCTTGAATTTTCCCTTGATGATCGTCGCCTGAATCACATCGTGCATCAGTTTCATAATGGACAACCGCGAACTATGCACAATTTCGGATGATTCAGATTCCGCAACATGATTATGATCGATGCCACCTTCAGCTGTAAATTATGCGGCGGAGCTCCTGGCACATCAAGCGAGTTCGATTTTACTTTGAATAATAAAATTCATGCTATCGACGTCCTTATTCTTCGCTGCTAATATTGCCCGTTCACTAATCTAATCGAGATTTGGAAACACTTTGGTGATGAGTTCCTCGTTCGACGATGTGAACTCACAAAAATTTTCCGGGAACAATATCAATGCAGTGGAAACATCAACAGTAATTTGGCCATTGCCAAGCGCCAACAGTTGTTTCGAGAATTCAAGAGCCGATGAGTCGTTCTGCAACGCGACTCTCATGTTCGTGGTCAATTTCAACTTCTTGACATGCCGCCACAAAGACCACGATTTCAGGCATGCATTAATTTCATCGGCAGTAGATTTCGGGATGACGGGAAGCGTTTGACGAAAATCTCCGGAGAGCAATATCATAGACTCACCAAATTGTCTCAAATCACGTCGTAAATCCTTCATCGTTCGGTCAACTGCCTCCAGAGCTCGTTTATGCGCCATCGTGCATTCATCCGAAATTATGATTTTGCAATGCCCGCAATCCAATAAGATAACCTTACCTCTTATACTCAAACTTATTATCTGAAAAAATGTTCGAATTGATAAATATCGCGTTGAATTTTAATTGATCGTAATGCTTGTACCGTTTGCCGATGTGATACGCGTGCATGTTTGCATGTTTAGCTAACGATTTTCTCTTTAACGCACAAAATACCCGTTTATTTGTTCAATACGGAAAAACGACATTACACTACATACATACACACATTTACGGTCTTCTGCATTGTTTTTGTCAAAGTAATAAATTCGTAAACGCACAGCAATTCCACGACTCTAAATGTCCGAGACAGATTTTATGACTCTTTTTGTTATCAATTCGCGTTACTATAACGCACACACTTACATTTTTAATGTACCCCTTTTGTCTCATCGTCGTATGATCAGCCAATCGAAATTTCCAGACAATTTGTTTTCGACTACCTGGGATATATCATCGACGCTAACATTTTTCGAGATGGCACACACTGCCGACAAACAGCCGCCAAAATTGTTGCTATTAATGTAGAATTAAAAATGTCCACTCGGACAAGCGTACACAACCTTTCTCTACAAGCGGTCCACAAGAACTGATTTCAAAAATTCCAAACAAACTTCACAGTAGCTCTCACTATTATTCTCAATTTTGCGAACAAAAAGAGTGTAAATTGTCTTCTCGCAATTAAAAATTATCTCTTTACTTAAAAGATAAATAATTCTTAATTCAACGTTACCAAAAAACAGTACTGAAAATTAAAGGTATATTGTCTTTAAAAACATGACATGAGAATTTCTACAATTTTAGGGAAAAAATCTTACAAACTATTAAAATTTATACTTGAGCTAATGACAGTTGTACTACAATCAATTATTATTTCTTTAATTTTATTACGTAACGTTAAAGTCAAAATGACATAGTGTTATGAACATTTTATCATAGAAGTAAGGAATTTTACTTTAAACTAATTAAAATTTCTTTGGAATCAAGTAAATTTTCATAAATTGAAAGAAATTTATTCTTCAAACAAATACATATTAAATCTTTGATTTAAGAGCAAAATTGCCATTCAAGAACAATTGCAAATTTCGTAAAACCAAAACATTTTTTTTTAAATTTCAAATACCCATACAATTTCATAAATTTTTTTTTTTCAAAAAATAAATTCTAGCGATATCCTGTTTTCCCATTTAGTAACTTGTTATAAAGTTTTTAGGCAAAAAAATATATTTCATAGGCTGATATTAAAATTCGAAACCTTTGTATTTATTTCTGCAAAGGGAAGTCCCACAATTCCCAAAATAAATTCGAAAATCCCCCAAGACTGCTTTTTAGTTTTGCCTATAAATCTATTATACTGACAGCGGTGCTGTAAATTCCTAAACTCAATACCATTTGTATACCTTGTATACAAGTGGTATGGTAAATCCAAAAATTGGATTTTTTATTTTTTCTCCAATATACTAAAATACTAAACGCCGGGTTCCAAATTCCTTCGGAGTTTAACTTGCAACTTTTACCGCTTACAAATTGTAAAGGTTTTAACTTTGCGATTGGAGAAAACGTGGATTTGTTTTGAAATTTCCGTAAAAAATAGAGTAAGCTGGAAAATCGTGGCAGCAGTACAAGTGATGATTTTTACTTGCTGTTTCTTCGAAAACATTTTCTAAGTTATCTTAAAGATGTATATAAATACGTCTTACATGTTATAACAACCACCATAGGATTTGTATATTCATTTTGTCACTCTGTAACTTCTCTAAATATTGATATGTGACCTTATAAAGTATAAGCCATGTCCGTCCGTCTGTTGTAATCACGCTACAGTCTACGAGTACAACAATTGAGGTAGATGATTGAAATTTGGTATACATACGAGTACCTGTTATAGCTGCAGGTAACTTGGGATTGAAAATGGTCAATTTTTTTAATGTAGCCCCCATTTATATCATTCACATGCGATCCATGAGGGCGGGTATATAAGATTCGGAATGGCAGAACTTAATCCGTCTTTACTTGTTTTAAATAACTTTTTCTATAACTCCAAAATACCACAAACGATATACCTGTCTTGACTTGTCCTTCTGCATCACAATGTTGGGATCTTTTTTATTTCTTGGATGCTGTTTTGGACCAAGGTCAAAATTTGAAATATATCAAACAACATTTTTTTTTTAATATTGATTTGTCACTAGTTTATTCTCCTGGCTTTTTTAATTATACTCGAATATTAGTAAGAAAAACATTTGTTGATGGATTTTCTTAAAAAAGGAAATCTTTTAAAATACTTTCATGGCCAGCATAAAGAACATCCTTGGAAGTTAGAAATACTCAATTTTATTTGAAAAATTACGTAAGATATAACTCACTCGAACTGAGTTCATAATTTGTTTGCTGGGATACTTCTCTGAAGTTGGATTTGACATCTTCATGCTGCTCTTTTCGAAAATTCTTAATGTTATGCTTGTGAAAGATTTGGTTAGCATATCACAAATTTTGAAACATTTTAGTTTTAATAATTTAATGTTTTTTGCATATTGTAATGGGTATACTGAACATAGGATATACTAGTATATGTATAACAGTGACGATGTCCAATTAGGAACACTTAATTATTTATTGGTCTCAGAGAAAAGCTGTGATTTCACTCGATCTGATTTTCTTTAATAAGCGCAAAGGGAATTATAAAAATGAATTACAGAAGACTGCCGGTGTATATGAAACACGTCCAGATGAAAGACATCTATAAGAATGTAAATGTAACGTAATTCCGTTTATAATCCGCCATTTAATATTATATTAAGGACACAATGACAATCGGTACAAAAGCCAAGACATCAGGGAATCAAGTGTCGTTTTCAAGTACTTAAAGCTCATATCCGGCGTGTGACAAGACAGTAAACCGGGAACATTGGCCCAGGACAGAGCACAAACGGGACAAATGACAATAACAATGAATTTACATCCGGCTGCAGTTAAACTATAAAATGTTTCTTTAGACTTACTTTCCGACTTGTGGCAGTTGTTTGCCACTGTTCTGTGTTTTTGTTTGTCTTCGACGGATATAAACTCATCTGGAGTGAATTGAATGGGCAACGAGGTGGCACAGGAGCTGGAGCAGTAACGCAAGCAGTAACCGGAGCCGGAGACGAGCTCAATGATGATGAAGATGACAACGACGATGTGAATGATTGTCATGAGATTGACGAAGACAATGACAGTGGGGAAAAATTACAAGAAAAATGTAAAACTGAAATTTTTTTAAATGTGGCGAGCACATTTATGTTCAGCTAATTTGTGAGAGCTCGGTTTTGTTCTATCAGTTCACTCACAGCATCGATGGTTTCCGGCAAAACGACTGAGTTGGGCGACATTCATGAAATTCTTCCTGGAGCGGATGACGCCAAAGACTGAACTCTTGGTACCAGCGATTTTCAATGGTATAAAAGCATTGCAGTACGAGAGTATTTGTATGCACTGGTATTAAAGTAAAAACTCTTAACTTTTGGTACAAAATTGCCCATTTATGTGGGAGGTACCAAAAAATACACTGTACAAAATTTCATGTATTTATATGCACTGGCATTAAAGTTATAAGCTGTTAATTTTTGGTGTAAAATGGTCCATTTGTCTGGGAGGTACGAAAAGGGGCGTGCAATAACGCCTATTTTTCTCTAGACTCTAGATACTATAAAAGCATTACACTGTCCACAATTTCAAGTATTTGTATGCACTGGTATTAAAGTTATAAGCTGGTAACTTATGGTACAAAATGGTCCATTTCTGTGGGAGGTACCAAAAGGAGCGTGGCAATAATGCCCATTTTCACTGTGTTGTAGGAACTATTAGACAATTACACTGTACAAAATTTCAAGTCTTTGTATGCACTGGTAATAAAGTTATACTCCATAAACTGTTGGTTCAAAATTGTCCATTTGTGTGGGAGGTACCAAAAGCGGAGTGGAAACTTCGCCCATTTTTCTCGAGGTAATAGCGACTAACAAACTAATACTATGTGTAGAATTCAGAGGATTCAAGTAAGTAGTATAGAAGTTATTAAATAATCAATATTTCACTAAAAGTTAACCCTTTGTGGGGGAGGTACTAGAAGGAGTGGACCAATATGGCCCATCTTCGAACTTAGCCGGAGATAGAAGAAAATATTACCACATACCAAATTTGAAGTCAATCGGTTACTCGTTTCGAGAGTTATCGTGCGCACCAGCCAGCAGACAGACAGACGGACGGACATTGCTCATTCGACTTAAAATGACCCAAAACGGATATCCGCCGAACATACTTAGGGTCTTAGGTCACTCCTTCTATGTGTTACACTTTTGGCTCGTAGCAAATGATATATACCCTCCTCTCTAGGGTGAGGGGATACAAATACGCGATTGTGACAGTTCTATAAGTCTATTGCTCTGCTATTTATTTAGTGTCTCAGTCGGTGTCGTTCTCAGCGCACCGGTGATACCTGTAGCAGCCATTTGTTGATCTTTGTTTAGTATCGCGTAGAAAGTGGATTTCTGCAGAGCCGTCCAACAGACGACTATGCCGTACATCATTATCAGTCTGACTATTGACTGACTACTTCAGACCCAAGCGTTTTCCTATCGCCCCTTTACTGGTATATAGCGCTACAACAGCCTTTTCTGGTATTTCCTAAATGTTTGGTTTGAAATTCAATTTAATGTCTAGTAAAATATTTAAATTCGTTTGCGCTTTCAAAGAAGGGCATTTTAAATACCTCCAAGGAGACTGGTGTAACTGAGGAATTAGTTCCGTCTTAGTCGGCATAGCACCAAGACCATTATCGGTGGCCCATTTTGCGATTGTATATTGTATGTCCCTAAGACTTCCCTCTAGCATCTATTGCCTAATCTAGCTGAAATGCGTCTCTTATTCAGAAGGTTATGAATAAATCTATGTATACTGCTATCAACCCCCAGGGTTGCTAGATTAAAGCGGCTGGACTTATATAATAAAGGCCCCTCTATATTTAAGAAAGCTACTCGTACTATAGTATATTCCATGACGGGGGGACCCTTCAATAAAGCCGACTATATCATACAGAACAGTTTCTGTGGACCTGTCCTTGCTGTAGGCGTGCTTAAGGATGGACAGTAGCATGTGTTCAATTTTAGTCCCAAGTCCTATCTATTAATCTCTGCAGGGTTTTAAGAAGGAATGACGACAGACTAAATAGCCGGAAATCCTTAGCTCCTGATGGGATGGTTTTTCTGACTTTGTGATGAAAACAACCATGGTTTCTCTCTCCATTTTGTTTTGTTGGCCTGATTGATACGACATATCGGGTTTTCTAATAGGGACATAACTATTTCGTATCTTTATGCCAACGCTTTCTTTCAGTGTCAAAACGTGTAACGTTTGGAAATCATTAAAAATTACGGTGGTCGCAACTTTTACAGCGCTTACTCCAATTTTGGGCCGTAATAATCGTCCCACCCGACAGGCTGCGCGTGCTACAGTGGATAAATTTGAATCCAAATTTTCACTTTTTGATGTTCCGGCGCCAAAGAGACGCCGTACCGCTCGAAGCGACGAAAATATCGCAGCCGTAAGTGTATCCGTTCAAAATGATCAGTCGATTCCTGGTCGTTCTCAGGAATTGGGCATCTCTCAAACCACACTGTGGCGTATTTTGCGAAAAGATATTGGCCTTCATCCTTATAAGATCAACCTGATCAAGTACTAAAGCCACTTG
This sequence comes from Eudasyphora cyanicolor, assembly GCA_963930755.1. NCBI lineage: Eukaryota > Metazoa > Arthropoda > Insecta > Diptera > Muscidae > Eudasyphora > Eudasyphora cyanicolor. Next base: position 97,293,894 of record OZ005734.1, read on the forward strand.
ATCATTTGAAACGCCGAAACTTCTCCGATTGGGCTCTGGCAAAGGTAATGTTATGTCCTTAATGGAAAACCCATTATGTAGATCTCTCTGAGCGAGGGAGCTCTTATATCAGGCATTGCCTGTAGCTTGGCAGCCGAGACATTGTCTGGTCCTGTATACTTAAAAGGGTTAAAGCTTTGGTAGCCCAGAGAATTCTAGATTCGCTTCTCAAATCTTTTTTGTACTGTCTGAGTTCTTTTTATATGTGTCCCAGTCTATTGGGGCTCTGGTGGCCTTTGCCTTATTAAAGATTATCCTACAGCACTTCTTCAGCATAACTATTTGAGATGACCACCATGGCGGTCGTTGTTTGCCCCTTGGCTTTAGTTTGAGACATGCGGCTTGTAGCGAGTCATTAAGAGTTGTAGTGACTCGTCCCACCGTTTCGTCTATATAACCCCTTAGTTCGCCTCTTAACCTCAGGTCTTTTTGAAAGAGACCCGTTGAATGCTTGCCTAAATTATCTCCAATTGGTCTATCTAATATTGGGTGGGCAGAAGGAGTTTGGAGGCTTAAATTAATGCTGAAGCTTATATATCTATGGTCGGAAAAGCTATGAGTGCCCATAACTTTCCAACCATCAATCCTTCCACGTATATTTTCAGAACCAGTGTGACATCGAGCACCTCCTGTCTGTTTCTAGTAATAAAGGTAGGTTCATGCCCTCTATTACAAATTTAAAGGTTACTACTTATAATATATTCTCTAAGTAATTCGCCTCATTCGTTGATGTCAGTATTTCTACACGTATGATGGTGTACATTGACATCACTACACACAACTTTTGTTTGTCGCTCCTACCACTGATTTCAATGCCTGGCTGACGTCTCAGTGTCATGTGCCATATAAACGGAGGCCAACCAAATATGGGAGTTTTCTAATTCAAGGCTGGCTACAACTTTGTCTTCACTACGAGTACTAAAAGAAGAAAGGTTTTGGCTAGTTACAGGCTCTATGTCTTCCATTAACTGTACCATGAAGTAGCTTAAACCCTGGCATCCTAAGCCCACCATGTCTCTATGATTAGGACTAGGCCAGCCCCTCCTTGTATCAGAAGGGCTTTTATGGCAGCGGGTGCAGCCTTAGAGTGGTGAAGGGTTATCTATAGAACCCGGGCCATTGTCAGGTACCACAACCATCGTTATACGAGTATCTGCCCCATCCTCACCGTATTCATATCCTTAAGATTTTTTCGATCCGTGATGAATAACTTCTCCACGCATCCAAGCACAACGGAAAAGGTGGAGACCCAAGTTCCCGCCAGATGCAGCTCTGAAACTTGCGAAGAGGGAAGTTCATCTTTACATACTACTCCAGTGGTACCTGGTAGAGTATTTTTCGAATCCCCTCCCTTATTGCTTTTGTTCAACTCAAGCCGGTTTTTGCTGAATCCATATGATATCATGCCACCGGACTTGGCGAGGTGGTTAGCGACTCGGCATTCAGTATAAATACAGCATGCCTTCGAGACCTATTCGCCTCATCCAATCGGCCAACTTTCCAGTTGTTAGCTGGAAGCCCGGGATTGCAAACCTTCAGCATCTTAGTGATGGATTTCACATCTGCTGGGATGCCGAGATGGGCTATCCTCGTTGATGACAACACCAAGTTGTCAGACTAAGATCAAATTTTTTAATTAATCATAATTTTTTATATTTTCAGTGATCATTTATTACAGATCATTGTAAGAAGATACAGCACTGTTAACTTTATACTTATTGAATCAGAAATACATTTGAAACTTGATAATAAAGAAGATCGCCCTTACTTCATATTACAGTTCTGTAATACCTCCGATATAACCATATGAAAACTCATTAAAAACTCTATTCAAATTTATTCCACTTTCACTTGAAATTCCGCCACAGTGCGATATAGCGAGAACATTTGGATATGTGTCTCCTTGTTGCATGGAGCTTTTTGTCCTGTCAACTTTCAAATTGCGTATCCTACCTGACTTCATTGTTGTTGCTGTTACAAGTTATTTCCTTTTTGCCAAGGTTTTCGTTCGGTCGTCTCATTTTGTTATATTTAAACGTTGTTGTAATGATGACGATGACGAAATGATATAAAACTTTATGGGTAGTCAGTCAGTTAGACTGACAGTCAGTCAGTCATACAGCCATTAATTTTCTTCATATGAAATCTGTCCTCAGTGTATACAGTACTTCGACGAGAGAGTAATGTTTTTTTGTTTCCTTGCCTTCTGTTCCTTCTTTTCTTCTCTCTTACAGATTGTACGTCCTGTGAACGCGTTTCTGATTGTTGATGTACAAAATGACTTTATAAGTGGTTCCCTGGATATAAGTAATTGCAGTGCACAGCAAAAAGGACATGAGGTAAGTTGGACTGTTTTTTTTTCGTCGTCGTCGTTTTCGAAAAGAAAAAAATGAACGAATTTCGTGCCAGTCTACGACAATATTTTTTGTATTTGTTGGAATTTCTTGCAGCCGTTCTTTCCCATATCGTTAAGAAGAAATTGGAGAATCTTTTAACGAAAAAACAGTACAAAAGGAAACTTTCAGATTTCTTTTCGCAGAGTTAGCGAGAGGACTTAAAGTAATCGCAGTAATATTTTTCCATTAAACTTAGGCGGTGGAAAAAGGGGAAAAACCTCTGAGCTTGACATATGATATTAGGGCAGTAGCAGCACTCGAGTTGCCTGGCGGAAACGGAAGAGGATGAGGCGGGGAGTTTCTTGTACTCAAAGTTCGTAAAGCGAGTTCCAAGTATCTTTTGGAAAAGTTCTTCAGGGTCTGGTTGAGTGCGCATTGCATGTTCGGTTTGGTTTGGTTTCGTTTTTTTCGTTGAAAATTGCTACGCTCACTTATTGTTTGTTGTGAATTTTTATGATACGGAAACGGATATGCTTTACTTACAGCACATCCGTTTGTATTACAAAACGTGTTGCTAATATCCCTCCAAAACACACAATACCATCAGCAGTGACAACGCCGTTCCAAATTCATTCTTTTCTCTAGATATTATTAAAAATTTGTCAAAGTTCATATTTCACATTTCCGTTGATGTGCACAGGAGAGTTTATTTCCTCACCGCTTTGGCGCTTCGTTATCCTTTAAAAGCGGACGTGAGAGTAGCATTGTGCCTGTGAGACTGCACTCGTCATTCGTGTGTGGCTTAAGGATGTGATTTGTTAACGAAATGTGAAGGAGGGAAAATCTTTCTTTAGAATTTGAGGTAAATACGATTTTTTTTGAAAACGGTGTCGTTTGTAAGATGCCATTAGAAGATTCCACATCCAAAACCAGATCCAACTGGAATCATGTTGTTCAAATGAAACTTTAAAAAACTGCATAGCTTGGGACATACGGAACACAGTGGTTTCATAAGATTCAGAAACATGTAAACGTTTGGAAACATTAAGACGAAGTTTCACATATCGGAAATGTTATCAAGATGACCTGTATTTATTCGGATCTCCGGTATAACTTCATTAAGACACCTCCAGATACCATATATATTCAGCACTGTCATTTATAGTGCTTTTCTTTTTACAGGGTGTCCAAAGAGAAAGATTTACTTTGTGTATTAATTAAAGAAGTATCGAATAGCTTAATTTCTTGTGACGTCTCGGCAGATAAACTGCGTGATCCACATTCGGCACGACAGGAATTCAATTTGTAACGCACAAGAGCAGCTTCCTAACACAATTATACTTTTCTCTCTACAACTTCGCATATGAGCCACCATCTCTTTGAGAGATTTGCGGCAGTCGAGTTCTGTTTGTGAATTTAAATATATAGCCTCCAGAGATTTAATGGCGCCTGGTTGGCTGAGTGAATGACGACGCGAGTGTTGATCATTATGTTAAGTTGAGTCACTTGGCGACTTATTGTCAGTATCTGATTTTCTGTGAGATCAAATGTGTAGGAGCTACTTTCGTTTGGAATTCAGAAACAGAATGTCGAAACCATTTAGAGTTAAACAGAGAGTTGTTTAAGTGGGAAGAGGTGATATCTCTAGCATTATTCAACCTCTACATGTTTGCAACTCCACTATACGATTGTGGCGTCCTGTCGAAGATCGATGACATCTGTGAAATGCTATCCGATCTTGCTAACGTATTCACTACAAGTGCCTTGTAAGAGTTGGCACGAATTCCGATAATTCCTCAAGTTGATCGCTGGCTTGAGGGACCGACAAAGAAACCTTCTTGACATCTTACAAAGCAATAGGACGTCCGTACCCAAATATGCGGCATCAGTGCTGCCTAGAGGGCTATGTCTACATGAGAAGACGAAGATCTTGTCCAGATAATGTAGTCGCGGCAGTAACCGCGGCGGTCTTATCGACCTAATGATTAAAATCACCCTTCCCGGCAGGTCAGCATAGTATAAAGAGAGAGAGTGCGAGAGAGAGGTCCAAATGTACAAGAAAGAACCTTTAGATCCGCTTGCATACCAGGCAGGTCCTGCCGACATCCACTCTGACGTAGTCGCAGCAGTACTTTTTAATAAAAGAGTAAATGTCGTGCTAGGGGATCACCTCGATTTGTTGAATAAGCAATCTCCTATAACACACACTTCCTTTAAGCCTACACCCAACAAACAAGCGCTCTATAACCAACTACACAACGCACCACCAACGCACCACCAACCAAACAGTCACAGAAGAATAAACAACCAGACGCACACTTCCAACCCCCGCTCACTATCCTATGAACCACCATACATGTTTGATACAGGCAACAAAACAAACCACTAGCCAGCTGACGCATGGACAAGTAAAAAGCAGGACAGTGGAGTTGTTTAGTGTATACGCTTTATAGCGTATATGAAAATAATTCCCAATCACTACGTATAAGCAGGCACACGGGACAAAATCGCCTTTTTTGATATGGAACACTAATTTTTAAATATTATATATTTCTGAGCAAATAAATTTTATTTGAAAATCAATAAAATATATTTGGAACTCGTATATTTATATGTTACAACATATAATATTTGCAAACTAAATTTCTCAAATAAAATGTGTATTTGAATACAAATAAAATGATTGTTTAGGAATTTCTCCAAATATATTTTATTTAAAAAAGATTTTCGAAACTTTTGTTGAATTTTTCGAATTTAAATTTTTTTTTTTTTTTTTTTTTTTTTTGGTTTGAACCTCCCAGTTATGATACCGAATGCAGCAATAACTTATGTTTTAAACCAAACATTTAAAATTTCTGAGTATTCCAAGCCATCATTGGTCGTCAATCCTCCAAGTATATATTTCGATCCAAGATTATATGATTTCAAGTCCAAAATAAACACATTGGGATGTAAACAAAGATTTGTTTAGAACATCTTCCCAAATATATAATTTTTGTGTGTACCAAATATTATATGTTTAGAGTGTATCCTAAAGATATATATGTTTCAAGCCGAATATGTTTGGGACAATATACAACAGAAACGATTTTTTTTCAGCGTGCACATAAGATGTCATGGTTTGTTGGGCAGAAACGAGTAGTGTTCAGCTCTGTGGAGCTTAGCATTCCACAATAACTTGGCCAGGGAGGACTTTGGTCTGAGACTTAAATTTTAAAGGCATTCCCACAACGGAATGTTATAAATAAACCAACAGATCTTTTAAGATCAACCCCATGATTACAATAACAGATTCGTCTGATTGTTACTACACTGAGCCAAAAATTAACCTTATATAAGGTTAACTTAACCATAAATAAACATGATTTGGAGTCTACGTTATATAAGGTTAATTTGAACATTTTCTTGTTGACTGGTATTTAACAATAATAATATTTAATTTAACTATTCCATGGTTGAATTTTTTAACCATGAAAATTGTTAATATTATAATAATAATTGTTACTTTAACAATGCATTTTTGAATTTTTTAACCATGAAAATTGTTAATATTAACATTTCATAGTTAATTTATTGAAACAATGCATGTTCAATTTAACAACGAAATTGTTAATATTATTAACTATGAAGATTGTTATTGAAACCTTTTTTATTGTTAATTTAACTATTTAGTGGTTACTTCATGTAACCAGAAACATAGTTGTTTCAATAATTTTTAATATTTATATCAAATAAAACAAGAAAAATTTAACTTTCGCATTTTTATTTTTTATTTTATTTACAAAATATATGTTAATATATATGTATGTATAAGAAACACCTGAAATGAAAAATAAAACAAAAAGGTTAGAAAATATAAATGTAAAAAAGGGTGCAATTCTAAGAAGATCTTTTGACTTTTTACCTAAATTCTGTAGTTCAAAGAGCATAAGCATTTACCGATGGGCTGATCTGATGGAAAAATCTGCTCTGTGACTATAAGTTAAGTGCCTACGTTTCTGTGCTTGACCAACATGTGATCAGTCCCCGCTCAAAAGGTGCCGTCCACGTAAACTCCCTGAATCTTTCGATTATTAAGGGCCCAGGACGGTTAGGCACTTAGTTTGGGGTACTGAGCTTAGTCCGATCTTACGGCAAACTTATAGGAGAGAGGAGATTAATAACAAAGGCAATCTGATAGAAAGCCGATGTCCCACCAAAATCATAATCGGAATAGATATAAAAATCAAGGATTGGGTAAGTCAATGGATGATACTTCAAGGAAGTGCACTGAATTGTATATTAAAAACAAGTAAGAAAGTTTCAGTCGGGTAAACCGACCAAGTATAGTTGTTATTAAAGAATCAATATTTCACTAAATGTTAACCCTTTGTGTGGGAGGTACCAGAAGGAATGGACCAATATGGCCCATCTTAGAACTTAACCGGAGATAGAAAAAATATTACCGTATACCAAATTTGAAGTGAATCGGTTACTCTTTTCGAGAGTTATCGTGCGCACTAGCAGACAGACGGACGGACATATCTCATTCGACTTAAAATGATCCAAAACTAATATTCGCTGAACATACTTAGGGTCTTAGATCACTCCTTCAATGTGTTACACTTTTGGCCCGTTGCAAATGATATATACCCTCGTATTACTAAAGTGAGAGTATAAAAAAACAAATGTATGCATGCATACCACTTTTCCTGTAATTACTTCGCACACTACAACTAGTATTGATACAGCTAGCTGTGTGCTAGCGCTTTTGGTGTGGAAAGGGTAAGCGATGAAGGGTCAATAACCCCCTTCGTAGGACACGCCCATGTTAAATTCACCAGGCAAAAGCATGACAAGTAGATTGTGAGGGACTAGCGGTAGTTCTTTAAGGCCTAGCGAATATAGACGTTCGGCACTAGTCCCTTATACCACTGGGCTTATCAACAGTTTCTAGTATTGGCACAACTTACCAACAGATTCAAGGCCGGACTCCCAGCAAAAGCAGCCGCAAGCCACAGAAAAAGAAACAACTGAAAAGAAAAAAACAAAAACATCGTTTATATGTATGTATGTAGGTATTACGAAAGCACTTCTAACAACATATGTATGTATGTACATTTAACAGTATCAACATCGCACAACAAAAAAAACTAACGTATGTATGTACGGCGTAGCAGCCACAAGTGTTCAAACGAAAAGACAAGATGAACACATACCCACACGTACACATCACTTCTCTCCGTATGTTTGCTTGCTGCTGCATATACTTACGTACATACATTGTTGTTTTTTCATGCTCAGTTAATGCGACAGCGTGTACATATTTTTTTCCACTCTTAACCACTGAATTTCACAATTGTAATGGCATAATCACAAAAAATAATATTAATATTACATTCGCCTTTACTATAATTAAACAGGCACAAAACACTATTAACATTGCTGGCATTTGGTGGTGTTTTCAAGGAGCGAGATAAAACTTTTATGACGACAGTCGCATTCGTTTCAACTTCGTTTAACTTAATACTCAACTTCGTCTAACACAAAGCAGTTGAAAAACGTCGACCACAACAGAGCCGAATTGTTGTTTATCTCGCACATTTTTCTGCCTCTCTTTCAAAAAAACCAACCATATATAATGTTAACTTAACCATTTTTCATGTACATTTGAACTTATATAAGGTTATTTTTGTCTTCGTAATCAAACATTTACCATGAAAAATTTAACCAGACACATGGTTAAAAAAATCATTGTATTTTCGGCTCTGTGTACGACGACTTTGGTCGATCGTTGTTACTATTGCTCTGGCCAATCGTTACCGCGACAGCTTCGGCCGATTTTCATTACGACAGGTTCGTCTGATCGTTGGCACAACGACTTCGGTCGAACTCTACTATGACAGCTTCGACCGATCGTGACTACGACTGATTCGATTGCTCGTTACTACGACGACTTCGGTCGATTGTTACAACGACTGCTTTGTCCGATCTAAATGTCAACAGACATATGTAATAAACTAGACCCGGACCAGACAACCGAGGCTGTGGTATCCAGATTTACGAAAGATTAAGCCTGCAGCATACAAACACCCAGCCGGAAGCTGCCTGTATATAGCCTAGCCCAGTGATGAGACTAGTGCTCATTTACATTAGAACCGTCATCACGAGAGGTGTAAACAGCTAAGGAATGTAGTCATGACCCAGTAGCCGATTCAGTATATAGTCTATGATTTTTAATCAAGTCGGTTGTACCCGAACTGGCAAGCTTTCGTAACAACACATACGCCGACTTTGCAGAGTCCGAACTATCAGAACCGAATATGGAAACAATGCCTTCAAATCGATCCACACACAGCAACGACTGTATCTACCTCTCAACGAGTGTAACGAGCCTACATTAGAATAACGGCCCTAAGCAGTATCTTGAATTTGCCAATCATATCTTTAAACACAAGTAGATTGTAAAATAGTTTATCACATCAATAAACCCTGAATAGAAAACCATTGTTCGGTTAATATCATTCTTTGCTTATTTCTTGAGGTTTGTGGGTGCTTAGGACGACCCTGGAGACGACTGGACTTGCCTCAGCCTTCGACAAAACCACGTTACCCTATATCAAACTTTGATCGATTTAAACCAACATTACTAGTTTTGGTTATATCTGGCTCAAGAATGTGGTGTCCAATTTTGGTTAAGATCCAACATATAGCTATATTTCTATCACAAAGATGAGTGCACAGACGGGCGGACGTGGATAAACCGACTAAAAAATTATTATAGGTTAAGAACATTTAGTCATTTTTCATTTCCCCTTTGTCTTAAAATGTAGAACCTCTGAAAATCCCTTACTATTAAATCTCTGAGACAACGGGTTTTCCAATAGGCCGTTTGTAATATGTCATGATCTGTCATTTGATTTTCATTGTATTTAGTAGTGTTTACAGATTCATCATGGAGAGATAAATGCAAGAACAACGTTTACAAATTATTCAGTTTTATTATCAAAATAATCGTTCTCTAATTGCAACTTTTCGTGCGCTAAGTCCATTTTTTTAAACCCAAAAAACTCTTTCCAGTCAGCCTACGACCTTGACATCCATGAGCAATATTTTAGCTCTCGTTTAGAGCTATGTTTTTGCCATTGACCGATTCCCGATCCGCCGTACCGTTAAGCAGCTAGAGCAAAAATAAACTTTCCGTTCACAATTGAAAATGATGCTAAGTCCATCTTTTTTTAAATCCAAAAAAAAAACAAAACGACCTACGACCTTGACACCCATGAGCAATATTTTAGCTCTCGTTAAGAGCTATCTTTTTGCCATTGACCGATTGTGGCTACGTGCCGAACAGCAAATTAAACAATTGAATTGTTGCGAGAAAAGTTTGGAGATTAGATTATTTCAAGAAATTGTGGTATTGAATGGCCTCCAAGAAGTTGTGATTTAACACCATTGGACTATTTCTTGTGGGGTTATTTGAAGTCATTGGTCTTTCAAAATAAACCAGAATCTCTTCAAGTTTAAAAGTCAATATTGAACGTGCCATTCATGACATACGAATTGATTTAGTGGAAAAAGTGCTCGAAAATTGGGTTCATCGAATTCGTTCCTGTAGAAGAAGTCGTGGAGACCATTTGAATGACGTTTTATTTAGAACTTAATTATATCGATTGTACTTCACATTAAATACAAAACTTTTGAATTTCCTTAACAATAAGTTTTTTGTTTTTTTTTTTCAAAGAAATCATATCACTCTTATTGGAAAGCCTTTTATATACATACATTTTTTGAACTCTCTTACCTCTCAAAAATACGAATTCAAAAAATCATTTAGATATTCTTTAACATTGTGCAAATCAGTAAACATCGTTGAATTGTATTAATTTTGTATCCCCAAAAAATAGGAATTTTCTAGAAAATTGTTAAGTAAAATTTTCACATACACTCTTACAGATCTTGGAACCCACCAACAATCTTTTAGACACGGTTGATTTTGATGCGGTATTCTATTCCTTGGATTGGCATCCCAGTGATCATGTCTCGTTCATTGATAATGTCAAAATGAGACCTCTGGATGAAAATTCGCCGGTAAGTATTGGATTTGTAGACAGGAGATTCTTACAGACGATACCATTCAACCGAAATTCCCCTAATTTCCAGATCGATGCTGACTCGGCTCAGGTCTTCGATACTGTAATATTTGCCGGACCACCTCCGATGAAACAACGCCTGTGGCCTCGACATTGTGTTCAGGATTCATGGGGTGCAGAATTGCACAAAGACCTCAAAGTGGTGGACAGTGGCATTAAAGTGTATAAGGGTACCAATCCTGAAGTCGATTCCTACTCGGTATTTTGGGATAACAAAAAACTCTCCGATACCACTTTGAATGCACAGTTGAAGATGAAGGGAGCCACAGATATCTATGTATGCGGTCTGGCCTATGATGTGTGTGTGGGTAAGTGGAAACTTTAAACGAGAAGATTTTCTAATGGATTCTATTGTGTAATGTATGACATTTTCCAGGTGCCACCGCTGTCGATGCTCTCTCTGTTGGATACCGAACCATTCTGATTGATGATTGTTGTCGTGGCACTGACTTCCATGACATTGAGCATACCAAGGAAAAGGTGATAAGTAATCATGGTGTTATTGTCCACTCAAATGAGGTATGCTATTAGATTCACACACTCATTAGTTTTTACTTGTTAAATCACTTGTTTTTCCAGGTTAAGTCTATGGCCGAGGGTCGAGATCGTCGCCCTGAGCTTGGCTACAAATTGGCCATGGAACTAAAGAATCCCGAGTCTGTTCTATCGCAACGCAATGGATATCGTTCAGTGGAGTAGAGCTCCACATTTGCGGATATATCCCTTAATCTAACCTAAGACAGCGCTTGCCTCTCCCTCTCTCTCTCTATGCCCCCTCTAGACTGTACTTACCCACATATCTCTCCCCCTTTAGTTTAGTTTAACTCTAACTTATTAGTTATATTGCGTATTATTGCTGGAAGCGGAAATGAAAGACATTTGCATTGTTATCGATCATTAGAGCGGAAAGTACGCACCCGAAATGGAACGATCGACTCAAATCAACTCAATCGTATCGCATTCACAGTTTTGTTTTTATTTTTAGTCGCATTTAACAATTTGTGCACTTGGCTTATGTTACATTTTTAAGTTGATTAGTTATTTTACTGAAAAGTAATTACATCATTTCGAATTTTCAAATAAAAGACATTTACTTAATAACAAAAAAAAGACAATATCTATTAAAATAGCAGAATACACTTAAAGGGGAATGTGAACAATTTGTACTTGTAATGAAGGTACAGGTCGTATTTATGATCCATTCGCAATGAAATAAGATATAACGATCTTCGTTTTGATCTAAAGATAACTTATTTATGACATTCGGTGAGTAGGATTTTGTTTGGACTACGTGTTTATATAGGTTGGTCCAACCGAAACGCACGATGTTAATTGTAAATAAAACAAAAAGTTTTCAGAGTATGCCACAGCTTCGGTGGCATACCTCTATCCGATTGTCCATATTTTCAATGAATCTGACACATAATTGATTTTCAATGTCGTTAATGTGCCGAAATATTGGGTGATCTAAGTAGAGATACTTTTTTCAATAGCCTTTTTTGACAGATCACGTGTGAGTCGTGTCATGCTTTCATGTTATTTTTGTTAAGTATTGTTTGGCATTTCATCAGGGAAAGACTTACGCCTGAACAACGTTTACAAATTATTCAGTTTTATTATCAAAATAATCGTTCGCCAATATTATTAATATATTATACCAACGTGCGAGACGACCACTTAGCTCCTTATTAGACATGAGCCACTTTAAGCTCGAATGGTCAGTGATGACCGTAAAGGGCATTAACTCTATATATGGCCTAAACCTTTTAAGGGACATAACCACAGCTAGACACTCGCGCTCTGTCACAGAATAGTTCTTTTGTGCCTTTGTGAGCTTCTGCGAGAAGAAAGCAAGGGGATGCTCCCCTAAGTCCATTTTATTTTTAAATCCAAAAAAAAGCACTTTCCAGTCGACCCACGACCTTGACACCCATGAGCAATATTTTAGCTCTCGTTAAGAGCTATCTTTTTGCTCTACCGGAATCATCGGTCCATGGGGATATGTAAAGTCTAAAGTTTATGCGGACAAACCCGCTTCGATTCAGGCCTTGGAGCAAAACATCACGCGTGTCATTCGCCAGTTACCAGTCGGATGTACCATCTGAGACGTAGCCGAGGCCAACATTTGATAGACAATACACAAAAAATAAATGCCACAGAATGTTCTTTCAAAGGATAATAAACATTCCCCATTCAATTTCAATTTTCTGTTTTATTTTTCTTTAAAAAAGTAGGGATCCTCGAAATGGGTCACCCCATATATCATCCTTTAGCTCTTGAATAGTTCTTGGCTTATTGACGTACACTTTTTCTTTAAATATCCCCAAAGAAAGAATTTCAACGGTGTCAAATCACATGATAGTGGCGGCCAATTAACATCGCTACGTCGTGAGAAAACACGGCCATTGAATTTCTCACGCAAAAGAGCCATTGTTTCGTTTGCTGTGTGGAAAGTGGCACCACCCTGTTGGACCCATATATCGTCCAGATCCATATCCTCAATTTCTGGCCACAAGAAGTCCGTTATCATCTCGCGATAGCGAACACCATTCACGGTAACTGCTTGGCCGACCTCATTTTCGAAGAAGTACGGCCCGATGAAGCCGCCAGCGAAAAAACCACACCAAACCTTCAATCTTTGTGGATGCATCGGGTTTTCAACAATCACTCGTGTATTCTCATTTGCCCAAATGGGACAATTCTGCTTGTTAACGTATCCACGGAGGTGAAAGTACGCCTCGTCGCTGTAGATGATTTTCTTTGCAAAGTCCCCATTTACATGGTACTTTTTTTTTAAGTAACTTATCGGCTTATTCTCTTTTGAAAAAGTATTTACGTTCACACGCGTACTTTTTTTTCAATACTTATCTTATTTTCATTTGTTTTGTTTCGGCTTTTCCTGTGTGAATTGTTGTTGTTTCCAAGTGCGAACGAAAAACACAAAACGATGAGTACGATAAGTACGAGTACGGCATACTTTTTTTTCCCCGTTTCCGACTGCCTCTCTCGCCCACAAAACGCCGATAAGTATGCTTAATACTTAAAAAAAAGTATCATGTAAATGCAGACAAAGTCACCATTCACTTCTGTTCAACCATTCGGCGTATTGGCGACGCTTGAAATGGTCAGTAGGCTTTCGCTCTTGATTCAATTGAAGTGTGTTAGCGTGTAAATTCAAATCTTTATTCAAAATTCGCATCAGTGATGTTTGTGAGATATTCTATTGGTGAGTCGATCGATATATATATTTTAAAGTGGGTCTAGCTACAATATTTTAGTGCGTTACGGGTACAAAATGCGACATCGAATTATATGTACATTAGGGCGGGTCGATTTAAAAATCGCCCATTGCTCAGTGAAAATCGTATTCTAGGGATCAAAATAAGAAACTTTGCCAAAGGAACCATACCTCTAAAACGAATTCTGATGTCCCGGAAAAAATTCCACTTTGACCCATTTAGAGTGCTCCAATCGAGTCCAAATGTATGACCGACCCCCACTCAGTGAAGTGCTCAGTGAAAATCGTATTCTAGGGATCAAAATAAGAAACTTTGCCGAATGAACCATACCTCTAAAACTAATTCTGATGTCCCGGAAAAAATCACACTTTGACCCATTTGGAGTGCTCCAATCGAGTCCAAATGAATGGAACCCCCAGGGGGTTCCAGGGGGTGTGCCACAGGCATGGGTGGGTCGGGCCTCCAAAGTTAGTGGGGGTCGGTCATACATTTGGACTCGATTGGAGCACTCTAAATGGGTCAAAGTGGGATTTTTCAAAATTTGCCCCTACCCAAAACTTCGACCCAAATTCCGGGACATCAGAATTCGTTTAAGAGGTATGGTTCATTCGCAAAGTTTCTTATTTTGATCCCTAGAATACGATTTCACTGAGCAATGCCGACTTTTTTTGCCTCCCTACAAATCGACCAGGCCTAATGTATATCTCATAGATACTAAGAAATTGTATAAATTTCAACAATGTTTGGACCGACACACTGATCCTATCCTTAGACTTGGACCAGGCGCTACGAGGCTAAATCAATCACGTCCTAGGGAATAAATAGATATACCGCAGATTAGGGTGAGGCGAAAACCATACCGGTTAACCATGATGATAAGTCAGTTATGCATATTGCTAACCCCGAATATAAATTTAGTGAAATAAGAGAGCCTTCCTTTTTTTGGCCCAATTGTGAATATTGCATGTAAAGCTAATCTCTCAACAAAATTCCTGACATATTCGTTTTTGCATAAGAAATTTAATATTTCTCTGGTAAAGTTACCCAAATGTAAGGGTCAGAAGTACTGATAATCTGAAGTCTCCAATCTTTTTGTTGGGCATATTGCAGTCAAATGCATCCACAACAAAAAATTTCTAGAATATTGGTGCAGTAGTTTCACATAATTTCGCCTCGAATAATGGAGTCGTGAGTCGTACAGACTTCGTTCCGGCGTATATCCGATTACCGCGGGAACCTTATGTTGTTTTTCATATTATTCATTGTTGTCCGAATGTTTATTAACATTTCACTGTTAACTTCAGGGAATGGGTGTTATTCATTTTTCACAGGGCTATAGGCACTTCAAAAGTGTTACACTGTGCAAAATGTTGTTGCATTTTCGTGCATTGGCACTCACGCTGTAAGCTTTTAACTTTTTGTGCAAAATGGTACCTTTCTGTGGGAGGTACAAATAGGGGCGTGGCAATAACGTCAATTTTTCACAAATTTTAAGTGTTTTTATGAACTGGTATAAATGTTATTAGCTGTTACCTTTGGTGCAAAATGGTGCATTTGTATGGGAGGTACCAAAACGGGCGTGACACCTTTGCCATTTTTTTCTCGATGTTCTAGCGACTAGTGAACTAATACTATGTGTGGAGTTTCAGAAGATTTGAATAAGTAGCATTGAAGTTATAAAAGAATCAATATTTCACTACATTTTAAACCTATGTGGGGGAGGTACTAGAAGGACTGGACCAATATGGTCCATCTTCGAACTTAGCCGGAGATAGAAAAAAATATTACCACATACCAAATTTGAAGTCAATCGGTTACTCCTTTCGAGAGTTATCGTGCGTACCGGCCAGCAGACAGACAGACGGACGGACGGACAATGCTCATTCGACTTAAAATGACCCAAAACGGATATCCGCCGAACATACTAAGGGCCTTAGGTCACTCCTTCGATGTGTTACACTTTTGGTTTGTAGCAAATGATATATACCCTCGTATCATTAAAGTGTGGGTATAATTATGATGAAAACATGACATGTTGATGTAAAATTCTGCATTGACCTGGCTGGGAATCGAACCCAGCACCTTGAGAATCCAAGTATAACACACTAACCACTGACCCGAAGGCTGGCGCATATTGCTGGCAAATGCATCAACAACAAAATATTTCAAGAATATTGGTTTAATAGTTCCAAGCTATATCGTTTTGAACAATGGAGTCGTGAGGACGAGAATACGTCAACGGATTCAATATCACTCATTTCTCTTGGGACACAACCCTTTTCTTTTGCGCTAAATATATTTGTTGGTTTTTTGATAAAAAATTACCTATTGTTAGCTGATATTTATAACAAAGCTAATTCGTACCGTCCAATATTTGGCGAATGTAGAATAAAATCAAGTATTAATTATTAAAAAGTAATGATCAATGATAACACTGTGCTAGTCCAAAAATGTAACAGAAAGGAGACCCTATGGATAAACCTATTTCGGCCATACTGAATCCAGTGGCATTCAGTATCCATTTTCTATGTTAGCTCTTGTTTGCGCGATATTCGACCACAAAGTTTGTTGGGAAATCAGAGAAGTTACCTATCTTTTTGGTGATTTTGAAGTGGAAGACTTCGGAATATATGCATCAGTCCAAAAATCGAAATAAAGGAAACATTTGGATAATTATTTCTCTCAAAACAGTCGTCAACGTTTCTCACCCCCTTACCCCTGAAAAAGTGTGATGAAATCTCATCATATGTTAAAAATCATACATATCGTCGACATTTTTAGTAGGCATCGTTGAGAAAAATATTCCTCGCGAAAAAATACTATAAGTCCTTTCTTAACTTTTTTATGATAATTAAGCAGATTTGGAGTTATTACATAATTTGTATATTTGTAATAACATTTTTCGATTTAAATTTTTGTACATTATTTTTTGGTTAGTGTCAATGGAAATTTCATAGTAATTTTTCGCGAGGAATATTTTTCTCAAAGACACTATCTAAAAATGTATGACGTTTGACATATGGTAAGATTTGATTGCAATTTTTCAGGGGTAAGGGGAAAAGAAGCGTGGTCGACTATTTTGAGAGAAATAATTCTCGAAGGGATCCCTTTATTTCGTGCTTTGGAATGAAGCGCGTATTCCGTAGCCTTCCACTTTAAAATCACTTCCGAGACAACTAACCTCTATGATTTCCTTGCAAACTTTGTGGTCCAATATCAAGAAAACAAGAGCTAACCTAGAAAAACGGGTAACAACACTGGATTCAGCAATTTTGAAATAGGTATATCTATATGGTCTCATTTCTGTTACATTTTTAAAGTGTTCATTTCAAGCACAGTGTAATTATCCCCTCACCTTAGAGAGGAGGGTATATATCATTTGCTACGAGTCAAAAGTGTAACACATCGAAAGAGTGACCTAAGACCCTAAGTATATTCGGCGGAAATACGTTTTGGGTCATTTTAAGTCATTTGAGCAATGTCCGTCCGTCCGTCTGTCTGTGTGTCTGTCTGCTGGCTGGTGCGCACGATAACTCTCGAAAGGAGTAACCGATTGACTTCAAATTTGCTATGTGCTAAGTTCGAAGATGGACCATATTGGTCCAGTCCTTCTAGTACCTCCCCCACAAAGGATTCACTTTTAATGAAATATTCATTCTTTAATAACTTTTATAGCACCAACTCGAATCTTCTGAAATTTCACACATACACTGAAAAAATAGTAATAAAACTAATGATGACACATTCTTATATTAAGTATGCTACCTCGGCATCAATTCAATGACAATTTTCATTAAAATAATGAAAATTTACACGTTTTTTACGAAATTTTCCTTAATATAAAGTTTTTTGAATTTGAATTAATGACTATCTAATCATTAGTTTTGTGTACGCGCTTCTTTAAATGTACGCATTTAAATTAAAGAAAAAAATCATTATTTTTGTGCCAATCCGCATTATTTTAAGTAATATTTCAATACTATTAAGGATTTTCTATATTAACACTATGACGTAGACATGTCATAGTTTTAATGCCGAATCGGACTTAATTAACAGTATGAGATATATGAGTAATAAATTTAAGGCTATGCTCCCCTTAAAGGAAAGGCTGTCTTGGTAATAAATTTTATGACTATTGTCATTATTTTTAAGAATACATACGAGAGAATTATGCAATCTCTCCCTCCCTCTCTCGCTCGGAGAATCAGTTTTGTTTGGTAATGTGTGACAGGGATGATAATTGAGAGTAAATAAATGGAACAAAAATCGTTCTAAAAAGGTAATTTTTCGACCCAAAAAGTACCAATTTTAAAATTTGTTTAAATTCTTCTTGAAACCTGCAATATTGAGATACAAATTTGTAAGATCCAGTAATCCATGTACAATTTCTTGATAACAAGCTACTAAAATCTTATAGCAGCATAAAACCTTAGGCTTGTACTAGCCTATACTTCATTGTTGGAGCAAAATAAACACACATATTTAACAATTATCTGAAATGCAGGTCGCAAATATAAACCGATATTTACTGAAATTGATACAAAATCAATCCTATTGAAAATGCGGCATATCGGTCCAAGTTTTGATTTAGACTATATATATAGAGGTACCTTCCGATTATAATTCAAGACTCTCTAGAGAACGAATTTTTAGCCAATTATGATGAAATATGTTTCATATGGCATAAAATCATCTGTAGAAAAAGTGATTCATGTCGGTCCAGTTTTAAAATAAAATTAATTGACTTTATTAATTTTATCCAGTTTCGCTCCTTGTTAGAATTGCTTCACGTTTTGATATACAATTATACCCCATGTGATGGTTCCAGACGAATTTGAGTTTTGGTTTTACGGTTTACAACCTACGTGCCTTTAATATTTTCTTATAGGTTTCATACACAATAAAAATAAACTGAATTTTGTTGTAATACAAAGAGCCAAACATATTTATTGGCGTCGCGTAGCTATGTCGAGCCATGTCGAAAGAGCATGTGTACGACTTATATAATTTTTTTGAAAAAGAGTATATTATATTCGTGCAAAGACATGTTTGATAAAAAAAGTATCAAATGTGTCGCGGGAGTATCATGGTACTTCGAGGGTCTGAAAAGTACCAAAAAAAGTACTAAAGTATCAAATTTATCATCCCTGATGTGTGAATCAATAATTGTTATGGAATGCGAGAAGAGAAAATAGAGAACAGTTCTGCTCAGCGTTGCCGTTTTGGTCATTTCCGACCAAATTTGGTCGGATAGATTTAAAATTTTTCTTTCTTGTCGGATGGTCGGACCAACACAATTTTGGTCGGTTTTATTCTGAAATATTTGAGTTGCAGTACAATACAGAATAAATTGAAGATTAATATCAAAGTAAATTACTGAAAGTTAAACCTTTTCACCTTGAAATGACGGTTGCCAATCCCAATAAATTTCTTAATCGCTGCAAGCATTATCGACATGTTGATCGAAATTGTAGACAACTACATTGTAATACAATTTTATTTGAATTTTATTTGGCTCGGCAATGGAAGTTACATTTACCGGAAATGTGGTCTGTTGTAACGAACGAGTCTGTGTTTATAGATATTTTGAGGGAAAATATCAGTTTGTTTGTATGGAAGGAAAAGACAAGGATAGGACTGCGGGAGCCTTTGATAAGCTAGCTAATCAGTCAGGAGGGGGGTAAATGGAATCTCGTGGAAACCTTAATGGACCCCGAAACCCAAGGAAATCGGTTATCACTGAAGGTATTCCACGAGCAAGTTTGGAAAAGTGGTGACTATTTGGCAATCTTCGTTGGTGGCACAATGTGATCTAAACAACACCAAAACTTAATAATTTCATACGCAAGTATTTAATTTTCTTTTACACAAAAATTTACCTCTGTGCATAAAATATACACTTTTTCAATTCCAAATTAGGCACCTTTTATGAAAGATGACACTGGATTATGAAACTTTTAACTAGCTAAATTTCGGTTTTTGCGATGTGGATCGGTCAAAGATGTTGAGAGAAAGGAAGTTGGCTTGGTTGACGAAAAACCAAGAAGCTTAAGGCAGCACCTTTTGTTAATGTTATTAAAACATAGAATGTCAAATCTTTTAACTAGTAGGTTGCCATATCCTACTAAAGCGGGGACAAAAATCTCTCCATATTCAGGGTATTTTTCATTTTATACTGAAGGAATTAAAACTGTTTTCATTAAGGTTACACTATTAGCAAGTATTTGACATAAAGGGATTAAAGAAGTGTTTATTTAAAAGTAGTCATATAAATTTAATAATTTTCAAGGAAACGTTCATTACAAAACCAAATAATTCTGCCGATTTTTGGAACAGAATTAGTTGGAAAATAAAACGTTTCATGATCGTATGTCTTTGGCGTGAAATGTGCCAACAAGCTTTCCTTGTACGTCTTCTAGTACATCATAATGATTACCTAGTTTATCTCGAATGCGTGCTTTGATGAAAGTTGGTGACAATTTAGCATTGAATCGCTTTTCGAAGTTGCTTTGCGCAAAATTGCGACGAAAAACTTCTTGGCCAATAGTAAATGTTTGGATTCTAGAACGTAAATTGTAGTGCTTTTGATTTCTTTCATAGGCCTCTTTAAGATGTTTTCGAATATCTTGCCTCACAGTCTGTAACTGGTCGGCCCGAGAAATTTTCGCACTGGGTTCATCCAACATTTTTATGTTCCTTAAGAGAGAATAAGAAGACCCATGAGTAATCATGTTGAACCCGAAGAGGGCATGGTATGGCGAAATTTTTATCGCCTGGTGGTATGAATTTCGAAGCGAGCAACTTATGGCGCTTAGCTTCTCGTCCCAGAGGCGATGATCAGATTTTAAATATGCTCTAATTCCAGCGATTAGTGAGCGGTTTACACGCTCCGAGGCATTGGCCTGCGGTGAATAAAAAGCCGTGTAAGTATGGGTCACACCATAAGTGGTAAAGAATGCATTCAACTCGTTCGCCTTAAACTGGCTTCCATTATCGCTTACAATTATTTCCGGAACTCCATACACATGGAAGATATGTTTTTCCAGAAATTCTTGTATAGCAGAAGCCGTAAATTTCTTAAGCGGACATAACCAATGAAATTTTGAATGGTGGTCGAGAACAATCAGTAGACCTATGAATCCAGTTTTGCTCCTAGGATACGGTCCAAGGAGATCAACATATAAACGCTGGAATGGGCGGACGGATGTGGCTTGATTTCCCATAGCAGGTTTCATGATGAAGTTCGGGTGTTTAGTTGTTTTACAAACCTCACATTCTTTAACATATTTGCGCACATCACGCACCATTCCAGGCCAATAGAAGTTTCTTCGTATCAGATCTAGAGTTTTGACGACTCCACCATGTGAACATATAGGTGAGTCATGAGCTCTGGAGATTACTTGGATTCGCAGTTGTTCTGGGATCCACAATTTCCAGGCTTCTTGCTCTTGACTTTCTTCTCCTGTGTAATGTTCGGTACGTATGTATATAAACTGGTCTATAACTTTTATGTCCGGATATTTCGATCTATTTTCTGTAACTTTTCTTCGCAATTCTTGGTATTCATCATCCTCGAAATGAGGAGACGTTAGATCTACTTCAGGCTCTATTATCTCCAGGGAATTCATTTCACCCTCTGGTATCCGTGAAAGGGCATCTGGAACAATGTGCTCCTTACCTTTACGATGGCTAATACTAAATTTATAGGCCTGAATAGCTAGAACCCATCGAGCTAATCTCCCAGTTAGGTTGGGCTGGCGCATTAGCCATAATAGACTTGAGTGGTCTGTGACCACCTCAAATTCTTGCATTTCAATGTAGCATCTAAATTTTTTAATAGCCTCAACAGCAGCAAGGCATTCCCTCTCTGTGACACTATAATTGCGTTGTGCTGAGTTCAGTTTGCGGCTCATATAGGCAATTGGCCGTTCTTGTTGTTCGTCATCAAGCTGAACTAGCACAGCGCCTATGCCATAATCGCTGGCGTCACAGTGAAGGTAGAATTTTCTACTGAAGTCGGGATTGGCTAAAACCGGTGCTGTTGTTAGTAGTGACTTAATTAGTTGGAAAGCAGAATCGGCTTCACTGGTCCAAACGAACTTTTTCTTTGTGGATAACACTTCCGTGATTGGAAAGACAACAGATGAGAAGTTTTCAATGAAGCGACGGTACCAACCCGCTAGTCCAAGAAAACCACGCACTTGTTTCAGGTTTTTTGGTACCGGCCACTTCAAAATCGCATTCACCTTCTCTGGATCTGTTGCGATTCCGCCGTTTCCAATTACATACCCAAGGTAGTTAACCTTGGTTACACAAAATTTACTTTTCGAAATATTGAGAGTCAGATTGGCCTTTTTAAACTGTCCTGCGATTCGTACCAAAATTTCCAAATGAGTTTCAAAGTTCTCTGATACAATAACTAGATCATCGAGATAGCCAAAGACACTGTTACGCAGATCACTCGGAATAAGCTCGTCCATCAGCCGACACATAGTCTGGGGGGCGTTGCATAGCCCAAAAGGCATAACAACGAACTGATAAAGGGGCCTACCCGGGACTGTGAAGGCTGTTAGAGCTTTGGAGGCGTCATCTAAGGCTATCTGCCAGTAGACGTCTTTTAGATCTAGTTTTGATATTAAATGGGCTTTGGGTAATCTTGCAAAGATACCTTCTATAGATGGTAAAGGATATGCATCTTTTTGGGTAACAAGATTGACCTTTCTTGCATCTAAACATAATCTTACCTTATTAGGTTTAACAACAAGGCGCACGGGTGAACTCCAAGCTGAGTTTGAGGGCTCAATAACACCGAGGGAGAGCATTCTATCTACTTCTTTGAACATTAACTCTTCAACAGCTGGTGAAACGGGATAGAAACGTTGCTTGATTGGGTGGGCATCCCCTACATCAATCGAATGTTTGATGAGGCTAGTCCGTCCCAATCCTTGTTTTGCAAAATTCGGGAATAGATCTATCACCATATCCAGTTGTTGCCGTTGATAAGTGGACAGAGGGTAGAATGTCTCTCCTTCGTAATTTGTTTTGTCATTTGAGTCGGGTGTGGTTTCAAATGTATTTTGTAGCCCTGACAAAAAGGGTGAAGTGGTGTTTAAACCTTTGCAAGAAAATACATCGACGGACCCAATAATATCGTTAAATATTCTAAAGGCTCTACAAAAATCAATGCCCAAGATTACTCTCTGTGAAATTGATGGTATTATGAAAAACTTTAATTTGGAATTTTGATTCTTAAAAGTGACATTCACATCAAGCCACCCTATAACAGATTGAGGTCGACCTTCTGCTGTTTTTACGAACGATTTGAATTTGGTGAAGTTTTCAAACTGGGCGAAGTCAACTGATGCTAAATCAGAGCCTAGGCAGCTTATATTGGCCCCTGTGTCTAATAAACCAAATTCCGAAAAACTTAAAAAATCGACTTTCGCGTAATAACGCATGTCTGTAGGATTAGATATAATGGCGACTTACTTAGGATTAGATAACTAGCGACTTACGACAAATTTTGCGTAATCGCCAATATTGTCGTAATCTCAAAGTGGAGCGTTTCGGTTTTTTATGGCATTTGACTGACAAGGTTGACACATTAAAAATGGCATTTCGCCTTTCAATATAATTCTCCCATTTTTTGTGATAGGGTAACAGAGGGCGTAAAATTGGCCTACCGTCATATGTAGTATCTAAGTTTATGTTCTCACTACCATGAGGTCGTTTTAAAATCGTCTTTACTGTACCAGTCGTATCAGATTTTGTTGTCGCATTTGGAAGTGAAGAAGCAGTATCCGAGGTCACATCAGGTTTAGTCAAATTTGGGTGTAAAGAGGAATTATTTCCATTGGCTACTTGTGTTCCTCTATTGGAACAGGGGGATTCAAGTTTTTTGAACTTTTCTTAGAATTGCATTTCACACAATTAGGTTTATAGACCTTCTTGACACCGCAGCCGTAACAAAAAATGTGCCTGTCTTCTACACTGAAAAAAAAAATAGTAATAAAACTAATGATGACACATTCTTATATTAAGTATGCTACCTCAGCATTAATTCAATGACAATTTTCATTAAAATAATGAAAATTTACACGTTTTTTACGAAATTTTCCTTAATATAAAGTTTTTTGAATTTGAATTAATGTCTATCTAATCATTAGTTTTGTGTACGCGCTTCTTTAAATGTACGCATTTAAATTAAAGAAAAAATCATTATTTTTGTGACAATCCGCATTATTTTAAGTAATATTTCAATACTTTTAAGGATTTTCTACATTAACACTACGACGTAGACATATCATAGTTTTAATGCCGAATCGGACTTAATTAACAGTATGAGATATTTGAGTAATAAATTTAAGGCTATGCTCCCCTTAAAGGAAAGGCTGTCTTGGTAATAAATTGTATGACTATTGTCATTATTTTTAAGAATACATACGAGAGAATTATACAATCTCCCTCTCTCGCTCGGAGAATCAGGTTTTGTTTGGTAATGTGTGAATCAATAATTGTTATGGAATGCTAGAAGAGAAAATAGAGAACAGTTCTGTTTTTCGTTTTCTTTTAAATCGTCAGTTATTTACAAGCGATGGAAGGAAACGGTTGTCTGTTTTCGGGACGCGGATTGTGAAAAATTTTGATTGCTGTGAATATGTAAGTATACGTGCATACATACGTGCATATTGCACCGAAAATAATTTTAATATGGGCTGTTAACAGTTATTTTTGCTAAAGCATAGCAACAACAACAAATGAAACCGTCGTGTACATGTGTGTATGCATGTGGTTATGCCGTCGGCGTCACCATCGATCTCTGTGATAAGGGAGTGCGTGTGACATAGTTATTTTTGCTGTATGTTATTTATGGCGATGTACATGCGTTTTTGAAGGAGATCTTGTTTGTAAGTCCTGTGAAGAGATTTGTGCCAACTGGATGACAAAAATGTGAGTAATAGATTTTGTAATACTGAAAGAGACTATGGGAAAATGTTTAGGTACGTGAAAAATAATATTATTATCCTGAAATAAACATCTTATTGGCAATTACAAAATTAACAAAACACATTTTAATTGAAAGTATTTATTTATTAAAAATACCAGCGCATAATGCAGAAATGTAAAATTATTTGTGGCAATATAGAAATTTATTATTAATAATATGTTATACATATAACTATCTTTTTTAATTTTTTTAGTAAAACAATTTTAGAATGGGTCTTTTGTGAGAAGAGTGGCAAATTTTACAAAATATTTCGACGTAAGTATTACATATGAACCGTTGAAATATTTCTCTTAGTTTTCAGCGTTTTCTAATTGTGATATGATAAAATTTATTTGCATTTTTTTTGTTTATAGATAATTTAATTTGATTTATTTTCAGAAAAAATTTAATTATTTTCATTTTAGATCACGCAATATTTGAAGATAAATGTGATGGATATATGAAAAATGCAGTGCTGAATGCCATTTATAACTTGCAAAAAATAAGTGAGCATACACCTACATGGGAATGTTTGAATTGAAAGGAAATAGATTTGGAAACAATATTTGTAAGTATTATGTATTTCTGAACAAATATATTTTATTTGAAAATCAAGAAATTTAATTTGGAACGCATATATTAATGTATTAGAACAAAATATATTTGCGAACTGACGTTCACATATAAAATACGTGTCTTCACACAAACAAAGTTATTGTTAAAAAGTTTTCCAAATATAATTTATTTAAAAAATTTTTTTCCTTTTTTGAATTTTAGTTTAAATTTTTCCTTGATTTCGTGTTCATAATTGCTTTATAAGTACTTCATAATTAAACCTGCTGTTAGATTAGGCACATTTGGTCCAATTTTTGTATCGTTTCCTTTATAAACGGTAATATATGTATGTATATATATTGCCTTATAATTTGGTCCCAGGGATATTTTTGTTTTACTAAAATCAAAATAATAAGCGTTTTTGCTCAAAAATAATTGTAAATAAGCTGCTTTCTTTTCACGAAGTATTGAATAAAAATAAATATAAAATATTGTCTTCCATATTCATTTTATATAAAAAATGTAATGTTGACCAAATGGACGCTTAATCTAGGATTCGTACAGATTTGCTAATCTAACAACAGGGTTAAGAATGTCATAAGCAGCATTAGCTTTTGTTTTACAGAAGTAATTTTTAATAAGTTTTTGCAGTTTTGTTTGCTAACAAAACTTAAGATTTTAAAATCTAAGTCACGATTGATTTTTTTGAGAAAATTATTTTTGATAACTCAATTTATATGAAAAATGTCACATTCGCCACTTTCAAAACAATCAGTTTCTATTATTAATATCTTACATAAATATTTTTTTTTAACTTTTAGTACAGCAAATTTTGTATGGATCTATTATGAGAATTTGTGTCGTAGAAGAATGACTAAATATTTCAGTGTAAGTAAGTATATTCCATATTCTTTCAACATTTTGTGACAGTTATATGATAAAATTTATTTTAATACTTTATCGTATATAAATCATTCTGTTTGATTTCTATTAAAATTATTTTTATTTTAGTTCGCGCAATTGCAATTTATTTGGATATATGAAAAATGCAGTGGAGAATTAAAAATTTACAAATTGCAGGAAATGAGTGAGCATCCAAACTATATGATATAATATTTGTTTTATATAATTTCTATTTAAATTCCAGCCAAATTCTAGGTTAAAAATCATTAAGGTCGGTTCCGATAAAAATTGTTCATGGACAACAAATAGAGAAATGAATCCCGCTATAGAATCGATACATAACAATACAATATTCGAATAAAAGTCAAGTTTGAGTCAGAAGTCATCAAACTACAATTACATATTGTTTTAAATTATAAAATGTTCAAGGTTATCCGTAATATGTATTATATTTTTTTGGTATTTTCCAATATAAAATATAACAAATAAAATATTTATTTAGAAAGATAATGTGTTGTGTTATTGAATTTTCTATGAATAGTAAAAGAAAATGATTCATTTAAAAGAGTAACATTATAATCAATATAATGTAACGAATTTTCCATACATATTTAAAAAAACTGTATGTAAATTCATGTATGCCTTAAATTAATTACCAGTATATTCTTATATCAAGGACAAACAGTTTAAATTTTATTACGATAATGTTTTAAATTATATGATATTTTACTAAAAATAAGCACGCGCCATACTTAAATTTACGCAAAAATGTGCTTATTTGAAGACCAAACTTAATTAGTTTTATTACCCAAAATTCTTAATTCTATGAAATGCATCCTCAAAACAAGTACTATTCACGTCTTTAAATTAACTATAAAACCTTCTTATTTTTATAGCGATTGTCTTTGGCTCGAAATCATTGCCGAAATCTTAAACTTTACGAAAAATTCATTGATTTTCAGTACGCTTTTTTTTTAGTGTAGGCAATCTTGCCAGTGGTGACCAGGCTCATCACAATTCCAACATTTATAATTATTTTGATATTGTTGAACAGCTTCTACGGACATTTCAGTTTCAACAGATTGGGTTCCAAAATCTGGAGGAATATCGACTTCAGATATCTGTCGACGAGGTAAGTAATTCTGGGAGGTTCGATTTATAAGACTACGCCTAACATGCTCGTCATTTAGAAAATGCTCTCTTATCTGAACGAGATTCCTTAAATGAGAAATATTCCTCACCGGAACATATAACATTTCTTGGCGTATTTCAGGACGCAGATTTCGCGTCAAAATTTCAATAACCTCGGCTTCTGTCATAGGCGAAGGCAGCCTGTCAATCATGGCAGAAAC
Source organism: Eudasyphora cyanicolor (assembly GCA_963930755.1). Classification (NCBI taxonomy): domain Eukaryota; kingdom Metazoa; phylum Arthropoda; class Insecta; order Diptera; family Muscidae; genus Eudasyphora; species Eudasyphora cyanicolor. Next base: position 97,321,437 of record OZ005734.1, read on the forward strand.
AGCGTCAAAGAATACATCAAATGTCTCCCCTGGTTTTTGCTTGCGGTTTCTTATTTCTTCCCGGATGTCATAGCTGTTTTACAATCTCGATATTGAGACTTAATACTCTCACAAAAGCTTTCCCATTGGATCGACGAAACCTGTTTTCTGTAACGCCAATACCAGTCCTTGGCCTTACCGGATAATAAAATTTGCAAATTCTTACAAATGACTGAAAAGTCCCCGTTAAAAGTGTCCAGAGTCAGTGATTGAACTCTATACAAAAACTCGTCTACATGTAATCCATTCTGTGACCCATCGAATTTTAAGTTCCAGCCCTGAATTATCGCTGAAATTTTATCTGAGGTAAAAGACAACCTAAGTGAACTTGGAGTACCAGAAACTATGTTTGCATTCTGACTCATTGCAGATTGCATAGGAGACAACAATCCTGGAGCAGTTGTCGTTAAATGATTCGCATTATTGTCGTTTACGGGAGCTGTATTAACAGTCTGCATGTGAGCAGCATCTCCGTTAACATTTGAATTAGAGTTATTCCCAAGAGTCTGATTAAAATTCGCTCTAAGGGGTGGAAGTATATTGAGATTACCTAGTAATCTAGTTAAATTTTCTTCAATCATTCGATTGATTTGTGAATAATCCACTCCTACATTAGCAGTATTATTGCCAAGAGCAGGAGTCGGAAAATTATTAGTACGGGGCTGATTCCGATCTGGTGTAAAAATTTGATTTTCCTGAGTAGTATTATGAGTAGAATTTTGGGATTCTTGAAATAGACCACGACTCCTCGTATTGTAATGAGTCTTGGCTCCACGACCTTTACCCCTAAAAGCTGGCTTAGAAGTTGCAGTTACAACTGAAGATGTGGTATCCATATTAGTACCACATACAGCCGCAGCTGTGTCTTGAATAGGCAAGCTACTGCTAAGAAAGATATATTTCCGAAGATCGGATAGTTGACAGGATCGTTTGCATATCGGGCATTCCGAAGACGATGCCATTGAGTTTTCTATGCAAATACGATGGAAACTATGCGAACATTCACTTATCATTAAACACTCTTGTGTTTCCATCAGTGCTTCTCCACAGATGGAACATAATTCCACAGTGTCTGGAACAGTGGCCGGTACACTAGACCGAGGTGGTGTACGATTAAGTGACATTTTAAAAGAAAATTTATCAAGAATTAAATATTTAGACTTTATCGAATATCGTATTGAAATAGAACCTAAAGATATATGTATTCTCTAGTGAGAAAAGCTTATAATTTTGATTGAAAATTCGGAATCGATTTTTCCTATTTCAAATACACGAATCAGTCGAAAAGACTCTAATAAGTGTATTTAGAATGCTAGTAAAAATATATTTTTACGATCTTATGTTTCCCTACTGATGATGAGTAAAAAAAATATAGCGGTTTAATTAACCAAATTAACATTTAGACAATACTGTACAACAAAACCAGTCTATGGAGCCTTAGGTAGAGATATTTCGAAGATATTTCGAAGATATAACTAGATATAAATCAACTAAATCCGATTATACCCATTTCTGGCATAACTGAAATATTACGGACAATGAACGGCCATCGCCATTCCACTGTAATCCTGGAATACAACAGAGCTGATAACTCAATTTAAACAAAACCAATTTCCATATCCTACACAAAACAAATCTGAAATTTTCAAAGCTTGTAGTCGTTTCGGTCACAGGAAAAGAAATACAATAATTAAACGGTTAGATTACTCGATTCTAATAACCTCAAGCAACTAAAATTATCCAGTAAAATGTTGTACCTTATTCACAGCAAATGTCCCGAAAACAAACATTGAAAAATTCCAAAGCTAAAATTGAAATTTACGGAAGAAAGAAAAATGAACCGAAAAGATTGGTGTTAACTTTTCGGCCCCACGTTGGGCGCCAATTAATGTAACGAACACGTCTGTGTTTATAGATATTTTGAGGGAAAATATCAGTTTGTTTGTATGGAAGGAAAAGACAAGTATAGGACTGCGGGAGCCTTTGATAAGCTAGCTGATCAGTCAGGAGGGGGTAAATGGAATCTCGTGGAAACCTTAATGGACCCCGAAACCCAAGGAAATCGGTTATCACTGAAGGTATTCCACGAGCAAGTTTGGAAAAGTGGTGACTATTTGGCAATCTTCGTTGGTGGCACAATGTGATCTAAACAACACCAAAACTTAATAATTTCATACGCAAGTATTTAATTTTCTTTTACACAAAAATTTACCTCTGTGCATAAAATATACACTTTTTCAATTCCAAATTAGGCACCTTTTATGAAAGATGACACTGGATTATGAAACTTTTAACTAGCTAAATTTCGGTTTTTGCGATGTGGATCGGTCAAAGATGTTGAGAGAAAGGAAGTTGGCTTGGTTGACGAAAAACCAAGAAGCTTAAGGCAGCACCTTTTGTTAATGTTATTAAAACATAGAATGTCAAATCTTTTAACTAGTAGGTTGCCATATCCTACTAAAGCGGGGACAAAAATCTCTCCATATTCAGGGTATTTTTCATTTTATACTGAAGGAATTAAAACTGTTTTCATTAAGGTTACACTATTAGCAAGTATTTGACATAAAGGGATTAAAGAAGTGTTTATTTAAAAGTAGTCATATAAATTTAATAATTTTCAAGGAAACGTTCATTACACTGTAGTTGTCTAAATTATCTTTTCTGGGGAAAGAAATTATTTCTTTCATTCCTGTTCTATAGGCCGAGAGTAGATTAATGCCGAAATTTTGGTTCATAAATCTCAGCATAATTGCGGAATTGTGTTCAAAGAAACAAATTTATAAACTTTGCTTATATGTATAGAGTACACTCATAAATTATTCAAGCAGATTCGACCTTCTGCATGACTTATGACTTTACAGTTTAGTCTACTTCTGCTATTTTGCTGAAATTTTCTAAATTTCCGACCATCACTGATTTTTTCAACTTTTAAAATACTACAATTAACGAAAGTTCGTACTATTGTGTTCTAGAACTCACAGGCTTTAGTCATAAATGATGGAAGTTAAAAATTATTTTTAACCTTGAAATCAGTTCAGCAAAACTTTCCTTTTAATAAATAAGGCTTTCTATGAACAATTTTGCATCCTTTTTTCCGTTTTTGAAAAATTTTGTTATTTGTCACAAACTAGGTCATACAACTTCAGAGTATTGTTTCTTTAATTCATAAATTAAGAAAAACTCAATTCAAATTCCAAAAGATATGTTCAAATGTATATTGAAAGTTTTATAAAAAAAAGTTGAAATTAATTTGAGTCGGTTAACTCCCTCTGTATTAATAACAAACATGTGAAAACAAACAGAAAGAAAATACATTTAAAATTATTTATAAATGCAGAATTCCTTTTTTAATGTTACGCATTTCTTGCAATTTATAAAGCAACTAGGATTTATCCATATTCCTCTGTCACGGTGTAATCTACAATAATAAAACCAATAGTTGTTTGGGGTTAGAAATGTACCATATCTGTGCATGTGTCGATATAGTCCCCACAGAAGGATACTAACCGATTTTATTTCTTTACACCATACTTCAAGTATTATTTCTATGTAAACTTAGACGAATGATCTAAATTTACATAGAACTACTCAGACTTACAGGTATCATCGTAGGACCATGATTTCATATAGCCCCAAATAGATGTCCCATTCAATTTGAATTCTTGGCGCCTTGTAACAAATATTATGATTTTGGGGTGCAATTCGGCAATTATTATTTCCATAAAAATGTCAAAAAAGATTTTCCTTAACAATATCATATGCTAAGCGACTGAACTAAAATTTGGCGTATATTACCCAGAATCAATTAATCGAACAATTCCAGAGATTTTTTCTGTTATATCATTGAATGCGATCCATGATGTAGGGTGTATTTGATTCGGACGGGCAAGTTTTCCAATTTTCATCAAAATCGGAAAATTTTGTTATCAAATTTTGCAAAATATCGAAAACTTTGATTTTATTATATTTCTCCTGTGGCAACACTGGTTCTGTTGTTCGTTTTCTTTTAAATCGTCAGTTATTTACAAGCGATGGAAGGAAACGGTTGTCTGTTTTCGGGACGCGGATTGTGAAAAAATTTGGTTGCTGTGAATATGTAAGTATACGTGCATACATACGTACATATTGCACCGAAAATAATTCTAATATGGGCTGTTAACAGTTATTTTTGCTAAAGCATAGCATCAACAACAAATGAAACCGTCGTGTACATGTGTGTATGCATGTGGTTATGCCGTCGGCGTCACCATCAATCTCTGTGATAAGGGAGTGCGTGTGTCATAGTTATTTTTGCTGTATGTTATTTATGGCGATGTACATGCGTTTTCGAAGGAGATCTTGTTTGTAAAGGTAAGTACAGACGATTTGCAGATGGGACAACATTGCCAGAAAAATGGCGGAAAAATGCAACCCTGTGAATTTACAACCGTGTGAACATACAATTTTTGTGTTGCAACGTTAGCAGAAAAGTGATTGCGAGATAATTTGCTGATTGTTATATGTGCGAAGTTTATGCGTGTGACAACGGCGCCATTGCCAGAAAATCATTTTATTTGCAACACTGTCTATAATGTATTTTTAATGGCAATCCTGCATATAAATATTTACAAAATATATTGTAATATATGAAATTGTAATGTTTTCTTGGAATCGTCTGAACTGTCAATTCACCTTTGCCTAACAATCTGACATTGCCCGTATATTTGCATCACTTTAACAGGGTTGATAATGTTTGCCGATCTGGCAATCGTCTAAACTCAGCTTAAGTCCTGTGAAGAGATTTGTGCCAAATGGATGATAAAATTGTGCGTAATAGATTTTGTAATACTGAAAGAGACAATGGGAAAATGTTTAGGTACGTGAAAAATAATATTATTATCCTGAAATAAACATCTTATTGGCAATTACAAAATTAACAAAACACATTTTAATTGAAAGTATTAATTTATTAAAAATACCAGCGCATAATGCAGAAATGTAAAATTATTTGTGGCAATATAGAAATTTATTATTAATAATATGTTATACATATAACTATCTTTTTTAATTTTTTTAGTAAAACAATTTTAGAATGGATCTTTTGTGAGAAGAGTGGCACAGCGTTTCAGCGTTTTCCAACTGTGATATGATCAAATTTATTTGCATTTTTTTTGTTTATAGATAATTTCATTTGATTTATTTTCAGAAAAAATTTAATTATTTTAATTTTAGATCACGCAATATTTGAAGATAAATGTGATGGATATATGAAAAATGCAGTGCTGAATGCCATTTATAAATTACAACAAATAAGTGAGATTTGGAAACAATATTTGTAAGTATTATGTATTTCTGAACAAATATAGTTTATTTGAAAATCAAGAAATTTAATTTGGAACGCATATGGTGAAATTCATAAAGGTTGTCTAAAAATAAAGGTTGTCCAATTTTGTTCAAATTTTGTTTATGAATGGTGCTATATACAAATAATATATCCGCCAAGATTTGGAAATTTTCGTTGAATATTGGTAGCATGGGCGGTGGTCCAAAATTTACTCTTCAAGCCAAGGTGTTGTTGTTTGATTATTTCTTGTGCTTCAACCACCAAATATAAGAATATTTTGTGACACGAATGTTGAAGATTTTTTCATGGGCTTTCGAATGGTTGAATCGTTTTTCGCAAAAATTTGCAATCTGACCTCATAAACGCGAAAATAATCACAAAAAATTAATTTTCGCGGATTCGGATATAATTAATTTTTTTTAAATACTTTTAGATTAATAAGCTGATTTTCCCCCACATGTGTGCAGATTTTCAAGATGGCGTTTTTTGACACTCCTGAGGAAATAATGTACTTTGTTCTAATATATAAATATATGCGTTCCAAACAAAATTTATTGATTTTCACTCCTGAGGAAATAATTTTTAAATCAAGTGCACTAGACTGTAATTGGGATTAATTTTTAAACTCATTTTCTAATGAAGACCAAAACCGCAAAAATCCATTTTTTATTTATTTTTGCAATACCACGTTAAATGAGCAAATTCGGAAGGAAGTGAATAAAATCAAAAGATTAGTGTATCATAAGTTATTTTTATGCAAAAGCTGAACATCTAATAACGATCAAACAACAAAATATAAATATTAAAATGCTTAAAAACAAGTTTTTTTAGATAGAGAAATTTTTAAAAATTATTTCCTCAGGAGTGTCGAAAAACGCCATCTTGAAAATCTGCACATTAATCTAAAAATATTTAAAAAAAAAATTAATTATATCCGAATCCGCGAAAATTAATTTTTTGTGATTATTTTCGCGTTTATGAGGTCAGATTGCAAATTTTTGCGAAAAACGATTCAACCATTCGAAAGCCCATGCAAAAATCTTCAACATTCGTGTCACAAAATATTCCTATATATGGTGGTTGAAGCACAATAAATAATCAAACGACAACACCTTGGCTTGAAGAGTAAATTTTGGACCACCGCCCATGCTACCAAAATTCAACGAAAATTTCCAAATCTTGGCGGATATATTATTTGTATATAGCACCATTCATAAACAAAATTTGAGCAAAATTGGACAACCTTTATTTTTAGGCAGGACATTTTTCATGAATTTCACCATATATTAATGTATTATAACAAAATATATTTGCGAACTGACGTTCACATATAAAATACGTGTTTTCACACAAACAAAGTTATTGTTAAAAAGTTTTAAAAATATAATTTATTTAAAAAGATGTTTTCCTTTTTTGAATTTTAGTTTAAATTTTTCCTTGATTTCGTGTTCATAATAGCTTCATAAGTACTTCATAATTAAACCTGCTGTTAGATTAGGCCCATTTGGTCCAATTTTTGTATCGTTTCCTTTATAAACGGTAATATATGTATGTATATATATTGCCTTATGTATATATATTGCCTTGTATATATATGGTCCAAGGGATATTTTTGTTTTACTAAAATCAAAATAATAAGCGTTTTTGCTCAAAAATAATTGTAAATAAGCTGCTTTCTTTCCACATCATTCAAAAATAAATATAAAATATGGTCTTCCATATTCATTTTATATGAAAAATGTAATGTTGACCAAATGGACTCTTAATCTAGGATTCGTACAGATTTGCTAATCTAACACCAGGGTTAAGAATGTCATAAGCAGCATTAGCTTTTGTTTTACAGAAGTAATTTTTAATAAGTTTTTGTAGTTTTGTTTGCTAACAAAACTTAAGATTTTAAAATCTAAGTCACGATTGATTTTTTTGAGAAAATTATTTTTGATAACTCAATTTATATGGAAAATGTCACTTTCGCCACTTTCAAAACAATAGTTTCTATTATTAATAATATCTTACATAAATATTTTTTTAAACTTTTAGTACAGCAAATATTGTATGGATCTATTATGAGAATTTATGTCGTAGAAGAGTGACTAAATATTTCAGTGTAAGTGAGTATATTCCAAAGATTTTAATATATCTCTTATTTTTCAACATTTTGTGACAGTTATATGATAAAATTTATTTTTATACTTTATCGTATATAAAACATTCTGTTTGATTTATATTGAAATTATTTTTATTTCAGTTCGCGCAATTGAACTTTATTTGGATATATGAAAAATGCAGTCGGGAATTAAAAATTTATAAATTGCAGGAAATGAGTGAGCATACAAACTATGTATATGATATAATAATATAATATTTGTTTTATATAATTTCTATTTAAATTCCAGCCAAATTCTAGGTTAAAAATCATTAAGGTCAGTTCCGATAAAAATTGTTCATGGACAATAAATAGAGAAACGAATCCCGCTATTGAATCGATACATAACAGTACAATATTCAAATAAAAGTCAAACTTCATAGTGTGTTGGCCGATTTGTCTTTATACAATTATATATTGTTTTAAATTATAAAATCTGTTTTCCAATATAAAATATAACAAATAAAATATTTATTTAGAAAGATAAAGTGTTATGTTATTGAATTATCTATGAATATTAAATGATTTCAAAGAAAATGATTCATTTAAAAGAGTAACATTATAATCAATATAATGTAACGAATTTTCCATACATATTTAAAAAAACTGTATTTAAATTCATGTATGCCTTAAATTAATTACCAGTATATTCTTATATCAAGGACAAACATTTTAAATTTTATTACGATACTATTTTAAATTATATGATATTTTACTAAAAATAAGCATGCGCCATACTTAAATTTACGCAAAAATGTGCTTATTTCAAGACCAAACATAATTAGTTTTATTACCCAAAATTCTTAATTCTATGAAATGCATCCTCAAAACAAGTACTATTCACGTCTTTAAATTAACTATAAAACCTTTTTATTTTTATAGCGATTGTCTTTGGCTCGAAATCATTGCCGAAATATTAAACTTTACTAAAAATTCATTGATTTTCAGTACGTTTTTTTTTTAGTGTAGTATTAGTTTATTAGTCGCTAACACGTCAAGAAAAATGTGCGAAGTTACCAAGCCTCTTTTGGTATCTCCCACACGAATGGGCTATTTTACACCGAAAGTTAACTGCTTATAGCTTTAATACCAGTACATACAAATACATTTTGTAGAGTGTAATGCTTTTATAGTACATATAATCCTAAGAAAACTGCGCGAAGTTGCCACGCCCATTTTGGTACCTCCCACAAGGACCATTTTCCACCAAAAGTTAACTGCTTTAGCTTTAATACCAGAGCAAATACTTGAAATTTTGTACAGTGTAATGCTTATATAGTACCTAGAGTCCGGAGAAAAGTGGGATTTAATTAAAAGAAAAAAATAAATAAACTAACAAATATTTGTTTGGGACTCAAGGTGAGGGGATTCATAAGTCGGTTTACCCGACTGAACTTTCTTAGTTGTTTATAATTATTGTATTCAATTTAATGCTGACCGATACAATATTTTTGTTTTATGCTCTGGAGCGCAAATTCAAGTTTAACTGGGAACTAAACTGAACGTTCGAACTTGAATGGCAAATTAGGATTCCTTCTCCCTTGAATGGCAATTTCAAAATCATTGCCACCATCACATTGTTCATTAGCCTCGTCACAATCATTCGGATTCCATTGAACAGTTTCGGCGAATGAAGATTTCATAGCATAAAGATTACAGATTTAACTTTATGACGTAAATTTTGGGGCGGGATGCCAGGCAAATCCAAAGAGTTTAGGAATTCAACAGGATAATTGACGACATCGTCTTCATCGAATGCAATTGTACCGTAATTTGATTTTAAATCGTTCAATTCAATTCATTCACATCAGCATTATTGCTCATTCATCACATAAGTGACGATTTCATCTTCTGTTGAAATGAATTGGTAAATGGCTGAAAGTATCTACCGGAACTTGTCCATTTCCGATTTTCATAAACTCTTCTGCGGTTTTACCCTTTTACAGGAATAAATAAAATTCATACTTAACCCATTCCTTCCCACTGAACTCGTTTGAGTAAAGCAATTTTATCTTATTGGTAGCACTGCATAATCCACATTTTTCTACAATTATCGTATTGTTTGTTTACATCGGAGTCTTAAGAAGGTTTGTAGTATGACAATGGTAATGCAAATAGAGTGTAACGGTAAATTTTTGTGCGCCATGTTTTGCAAAGTATTTTTTTTTTGCAACTCCTGTTGTGATCGTCATTTGATCAATATCAGATTTTCTTTCACATATTTTTCGCTGAACTGTAGATACTTTAAATTCATTGCACTGTGCCGAATTATAACCGTTTATGTGCACTGGTATAAACGTTGTGAGATATTAAATTGTGGTATCATTTGGCCATTTTGTGTGGGAGGTACAAAAAGGGGCGTGTCGATAACGCCCATTTTTCACAGGGCTATAGGTACTATAAAAACATTACACTGTACAAAATTTCAAGTATTGTTATCCACTGCTATTAATGTTATAAGCTGTTAACTTTTGGTGCAAAATGGTACCTTTGGGTGCAAAATGGTACCTTTGGTGCAAAATGGTACCTTTGTACCCAAAAGGGGCGTGGCAACAACGCCCATTTTTCCCTGGACTGTAGGCAATATAAAAGCATAACACTGTACAAAATTTCAAGTATTTTTATACACCGTTATTAATGTTATAAGCTGTTAACTTTTGGTGCAAAACGGTGCATTTGTGTGGGAGGTACCAAAAGGGACGTCCCAACTTCGCCCATTTTTTTTGGAGTTGATAGCGACTAATAAACTAATACTATGTGTGGAATTTCAGAAGATTCGAATAAGTAGTATAGCACTTATTGAAGAATCAATATTTCACAACATTTTAACCCTTTGTGGGGGAGGTACTAGAAGGAGTGGACCAATATGGTCCATCTTCGAACATAGCCGGAGATAGAAAAAAATATTACCACATACCAAATTTGAAGTCAATCGGTTACTCCTTTCGAGAGTTATCGTGCGCACCAGCCAGCAGACAGACGGACGGACGGACATTGCTCATTCGACTTAAAATGACCCAAAACGGATTTCCTCCGAACATACTTGGGGTCTTAGGTCGCTCCTTCTATGTGTTACACTTTTTTCCGTAGCAAATGATATATACCCTCGTCACACTAAAGTGAGGGTATAAAAAGTCAGTAACGAGTTTTTTGGAAATCGTAAAAAAGGATTTTTGGAAATCCTAAAAAAGAATTTTAATTTTTTTCGATTTTAAATAACTTACTTTTCTTAATGGAGCAAAAAAGGTATAAATAATAATATTTAAACATTTCCTAAAATAAAATTCATCGTATTTGAATCACCACAAATACGATGAATTCAGACATGCGTTTAATTCATCCGCCGCTGTTGATTTCACGGGAAGTGTTTGTCGGAAGGCCCGCCAGCAATTTCAAGACGCCACCAAAGTGACGATTATTGTTGCTCAAATCTTTTACTGTTCGATCGAGTGCTCTACTGATCGTTTGCGTTTCATGGTGCATTCATCGGATACGATCAATTTACAATTTTCAATTCAACACTTTTGCCATGGCTGATTGCTTTGAAATGTTGCAAACTGAAACACTCACGTTTTTGATAGCGCGAGAACTGACCACTGGCCAAAATCCGATTCTGGGAAATGTCCAGGGTTTATACAACACTCGAGTCTATCCATATGCAAAATTTCAGGTTTCTAGCTCCTACAGGAGACTCAGGGGCCAAGTGATTAAAAATCACTTGGCGTAAAAGTCAGTTTGTAGGCTCATAGCACATCAGTTCATAGTTCTTAAAACACTTTTTAATTATTGAAAGAGTGACAATTGCTTTGGTTACTGGAGTTTGACCTCATTCAGGACATTGAATAATTATTTTTCAATCCTCTTTGAGATATTTGAGTATTACATTTACATTTTTAGATTCGTAGCTCTTAAATAACTTTTAAAATCACTGCAATAATGAAAACAATGTGGCTACTGCTATAGTGACCACAGTCAGAGAATTCAAATTTATTTTTCGCTTTTATATTTGTCGTGTATAGTACTTAATATTTACCATGTTGTACCTTTTGATCATATAAGATGTTTCTGAAAGGACAAATAAAATGCTCAAGTTTCTGTTAGCGCTAGAACTGACCATAGGGCAAAAAATGACTACGTAAAAAGTCCGTTGTTTCACTCTGGTCTACGCTTGTGCAAAATTTCTAGCTCTTACAGGAGCCTCAGCGGTCAAGTGGTCAGCGCCAACTGTGACTTTTATTTTTTCCTAAACCTTCGCTGTCCCGGCGATCTTCGTTTCGCCCAAATTCTTTAATGAACCAAAAGTAATAATACGAGCATGCTCATGCTGCTTCATCTAATTCGGTCAATTATAATTCTTTATTGTATTAAACACAATACATTTACAACAATGTCAATGGGTTTTACAATAAGAGTGATATGATTTCTTTGAAAAAAACACTTATTGTTAAGGAAATTCAAAAGTTTTTTATTTAATGTGAAGTACAATCGATACAATAAAGTTCTAAATAAAACGTCATTCAAATGGCCTCCGCGACTTCTTCTGCGAAAGGAATTCGATGAACCCAATTTTCAAGTACTTTTTCCACTAAATCAAGTCGTATGTCATGAATGGCACGTTCAATATAGACTTGTAAAGCATGAAGAGAGTCTAGTTTATTTTGAAAGACCAATTTATTTAGCGTATGGAAAATCATTACAATCGAAAGAATATCATATATAAAATGTGTACCAAGTTAAATAACTCATCAAAGATCTAGGGATTCTAGCAACGATACAGCGTCTGGTGTTAAATTGATGATGTCGCTTATTTGGCCTTCATATCCTAGGGTAGGACACTCTCTAAGGATGTGATCGATGGTTTGTCGAGGGCCCCCGCATGTGCAATTGGGATCATTTACAAGACCCCATGTGTATAGGCCTTTATGGGTTCTGACAATACCAGTTCTTAGTCTGTTGAGGTTATACCAAGTCATTTTCCCAAGCCATGTCAATCTCAATTTTTTCATCTTTTAGCATTTTGGCTAGTTTCATGGGTGCGTTTCTTGATATAAGTCGTTGTCGTGGGTGATTATTTAAGTCAGTTATTAGCGGAATGTGATCATTACTAACAATTTTATTGTATTCTCGTAGTAAAGTTTGTTTCCTTCTTAGCTGTGGTGAAGCGATATTACAGAGCTTTGGCAACCCTTCAGTAGGGGTTGGACGTAATGTTCGTGATATCAGCATCATAGTTATATTCAATTGAGTGTCGATTTTTTGAGTGAGATTGCTGTTTAGCCATACCGGACTTCCATATTCAGCCGCAGAGAAAACCAGAGATAGCGCAGAAATTAGCAAACATGAGGGATTGGCAACCCACGAAGAACCCGACAGTTTTTGAATTATGTTGTTTCGGGTTTTTATCTTTTGAGACGTTTTGGTGAGATGAGCATTATATGAAAGGGTCCTGTCCAGAGTTATTCCAAGGTATTTTGCATTATGGTTGTGATTTAGGAGTTTGTTGTTTAATTGTACATTTAATTCACGGCAGGTTTCTTGGTGGTTCAGGTGGAAGCAGCTTACTTCCGTTTTGGCAATGCTTGGCGAAAGTCGCTATTTGGCACAGTATTGTGAAAGCAATTTAAGATCTGCTGTTAGAGTATCTTCGATATGAGCGAACGATTTGTGCTGTAGTGCGAATGCCATGTCGTCAGCATATATAAATTTCCTCGATATTGAGATTGGCAGATCATGTATGTACAGGTTGAACAACGTCGGGGCTAAGACAGATCCCTGGGGGAGATCATTGTTAAGTTTTCGTATTTTACTGTATTTATCATTAAGGTGGACATTGAACAGGCGGTCACTGAGCATTGAGCAAATAAGATTACATATCCGACTGCAGGGGATAACCTTCATCAACTGACAAAAGGGACACGGGACGGTAACTTTGTAGTAGATCTACTGGTTTATGTGGTTTGAGTAATGATATTACTTTGGATTTTTTAAACGATGGTGGTAGCACGTAGCCACAATCGGTCAATGGCGCTTAACGAGAGCTAAAATATTGCTCATGGGTGTCAAGATCGTAGGTCGACTGGAAAGTGTTTTTTTTGGATTTTTAAAAAAATGGACTTAGCATCATTTTCAAATGTGAACGGAAAGTTTATTTTTGCTCTAGCTCCTTAACGGTACGTCGGATAGCGAATCGGCCAATGGCAGAAAGATAGCTTTTAACGAGAGCTAAAATATAAACAAGGTCGTAGGTCTACTAGAAAGTGGTTTTTTGGATTTTAAAAAATTTACTTAGCCCACGAAAAGTTGCATTTGGAGAACGATTATTTTGATAATAAAACTGAATAATTTGTAAACGTTGTTCTTGCGTATATCTCTCCATGATGAAATTGTAAACTCTACTAAAAACAATGAAAAACAAATGACAGATCATGACATATTACAAATGGCCAAACGTCACTTAAAAATCGTATCATCCCTATTGGAAACCCCGTTATAACTACAGGCACTCTCAACTTCAATATCGTAAAATTCACAAGACCCGTTCTCCAGCTATGAGGTTTGGTTGGCACTGTGGCGACCCTTTGACCAATCCGAAAATTTTCTCCACAGTGTCACTGTGCAATACCAATATATCAATTTCAAAATCGAACGATCCGTTTTCGAATGATGAGGTTATGTTTGCCGCGGAACAAACGTTTGACCCATCCAAAATTTTCCTTAATAGTATGGAGAGGGTAAATTTTCATGGTATACCACTACATATTTACAAAGATTTAGAAGATTTTCCTGCGATAAAAATTTTCTGGTATGGTATGTACCAAATTTGATTGTTTTTATTTTTATTGTTTGTAAATCAAAATTTCTATGAAATTTCAGATTTCATGACAAATGTACGAAAAACGTCAAAAGCACTAACGAAAGTTACGCCTAATGTACTAAAATAAATAATATACCTTGCTATGATTTTTGCGATGTTTTGTTATTTTGGACTTCAGGTGACTTCATGTGTATATTATTGTTTGCACGTTTATAGTGAGGTTGAATCTGTTGCAATAGACGGAGCAGAGGGATAGACCAATATGGTTCTTTTCGAACTTAAACTATGTGTGGAGAAAATGTTACCACAAGTAAAATTCGAAGTCATTTTAGCACTGTTTTTAAAAGGGACTACCAGCAGCCTGACAGACGGACATCGCTTAGATGTCTTAAAATGTGGAAAAAAGGATTTCCACGTGACCTTTTTAGGGTGTGAAGTCACTCTTTCGATGTTTTCTTTTGTAATTTTGTTCCCTCGTAGAAATAATTGTCATGTTAATTATGATTCTGCTCAAAGAACAACTTTTTCACCTATTACAAATTTTACATATACATACATATGTACTCATATGTCGTGCATGTATTCATATAAATTGTTTAATAATAAGCCCACAAACACAAAGTCAACAAATTGTTCAACAATTCAGTACAGTCACTGTTGAATAAAATAAATACGTTTTACAAAAGAGTAAACCCTGAAACCAAAAAGTTATTTCGAAAACTTTTCTCCAGTGACAAACATTGATTTTGGGATTATTTTATTTAACTGGCGAAACCAAGAAAACCAAATCTCTGAGAAGCACAAGTTTAAACGCAAAACTTTATCATTTTCCTGGAAGAATATCAGAATGCAGGTAAACCGAATGATAAATGAATAATTCTTTTAGTTTAAACTTTTAACTTTATCACACACTAAAATGAAATAGACTGAAGCGAAAGCATAAGCGACTAATAAAGTAGTAGGTGTAGTAGTAGGTTGGTATTCATAAACAACTTCACACTGTGGCGTAGTTTATAAGTCCCTTCGATTTTCCGTCTGTCCATGTATCATTGTAATAAAAGTACAGGTCGCAATTATTGACTGATGGCGATGAAATTTGGCGCATTTATCTTGTTAGGTATGACTAACGTCTTGGCTATATGTTAGGTATAAGAACAAACTCTATGGCAAATAGCGAAAACCGTATAGCGTATATATATTCCTCATGTTGTGGCATCAAACTGCTAAAGAAGCTGTATTTTATATCCGATCAGTACGAAGTTCGGTTAAAGCTCTACAGAAGCAATATTTCATATCACATGGACCTTGTGTGATCCAAGTAATCAATCAATAGCCTTTTTTTGACAGATCACGTGTGAGTCGTGTCATGCTGTCATGTTATTTTTGTTAAGTATTGTTTGGCATTTCATCATGGAAAGACTTACGCCTGAACAACGTTTACGCGTGTCATTCGCCAGTTACCAGTCAAAATGCTCGAACGAGTCATCGAAAATTGGACTCAACGGATGGACCATCTGAGACGTAGCCGCGGCCACCATTTGATAGACATAATCTTCAAAAAATAATAGCCAATGAAAGTTCTTTCAAATGATAATAAACATTCCCCATTCAAATTGAATTTTCTGTGTTTTTTTTCTTTAAAAAATTAGTAGTATAGTTGAACCATATTTTTTTTAACTAAAAGCTCAATAAAGCCGACATACCATTTAAATTGAAGGAATTTATGAGGGCTTAAAATGCTTAAAAACTCGCTTTCATGTAGAAACTAAAGTTTAGTCACTGTCGTTAAAAGAATTAGAAAAAATCGATTTTTTTCAAAAATATATACCGATTTAGTTTTAAAGAAACTTTAATAACTCCGTCAATTGCAACCGGATTTTTAAGAGACTGGTTTCATTTTTTTCCTTATAAAATATAATATATACGTACATTAATTAATCGTACGGTTATCTCACAATATAATTGGTAAAAACATTGCCTAATCTTGAAAATGACGGAAGAAAATGTAAAAAATGTGTTTGTAGGACAAATAAACATATACTCATACAGCTTCAAATAAACAAAATATACATCGTTCGAAAGGTCTAAGTCTCTTCTTTCCAAATTCTTTAAGAGATTGAAAATCGGTAAATAAATAATAAAATAAAGTTATAGGCGTTCATGTGAAAAAAGGCAAGAAAATCGGTTTTTTAGCCGTTAATCCGAATTTTGGGGGTGTCCGGCAAATTTCGTAGAACAAACGTTGTTCTACTCGCCAAGACCTACCCGAAAAATAGTATCGCGGTTTTTGGACTGTCGCACTGTATTATTTAATTACTTCTTAGTTTATTAGTCACTATTACGTCGAGAAAAATGGGCGAAGTTGCCACGCCCCTTTTGGTACCTCCCACAAAAATGGACAATTTTAAACCAAAATTTAATATCTTATAAACTTATTACCAGTGCATACAAAGACTTGAAATTTTGTACAGTGTAATGGTTTAATAGTACCTACAATGCAGTGACAAATGGACATTATTTCCAAGCTCCTTTTGGGACTTCCCACACACATAGACCATTTTGTACCAAAAGTTACCAGCTTATAACTTTAATACCAGCGCATACAAATACTTGAAATTTTGTACAGTGTAATGCTTTTATAGTAATTAGAGTCCAGAGAAAAGTGGCCCTTATTAGCACGCCCCTTTTGGTACCTCCCACACAAATGAACCATTTTGTACCAAATGTAAACAACTTCTAATTTTAATAGCAGTACATACTTTAAAGTTATTAAATGCAATTTAAATTGATAATAACTTAATTAAAACAAAATAAAAGAAATTTACGAATATTTTTTGGGACTCATGGTGAGGGGATTCATAAGTCGGTTTACCCGACTGAACTTTCTTACTTTTTTAATATCCTATGGGTAATATAAAAACATTACACTGTAAAAAATATTAAGTATTTGTATGGATTGGAATCAATGATATAAGCCGTTAACCATTTGTGCAAAATGCTCCATTAATGGTAAGTTCGTCCATTTTTTACGGGACAGTAGGTGCTATAAAAACATTACACTGCACAAAATTTTAAGTGTTTGTATGTGCAGCAATCCAAGCTATAAGCCGTTAACTTGTTGTGCAAAATGATACATTTGTATGGGAGGTACCAAAAGGTGTGCGACAACTTCGCCCATTTTTCTAAACATGATACCGATTAATAAACTAATACTATGTATGGAATTGTGAAAGATTCTGGGTAGTAGTAAAAAAGTTATGGGATAATCAATATTTCCCTAAATTTTGACTCTTCGTGGGGGAGGTACTCGAAGGAGTGAACCAACCTAGTCCAGCTTTGACCTTAGCCTGAGATAGAAACAAATATTGATACATATCAAATTGTAAGTCAATCGGTTAATCCTGTCGAAAAGACAGGCGGACAGGCTGATGGACATTGCTAAAATGACTTCAAATGGCTCATAACGGATTTCCACCAAATATTCTTGGGGTCTCTTAGGTCACTCCATCGACGTGTTACACTTTTGGTTGGCAGCATCTGATATACAGGGTTTTCCAATAAGATTGATATGATTTCTTTGAAAAAAAAACACACTTAGTTTTCAAAAGTTTTTTATTTAATGTGAAGTACAATGGATACAGTTAAGTTTTAAATAAAACGTTATTCAAATGGCCTCCACAACTTCTTCTGCAGGAATGAATTCGATGAACCCAATTTTCGAGCACTTTTTCCACTAAATCAAGTCGTAAGTTATGAATGCCACGTTCCAGGTTGAAGATAGTCTGGTTTATTTCGAAAGGCTAATGACTTCAAATATCCCCACAAGAAATAGTCTAATGGTGTTAAATCACAATTTCTTGGTGGCCATTCAATATCACAATTTCTTGAAATAATAGAATCTCCAAACTTTTTTCACAACAATTCAATTGTTTCATTTCAATCAATCGGTCAGTGCCAAAAAGATAGCTCATAACGATTGCTAAAATATTGCTGATGGATGTCAAGGTCGTAGGCCGACTGGAAAGTGTTTTTTTTCTGGATTTAAAAAAAATGGTCTTAGCATCATTTTTAAATGAGAACGGAATATTTATTTTAGCTCTAGCTCCTTTACGGTACGTCGGATCGGGAATCGGTCAAAGGCAAAAAGATAGCTCTTAACAAGACCGTCAAGCGTTGGAAAAGTTGCAATTGGAGAACGATTATTTTGATAATAAAACTGAACAATTTGGAAACGTTGTTCTTGCGCATATCTCTCTAATGATGAAATTGTAAACACTACTGAATACAATGAAAAACAAATGACAGCCCTATTGGAAAACCCGTTATATCCTCGTTCACCTTGGCGGTATAAAAAACGAATTTTGTTGAAATTCTCTTATTTAATTTCTACATTTATCCATAGATTTCTTTTAGCTTCCATCTTCGTTAGGAAGCTAGCTTTCAACATATGCAACAAGCGATTTTGTGGCGAATTTGTTTTTATTTTTTATGGTTCTTTCGTGCCAGCAAAAAACGTTTTTTTTGAGAAAAAAAAAAAAAATCAAATGTATTCTAATTCTTTTAACGACAGTTACTTTTCCACGTGAGATTATCAATACCAACATTTGTAGTCCTCATAATTCCTTTAATTTAACGTGTATCCCGGCATTATATGTAGAGTCATATACTTCAAAATATGGTTCAAATATCAAAGATACCTTCCAAGAAAATTGGAATTTAAAGAAAAATTTGTACAAAAAATTTCCATAAAATTTGTTTTTGTTATGCGCAGCCATTCGACGAAAAATTGTTGCATAGTGTAGCAGAAGAAATTAATATAGTGTAAACATAGTAACAGTATCTTTATACTGTAAAACTATGTATGTATAGAAGTAGCGAATGATTTCATTGGACATATTTACCGCAGTTGTTTGATTAAACCTGGATACATGGAAATATTTTTTTGTACGCTATGTGTGTACGCAGACTTTCAAGACTTGACTAAACATTTTTTACACTTCGAGTAGGTGTATTTTTTGTTTTGGTAAAGGATAATTTGGTAAGGATAATTTTTGACAAAATTATTTTCATTAGAACAATAAATTAACTATATAAAAAATTAACTATATAAAAATTAACTATATAAAATTATAGTTAACTATAATAAATGTAAACCTAAAAATCCGGCATTACTGCTATATGTGAAAACATATATGTTACTATACAAATGCGATGTCGCACACGCAAAAAAAAATGTGCATGTCAACGAAATTTTAGACATCTACACAGAATATTTCTGGCAATACAAATTTGTATGGTTACTACTAAATATTTATCTGAAACATATAATTTTCGTATTCTGCAAAGGAAGTGTTATATACTGGAAATGCTGTGTGTAGTTGTTAAAAATTTCTTTACTGTGTATAGAATCTTTTTTGCGTGCATCAATTTGCAATATACATAACTCAAGAACTTTTTCATTTTTGTACTTTTCACATCTGAGTAGTACCACACACTTCAATTATAAACTTACAGCAAATTTTGAAACCTGATTCATTACAATTTATCCTAACGAATTGTATGTGTATATTGTGAATATGTACTACACTTTTGCAACAAAAGTAAAACCCTTATTTTATTATTATTTTTCCTTCTCATTTCCTTGTAAAGCAATTTAAACTTCAATACGTGTGTCTTCACCACAACCACTTTTTTGCATCTAATGATATTTTTGATATTTGAATTATGACCTATTAGTTGAGCAGGTGGTTTACATACATACACACTTATCACTACTCCTTTTATATAGATAACAGAAAAGTTTTTAATTAATATTTTATAAGCATTGGTAAGAGAAAAAATAAAATTTTTTTGCAAGTATGTTTGTTATTACAAAATTTTGTTTGATTCCACTCACACATTACAGAAACTCGCTTGAGTTGTTTTGGATGACATTGGATGACACACTACAAACCAAATACAAACAATTTCGAAAAACGGCTTTTTCTATCTACCTAAAAAAGCTGAATTTTTATGTAGTTCTTTGAAAACGATTTCCATATCAAAGATTGTTATGTTTATATATCCTAAAAAAGACGTGAAGAAAAAACGAATACACTTTGAGATCACACATTTTATGGAAACAACTTAAATGTTTATAACTCTATAAATAAATGTTCTTGAGCGAAAAGGACAATATTTCGCTATCACTTACTCTCAGCAAAACATAAAAATGTTTTAACTAAAAATTTATAACAAGATTCAAGTTTCCTAGAGCGAAAATGAGAATGATTTTTTGTTAAAAATTTCTTATTTCCTTGGTAGAACATAAAACTACCATAACTCTATAAATAAGGGTCCAAAAAATTAAACGTTGTCAAAAAATTAAATGAAATGGTAAAAAGATCGGTATGTGGGCAAAAATACAAATTTTTAATTTTGGAGTAAAAAATGTGTCATGATTTTTATTGCGATCACAACAACGGCTTTTACAACAGCTGAAGATAAAGATATAAACATGCAAAAAACGTTGTTTTGAATTAATTTCATCAAAGGCCGTGAAAGTTATGGCGGTTCCAAAGTGAAATTTAAAAAAAATTTATAAAATTCTATTTTCAGCGGAATTAAATTGTATTTAAATTTATGATCGAAGAAAAATACGTATTTCTTTCAGCATATGTCGAAATATTCACTGAAACTTAATTATTCCCAAAAATATTGTAGATATTGAATAGGAGTAAAACGTGCATCTAGTGCCTTAAAAATCGCACAAATGTTCTGTTTTATATTGTTCAATATTTTACTGACAGATTTTTATGACTTTGTGGGCATTTTTGCGAATTTTAAGGCACTGGATGGACTTTTTTCGGATAAGTTTTATTTCGCATTTTTTCTCCTATTCATTATCGAAAACTTTGCATCAGACGCAAAAGAGATTTTCCATACGGTATACAAAAAAAAATAGAAAAAGTGCTAAAAATCCACCTTGAGCAAACAAATTCGTATGGCCATTAAATTATTAATTGAGCCAACTTGACTAAACGAATGACGCAGAAGTTCTTATTTTTGGGGTTACTTTCACGTCCAATTCTCAGAATTGAGTCCCAAAATAACGTGTTGTACTGTGTAATATTATTTATTATGACCTTCTATAATAAATTAACAGACTTCATATAAAAAATCTGAATTCGCGAACTGAGTTTGCCTTGACGATCATTGCTGAGACAAAAGTGTTCCGTTCTTCGCGTACAAGACTTTAATCTTCAAATAAGTATTCATGGTTGTTAAGTGCACCACAGCAGTACGCCCGAAAAGCAAAAGAAATTAATTTAAGAAGTTGATACTATTAAAATTGCCAAGGACAAAATGTGAAATTTTTTCAATATTTTCAAGTCATTAAAGTTTCGGCGATTGAATATTCGTTACGGCTTCCTGATTTTGGAAATCACCATGTAAAAAGCCATCTGAATAATACATTCAGCTCAATCTATATATAACTGTCGATGCGCCACGCGAAATACGCGGGACACATCAAAAAAATTCACGCAAGTTTAACTAAAGCTATAGCGTTGGTTCCATTAGCAGCACATCAACGAAATCTACATATATGGAATTTTAGGAACTTTAAGCCCGACCGCGGTCAAACAACGCTTTTGAAATTGCGTTTACAAAAGTTATGAGCAATAATTTTTCGCGGAAAGATCTCACACACGTGGCAAAATCGCCTTTTTTGATATGTTTGAATCGAAAGAAAATATATTTGAAACACAAATTTTTAAATATTAATTACTTCTGAGCAAATACATTTTATTTGAAAATCAATAAAATTTATTTGGAACGCATTTATTAATATATTACAACAAAATGTATTTGCAAACTAATTTTCTCAAATAAAATATGTGTTTATATACAAATAAAATTATCGTTTAGGAACCTGTCCAAATATATTTTGTTTAAAAACGTTGACAATTTTTTAAATTTTATTTCTAATTTTTAATTGATTTTAAGTTATACCTTATAATTAAAAATGACTTATGAAGCAATAAAATTCGTTTTAAAGCACTAATTTTTAAGTTATATTTATTCCAAGTCATCATTTGTTGACAATCCACCTTGCATAATACATCATTTCGCAGGATTATACGATTTCAATTATAATAGCTTTTTACGAACATTTTAAATTTCCGAAAAAATGAACGTTGAATTACTGAAAAACATAAAACGCGTCTTAAAGTTAAGACGCTGAATATTTAAATACAAATAAATATTTGTTCCGTAAATAATAGTCCCAAATAAAAAACATTAGGACGGAAACAGCGATTTATTTAGAACATCTTTCCAAATATATAATTTTTGTGTGTGACAAATATAATATATTTAGAGTGTGCCCTAAATATTTGTATATTTCAAGCAGAATATGTTTGGGACAACATACTACAGAAGCGATTTTTTTTCAGCGTGTACACACTTTTTTTTTTTTTTTTTTTTGGTTGCGCTGGAGGTGTGGAATCTTCTGATAAATGTATGATTCAGCCCGTACTGAAAAACATGCACGATTTTTACGTACTAAACCACACGCCCTCCTTCGACCAACTGACCTCCACGGAACTGCTGTGAAGTATTACTTCGTGAAGGATGGTTAGCCATTATGCTATCTGCTTTGATCTAAATCATGTTTATTTCTGTGTTCCTCCTGATGTTGTCAACTCTGTGTAGCTCAAGGATTGTTTTTGTCACTAATTGCGATATCTTTAGCCAAGATTCTTAGCAATGTAGCAGGGTACACTCTAAACATATAAAATTGGGTACACACAAAAAGTATATATTTGGGAAAATGTTATTCTAAACAAATCTTTGTTTACATCAAAATATGTTTTTATTTTGGAACTATTATTTCCGAAACAAATATGTATTTGCATTTACGTAGGCAGAAAATACATAAAATGTGTTAAATTGTTCAGTAATTCAATGTTAATTTTTTAGACATTTTTCATGTTCCTAAAAATAATAAATAATAATAATTAAAATCGCAGGAACAAAATAAATTACTTTGAGGATTGACAACTAATGATGATTTGGAATACTCTGAAAATTTAAATGATTGCTTTTAAACAGAAGTTAATGCTGCAATTAAAACAGAAATTCGAATATATTTGGAGAAATTCCTAAACAATAATTTTAGTAAAAATATAATTTTATATTTTATTTGAGAAATTTAGTCTTCAAATATTATATGTTGTAACATATTAATATACGAGTTTCAAATAACTATATTTAATTGATTTTCAAATAAAATTAATTTGCTCAGAAATATATAATATTTAAAAATTTGTGTTCCAAATATATTTTCTTTTGATTCAAACATGTAAAAAACGGCGATTTTGCTTGTTGACGTAGCCACCGAGGTGGAAATGGACCTCATCAGTCAAGATGATTTTTCGATGATTTTCGAATTTTAATAATTTCAATGCGTTGTTGAATCGTGTATCGTTCCATTTTTAGTAATGGCGTAGTTTCTACTTGTCAAATTTCAAAGAATAAAAGCTTTAAAAGTGACAGCTACCGAAATACCGGGTGATTCACAATAACACCTCTTGTTAGAAACCCCTGCATAAGAAATAATCAGATTTCAAGTTCTTTCATAATTTGTGCATTTTTCTACTCAAAGCTGAAAATATTTATTGATATTAGTTTTTGACTAAAATTTTTGTAAATAGTGTTTACGGAAATAAAAAAGCTAACTATCAAAACTTGATAAATTACGAAACCTGATGATTGTTCATAAATATATTGAATGGAGAACTATAGTGATATTTTCCCCAAAGACACCAACTAAAAATGTCGTCGATTTGTATGACGTTCGACATAGAGTTAAGTAAATTAAATGACTAGAGTGAAAGTTATTATTTTACTTTATTTTTTTTTATCTTCACTCTTCAAACGACAATTAACTATTGAATTAGACTTCAGTAGACTGCGATCTTATATAGTCTTGAAAGAAACGGCGAAGTCTGGTTTTTACAAAGAGTACTAAAACAAGTAAGAAAGTTTCAGTCGGGTAAACCGACTAAGGTATACCCCTACTTTGTGAGTAATTTGTGTGGGAGGTACCAGAATGGGTTTAAGAAACGCATCTTTTTTCGATAAACAGTATATTCAGTTAATACATTGCATTGTGCCGAACTATAAGCGTTTATGAGCACTAGTAAAACATATACACAGATATTATATGTTTGGGAGGTTATTGTTCTAAACAAAATTATGCTCCGGTCCTAATATTTTTTATTTGGAATTAATATTTTCGAAACAAAGATTAAATTGTATTTAAGTATATCAATGCCTTAAACTAAATGCAAGTTTTCTGTTTTTTAGATGTTCAAAATTAATTTTTTAAATCGTATAATATTTCGTAACTCCGACTCCCGGAGTCGGATTTTTAAATGATTCGACTCCGACTTCAGCTCCGACAGTTGAATAACATAAATTTATGAAATTATATTTCTACTAAGACGTGAATTCATTTTATTAAAAATAAAATATAGCTCTGTTAAAAAAACACAAAACAGTAGATAAATACAATTTTATTATTTAATTATCGCTTGACTTGCAAGTAATATGACAATTCTTTTAAAATGTAATCATGATAAAATTTTCAGCAATCACTGCTCTGCTTTAATACTCGTATACCACAATTTTTGGAAATTATGTTCGCTTCAGGCATCCAGTTTGTTCGTTAGTTATTATACTCTACACCATACTATGTTACGGCGGGTTATAACTTTGTTTTATTGCAGATTTGTTAAAAATGCTATATATAGACACACCTAAAATATTCTGTTCGACTCAGAATCACTAGCTGTCCGCCTGTCTGTCCATCTTAAGTTGTTCGTTGAGTACAGGTCAAAATTTCACTCCGATCCTGCTGAAATTTGGCAATAAGAACTCTTTCACAACAGAGAGGAAATCTAATGCAATTGGTCAAAATCGGTTCAGATCGATATTGCCCCAATATATAAATGATTCTTCATATTGTCGAATTTGAAAAAATTCAGTTTAGATTTAGTTTTATAACACTGTGCTAGTCCAAAAATGTAATAGAAAGGAGACCCTATGTATAGACTAATTTCGGCAACGCTGAATCCAGTAGCATTAACTGTTTCTCCAAGTCAGCTCTTGTTTTCGCGATATTCGACCACAAAGTTTGCTAGGAAATCTGAGAGGTTAGTTAACTTGGTGGTGATTTTGAAGTATAAGATTTTGTAATACACTCTTAGGTCCCAGGGACGAAATAAAGAGCACCCTTGGAGAATTATTTTTTTGAATTAAATTTTTGTTAATTATTTTTCTGTTAGAGTCTATAGAAATTACAAAGCTAACTAACAAAACTTATGAAATTATGAAACCTGTTGATTTTCCACAAACATATTGAAAGGGACTCATAATAATGTTTCGCGAGGTATATTATTCTCGTTGACGATTTGTATGACGTTTGACATATGGTAAGATTTGATTGAAATTGTTCAGGGGTAAGGGGGAGAGAAGCTTGGGCAACTGTTTTCAGAAAAATAATTCTTAAAAGGTTCCCTTTATTTCGTTCTTTGGACTGAAGCATGTATTCCGAAGTATTCCATTTCAAAATCACCACAAAAGCAACAAACCTCTCTTATTTCGAGGTAAACTTAATGGTCAAATGTCGCGAAAACAAGAGCTAACCTAGAGAAACGGCTAATACCACTTGATTTAGCACGGTCGAAATATTTATATCCATATGGTCTCCTTTCTCTTACATTTTCAAGGTATCCATTTCGAGCACTGTGTAACAAGGTGGCGTACGATATAATTGGATTTTCCTTACTGGTTTTTTAATCCCTTAGGAATTTTATTTTGTTAGCAACATATTAATCTTGCTAAATTGATCACATATAAGTGTAAACAGAACTTTCCTTAAACTGTCTTTACATAAAAAGTCGATATTTTGGTTGACTTTATAGATATTTCGGACATACAAAAATATTTGGTTAAAAGCTTGCAATGTTTTATTCTTCCTTTGTACCAGAATTTTTTCCCAAAAATTGTTGAGTCCAAAAATTCTATCGCATAAATGGTACATTTTGCACACTCGGAGTCGGAGTCGACCATCATTTTTCGACTCCGGACTCCGACTCCAAGACTCCGACTCCACAGATCTGGTTCTAATATATTAATATATGCGTTTCAAACAAAATTATTTGATTTTTAAATAAAATTTATTTGTTAACAAATATATAATATTTAAGAAAAATGTTTCCAAATATTATTTCTTTCAATTCAAACATATCAAAAATGGAGATTTTCCCCCGTGCAGTGTTATTTTTCTTAGAAAGTTTTCCAAAATCCAATGTCAAAACACTTTCTTGATATATAAGTACTATTTTAAATGTATGCCAGAATAAGGACTTTCAGCACTTTTTGCGGTAGATGTGTTCCTCAGAAATCTGCATTCGAATTTATTGGGAGGGGAATGTGTACATGCCAATAAATCGATTTAGAAATTGCAAGTGATGGTGAGTGCAGATTAGGGATATAACGAAAGTGACATTAGCGAAAGCGAATATTGAAATATATTTCTTGCGAATGCGAAAGCGTATAGTGAAATATGCATTTTTGCGAAAGCGAATGCGAATAATAGTTTAACACTTTAGTAACAACAAAATTTAAGGAACAAAATTGATACTTTTCCAGGATATTCAAGTATTAAGAATTTTTTCCATATTTTTACCTCCTGTTACCACAAGGACAAGCATATTTTTCAACTGTTTTGAAGAGAAGTGGAAGAGGTTTTCATTGGTATTAATATCTTCAGATGTGGGAAGCGAATAAGAAGATATAACTCTTTTAACAAATGAAAGCGAATACTGAAATATATTTTTGCGAAAGCGAATAATCCAAAGATGGTTTTTGCGAAAGCGAATGCGAAAATTAAAATGATGCGAATAATTTGCTTTCGCATATGCGAATGCGAATATTCGTTACATCCCTAGTGCAGATACAGTTCCGTTTCCCACATACGTTAAAAAACAAAGAATAGTCCGTATTGTTTATCCCCTCTTTGTGTTTCATCTCCTGAATAAAAAATTAATTAACTGAAGAAAATGTGTCTGCGTTTCTGTCTGTCTGTTTACATTATTTGCACAGAGCAACGCCAATTTGTCAGTGCCGCTGCCCTTGTCAATGTGTCGCTAAGGTTTTTTGGCTATCCTTTACAATATTTTTCTTTGTAATATCCTTGTTAGAGAGGGTTTTTGTTAGAAAATACATAAAGCAAACGAGAGTCACAGAACTCGAGAACAAAAATTAACTCGTCACTATGGACGATGGGGATTTCAAACTGTCGAAAGGGAATATATGTACATGCACACGCAAATATACATACTAAAAGAAAAAAACCTCAATATAACCAATGTTTTATTATGTTTACCACTGTCACAAAGGTGTAACTTAAACAAATTGATTAGGAAGAATTTGTTAAAATGTGTACATCTATTTAATTTATTTATCGCATTCTTCCGTATACGAATAATTTTACAATATGAATAATTTATTACAAAACGGCATTTCCATGTTAAGTGAGCACAGTATTTTTGGCTCATGTCACGAATTTTAGTTAAACTTGGTATAACGGTTATATTAAATGTTGTCAATAGCCCATGAAAATTATTTTGAATATCAAATAAAAGTTGTGTCATGACGCCAACTGTTATGTATCAAACGGAAACAAATCATAAATATGTATTATCTCTCGAGATAGACAAAAAAGGACATTTTGGAATTAACCTTTATTTAAAACAAGTAACAAAGTTCAGTCGGGTAAACCGACTAATGAATCCACTCGCCTTGAGTCTCAAAAAAGTATTAATAAATTTATTTATTTTTTTGTTTCATTTAAATTATTATCAATTTAAATTTAATAACTTTAAAGTATGTACTGGTATTGTGTGAGAGGTACCGAAAGGGGCGTCCCAATAACGGTCACTTTTCTCTGGACTCTTGGTACTATAAAAGTATTATACTGTACAAAATTTCAAGTATTTATATGATTGGTATTAATGTCATAAGCTGTTAATTTTTGGTGTAAAATGGTCCATTTGTGTGGGAGCTACCAAAAGGGGCGTGCCAATTAAAGCATTGCACTGCACGAAATTTCAAGTATTTGTATGCACTGGTATTAGAGTTAAAAGCTGTTAACTTTTGGTACAAAATGGTCCATTTGTGTGGGAGGTATCAACAGGAGCGTGGCAGTAATGCCCTTTTTGCACTGTGTTACACTTTGGGTTCGTAGCAAATGATATATACTCTCCTCTCTAAGGTGAGGGGATACAACAAATATAGAAAAAATGCCTCCTTAAACCTGCGAAAGATAATGAAAATATTTTGGCCGAACGTTATCTCGAACACGGAATTATAGGCAAGAGTAGGAAAATCTTCAATCCGTAGCCAAATAGTTAAAAGGAAATGAAACGTACAGCTGACCGTGCGAAAAACAGGGCAATTCGAGATTAATCCCACAGACTTCCAACGATTGACCTTGCGATTTATTGATTATCATCGCAAAAGCCAATCGTGCAGGGAACTGAATCCGCTTGAATTGGAATGATAATGCCTAAATGGCGCTGAGGCCCTAATTTTTTATGTTATGTAACACATACAGTAAATAAACGCTATACATATAAAAAAAAAAGATCAGTTGGAATAATCGGAATGCGTGGGATAAGGACGTCGCTTGAATCACATTGTTCATCTGTTCTGGACGGACACCGGCTTACCGTTGCACAATTTCGGATGATTCAGATTCGGCAACATGATTATGATTGATCCCACTTTCAGCTGTAAATTGTGCGACGGAGCCCCTGCCATGTGCCAAGCTAGTTCAAAAATTCCGTCGGATAGTTTGTCGCTTCATCCTCGTCGGTCACGCTGTCAACGCTGTTCAAGCTATCGACGTCCTTATTCTTCGGTGCTAATATTGCCCGTTCACTAATCCAATCGAGATTTTATAATTTTGTTCAATGCCTGGAACACTTTGATGATGAGTTCCTCCTTCGACGATGTGAACTTTCAAAAATTTTCCGGGAACGATATCAATCCAGTGGAAACATCAATAGGATTTCACTATATTTATTACTGTCTTCTCTATCCATGATCCGTATTGTGGTTTTCTGGAGAAGATTACGGTTAAGGTTATTGTCAATGCAGATGACGCACGATGGGAAAATATGATGAAATATGCGCGCATAGGACTTTGAAAGCAACTTTCAAAATTCAGTGTTTTGGGAATGTTGTTTTATTGTGGATAACATCTAATGAAAATATCTTCAAATTTTTTGAAAATATCTCTGGGCGATTCCGAGTTATGACTTTTCAAATGTTGTCTTTTTACCAATAAATGCAAATAAAATTGCGATGATAAAATGTATGTAATAAAATGCTTGTAGAATTCACGTTTCTTGGTGAAATGCGACCGGACTTGTAACATATAATAAGGTTACATTCATCTAAATTTTTGTGTATAAAACGTATTTTTATCGTCTTTAAATGAAGAGATATTTCTAAGTATAAATATACAGTTTTTTTTTTGTTTTTCAAAAAACTTATCCGCAGTAAATGGAATACAACTTTTTTGGATCACGTGGGATCACTACGATATGACTTAGAGAAGAGAGGTGACTTAGTGGTGAATCCAACGGTACCTAGTTTATCTGCGGCTTTTTGTGATCATTGCCGAATTTTGTACTTTAAATACGTCTTTTTTACTTTAAATAAAGAAAATATGTGCGGGAGCTACATCTATCTATGATCCGATTTTCCCGAAACATATGGACCTATTTTCTGGGTTCAAAAAAATAACTTTTACGAAATTTCGGCAAAATCGGATAATAAATAAGACATGTACAAGTCCAGTTGCAAGTTTGTAGAGTTCTACGATCAAAATTATCGATCTAATTAATACGAGTATTATTAAGATTATATGTGTGGTTTTTATAGATTACTTCTTTTACAAAAACTATAAAAATATAGTTAAATTCTTCTGCTGTTTATGTATATTAGGGTGGACTAGTTTGGATTTTTGGATTATTTTTGGTGGATTTTTGTTTTGTTTTTAATTTAACTTTTCTCTTATTAACAGTCGACGACCCATTGTGTAATTACATTAGTGCAAAAATTCAGCTTTCAAAAATATTGTAGATTGCAATTTTATCCTATTTATGTTGTTTTGGTTTTAATTTCAAAAACATTGCCGGGTTTTGTAGAGTTTTAACGCAATTTTTCCAAAAATATGTTTGAACTTCAATGGTCTATATATTTAAAACGCAGCAACACACAATTAAGTAACTCAAATAGATTTTGAACTAAATTTTGTCAGCTTTAATATAAAATCAAGATCACTGAAGTTTGTACGATATTCTGATTTTCACACTAATTTCCACAAAGTCGCTTTTGTAGCCCCACTGTGCGATACATGGTAACAGTAAAATAAATTCTGAGTACACCAATTTCTTCTCCAAAGAATTCTCTTGAAGATGGTCCAAACCGTAGGACTCTATCTCTAATGGTATAGTCATGAAATAGAAAATACTGCTATGCGCGCGTATTTACCCCTTTTTTTCCATTGTGTGACGTGACAATATCAGTTACAGGGACGTCTCCAAGTCCGAAGGGCTGCTAATATATCACTAGTGCGTTGAGAACGACATAGAGTGAGACACCACACAGAAAGAAAAATGACATACTAAATTCAAGTAAAAAATTCTTAAAATAAGCCGAAATCGTACTTAAAAATTTAAGTACGTTCGTACTAAGTTTTTCTTAAAATAAGTATAAATCGGCTTAAATTGAAAAACATCAAGCGCTGTAAGGCTTACAATAAGTATATAATGTTTGAATTTAAGAAAAAAACATCGTGAAAAGGAAAATCAAGACTAATATGTCTTAAAGTGAGAAGAAAAGCTTACTTTCATCTCTGAGAGGCAGAGCAATTATAGAGCACAATAAAATTACCCTCTCAACCACTCTCATTTAAGTGGTTGATTTTGGCTGACCCAACATCAAACACACACGCATATTAATCGACGAGATGTATATGCGAAACCATATCCAATTCGTTTCTCGTTCAAGTAGTGTTTGCGAATTCATTACTTGGCGTGATTTTTTTTGATTTAAGTTGTTGAAGTTGTTAATAATTCTGGTTCGTTTGGTTGATGATATTCCTTTTATGTTTCATATTTAAACCGAATAATTATAGCAAAGCTTTTACTTGTCAGCTTTTGACATACCATTTTAAAAAATTGCATTCTTTGCAATGCAGTGGCAAAAATGGTGTAATTAATATAAATGGTACATAGGTACACAACGAACGAAAGCAAAATAAATCTAGTATGATCAGGCTTACATCAAGTATTGGCTAGGCTTAAATCAAGAACTGATCAGGCTTGATTTAAGTATTGGTTAGGTTTAAATCAAGAGCTGATCAGGCTTAAATCAAGTATTGGGCAGGCTTAATTAAATCAAAATTTTCTTCATTGAAGCCCGTTTCCATAAAATTCCTAAACCAATCGCTTTATGCTTGAAGTAAGAATATTTCGGCTTAAAATCAAGCCTTATCAGGCTATATGTGCGCTATGATTAAGAATTCAGGTCTTAAAAATCCGTACTTGGTTCAAGTATTTTGTACTTGTTTTAGAAAATCCATACTTACCGTACTTTTGACACCGCTACGGCTTGATTCAGTACGGATTACTAAATGTTTTCTTTCTGTGTAGATATTATACTACATTTAATGCAGCTAGACATTGTAGCAAGGCAATATTCCGTAAATACTACTATTTAACCTATGGAACTGACTGACCTTGCTGGTAACACTATGACTGAATCACTTTTTGGAAAGAAGTATCGTACTATTATACCAGCTATATCACAACACCTGGACATAGGAGATTAACTTATATATATATGATGATATAAGTCTTTGTTATCGAATTCTCAGTCAATGGTTCTTTTAAAAAATTAGCCATATAGATTACGGAGGAAGGTGGTTACGCACCAAAAATCATCATGTGTCCTCCTAGATTAACGCAATGAAATACTTGCTTTTTATCATTATATTGATCGGTCTAGAGCCAGGAGAATATATCACACAGTTCGATTCAATAGCTTAATTAAATTTTAACCAGAGGAGTTCCTTGATCCAAAGATGAAAAACGCCGAATTTTAAAAAGAAATCCGTACAGATTTAGAACAACTAATCTATCAGGTTGGTTTAACGTATTATACAGTCTACTCCGCCCAAATTTAGCCTTTCCTATTTAGTGAAGTATAGAAATCCCAAATACAATGAACAAATAGTTGTAGCTTTAAGTTGTTGTATGGTGCAACTGACACATTATTTAACGCTCGTTGCGAACTAGCAATGTTCGACCATTGAAGTGGAATTCTCATCCCTAAATCTAATGAATACAATGTTCAAAGTTTTCAGGATTTTGGTGTCCTTCTCTGTAATAATATAATCAAAAGAAACTATGATACATTTTCTGGAAAAGTTTAATAACCAACTAAAACTCCTACATACATGTCCATGTGTTGCAATGCTGAAAGGCAAAAGGAACTTTGGTCAAAATGCATCAGCGCTATCCCAGGCATCATCACTATCATTGTCAACATCGTCGCTGTCGTTGTCGGTTGTCTTTTCACGGAGGAATAAAGTAACAAAACATCTCAGATCATCACTTGGCGCAGAGCCAATGACAAAGTGTGACAATAATCCCCTCTAAACTAACCGACAGACCGACAAACACAACCAAAGGACAGCAAAGCAAAGTACGAACCAAACAAGACATGACCACCAACAGAAAGAAAAAACAATTCCATGGACAAGACCAAACCAGAACCAACAACAGTCAGTCAGCAGTAGTGGCCCCAATAGCCACTTGGTCCAATAATCATACCGACAACAAAAAGTACCGTAAAAAAATCCAGACAGACGGCCACCGAAACCGAAACAGAGACCGAATTACCAAACTCTGACATTTAGTCCTTGTTTTCGTAACATGTTCAACATCTCTTCCTCCTCGTCGTCCACCACCCCCGCCTACTATTCCGGCTTTTGCATTACATCTGTGAGTTTGTGACAACTACGACTAAAAGTTGCTGACAAGTTTTACAGCTGTATGCAAGCCAATGTCGGTATGTCCATCTATGTATGTATGTCCATCTCAGTCGGTCAGTCAGTCCGACGATGAAATTCGGTGTAAATTGGTTAGAATATATATAGTAGCAAAAATTGCAACATATTATCCTGATATATGGGAGCAGTAGAATTTGCTGGATTACCTCAAATGCATCAAACATCGCCATTACCACCTCGTTATTTTGTTTTTCTCCTCCAAAATTTCCAAGGGAATATACGAGTATGTTTCCATGGGAACGTATTCGTTTATCGCATATGGGCAAATCCCAGAAATAGCCCACCAACCATTAAAATTGATCCAACATTAGTTTGGTTAATGGAATATAAAACTAGATGTTAAAAAATGTTTCCTCACATCATATCTCTTAATTTTATTAGAAAAAACAAGGAAGAAAGTTTCAGTCGGGTAAACCGACTAAGGTATACCCTCACTTTGTGAGTAATGTAATATTGAATATTACACAAATTATTCTGTCAATTTTTTGGGTTTAAGAAATACACCTATATTTCGCTGAACAGTAGATACTTTAAATACATTGCACTGTGCCGAATTGTAACCGTTTATATGGACTGGTATATTAACGTTGAGATAGTAAATTGTGGTATAATTTGGCCATTTTGTGTGGGAGGTACAAAAAGGGGCGTGGTGATAACGCTCATTTTTCACTGGACTATAGGCATTATAAAAGTATTACACTGTACAAAATTTCAAGTAATTGTATACACTGATATTAATGTTATAAACTGTTAACTTTTGGTGCAAAATGGTACCTTTGTGGGAGAGGTACCAAAAGGGGCGTGACAATAACGCCCATTTTTCAATAGACTGTAGGCACTATAAAAACATTACGCTGTACTAAATTTCAAGTATTTTTATACACTGGTATTAATGTTATAAGCTGTTAACTTTTGGTGCAAAATGGTGCATTTGTGTGGGAGGTACCAAAAGGGGCGCGGCAATAACGCCCATTTTTCACTGGACTGTAGGCACTATAAAAGCATTA
Organism: Eudasyphora cyanicolor; assembly: GCA_963930755.1. NCBI lineage: Eukaryota > Metazoa > Arthropoda > Insecta > Diptera > Muscidae > Eudasyphora > Eudasyphora cyanicolor. The sequence continues at coordinate 97,355,961 of OZ005734.1, forward strand.
CACTGTACAAAATTTCAAGTATTTCTAAACACTGGTATTAATGTTATAAGCTTTTAACTTTTAGTGGAAAATGGTGCATTTGTGTGGGAGGTACAAAAAGGGGAGTGGCAATTTCGCCCATTTTCCTCGAGTTGATAGCGACTAACAAACTAATACTATATGTGGAATTTCAGAAGATTCGAATACGTTTAATAGCAGTTATTAAAGAATCAATATTTCACAACATGTTAACCCTTTGTGGGGGAGGTACCAGAAGGAGTGGACCAATATGGCCCATCTTCGAACTTAGCCGGAGATAGAAAAAAATATTACCACATACGAAATTTGAAGTCAATCGGTTACTCCTTTCGAGAGTTATCGTGCGCACCAGCCAGCAGACACACAGACAGACAGACAGACGGACGGACATTGCTCATTCGACTTAAAATGAACCAAAACGGATTTCCGCCGAACATACTTGGGGTCTTAGGTCACTCCTTCGATGTGTTACACTTTTTTCCGTAGCAAATGATATATACCCTCGTCACACTAAAGTGAGGGTATAATAACGTTGTTACGTGGTTTTTATCATTATTTGTAGTGCTAACATAGATAACCCATAATATTCATTCATACACATATATTCATTCATAAATACATTTATAAATATAAAAAATCTTATTAAAAATTATGTAATTTGATTTGTTAAAATAAACATAATTTCTGCTATAAAAAGTTTGACTGGAAAAAATGTAGCGTGCGTCACATAGAGTTCACGGCTTTTGATAAAAAAAACTACAACAATTTTTGGCTGCAAATAATTTTTTTTAGAATTGTCTTATATTCATCTTTCATATAGTTATTTCATTTTGTGCGATTTATTATGCAAAATTTGCTAAAAATTACGAAAACATACCTTAACCTTCGAAGCTACTTCCATTTTTTGTAGCATGCGGCACTATAATTTGTGATAAATTTTTTCGCAACTTATACCTGTTACAAAAAATGTTTGTACTTTCATTTTTTGTAGAGTGCGTCACTATAATTTGTGATAAACTTTTCGCAACTTATACATGTTACAAAAAATTGTGTATGGCATTCGAAACAACACTCATATCCCACTAAACACTATGTATAAGTTGAAGGTATCTCTTTTGAAAGACCAAAAAATTGTTATATTTTAATCCGAAAACGCGTACGAATGTAGCGTTCGTCACGCATGATTTGCCCATATGTCCATGTATTTATTAAGTAAAAATATTGACTAGGCTTTCTCGAATCAGGCCTTATAGAAGGCAACAAAAAAACTGATATTATCAGGAAATGCGCTTATCGCATTTCGAATAACTTGAATCGTCGGTTTATTTTGCTTCTTCGGATTTTGCTTCAAAATATTATACAATACAAAAAATTGGAACTAAAAACTACCTAGATTATGAAATTTTCCAATTAAAAATAATTGTTGAAATCACCAGTGCGTATCCATCGAACCTTCGTCTGCAACTTTTGCGAAGTTAGTAGACGAATATTGAGCCTTAGACCCAATTTAAACGGTGCAATTTCTCCCTGCAACTTTTTTGAATTCTCTTTTGAAATCCGTACGTCAAATTATGCTAGTTTGACGGTGAGCCTTTGTTTCAGCAACCAGGGGACACATTTTTGTTTATCCTCTCACCTTAGAGAGGAGGGTATCTGTATATCATTTGCTACGAGCCAAAAGTGTAACACATCGAAGGAGTGACCTAAGACCCTAAGTATGTTAGGCAGATATCCGTTTTGAGTAATTATAAGTCGAATGAGCAACGTCCGTCCGTCTGTCTGCTGGCTGGTGCGCACGATAACTCTCGATAGGAGTAACCGATTGACTTCAAATTTGGTATGTGGTACTATTTGCTTCTATCTACGGCTACGTTCAAAGATGGGCCATATTGGCCCACTCCTTCTAGTACCTCCCCCACAAAGGGTTAGCATTTAGTGAAATATTGATTATTTAATAACTTCTATACTACTGAAATGAATCCTCTGAAATTCTACACATAGTATTAGTTTATTAGTCACTATTACCTCGAGAAAAACCGATGAAGTTGCCTAGCTCGTTTTGGTACCTCCCACACAAATGGACAATTTTGAACCAAAAGTAAACTGCTTATAACAGTAATATCACTTCATGCAAATACTTGAAATTTTGTACAGTGTAATGCTTTTTTGTTGTACCTATAGTCCAGTGAAAAGTGGGCGTAATTGGCACGCCCCTTTTGGTACCTCCCACACAAATGGACCATTTTGCACCAAAGTTTAACAGCTTATAACTATAATACCAGTGAATAAAAATACTTGAAATTTTCAAATCATACCAAAATTGAATAGATCATAACTTTAATACCAGTGCACATAAACGCTTACAATTCGGCACAGTGCAATACAGTGCAATACATTGAATTTCAGTTTCAATTTGTGAGTAATGTTAAATGGAATATTACACAAATTATTCTGTCAATTTCTGTGGGAGGTACCAGGGGTTTTCAAATACACCTATTTTTCCCTGAACAGTAGATACTTTGAATACATTGCACTGTGCCGAATTAGAAGCGTTTATGTGCACTGGTATATTAACATTACGAGATATTAAAATTTGGGTATGATTTGGCCATTTTGTGTGGGAGGTACAAAAGGGGCGTGGTGATAACGCCCATTTTTTACAGGGCTATGCATACTTCAAAAGCGTTACGCTGTGCAAAATGTTGTTGCTTTTTCGTGCATTTGTACTCACGCTGTAAGCTCTTAACTTTTTGTGTAAAATGGTGTTTTTGTGTGGAAGGTACGAAAAGGGGCGTGGCAATAACGTGGCGTGGGAATAACGCCCATTTTTCACTGGACTGTTGGCACTATAAAAGCATTACACTGTACGAAATTCCAAGTATTTTATACACTGGTTTTAATGTTATAAGCTGTTAACAGTTGGTGCAAAATGGTGCATTTGTGTGGGAGGTACAAAAAAGGCCGTAAATTGTTGCACAATATACGATATCAATATCTATTTATAAAAACTGTCGAATGGTTCGACGACTAAAATTTCACACAGTTTGTAAGTCAATAACTGCATTTACAAAGTCAGCAAATATTTAAAATGATGAAACACCGAAAAAAAAATTGTTCTTCATCTAAATAATAATTTAACTCAAAGAAGTTATAACATATTTTAATGAACAAATATTAACAGCCTGTTTCTGTAACTTAAAATTTTGCTTTCGTTCGCTTGCCAGACGACAAACAGCTGATTTGGGTTTCACTAACTACCATCACAACGGCAAGTCGCACGATAATATACTCGTACGAAAACGTAATCATTTCAGTGTAAATTTTGGTTTCTCTATCTCTCTTTGCTGTCATCTGGGCGAACACAAGTGTCAGATCGAGTCACTTTATTTTATTTGTCGACTGATAGGAACAATGCAATAAAAACGTTATTAAAAGCAAAAAATAAGTATATATAAATATAATTATGGTAAAAACAATTAAAAAATAATAAAATTGTATACATATGTTTACATTTTTAAGCATAAAGAAGTCAACATTGGCAGCTCGCTAAGATGGAAAAATTCATCAGTGCACAATGAGAGAGAGGTGAGAGAGAGAGAGAGAAAGAAATGAGAGTGTTGGATCAGCTCAACTGAACCACCCAGGGTTGATTTTTGGCCACCACTAGAGTAAAGGATACAGAGTTGTATTTTCTAAGGTCGACCATACAAAATGTATGCTTTTTTAGACCGGAAGTTGTGAAATTATTGACCTGGCAATTACATTATTTGCCAATTGGTAAATTGTTAACGTCATTGACGTAAAGCCAGGCGAACGAACGAACGAACCTTAGAGAAACCAAATTCCAGACGAAAGTGAGTGATTGGTTTTCTTTCGCAGAGACTTTCGTTAGAAATACAGAAACAGGCCGTAATAGTTTTTCAGCCAGAAAAATTTATACTTTATATTAAAGAATATTTTGAAAAATTAAAAAAAAAATCTTTTGAATAAAGAACATCGAGAGCTTATATTCAAAACCCTCTATCTTCAATTTTTGCAAAAATGAGATTTTTATGTTAAAATATTTGGTAAAATAAGGCGCATCTATGGTACTAATTTGGAAATAAAAAAAACAAATATTTAGATTTTATGGTCATTTTTGTAATTTCTCTATCTTACACACTTATTTTTTCTGAATGCAATACCCTCTATCTCTTTATATAATTTGGGACTATTTTTTTGTTTTCTTCTAAAAGATGGTTCTTTGGTGAAAAGAGTATGCTAAACCCGAATTTGGTTAAATTTTTTTAGTCGAAGCTTTAGTTTTCAAATTATGACTATTTTTATATCTAACCTGTGATTCCACAAGAATACCATTTTCTATGACAATTTGAAAATGGATTCAAAAATGAACCCCAAGAAATAGATAATACTTAAATAAAAAATTAATCATTAATTCATTGTTATTATTATTTATTATTTTTATTATAATATGTATAATTATATATTAAAAAAATTTGTGGAATTCATAATTTTTTTTACTATGCAAAACCCTCTATCTTTTTTATACATGAAGAATTTTTGAATATCAATACCCTCTATGTTCCATAAAATGGCTCGTGGTGCAAATATTAAAAAAAATATTATTTAGTAGTTCACGTAGTTAGGTGTAATAAACATTGTAGAACAAACAATTTTAATTTTCTTTTAAAGTAGGGATATAAACGGTTTTTTGGCTCTACTGAACAATTGTGTTTTTTAAGATAGAGGATATTGAATATAAACTGTCGACATGTTGTTTTAATAAAGACGATTTTTTGCCTGAAAACAATGAATCTTTTCTTCGGTATAAAAATTACCACAAATCGTTTTTAGTCCGTTGTATTATATTGCCAAGGATATATACACGTATTCTGTAGATTCTGTAGGACACAACGAACAGAATGCGGGAGTGGGGGTCTTAGGATAACAAACCCACTCTAATGAACCCCAAACATTGCATTATGTAGCATGACCATTACATAAGAATTGCTGTCCAACAGAATTTTAAAATATTTTAATCTACGCTGTGTATTTTTCTCTGGCTAAAATCTTGTTAATTTCCTTTAGCAACAATTTGTTTTTGGCCAGAATATTTACGGTCACAAAGCAAGCTCAAAGTCCTTTGATATTTTGTTCTTACATATTTGGGAAAAAGAAATTTGTAAAGAAAAATCCTCTTTTGTTGTCGTGATGTATGACTATGAAGAGTATTGCATTTGACATGACTGAAATGTTTTTTATGCAAAATTGAAAATTGTGAATTTGGCTTTAAATTGAGGTTGTCCACTAACACGCAATCATTTGTATGTTTTGTGTCGTATTCATTTTTCTTTGAACTACAGAAAAAAACTGGAAAATAGGGTGAGATTTCTCAACTAATTCTGTCTTAGCGATTTCGGAAAAAGATGTTGTGTTTGCAATATAAAATAGATTATTAGAACATTAGATTTTTATCACCTCAATTAAGAGATTAGCAGGGTATATATATAATTTGCTATGAGCCAAAAGTGTAACACATTAAAGGAGTGACCTAAGACCTATGCTTTGGCGGAAATTAGATTTGGGTCATTTTAAGTCATTTGAGCATCCGTCCGTCTTTCTGTCTGCTGGTTACTGCGCACGATAACTATCGAAAGGATAACCGATTGACTTCAAATTTGGGATGCGCAAATATTTTTCTTTATCTCCGACAAAAGGTCGAAGATGGACCATATTGGTCCACTACTTCTAGTACCTCCCACACAGAGGAAAACCGTCATTTTTGATATGTTTGAATTGAAAGAAAATATACTTGGAAACGATTTTTTTAAATATTATATATTTGTTAACAAATAAATTTTATTTGAAAATCAAGAAATTTTGTTTGGAACGCTTGTATTAATATATTAGAACATAATTTATTTGAATTTCACAAATAAAATATGTGTTTACACACAAACAAAGTTATTGTTTAAGAAGTTTTCCAAATATATATTTTTTAAAAAGATTTTTAAAACTTTGCTGACTTGTTCGAATATTAGTTTGTTTTTCCTAGTTTTCGTGTTAAAATGTATAGCCAAAAATGTCATTTAATTTATAAATATTCCAATTCATCACTTTTTGTCAATCCATAAATGCAACTTATATTTACGAAAAATTATTAGATTAGATTTAAGTTTAATAAAATTTTACAAACATATAAAATTTATAAAAAAGGCTCTTTGAACATCTGAAAAACAGAAAACTTGTCTTAAAGTTAAGACATTATTACATTGAAAAAAAAAATAATTACAGATTAATCTTTGTTTCGGAAATACTAGTTCCAAATAAAAAATATTTGAATGGGAGCATATTTTTGTTTTGAACAATATCCTCCCAAACATACAATATTTGTGTGTGTCAAATATTATATATTTGGAGTGTACCCTAAACATATGTATATTTCAAACCGAATATGTTTGGGACAATAGAAGAAGCGATTATTTTTCAGCGTGCACACGTAGGGTTAACATTTAGTGAAATATTGATTCTTTTATAACGTCTATACTACTTACTAGAATCTGTTAAAATTCCATACATAGTATTAGTTTAGTAGTCGCTAACACCTTCAGAAAAATGGGCGTGGTTGCCCCGCCCTTTTGGTACCTCCCACACAAATGGACCATTATGCACCAAAAGTTAACTGCTTATGGCATTAATATCAGTTCATATAAATACTTGAAATTTTTAAAAGTGTAATGCTTTGCCTAGAGTCCAGAGTGGGCGTTATTGGCACGCCCCTTTTGGTACCTCCCTCCCAAATGGACCATTTTGCACCAAAAGTTACAGCTTATAACTTTAATAACAGTACATACTTTAAGGTTATTAAATGCAATTTAAATTGATAATAATTTAAATAAAACAAAAAATAAATAAAAAAGGTGATTGGATTCGTAAGTCGGCAAACCTAGGATATGAAAACCTTTACCATTTTCATATAATAAAAATGGTAAAAGGTAATGTTGTACAGGGTATTGTAACTTTGCGCATTTGTTCGTAACACACAAAAGGAGAAGAAATAGGCTCTTCGTTTTTAAACCGATCGACTTAGAATCACTTTCTGAGTTGATTTAGCTATGTCCGTCCATCTGTCGGTGCATGTATTCTTGTAATCAAAGTGCTGGTCGCAATTATGGTCCGACCTCAACGAAATTTTGCACATATCTTTCTTTTGGCTCAAGGACAATCCGTATTATTACTTTAGAATGACAAACATTTTTAGGAAGTTGAGTTAAGGCCACCATTGGACTTGCCTACGAGTAGTACAACGAGTGTGTAAATTTTTAGCATGTAGCTATTACCGTTATCTCCAAAAACGATAGAACATTTTCGGTCCATTTACTGCTATTTACTATTTAAGCTCTACTGAAACTGTAATTTACATACGATTTTTGTTACGCATTACGCATTTTAAGGTTATCGTTTCAGATCTGGTTAATTATGATCAACATCTTCAACTCCTCCTGGGAATAAGCCTTGATGAGGAGGTGGACCTAAGTACTTTGTTGACTGAAACGGAACCAGCTTATAGATATTGAAATGTAGGACAATTTAGTATGACCAACTCAAATAAAAAATTATTTTGAGTTGTGACGTTCTTTTTCTAAATGAGCGATATGAAAAAGTCAAAAGTTTTTAAACTTGTAAACATTTTGTGCCAATTGTGAGGACGTGTAGCTCAGCCCCTGCATACCACAGGGGGCCCAAATTTAAAACTTAACTTCTTTAATATTTCTTCTACAGTTCTGTCACAATCGGTTGTCCGGTTAAGAAACGGTCGCATTATTTCCTTTTTTAATTCCTCCCACTGTGCATCGTAACTGTGACACATACATTGAGTGGCCCCCAGTTGCCTACATTTAGGCGCAAAAATATTTGCATCTGTTTTATTTGTTTTTAATTTGCCACATATGACTAAAGGTAATGATCGAAATTTAAGCGTTTGGTGACCACTTGACCACTGACCAAACGCATCTGATTTCCAACGGATGCAATTTTAAACCAAGCGATGTTTGACCGTTGCGGCTCATATAAGAGGTAGAAAGCTAGACATTTTTCTTATGTATAGACTCCAGTGTTGTAAATATAATCGACGGACTGTTCACAGTCGTTTTTTGCCTGTGATCAGTTCTCGCGCTATTAAAATCGTTAATATAATTTTTGTACTTTAGAACAGTCTTAAATGATATAAAGATAACATAATATGTAGTACTACAAACGGAGAAAGCAATTTTGGATTCTAAGATTGTGGTCAGTTCAGCAGTGACCAAAGCAATTTTCATTCGTATCTAAATTCATTAAGAGTTTTTTCGTTCTTCCGATATTTTAAAAATCACATAAGGAACTATTGACCTACACATTTATGTATATATGTATATCTATCTTTAAGAAAATACATTGTACGACCTGAGGTTAAGATAGGCAAAAAAAAAAGCCCGACTAAAAAGTTTGAAATTGGTTTTGACATATACGAGTATTGCCCGCCTATTGCAGCGGTAATACATTCAACAAAACTTTGGCTATTTTTTTTTGTGTGGTCAATATGTATGCAGGTGATCATCACATATTACAAGTGATGTGATTTTTATTATCATGACAAAAAAGATTATACAGAAATTGGGAACATACGTATTTATTTCTACGCCATTCGTTTGGTGACCCTTGACAACCGACGCCATACAAAAATATTAATCTCAAAGTTTGCTCACATACATTTACAGGTGTGGCTGGAATACGCTATTCACTCGATTGGAACTGTGACCACAGCAGTAGTGACCACAAATATTTTCAATCTTGAAAAGGTCACTTAGGACCTATGAATCTATAAGATAACGTGTGTATACTGATCTTCAAGGAGATGCGAAATCAAATATTCCGCCGGTTTTATTTTCCTATTATTCTTTCTATTATAACGGGACACTCAAGCTTACAATCGCACCTTTATCGCCTAGGACTAGCAGAAAATGACGAATGCAGGGAAAACTTCGAAACGATGGAACATTTTCTGTGTCACTGCCCGGCTTTCACACATGCAGGATCCCGATATAGTACCGATTTTCTGTAACTCGTGAGGTATACAAATATCATAAATAAGGAGCTCACAACAGGTCGATCCACTGCCTTAACCCTGCTGTTAGGTTAAGCCCGTATGGTCCAATTTTTGGCTTGTTTACTTTGTAAATTTTGAACGGTGATATATACTGACTTAGTTTCTTAGCTCACGTGGCCTATTTATGAAACAATGCTATTTTCAAAAATTCAGCTTTCTGACTCAAAGCAGGACGGAGAAAATTAAAAAATTACGAATCTTAGGTTAAGGGACCATTTGGTCCATAGTATAGTAAAATAAGTATTTATTAGTTTCTTTGGCAATATTTGTCATGACATGATGAGCAAAATGTTTTTCGGTGAGTTTTGCAAAAAAACTTGCTGCAAATGGAGCATTTTATAGCAGACTTAGATTTGCAGCAGCTACAAATTCCCCGCTTTCGAGCCCCTGAACTAGAAGTAGCATTATTTTAGGAGGCCTCTGAAACTGTGCATTGTGTTCGTATTTCTGTCAATAGGTGTGCTGAGAACTCTTGTTGAGGTAATCTAGTTCGTTTCATCATATACGCCTTAGCCGAACAAGTGCTAGTTGCCGCAAAAACTCTGGTCTCCTACGATTCCGATCAGCTGGATGTCATGAAACATCGATTTCAGAAAAAAGTATGTACGCATTCAAAGCGGCCGAACATTGTTTGCAAATACAATGTTCGGCCATCGATTTGTTTTGCATTTTGTGCTATAGGAGCCAATCATTGGATCAGCAGTATCTACGCCACCTAAAAGAGATAAAGTATAAGAAATTATAGGCAAATAAAAAAACTAGCATACCTTTTGTTGAATTGTAATAAGAAACAATTTCTGGTTTTTTCTTCAATCCACTCTCATCAACTGCAGCTGTCTTGTGCATTGTAACTAATCAATATCGCTGCTTTGTTTTTGTGGCTGATGTACGATACTAATGTTGCAATGTCATTGAATGCAAATGTAGACTTGTACAAAGGGTGTCAAATAACTCCCAGCAATTTCGGAGGAATGAAAGTTTTATTTTTACGTACTGGTCCCACATATGTAAGTTTTCTTTCATGACGTTTTTTTACCAACTCAAATGTGGAAAAAAATTGTTGCCTGTTATATTTTGCCCTTTCAAGCCTTCTGTCAAGTCCAATACAACGCATTTTGCTTGGTTCCTTTCAGACTGTGCATTTCTAGATTTACCAAGGTATGGTTGTGTTTTCCACACGTACCCTGACTTTGAGTTCACCGATAACCAAAACTTCAAACCATATCTTGCTTGCTAAAGTGTCGAAAAGAACATCGCCCCCTGAATGCAACAAGTTGCTATCAACGGTGACAGTTGTAAGACATTGGAAGAAGTTGTTGCCAACGATCCCACAATTCACGAATAGGAGCAAATTTATCGCTACTACGCATTTGTCGCCGACTCGAAACATCATCGAAACGGAGTGCACTGGTAATCATATGGAATGTCTCTTCAGACATAATTGATCGGAAAATGGGGCGCCAAAATATTGCATCAAATAAACCATGAACATCTTAATTTTTTCCGCTGTTATGATTAATTTTATATGAGATAACTATTTTTCTGAAATAATAAAAACAAGAATGAACTTACCGACATACGCCTGCAAGAATGAGCACAGCAATATACGCGCGCAATGCGTCTTCATCAATATCTCTCCATTTGTCACCAAACTTGTTGATGCCGTACTTATTAGTATTTTCAATGATAATTTTTTCTATTGGAAACGGAAAAAACAGCCAAAAAGCTGACAGCATGTCACTGCATCTAGACACTGCCAATCGAGTAGGTCCTGGTTGTGCTGAGATAATATTTTCAGCCGAAGTTCCAATAGGCTCTTGTTTTTAGCAATAAAAAAGGGATCAAAGAGCTAGCTGTAGCTAAGTCGGGTTCCTGTTCACTATCTGTTTCAGAAAAATTTGTTTCGTTATCTTCCAAAATATAATCAATATCCGAAACTGAAATATCCGAGTCACTTTCTGCATTGAGCACTTCTCGTATTTCATCTTCGTTCAAAAACGCCATTTCGTAAAAAACACTATTGAACTATTGAAAGCGACACGCAACTTGAACAAAGCACTGCAAATTTTCGTGCTTCTTGGCAACAAAAATATAAAAAGGGGAATCCCACAATTGTTTTTCACATAAGCTATGTTGAGTAAGGAAAAAATGCGAAAAGGGAAATCCCACAACTAATTTTTACATTAGCTGTCTTGAAACAAAATAGATACAACGAATAAGATGAAATTGGTATTTTGTATGAAAATTGCAGAATGAACCAAATGGTCCCTTAACCTAAGATTCGTAAGTTTTTCCTAAACTAATAGCAGGGTTAAGTGTATGTCCATGGACATGAGACGTTTAAACATCTCCTGTCTTCAACCTAAACTAACCTAACCTAGCCTTCTACTATAAAAGCTACATCCATTAAATCAAAACATGAGACATATAATACAGGGTGGCGCAGAATGAGCTATATGGTTTGAATTCTATATAACCTTTTTAATAACACTGTCTTTTTTTAATAACACTTTTTTAAAAACACGGTCCAACAAATTTAGATTGGAACAGAATAGCGACCCTATAAGTCTGGAATGGCATGTCGAGTAAATCTTTTTTGTATTCAGTGGAAGATCTTATATTGCTCCCTTTGACCAAGAAATGAAAACTTTGAACCACTGTAAAAAAAAAACTCAGACCAGTTGGTTTATTCTATAAGTTTATTCTACAAAAATGATCTACTCAACATACCCTTTCAAAATTATAGGGTCGCTATTCTGTTCCAAAAATCCTGTTGGACAGTGTAATTATTCTTTCTTTGTTTTTTTTTCGGCTTTTTGTGAAGGAGACTTGGGGAATTAATTATGAATCGAACAACGTACAAAAATAATTGAATTTTTCCGAAATTTTGCGAAAAGTTATGGAAAATATTCTAAAAAGAGCACGAATGTGCGAAGCAGAAAATGAATGTCACTTTTAGGATATCATTTTTCAAAACTAATTGCAAAAAAAACCCCAATAATATACTGTATTTAAAAAAATTATAATAATCGCATAAATAAAAAAGTTATAAACCATTTAAACCATATAGCTCATTCTGCGCCATCCTGTATCATTGTATGAACTGTAAAATAGTATGATACTGACATAGCTATTTGTGAACCAACGATTTTATATGCTTATAGACATCTTTTATTAAAACAAACTTTTTTTTAGTTTTTGGGTCCTGATTTCTGATACCATACCAAAAATAATTAAGTTTCAATAGCACCAGCACTGACTACCGCCCATACATATCTAAATTAGGCCATATACAAAGCTATTTTCTGTACGCGTAAAATTAGCGGTCAAGAGGTCGAAAATCACTTGGTTAATATCCAAAGCAATCTATTCAACTTAACAAGTAAGAAAGTTTCAGTCGGGTAAACCGACTAAGGTATACCCTCACTTTGTGAGTAATGTAATATTGAATATTACTCGAATTATTCTGTCAATTTGTGTGGGAGTTACCAGAAGGGGTTTATCAAATATACCTTTTTTTCGCTGAACATTAGATACTTTAAATTCATTGCACTGCACACTGGTTCCTGTTGTATGGGGAGGGCGGCCAAAAATACTTCTAGTTGAGGTAGAGGCTTGAAACTTAACACAAAATTTTTATAAATTTATAGTAAGATGATGTATAAAAATCAGCTGGATCGGACCACCACATCATATACCTGCCATAGGAACAATCAGTCTAAAATCGAGCTTTTGTTGGAAAAATCATGGAAAAAAATAGATATTTTATATGGATTGTTCCAGTAAATCAATAGCTGATTTTAATAGCTTCGACTTTGGCTTACATGGAAGTTTTCTTTGACCCGTAATGAAAGGATCAGAGCTTAAAAGCAATCTGTTAAATAAATCGGTATTCGTCAGGACTCTTGAAATTTTGCGCGTATGCTTCAGCCTAAACAATTTTATATCTTTGTTTTTTGGTTCTGCAGCTTCTTCAAAAAGCTCTCCAATCGACACTAAGCAATTTTGTATGATATCAGGACCATGTAATAATACCTTATGAAACGAAGGAGGAAGGTAGTGCCATGTATATGTACTGATGAGAAGATTTGCTGTTTCTAAAGCATAGTCTCCGAATTTTGCGGGATTGATATTGTAACCTGATGATAATGGCTTGCAAAATTTTTGAGCATCTGATAATCAAGTCCTTGTCAATGCCTGTTATATTGGTAGTCATATCAGGATTGTTAAAAATTTTTCTCGCAGTATTTCCATCGTTAGACGTTCCACGTCCGCCTGTCTTAGATTTGTCGATCTAATCTATACGATATATGGAGCAAATACTCAAAAATCGTATGTAAGAATGCAATGGTGACAACTCATATCGTTCCTCATGAACCACTCTTTGTAGGCATACATCTAAGCTATTCATTTGAGTTGGAGTAGCTTCGCATATGTAACATTTCGCTTAAATCATTATATGATGTCCCTAGGAAAATAATAAGATATTAGCATAGAAAACCCGAAAATAAACACACAAACATAAAATAAAAGTAACAACAACAAAACAACAACGCTTCTTGCATTTTTCCGGCGGCGTCAGTCGGTACTCGCAAAATACATGTGCTTTTTTAAAGTTGAGGTTAGGTTACCTTTTTGTATATAGCAAGACTCTGGGCACCTATCGGCACTTGAATTAAACATCTCATAGTCTTAAAATGTTAATTAACAATATACAAAAAGATTTATTGAGTTGTGAGATGACGGTCATAACGAAAACTCTAAGTAAAAACACAGCAAAGACAAACACAGAACGTCCACAATAACGTACTTAACACAATACCGATTTAAACAAAACACAACAGGAAGTACATTTACTTTTTGTTGTATAAATATAGTTAATACCTTTATTTATAATATTAATCCCTTCCATTGCACAATAACTTTGTTTTAAATGCTTTTATGAAATTTTAATTGAGAGCTCTACTTGCAAGTTGCTCACGATGCAATTCCAAAATAATATCATGCTGTCTCTTTCGATGCTATTATTGAAGAGGACAGTTAGAACAAAACAAAAACAAGAATATAGTTTAATAGCTACACCAATTATGAAAAAGTGTTGATACATTTAAAGTCAAAATTTTAACTTTGACTTTTTCATTTTTGGCCTGTGGAAGGAACCACTGTGCACTGTGCCGACTTATAAGCATTTATGTGCACTGGTATAAACGTTGTGAGACATTAAATTGTGGCATGATTTGGGCATTTTGTGTGGAAGGTACAAAAAGGGGCGTGGCAATAACGCCTATTTTTCACAGGGCTATAGACACTATAAAAACATTACACTGTACAAAATTTGAAGTATTTTTATACACTGTTATTAATGTTATAAGCTGTTAACTTTTGGTGCAAAATGGTGCATTTGTGTGGGAGGTACCAAAAGGAACGTGGCGACTTCGCCCATTTTTCTCGAGTTGATAGCGACTAATAAGCTAATACTATGTGTGGAATTTCAAAAGATTCGAATAAGTAGTATAGCAGTTATTAAAGAATCAATATTTCACAACATTTTAACCCTTTGTGGGGGAGGTACTAGAAGGAGTGGACCAATATGGCCCATCTTCAAACTTAGCCGGAGATAGAAAAAAATATTACCACATACCAAATTTGAGATCAATCGGTTACTCCTTTCGAGAGTTATCGTGCGCACCAGCCAGCAGACAGACAGACAGGCGGACGGACATTTCTCATTCGACTTAAAATAACCCAAAACGGATTTCCTCCGAACATACTTGGGGTCTTAGGTCACTCCTTCGACGTGTTACACTTTTTTCCGTAGCAAATGATATATACCCTAGTCACACTAAAGTGTGGGTATAAAAACACTAAATGGTTTCGAAGCCGGGAGAATATCCTAGACAGAATCATACACGAAAAAAAATTAATTGTAAAGTTTTTTCTTAATTTGTTTGTTAATTTCAGTTTTCATGGTTGAGTTTTTAGACAATATTTTGTGAAGTATTAGTCTGATAAAGTGGGATACGTGTTAAATTTATTTAAAGAAGAGGTTGACGTTTATAAACTTTTTCTTGCATTTTTTTATTCGATGTTTGGAATTGATACACGCTGAAAAAAATCGCTTCTGTAGTATATTGTCCCAAACATATTCCGCTTGAAACATATATATGTTTAGGGTACACTCTAAACATATAATATTGGGAACACACAAAAAGTATATATTTGGGAATATGTTATTCTAAAGAAATCTTTGTTTACATCCCAACATGTTTTTATTTGGGACTATTATTTCCGAAACAAATATTTATTCGCACATAAGAATTCAGAAAATACGTTAATTGTGTTAAATTTTTTACTAATTCAAAGTTATTTTTTAGAAATATTTTATGTTCGTAAAAATAATAATTAAAATCGTATAATCTTGTATCAAAATAAATTAATTGGAGGATTGACAAGAAATGTGACTTGGAATACTAATGGTGTTTTCTTTTCTAAAAAAAGATGTTGCCCTGTCAGAGAGCAGCATTTTAATAATGTCGCATATACCCTCTTGTACTGCTGCATTATTTATGGTCAGAATCGATAACAAAAATGCAAAAAACCAGCCTTTTAACTCACTAATAGTAAACTAAAAACAAAGAATACTCCACGGCGCCGCCTAAATAAAGCATCTGGCCAAACTTCATTATAAAAAAGCACACACGGACACACGCGGTTATTTAGGCTATTCGCTCGACGTCGAAAAAACATATGTTTTGTAGGGCAGCGTCCACCTCTTCGATTAAATACAGGGCTGAAATGTTGCATTTTTGCCCCGTGCAAGTGCGACATTTTTCACAAAAGAAAACGAAACCCTTTCACAGTGCAGCATTTATTTTACAATCGAAGACAAAAAAGCATTTTTGGCGAAAGGCATAAAAAATGTAGCATTTTTTGGCACAAAAGAAAACACCATAACTCAGAAATTTTAAATGATTGATTTAAAACATAAGTTAATGCTGCATATGGTATCATAACTGGGAGATACAATTCGAAGCCAAGGAAAAATTAAAACAGAAAATCGAAAAGTCAGCAAAACTTTTGGAAATCGTTTTAATTAAAATATGTTTGGAAAAATTCCTAAATAATAATTGTTGTTGTTATTTATTGTTGGTCTGTGCTTCTGTTATTCAGTCAGAATTTATTTTTGGTTTGAGACCATATGTTCCATTTACTTTCTGTCTATTCCAAGAAAGTAATAGAAACAAATGCAAAAATTGGTAGAGAGTTTTAATTGCTTGGTAGAATTGACTGCAGTTTCGATCGACACCACTCTATCATCTTCAGAATTCAGTAGCAATAGTGTATGTCTTTAACTTAAATCAGCTGAAATACTTGAGGAAGCAGTAAATTGAATTTAACAAGAACTGCTAACCAAACCCGTATTTTGCCGAACTAAGTCAACATACTAAAACTCTCATACCAATACATTTTTGTTTTTTGCTTGGGTTCGCATCGCGAACCACGAAAACATATGTAGTTTTGTCAACGGCTAATGCCGACGTCATCGTACCTCATGTGTTTGTATGTGTTGTTGTTATTTATTGTTGGTCTGTGCTTTTGTTATTCAGTCAGAATTTATTTTTGGTTTGAGACCATATGTTCCATTTACTTTCTGTCTATTCCAAGAAAGTAATAGAAACAAATACAAAAATTGGTAGAGAGTTTAATAATAATAATTTTATTTTTATTTAAACACATATTTTATTTGAGAAAGTTAGTTTGCAAATATAATTTGTTGTAATATATTAATATATGCGTTCCAAATATATTTTATTGATTTTCAAATAAAATATATTTGCTAAGAAATATATAATATTTAAAAATTTGTGTTCCAAATATATTTTCTTTCGATTCAAACATATCAAAAAAGGCGATTTTGCCCCGTGTAACCTTTCAATAATTTTGTGTGAAAATTTGAGATGAATCGGAGCAAAACTGCATTGATACAGTCAGCAACGCGCCTTAGTGCATCAGAACAAGTTTAAAGCGTTTTTCCTACGCTGAAAAAATCGTTTCTCTAGTATATTGTCCCTAAATTGTTCTTCTTGAAATATACAAATGTTTAGGGTACACTCTAAATATATTATATTCGGCACACGCAAATATCATATGTTTGGGAAGATTTTGTTCTTAAGAAATATTTGTATTTGTTTTTTATATAAAACAGTTTTAGGAAAGCTCTGATTATATTTAGCTAACAAAATAAGTATTTTTGCAAGCCTATACGATATTATTAAGCGAGTACAAAACAAGTACACGCTGAAAAAATCTCTCTGTAGTATATTGTCTTAATCATATTCGGCTGGAAACATATATATCTTTAGGGTACACTTTAAACATATAATATTTGGTACACACAAAAATTATATATTTGGGAAGATGTGTTCTAAACAAATCGAAGTTTACATCCTAATATGTGTTTATTTTGGTCTATTTTTGTCGAAACAAATATTCATTTGCATTTAGGTTTTCGGAAAATACCTAAATTGTGTTAAATTTTTCAGTAATTCAATATTAATTTTTTTAAAAATTTTATCGTCGTAAATATAATAAAAAATAATAATTGAAATCATATAATCTTGGATCGAAATATATACTTGGAGGATTGACAACTAATGATGGTTTGGAATACTCAGAAATTTTAAATGATTGATTTAAAACATAAGTTAATGCTGCATTTGGTATCGTAAATGGGGGGTTCAAAACAAAAAAAAACTAAAACTGAAATTCGAAAAATTCAAGACAAGTTTCGAAAATTTTTTTTAAATAAAATATATTTGGAGAAATTCTTAAACAATAATTTTATTTGTATTGAAATACATGTTTTATTTGAGAAATTTAGTTTATTGTAACATATTAATATACGAGTTCCAAATATATTTTATTGATTTTCAATTACAATTTATTTGCTCAAAAATAAATGATATTTAAAAATGTGTGTTCCATATATACAGGGTGGCTGATATGTAATGCAACAAAGTAAAGCGCTATATTTATTTATTTTTTTTTAAAAAATGTCGGAAATAACATAAAATTTTAGAAACAGTTTAGATTTGTTCGAATTGGGCACCTTTGGCACGAATTATGGCCTTCAAACGGCCGACAAAGCCATCACACGCTGCACGAAAGTGGCTCTGCGGTATTTTGTCCCATTCCCGGCAAGCGCCGTCTTGAGATGATCGATACTTTGGTATTTTTTAGTGCGAACCTTACTCTCTAAAATGCCCCAGGCGCAAAAGTCCAACGGATTGAGATCCGGAGATCTTGGTGGCCATTGTGAGGTAGAAATGAAGCGAGGAACCTCCTTTTTAAGCCATTCTGGGTTGACGCGTGCTGAGTGCGATGGTGCTGAGTCCTGTTGGAATGTCCATGGTCTGCGGCCGAAATGTTTATCTGCCCAGGGCTTCAATACTGTCTTTAGGACATTTTCCCGATAATATTCGGCATTTATTTTGACCCCATGGTCGATGAATACGAGCGGGGAGCGACCATCGGCCGTTACGGCGGCCCACACCATTACCATCGGCGGCGCTTGAGTTCTGGTGGCCAATCGAAGGTGTAAATTTTCATTTTGTTTGTTCACAAACTGCTCAATTTGGAATGGCTTCTCATCGGAGAAAACCAAATTCGGTAACTGGCCACTTTCGTGCAATCGAAGCAACTCCTTGGCTCTTTCCAGTCTAACTTTTTTTGTGCATCGGTGAACTCTTGCACTTTTTGGAACTTCAATGGCTTTAGTCCAAGCTAATTTTTTAATATGTGTTGTATCCGTTCTCGCGATATGTTCAGCTCACGAGCAATTTTTCTACCACTGCTGCGTGGATTTCGATCAAATCTGGCCTTCACTTTTCGGATCATTTCTGGTTTGTTACCGTTTTTTTTCGTCCACTTTTTGGACGCGATGCAACCATGCCAGTATCACGGTAACGAGCAATGGTACGAGAAACAAAAGATTTATACACATTTAAATGCTGGAGGGCTCTAACGATAGCCACTTGTGTTTTTCCACCCAAATATAAAGCAATCACACTATCACACTTGAATTCCATCACGAATAAATTATTTTCTGAATGCAATAGATCAAAATGCTTTTGTAAGCCTGTAAACAATAAAATGAACTGTCACTGAAATAAATCTGTCAGCTATCAGACTAGCGGTTTAGAAATGATAGCAACCTGAAGTTGGTTGCAATACATATTTCTTTCTCCCTGTATTTTCTTTCGATTCAAACATATCAAAAAAGGCGATTTTGCCCCGTGTAAGGAAAGGTCGGGCGAAGCCAACTATATGATACCGTACAACACCTTGTTAGAGCAGAATAAGCTCAGATATTGTAAATATAAATATGAGGTAATTACCTTATAAATCTGAATATAAACACAATTTTCTATGGAAACATTTATATATGGGGGCAATTTCGATCTAAACCGATTTTGACCAATTCCAATAGGTTTCCTCCCGGCTGTGAAAAAATCCTTATTGCCAAATTTTAGCAGGATCGTAGTGAAATTTCGACCTGTACTTAACGAACAACTTAAGATGGACAGACGGACAGCTAGTGATTCTGAGTAGAACGGTATATTTTAAGCTGCAGTATTTTTTACAAATCTGCCAAAAAAAAAAACAATTTATAACCCTCTGTAACATAGTGTGGTGCAGGGTATAATAACTAACGAATGAACTGGTTGCTTGAAGCGAACATAATTTCCAAAAATTGCGGTATATTAAAACAGAGGCAGTTATTGATGAACATTTTATCATGATTTCATGTTGAATGAATTGTCATATTAGTTGCAGCTTGCAAGTCAAGCATCAACAAATAAATAATAAAAAATTGATCCCATTTTTTTCTGTTTTTTAACAAAGCTATATCTTATTTTCAAAAACATGAATTCACGACTAAGTAGAAATATAATTCCAGAAATTTATGTTATTTAACTGCCGGAGTCGGTGCAGGAGTCGGAGTCGAGTAGTTTTGGCTCGACTCCGCAGCCCTGTGCGCGAAGCAGGAAATGAACATCACTTACAGGATATCATTTTTCAAAACTAATTGCAAAAAATTTCCCTATAATATACTGTATTTAAAAAAAATTATAATAATCGCATAAATAAAAAAGTTATAAACCATTTAAACCATATAGCTCATTCTGCGCCATCCTGTATCATTGTATGAACTGTAAAATATTATGATACTGAGATAGCTATTTGTGAGCCAACGTTTTTATATGCTTATAGATATCTTTTATTAAAGCAAACTTTTTTTTAGTTTTTGGGTCCTGATTTCTGATTCCATACCAAAAATAATAAAGTTTCAATAGCACCAGAACTGACTACCGCCCATACATATCTAAATTAGGCCATATACAACGCTCTTTTCTGTACGCGTAAAATTAGCGTCAAGAGGTCGAAAATCACTTGGTTAATATCCAAAGCAATCTATTCAACTTAAAAAAACACTACGTTTTAGTATAATAAGCCCATCCCTCTAGATGTCATGCTGAAGCTAACAAGTAGTAAATTTATGATCGGCCTGTGGTATAGCCGTCAAAAGTATTTTAAAACCAAAAAAAATGCCTAATTTTGTTGTCTTCGAGTTATATGTAGTCGGTGCGCAGACGTGATTAAACTGATCAATAATAGGAAAATTTAAAATTGGTATTCTTTGATAAGTCAACTTTTAGTTGAAAATTGCTTTCTTTATACACCACCATGCATAAAATAATTGTTTTATATAATAATACAGAAACAAAATGGTTTCGAAGCCGGGAAAATATCCTAGATAGAATCATACACGAAAAAAAAATAATTAAAAAAAATTAATTGTAAAGTTTTTTTCTTAATTTTTTTGTTAATTTCAGTTTTAATGGTTGAGTTTTTAGACAATATTTTATGAAGTATTAGTCTGATAAAGCGGGATACGTGTTAAATTTAATTAAAGAAGAGGGTGACGTTTATAAACTTTTTCTTGAATTTTTTTTCGATATTTGGAATTGATAACCTTCCAATAATTTTGTGTGAAAATTTGAGATGAATCGGAGCAAAACTGCATTGATACAGTCAGCAACGCGCCCTAGTGCATCAGAACAAGTTTAAAGCGTTTTTCCTACGCTGAAAAAAATCGTTTCTCTAGTATATTGTCCCTAAATTGTTCTTCTTGAAATATACAAATGTTTAGGGTACACTCTAAATATATTATATTCGGCACACGCAAATATCATATGCTTGGGAAGATTTTGTTCTTAAGAAATATTTGTATCCATCTTGATATTCTTTTATTTGCATTTAGGTCTTCAGAAAATATATCATTAATTTTAAGAGAACTTTTATATTTTTCAGTAACTTTAATTAGTAAGTAAAGTTAATTTGTATATATATACATTTTAGATGTTCATAAACTTCCTTTATGATATAAATGGTATAATCATGCATAATGATACATTTCTTGATGGGTTGACAACACATGATGACTTAGAATAAATAAAAATTATAAATTAGTGCTTTAAAACAAATGTAATTGCTACTTAAGTCATTTTAAATGATAAGGTGTAACTCGAAATCAATGAAAAATTAAATTCGAAAAATTTGCAACATTTTGAAAATGAAGTTTTGGACAAATTCCTAAACATTAATTTTATTTGTATATCTGCACGTATTTTATTTGGGAAAATTAGTTTGCAAATATATTTTTAATAATATATTCGATTTTCAAATAAAATTTTTTTCTCAGAAATATATAATACTAGCATTTCAATTCCCGGCATTGCCCGGGTTGTGTTTTAATACCGTGATTCAAACTTCGTAGGGTGGAAGATATTATAATAAACATCGAACCAGAACAATTTTAAAGCAGGTCCATATTCTAGTGTGAAAATCCTTAGCTCTGACTACCACAAACAATAACTTAACATTACTGTAATATTTCTTAAGTTTTTCAATTTTAAGATATATACTAGTTTCAGTGGCCATGGAGTCCCATATTCTATTAACTGACGTCGGTACCGACCATAACTCGAATAAAAAACCGGTAAGGAAAGGCTAAAGTCGGACGGGGCCGACTATATAATACCCTACACCACTCTCGTAATATTGAATAACTCTGAAATATAAATTTTGTAGTTAATGTTTAAATTGTTTATTCTAAATTTCTAAACGATTGGATGTAAAATACAGCTTATATAGAACTAAAGAGCCAAATCGGACGAAACATATATATGGGAGCTATAGCTAAATCTTAACCGATTTTCTTCAAATTCGGCAATGTTGGTTCATGGATCAAGAAACTCTACCATTCTAAATTTCAAAACGATTGGATGTAAAATGCAGCTTCTATAGGACTAAAGGGCCAAATCGGACGAAAGATATATATGGGAGCTATATCTAAATCTGAACCGATTTTAACCAAATTCAATAGCGATCTTAACAGCTGCGAAATACTCTAAACTGCAAAATTTCAGAACGATCGGAGTGAAATTGCGACCTGTAGTCGACGAACAACTTTACATGGACAGACAGACAGACTTTAAGCTGGGTCTAGCTGTGTTATTTTCAGGTGTTAGAAACATCTGCCGCGAAACAAACTTATAATACCCTGTACCACAGTGTGGTGTAGGGTATAAAAAATAGTCAATTGTAACATATATTTTTGGTTCTCAAATACTTTTGTCAAAATTTCGATATAATTAAAAATTGATCATGTGCATACGTACATATTGACCAAACTGAAGAATTAGCAAATTTTTTGTTAAATATATCGAAACGACTTTAAAAAATTTTTTGGTTTCAGTTTTTTGTCAAACTTGTCGTTAGGCCGGACAACGCATTTACTTGATGATCGGTATATGTATATACGCATATGTGTAGGAAGAATCAAAAATATTTTAAAGAATGTTGCTATGCGTGAAAGAATTAAAATTGTTTTGGCCACTGCTAAACTGATCACAAAAAAAGCCAAGAAATCGACTATGTGGATAGTCCCTAGGTATTACAACACCCCAATCTATACATACGCAACTTAAGCAAATGTCTAGCTTTCTACCTCGTATAGGAGCCGCAACGGTCAAACGGTCAAAAGTCGCTTGGTGTAAAATAGCATCCGTTGGAGATCAGTATATACACATAAATTAGTAGGATCGCAGCTCATAAGGGACTTTTAAACTACAGAAACAGGGGTAATAGTTTTGGTCACTGCTACACTGACCACAGTCTGAGAATTGGCCGAATTGACCGATATATTTTGAAAAGGCTTTATAAATTTTAAGACGCGGTTTTATGTCCAGTTTGACCTTAGACTGGACAGCAAATAGTTTTTTCGCATTTGCTCTGAGGTCAGTATGCACGTATACATTTTTAACTTATTGGCCCCTAAGAAACTTTTAAAATTAGTGAAATAATGAAAATTGTTCTGGTCACTGCTACACTGACTACAGTCAGAGAATTCAAAATTATTGTTGGCGCATATTTACAAAGATTTAACTTTGTATCTTGTAGGTGGCTTCTAAAAGGACAAAAACAATACTGAAGTTTTTGAAAGCGATAGAAATGACCACGGCCCAAAACACGAATATGTGAAAAGTTCGTGGTTTATACAACACTCTGTGCAAGCGTGTGGAAAATTTCAGCTTTCTAAAAGCCTGAGCGGAGGAAAATCGAAATAGCCTATTGATTTAAAACAATTGTTTTATTCTGAAATGTAACAAAAAACAAAAAATTTTAAAAAATCTTAAAAATTACTTTCAAATTTTGTTCTTTTCGTTTTTAGCAGGTTTGCCTTTAAAAAAGTAGTACAAAATATTTTTTGAGATTTTTCCCCTATTTTAAGGTTTTTGTTTGTGCCAGCGAAACACAATTTTTTTGTTGAAAAAATCTACTTTTTATACCCTCACTTTAGTGTGACGAGGGTATATATCATTTGCTACGGAAAAAAGTGTAACACATGGAAGGAGTGAGGTAAGACCCCAAGTATGTTCGGCGGAAATCCGTTTTGGGCCATTTCAAGTCGAATGAGCAATGTCCGTCCGTCTGTCGGTCTGTCTGTCTGTCTGCTGGCTGGTGCGCACGATAACTCTCGAAAGGAGTAACCGATTGACTTCAAATTTCGTATGTGGTAAAATTTTTTATTTCTCCGGCTAAGTTCGAAGATGGGCCATATTGGTCCACTCCTTCTGGTACCTCCCCCACAAAGCGTTAAAATGTTGTGAAATATTGATTCTTTAATAAGTGCTATTATACGTATTCGAATCTTCTGAAATTCCACACATAGTATTAGTTTGTTAGTCGCTATCAACTCGAGGAAAATGGGTGAAATTGCCACGCCCTTTTGGTACCTCCCACACAAATGCACCATTTTGCACTAAAAGTTAAAAGCTTATAACATTAATACCAGTGTTTAGAAATACTTGAAATTTTGTACAGTGTAATATTTTTATAGTGCCTACAGTCCATTGAAAAATGGGCGTTATTGTCACGCCCCTTTTGGTACCTCTCCCACAAAGGTACCATTTTGCACCAAAAGTTAACAGTTTATAACATTAATATCAGTGTATACAATTACTTGAAATTTTGTACAGTGTAATGCTTTTATAATGCCTATAGTCCAGTGAAAAATGATCGTTATCACCATGCCCCTTTTTGTACCTCCCACACAAAATGACCAAATTATACCACAATTTAATATCTCAATGTTAATATACCAGTCCATATAAACGGTTACAATTCGGCACAGTGCAATGTATTTAAAGTATCTACTGTTCAGCGAAATATAGGTGTATTTCTACCCTTTCTGGTACCTCCCACAAAAATTGACAGAATAATTTGTGTAATATTCAATATTACATTACTCACAAAGTGAGGGTATACCTTAGTCGGTTTACCCGACTGAAACTTTCTTACTTGTTTCTAATATGTTTCATAATTTCCTTAAATTTGTTTAGGGTCATTCGGAAAAGTAACTTCCAAGAAAATTTTAATTTAAAAAAAATAGAAAACTAAGTCATACACATTTTTTGTTTTGATTTTATGGAATAGTACGCCTCAACCTATACAAAAACAAAAAAAAAATCTTGCAAAGTGTTTCAGAGACGTTATATCTTCAACATGTTAATTCAGGAGAATAGATTCACTAACGACACCTGGCAACCATAATATAAATGAGTTTTCACTAAGAATGTAAGTGCAAATTTTCAATTCTAAAAAGTACGTTTTCCTTTTCGAAACAACCCCTTTTCAAAGGCTATGAAACTTTTACCATTTTGTGTAAAGTAGATTATTACTATGAAATCTACAAGGTTTTCATATTTTTACAGCATTTATAATGGGAAAACTTCGAATTATATACGTAGATGATGGCGTCATACTCCTTTAATGTCCACATAAATCTTTATTAAAAGATTTTCAAATAACTTTGTTTTTCTTTCCGGAATTTTACGGCAACTCTTTTTGCAATTAAGACTTCATCCATCACTCAACACAGCGTCCAGATTCCAGACTGTAGACTCCGGTTGTAATTTTCCCTTGTGCAGCAACTTCAAGTTCAGACAAATTTCTTAATATCCTTATACCCCAACTGCCCTCATAATCTGATGAAAAATAATAAAGGGCGCCATAATAAAAGAGGGGTTGTTGAAGCCATGACAAACATGCGAAAGATCCCAAACAACATATGGGGGACATTATTTGTTATGGAAAATGTGTGTTTGTGTGAGATAGAAAGAGTGTGCCATACACATTCGTACGCAGTAAATCCGCATAATAAAAACGAATTAGCATACTTTTAGGGGCATTATTAAACATGTGATTAAAGTTGGTGCGTGAATAACGAACAACCACAAAGACAACTGACAAAAGAGAGGCGAGAAGTTATATACTTACATACATATATACTCGTATGTTTATACAATCCGGGCGGAAAAACTTCACATAGAGTTGTGGAAACTATGCAGACAGGACGGCAATTAAACGAAGGGGACTGACGATAAACTATAAAACTAAAAACAAACAAAGAATTGAAGGAAATAAACATGAACAAATAATAAACACTTCTGCACACCCACTCACAGATACACACTGAAATTGCTTGCAAAGATTTGTGGACCACCGGGGGGCTAACCACAGATAAATGTACTCGTATCTTACGCCACATCATGGAATGGAGTCAGAAGTTTTAAGTGCTAGTTACCCAGTAAGTGCTACCAGTTTTCAAACCAAATTCCGCAAAATGATTCAATTAAGATGAGTTATACAGATAAAATGCGTTTAGTGAAAGGAAAGGGAATTATCCTTATTATATCATTGAAAGAAAAGTATCCTAGTATTGAAGTTAATAGGAAGTATTTGCTTGGAGCCAAAGGCAACAAAAAATATTTAGTTTACGTATGACATATTTCGCCGTGATTGCATACGGACGTGGTCCAAATGATTATTTTTCCGTTAATTAAAGAAGAGTAAAAAAACAATAAAACTCTATATAAATAACAACAACAATTCATTAAAAACAGAAAAAGGGGGTAGTGGTTTGTAAAGTGTTTGCTGTCTCGGCAATGAAGGTAATGGTTGTGTTGCAAAACGACCACCATTCATTGCGACCACGGAAAATCAAAGTACGAGTTCAACCAAGTACATTGTCGCTATCAACCAACCCAAAGAAGTGCTATTGCACGCAAAGAAAAAATTCGTTCTGCGAAACGAAATATTAGACAACTACAATTCTCGTTTACAACGACTGAAATTTCTTTTGGTCAGAATATGTTTCTGTCACAAACGAGAATTGTAGTTGTCTAATATTTCGTTTCGCAGAGACGAATTTTTTCTTTGCGTGTGAGTGAAGAAAGCAGCGATGACGAAACAGGCTGGCAAGACGTATCCAGTAACAAAAAAAAAACAAGAATCCTCTAGACGTTCTTCAACAAAAACAAAAACTACAACGCACTACTGATGGGCTTAGCACACCAAGTACAAAACTCGCCGCTTTAAGTGATGATGAAGATAAATCGAAGAAGGAAGATACTGCTGCTCGATCACCTCAACTTTCACCAATATTTGTTCCAAATGTAGCAAGTATCTAGAAAATGTTTAAAAAAACTATAAAAGTATAGTAAGGAATTTAATTAATCACGTAGGGATTGGTCAGTTTTGGCTTTCGATTAAATCTATTGATTCTTACCGAAACATTTTGAGGCATCAAAGATTGCATACCCTATATACCAACTAAAGCAGTGGAGAGCATTAAGTGTAGTAATTAAAGCATGTCTTCTTACAAATTCAAAGCAACCTCTTTCAATGTTCTTCGTAGACCTACAGGGTGGCTGATATGTATTGCTACCAACTTCAGGTTGCTATCATTTCTAAACCGCTAGTCTGATAGCCGACAGATTTATTTCAGTGACAGTTCATTTTATTGTTTACAAGCTTACAAAAGCATTTTGATCTTCAGATTCAGAAAAAAAGTTATTCGTGATGGAATTCAAGCGTGATAGTGTGATTGCTTTATATTTGGAGGGAAAAACACAAGTGGCTATCGTTAGAGCCCTCCAGCATTTAGATGTGAATAAATCTTTTGTTTCTCGTACCATTGCTCGTTACCGTGATACTGGCAGTGTTGCATCGCGTCCAAAAAGTGGACAAAAAAAAGGGTAACAACACCAGAAATGATCCGAAAAGTGAAGGCCAGATTTGATCGAAATCCACGCCGCAGTGGTAGAAAAATTGCTCGTGAGCTGAACATATCGCGAGAACGGGTACAACACATATTAAAAAATTAGCTTGAACTAAAGCCATTGAAGTTCCAAAAAGTACAAGAGCCCACCGATGCACAAACAAAATTAGACTGGAAAGAGCCAAGGAGTTGCTTCGCTTGCACGAAAGTGGCCAGTTGCCGAATTTGGTTTTCTCCGATGAGAAGCCATTCCAAATTGAGCAGTTTGTGTCCTAAAGACAGTATTGAAGCCCTGGGCGGACAAACATTTCGGCCGCAGACCATGGACATTCCAACAGGACTCAGCACCATCGCACTCAGCACGCGTCAACCAAGAATGGCGTAAAAAGGAGGTTCCTCGCTTCATTTCTACCGCACAATGGCCACCAAGATCCCCGGATCTCAATCCGTTGGACTTTTGCGTCTGGGCCATTTTAGAGAGTAAGGTTCGTACTAAAAAATATTAAAGTATCGATCATCTCAAGACGGCGCTTCGCCGGGAATGGGCCAAAATACCGCAGAGCCACTTTCGTGCAGCGTGTGATGGCTTTGTCGGCCGTTTGAAGGCCATAATTCGTGCCAAAGGTGGCCAATTCGAACAAATCTAAACTGTTTCTAAAATTTTATGTTATTTCCGACATTTTTTGCTTTTGAACAATAAAATTTTTGAACAATAAAATTTAAAAAAAAAAATTAGAAAAATATAGCGCTTTACTTTGTTGCATTACATATCAGCCACCCTGTACTTCTACTTTTCCAAATCGAATACGCCTCTTGGAAGTGTGACCCTAATGAAAATACCTGCAACAACTCGTAAGTAATATCTTTTCCTTTTTGTGATTGGTTTACCGAAATGGCAACATTGATTGTTTACTCCATATGCTCCAACGATGGTCGCTAATATCCGAATCAAGAAACAAACCTTTTGGCTCCAAAAAAACTCGGGATAATGTAGTCTAATTTAGATGTAATCCATGGATAAGATAATTTTGCCCAATGATATGGCTCTGTACAATGTACAATTACCGTGTATATAGGATGAACCCAACACATTGGCCAACATTGACAGGGTTCGCGTCGACGTCGTACGATTTAAATTCTTTATATTTATTTCTCGGACAAAAGGAAGATAATTGTTAATGCCAGTGACCGGTAAGTATTGTTTGTAGATACTCCTATTGCTATTTAATTTTACTAAATGATTTATTTTACATTTATATTTTTAGATCAAGCGTGCATACAGATTTTACAGTTCAAAACGCTTATCAATATATTGGTTGAATAACTTCAGGTTGGAATTCTGATTGCACACAGAATACAGTTTGGTTGCCTCAACCGAATTATTTGCCAACCGATTTTTGGGTGACGTAGGGGATGTTGGAAACCAAGCAACGGCCTGATCGGTTTTAACCTGGCAAAACACAGAGCTTATCTTGGCTTACACATCATCTCAAGTGGATACTGACCTCCGAGCTTTTATAGCTCAGGTGTCACCTGGGTAGCTGACTCTGACAACCGTTGGATCAGTGAGCAAAAATGTACCGCAAACTGTTCATCCAAAGAACATTAAAAAATGGTTGGAGCATTGTGCTTGTAACTCATCTCCGGAAAATTATCAATACAATGAAAACGAAAAGTAGAAGAAAAATACGGACCCCCCTAAAGTTGACGACCCACGCAAACGTTTTAAGGACCATGATTTAAGAATATGTACCTGGAATGTCCGAACCCTAAACTGGGAAGGTGCATCAATACAACTGGCGGATGTCCTCGAGATATATAAAGCTGATATAACAGCCATCCAGGAAATAAGATGGACAGGTCAAGGAGTATTCAAAACTAATAACTGCGACATATATTACAGCGGTCACTACTCCAAGCACGAATTTGGATGTGGTTTCGCAGTGAATAAGAGGCTAAGAAATCTTGTCTCCAGGTTCACTCCAGTAGACGAACGTCTGGCTACAATCCGCATCAAGGCTAAATATTTTTACATCAGCCTAATATGTGCCCATGCTCCGACAGAGGAAAAATGCGAAGATACCAAAGATGGTTTCTATGAGCGCCTGGAACAAGCCTATGACCGCTGCCCTAGCCATGACATTAAAATTGTTCTGGGGGATTTTAATGCCAAAGTAGGAAGGGAAAGCATCTATGGACCTACTGTCGGAAAATTCAGCCTACATGAAAACACCTCCGAAAACGGACTGAGGCTAATCGACTTCGCAACAGCGCGTAATATGGTTGTAAGCAGTACCAAATTCCAACACTTAAACATCCACAAGGAAACATGGCTGTCGCCAGATCATGTTGTGATTGACGGCAGGCACGCGTCAAGTGTGTTGGATGTTCGATCGATCCGTGGTGCCAACATAGATTCGGATCACTACCTAGTAGCAGCTAAGGTACGCACTAGGCTAAGTGCATCAAGAACTGCGCGTAACAATGCACAGAGAAAGCTTGACGTCAAGAAGCTGCATACGCAACAGACAGCAGATGCATTTTCCGATCAATTGTCTCAATTACTCCGAGCAGACACACCTCCCCCCGATAATATTAGTGAGCAGTGGAAACATATTTCACACTCAATGTCGACAGCAGCCAAGGAAACATTAGGGTACCGAGCACCACTCCCACGGAACCCATGGTATGACAATGAGTCCAAGCAGGCTACAGAGGCAAAGAATGCCGCCCATTACGCAATGCTGCAGGGTGTAGAAACCAGAGCTGCAAGGGAGAAATATCGGAGTTTAAGAAGGGAGGAAAAACGACTTTTCCGGCAAAAAAGAAAAGAATTGGAGTTGCGCGAGTGTGAGGAGATTGAATGGTGCAGGAATAGAAACGATGCCCGAAAATTCTATCAAAAAGTTAAACATCAAACAGAGGGCCAAAATGATGTTATAAACACATGCAGAGATGGAAATGGGAATCTGGTTGTGGATACTGATAGTGTACTAAGGATATGGAGGGAGCATTTTTATAACCTATTGACACCAGAATGTTATGACGTTGAAGAAGACTGCACACCAATCATAGAAGACAACATTGAATGCCAATTACCCAGCATAGAAGAAGTGAGGATAGCAATCATGCACCTTAAGAATAATAAGGCTGCTGGCGCCGATGGGCTACCTGCTGAGCTCTTCAAGGCTGGAGGTGGTGAGTTGATTAGGAGTATGCATCAACTCATGTGCGCAATCTGGCAACAAGAAAGCATGCCCGAGGATTGGTCCCTCAGTGTACTTTGTCCCGTTCATAAAAAGGGAGATCGCACGGTATGCACCAACTACCGAGGCATAAGCCTGCTCCAAATTGCATACAAAATACTCTCAAGCGTTTTATGTGAACGCCTTAAGCCGCATGTGGATAACATCATAGGAGCATACCAATGTGGCTTTAGGCCTGGTAAATCGACCACCGATCAGATTTTCACATTGCGTCAAATTCTGGAGAAGTCTCGAGAAAAACAAATCGACACGTACCACCTCTTCGTCGACTATAAAGCCGCATTTGACAGTCCTATAAGATCAAAGCTGTTCCAAACCATGACTGACTTTCGTATCCCCGCAAAACTAGTACGTCTTTGCAGAATGACGTTAACTGACACAAAATCTTCAGTTAAAATAGGGAAGGACCTCACCGAACCTTTTGATACGAAGCGAGGCCTCAGGCAAGGTGACAAGCTATCTTGTAATTTGTTCAACATCCTGCTACAGAAAATTATTGAAAACGCAGCAGCTGTTACCGAGTTGAATTTAGGGAGCACACTAATAACATCACAAAGCATGCTTCTCGCTTATGCTGATGATATAGACATCATTGGCAGAAATTTGAGAGCAGTAACTGTGCCCTTTGCAAGTATAGAAAAAGAGTTGGCTAAACTGGGACTGATAGTTAATGAGGACAAAACCAAATTATTGGTTGCAACAACTAGAGAAATGTCGCGACAACATCCTAGCGGCAGAGTGGAGGCTGGCAGTTGCAACTTCGAGGTAGTTGATGAATTCATATACCTCGGTTCCGCCATTAATAAACATAATGATACAAGCCTCGAAATAAAAAGAAGGATTATGTTAGCTAATAGGTGCTACTATGGGCTAAACAAACAACTAAACAACAAAGCCCTCTCTAAACGGACAAAAATTACCCTGTACAACACGCTTATACTACCCGTGCTTCTCTACGGTGCGGAGACATGGGTACTAGCGCAAGCAGATGAAGCTGTTTTAGGTGTTTTTGAGAGGAAAATCCTTCGAAAAATATTCGGTCCCGTTTGCGTAAATGGCGAATATCGCCGCCGAAACAATAGTGAGCTGTATGAGCTTTATGCTGACATGGGCGTGGTAGTGCGCATTAAGGTCCAAAGATTGCGGTGGTTAGGCCATGTTATGCGAATGGATGGAAATGCTCCAGCGTCACGAATTTACGGCGGAAATTTCCAAGGACCGCGCAAAAGGGGTCGTCCAAGGCTCCGGTGGTGTGACCAAGTCGAAGAAGATTTAAGAGGACTTGGAGTAGTTAACTGGAGAGCACGCGCACAAGACCGAGACGCGTGGAATTCTACAATAAACGCGGCTAAAGACCTACTTAGGTTGTAGATAGCCATCTAAGTAAGTAAGTAAGATTTTTGGTAGTTCTGTCTACTATCATGCGATTCCATCAGGACAACCAATATTTTGGTTGTGGTATACTTCTGCTTCCATGTTGACAAGAATCATATTTGGTTGCGCCAACTACGAAAATGGTGGCTTATATATATTTGACACACATTTTAGTACACGAAAAAAACACAAAACTTTTATGCAAATATCGCTTAATCCTGTGCTTTCAATTTCATGATTGTTGTTTTTATTTATGTAAAACATTTTGCACAACATATTCTGCATTCCACACATTATTATCCACACGAGATTATTTTTGATTACCTATACCGTTCTTGAACAAAATGTTGAAGATTTTTTATGTCGAGTAATTTTATTTTTAGTTTGTATCAGCAAAAGAATAGCAACCAAGCTTTTGGTTGTATTTCCCAAAATACATTTGGGAAATGATTGGGATAACCAATAAACGATTATTTATTAATATTTTTTCTGTTGTAGTAACCAATTATACGTTGCAATAATAATCTTTGGTCTATTGATACAATTTATGTTGTCAAGAATAAAACATTGGTTGTCACAACCAAAAATCTATCATATGGTACTATAATGAAAAATTAAAATCGGTTACCACAACTAACCGAGTGTCAATGAAAAAAACAATCTTAATTCGATTGATACAACCATCGATTTAGTTGCAAGCATTTTCATTTGATCGTATACATGTTATTATTGTTGTTTCAACTAATTATTTATAAATACAACCGGCAGACTGTGTAGGCAATATTCTTTTTGTTGCTAGTACTATTTTTTTATTGTTACAATCGAATTCCAACCAAGTATTCTCCTGGGTGTGATATACTCTTCTCAATATCAGGAAAATATAAAGTTTGTATTTCTTTTATTAAAATAAAAAAGAAAAAGACATATGCTAGAATAACAAAAATAGTTTGTTCTTCCGGCCGCTTTTTTCTGTTAAATAATAGCAAAATAGTTTTTTTGTTAAAACGACTGTTTTAGTTTGCTATAGTAGCAGGCAAATTTGTGTGCTAAAATAACAACCATAGGGTTGCTAAAATAACAGACGAAGTCTGCTTTCCCTTTTCCAGCAGACACAGACTGTTGAAACAACAAACATTTTTGCTAATGATACTCACAAAATTCTTTGAGTGTATACATTAATTTATAGATACTTAGCTCCTAAATGACTTTTGAAAGATTGAACATTGTTTTGGTCACTAATTGACTGGCATAGTAAAAAATTCTGTAAATATGAAAGCATAATCCACACACACCCTTAATTGGACGTTATGTGTGCAAACTTTCAAATTAATACTTTTTTTCGGGTCAGTGGTCAAGAGGTCACCAAACGTTCTAAATTTCTAGATATTCTGTTTAGTCATTATAATAAAAATCTTATCACAAAATTCTAAATCTGATCACGTGCATACATTTTTATATATATACCGCAGTAATTGGCGAGCGATATATTTCGAAAAGACTTTTAAAAATTTTTGTCGGGGTTTTTGTGCACCCTTGGCCTCAGACCGTACGATGCCTTTCCTTGAAGATCGCATTGTCCACATATATGTACGTAGTATGTACGACAAATATCGCGAATTTTTAATTTCCGCGGGCTTCGTGCATTTGATTTTTGATATTTTTGTAGCGTTATGTTGGTACTCATGTCCCTTACTTATGCTGACAAGGTCGGCCATTTTGAATGTTTAGTTAATATTTGACAGCTGTTGAGCTTGGATGTGTTTTAACCTGTCTTCGATTTTTATCTATTTCAGAAAATGGATCAAAGAATCTGCATCAAATTTTGTGTGAAAAACAAAATAAAGTGCGCTTACGCATTCCGAATGTTGACTGTGGCATATGGTGAAGCTAACTTGCACCAAAGCAACGTTTATCGGTGGTACAAAATGTTCTTAGAGGGCCGAGAAGATGCGAAGGACGAACAGCGTGCCGGACGCCCGAGCACGTCAACAACAGACGAAAACATTGATAAAGTGAATAAAATAATATTGGCCAATCGACGAATTACCATTAGAGAAGTTGCTGAGGATCTAAACATATCGATTGACTCGTGCCATTCGATTTTGACCAATGATTTGGGCATGAGTCGGGTCGCCGCTAAATTCGTTCCATAATTGCTCAATTTGGACCAAAAACAGCATCGCGTTAACATTGCTCAGGAGATTTTGAACTCGGTCCGTGACGACCCAAATTTGCTCCAGAGGATCATAACTGGTGACGAATCATGGGTTTATGGTTACGGCGTGGAAACTAAAGCTCAATCATCCCAATGGAAGCTGCCGAATGAACCAAGGCCGAAAAAAGCGCACCAAGTTCGGTCGAACGTAAAGGTTTTGCTCACAGTTTTCTTTGATTGCAGGGGCGTGGTGCATTATGAGTTCTTGCCACAGGGTAGTACCTGCAAGTTATGCGCAAATTGCGCGAAGCAATCCGCCAAAAACGCCCGAATTTGTGGAAGAACAAAAACAGGCTTTTGCACCATGATAACGCCCTGCCCACACATCGTTGCTTGTGCGCGAATATTTGGCCAAAAACAACACTTGGTGTAAAATCGCATCCATTTGAGATCAGTACATATACATAAATTAGTAGTATCGTTGCCCTCAAGGAACTTTTAATGTACAGAAAGAGTGAAAATTGCTTTGGTCACTGCTACTCTGACCACAGTCTGGGAGTTGATCGAATTGACAGCATTATATATGTTACCACTTTAAGTGGTAAGCTATATATTTTGAGGAGGGGTTAGACATTTTAAAACGCGGTTTTATGTCCGATTTGACCTCAGACTGGACATCGAAAATTTGTTTTCGCATTTCTTTTGAGGTCAGTATGGTACATTTTAATTTTTACTTTTTTAGCCCTTTAGTAATTTTAAAAATCTTTAAAATAATGAAAATTGTTTTGGTCACTGCTACGCTGACCACAGTCAGAGAATTCATAACTAGTTTTCGCGGATATGTTTTTCGTTTACAGTACTTCATATTTACAAAGTTTTAACTTTGTATCCTATAAGAGGCTTTAGAAAGATCAAATACAATACTCCAGTTTTTGATAGCGCTATAACTGACTACAGCCCTAAAAATGACTACGTGAGTAGCCAGTGGTTTATACAACTATCTGGAGCCTCAGCGGTCAAATGGTAAAAAATCACTTGGCGGAAAATTGAAAATCAAAGTAGCCTATGTCACTTCCAAGGCATTAGTCTATCTGTCCACCAAGTTTCAAGAGAATCGTTTCAGTCGTTTAGGCGTGGAACAAACAGACAAACAAACGATTTTATAATATTAATAGGATTTCTCAATCTCTGCTGTGTATATCAGATTCTTATAATCTAAGATCCACTGAATGTCCTTACAATAAGGCTATTGTAAGAACATTCACTGTTAATTGTCGAAAACTCACGCAAAAGAAAAAAATATGATTAAAAAAACTAACGAAGAATTCTTTGACTCATATATAAATTCTAATCTTAACTTGGGTATTCCACTGAAAATGGAGCAGATTTAGATGACGCTCTAGAAACACTATCAAAAGTTATTCACGAAGCTATCTACAAACATAAGGGAACTTATTGAAGAAAAGAGAAAAATGCGAAAAATTTGGAAGAGAACTAGATCCCGTACTGACAGAACAAATTCAAATCGAGTTTCCAATATTCTTAAAAAAATCATGCAAGAGAAGAAAGCCGATTCCACTAGAATATTCTTGACTAGTTCAAGTCCCACAAAACATGATGAACACAGTCTCCGGAAAGCTATCAAATATATTTCGCGACCAAAGAACAGAAAAAATTATTTTGTATAAAACAGTTTTGAAACCGGTGTGAACGTATGGGATCCAAATTTAGGGAACAACTGGTAATTCAACATCAAGATTCTTCAGAGATTCCAATCAAAAGCCTTAAGATTACTAGTCAATGCTCCATGGTTCGTATAAAACCTTCACAAGGACCTTGGTATTGCCTTAATTAAAGACGAAATTTCTAGATATTTAATGTAATGTACTGGCCATGTCCCTAGATGACAGTGAAGAACAACGAATATTGAAAAGGCCACTTGATTTACAATTTAATCATTAAACTGAATAATTTTGAAATAAAGAGAACAAAAAAGGTAAGTAAGAGTAAATTTTGTATTTGGACTTATGTTTCCGCAAACAAAGATTTATTTGAATCTAAAGTATGGTGCAATTCCATTGCTCGTTGAAATTCCATATACAAAATCGAAATGGAGCACGAAAATTTTAATTTTAGAAGATACAGATGCATCAGAATATTTTTCGAATTTTGACATATGATAACATTTGAGTGCAATTTTTAAGCCGTAAGGGGGTGAGAAAGGGGACAACTGTTTTGAAAAAAAATAATCCTCTATGGGTTCCATTAATTTCGTTCTTTGGACGGAAACATGTATTCCGAAGTCTTGCACTACAAATAAATAACATCTCAGACTTTCCAGCTAACGTTGAAAACAAAAGCTAACCTAGAAAAACGGTTACCATCACTGAATTCGGCGAGATAGCTACATTCATAAGGTCTGCTTCCAATCCCACATTTTCAAAAATCGATTCGAAAATTCTCAAAAATGTATTTTTAAATCGACTCCAAACTTCTTTTACAGTTTAATTTGTAAAAAATTACATCTATCTATATATATAAAAATGAAACGGTCCATCTGTGTAATGGCATCACGTCAGAACGGCTGGAGCGCTTTGGATGATTTTTTTTTTATTCGATTCTAAATTTTCACGAGATGGATTATATAGAAAAAAAATTAATTGGACAAAGGGGCGTGGTACCTCCCATACAAATCGCAGGTTAAAAATCCGATATTTCTGCTCCTATTATAGGTATAGTGCTGAAATTTTGTTTGTATGCATTTAATGGCAGATTATGTGAATTTTCCAAAAATGGGCGGAATCGGACCAATGGGCGTGGCCCCGCCCATATAAGCCAAATTTTGAAATTGAGATATTTTGCACAATTTGTTAGCGAGAGTGCTGGAATTTTGTGTATATGTAA
Source organism: Eudasyphora cyanicolor (assembly GCA_963930755.1). Taxonomy (NCBI): domain Eukaryota; kingdom Metazoa; phylum Arthropoda; class Insecta; order Diptera; family Muscidae; genus Eudasyphora; species Eudasyphora cyanicolor. The sequence continues at coordinate 97,393,514 of OZ005734.1, forward strand.
ACGGTGGCAGTCTACGTGACTGGTCCAAAAATGGGCGGGATCGGACCAATGGGCGTGGCCCCGCCCACATAGACAAAAATTTGATATCTTGCACAATTTGCTAGCGGGAGTGCTGCAATGTTGCGTATATGTATCTGGTGGCATTCTACGTAATTGGTGAAAAAATGGGCGGGACCGGACCAATGGGCGTGGCCCCGCCCATATAAGCCAAATTTTGAAATTGAGATATTTTGCACAATTTGTTAGCGAGAGTGCTGGAATTTTGTGTATATGTAAACGGTGGCAGTCTACGTGATTGATCCAAAAACGGGCGGGATCGAACCAATGGGCGTGGCACCGCCCATATAAGCCAAATTTAAAAAATGTGATATCTTGCACAATTTGTTAGCGAGAGACCTGGAATTTTGTGTATATATATCCGTTGGCGATCTACGTGATTGGTCCAAAAATGGGCGGGTTCGGACCAATAGGCGTGGCCCCGCCCACAATGACCAAATTTTGAAATTTTTATATCTTGCACAATTTGCTATCGGGAGTGCTGCAATGTTGTGTATATGTATCTGGTGGCATTCTACGTAATTGGTCAGAAAATGGGCGGGATCGGACCAATGGGCGTGGCCCCGCCCTTATAAGCCAAATTTTGAAATTGATATAACTTGCACAATTTTTTATCTAGAGTGCTGTCATGTTGTAGATATGTATCTGGTGACAGTCCACGTGATTGGTCCAAAAATTGGCGGGATCTGACCAATGGGCGGGCCACCGCCCATATAAGCCAAATTTTGAAATTGAATTATCTTGCTCATTTTGTTAGCGAGAGTGTTGAAATTTTGCGTATATGTATCTGGTAGCAGTCTACGTGATTGGCTTTCAAATGGGCGGAATAGGACCAGTGGGCGTGGCCCAGCCCATATTTTCATATATCTTGCAAGTATTATATAGGAAATACATGAACAAAAATGCTCGGTATGCGATAATTACAGCTGCTCACTCCAATACAATCGCAATATGATAATGTGATGCAATATCAATGAAACAAGAATTTGGAAATTTTATAAGTATACATTTCTATTTTCTGGACTTTCCACTGAATTCGGTATTTTTTCATTCAGTGAATTTATTACTAATACCAGTAAGGAAAGGCAGAAAGTCGGGCGGGGCCGACTATATAATACCCTACACCTCCCTAACAATGCGATAAGGGTCATTGCGATAATAATTTGGAATAATTGGTAAATGTATTTTGAACCGATAATCGCAAAATTAAGCAATATTCGTTCCTAAATTGAGAAAAATCTTTCTGGAGAACTTTGTAATGATCGGAAGTAAAGTACAACTTCTATAGCGCTTTGTAACCAAATCTGGAGGAACATATATATGGAGGTTATATATAAATCTGAATCGATTTTCCTAGAATACTCATTCATGTAAAATAGAAACCTGTTTCTGTCGAATTTCGTACTGATCGGATATAAAACACAGTCTCTACAGCGCTTACATGTCAAATTGGGGGTAACATATATATGGGGACTATATCTAAATCTGAACTGATTTTCTCCGAATTTTGCGGCATTCCTTCATGTAATAAGAAACCTCTTTCTGCCGAATTTCTTACTGATCGGATATAAAATACAGTTTCTACAGCGCTTGAATTTCAAATCGGGGGTAACATATATATGGGGACTATATCTAAATCTGAACCGAATTTCTCCGAATTTGGCAGTATTCCTTCATGTAATAACAAACCTCTTTCTGCCGAATTTCGTACTGATCGGATATAAAATACAGTTTCTACAGCGCGAATTTTGACATGGGCAGCGAAGCGCACCGGGCTCAGCTAGTAATAAATAAAAATAAAAACCATTTAAAAAATTATACAGAATTTTATATTCTAGATATGTGGTTGAATAAAATGTAAATTAGTTCATAAAAATTGTGTAAGTGGGAGAGGCGTGGCAACAATACTAGTGACGACTTTTGTGTAGTTTTACTTCGAAAACGTTTTCTTTGAAGTTTCCTTTAAGATGAATATAAAACTTGTTAAAATAACTTTTTCTACATTCCAAAATACGAAATATACTTTTTTGACAAAAATGAGAAAAAAAAATAATTATTGATGGACCGACCATAAAAAAACCAACCCAACTTGACATCTTGTCTGGATAGAAACCATTAATTTCCAATGATCCCGATGTTTTTAGAGCGATCTGGCTGAAGTTTGGCTATTGTCTAATTAAAATTGGGCAATGTACTAAGCCATTTTCAATTGTAATTCGAAAAAAATAAATTGAAATTCGAAGATTCCATTTGAAATTCGAAAAACATCAATTGAAATTCGAATATTCCATTTGAAATTCGAAAAAGGTCAATTGATATTCGAAAAACATCAATTGAAATTCGAAAAACGTCAATTGAAATTCGAAACACATCACTTGATATTCGAAACACATTAATTGAAATTCGAAGCACATCAATTGAAATTCGAAAAACATCAACTGAAATTCGAAAAACATCAATTGGATGGTAGACGGCGCTACGTGCCACACAAGCAACGAAACCATTGCTCTGTTACGGGAAAAGTTTCCGGACCGTGTTATCTCTCGAAGAGGTGATCACAATTGGCCAATACTCCAACAGCCCAGCGTCGATTCAAGACCTCAAAGATAGAATTCGTCAGGCTATCGAGGACATAGGGCATCAACTTTGCGTTTTGGTTATGGAAAATTTCATGAAAAGGATATGGTCCTGTGAGCGTGGTCGTGGTAGCCATTTGGCTGATCTTGTTTTTCACTATTAACGGCATACCTTCCTCTTTATTATGAAATAAACATCCGATCATTTATCTCAAAAAATTGAATTTTTCTTTGAATACCAAAATAACACCCCTTGTTGGAAAACCCTTTATGTATTTTGATTTTCAAATGATTTTTTTTGAATTTCGATTAATGTTTTTCGAATTTCAATTTAGCTTTTTTGAATTTCAAAGGGAATCTTCGAATTTCAATTGATCTTATTCGAAATTGAATTGATTTTTTTCGAATTACAGTTGAAAATGGTGTAGTAGGTTGAAAAGGGATCAATTGTTTAACTCAACGCTTCCCTTATCAAAGCCAATGATGATGGTTGACCACTCGCTAAATAAGTTTTAAAAACGGAAAAAAATGGCAATTTTGATGTTGGTCGTTGGTTTTATTATTGCTGGTGTTGTTGTTGGTATTGCTTGAGGTGGGAGCTGTTGCCAGCAGCAGTGGCACTTGTAGGGTGGAGTGGAATAAATGTTTATGACGGTTACGTGTAAATGATGTATTCTTTTGTTAAATGTCATGCATTCCTACCACATCTCTAACTCACCACCCATCCCCTTTAGTAGTGCTATTGTTGTTGTAATGGTGGTGATGTTTGTTGTACAATACATACATGATGTTTGAAAGCTTAATAGCAAATCTCCGTGAAATGTTATAAAAACAAGGAACGTGGTTTGCCTTTTTGTGGTTTTTGTATTTTGATGATTTTCAAAAATAGAAAAATGAGGAAACCACCTTCCCCTGTTTGTAGCTGCAGCACAGAGCTTTGATCATAAAGGAATTTTAATGTGAACCAATGAAATGTTAACGTGATGTTATAAGTAACGTTGGGTTTGATTTATATGTACAATTTAAAATGGAATACAAACTCACTACGACTCACATTGCATTACTTCCCATTAATGTATAGAAAAGTTTAAATTTTAAGAAGTGACGAAATGTACTCATTTTGCTGTGTAGTCGGAGTCTGAAGAATTAAGGCTGGATTGGACAAATAAAACCGTAACTTAACTTTAGCGTAACCGTAACGTTAGCCGCACGAGAATTACCTAAAACGTGTCAATTAACAGCAACAACTTAATTTTACTTTGATTTAATTCCTCTTATTTTAAAATTATATCTATTTTTTCATTGCACTACGAAAATATGACATAAGCTACCTCATTTTCATTGTTTCGCCGATTTTATTGCTCCGTATCAAACTTCAGCAGCATTCATTGGTCTTCGTTGGATAAACGTTTACACTGATTTCAAATCAGCTGATTCGTTACGCTACGGCGACGTTACGATTTCGTGACGAATCAGCTGACTTGCAGACTTGCTGTTATGCGTCTTCTGCTGAATTAATTGACCTGAGATGCATTTTGGCCTATTGTGCGATATCATTCACGCATTGGATATAAATACCACTATGATTGGTGATATATCAGAGCCTGAGACAGGCTAATACATTTTCGCCAGCCAGGGGTTAATGTACTTCAACATTTTGTGCTGGAGTAATGCGGTCTTGAGGTTCCTAAAGTTCTGTCCCCTGGAAATGTGTGTCGAGCAGTTTCAGCGACTGCTCGCTGTTTTGTGTCCAGTTGTTGACATCTTCCTTTAGGTAACCCACAGTAGAGGATGTAGGGGATAGTATCTTTATCAGCCGTGCTGCGTCTGAGACCTGTTCCACTACTCCACAGATGGTCTACCAGGGCTGTGGAAATTTATCTTATTTAACTGCCGGAGTCGAAGTCGAATCATTTTAAAAATAATTTTTTAACTCCGAGTCGACAGGAGCATAGGATGCCCCTTGCGCTATCCTATGCTCCTTTTTATAGACTTTGAGTTGCTCTTTATGGACGTCATAGTCATTACTGACCACCAGTGGATTCTGACTTGTTGTAAAGCATCTTGCTAGTTTTTTCCTAACATGTAGCTCAGAATTCCACTTTTGTGGTTTAATTTCATCCTTTTACTTTGGTCTTGTATAAGCTTCTTCAAAAGGGACTACTGAAAGATATACGAGAAGTGATGTGATCGACTAAAATATCCAGATCGACATTGTCATTCGGATCGAAGACAAGTTTTGAATTAAGTACTTTTTAAAACTTGTCTCATACATTACCACTTTGTCTTCCTCACATTTTAATGGACGACAGGTCAGACAATTCTAGGACGATATAGCATTGTCCGACTATCTGTCTGTGGAAATCACGCTACAGTCCGTAATAATATAGCTAGGTTGATGAAATTTGGTAGAAATATTTCTTATATGGGGTGATCAAAGTAGAGATACTTTTTTCAATGGCGGTCCTGAATCGAAGCGGGTTTGTCCGCATAAACTTTAGACTTTACATATCCCCGCAGGAAAAAGTCTAATGGTGTGATATCACACGATCTTGGTGGCCAATCGACCGGCCCAAAACGTGAAATTATCTGCTCACCGAAGTCGTCTTTGATTGATGCGATGTGTGGGAAGTGGCGCCGCGCCGTCTTGTTGAAACCAAATGTCGCCGAGATCACGAGCTTCAATTTTAGGCATCAAATAGTCGGTTATCATGGCACATGGTCGCCATTGACGGTTACATTCTCACCGGCATCATTTTTGATAAAATATGGACCGATGATTCCGGTACGTCGGATCGGGAATCGGTCAATGGCACAAAGATAGCTCTTAACGAGAGCTAAAATATTGCTTATGGGTGTCAAGGTCGTGGGTCGACTGGAAAGTGCTTTTTTTTGGATTTAAAAAAATGCATATAGCGCAATTGGCGAACGATTTGATAATAAAACTGAATAATTTGTAAACGTTGTTCAGTCGTAAGTCTTTCCACGATCAAATGCCAAACAATACTTAACAAAAATAACATGACACGACTCACACGTGATCTGTCAAAAAAGGCTATTGAAAAAAGTATGTCTACTTAGATCACCCATTAGAATTGAAAGCAATCCATCGTGGAGGGTATATAAGATTCAACATGGCCGAACTTAAGGCTTTTACTTGTTTCAAATATTTGAATGGTCCCTTTGTGTGGCAGGTACCAAATGTAGTGGCGACAGTTCTCCCATTTTCCTCAAGCTGATAGCGACGAAAAAACTATTACTATGTGAAATATTACAGATGATTCGGATAAGTAGAATAGAAGTTATTGGAGATTCAATTTCAACCTCTTGTCAGGGAGGTACTAGAAATATGGCCCATCTGAACTTAGCCTGAGGTAGAAAATAATATTATCAGAGTCAATCTGTTACTCCTTTCGAGAGTTATCTTGCGTTCCAACCAGGCAGACGGACTGACATTGCTTAAATTACTTAAAACGGATTTCCGCCGAACATATTTAGCGTCTTGGCTCCTTCGATCATCCTCCCTGCAAGGTGAGAATATCAGAGGATGACGGCTTTCTTCTTCTTGGGCCTGGCATCTCTCCTTCACCACTTTACAGAAGGGTTTGGTGAGTATCTTGTTGACGGTGCCGTTATGGTCCCTGGCCTTTTTCGAAGACATGGATTCATCAGGTAATCTGATTATTATGCCATTGTTACCGTTAACACAGCTGAAATTGTGGTCCTATCAGGCGCCTCAGTGGCTTTGGAGGCATCCATGATGTGATTAGCCCAGGTAAGTTACTCCTTTTGTTTCTCAGTAAAAGTCGAAACCTCAGCAACTTCCAACTTAAAAACTAGTAATTAACTAGTGATTTCTTCTCCGTACAAACGACTCAATTTTTGAAAACAAGATTCTGAAAACATCCGTCCCCTATTCATTTCAATAATTTGATCTACTTATGTACTCCTCGAGCTTCAACGATTTTAGGAAGAATCATAGTTACAATTCGCATCGCCTATTTAATGAACGTCATTATAGTTTAATTTAATCTCCACTTACAATATAATCTTATCTTAATCGAAGTTAATAATCCAGCGGTTCCCAGTTTTTAAATAAACACCATTAACATAAAGAGAAGCTCCAATTTTATACGCACTGCAGTACAACACTTATTTATAATTTAACAATAAACTGAAATGAAAGAGAATTTCACTCAATCATATTATTTGCACATGTCTTCCCTGTTGCCGTCCTTCCTTTGCCCCAATCGTTTCGCGACTATTCATACCATTCCTTTAATCATGTACGTAGTATACGCCGCCTCTGAAGAAAGTTTAAGGAGCACAGCCCGGCACTGATGCCACGAACCAAAAAAGCTGAAATGAAATGAATGAAATTCAATTAAAGTCAACAACACGTAACTGAAACTTTAATTTTGTTCCATTGGAGTACACAATGGCAGCAAAAAGCAGGAGATGGAGGCAGGAGGACACGTATGGCATAGATAAACTTCTATGGAATGGCGCTTGTGGGGAAAGGCAATACATACACGTAATGTGCATAGACTTTTCATACAAGAGATGGAAAATGGGAGTTATATTTTATGAAAATATCTACCTACGGAGTATCCACTAACTGGCATAAAGTTACTGACTGATCACCGTTCAGAGCAGACACATGAAGGTGGATCAATGCAATTTGGTGATAAGGTGGAAGTTTTCGAAATTCTTACTGTAAGGGGGTGAAAAATGAAATAATTGTATACATTAGGTATCCCATAGGTGTAACATAAACGAGTTTTGTACAATTAACAATTTTTGAAGGTGGCAATATCCACAAGAATGTGTGGTAGTTATTTCCTAAAGCTATGCGCACATGGTGGTTAGATCTTACAATGTTATCAACTCTGCCAAAGTTCTGCCAATGTACTGACAGTGACAGTTTGTTAGCAAAAGGTGAATTGTTACTTCAGACGATTGCAAAAAAACCTTACAATTTCATATATTTACAATATTTTGTCTCGTATGACAACCCTACCTCATCCCGATGAGAAAGCGCAAGAGACTTCATAAAAGAAGTCAGTCTGTATACAACCACCGTCGCACGGTGGTTCATAATTAAATTGTACTGGCCAAAAGTCAAATGTTTATCATTAGCGACTTCTAAAATTTTAATGTCATTCAATGGCAAACATATTAAAACTAAGGCAGCCAAAAAAAAAAATAGATCGACATATTTGTAATTGTGAGCGTGGTGTGCTGTTGAAAACATACAGTTTATGTTATTTTAGAAAAAGACGTAATTTTTATAAATTTGTGTAGTAGGAAATTGCCATTTCTCGATAACTATTATTGATAACGGGTTAATTTTTTTGAATCTACTGAAATTCTACATATAGTATTAGTTTATTAGTCACTATTACCTTTGAGAAAAATGGGCGAAGTTTCCACGCCCCTTTTGGTACCTCCCACACAAATGGACAATTTTTAACCAAAAGTTAAAAGCTTATCACTTTATTACCAGTGCATACAAAGACTTGAAATTTTGTACAGTGTAATGGTTTAATAGTACCTAAAATACAGTGAAAAATGGGCATTATTGCCACGCTCCTTTTAGTACCCCCCACACAAATGGACCTTTTTGTAACAAAAGTAAACAGCTTTTAACGTTAATACCAGTGCATAGAAATACTTGAAATTTTGTACAGTCTAATGCTTTTATAGTACATAGAGTCCAGAGAAAAGTGACCGCCATTGGGAACTCCCTTTTGGTACCTCCCACACAAATGGACCATTTTGTACCAAAAGCTTTTAACTTTAATACCAGTATATATGTACTTTAAAGATACTAAAGACAATTTAAATTGATAATAATTTATTTAAAACAAAAAAATAAATAAATTTACCAATATTTTTTGGAGACTCAAGGTGGGGGGATTCATAAGTTGGTTACCCGACTGAACTTTCTTACTTGTTAAGAAATAGTATACTGTAAATATTACTATACTGTTCACACGTGGTGTGTTGTTATATGTTTCCGCGGGTGCTATATTTTAGTCAAATTTGCATTTTAGAGGAATCGAACTTTTGAGGGTCAAAGAAATTTTTCTAACAGCAGAAAGGTTCTCTCTTTAAGACCATATATACTTTTGTACCTGTATTGACCCGTCTGTAGAACACATTTTTAATTTGAATGAAATTACACGGGAAAATTGTTTTCTCTTTTTATTTAACCTGTTTATATGACTATGTATTTATGTACACCAAACAAAGTTGTGTGTGTTATATGATATAGTTATCAATATATTTATACCCTCCACCATAGGATGGGGGGTATATATATTTTGTCACTCCGTTTGTAACACCTCTAAATATTGATCTGAGACCCCATAAAGTATATGTATATTCTTAATCGTCGTACAATTCTAAGACGATTTAGCTATGTCCGTCCGTCCGTCTGTTGTAATCACGCTATAGTCCGTAATAATAGAGCTAGGTTGATCAAATTTGGTAGAAATATTTCTTATAGTTGCGGGTTATTTGGAATTGCCAATGGGTCATATCGATCAATGTTTTGATATAGGTCTACTTATAGAGGTCGCTCCAAAATATACGTATTTAAGCCATAAATACCATATTTTCTAAGCATTTTAATTGAAACTTTCCAGTTTGTATTTAATTAAGACAAGAATTCATTGCAGCAAATATTTTTTAAATCAGTTCATATTTTATTATAGTCCACCTTTAGATGTCGCTCCCAAAAAGGCTTATATAAGCCATAAATACCGCATTTTCTAAGTAGTTTAGCTGAAACTTTGCAGTTTGTATGTATTCTATTTTGGCAAGAATTGATCTCATTAAAATTTTGTTTGTTGTAGTCCCTGCGTAGATGTACCTCTCAAAAAAGCTATTTAATTTAATTGAAATTTAAAGATATTTGTAAACGCGCTAGCGTCCTCAAAAATAATATTTTATCGATCTATGAAGAAATCAGGACGATAAACACCATACAAAAAACCAGTAAGGAAAGGCTAAAGTCGCGCGGGGCCGACTATATAATACCCTACACCACTCTCGTAATTTTGAATAACTCTGATATATAAATTTTGTAATTCATGTATAAATTGTTTACATAAATTTACTTTTGGGACATTTTATACTTAAATAATACCCTGTGCCACAGTGTGGTGTAGGGTATAAAAACGATTGGATATAAAGAGCCAAATCGGATGAAACATATATATGGGAGCTATAGCTAAATCTTAACCGATTTTCTTCAAATTCGGCAATGTTGGTTCATGGATCAAGAAACTCTACCATTCTAAATTTCAAAACGATTGGATGTAAAATAAAGCTTCTATAGAACTAAATGGCCAAATCGGACGAAACATATATATGGGAGCTGTAGCTAAATCTTAACCGATTTTCTTCAACTTCGGTAGTGTTGGTTCATGGATCAAGAAACTCTACCATTCTAATGATTGGATGTAAAATACAGCTTCTACAGGACTAAAGAGAAACAAACTTATGTATAATACCCTGTACCACAGTGTGGTGTAGGGTATACAAATGATAAGGCTTTTGTGAGGTACACATCGTTTACGTGCCCCATCTAGACCCATACTGACTTCATCCCAAAGTTTGTACAATTTTATTATTGATAACTTTCGATTTTTATTGTCATTTGTATATACTCAATATTGTTCTTACACATAGCGTACGTATTATGAGAGTGTGTTTTTAAATATCAGGAAATCAGTCGAGATTTATATATAGCACTGCATATATGTATATATATATCCGATTTTAAATCTAAGCGTTATCAAATAAATTTTTTGGGCAAATCAGTAACATTACACAAACAATTTTGATAAATCTTGACAATAATTCTCTTATTCTGCTCGAAAATATAAAATGTACTTTTTTCACATTCTACGATATTTTTTAAAATTATTTTTTATAAGTTTAAGAACCTTAATACATAGGACGAGAAACATGTTAATTGTACCTAAAAATTGCCGATGGTCTCCGATTTTGATGAAACTTGGTGGAAATGTTAAATATTGTGCTCTGATATAGGATATACAATTTTGTTGAAAAATCGTCAAAACTATGGGAGATATGTACATTTAAACATTCGAAATTGGGTAAAAAATATCGAAATGTACTATTTTATTGAAAATGCTCGTATAAACAATAAGTGAATACTCGTATAAGAAAATACTCGTATTAACAATAAGTGTTCGTTATTTAAATCGGCCGACATTGACACACGGTTGCATTTTTTACTGTGAGTGGCCGAAACGACCAGAAAACAAGATGTATACTGAATCTAAGCAAGATCGAGCTTAGTAAGTAGACAAGTAGATACATGTCTAAGGGGACACTCAAGCTTACAAGCACATCTTCATCTAATAGGTCTAGCAAAAAACGACGAATGCAGGGCATTCAGATCAAACATAGAAACGATGGAACATTTTCTGTGCCACAGGCAGGCTTGCACACAAGCAAGACCCCGATATTTGAGTCCGACACACTACCACACTTGATTCATCTCAGAGGAAGATACTGAAAAAATTCGTGTCTAGTATCGAGTTTCTGTAACCCATGAGATGTTAAAAAGATCATAAATGAAGAGCGCACAACAGACCGAACCACTGACTTAAGTGTACGTTGAAAGGTCTCCTCTCTTCAACCTAACCTAAGTAGATAAACGTTCTAGCAGCTTACCAACACATCTGCACCGTATGGGAAAAGCAGATAACGACGAATGCAGGGCATGTAGGGAAGAAACTATGAAAAATGGCCTATGTTAATGCTTAGCTGTTGCACATGCAATATCCCGAGACTTCGGTTTCGACACATTACCAGATCTGAAATCATCTGAAAGGATCAGGCTAGAAGGCCCTTTTCTATCATTCTGGATGTTTTAAAATATCATATACAATTATAAGGAGCACACAACAGGCCGAATCACTGTCTTCAGTGTAATCGTATGTTGATGAATACAACATATGAAACGATTTTTTCGCTTTCAAACTAACCACAGAAAATATTTCAGATGATATCGAATATACCAGTATTAATTATTACCTAAAATTTGGAACACTTCCAATTAATTGTTTGTTTGAGTCAATTTATGAATCAAAATTTCAGATCAATATACGTGTTTGTTAATTCAACAACATATTTAAATAGCTCGAGTGGAGTTTACATTTTCCATCGCTGAATAAAGTCAGATTTGAAACTGTATTCTCCGAGTGATAGGTGAGCACACCATGGAGTCTCCAAGGTTGTGCATCCATCACATGTTTTTTATTTTATAAAAAAAGACAAAATTCTACTAGACATTTTCCCCCAATACCTCGTACATGAGTGACAAATACAACCACCGTGACCACCACGATGAAAACATAATCCGCCACCGATGCATAAACACCATGAACTTGTTTTGCATCACAGGACATTAAAGGACTCATGTCCACTGCGACCCTAAACGAATAAATACATACGAGTACATACATGCATATATATACGAGTAGAGTAGAGTAAATGAATGTACTTATCTCCTGGGTACATGGTCTGTCTGTCTCACTACATTTTCGGTCACTGGCCACGGGACTTGCAAAAGCATATGGAGATTTTCGCTGTCCTTGTTCTCTCCTTCAATAGAATCCCCAATGGTATTAAATGATTTATACGACTAACAGAGGAAACCATCCCCTGATTTTCACCTTTGGGGAAATGTGAGCAGTGACAACGAAAATAACACCAACAACATGTCATGTTGACCAGGTATTTCGAATAGGAAGAACGTGAAAAATGTGAATTTAAAGCAGAATCATGTTTACAAATTTCCAGCTATTTTCTATGAAAATGCACAATGGCTATATAACTACGAATTTTGCTGTGGACCAAATTGTAACGAATCAGAAAAAGCATTATATTCTATAAATGTTTTGGATAATTCAACGTTATCACAATACAAATTATTTTCGGTTAGATGGACGTCTTCGGGTGATTGGTAATTGTGAGTCATCCCTTAACGTCATGTTTTTTGCCCAACTTAATTTGACCATGGAGACGTAGACAATTGAGCAGCGCGTTAAAATTGTTGAAGCCTTTTACGAAAATCGGCGTTCAAATCCGCATTGGGGAAAATGAGAATCCACGAGTGATTGTTAAATAGCCGATGCATCCACAAAGAGTGACTGTTTGGTGCGGTTTATGAGCTGGCGGCGTCATCGGGCCGTACTTCTTCGAAAATGACTTCGACCGAGCAGTTACCATGAATGGTGTTCACTATCGCGAGATGAAAAGGGACTTCTTGTGGCCACAAATTGAGGATATGGACCTGGACGATATGTGGTTTCAACAGGATTCTGCCACTTGCCACGCAGCCAACGAAACAATGGCTTCTTTGCGCGAGAAATTCAATGGCCGTGTTATCTTACGTCGTGGAGATGTTCATTGGCCGTCACGATCATGTGATTTGACAACGTTGGACTCCTTTCTTTGGGGATATTTAAAAGAAAAAGTGTAGTGGACTAATACCAGTGAGCTGTCGCTGGAACTACTGCTCGACACACATTTCCATGGGAACTCACCGACAGAACTCGAGGAACAGCACGACCAACAAGAGAGCGAAAGTGTTGCGTGTTGACTGAAAAATACAGAACCAGCTGGGCGATTAACAGTCATATGTTCTTTAAATCACCCTGAGCAGACGACATTACTCCAGCAGAAATGCAGAAACTGTTGAAGTACATTATCCCCTGGCTGGAGAAAATTTATGAAGGCTGTATTAGGCACTCATATACGAGTATCCCCAATCGATCTGCAAAGACTTTTAGATTATTTCATTGGAGAAAACCTAGGTACAAAACTCATATCGGGGGAGGGAGCAAGGGCAAGTCTACAGAATCTGCCCTGCACGAACTTATGGTCACAATCGAATCATCCCTACATTTCAAGGAATTCGCTATGGTGGCCTTTCTTGGCATATAAGGGGCTTTTAACAACATTCACACAGTTGCGGTAATTGCGTCGCTGTTACTTCTAAGGGTGAACTCTAGCTTGTTTTGACTTATTCAAAGCCTGCTCAACAGACGCATAAGAGCAAGCCTTGGGCCCTCTAACAAGGTTTGTGAACAGAGGGACTGCACAAATAGATGTACTATCTTCACTCATTTGGAACCTAGCGGTGAATGGAATCCAATTAGATCTAGCAAGTTGTGGCTGCAAAGTCGTGGAAGATGCGGATGACGTGACAATCGTAGTAACTGTCACATTCCTGGACGTCATCCGAGACATCATACAGGTGGGAACAAATTGGCTGGATGGGCCAGAAGCAGCGGTTTGGGCGTTAACTCATACAACCCAAACGACCGTCCTTAAATAAATGGAACGGATCTGGTCTTTTCGGAAAGTGAAAAATATAATATAATTCTAGATAGGGAATTGTCATTCAGACTTAATGTACTGAAACGTGTAAGGAGAGCCAACATTGTGAGCAACAGTGGCGTTGTCATTTACTCAAACAGTCAGGCTGTCATCAATTCTCTGCCTCCGGTATCGCATCCTATCAAACCAATTTTCAAAAACCTTGGTGAAGGTTTCCCATATTGATCTGATCTCTCGAATGGCTTGCTTGATATTTACCTTAAGGGTCTTAATCCCTAATCATTAATAGATTGTTCGCAAAACGGCGCTCCTTCACAGTACCCCACAAAAAGTCTAACGGCGTCATATCGCAACTCGTGTTGGCCTAGTATACTTTATAAAATTTATGAATTTTATATGTGGATACTGCTTTTAGTGCAAGCGCAGTTAAATGCAATCAGCCAAATTTCAGCAAAGGGCGAGAGAGAAAAAGTGGACATAGTCGTAATTAGCGAATCATACAAACAACCGGTGAAAAACGCATGCTCTGCCGGGATGTCGCTAAAAGTAGCAACGTTGAAACAGTGGCGGGATCTGAGTCTACCATAGACATTACATTTGCCAGGTCATCCTTATCACGGGTCACTAAATTGTGGGTCAGTGACCACTACACACATAGCGATCACCAGGCTATAATCTTCGATATTAAGTCAAAACTCCACAGAGGAAAGCAAAAAAGTTCACGGCGATATGAACTAAGTCCCCAATGACCTTAGTCCCCAAAACAAAAATGGACCAAGACCCAAAATTTGGGGACCTAATTCATTATAAAATAAAACCCCAAAATTTAAATTGAACCAAATCCCCAATACAATGAATTATGTCCCCAAATGGAAATGAATTAAAAGCCCAATTTTTTCAATTTCAAAAATTAATTCGAAAATGAATAAGGTCCCCAAATGTTCTTCTTAAATTGTTTATTCACAAAAATATAACATTCTAATTCGAATTTATGCAATGTATGACATGTATACTTGCAAAGAGTCTTAGACAACTTCTCCCCAATACGGGTAGTTTTAGTTTTGCAAACCTTTAGAAACAGCAACATATTGGTTTTCTGGAATAACAGCATATGTCGGATATTTTCGATTTCGGGATTTTAGCATAAATGTATTCAGCTAATCATTATCTACCGAGCGATGTATGGCACTCCCATGTTAGTCCATTTTTTCGAGATTTTTTCAACACTTAACTTTTACATTTAGTAGTAAAAAGTATTTCGGCTCTCCTGAACATTTTGATTTTTGAGATGTGCTGTTATGTTTGAAACCACAGACATTCCAATAAAGATTTTTGTTTCGTCTAACAGACTGGCTAAAATGAAACCTAATAAGGAAATAGAAGTTTCAATACCAAAAAGCTAATGAGTAATCAATTTTACCATTTGAATTTTTGTATTTTTATAATTAAGATACGAGGGCTGCTTTATATATTTCTGGCCTAATAATGAAAATGCGGATATTTATCATCAAAAATGGTTTTATTGTTTTTCAAAGTATTCTCCAGCATGATTTATACACTTTTGCATGAGCTCTAACCAACTTTTTCCATTCCGATTGAGACACCTCCAAAACATGGTTTTTGAACGCTTCTTCTGGCGACGAAAATCGTTGACCACGCATTTTTTTCTTGATGTGCCAAGTCAGGGCTGTACAGCGGATGACCCATCAATTTGACGTTTTGATCGGTCAAAAAGGCGCTTATTTGAGCCGATGTGTGAGAGCTCGAATTGTCATGGTGCACAATGATTCGTCTTCTCTTGTTCGTTTTTCGAATTTCTCCGAAGACTTCAGGCAAACAAATTGTGGTGTACCACTCAGAATTGACCGTGCTACGTTGCTCAAGAGGAGCAGTCGCCACATGACCAGTTGTGTCGAAAAAACAGGCGACCATTTGCTTCGATGTGCTTCTTCCACGAACAACTTTCGTTGGATTTGGCTCATCCTCGAAGACCCACACGGTAGATTGCTGTTTTGTTTCGGGCTCATATGCATAGATCCAAGATTCGTCACCTCCCAGCAAAATCTTGGTAAGTACCTGTCATTATTCCCTGCATTACCAAATAATGACATCTCATTATTCGCTGAATTACTTTCGGCTTATTAATAATGACTTACCAATAATAACAGAAATAAGTGATTTTTTTATCAAAATAATTTTTGGCAAATTTTAGTGTAATGCAATTTTGGCTATATGTGGGTTATTGTAGAAGACTTATTTATTTTCAACAAGTTTTCTAAAAATACGTGCAAATTGAATGAAAATACCAAAAATATTTACGTATATTGTATGATGTTAGACCATTGAAGAATTTTTCACATGGTGGTTTGGGTTCAGAAATTCGAAATATGCGCCACAATATGCACAAAATTACTTTCAATGGCCATCTCTACATATCTACCATATCTACTACGTATTTTGTAACTTATTGGTAATGCATTATTCAAGTACTTAAAATCGTGAAAACATAAGCACATATTTATGTGGTATGCCTATGCTACAAATAAGTACTTATTATACTACTTTATTGTATGCTTTTGGGAAGTACTTCCCTCCAATGACATCCCCATGTTAAAATAATGAGAAAAGTGGCTAAATAATAAGTACTTACAATTATCGAACTTTGCTTACTCGTCGGATTATTTGGTAATGAGAAATTTTGCTGGGAATATTTACGTATATCGTATGATGTCAGACCATTGAAGAATTTTTCACATGGTGGTTTGGGTTCAGAAATTCGAAATATGCGCGACAATATGCACAAAATTACTTTCAATGGCCATCTCTACATATCTACCATATCTACTACGTATTTTGTAACTTATTGGTAATGCATTATTCAAGTACTTAAAATCGTGAAAACATAAGCACATATTTATGTGTTATGCCTATGCTTCAAATAAGTACTTATTATGCTACTTTATTGTACGCTTTTGGGAAGTACTTCCCTCCAATGACATCCCCATGTTAAAATAATGAGAAAAGTGGCTAAATAATAAGTACTTACCATTATAGAACTTTGCTTACTCGTCGGATTATTTGGTAATGAGAAATTTTGCTGGGCTGTGACGATATTATAAACGTCTTTTAAAGCACCGCGATCGTATTTTTCAAAATTTCTTTGCACCAATCGACACGAACCTTTTTTTGAGCGATTGTCAAATTGTGCGGGATCCAACGAGACCAAACCCAAGGATGCCTCTATCTCACGGTATGTCACATGACGATCTTGCATTATCAGTTCACGCACGGCATCAATGTTCTCTGGCACAACGGCCGTTTTTGGACGACCTTCGTCTTTGAGCGAGCGTCGGCCACGATTGAATTCATTAAACCAGTTTTTCACAGTGCTATTACTTCATCGCCATACAAAGATTTAAGTCGAAAGTTGTGAAAAATGATCGCACGAAAATGTTCACGAGTTAATTCCATTTTTTTGCCAAATTGATTTTTTCAAGTCACTGTAAACAACACAAATGATGGTCGTACGTCAAAACGTCCTGAGTACGTTTATGCTAAAAGTGTCAAACTTTCCAATGGAAATGTCAGATGCAGCCAGAAATATATATAGCAACCCTCGTATTATAGAGTATTATAGTTTTAACCTGCATCTTCTACTACTCATACGCTCTCATTTATTTTTCCCTCGATCAAAACTGTCATTGTTTATTTCTTTATTATGTTTGAGTTTGTTTGAAAGTAAACTCAATCTGCTTCATAAGGATCACCAGAAGTCCGCAAAAACATATCATTACTTGAAGGGCGGTAAAGGCGTTGGAGGCGAACATTTTATATGATAAATCGCGTGGGCGGTTTTTCATAAGAAATGTTCCTCGAGCAAAACTGTCATTCTCTATTTCTTTATTAGAAATAATGTTTTTGTTTGAAAGTAAACTTAATCTGATTCACAGGGTCCAATTAAAAGTCCGGTAAAAAGGAATCATTACTCGTACTTGAGGGGCAGTAAAAGCGTCGGAGGAAATTTTTAATGACAAATAGCGTGACGCTTTTACTGCCCTCCAAATACGAGTGGTACAACTAGCTTCTCACAAGACCGAAGCGATCCTCATTAAAAGTCGGAAAGTGGGAGTATATTAATGTGATAATTAGGGATACATTTATCTAATCCAGCCGCTTCCTTAAATGTCTAGGAGTCGTTTTAGACAACAGAATGCGATTTAAGGATCACATCGAGTACTTTCGCGATGCAAGCTGCTAGATCACAGGAATCTCTGGCAATGTTGTTACCCAATGTTTGAGGTCCTTAACTCGCAGGACACAATATACTTGCTACACAAGTAAACTCGGCTACCCTCTATGTATCTCCCGTATGGGCGGGGGCATTGGTATCGAAAACGTTCAGGAGAAAACTGTTGTATACAAACAGACTAAGCTGTCTTCGCACAATTTTCGTATTTAAAGGGTGGGCCATTTCAAATTTTACATTTGAATCGGCTATAAAACAAGTAAGAAACTTTCAGTCGGGTAAACCGACTAAGGTATACCCTCACTTTGTGAGTAATGTAATATTGAATATTACTCGAATTATTCCGTCAATTTGTGTGGGAGGTACCAGAAGGGGTTTATCAAATACACCTATTTTTCGTTGAACATTAGATACTTTAAATTCATTGCACTGTGCCGACTTATAAGCATTTATGTACACTGGTATAAACGTTATGAGACATTAAATTGTGGTATGATTTGGGCATTTTGTGTGGGAGGTACAAAGAGGGGCGTGGCAATAACGCCCATTTTTCACAGGGCTATAGACACTATAAAAACATTACACTGTACAAAATTTCAAGTATTTTTATACACTGGTTTTAATGTTATAAGCTGTTAACTTTTGGTGGAAAAAGGTACCTTTGTGTGGGAGGTACCAAAAGGGGCGTGACAACAACACCCATTTTTCCCTGGACTGTAGGCAATATAAAAGCATAATACTGTACAAAATTTCAAGTATTTTTATACACTGTTATTAATGTTATAAGCTGTTAACTTTTGGTGCAAAATGGTGCATTTGTGTGGGAGGTACCAAAAGGGAACTGGCGACTTCGCCCATTTTTCTCGAGTTGATAACGACTAATAAGCTAATACTATGTGTGGAATTTCAAAAGATTCGAATAAGTAGTATAGCAGTTATTAAAGAATCAATATTTCACAACATTTTAACCCTTTGTGGGGGAGGTACTAGAAGGAGTGGATTAATATGGCCCATCTTCGAACTTAGCCGGAGATAGGAAAAAATATTACCACATACCAAATTTGAGGTCAATCGGTTACTCCTTTCGAGAGTTATCGTGCGCACCAGCCAGCAGACAGACAGACAGACAGACAGACAGACAGACGGACGGACATTGCTCATTCGACTTAAAATGACCCAAAACGGATTTCCTCCGAACATACTTGGGGTCTTAGGTCACTCCTTCGACGTGTTACACTTTTTTCCGTAGCAAATGATATATACCCTCGTCACACTAAAGTGAGGGTATAAAAAGTACTGATAATTTTTTCAAATTCCTGGTTTTATTGGAAAGGCTGAACTTTTTCATTTAATAACGGAACACAATATCATTCATATAAACACCACGACTGGCTCGGCAGTACCTCTCAGTACATTATCGATTGTTTCGGGTCGAATTTCTTCAATGGAAGCTTCGATTTCATGTTTCAACGCCTCGATAGTCTCTGGAAGCTTTGCGTAACATTTATCCTTAATGGCTCCCCACAGAAAATAATACAAAGGGCTCAAATCACAAGTCAAAGTAATAGGTAGTTGAAATTTAAAATTTCAAATGGCCCACCCTTTAGAACGATATTGAAGGAAGCAGCATGTGTGTTCGCAGGGCTTAATGCGATCGACGTACCAACTACCGAAATACAGAAAGTATAGATCGAAATTTGCCAGGGAAAAACGATCTGTATCGATAGCCACTTGGCATTCTCGCCGGAACAAGATTTCGAAATGGTGATGACATACCCTCTTATACCCAATATAATTGTATAGTTGAACAGACAGCACTGGAAAACTAACTACTACCTGGCACAATTTATAACGGATCATGAAGCCATCCAGAAGTATCTGTACAGATTTGGACATGGTGGCTCGCCTATGAGCTCAAGCTATGTGGATGAGGAAGTAGACGCAAATCACTATTCTACACTGTTTAAAGGTCGAAAGAGAGGGTATCCCTCCAACCGAAAATCCTAATGTGAGTAGATGCCAAAAAATCTTCTAGAACTACATAGAATGTACAACATAAGAAGCAAAGAAATCAATATTATTTAAATACCAGTAGATAACTTGAAAGCTAACCACCATTCATGAAGTAATACTTAACCGCAGTTCCGTGAAGATCAGATGGTCTTAGATAGACTTGGGCACATTAGTTTTTTTAAGTAATCACTCATTTTAGTTCAGTTCAGTTGATGGACCACAGACTCTCTATTACACAGATGGTCCCGTCGTGACTTTGTTTACATTTGCGTGAGTTACGAACGAATAGAAATGATTTTCAAACGCGAAAAATATAGTTTTCTGGAGTATTTTTTTGAACTTTTTTGGTACATAACGATCGATATTAATTTTCTAAATGTGAGAATAACAAAAAATCTCGGAAATCGATCTTGAAATACGCAAAAAAATCACTCGCTGAAATCAAATTTCTATTAGTTCGTCACTGATAGACTACTCGCTACTTCACGGAACTTCTTTATAAATTTATTTTCTTTGGAGTGAACTAGTTCGTTCATTTAATTCACCAACTCTTTAGTTTACAAGCTCTTTAGCTCACAATCTCACTTTAGTTCAACAGCTCTGAGAAGAGAAAACGTAATGAGAAGAGAGAACGGAAAGGCATTGCAAACTACTGAGCTGAAATTAACGGATGTGTGAACTAGTTCGTACCGTTCAGTAAAATGATCCAGTCAATCGAACTAGTTAATTCACGAACTACAAAACTCCAGTCTTATAACAGGGACGCGGTTTAGTACGTATGAATCGTACATGTTTTTCAGCACGGACTGAATACATCTATCGAAGATTACAGACTTCCAGCGTGAAAAAATTAAATTTAAAGATATAGATAATAATACGTAATCCAAGGACGACTATTTTGGTTGGGTATGTACCCAGCGAACATTAAAACAAATGTCAAAATTTCTACCATCATGGCTGGTTCAAGTCATCCATCATTTGTGTGAATGATTCTATTTAATGACAAGAAAAAAAGGACAAGAGGTCCAGATTCGATTTCCCAAATATACAAATATTAAGTAGCATTTACATTTTATTAAAAAAGGGGTTATAGAAAAAATTATTTCCTCTTTCATACCAGTAGCAAGACAACAAACAATATTGATGTTTTTTTTATTGCTTTAATGTATAAGCTGAAACCATTCTCGAAAGAGGGGTGTGGGAAGCAAAATAAATTGATTGGTTTTTTGTACATGCTTAACTCAATTTGTGTATTTCGTTATTTCCATTTCTCTTTGGAAGTTTTTGTGCAATTATTGTAAACAAGAACATAAAACCGGATGTGGAACTTTAGTAATACAGAACCGAACTATGCATGTTCCACAACAAGGTGTGTACAAAAATCTCACTTATCGGACATTTCGTGCAATAGCGTCTTATATTCAATATAAACAAACAACCCAGCAAAATTTCTCATACTAAATAATCCGACGAGTAAGCAAAGTTCGATAATGGTAAGTACTTATTATTTAGCCACTTTTCTCATTATTTTAATATGGGGATGTCATTGAAGGAAAGTACTTCCCAAAAGCATTCAATAAAGTAGCATAAAAAGTACTTATTTGTAGCATAGGCATGCCACTTAAATATGCGCTTATATTTTCACGATTTTAAGTACTTGAATAATGCATTATCAATATGTTCAAAATAAGTAGTAGATATGTGAAGATATTGTAGAAATGGTCGTTTAAAGTGATTTTTTTGCATATTGTCGCGCATATTTCTCGAAACAAACAATTGCTTCATGCCAGATTCGAATTTCTGAACCCAAAGCTCCAGTTGAAAAATTCTTCAATGATTTACATCTTACGACATACGGAAATATTTATGGTATTTTTGATTCAAATCTACACGTACTATTTGAAAACATTCCATTTATATAAAAATCACTTATTTCTGTTATTATTGGAAAGTCATTATTAATAAGCCGAAAGTAATGCAGTGAATAATGAGATATCATTATTTGGTAATGCAGGGAATAATGACAGGTACTTATCAAGATTTTGCTTGGAAATTCTGAATTGGACTCATTACTGAAAATTTGACTTCAATCCATTTACTTCAAGCATTGTTTTCATACTGAATGTTGAAGTCGCCCTTTGATAATATTTCTGATTTTCAGATATGTCACTCTTTCACAAAATGAGTGATATGAATTTATTCTTACATAAAATCTACTTTAACACACCGCCAGAAATCGATAAAATTACTCGTAAGAAAAAATTGGAAAAATACCTAATTTAAACTGAATGTCACAAAGTGGGAGAATTACAAGCGCAAATGCGGTAGACGAAATATTTAAATAAGTGTAGCTTTTGGGGTTTAAACACATATCACAATATTGTTGTTTGAATCCTACTAGTCAAGATGTTATCGAGCCCTACCCGCCAAAAAGACGTAAGCGCCACCATGATTTATTTTAATTTTTTGAGGGAAATCGTTTACTTTTGCTGTAAAATTTACCTTTATACTAAATTTCACAGTTATATAAACAGATGTATGCATTACATAGCATTTAAACAAAAAATAATCGCAAAAGAAACCTTCTCCTCTAAATTTGTGTGAGCCTTATCCGCCAAAGCGTTATGGTCAGTTATTGACATATGAGCATTCGAAAATAAAATGTTTAACTTTTTTCCCTATCCTGTATTAGTATTCTGTTAAAATAGAAGTCTTTATGTGAACTTTTCTAATGCTGAATTCTTGTATTGTACTCTCCTTAACACCTGCCACACTATTCAAATTCTTACGGGGTGTCTCAAGAGAAAGTTTTTATTCGTTTAGGATACAGCGTGAATGCAACGATCATCGCAATTTGTATCACAAATGGAATATGGTTGCAGTAGCGATCAGTGTTGCCAGATATGATGATTTATAGTCGTTTGGCTTATTTTTGAGGCCAAAAATTGAAAGGGCGATTTGCTGATTTTTGCTCCTAAATGGAATAAAACAAATCAAAAGGAGATATCTTCTGTCTGTATAATTTTTCAATTAAAATGCAAAATTGAGAGCTAACATTTTAATTAAAACAAGAAAAGAAGGATTAAGTTCGGCCATGCCGAATCTTATGTACCCTCCACCATAGATCAAATGTGAATGGTTTCGGGTGCAAATAATCTCATTATACCAAATTCGTTGAAATTTGAAGTTTTTTTGGAGTTACGTAGTAAAATCAAGAGTGACCTTTGTATGGGGGCTATATCGAAACATGGACCTATGACTACCGTAGTTCGCGTGAAGGATTCCGGGTATAAATATACCCCATTTACCAATTTTCCGCCCGAAAGAAGTCAAATCGGGGAGATGCTATATATAAGGGCTATATCAAAAAATGGACCGATATTGCCCATTTTCAATACCAAGTTAGCTGCAGCTATAGCAAGTATCTATGGCTAAATCGCCTTAGAATTTTACGACGATTCCGAATATCTGTATATACTCGTATACAAATAAGTTGATTTTCTTTGTAATTGATGTTCTCTGTAATGCGTGAAACGATTTTGCTTCTGTAAATTTCCCATGAAAGGTTACGTCAATGGCATGGTTTTTATGTATGTATGGTATTTGTATCGGTATTGGTAATTTTTGCCCACTTGTCCGCTAAGGCTCCTATAAGTCTTAGAAAACTGATATTTTTGCACACACATAGGCAGAAGTGTTGTATATAGGGTTGCCAGACGGTCGGGATTCGTTGGGATTTTCCCGACTTTTCGCGAATTTACAGAGTCCCGATTATTGAAGTAATTTTGGGGGGAAATCCCGACTTTTTTCCATCTACTCTCTACACTATGGAAAATAAAAGCGCAGTAAAAAAAATAATAAAGAAAGTACAAGAAAATGCTATTTTCATATGTACTTGTTATGGAAATTTGTAATTTTTCCTTCACTAATCTTTCATCTTTCAAGAAATGTAAATTTTGAACGAATTCAGCAACGTATCTAAAAGAATAGCTATTAACGTGGGCGAATTTGGTAGAAATTTCAAAAGTTATACAATTTTAGATGCAGTATCCTATTACACGTTGTGCATCGACTACTGCAATCTTCGAGCTATTTGTAAAGAATTGGCACGGATATTTATACCCTTGTTTCATGGCAGATGTTTGTCAGACATAGAAATGCTACAGATAGACCCACCATAAAGTATACCGATCGACTAAGAATCAGATTTAGTTATATATAGCCCATTAGTTATAAATGCTGTATTTTACATGCAATTGTTTTGAAATTTAGCAGGGTAGAGATTTTTATCCAGAGAACAACTTTGCTCAATTTGACGAAAATCGGTACAGATTTAGATTTATATCCCATATATATGTATCGTCATGTCCGACCGTCAAAACGGAAACACAACGAGCACCGGATAGCGCTCAGAGTTCTGACGAAGTTGGAGGCTGTTGAGGTTTCGGCTCTTACCGAAAAACAAAAAGAGTCACTTACCTGGGCTAAAGGCGTCTTAGATGCTTCTAAGGCCAATCAGCCGGCTGAAAGAGCCACAAATTCAGCTGTGTTAACGGCTAATAAAGTCAAAAGCATCAGATCACCTGATGAACCCCTGCCCTCGAAAAAGGCAAGAGGCCCAAATGTCACTATCAACAGGACACTCACCAAGCCCTTCAATGAAGTGGCGAAGGAGAGTCTAGTGATGGCCGTTATAGACAGAAGTAGTGAGGATGGATCCATCCTCAAGGACAAATGGAGCCATGTGCAATCAGCCATTATGGCTCATTACCTCGATGTCCGTAGAGAGATGCCGGGCACACCACCAATCTGCAACGATGCAGGATGGCATCAGGGGAGAGTAAAGCTCTTACATTTCGGTGATGCCAGATCAGTAGACCTGTATTAGGCTGCTCTGAGTCGAGCGGGTGAGGTGTGGCCGGGTGCCCAGCAGGGTATGAAGCCGACGCGGCGCAAATCGGCGGCGCGACACAGCCGGCCATTTATTTCCAGCCGGCGCCGCCGCCGATTTCAGCGGCTCACATCGGCTGAAACTCAGCCGCCGAACATTATTTAGTGAGTTAAATCGATTTATTTTATGCAACCATGAAAATTAAGAAAGTGACTACTAAGTAATACAATAGGGTCAGAAATTTTAATAAAGTTCATTTTTGCATACAAATTTATAAAAAGTTTCTAAATTAATCTCGCTATCATTCATTTATTTAAAGAAATGTGTGTTTTGGTTTTTACGGAAAATACAATAGCTCTTGAGCGGCCGAACCAATTTTTACAAAGTCTACGTCGTTCTAGAGAGAAAACAACAGGCGTTATGTCATTCACAATAAATTCTCTTTCACAACAAAGACTAATAAGTAGACATTTATTGAACTGATTTTCGACATTAAATCAAAACTTCCTTAACTTTTCTTAAATTTTTGTGTTAATTTTAGGTTTTGTCATCTAATTGTAAATATCTTAAAGCGCCATTTTTGCCTGAGATTGACATTCGTGCGCCATCGTTTGTTGGAACTTTGTCGGCTCAGCCGATGGTTGAGATTTGATCGGCTAAGTCCCTATTTACATTGGCTGAATGTTCAGCAGATTATCGACGTTTTGTAGGAGAGAGAGGCAGTCGGCAAGAGGGGGAAAAACTCTCCCGTACTAGGGCTTATCGGTCTGAACGTTTTGTGTTTTTCACTCGGCCTTTGAAACAACAATTCACACAGAAATATCCGAAACAAAATGATGTGTCTAAACGCAGAGGCAAGTTTAAAAGAGAATAAGCGGATAAGCTGCTGAAAAAATATACTAGTGTAAATCTGGACTAAGCTGATCAGACGCCGCCGCCGATCGGTATTTTTCAATGCGCCGCCGCCGCCGATAATTTTGGTCGGCTTCATTGTCTTGTGCCCAGTTGGATATTGTCGAAAAAAACAACATCCCTAGTCACCCTAGAGCCATCACCTGGGTTACAGAAGAGCCCTCCAACCCGGCTGACATATTAGAAATAATAAAAGATTCCAATCCTGGTCTGCCCGCCCATAATTGGAGAATCAGCAAGGTGGGTGAGGCGGATGGTAAAAAGCGGCAGGTCAATTTGATCCTTAACGCTGAATCCACCACCCATATACAACGTGCAAGTGAAACCCTACAGTATGGCTTCGAGACTATAGTCTTGAAGGTATACAAGCAGGACATAGTTCCCACTGCGGAAGGTGAGTCGTCCACCGCGGTTGAAACACAGCTTTCTGGAAGTGCGGAGGTATCCACGCCCATTATTTCGGGTGACTCCAACTCTAACAGAAGATCTGTAACGTCCTACTCTGAGGACGAAAGCTCTACCTCTGACACAGGGGCTGAGGGGAGTCTCCGGACTCTTTGACGCATCTGGCGGGGACACGCTTCTCGATGATACGGACGAAGAGTTCGATAACACCCTTGTAGGGGTGGAAGTTAATCTGTCAATTACCAATGATGGTAAGAATTTTACAGATTAACCTCCATCACGCTAAAGCAGCCTCAGCGGCTCTATTGCTGCGCCTGTCCACAGGTGCAGTAGACATCATCCTGATACAGGAGCCCTACGCAGTGGGAGGAAGGGTGTGCGGTATCAGGACGCCCAACTTTAAACTGCTTGTGGCCAACTGTGAAGGCACTCCAAGAACCTGCATTTTGGCCAGGAAAGATCTAAGTATCTTTCTCCTGGCTAATTTAAGTGGTAAAGACCAAACATCTGCTAGTCTGGAGATCGGTAATCGCATATATTGGGTGGTCTCCAGTTACTTGCCTTATGAAGCTGTAGTACCGACTGCTCTATTCAGGGAAGTAGTAGAAGAAGCAACACCTGACGAGGTCGAGCTGATTGTTGGCGCAGACACGAACGCTCATCATACTATCTGGGGTAGTACGGATATAAACAATAGGGATGATTCGCTTCTTGACTTTATTCTAACTACCAACCTAAGTATTTGTAACATAGGTAATAAACCGACCTTTACAATTAAAGACAGACAAGAAGTACTCGACGTAACGTTTGCTACTGACCGGCTGTCAGACAAAATTATTGGGTGGAATGTACTGGACGACCACTCATTCTCAGATCACCATTATATTGAGTTCAAACTCGCTGAAAAAGCGCCTGAACCTGCCGTCCACAGAAATGTGAGAAAGACAAAGTGGCACCTGTATGAAAAGAATTTCAAGAAAGTCCTCAACTCCAAACTTCTGTACGAACCGAATGACAAAGCCGGTCTGGATCATCTGGTCGAGCATATCACCACATCATTCAATAGTTCCCTTGAAGAAGCCTGTCCAAAAACAAGGTACAAGGGTAAAACTAAACCCCAATGGTGGACTTCTGAGCTAACGGCTATGAAAAAGACCTGCAACAAACTATTCCACAAGGCTAAATCTACTGGGGTCGCTAATGTTTGGGATGCCTATAAAAAGCAACTCAAGATCTATAAGAAGGAGCTTAGAAAGGCGCAAAGACGCTCTTGGTATACCTTCTGTGGCGAAGTGGAAAAGGTCTCCGACGCCGCAAGGCTGAGGAAAATATTATCAGCTTCACCCTGTACAGTGGGTTACTTGCAGGATGAGGCAAATAATTGGACCAAAAACAGCGAGCAGTCGCTCAATGTACTGCTCGACACACATTTCCCGGGGAACTCTCTAACAGAACCAGAGGATCAGCAGGATCAACAAGAGTGCGAGTGGACTGCGAGCGTCGCTAGCTTGTTGACTGAGAGATCCAGAATAAGCTGGGCTATTAATAGCTTTGAGCCCTTCAAGTCACCTGGACCAGACGGCATCACTCCAGCAGAAATGCAGAAAATGTTGAAATACATTATCCCCTGGCTGGAGAAAATTTATGTAGGCTGTATCAGGCTTTCATACATCCCGAATCGATGGAGGGATACCAAAGTGGTATTCATACCAAAAGCGGGGAAGATATCACACACTAGGCCAAGAGACTTCAGACCAATTAGCCTATCCTCCTTCCTATTGAAAGGTCTGGAACGACTTTTAGATTATTTCATTAGGGAAAACCTGGATACAAAACTCCTGTCGGTGAACCAACATGCTTATAATAAGGGGAAGTCTACAGAATCAACCCTGCACGAACTTGTGAGCACTATCGAATCGTCCCTGCATTTTAAGGAATTCACCATGGTGGCATTTCTTGACATAGAAGGGGCTTTTAACAACATTCACTCGGATGCAGTAATTGCGGCACTCTCACATCTAAAAGTTAACACTAGTTTGATTAGACTAATTCAAAGTCTGCTCACCAGAAGACGCATAACAGCATGTCTAGGGTCCACAACTCTAACAAGGTATGTAAACAGAGGGACCCCGCAAGGAGGAGTATTGTCTCCACTAATTTGGAACCTAGCGGTGAATGAAATTCTGCTACATCTAGAACGTTGTGGCTGCAAGGTCGTGGCATATGCGGACGACGTTGCAATCGCAGTGAATGGCAAATTCGAAAACGTCCTCCGAGACATTCTACAGGTGGCTCTGAACAAATTGGCTAGATGGGCCAGAAGCAGCGGTTTGGGCATAAACCCAAACAAGACAGAATTGGTTCTCTTTACTAGGATGAATAAAGTCCCACATGTGCACCCTCCACCTTGGATAAATGGAACAGATCTAGTCTTTTCTGAAAGTGCAAAATTTTTAGGAATAATTATAGATAGAAAACTGTTATTTAGACTTAATGTATTGGAACGTGTAAGGAAGGCTAACGTCGCCTTATATTCCTGCAAAAAGGCTGTAGGGTCGCGGTGGGGCCTCTCTCCTAAAATCGTCCACTGGATATATATAGCAGTAGTTCATCCTATACTGCTATACGGCATTGTGGTATGGTGGACGGCAACTGACAAACTAACCATTACCTACCTACTAACAAAGGTTCAGAGAACTGCCTGCCTGAGCATAAGCGGAGCCTTAAGGACTACAGCGACCGAGTCTCTACAAGCCCTACTCCATATACTGCCGATTAATATTGTGGCGAGAGAAGTTGCAACCAAAGCGGCAATAAGATTAAACTGCATATCAATGTGGAGGTACAAAAACTACGGTCACATGAGAATATCAAAAAGGTTGGCTTCGGAGTACAGTGTGCAGAGCTTAGATTGGATATAGCTCACAGACTACCAGATACCTGCAGTGTCTATCAAGCCGAAATAATGGCAATATGGGAAGTAGCCAAGTGGCTGAGTAACCAACACTGGCGTTGTCATTTACTCGGACAGCCAGGCTGCCATCAATTCTCTGGAGGCAACATCCCTAAATTCACAATCAGCCCTCGACTGCCGCAGATCTCTTAACGAGATGGCTGAGCAGTTTAACATACACCTCATATGGGTGCCTGGGCATAGGGATATCCCGGGGAACTGCAAAGCCGATGAACTTGCTGGGAAAGGGAC
Organism: Eudasyphora cyanicolor; assembly: GCA_963930755.1. Taxonomy (NCBI): domain Eukaryota; kingdom Metazoa; phylum Arthropoda; class Insecta; order Diptera; family Muscidae; genus Eudasyphora; species Eudasyphora cyanicolor. The sequence continues at coordinate 97,423,204 of OZ005734.1, forward strand.
GACATTACAAATTCTCGAAGAATTTGCATATATTGGTGCGCCACTATCCACGTGCAAGCTTTGGCTTAGGCAAGAGGCAATCAGGCAGTCCAACGAAAGATGGACAGAAATCGGCACCTGCAGGGTAGCTAGACAAATCTGGCCAAGGTATGACCTGAGAAGATCAAAATATCTCCTCGCACTAGAGAGGCAAAGATTGTCTACGTTAGTATCAGCTCTGACGGGACACTGCTTGATCGGCGAACACGCCAAAAGATTGGGTATTGATTCTAATGACTTCTGCAGAAGCTGTGGAGATGAGGAAGAAGTGGAGAGCATTGAGCACTTGCTATGCGACTGTCCCGCTTTGAGTAAACGACGACTGGACATACTGGGATCGGCTGTTCTAGGCAGCCTAACAGATCTTTCCAGTACCGATATTCGTAATATCGACAAATTTGTATATCAAACAGGTTGGTTTCGATGAGGGGCATTTCAGCCCGTGGTAACACTAGGGACCTAAACTGGTCTATGTGAGCTTGTATAAAAAATACGGCTGCCACCCTAACCCTAAACCTAAACCTATATGTACCGTCCTAATTGGCCCTTAAGCCCTATAGAAGCTACACGGGGCAAAATCGGCTTTTTTGATATGTTTGAATCGAAACAAAATATATTTTTAACACGAATTTTTAAATATTTTATATTTCTTTGCAAATAAATTTTATTTGAAAATCAATATAATATATTTGGAACGCATATATTATTATTTTTTAACAAATAATATTTGCAAACTAAATTTCTCAAATAAAATATGTGTTTAAGTACAAATAAAATTATTATTTACGAATTTTTCCAAATATATTTTATTTAAAAAATATTTCCAAAACTTTTGCTGCCTTTTTCGAATTTCAGTTTTAATTTCTTCTTTGTTTCGAATTGTACCTCCCAGTTATGACACCATATGCAGCAATAACTACTTTGTAAATCAATCATTTCAAATTTCTGAGTATTCCAAGCCATCATTAGTTGTCAATCCTCTAAGTACTTTATATTGATCTAAGATTTTACGATTTCAATTATTATTTTTACGAACATTAAACATTTCTAAAAATTTAAATTTGAATTACTGAAAAATTTAAAACAATTTATGTATTTTATGAATACTTAATGCAAATAAATATTTGTTTCGGAAATAACAGTCACATTGGTATGCAAACAAATATTTGTTTAGAATAACATCTTCCCAAATACACAATTTTTGTGTGTACCAAATATTATATGTTTAAAGTGTACCATAAACATATATATTTTTCAAGCCGAATATGTTTGGGACAATATACTACAGAAGCGATTTTTTCAGCGTGTATAGTTTACATCCAACCGTTTTAAAGTAAAAGCGAATTTCGTGAAGAATAACACAAAGAAAGTATTTGGGGCAAACATTGAATATTCTTATGTTAGACTTTTATTGAAACTTTAATGAGTTTTTTTTAAATGCCAAAACCAATAAAATATTGTCTTTTTATTTGTCCCGACAAATCCCGCTTTTAAGTCTCGGTTATCCCGACTTTTCGAATACGGTGTCTGGCAACCCTAGTTGTATAATCCAGGGATGTAACGAATATTCGAATTCACAAATGCGAAAGCGTATTATTCGCATATTTTTTAACATTTGCTTTCGCACTCGCATTCGCAAAAACCAACTTTGGAATATTCGCTGTCGCCTTCGCAAAAATATATTTCAGTATTACCAGATAACCTGGCGGGAAAATCAAATTCAAAAGAAATAACGACTTACAATTTAACTACTTCACACTGGTCCCAAATCCATTATTTGTGGCATATATGGTCCAATTTGCATGAAATTTGGCATGGATATGTTTTTGTTACCAAGGACCAACCATATTTGATTTGAAGAAAATCGATTCAGATTTGGATATAGCCCTCATACAAATTTGGACAATATGGACCCTATACACCGACTGCAACATTCGGTTTGCGTAAATATCGACTTTCAGTACTTTAGGAGTAGTTATGGTGTACAAAAAAAGTGAACCCAATAATACAATACCTACCGATGTTATAAACAAATTCCATTTTCATCATAACTGCACATGCATTTATTATTGTCTCTTAGAAATGCAAATACTTGATAATAATGGATCCGAAAAATCAATAGATCTGTGAAAAATGAATGCGTCTATTTTGTCTGACGGTCACTTCTGTCTTACTTAAAAAATTTGTTCAGTGCCTCCGAAGCATTTCCCCTAAGCTGCCAACAGGAACTGCAGAAGCGACAACAATCTGAGAACAATGCGCTAATATTTTAAGGAAAGTTGCTGACAAGTACATTTTCCCATGTGTAACAAGGTCAATGTGTCTCAAGGTCCATGTGCAACAGGGTCCATGTGTAACAAGATACATGTGTAACAAGTTTGTGTTAAAGTATTTTTTAAAACACACATCGGCATCTATTGTCTTCCTCGCTGATATAACAGGTGGCGCAAAAGTAACCTTTCGATGTTATGTTAGACGCGATTGGCGGTCAGCAGCTAACAGCTGATGCACCGTCTGGACTTTGTACGGAAACATCTTCAAATCTTGTACCAAAATTCGCTGTAGAGACCGTCGACTGATACCCATTTGCGTGGCACGTCGTCTGGTCGATGTCGACGGCGCTTCCATGACATCCTCGGCTACAGCAGCAATATTCTCTGCAGAACGGCTACTCCGGGGTCTGCCACGCCTGGCAGCATCTCGTGTTGTGCCAGTCTCTTCGAGGCGAGCGCTAAACGTCGCAGTGTTTCACCAGTAGGCTTTGGACGGCCAGGAAATCTGTGCCAAAGTCACCGACCGATTATTGGTCAAATAAATAGTCAGCAATATTCCGCGTTCTGGAGCAGTGTAGCGTAACATTGTTTATTAACGTGTATTTCGCATGTGTTTACTACACAAATGTCAAAACAGAACTGACATTAGGGGCCAATCGCAAAATTTATAGCATTTTCTGATAGGAGGATTACTTTTGCGCCACCTGTACATAGTTGCCGTATGCACAAGAAGGGAGTGTTATGTTCTTGGAGCAGTGATAGTTCAGCTGTCAATTCCATTTTAGTCGTTTTCCCACTTCAGTGGCTGTTTCGCATAATCATCGTGTTCGATATTACTTTTAAAATTTTCAGGAACCCACTCTTATTGGGCCTCCACTAACCTTTTCAAATGTCTTCTGAACTTTGATAAATATTTCTGAACATAAACTAAAACACATTTTCATCAATTATTTTAGTACCAAATTCGAAACGGTATCATGTTTTCGTCCATTACCATCCTAAATAGCTAACATTTCTGCACAGTTAAACAAGAGTTTGACTGAAAAAACATAATTTTGATCACTTTGCGCACAAAACGCGCAAAGCGCATCTATACTACATGATAAAGGACACTTTAATAAACAATCGTGCGTTTAAACTTTCATGAACACGCGAGTACATCTATAACTTTTACTCCACGAAACACAAATAACGTGAGGTTATGTATCTCTAAAATACCACACCCCATAAATACGAAATAACAACGAAAAAGACGAAACAATTACGAATTTTGTTATAATAATTATAATCTGCATACTTTCAGCTTGATTTTCCATATTTCACAGATTAAATAAAATTTTAGTTCTGCCGATTTCCAGTATCAAAGATATTGCCAATATTTTCTCAAGATGAAATGCTTAGAAACACTTAATTGAACTACTAACTTTGATCGCATGGATAAAAACAGGGTTGCCACCTAAGTTTAAAAAATTAAATTGTCTAGGTCCGCTATAGGGTTGCCTTTTCGAATATATATATACTTCTGGTAATTTCTTAAGTTTATTTTTTGAATTTATGCCCAAAAAATTGGATTTGGGACCAGTGTGCACTCTTCAGATTTATTTTGCAAATAAACAAAGAGTTAACAAATAAGTACTTTCCCCCACGCTTACGAATATCCCACATATAAGTAGTTGTTATTGTCATTTTATTAAGTGGTTGAATAACACCTTACCAATAATGATTTTCATATGTGTATATTTATCATATTTAATTTAATATGACGAGATGTTTTTTTACTCTAAATTTTACTAAGTTTCTAAATCAAATCAATGTTTCTTTAATAAAAATTTGTGTGGTCGCATATTTTACAATACCCGACTTAAAACAACTTACAAATAGTTTCGTATTTATGTCAATAAAGTAAGTCATTTTTTGTTGACTACATGTTATGCTGAGGGTAATGATATGTCATTACCTGGTAATGACATGTACTTACCAAGATTTTGCTGGGTGAGACTTCATGACCACTGAAATTATCTTAAAATTGTAAAATTGCTTTTATTTGACAAGTTAGCTTTTAATTTTTGTGGTAGTCAGAGCTCATTATTTTCATACTAGAATTTGGACAAACTTTAGAATTGCACTCTTTTTATGTTGGCTTTTATTGGAATTTTTATTAATATATCTTCAAGCGTACGAAGTTTGGATCACGGTATTAACAGTCAATCCGGGCAACGCCGGGTATTAAAATAAAAAGTAAGAGTACTCGTATATTCTCTTTTGGGGTCTTAGAACAATAATTGGAGGTGTTACAAACGGAGTGGCAAAATGAAAATACAACCTCTCCTAAAAACATAAAATAATGCATCTTGTACCCACTACATTATGCTTTCAATATGATCTTCCGTATTAAATATACATAAATGTCGGATAAGACAATAATTTCACCATTTTAGGAAAGAGTTCTTCTTAAATTTAATAGCTGTGCAAATGAAAGCTATCCGAATGAAATAGACATTCGCTTTGCATGGCAGATGCAGGACGGTGGAAATATATCGCACCTGTTCCACAAAAGGGTAACAACTCAAAATTAAAAAAAAATTCAGTAGAACCCAAAAACTTTTTCCGTTAATATTAATGATATATTACAAAAAAAGAATATGTAGTTGCAAGAAAATATCATAGAAAAAATAATAACGTTATTTTTTTGTTTTTATTGATTATAGAAAAATAACAACTTTTTTGAGTTGTTACTCTTTTCCTGAAAAAAGTTTGTACATAAATAGTGTAATTATTTTGAGTTGTACCTTTTTAACTGAAAAATCTTACTCCGATTATAAATTGAAAAGGGCACAATTAAAAATATTACTCTTAAGATGATAAATCAACGGTCCTATTTGCTTAAACGCTTGGAGCCAATTCAAAATGTAACTCTTTAGTTGAATCTAAAGACGTTATTCTGAAAACACAGAGAGAGTCATAAGGGTTTTTTTTATGAAAAAGGAGAAAAATCAATGGACATATTTTGCAGTGGGTAGAAATTGCCATTGTACGTTGGTTTCTTGCAAAAAAGCTAAATTTATAAATTTTGATTTGTTACCCATTTGTGGAACAGGTGCGATATGTGTATTTTTAAGTGTTTATGTGTTTGTACTATTACACTATGCAACAACAATTTTGTCCAAGGGATGTGAATAACAGTTTCTGGTGCAAATTGGTGTCACAAACACGAAAAAAATATTAAAAAAAATTTTTATGGTAATTTTTTTTTCTAAATTCCAGCTTTCATGGAAAGCACATTTAATATTTGGACCATAATTTTTCAAGTATAAGTCTGATTGAGCCGTGTTATGCGTTAAATTAAAGGTCTATATATACTGCAAATATCGCTTTCACGTAGAATCTTTGGTTTGGTAACAGTCTAACTAACGAAGAAAACACTGTATATTTGAAAAAAATCTATGGGTAGATGTAAAAGTTGTGAACTATTTTGTAAATGTTAGGGAAATTCAAAAAATCTTGTTTCATATTTTTTCGTTTTTAAATTATGTTTTTTTGCTTATATTAAATTCAAAATATGTGAGAGAGACATATAAGAGACATTGCACTTGCTTTCTATTTTATGAGGATTGATGTCAGAAATACAATTATTGAGAGGACGAGGTTTTATGGCCGTTCGTAACCCTCCATAAAACATTATATGCAATGTGAGAGCTATATTTGTGGTTTGTATACCCTCCACCATAGGATGGGGGGTATATTCATATTGTGACTCCGTTTGTAACACATCTAAATATTGATCTGAGACCCCATAAAGTATATATATTCTTAATCGTCGTAAAATTCTAAGATGATTTAGCCATGTCCGTCCGTCCGTCTGTTGTAATCACGCTACAATCTATAATTCTTGAACTAGGTGGCTGAAATTTGGTATAGATACTTCTTATAGCTGCAGGTAACTTGGGATTGAAAATGGGCGATATTTGTCCATATTTAGATATAGCTCCCATATATAGCATCTAACTTGTTATGATCCCTACTGTTCATCTACTCTATTTTTTCTGTGTTTTCGGTGTTATTTTCTTTAGGTTTGAGTTATTTTGTGAGGTCACATGCTATCCATGGTAGAGGGTATATACGATTCGGCATGGCCGGACTTAACGCTTTTACTTGTTTATTTATGAGGTTTTCATTCAGTTACGCCGTTTAGTGGCATGGACATCCCAGTCGTATATACAGGTAGTAAAATTATATGTACGCAATACAAAGTAGTACGCGGCAGTCTTGAAAATATTGGGTTTCTACGTTCGAAGCAAACTATATGTCAGCTACTGGTACTGCAACTTATGAACCTTAAACCCGGAATATATGAATGAAATTTCTTATTAATAAATTAGTGTAATTCAGCGCCTTTAAGAGATAAGTCGATTTCCTGATAAATATTACAAAGTTATATTTCGCAGTATGTGTAAAAGGCAAAGAACTTTTCAATGTGTAAATGCCGACACCTTCAGCTACATCTGCGGAAAATATGTATTTAAAAAAAATCGACGTGCGTTTAGTAAAATAATAGCAAAAATATATGTGTAAATATTTTGGTATACGAGTTAAAAATTTTAACGTACCGTGGAGACCTAGTATTTTGTGTAATTCGTGCCATGTAAATCTTACTCAATGGAGTAGTGGAAGCATACGGTAAGTACTTTACAATTAATGTATTACAATGTTTTGTGGAATAACAAGTTTTAATTTTAGACATCACGTGCAATTTGAAATGCCAATGATGTGGAGACAATCTTTCATTCACGATACGGACGGCTATTTTTGTCTAAGTAAACAGATTGGAGTAGGAATGAGCATTCGCTGGAATTACGCAGAAGTAAAATCTGTCACTTTGTCAGTTGCACATTCGGAAACAATACCAAATCCCTAGTGTCCAAGTATAGCTAACAGCCTAATTATAGAAACATCATCAAGTTCAACTGAGTACTCAACTCTGAGCGATTCAAGTTTCAACTCATTGATCTAGTGAGAGATTTGGAACTGACCAAAGATTAGGCAGAACTACTTGCAGCTGTAATGAAACAGTACAATATTTTGGCCCCAGATGTTAACATATCATATTATAGAGTCCGTGATATACCTTACAAACAATTTTATACAACTGTGGATAACAGATGCTTTTGCAAGGACATTTCCGGATTGTTCGAGGAACTTAATCAAACATACAATTCAAAGGAATGGCGGTTATTTGTTGACAGCAGTAAAGAAAGTTTGAAAGCAGTACTTTTGCACAACGGAAATCAGAAACCGTCGATTCCCATTGCTCATGCTGTCAACACTAAGGAATCATACGAAACAATGGCGAAATTGATAAAATACATAAAATATGAAAAACTTGACTGGAAAAATTGTTTGGATTTAAAAGTAGTTGGTATGTTTTGTGGAATGAAGGGCGGATATACAAAATATAGCTGTTTTTTATGCCTCTGGGATAGCCGTGCTCGCGAAGGTCAACAAGAAAACACATTACATTGGGTGAAAACAACATAAAATACACAAATCTCGTCAAAAAAGAAAACATTATTTTGCAACCAATGCATATTTAGCTGGGGCTCTTTAAAAATTTGGTAAAACCCGTAAGGAAAGATGGCAATTCACTCTCATATTTAAAAAGCTTATTTAAAAGCCTTTATTTTCAAAAAATCGAAGAAGGCTATTGTGATCGGCCTAAAACAAGGAAACTGATGAAAGATGCAAATTTCGAATCATATTTGACGTCGGATGAAATTGCAGCATGGAGGTCGTTTAAGCTTGTGGTTTCAAATTTCTTTGGATACAATAAAAGCCCGCAATATGAAACAATGATTAATGATTTCTTAAAAAATTATGAAAAAATTGGTATGGAATATATTTTTCTAACTTATTTTTCGCTTTATGTATTCCAATAGGTGTAAATATGTCCCTCAAAATTCATTTCTTGCATTCTCATTTAAACTTTTTCCCCGAGAATCTTGGCGACGTAAGTGACGAACATGGCGAAAGGTTTCACCAAGAAATTAAATCCATCGAGCGGCGTTACCAAGGGCACTGGGATGAAAGAATGATGGAAGATTATATTTGGTTCCTCATTAGAGAAACCGATTCCGAAATCTACAAACGTCAACAAAAATCCCACAATTACTTCTAATGAAGCATGTACGTGTAAATAAACTTAAATGTACATTATATAAATAAAAGTAACAAAAAAATCGCTATTTAAATTGAAATTAAAAATTTTTTTTTTTAATTCTCTTACCTCTACCAAAAGGGAATTTATACATTTATCCATAGATTTTTTTCAAATAGGCATTATTTTCATCGCTAGGATGCAAACTTTTAAAAAATAAAATGAAATATTTTTTTTCGATTTTTTGTTTTTTTTTTCGTCCCAGGATTTTTTTTTTTTTAAAAATCTACTTTTTTCAATTTGTTTAATGACTGTTACTAAACCACTGTTTCTATGTGAAAGAGATATTTCCAACAGTGGTGGTCCACATTAATAGCTTCAATTAAACGTATAAGTCTTCCTGATCGGGCATTTACTCCAAAAATTGTAGTGCAAATACTAAGGGCACCTTCGACGATAATAGTATTTTTAATAAAAAATCTTAAAAAAAAATTTTACCATAAAAAAATTTTTGGTTTTGATTTTATATTATTCCACAATCTATACAAAAAATAATTTTAAGGTCTAAGACACAAAAATGATATGTAATGCAACAAAGTAAAGCGCTATATTTTTTTTAATTTTTTTTTTCAAAATTTTATTGTTCAAAAGCAAAAAATATCGGAAATAACATAAAATTTTAGAAACAGTTTAGATTTGTTCCAATTGGCCACCTTTGGCACGAATTATGGCCTTCAAACGGCCGACAAAGCCATCACACGCTGCACGAAAGTGGCTCTGCGGTATTTTGGCCCATTTCCGGCGAAGCGCCGTCTTGAGATGATCGATACTTTGGTATTTTTTAGTGCGAACCTTACTCTCTAAAATGCCCCAGGAGGAATGTCCATGGTCTGCGGCCGAAATGTTTGTCTGCCCAGGGCTTCAATACTGTCTTTAGGACATTTTCCCGATAATATTCGGCATTTATTTTGACCCCATGGTCGATGAAAACGAGCGGGGAGCCACCATCGACCGTTACGGCGGCCCACACCATTACCATCGGCGGCGCTTGATTTGTGGTGGCCAATCGAAGGTGTAAATTTTCAGCTGACCTCTTTGGCAAGTAAACCCGATCATTTTGTTTGTTTATAAACTGCTCAATTTGGAATGGCTTCTCATCGGAGAAAACCAAATTCGGTAACTGGCCATTTTCGTGAAGCGAAGCAACTCCTTGGCTCTTTCCAGTCTAACTTTTTTTTGTGCATCGGTGAGCTCTTGCACTTTTTGGAACTTCAATGGCTTTAGTCCAAAATCATTTTTTAATATGTGTTGTATCCGTTCTGGCGATATGTTCAGCTCACGAGCAATTTTTCTACCACTGCGGCGTGGATTTCGATCAAATCTGGCCTTCACTTTTCGGATCATTTCTGGTGTTTTTACCCTTTTTTTTGTCCACTTTTTGGACGCGATGCAACACTGCCAGTATCACGGTAACGAGCAATGGTACGAGAAACAAAAGATTTATTCACATTTAAATGCTGGAGGGCTCTAACGATAGCCACTTGTGTTTTTCCACCCAAATATAAAGCAATCACACTATCACGCTTGAATTCCATCACGAATAACTTTTATCTGAATGCAATAGATCAAAATGCTTTTGTAAGCTTGTAAACAATAACATGAACCGTCACTGAAATAAATCTATCAGACTAGCGGTTTAGAAATGATAGCAACCTGAAGTTGGCTGCAATACATATCAGCCACCCTGTATTCCAAGTCTTCATTTGTTATCATATGATTTCAATTAAAAAAGAATTTTACGAACATTTAACATTTCTAGAAAAATTAACTTTGAATTACTGAAAAACCAAAAACTTTTCTGATTACTAAAATGCAAATAAATCTTTGTTTCGAAAATAATAACCTAAATAATATAATATGTGGATTGAAACAATGTTTTGTTTACAGCTACATCTTTCCAAATATATATATTATATGTATCCTAAACATATGTATATTTCGAGCAGAATATGCTTGGGCCAAATATACTACAGAAGTTATTTTTTTCAACGTGCTGATATCTATAAGGGCCCGTTAACGGTAACGGAGCTTCCTGAAAACGAGGTAAATGTGTAACCCTCTAACTGAAATGTGTTAATATTTTACTTCCAAAATCCGTACCTTTTTTTTTGTAAGTTTTCCTAAAATGACATACGAGCACCATAGTTTAAAATAAAACAAAGATGACAAAAATAGACAGCCTTTAAAGCATAATCTTAAATATGATATCATCTTTTGGGGTTTAATTAAATGTATTTTATACGAATTCGTACTTTTTAGATAAAGATAGACAAAAGTCATAAATATGAAATCAATTAGTTTTTTCTCTAAGTGGACATTCTGCTACACGGAGGAAAATCGTAATTTTTGATATGTTTGAATTGAAAGAAAATATACTTGGAAACGATTTTTTTAAATATTATATATTTGTTAACAAATAAATTTTATTTGAAAATCAAGAAATTTTGTTTGGAACGCTTGTATTAATATATTAGAACATAATTTATTTGCAAACCGAATTTCACAAATAAAATATGTGTTTACACACAAACAAAGTTATTGTTTAAGAAGTTTTCCAAATATATTTTTCTTAAAAAGATTTTTAAAATTTTGCTTAATTGTTCGAATATTAGTTTGTTTTTCCTAGTTTTCGTGTTAAAATGTATAGCCAAAAATGTCGTTTAATTTATAAATATTCCAATTCATCACTTTTTGTCAATCCATCAATGCAACTTATATTTACGAAAAATTATTAGATTAGATTTAAGTTTAATAAAATTTTACAAACATATAAAAATTATAAAAAATGCTCTTTGAACATCTGAAAAACAGAAAACTTGTCTTTAAGTTAAGACATTATTACATTGAAAAAAAAAATAAATAATTACAAATTAATCTTTGTTTCGGAAATACTAGTTCCAAATAAAAAATATTTGAATGGGAGCATATTTTTGTTTTGAACAATATCCTCCCAAACATACAATATTTGTGTGTGTCAAATATATTTGGAGTGTACCCTAAACATATGTATATTTCAAGCCGAATATGTTTGGGACAATATACTACAGAAGCGATTATTTTTCAGCGTGTACAATTTGTAAACAAAGGAGATAATTTTTAAAAACAACACTGCCTTTTCAAATCTATATATATAAAGAAGAATGTGTGTTTGTTTGTTTGTTTGTTTGTTGGTTTGTTTGTTTGTTGGTTTGTTGGTTTGTTTGTACCGTATAGACGTCTAAACGACTGAACCGATCTTCTTGAAATTTTCACAGAATGTACACGTGTGGGGCGTGGTGAAAATAGGGTACTTGAATTTTCGATATATGAAGTGGGCGTGGCCCCGCCCACATAAGACAAATTTTAAAATTGAGGTATCTTGCACAATTTGTTAGCGAGAGTGCTGCAATTTTGTACATATGTATCTGGTGGCAATCTACGTGATTGGTTCTAAAATGGGCGGGATCGGACCAATGGGCGTGGCCCCGCCCATATAAGCCAAATTTTGAATTTGAGATATCTTACACAATTTGTTAGCGAGAGAACTGTAATTTTGTTTATATATATATGTTGGCGACCTACGTGATTGGTCCAAAAATAGGCGGGGTTGGACTAATGGGCGTGGCCCCGCCCCTTTAAGCCAAATTTTGAAATCGAGATATCTTGCACAATTTGTTAGCGAGAGAACTGAAATTTTGTATATATATATATCAGGAGGCAGTCTACGTGATTGGTCCAAAAATGGGCGGGGTCAGAATAATGGGCGTGGCTCCGCCCCTTTAAGCTAAATTTTGAAATCGAGATATCTTGCACAATTTGTTAGCAAGAGAGCTGTAATTTTGTGTATATATATCTGCTGGCGACTTACGTGATTGGTCCAAAAATGGGCGGGATCGGACCAATGGGCGTGGCCCCGCCCATATAAGCCAAATTTTGAATTTGAGATATCATGCACAATTTGTTAGTGAGAGAACTAGAAATTTGCATATATATATATGGAGGCAGTCTACGTGATTGGTCCAAAAATGGGCGGGGTCAGACTAATGGGCGTGGCCCCGCCCCTTTAAGCTAAATTTTGAAATCGAAATACCTTGCACAATTTGTTAGCAAGAGAGCTGTAATTTTGTGTATATATATCTGCTGGCGACTTACGTAATTGGTCCAAAAATGGGCGGGATCGGACCAATGGGCGTGGCCCCGCCCATATAAGCCAAATTTTGAAATTGATATATCTTGCACAATTTTTTAGCTAGAGTGCTGTAATGTTGTACATATGTATCTGGTGGCAGTCTACGTGATTCGACCAAAAATGGGCGGGATAGGACCAATGGGCGTGGCACCGCCCATATAAGCCTAATTTTGAAATTGAGATATCTTGCACAATTTGTTAGCGAGAGAGCTGGAATTTTGTGTATATGTATTTGGTGGTAGTCTTCGTGATTTGTTCAAAAATGGGCGGGATTGGACCAATGGGCGTGGCCCCGCCCTTATTAACCAAATTTTTAAATTGACATATATTGCACAATTTGTTAACGAGGGTGCTGTAATATTGTGCATATGTATTAGGTGGTAGTCTACTTAATTGGTCCAAAAATGGGCGGGATCGGACCAATGAGCGTGGCCCCGCCCATATAAGCCAAATTTTGAATTTGAGATATCTTGCACAATTTGTTAGCGAGAGAGCTGTAATTTTGTTTATATATATCTGTTGGCGACTTACGTGATTGGTCCAAAAATAGGCGGGGTCGGACTACTGGGCGTTGCCCCGCCCCTTTAAGCCAAATTTTGAAATCGAGATATCTTGCACAATTTGTTAGCGAGAGAGCTGTAATTTTGTGCATATGTATCTGGTGGCAGTCTTCGTGATTGGTCCAAAAATGGGTGGGATTGGAGCAATGGACGTGACCCCGCCCTTATAAACCAAATTTTTAAATTGATATATATTGCACAATTTGTTAGCGAGAGTGCTGTAATGTTGTGCATATGTATTAGGTGGTGGTCTACTCAATTGGTACGAAAATGGGCGGGATCGGCCAATGGGCGTGGACCCCCCATATAAGCCAAATTTTGAAATTTAATTATCTTACACAATTTGTTAGCGAGAGTGCTGTAATTTTGTGCCATGTATATGGTGGTAGTCTTCGTGATTTGTCCAAATATAGGCGGAATTGGACGAATGGGCGTGGCCCCGCCCATATAAACAAAGAATTTAAATTAAAATATCTTGCACAATTTGTTAGCGAGAGTGCTGTAATTTTTGCATATGTATTAGGTGGTAGTCTAATTGGATGGTGCAAAAATGGGCGGGATTGGACCAATCGGCGTGGCCCCGTCAATATAAACCCAATTTTGAAATTGACATAACTCGCACAAATTATTAGCGAGATTACTCTAATTTTGTGCATATATATTAGGTGGCAGTCTACGTGCTTGGTCAAAAAATGGGCGGGGTGGGACAAATGGGAGTGGCCCCGCCCATATAAGCCAATTCAATTTTGTGTTTGATATATCTTGAGCAATTTGTTAGAGAGATCAATGTAATTATGTGCATATATATTTGGTGTCAGTCTACGTAATTAGTCCAAAAATTAACGGGATCGGAAATCTGAAGTCTGGGGCAACGAAGTGGACCGGGTCCAGCTAGTTGAAAAATATAAAAACGTAAAAGAAAGTATAATATACTAAATATTCATTTAGTATAGTATACATAAATTGTCTTTTTCGTTGAAGTAAATAATCGATGGCTCCGAAGTGCATCGGGTAATAGCTCGAAAATTTCTTTAACATTTTCATAAATCTGTACCCCTGTTCTGTAACTCTCAGTGAGATCAATTTCGATACCCTTACACGTTCCATGTGAGAAATATTTCTCACCGAGAGTTACAGAAAATGGGTACTGAACCATCCATGAAAACGTGCTAATATGCTCACAGTACATTGTAAATAAATATATGTAAATATTGAAGTATGTTTGTATTTACCAAAAAAAAACACAATATGAAAATGGTCTTCTGCAGCAGATCGAACGTTGTTTTCGTCGAAAGGCTATGTATACAATAACACGTATGTATATATGCCTTCTTCCGAACTTTCGTGAAAGGATAACAACACGAAAGGTATGGGAGTTTTACACGTGTCCTCGGATATAGAGTCGCCGCAGCTACAGCAGCAGTAGTAAAAACAAGGTCGTGTCAAACTATTTCTCCTGGAAAATTTGTTTGGCAATTTCGGCCAAAGATTCTGCCGTTTCCAGGTCACTATTGTTTTCACAGCAGCCGTACTACAGCCATAAAAACAACAATGCGAGTGATTTAAGCGGTTGGTTTCGCATTCTTGGCCAACAAAAGATATTCGTATTTCTGTGTATTTGCCATGTTGTCGAGGTGGCAGTGCCACAGAGCTTTTGTGTACCTTTAACGTGAGCTAAATATTTGTCCACCTCTCCTCCCCCCAATAGGTTTAACTTTAGCAAAATCTGTGGACCTGTGCATCCATCCATTCAGGCATACAACAGCCATGTCCACAACAATAACAATGCCATAAATAGTTGGCACACTATTGTGGCATATTAACGTGGCAAAAAAAAAACGGACGAAAAACATAATCGAAACCGCCCAGGAATGCTTCGCTTCATAACTACTCATATTAAGCGGCCAACAAAGAAATGAGAGCCATGGCATTTTATCAAATTCCCTCAAATCACCAAAAGATTTACGAACAATAATAATAAAGGGTGTCCCAAGAAGAACGCAATTTTTAAATCTCGCAACATTCGAAGTGTCATTGTTTGACATTTGAATAATTGTTATTGTTTGTTAGTAGAAGGTACGAGGTTAGTAAAAAGCGATATTGGAGAGACAACATGAAAATGCTGATTTTGCCGATAAAATCATCTTCAGTGACGAGGCCCATTTTCATCTTGATGGCTTCGTCAATAGGCAGAATTGTCGCATTTGGGGTGCGGAAAATCCTCGAGTGATTCACGAGAAGCAAATGCATCCTCAACGTGTCACTGTGTGGTGTGGTTTTTGGGCTGGAGGAATCATTGGACCTTTGAGGCAGGTCAAGCGCAAACAGTCAATGGTGTTCGGTATCGTGAAATGATAACCAGTTTTTTCTTGCCTAGAATTGAAGAAATGAATGTGGAGGGCATGTGGTTCCAACAAGACGGCGCCACATGTCATACAGCCAGAGAAACAATGCAATTGCTGCATCAGTAATTAAAAAATTGCGCTCTTCTTGGGACACCCTTTATAAATAATACACAAATGGGGGTACTCCCGTCTTGTGCTGATTTGACACAAGAAGTACTATCATTGTAGTCTGATCTGTATTTAGGGAAAGATATTGTGATGACCTCGTACTAGCTGAGCTCAGAGCAACAAGTACTTCTAGCACGAAGGTTATATTCTTATACTAAGAACCTGACAATAAAATCTTTATATATAAAACACAATTCCGTACGAATCGTTCGATCTTCATGATTTTGGGATTGATGAGTTCGTAGTGGCTCCAGAAGTGGCACAGTGGAGGAAAATTTAAGATTGGTCAAAGAGGCTTCCCGCGGTCAACACAATCCCATAGCTCGAAAATGCATCGTTTGATTTTGACTTGAAGCCCTGAAGGGTTCAGAAGTGACACCATGTGGGGACATTTATGGTTGGTCAAAGGATCGTTCAATTTTCAATGTGGCTTAATGTGTTCGTATTGACCTAAGGAAGAACACTATATAGGAAAATTTTGCATTGGTCAAAGGGGCGTGAAAACGCATTACTGCTCTAGAACGGATCGTTTGATTTTCACAATATTGTGCAAAATTTTGACACAGGAAGGAAGCAATGGAAGAACATATAGGATTGGTCAAAAGGTCATGGAACTGACCATACAGAACGTCATAACTCGAGAGCAGATTATTTGATTTTCATGAATTTGGGCTTGATAAATTCGTACTGGTTCCAAGGATGGGCACCATGGAGGAAGATTTATGACTGGTCAAGGATGCATGGCAAGGTCAAGAAGGTATATCACCGTACACATAACCTCATAACAAGAGAACAGATCGTTCGATGTTCACGATTTTTTTGCTTGATGTATTCGTATATCGACCCAAGAAAGAACATAGTGGAGGACAATTTCTGATTGGTCAAAGAGCGCGGTACCGTCCATACAATCTCATAACTCGGGAACATTCGATTCAATGGGCTTGATGAATTCGTATTGGCGTATAAGGGGTGCCTCACCTCTTTGTCAATCATAAAATGGTTTTCACAAATTAGGGTTTGGTGAATTAGTATTTACCCAATCATCGACACGATGGAGGAAAATTTATAATTGGTCAATGGTCATGACACCGCCCATTCAACCTCATAACTCGATAATAGATCGTTCGAGGCCAACCTTACCTCATAGCTCGAGAGCGGACCGTTCGATTTTTCACCTTTTTCATCTTTTTGGGATTGGTGGATTTGTTTTGGCGGTCAACATAACTTCAGAATGCGAGAACTGATCGTTCGATTTTCACAATTTTGGATTTAATGGATTTGTATTGGCCCCAGAGCTGACACTGTGGAGGAAAATTTTGTATTCGTCAAAGGGGCGCCTCGCGTGCACCGCAACCTCATAACTCGAGTATGGATCGTTCGAATTTTACGATTTTGGACTTGATGGATTCGTATTGGCGCCAGGAGGTACACAATAGATAATTAGGATTGGCGACATGGCCAATGCAACCTCATATTAAAGCTCAAGTATGGATCGTTTGAATTCTACGATTTTGAGCTTGATGTATTCGTATTTTCCCAAGGTAGGACTCTATGGAGGAAACCATTTGTGGCTTCAGGGATTCGTTTGGGCCCAAAGAAGACACTGGAGGAAAATTTGTATTTGTCACAAGGGCCTAATGCGGACAACACAACCTCATAAAGATGAACGAATCTTTAGATTTTATGATTTCGGGATTGATGGGGTTGTATTGTTGTATTGTCCAAGGAAGGAAACTGTGGTGGAAACTTTAGGATTGGTCAAATGAGCATGTCGCAGCGAACACAAACAGAATGGATCTTTAGATTTTCACGATTTTGGACTTGGCGAATTTGTAGTGGGCCAAGGAAGGACCAATTTTTAATTCGTCATCATCGTCAAAACCACTAGTAGTATTTATGTACACATTTAATGAAACTTTAAAATCTCAGTCAATTACAAACGGTTATTTAAGGAACTAGTTGTGTTTTGTTCCTTACAAAATATATTATTTACGTACATTAAAAAATCGTGCGGCTATCTCACAAAATAATTTTTAAAAACATTGCATAAACTAGAAAATGTCGTAAAGAGTTAAAAAATGTAGGACACATATTAATTAAATTAATTTTTAAATAAACAACACTTATACCGTTCCAAAGGTCAAAGTTTCTTCTTTCTAAATTGAAAATAGGTTAATAACACTATGCAACAAATGAACACTTTTTGAAAAATACACCGACTTGACAGTATAGGTTCCATTCTACTACCAAATTCTACGGTTTGGCGAAATTGGTGACCAATTTTTATAGGCCTCCAAAGTTTCTGAAAATCAGTGGGCCACTCGAAAAAGGTGTCCTCAGTTTTTGTCTTACAACTAATTCAGACTTGGTGAAACCGCTTAACTATATTTCGCAATAATGTAGCTAAGAATATGCTGAAAAAAGTTTCCTAACATTTTAAGCGAAAAAAAAATTTCCCGCACTTTTTTTGAAAAAGGGAAGGAAAAAAATATTTTTCACTTTTTTCAGCATATCATTTGGGGACTTGTAATTTTTCACTAACTATATTCGGCCAAATTGTAGCCAAGGTAAATCTGAACAACTTTTGTGAACATATCAACACAATCTGAACGTGTCTAGGCATATAAAATAGCTCAAAAATTGTACCACATTTAGTATTTCACTATTATGTTACAAAAGTATTTCTTTATGTAGGGTATGTTCAACAACTTTATAGAAAATATTAAGGCCAATGTTTTTGGGGAACATATTAACCCTCCAGCTAACTAACCCCCTATAACTGTACTTTTTGGACCTATTTTAACAAATCGTAAAAAACACCCCTTAAAATGGGGAGGGCGGAGATGAAATGTTCTCTAAAAATGTTGGCCATTTTATTATATGTGTCAGAACACGAAAAAGTTCAAAACTTAACACAAAGACTAAAAAACGGTCAAATTCCAGTCAAAACGCTCTTTACAGGTATCGTTATTGCTTCGAACACCAGGTCGTATGACGAACATTGCTGCACGAACAGGCCAACGACGGTTTTGAATAGAATTTGACCTTTTTTGGTGTTTGTGTAAAGTTTCGGGCTTTGGTGTGTTCTGACACATATATTAAAATTTAATGGTCAACATTTGTGTAGAACATTCCATCCCCGATCTCCTAATTTTAAGGGGAGCTTTTTACGAATTGTTAAAATAGGGCCAAAAATTACAGATATGTGGGGGAGCTAGAGGGTTAATATGTTTTACAAAAATATTAATATTCTCTGTGAAGTTGCTGAACATACCCTACACCAAAAAAATATTTTTGTTACATAATAGTGAAATACTAACTTTTTTGATATACGATGTGGTTTTTTGATCTATTTAGGGTGCTTAGACACGGACACAGATTTTATTGATATGTTCACAAAAGTTGTTCAGATTTACCTTCGCTACAATTTTGCCAAATATTATTATTGAAAAATTACAAGTCCCTGAAAGTTATGCTGAAAAAAGTGAACAAAATA
Source organism: Eudasyphora cyanicolor (assembly GCA_963930755.1). Lineage (NCBI taxonomy): Eukaryota > Metazoa > Arthropoda > Insecta > Diptera > Muscidae > Eudasyphora > Eudasyphora cyanicolor. The sequence goes on from OZ005734.1 coordinate 97,442,464, forward strand.
TTTTTTTCCTTCACGTTTTCAAAAAAAAAGTGCTGCAAAATTGTTCGCATAAAATGTTTAATAACTTTGTTCAGCATATTCTTAGCTACATTATTGCCAAATATAGTTAAGCGGTACCACCAAATCTGAATTAGTTGTTGGACAAAAGCAGATGACCCATTTTTCGAGGGGCCCACTAATTTTTTAGAAAATTTGGAGCCCCATAACAAAATTGGTCACCAGTTTCGCCAAACCGAGTATAGGGTTATACTACCCTTTTGGTAGTAGAATGGAACCTATACAGTCAAGTTCGTGTATTTTTTTATTACTCTTGCACAGTATAATTAGCAAAGCTATAGGCGTTTAAGTGCGCAAAGGCTAGAAAATCGTTTGTTCACACGTAAATCCGGATTTTCGGTGTGTCCGGGGAATTTCACAAACAGATTCTAGTTTTACTCGACAAGACTTACGGGAAAAATAATATCGCGTCCCATGCTTTTCAACTTCAGTTTATTTTGTCGCACTGTGTAATCGGTAGTACATATCTGAAGTACAGTCCAAATTTTGAGAATATATTTTTGAACGCGTTAAATTTAATTGTGTTTCTCTAAAATTATATTTTGGCGTGACGATATTCCTATACGAAACTTATTATGTGTTCTTATTTAACTAAATTCAAATTTATGGGCTGTAAACGCACCGCGTACAGCTCGTATTCATATATTTGTCAGCATAATTATATTTCGCGACATGAAAATAAACGTATCTCAATATACCCATAGAACATACATATCTTCATACATACAACGTATGTATACGCACATAAAAAGTGTCAGATTTGTCCGATATCATTAATAAATATGATAGCTATAAATATTCGCATTTCTAGCCTATACGCCAACGATAGGCGTATGTTTTGTGCCGCTGCAACTGCGAATCATTTTCGTGTCAGTGATCCACTAATTATTTAATTTGACAGATGTAACCCGCCCCCTACCAAAAAACACACACGCACTTTTTAAATATCAATGCCAGACTTCGTTCTCGTCAAATATCAAATCATTTTTATGGACACTTTTGTTTATATTAGATTCGATTGTGTTGTATTGTGGCGCTCCGGTCGGCCGAAATGGGATTTGCTTAATAATTCATGAAGAATTTGTGTCGTCGATCTTTGAAGACTACCTATGGGGCATAGAAACAATAAACGGACTCGCCAAATACTCGCAAGTCTTTTCTAATGAGCTCCGACCACATTCAGACTAGCAAAAACATTGGGATGTTTGGGATTATCTGCGATAATAGGTATAATTAATTTTTCTTTTATTTATAGGAAATGCACAGTGGTCCAAAACATCCTATTCTTTGGGCAAAAGTCATTTTAGTCATTTTATTCATCTTTTTGAAAAAACTACTCGTACACGCTGAAAAAAATCGCTTCTGTAGTATATTGTTCTAAACATATTCTGCTGGAAATATACAAATGTTTAGGATACACTCCATATATATAATATTTGGCATGCACAAATATTATATGTTTGGGAGGATGTTGTTCTAAACAAAATTATGTTTTCATCCTAATATTTTCTTATTTGGAAATATGTAATATTTCCGAAACAATGATTAGTTTGTATTTAAATATGTTGGCAATGTATAGATGCCTTAATTTAAAGGAAAGTTTTCAGTTTTTTTAGATATTTAAGTTTTAATTTTTTAGAAATTTTATATGTTTGTAAAATTCTATTAAAATTTAAATCGTATAATCTTGGATAAAGACAAATAGCATTGATGGATTAACAACTGGACTTTTTATAAATTAAAAATTCGTGCTGTAAAAGAAAAGAAAAGACTGCTTACGACATTTTTAACTATAAAGTATAACACGAAATCAAAGAAAAAATAAAATTAAAAATTGACAAAGTCAGCAAAGTTTTAAAATTTTTTTAAATGTAATGTATTTGGATAAATTCTTAAACAATATCTTTGTTTGTGTCTAAGCACATATTTTATTTGTGACAGTCAGTTCGCAAATATATTTTGTTGTAATATATTAATATATGCGTTCCAAACAAAATTTCTTGATTCTCAAATAAAATATATTTGTTTAAAAATATATAATATTTAAAAATTTTGTTTCCAAGTATATTTTCTTTGAATTCAAACATATCAAAAATGGCGTTTTTTCTCCGTGTATGTATATAATAGTAAATACTCCAAAAAACAAGAAAAATATATTACTTTAGTTGCTACGGATGAAAATCGCCATTTTTGATATGTTTGAATTGAAAGAAAATTTACTTTAGAAGTGCACGCCGGAAAAAAATCTTCTGTAGAATATTGTAATTTTTTTGCCAATATTTTTTATTTGGATCTATTACACTATTCAACAAAAATTTTGTCCAAGGGATGTGGATAACAGTTTCTTGTGCAATTAGTTGTCACAAACACGAAAAAAATATTTAAAAAAAAATTTTAATGGTAAATTAATTTTAAAATTTTTTTTTTTAAATTCCTGCTTTCATAGAAAGTACATTCAGGATTTGGACCATAATTTTTCAAGTATAAGCCTGATTGAGCCATGTTATGCCTCAAATTAAAGGAAATTATTAGGGCTACATACGCAAATATCGCTTTCACGTAGAATCTTTGGCTTAGTAAAAGTCGTCACAAATATGAGAAAAAAATGATTTTTAAAAAAAAAACACTTTTTCCTGGTACAAAAAACCATAAAAAATATCGAAAAAATTATTTTATCACTTTTTTAAAAAGCCAGCATGCTAACGAAAATCTATGGATAGATGTAAAAGTTATTAAAGGTAAATGTTAGGGAAATTCAAAAAAATCTTGTTTCATATTTTTTCGTTTTTAAATGATGTTTTTGCTTATATTGAATTCGCCATATGTGAGAGAGACATATAAGAGACATTGCACTTGCATTTTATTTTATGAGGACTGATGTCAGATATTATAAAATTATAGAGAGGACGAGGTTTTATGGCCGTTCGCAACCCTCCATAAAACATGATATGCAAAGTGAGAGCTATATTGGATGAGATCCGCTCAGATAGAGGGTCATTCAACAATATTTGTGGTTTTTTATTTATGAGGTTTCCATTCAGTTACGCCTTTTAGGGTCATGGACATCCCAGTCGTATATACAGGTAGTAAAATTATATGTACGCAATACAAAGTAGTACGCGGCAGTCTTGAAAATATTGGGTGTCTACTTTCGAAGCAAACTATGTCAGCTACAGGTACTGCAACTTATGAACCTTAAACCCGGAATATATGAATGAAATTTCTTATTAATAAATTAGTATAATTCAGCGCCTTAAAGAGATAAGTCGATTTCCTGATAAATATTACAAAGTTATATTTCGAAGTATGAGTAAAAGGCAAAAAACTTTTCAATGTGTAAATGGTCCCGACAAATTCTGCTACATCTGCGGAAAATATGTAATTAAAAAAATCGACGTGCGTTTAGTAAAATAATAGAAGAAATATATGTGTAATATTTTGGTATACGAGATAAAAATATGAACGAACCGTGGACACCTAGTATTTTGTGTAATTCGTGCCATGTAAATCTTACTCGATGGACTAGTGGAAGAATGCGGTAAGTACTTTAAAATTAATGTATTGCAATGTTTCGCTTTATGTATTCCAACAGGTGTAAATATGTCCCTCAAAATTAATTTCTTGCATTCTCACTTAAACTTTTTCTCTGAGAATCGTGGCGACGTAAGTGACGAACATGGCGAAAGGTTTCACCAAGAATTTAAGTCCATCGAGCGGCGTTACCAAGGGCAATGGGATGAAAGAATGATGGGAGATTATATTTGGTTCCTCATTAGAGAAACCGATTCCGAAATCTACAAACGTCAACAAAGAACTCACAATTACTTCTAATGAAACTTGTTCATGTAAATAAACTCAAATGTACATAATATAAATAAAAGTAATACATAAAATCGCTATGTAAACAGAAATTAAAAAAAAAAAGATTTTTTGAAATTCTCTTACTTCTACAAAAAGGGCTATAATTTATACATGTATCCATAGATTCAAATAGGCATTATTTTCTTCGCTAGGATGCAAACTTTTTTAAAAAAAGTAAAATTTTTTTTCGATTTTTTTCTATTTTTTATGTTTTTTTGTACCAGGCTTTTTTTTTTTTTGAAAAAAATCGACTTTTTCCAATTTGTTTAATGACTGTTACTAAACCACTTTTTCTAAGTGTAAGAGATATTTCCAACATTGGTAATTAATAGCTTCAATTTAACGTATAAGTGATCGGGCATATACTCCAAAAATTATAGTGCAAATACTAAGGGCACCTTCGACGATAATAGCATTTTTAAAAACAAATGTATCCATAAAAAATTTTTTGGTTTTGATTTTATATAACAGAAAGCCACAATCTATACAAAAAAATTTGTAGTTCTAGGACACAAAAAAATTTTTTTTTTGTTGCATACTGTTATTCCCTAACATTTTTTTAGAAAGTTTCAATGTTTGTAAAATTTTTTTATAACTAAAATCTTGTATAACAATAAATTGCTTGAAGGATTGACAACAAATGATGACTTAGAATAGTTAGAAAATAAAAATAAGTGCTTTCAAACAGAATGTAATGATATCCAAAAATAATGAATAATAAGATATGTCATCCCGGAGCGAGTAAGTTGTCAGTTACGAACGAATAAAAATTTCAACGAGTTGGTGTTCAAAGCGTGAGTTTTTCCGCGGATTTCGGACCGATTTTCCCGAATTTTTTGTAATTGTCACAATTAAAAAATTAATACCAATCGATTAGTGCAAAAAAAGTTCAAACTATGTTCGCGGAAACCTGTTTTTTCGCGTGTGACATTTCATTCCTATTCGTCCGTAACTGATAGATTTTGACAGTTCTCGGGATGACTTATCTTCATAATTTATAATTTTTGATGCTATCTACGAATATGCTGGAATGCATTATTCGAAAACAAGGAAAAAGTTAAAAATAATGTCCGAAAAATTCAGCAAAGTTTTGAAAATCTTTCTTTTTTGGTAACATTTTATCGAATTTCAAATATCAAAATTCTCAGAAATATATAATATTTACAAATTTTTGTTCCATGTATATTTATTTTGGATTCAAAAATATCAAAAAATGCAATTTTGCGCCTGTGGCTAGTTTTTTAACATATTTATAAGTCAACTTTTGCTTTTTGTTTGCGATTTTTTAAAAAAATTTTAAATAGTTGGCTTAAAAGCAACAAAATCTGGAATCGGAATAGTTTTTCCAACACTTCGGCCGGTATCTTACCAATGCACTATGGGACAAATGACCAATTTCACTGACCAATAGTCAAATTTTCCACTTATGATTCTCACCAATAACGATATAATGATATAATCTGGTTAAGAACACATCAAAGTAACGGAAAATGTCTTTGGTTTCATGAAAAACAATATTCCTTTATATGGCAGCTTAAAGAGGGTATTTTTTATAGTTCAGTAGCAAAAATTGTAAATTGTAAATGTCTATATTCTTCTTATTTATTAAGTACGCGTTTTTAAAAATTCCCTGGACAATAAATTGCAACTATTAAAATTTAAGATTGTACATGAAGTAAGTATTTCAATTCTGTGAAAAATTGCGGACTCATTTCCATGGGAGATTTAACCCAGCAAAATCTTGGTAAGTACCTGTCATTATTCCCTGCATTACCAAATAATGACATCTCATTATTGACTGCATTACTTTCGGCTAATTAATAATGACTTACCAATAATAACAGAAATATGTGATTTTTTGTCATCAAAATCATTTTGGCAAATTTTAAAATAAATGGAATGTTTTCAAATAGTACGTGTAGATTTTAATCAAAAATACCATAAATATTTCCGTATGCCGTAAGATGTTAAATCATTGAAGAATTTTTCAACTGGAGGTTTAGGTTCAGAAATTCGTATCTGGCATGAGGAAATTGTTTGTTTCGAGAAATATGCGCGACAATATGCAAAAAATCACTTTAAACGACCATTTCTACATATCTACCATATCTACTACTTATTTTAAACATATTGGTAATGCATTATTCAAGTACTTAAAATCGTAAATATAAGCGCATAGTTAAGTGGCATGCCTATGCTACAAATAAGTACTTATTATGCTACTTTATTGTATGCTTTTGGGAAGTACTTTCCTCCAATGACATCCCCATGTTAAAATAATGAGAAAAGTGGCTAAATAATAAGTACTTACCATTATCGATCTTTGGTTACTCGTCGGATTATTTGGTAATGAGAAATTTTGCTGGGTAAGATAAACAGAAAATTAAATCTTTTTCTATTGTGAATACTCGTATATTAACTAATATCTGGATTTGCGCATGTTTGTCCTTTGGTCCATAATGCAATGGCAGCTGTATTGTTGTCTTCCAGGACTGGAAAGACGCTCGAATTGTTAAGAACTTCACGCTGCTGCAAAAATTAAATTATTAAAATTCACTACAAAAATGGTGAAAATCTTGCAGTCACAGTTCGCAATACTAAAGCATTTTTGGGTCGTCGTGAAGCACCTTGTCGGACCGCAATACAGAAATTGGTGGAAAAATTCGAGCTGTTGGGACAAGTTAGTGATGTGAAGAATAAAACCCGTGCACGTCGCTCAAGAACAACTGAGGAAAACCCAGGTTTGTCCATTTCTCGCCTTTCTTTGGAATTAGGCATTCCACAAACGTCATTACACCGTATCTTGCATAAAGCCTTGGGTCTTAAGGCTTATAAAGTTCAGTTAACACAAGAACTCACGCCGGCCGATCATCAACAACGTCGTGTCTTTCCTGATAGGGTCCTTGAAATGCATGCAAATGATCCGGAATTCCATCGATAAATCATCTTGACTGATGAGGCCCATTTCCACCTCGGTGGCTACGTCAACAAGTAAAATTGTCGCATTTGGGGCCGGAAAACCCAAGAGTTATTGTTGAGAAGCCTCTACATCCTCAAGGTGTGACTGTTTGGTGCGGTTTATGGTCCGGCGGGGTCATTGGACCTTACTTTTTCGAAAATGAGGTTGGATAAACAGTTACGGTGAATGGATTGCGCTATCGAGAGATGACTAATTATATTTTATGGTCGAAGTTGGATGGTATTGATCTGGACAACGTTTACTTTCAACAAGACAGCGCTACGTGCCACACAAGCAACGAAACCATTGCTCTGTTACGGGAAAAGTTTCCGAACCGTGTTATCTCTCGAAGAGGTGATCACAATTGACCACCGAGATCTTGTGATTTAACACCTTGCGACTTCTTCCTTTGGGGCCACGTGAAAGATAAGGTCTACGCCAACAGCTCAGCGTCGATTCAAGACCTCAAACGTGGAATTCGTGAAGCTATCGAGGACATAGTATAGCCACTTTGTAATTTGGTTATGGAAAATCTAATGAAAAGGTGGCCATTTGGCTGATGTTATTTTTCATTATTAACGGCATACCTTCTTCTTTATTATGAAATAAACATCAGATCATTTATCTCAAAAAATGGCATTTTTCTTTGAATACCAAAATAACACCTCTTGTTGGAAAACCCTTTATATTCGAATTCAATAAACCTATTTTCATATTAACAACCAAATTTTTTATTTCTCCGGGAAATTTGTGGATTTTATACAATGAGTAATAGCATTGTTAAATAAAATAATATTTTAAACCGCATCTTCATATCGTCTCTTATTTATATTTTAGGATATTTTTAATTTGGAAATTAAAAATAGAAAAAAAATATTACCTGAGAGAAATTTACTGAGAATTTCTTTCAAATACTGCTGCCATGTTCCTCATTTACATTTAGGCGAGGTAGAAATAGAGGTGCATCAGATTCCACAATAAATCGAATACGTCTGACTCTAAATGGAAGCTCAAACGTAATACAAAACATGTGAATGATCGATATTATTTGATGCAATATCTTACCTTCATCGCAACTAAATTACTTAGTTTTTGCTTAGAGATGGGAACGACATTTTCGACTTGCATGTAAATGTTCAATTGAGTACTTTAATACCTACTTCCTCCAAAACAGTACCAATTCATTTGCTGAAGAGCAGGCCCACTAAAAGGTCCAATTCAACGCAGATGCTAAAACTAGTAAATAAGCGCAAATGTCGGACAAATCCGATATGGTATCCTAGAATAAGAATTAGTGTCAAGTTTGATCAATGTTGTTTTCTAATAATAATGATCTGTCCAAAAATCTGAATTTAATAGTGCATAGATTCGAAATTGGAATACAAGCATATACCGATTTTCGTATTTGGTTCAATAAACTTTTATCTATTAAGTCTTTTTAAGATCTATTAAATATCTATTATGAAATGCTGATTTGATAGCGCTTATATGCAAAATCGGGATGTAGGCACTTAAATCTGATCCGATTTTTTAAAATGTGATACGATTTGAAGTTATTGTCTGCTATATTTTTATACCCTCACATTAGTGATACGAAGGTATATTATTTGCTACCGACCAAAAGTGTTACACATCGAAGGAGTGACCTAAGACCCTAAGTATGTTCGGCGGATATTCGTTTTGGGTCATTTTAAGTCGAATGAGCAATGTCCGTCATTCCGTCTGTCTGTCTGTCTGCTGGCTGCTGCGCACGATAACTCTCGAAAGGAGTAACTGATTGGCTTCAAATTTGGCATGCGGTAATATTTGTTTCTATCTCCTATTTGTTTCACTCCTTCTAGTACATCTCCCACAAAGGGTTAATATTAAGCTAATTATTGATTCATAAATAACTTCTATACTACTTATTTGAATCCTCTGAAATTCTACACATAATATTAGTTTATTAGTCACTATCACCTCGAGAATAGTGACTAATTGGTCATTTTGCACCAAAATTTAATAGCTTATAACATGAATAGATCATAACTTTAATATACCAGTGCACATAAACGCTTACAACTCGGTACAGTGCAATATATTTGAAGTATCTACTGTTTAGAGAAAAATAGGAGTATTTGTTAAACCGCCTCTGGTACCTCCCATACAAATTGACAGATTTAATCGTGTATTTCATATTACAGTTCTTAGTCGGTTTATCCGACTGCAACTTTCTTACTTATATAAAGATCTGTTGATAAATAAGGATTTTTAGCGCTTAGTTGCAAACTCCAGATATATATATATATGAGGGATATATCTAAATCTGAACCAATTTTCTTCAAACTTGGCAATGTTCTATGTAGGTATTCTATAGCGCTGACAAAAGTCTGGATATAAGTATATATGGGAGAGAAACAAAATTTTCTTCAAATCCGCCCAAAAAGTGCACTCTCCTAAATTTCGGAATAAGTGGATTTAAATTGCAGCTTATATAGCCCAAATAGGCTAATTAGATCGAAGATGTATATGGGGCCTATATCTATGTACATCTGAGCTGAATTGTTTGAAATTCGGAAGCATCTCTGCTTGGTCAAAAAGTTTTCTTTGGCTAAAATTGTATACACATTGGTTGAAAAATATGGCTTCTATAGCGCTTACATGCCAATCCGATGTTTATATACTTATATGTAGGCTATATATAAATCAGAACTGATTTTGACCAATTCCTTCCTTCGTGATGTGAAAAAAGTTCTTTGTGCCAAATTCTATTAGCATCGGAGTGATATTCAGACTTGTACTTTTCGAACAACTTAAGATGGACAGACAGACGGACATGGTTAAATCGAACCAGTGGTGATACCAAGTAGATGTGTACTATATGCCATGAGCGGGTGTGACACCTATGGTAATTTCTCTTCTGAAAAAAATGTTGAACCGTCAACTAGAGTGTCCAAATCCGGGACCGGTTATTCGGTTTTGCAACCCAAACCCGTAACCGATTTCTTAAAAAATTTTCGGTTAACCGAGAAAGCCGGGATTTTCATGTCGGTTAACCGGTTTTTTTATTTATTGTTTAAAACAAAAATTAAAAATATTGATCTATTTTTTCTACTTGTTGTGGATACCATTTATACAAGATGCAACAAATAGCAACGATGAGGTGGATAATTCGGGCAGTTGTTCTGAATATTCTGAATGTGTATATGAATTCACTGATCTTGAAAATGATTTTGGCTTTATTACTGATATCCATGATGTAATAAATAAAGTCAGGAAGTACAGCAAAGCATTAAATAAGTCGTCCATGAAGCACAGTACACTTCAAGCATACGTTCAAGAACGGAAAGACAAATAGCTTCGACTTTTTTGCGATCTTAAATCCAGACAGAACAGCCAGATACCTCTGATTCGGTTTGTTATATGTTATATTGATGAGTCAAATAATTAAATTTTGGATTTATGTCACACACAGAATCGAAAAACGAGCAAGCAACACTGTATGATGACTTTGCTTTTTTTTAAGTTTAAGAAGAAAACGGAGAAGCTGTGTTACTTATACAATGATTTAATGACTAGCGGACTAATATTGACTACATTAACGTTTGTGAGATTTTTCAACGTCGTTACATGAAAAATTAAAAGAAAAATAGTTTAAAAATAATCATTTAAATTTTATTACATTTTTAAGATATTATTTAAAAAAAACATAAATGATTTATTATTTTTTACGGTAATTTCAGAAATATAATACTTTCTATTTAAAGTAAACCAAAAAATTAAACCTGTAATAAACGAAATAATAATCCATTTTTGTTTACTAAGTTTTATTACAAATGATTGTTAGTTGTTTTTCGTTTTGCAATAAACATTTTATGACATTTTAATCCCTTTCGTATGTTATTTAGAAACCGGCTTAAAACCCGGTTAACCGGTTTCGAAAAAAAATAATAAAAAACGGGTTTTAAAAAAAGTAATATTTCGAAATAACCGGTTTTTGGACACCCTACCGTCAACGCGAAATTCTGAAAAATATATGCCATTTTTAGGTGGAACTGGTGTAGTCCCTCGAATAAGACTTAGCTCCTATTCAAAAATTCCAAAATATGATGCAAAAGTCCAGTATTGTGTGTACAGATTTAAACATCAAACTCAAAATATGAAAAATAATTTGAAAATTATTTTCAAATTTAATAAACAATATTTGTTAAACTTCAAACATGTTAACATACGGATACATTTGTTGAAATTTTTGAACTATCTGTTTGGCAGGCATTCATTTATAGCCCCAACTAAATATTTAATTCATTTTTTACCAATTTTGTTTAACACCCTTATTTTAGTTGAAGAGGGTATATATCATCCGCTACGGGTTAAAAACGTAACACATCGAAGGATTGACCTAAGCCCCTAAGTATGTTCGTCGGAAATCCGTTTTAAGGCATTTGAAGTCATATGAGCAATGTCCTTCCTTCTGGCTGGAGCATACGACAAAGGAGTAACAGGTTGACTTCAAATTTGGTAGGTAATAATATTTTTTCAATCTCAGAATAAGTTCAAAGTTGGGCCATATCTGTCACTCTTCCTAGTACCACCCTCACAAAGGGTTAACATTTTAATTCTCTAATAATTTCTATATCTGCTATCCAAATTATCTTTTTTTGCACACATAGTAATAGTTTATATGTCAATCTTATCCTAAACGCTGAATCCACCTCCCATATACAAAGTGAGAGTGCAACCCTACAATATGGCTTCGAGACTATAGTCTTGAACATATACAAGCAGGATATAGCTCCCACTGCAGAAGGAGAGTCGTCCACCGTGGCACTTTCTGGAAGTGCGGAGGTACCCACGCCTATTATTTCTGGTGACTCCAACTTTAACAGAAGTTCTGTAACGTCCTTCTCTGAGGACAAAAGCTCTACTTCGGACAGAGAGAGGCTGAGGGGAGTCTCCGGACTCTTTGACGCATATGGCGGGGACATGCTTCTCGACGATACGGACGAAGAGTTCGATAACACCCTTGTCGGGGTGGATGTTAATCTGTCAATTACCAATGATGGTAAGAATTCTCCCGTAGTGGGAGGAAGGGTGTGCGGTATTAGGACACCCAACTTTAAACTGCTTGTGGCCAACTGTGAAGGCACTCCAAGAACCTGCATTTTGGCCAAGAAAGATCTAAGTATCTTTCTCCTGACTAATTTAAGTGATAAAGACCAAACAGCTGCTAGCCTGGAGATCGGTAATCGCATATATTGGGTGGTCTCCAGCTACTTGCCTTATGAATCTGTAGTAGCGACTGCTCTATTCAGGGAAGTAGTAGAAGAAGCAACGTCTGACGAGCTCGAGCTGATTATTGGCGCAGACACGAACGCTCATCATACTATTTGGGGTAGTACGGATGTAAACAATAGGGGTGATTCGCTTCTTGACTTTATTCTAACTGCCAACCATAGTATTTGTAACATAGGTAATAAACCGACCTTTACAATTAAAGACAGACAAGAAGTACTAGACGGAACGTTTGCCACTGACCGGCTGTCAGACATTCTCAGATCACAATTATATAGAGTTCAAACTCGCTGAAAAAGCACCTAAACGTGCCGTCCATCGAAATGTGAGGAAGACAAAGTGGCACCTGTATGAGAAGTCCTCAACTATAAACTTCTACGAGTATATGAAGCAAACGACAAAGCCGGTCTTGATAATCTGGTCGACCACAGTACTACCGATTAATGGCGAGAGAAGTTGCAACCAAAGCGGCAATAAGATTAAACTGCCTATCAATGTGGAGGTACAAGAACTATGGTCACATGAGGATATCAAAGTGTAGTGCTATGGTAACCGACCGAGTGGACTATATACCAACTGTGTACACCTTCGAGAGAAATTACATCACTATGATTCCCGCCAGAGATGAATGGGTCGGCAGAATACCAGGTAATAGAAACCATCTCCACTTTTACACGGATGGTTCGAAGCTTGATGAAAAGGTTGGCTTCGGAGTATACTGTGAAGAACTTAGTCTGGATATATCTCACAGACTACCAGATACCTGCAGTGTCTATCAAGCCGAAATAATGGCAATATGGGAAGTCGCCAAGTGGCTGAGTCGCAACATAGTAACCAACACTGGCGTTGTCATTTACTCGGACAGCCAGGCTGCCATCAATTCTCTGGAGGCAACATCCCTAAATTCACAAACAGCCCTCGACTGCCGCAGATCTCTTAACGAGATGGCTGAGCAGTTTAATATACACCTCATATGGGTGCCTGGGCATAGGGATATCCCGGGGAACTGCAAAGCCGATGAACTTGCTAGGAAAGGGGACGACATTACAAATTCTCGAAGAATTTGCATATATTGGTGCGCCACTATCCACGTGCAAGCTTTGGCTTAGGCAAGAGGCAATCAGGCAGTCCAACGAAAGATGGGCAGAAATCGGCACCTGTAGCTAGACAAATCTGGCCAAGGTATGACCTGAGAAGGTCAAAAAATACGGCTGCCACCCTAATCTAAACGTAAACCTTATATGACGCTATCACCTTAAAAAATATAAATACTTGAAATTTTATGCAGTGTAATGCTTTTATAGTATGCGCGTTATTGCCACGCCCTTTTTGGTACCCCCTCACAAAATGGGCAATTCATACCAAATTGAATGGCTCCTAACGTCAATACCAATGCATATAAACACTTACCTTTCGATACAGTATCTTGTCTTTGAGTTACTCGCATCTTCTGTTCAGCGCAAAATAGCCACTTTTGGCTCCCACCACAAAAAATGGACAGATTAATTCTACCACATTTTTTCCATAAAGGGACCTAAATTGGTCTATGTGGGCTGGCAACACCGGCTGCCACCCTAAGCTTAACCTCAATGCTCGAAAGTTAAAAAATTTAAAAGCTTAGCTTAGGAGGGAAGTATATGCAGCCAAAGTATGACGAATTTGTTCAACGTTCTGGCATCTCATAAATAGAGGGTATACTTTAGTCGGTTTACCCTACTGAAATGTTAAAAAATTGTGCTGTTCTGATGAATACGAGTATGTCAATTTGTGTGGGGGGTACAAGAAGTAGCTTGATGAATACGCCTTTTTTGCGTTGAAAAGTAGATACTTCGCGTACTGCACTGTACCGAATTGTAAGTGTCTATGGGCACTCTTGATTTTTGGTTTAATTTAATATCCTAAACATGAAAAATAGTAAAAAAAAATTATATATTTTTTTCGATCTGTGCCACTTTTCATAACGAGTTTGTTTTTGTTTTCTGTAAAAATACTTGGGGTCTTAGATCGCTCCTTCGATGTGTTACACTTTTGGCTCATAGAAAATGATATATTCCCTCCTTTGTTAGGTGAGGGGATAATTGCATTGTGTGTGCACCAAAATGTATCCTCAATGAAACCAACATACCCCGCATAATTTCTGCCCGCTCAATAGAATGGCATTATCCGTGACATCGCGTTTTTGAGACATTCGGTTACAAAATTTGCTGGGTAAACATTGAGGTTAATAAATTCAGACACAATAACCAATACCCGACACCCCCGCTCTTTTCCTTACCCATGAAAAAGCGCCCCCTTAAACATAATGATATATCAATAGTAGTAGAAATCGATTTAGTTTTTGAGTGATGATATTCGATATTCCTTTAAAGAATTACTATAGGTCCCCACAATACACTTTAATGGCAACCCAGTGGTTTTTTATATACATGGTATTTATCCACAAAGTTTGCTGGATAAACACAAGGATAGTAAATTCAGTCACAATTTTGGCATAGAAGGCTTCGGAATACATGTTCGATGTTAAAGAACGAAATACAGGAGACCATTTAGGAAATATTTCTTCCAAATTATCCTACACCCCCGCTCATCCCCTTACGTCTGATAATCTCTCTTAAAATAGAATAATATATCTTCTTTGATAGGGAACATCTATTTCCAAGCGTTATATAAAAAATTGTATCTGAATTTACTAACCTCTTTGCTTACACAGCAAACTTTGTACATAAATACGGTAAATATGAAAAATCACTTGTCATAGTGATTTTTTGGAATCTTATTGTTGAATACTATATTTTTAGAGGGGGATTTTCCGGAGTAAGGGATGAGCGGGTGTGTCGGGTGTTTTAGGAGAAATACCTCTAGAAATGTATCTTTTAATTTGTTCTTTGACATTGAACATATATTCTGAAGCCTTATATACTAAAATTGTGTGAGAATTTACTAACCTCTTTATTTACCCAGCAAATATTGTGGCTAAATATCTCGAAAACACTATGTCACAGGAAAAAACAGCGATTTACGATTTAGGAGGCCGAAATTATACGGAGTAGGTTGTTTTCATCAAGGATACATTTTAAAAGTGAATTTTGCACAAACAGTGTTATTACACTTATTGTGTTTATAAGTGTAATAATAGTAACTTTTTATTAAATACATTTTAAAACAAGTAAGAAAGTTTCAGTCGGGTAAAAGACTAAGGTATACCCTCACTTTGTGAGTAATGTAATATATAACATTACACTAATTAATCTTTCAATTTGTGTGGGAGGTACCAGAAGGGGTTTGACAAATACGCCTATTTTTCGGTAAACAGTAGATTCTTTAAATTCATTGCACTGCACACTGGTTCCTGTTGTATGCGGAGGGCGGCCAAAAATACTTCTCGTTGAGGTAGAGGCTTGAAACTTTAACAAAATTTTTATAAATTTATAGTATGATGATGTATAAAAATCAGCTGGATCGGACCACCATATCATATAGCTGTACACGCTTTAATTATAAAGTAAAAATTCAACAAATATATGTATGAAAGAAAAAATGATTATTTTATAGGGATTGTTCCAGTAAATCAATAGCTGATTTTAATAGCTTCGACTTTGGCTTACATGGAAGTTTTCTTTGCCCGTAATGAAAGGATCAGAGCTTAAAAGCAATCTGTTAAATAAATCGGTATTCGTCAGGACTCTTGAAATTTTGCGCGTATGCTTCAGCCTAAACAATTTTATATCTTTGTTTTTTGCTTCTGCAGCTTCTTCAGAAAGCTCTCCAATCGACACTAAGCAATTTTGTATGATATCAGGACCATGTAATAATACCTTATGAACCGAAGGTGGAAGGAAGTACCAAGGATATGTACTGATCAGAAGTTTTGCTGTTTCTAAAGCATAGTCTCCGAATTTTGTGGGATTGATATTGTAGCCTGATGACATGGCTTGCAAAATTGTTGAGCATCTGATAATCAAGTCCTTGTCAATGCCTGTTATATTGGCAGTCATATCAGGATTGTTAAAAAATTTTCTCGCAGTATTTCCATCGTTAGACGTTCCACTTCCGCCTGTCTTAGGTTTGTCGACTATTAAACCCATTTTTTTCGAAACTCATACTGAATATATTTTTTCCGGATTACAAATTTCTCTTTAGCTTTTTCAGAGCGTATTTGCCAAATTTTTAGATCTAATCTATACGATATATGGAGCAAATACTCAAAAAACCATATGTAAGAATGCAATGGTGACAGCCCAAACTCATATCGTTCCTCATGAACCACTCTTTGTAGGCATACATCTAAGCTATTCATTTGAGTTGGAGTAGCTTCGCATATGTAACCTTTAGCTGATGACGTTTCGCTTAAAGCATTATATATTTTGCCGTCAACCATGGTGATTTGCAAAGAATGTTCAATTTCAATTTTCTGATTTCCTATGAGAAATGTTGTGGGTCTAAGCTGGTCAATTTTATTTTTAAAGTATTGCTCTTCGGCGATGGACAGCTCAGTAGTTTCTTTCTTAAATTGAAATCTAATAAGTCTGTAGTACACACTAAAAAAAAGCTTACTGAAAATCAATGAATTTGTCGTAAAGTTTAAGATTTCAGCAATGATTTCGAGCCAAAGACAATCGCAATAAAAATAAGAATGTTTTATAGTTAATTTAAAGACAAGAATAGTACTTGTTTTGAGGAGGCATTTCATAGAATCAAGAACTTTGTGTAATAAAACCAATTATGTTTGGTCTTAAAATAAGCACGTTTTGGCGTAAATTTAAGTATGACACGTGCTTATTTGTAGTAAAATATCGTAAAATTTGTCCTTGATGTTAGAATGTACTAGTCATTAATTTAAGGCATACATGGATTTAAATATAGTTTTTTAAAATATATATGGAAAATTCTTTACATTGTATTTAATATAATTTTACTCTCATTAATTAATCACTTACTTTGAACCATTGAAATCATTTTATATTCTTAGAAAATGTGTCATTTTATATTCTTAGAAAAATGCTATTTATAGTGTTAACTTCAAAAACACAACGTTTTATTTTTCTAAAAATTGGAATTGTTATATTTTTATTGGAAATACAAATAATTTATAATACATATTATGGAAAACTTTGAACATTTTATAATTTAAAACAATATTTTAGTTGTCTAAAGACAAGCCCTCCAACGCACTACCGAAATATTTGATGTTTGACCTTGTTCAAATATTTGGTATAGATTTGTAAATTTGTAGTGGGTTTAATTTCTCTATTTATTGTCCAAGAACAATTTGCATTGACATCAATGATTTGAACAAGGAATTTGCCTGGAATTTAAATAGAAGTTGTATAAAATAAATATTATATAATTTGTTTTACATATCATAGAATTTGTTTTACATATCATAGAATTTGAAGTTTTCAATTATTTGCTTCACTTTGTAAATTTAGATCCCCACTACATTTTTCATATTTTCAAGCAAAGTTTATTGCGCGATCTAAAATAAAATAATCTGAAAAGAAATCGAACAGAATGATTTATGTACAAAAAAGTATCAAATAAATTTCATCATATCACAGTAAGAAGATTTTGGAAAATAAGACATACATTTCAATCTTTCTCATATAATACTTACGTTGAAATATTTGGTACAGTTGTTCACTCTTCAAAGACACAAATACTCATAATAGACCAATTCAAAAATTGTTTTACTAAAAAATTTTAAAAATATATTTTTGTATAATAAATTATTAATTACACAGCTCAACAAAAAAAATAGTTTTGCTGCGGCACAGGATTTCGCAGCCGATTTGGATATATGAGATAATAAAGATCTTAGCCTTAAATGTAGTTTCTTTAAATTAGTTCACAGCTCAACAAAAAAAAATAGTTTTGCTGCGGCACAGGATTTCGCAGCCGATTTGGATATATGAGATAATAAAGATCTTAGCCTTAAATGTAGTTTCTTTAAATTAGTTCTCGCGATAAATAATATAGAGTGCTACACATATTATAGCATAACTCGAGAATAATTTATACGAATTATTTTGGGAAAGTTTTAAATGATCCAAAATTAAATAGCCTTCAACTTCTTCAAACACAAATTTTTCATCCGTTCAGCTATATATTACAAGATAGTGCTAAAAATTCATATTTTCTTTAAGAAAATTTTACTAATTTTGAAATAAACGCGTAATAAAAACAACGACAAATGCTCAATTATAAAATGTTTTAAACTTTTCATAAAGTCTGGTCATGATTAAGATTTAAAAAGTTATATCGAATTTATTAAATCTACCCCGAAATTTATTTCACCTTAAGTCAATGTCCTTCGGAATAGTTCATTTTATTGTGCATTACGATACAATAATATTTAATTAAATATAATAAAATACTTTTCGACATTTATATTACGCGTTTTTTTACAAATTATTAGAATTTTCTCAAAAAAACGCTATCTCATTAGATATCGCCGAACGGATAAAAAATTGATATTAGAAGAAGTTGACTTAATTTTGCATTATTTAAAACTTTCCCAAAATAATTCGTATAAAAGATTCTCGAGTTATTTTTGCAAATAGCGATTAATCGCGAGAACTAGAGGAAGTTCAAAGAAACTACCTTTTATGTTAAGAATTGTATTATATATATATCCTAATCGGCTGTGAACGTGTCTCAAAAAAAAGTTGACCAGCGTATTTATAATACATTTCCATATTTCGAGAAATAATGTTACATTTTGCTTAATTTATGCGCTGTTAGCAGTTAATTTTAATCAATATTTACTATTAACAAAAGTGTTTTCCTAATTCCATAATTTGCCAATAATTTTTGCTTCAGTTTTATAATAGGCGTGTTTTCGTTACACCATAAGTGCTTAATTTGTATGGGGAGCTAAGCACTTTTAAGCACTATTAGTTCCCGATGAAGTTTGGTGCTTTTGTTCCTGTCTTAATCGAGTATGATGTTGCCAGATTGGGCACCCTATATTTAGCAATATGGCATCCCATTTTTGGAGAGATTTTATCAATTATTGTGAATTAACGGGAATAAGAAGAACAAAAATGGGAAATTATTTTAATATTTGCAAAAAGAGTGTAAACAATTGGCAATAGAATAGTAAATATATGTTTTATTAATACTTTTCATGAATTGTTTGTCTATTTCGCACCGTTCTTTCTTCGCAACTCATGACACCATTGCTACCAGATAGTGAAAATCCGCCACTTATTGCATACGTGCCAGTTAGTGGACGTCAGTTGTTTTCGTTGCAAAGTGCTAAACTAAAATTGCTAGCTTGTAACGAAAACATGCCTAATATAAAACTTCTACAAATTTTGCTTATTGTCACTTTCAGTATTACAAAACCTGTTACTCTTATTTTGTTTGCCCATTTCGTTTTGTAGTGTTCGCGCATAAATCTGTCTACATAACTTACTAACAAGAATCACCATAAATGACATACAGCCAAAATAAGACGCACAACATCTATCCCTTTTCCTTATCATCAAGCCACAACTACATACATGCATACACACATGTAAAATCTACACGCACGAAATCTATATATTTATGTATCCCTTTTTTTGTTTCTTTTGTTGCTGCTATGGGATTTGCCAATCTATTTATGTCCACACTTTATTTTTTATTAGTTTCAGATATGTGTTTTCATTAAGCAAAAATAACTGTTACTGCCCATAATGAAATTAATTTCGGAATAATGTGGAAAAGTAAAAAATATTTAAATAAAATTACACTTTTGTATGTACACGTACGTCTACTTACATATTTCCAGCAATTTCGTTTTCTTACAATCCGCGACGAAAAAAACCACAACCGTTTGCATTTATCATTTCTCAATAACTGACGACGTAAAAGAAAACAAACGACGAGTTACTTCAACTTTTCAGAGAGCTCTTCAACATTCCATAACAATTATTGACTCGCACATTAACAAACATTTCTGATTCTCCGAGAGATAGAATAATTTTCCGAAAGAGAGAAAGAATAATTCTCGGAGAAAGAGAGTTTATTTAAAAGTATGTATTCTTAAAAATAATGGCAAGAGTCATAAAATTTATTACCAAGACAACCTTTCCTTTATGGGGAGCTCAGCCTTAAATTTATTACTCAAATATCTCATACTGTCAATTAAGTCCGATTCGGCATTAAAACTATGACGTGGCTACGTCATTGTTTTAATGTAGAAAATCCTAAAAAGTATTGAAATATTACATAAAATAATGCGGATTGTCACAAATTTAATGATTTTTTTCTTTAATTTAAAGGCTTACAGTTAAAGAAGGGCGTACACAAAACTAATGATTACATAGTGATTAATTCAAATTCAAAAAACTTTAGATTAAGGAAAATTTCGTAAGAAACATGTAAATTTTCATTATTTTAATGAAAATTGTGATTGAATTAATGCCGAGGACGCATACTTAATTTAAGAATGTGCCATCATTAATTTTATTACTATTTTTTTCAGTGCAGGGTCCACGATGGCCGAGGATTTTTCCAAACACAAATAGAATTGTTTGACTTCGTAATGAGTCTAAGGGGTACGTACGATGTAACAAACAAGCTGTTATCTGCCAGGTCTTTCTGCAACCTTTTGTTTATATTCCGCATGGCCAGTGCTACCATCGAATCCCCACTTTCCTATTAAAATGAGATTATTTACCGAATCATCTTCTATATAATGGACAACTACATTCTGAAGCTGCAATATACGTGTTGCTGTATGGTCCAGTAAATTTTGAAGTTCAACTTCAGCGTGGGATTCTTCTACTATGATATTATCTGGATAGCTTTTAGTTTTAGCCATCAGAAGATTTTTATAGCTAGGTAGTAAATAATATGCGGCTTTTGAATTTACAAATGTACGAATTAACAAAAATTGGTGTTTTGTTAAATTTGCTTCTATAAAAAGAGATAAGATGGCTTCAATAAAAGCTTGGGAACGCTCAAATTCTGGTTGGACACCCTATGAGCGCATATTAGAAGCAGCAGATTCATCATGTTTTGCGACCTCGGATATTCGTCGACGCTTCGCCCTTTTTGAACACTCCGCAAAATCTTTCTTTGGACGACCACGAGGCAAATTCGAGATTGTCGGTTGCACATCGCAATGCATCGCAGAAATGGATTCGATTACAGCCAGCCAATCAGAATGGTTCTTCAAAACGGTTAATCGTGCACTTTTGCCAAAACTTTAAAAGCTTTATGCAAACGTTATTTAGGCATTTTTTCAACTCATCCTGGTCTAGCTGATATCCCATATGATTGGTATGTTTTAAAATGGCATCCAGTGCACTATCACTTTTTGCTTTAGGTGAACCTGCTCTTCCACACCATATATCAAAACCAGTAAGGAAAGGCAGAAAGTCGGGCGGGGCCGACTATATAATACCCTACACCTCCCTAACAATGCGATAAGGGTCGTTGCCATAATAATTTGGAATAATTGGTAAATGGGTAGAAACATATTATCTAATTCTGAAACGATAATCGCTAAATTTAGCAAACATTCGTTCCTAAATTGAGAAACATCTTTCAGGACAATTTTAATGATCGGAAGTAAAATACAACTTCTATAGCGGTTTGATACCAAATCAGGAGGAACATATAGCTTTAATATAAATCTGAACCGATCTTCCCTGAATACTCATTCATGTAAAAAGACATCCTTCTGTCGAATTTCGTACTGATCGGATATAAAATACAGTCTCTACAGCGCTTACATGCCAAATCGGAGTAACTTATATATGGGGGCTATATCTAAATCTGAACCGATTTCTTCCAAATTTAAAAGTTTTCATTCATATAATAGGAAACCCCTTTCAGACGAATTTCATACTGATCGGATATAAAATACAGTTTTTACAGCGCTTACATGTCAAATCGGGGGTAACATATATATGGGGGCTATATCTAAATCCGATCCGATGTTCTCCTAATTTGGCAGTATTCCTTCATGTAATAAGAAACCTCTTTCTGTCGAATTTCGCACTGATCGGATATCAAATACAGTTTTTACAGCTCTTACATGTCAAATCGGGGGTAACATATACAGGGTCTCCCATATTCGACGGACCCATCTGGCAACGCCATAACTTTTGACAGAGATGTCAGATCGCTTAATGACATACCGCGTTTGAAGCGTCAGTCCAAGCAGATTTTTGGAACAATACACGCCACGCGAGCGCTCTGAAATAGTTGAAATTTACATTCAACAGAAGAAGTCAAGTCAACGTGCTTTTAAAATATTAAACAAGTAAGAAAGTTTCAGTCGGGTAAACCGACTAAGGTATACCCTCACTTTGTGAGTAATGTAATATTGAATATCACTCGAATTATTCTGTCAATTTGTGTGGGAGGTACCAGAAGGGGTTTATCAAATACACCTATTTTTCTCTGAACATTAGATACTTTAAATTCATTGCACTGTGCCGAATTATAAGCATTTATGTGCACTGGTAAAAACGTTATGAGATATTAAATTGTGGTATGATTTGGGCATTTTGTGTGGGAGGTACAAAAAGGGGCGTGGCGATAACGCCCATTTTTCACAGGGCTATAAACATTACACTGTACAAAATTTCACATATTTTTATACACTGGTTTTAATGTTATAAGCTGTTAACGTTTGGTGCAAAAAGGTACCTTTGTGTGGGAGGTACCAAAAAAGGGCGTGGCAACAACGCCAATTTTTCCCTCGACTGTAGGCAATATAAAAGCATAATACTATACAAAATTTCAAGTTTTTTTATACACTGTTATTAACGTTATAAGCTGTTAACTTTTGGTGCAAAACGGTGCATTTGTGTGGGAGGTACCAAAAGGGACGTGGCAACTTCGCCCAATTTTCTCGAGTTGATAGCGACTAATAAGCTAATACTATGTGTGGAACTTCAGAAGATTCGAATAAGTAGTATAGCAGTTATTAAAGAATCAATTTTTCACAACATTTTAACCCTTTGTGGGGGAGGTACTAGAAGGAGTGGACCAATATGGCCCATCTACGAACTTAGCCGGAGATAGAAAAAAATATTACCGCATACCAAATTTGAAGTCAATCGGTTACTCCTTTCGAGAGTTATCGTGCGCACCAGCCAGCAGACACACAGACAGACAGACAGACAGACAGACAGACAGACAGACAGACAGACAGACAGACGGACGGACATTGCTCATTCGACTTAAAATGACCCAAAACGGTTTTCCTCCGAACATACTTGGGGTCTTAGGTCACTCCTTCGATGTGTTACACTTTTTTCCGTAGCAAATGATATATACCCTCGTCACACTAAAGTGAGGGTATAAAAATGTGAGAAGTGCGCCTTCTAAGAACACCATTAAGCGTTTATACGAAAAATTTTCGACTGGTGAGGCTCTTTCTAATCCGAAGAGGCCAAATAAAAGTCGACCAAGGCGATCGGCCGAGAATATCGCTGCCGTACGAGCCAGTGTTGAGAGGTCCCCAAGAACATCCCAAAAACGCCTTTCTCAGCAGTTGGGCATGGCTCGGTCCACTTTACAACGGATTATTCGCGTTGATTTGCATTTGTTCCCGTACAAAATTCAATTGACGCAAAGATTGTTGCCTGCGGACACGCCTCGTCGATTGGAATGGGCCCAACGAGTCCGTGGGTCCGTCGAATATGGGCAACCCTGTATATGGGGGATATATCTAAATCTGAACCGATTTTCTCCGAATTTATCACTATTACTTCATGTAATAAGAAATCTCTCTTTGCCGAATTTCGCACTGATCGAATATAAAATAAAATTTTTACAGCGCTTACATGTCAAATCGGGGGTAACGTATATATGGGGGCTATATCTAAATCTGAACCGATTTTAACCAAATTCAATAGGGATCGTCCCTGGGCCAAAAAAAAGATATGTGTAAAGTTTCGTCGAGATCGGACCATAATTGCGACCTGTACTTTGATTACAAGAATACATGCACAGACAGACGGACAGACAGACGGACAGACAGACGGACATAGCTAAATCAACTCAGAAAGTGATTCTAAGTCGATCGGTATAATAAACGATGGGTCTATTTATTCTCCTTTTGGTGTTACCCTGTACCACAGTGTGGTGTAGGGTATAAACAGCTAAACGAGAAAATTGCCATTGATATGTTGTCCCTAGGAAAATAATAAGATATTAGCATAGAAAAACCGAAAATAAACACAAAACATAAAACAAAAGCAACAACAACAACTACAACAAAAAACAACAACAACGCTTCTTACATTTTTCCGGCGGCGTCAGTCGGTACTCGCAAAATACATGTGTTTTTATACCCTACACCACACTGTGGTACAGGGTATTATAACTTTGTGCATTTGTTTGTAACACCCAAAAGGAGAAGAAATAGACCCATCGTTTATTACACCGATCGACTTAGAATTACTTTCTGAGTTGATTTAGCTATGTCCGTCTGTACGTCTGTCCGTCTGTCTGTCTGTGCATGTATTCTTGTAATCAAAGTACAGGTCGCAATTATGGTCCGATCTCGACGAAACTTTACACATATGTTTTATTTGGCCCAAGGACGATCCCTATTGAATTTGGTTAAAATCGGTTCAGATTTAGATATAGCCCCTATATATATGTTACCCCAGATTTGACATGTAAGCGCTTTAAAAACTTTATTTTATATCCGATCAGTCTGAAATTCGGCAGAAAGAGGTTTCTTATCATATGAATGAACACTGTTAAATTTGGAATAAATCGGTTCAGATTTAGATATAGCCCCCATATATACGTTACCCCCGATTTGAAGTGTAAGCACTGTAAAAATGTTATTTTATATCCGATCAGTATGAAATTCGGCAGAAAGAGGTTTCTTATTATATGAATGAACACTGTTAAATTTGGAAGAAATCGGTTAAGATTTAGATATAGCCCCCACATATATACGTTACCCCCGATTTGAAGTGTAAGCGCTGTAAAAATGATATTTTATATCCGATCAGTATGAAATTCGGCAGAAAGAGGTTTCCTATTATTTGAATGAACACTGTTAAATTTGGAAGAAATCGGTTCAGATTTAGATATAGCCCCCATATATACGTTACCCCCGATTTGAAGTGTATGCGCTGTAAAAATGTTATTTTATATCCGATCAGTATGAAATTCGGCAGAAAGAGGTTTCCTATTATTTGAATGGACACTGTTAAATTTGGAAGAAATCGGTTCAGATTTAGATATAGCCCCCATATATACGTTACCCCCGATTTGAAGTGTATGCGCTGTAAAAATGTTATTTTATATCCGATCAGTATGAAATTCGGCAGAAAGAGGTTTCCTATTATTTGAATGGACACTGTTAAATTTGGAAGAAATCGGTTCAGATTTAGATATAGCCCCCATATATACGTTACCCCCGATTTGAAGTGTATGCGCTGTAAAAATGTTATTTTATATCCGATCAGTATGAAATTCGGCAGAAAGAGGTTTCCTATTATTTGAATGAACACTGTTAAATTTGGAAGAAATCGGTTCAGATTTAGATATAGCCCCCATATATACGTTACCCCCGATTTGAAGTGTATGCGCTGTAAAAATGTTATTTTATATCCGATCAGTATGAAATTCGGCAGAAAGAGGTTTCCTATTATTTGAATGGACACTGTTAAATTTGGAAGAAATCGGTTCAGATTTAGATATAGCCCCCATATATACGTTACCCCCGATTTGAAGTGTATGCGCTGTAAAAATGTTATTTTATATCCGATCAGTATGAAATTCGGCAGAAAGAGGTTTCCTATTATTTGAATGGACACTGTTAAATTTGGAAGAAATCGGTTCAGATTTAGATATAGCCCCCATATATACGTTACCCCCGATTTGAAGTGTATGCGCTGTAAAAATGATATTTTATATCCGATCAGTATGAAATTCGGCAGAAAGAGGTTTCCTATTATTTGAATGAACACTGTTAAATTTGGAAGAAATCGGTTCAGATTTAGATATAGCCCCCATATATACGTTACCCCCGATTTGAAGTGTATGCGCTGTAAAAATGTTATTTTATATCCGATCAGTATGAAATTCGGCAGAAAGAGGTTTCCTATTATTTGAATGGACACTGTTAAATTTGGAAGAAATCGGTTCAGATTTAGATATAGCCCCCATATATACGTTACCCCCGATTTGAAGTGTATGCGCTGTAAAAATGTTATTTTATATCCGATCAGTATGAAATTCGGCAGAAAGAGGTTTCCTATTATTTGAATGGACACTGTTAAATTTGGAAGAAATCGGTTCAGATTTAGATATAGCCCCCATATATACGTTACCCCCGATTTGAAGTGTATGCGCTGTAAAAATGTTATTTTATATCCGATCAGTATGAAATTCGGCAGAAAGAGGTTTCCTATTATTTGAATGGACACTGTTAAATTTGGAAGAAATCGGTTCAGATTTAGATATAGCCCCCATATATACGTTACCCCCGATTTGAAGTGTATGCGCTGTAAAAATGTTATTTTATATCCGATCAGTATGAAATTCGGCAGAAAGAGGTTTCCTATTATTTGAATGAACACTGTTAAATTTGGAAGAAATCGGTTCAGATTTAGATATAGCCCCCATATATACGTTACCCCCGATTTGAAGTGTATGCGCTGTAAAAATGTTATTTTATATCCGATCAGTATGAAATTCGGCAGAAAGAGGTTTCCTATTATTTGAATGGACACTGTTAAATTTGGAAGAAATCGGTTCAGATTTAGATATAGCCCCCATATATACGTTACCCCCGATTTGAAGTGTATGCGCTGTAAAAATGTTATTTTATATCCGATCAGTATGAAATTCGGCAGAAAGAGGTTTCCTATTATTTGAATGGACACTGTTAAATTTGGAAGAAATCGGTTCAGATTTAGATATAGCCCCCATATATACGTTACCCCCGATTTGAAGTGTATGCGCTGTAAAAATGATATTTTATATCCGATCAGTATGAAATTCGGCAGAAAGAGGTTTCCTATTATTTGAATGAACACTGTTAAATTTGGAAGAAATCGGTTCAGATTTAGATATAGCCCCCATATATACGTTACCCCCGATTTCACATGTAAGCGCTGTAGAGACTGTATTTTATATCCGATCAGTACGAAATTCGACAGTAGGAGGTCTTTTTACATGAATAAGTATTCAGGGAAGATTGGTTCAGATTTATATTAAAACTCCATATATATGTTCCTCCTGATTTGGTATCAAACCGCTATAGAAGTTGTATTTTACTTCCGATCATTAAAATTTTCCAGAAAGATGTTTCTCACTTTAGGAACGAATATTGCTTAATTAAGCGATTATCGTTTCAGAATTAGATAATATGTTTCTACCCATTTACCAATTATTCCAAATTATTATGGCAATGACCCTTATAGCATTGTTAGGGAGGTGTAGGGTATTATATAGTCGGCCCCGCCCGACTTTCTGCCTTTCCTTACTGGTTTTAAAGTTGAGGTTTTGTTACCTCTTTGTATATAGCAAGAGCCTGGGCACCTATCGGCACTTGAATTAAACATCTCATATTCTTAAAATGTTAATTAACAATATACCACAAGATTGATTGAGTTGTGAGATGACGGTCATAACGAAAACTCTAATTAAAAACATAGCAAAGACAAACACAGAACGTCCACAATAACGTACTTAACACAATACCGATTTAAACAAAACACAGCAGGAAGTACACTTACTTTTTGTTGTATAAATATAGTTAGTACCTTTATTTATAATATTAATCCCTTCCATTGCACAATATCTTTGTTTTAAATGCTTTTATGAAATTTTCATTGAGAGCTCTACCTGCAAGTTGCTCACGATGCAATACCAAAATAATACCATGCTGTCTCTTTCGATGCTATTCTTGATGAGGACAGTTAGAACAAAACAAAAAAAATACAGTTTAATAGCTAACCCTAAATTTAAATTTGACTTTTTTATTTTTGGCCTGTGGGAGCAGGGATGCCATCTTAGTGCTTTTCGCACCAGACTTAGTGCTTTTCAGACCCCCCAATACGTGAAAAGGGTTTACTTAGTGCCAAACGAAAAAAAAGCACTAGGTGTACGCTTTTCATGTTTTTTGTTGGTGCTTTTGACGCTTTTCGTACATTTGTCAGATCAAATCTGGCAACATAATGAAATTATACAATTTTTGCTACTCCGTGTTATGAACATATTTATATGCACTTACATTTTACTCTCTGATTTGAATATTGCTGTTATCACTTCTGCAGTTTAAATTTGATTGAAATTTAGACTTACTAAAGTAAAAGAAATAGCTTTTTAATACCATACAAAAGTATTGCCGAAAGAGTTTTTGCCGAAATATTATGGTTTTATAAGAACACAATTCTGCGGTACTGTGTATAATACTTTTGTTTTGTAAGGCCCTAAAATATTGGGTGGCATGTCATAACGTCCAGGGACATAATGTCCATGGATCTTATGACACTTTGGTACGCGTAAGCGGCTTTGGAAAAGCCGCTTACGCGTACCAGCCCGGTCGAAGGCTGGCCACGCAGGTCACGTTGGTAGCCATCGTTGGACATACATCAGAAGGGAAAATCATTAACCCCGGCCAAAACCGGTCACGCAGACACAGTTTGGTCCGCGTAGCCCGCTTTTGAGATATCGATAACTGAAAATCGTCTTCAAAGATAACATACAGACTAAATGGTCTATTGACTCAGAATCACTAGCAGATTCGAATTATTATAGGGATAAATCGAATCTGCTAGTGGTTCCTTATTGTTCAGCAAGTCTTTATGCAATTTAGCGGACAAAAAATGTATGAATCTAAGCGCCAAAAAACCAAAAAGTTTGAAAGTATCATTTTAATTAGGGAAACAACTTTGATTAAAATTTGATAATAATTTTTATTTTAAATTTTTTAATGTTAAATTAAACTTTTATATTGCAAATGAAAGAAATGTAGTTTAGTGCCTTTTTACGCTTTTTGTCTGGAATTTTACGCCTTTTACGCTTTTTAAATTTTTCATTACGCTTTTGCTCCGCAAATAGTTGGCATCACTGTGTGGGAGGAACCACTGTGCACTGTGCCGAAATATAGGCGTTTATGTGCACTGGTATATTAACGTTACGAGCTATTTAATTTTGGTATGCTTTGGTCATTTTGTGTGGGAGATAAAAAAAGGGGCGTGGTGATAACGTCCACTTTTCACAGGACTGTAGGCGCTATAACAGCATTATACTGTACACAATTTCAAATATTTATATGCACTGGTATTAATGTTATAAGCCGTTAATTTTTGGTGTAAAACGGTCCATTTGTGTGGGATGTACCAAAAGGGGCTGTACCGTAATGCCCATTTTTTACCGGACTATAGGCGCTACAAAAACATTATACTGTACAAAGTTTCAAATATTTGTATGCACTTGTATTAAAGTTATAAGCATATCAATTTTGACGCAAAATTGACCATTGTGTGGGAGGTACCAAAAGGGACGCGGCAATTTCGCCCATTTTTCTCGAGGCGACAGCGACTAATAAAATAATGCAATGTGTGGAATTTCAGAAGATTCTAATAATTAGTATAGAAGTTAATAAAGAATAAACATTTCACTAAATGTTAACCCATTGTGTGGGAAGTACCAGAAGGAGTGCACCAATATGACCCTTCTTCGAACTTAGCCGGAGATAGATGAAAATATATAATGTATACCAAATTTTAAGTCAATCGGTTACTTCTTTCGATATCGGACATTTCTCATTCGATTTAAAATGACCCACAACGAATATCCCCCGAACATAATTAGGGTCTTAGATCACTCCTTCGATGTGTTACAGTTTTGGCAAGTAGCAAATGATATATCGTATCACTAAAGTGTGGGTATAATGAGAACAAGTAAGAAAGCTTAGTCGGGTAAATCGACTTACGAATTCCTTCACTATCAGTCCAAAAAATATTCGTAAATTTATTTATTATCCCCTCACTTTAGAGAGGAGGGTATATATCATTTGCTACGAGCCAAAAGTGTAACACATCGAAGGAGCGACCTAAGACACCAAGTAAGTTGGAGGGAATTCGATTTGGTAATTTTAGGTCATTTGAGCAATATAATGCTTTTGTAGTACCTATAGTTCAGAGAAAAGTGGCAAGCCCCTTTTGGTACCTTCCACACAAATGGACCATTTATGTAGTACCAAAAGTTAACAGCTTATAATATTAATACCAGTGTATACAAATGCTTGAAATTGTGTACAGTGTAATGCTTTTATAGTACCTAGAGGCCAGAGAAAGTGGCTATTATTGGCACGCACGATTTGGTACCTCCCACAAAACAGACCATTTTGCACCAAAATTTAACAGCTTATAACTTTCGTTCTATTGACGTACAAAAACATCGCATGTACGAAACTTTTCGTCACCCATGATTTCGAAGTTCGTCGACGAAAAGACTTATTTTATCATTTTGCTGAAAATATGATACGCAGAAATACATTTAAAGTTTGTGCTTAATTATACTGTTCTATATGCGATTTGACTACTTTAGTTAAATAATATGTTAAAAAGTTTAATTTAAAGCCAGTAAGGAAAGGCTAAAGTCGGGCGGGGCCGACTATATCGTCCCTTCAATATAATAATAGCCTATAATACACTATGCGTAGTGTATTATAGGCTATTATTATATTAAATGGACGATATAATACCCTACACCACTCTCGTAATATTGAATAACTCTGAAATATATATTTTGTAATTCATGTATAAATTGTTTATTGTAAATTACAAAACGATTGGATGTAAAAATACAGCTTCTATAGAACTAAAGGGCCAAATCGGACGAAACATATATATGGGAGCTATAGCTAAATCTTAACCGATTTCAACCAAATTCAATAGGGATCTTTATAGCTGCGAAATACTCTAAACTGCAAAATTTCAGAACGATCGGAGTGAAATTGCGACCTGTAGTCGACGAACAACTTTACATGTACAGACGGACGGACGGACAGACATGGTTAAATCGACTCAGCTAGTGATTCTGAGTCGATCGGTATACTTTAAAGTGGGTCTAGCTGTGTTATTTTCGGGTGTTACAAACATCTGCCGTGAAACAAACTTATAATACCCTGTACCACAATGTGGTGTAGGGAATAAAAATCTCATAATTAGAGACGAACACTGTTCGTCAATAAGATTATCATGAGAATGATCGAGTTATTCACCCATTACGGCAACAGCAACGTCAACGACTTACGCAAAACAAAGTAAGACGTGAGACAACAAACCAGCGGAGACGTTACGATGGTTGATCATGATATTTCTTTATTTGCCATCTTAATTGGTTTCTAGAAGATGAGAACGATGGTCGTTTGTGTTGTGCTGCAAGTGTTTGAGTTGAAAAAAGTTGTGTTGTAAAAAATGAAATTAACTATTAGAAAATAAAAAAGTTAGCGATAATGAAAAGCTTCTTGTGTAAATTTCTGTTTGATAAAAAATGATGAATGTTTTAAAAACTTAAACACGAAGATAATTATAGTTGTGGTAGCATTTATAAGAACGGATCTTCTTTTAACAGGTATATGTAAATTTCTTCTGATTCCAAAGTAGCAACATCAGAATTTGTTGGTAGACCTTGGGGATGCGGTGGTGGATGTGGAGGGAACGTTGGCATATAAGAAAAGACAAAGAAAATTTTAATAATTTAATATGTAAGTATAACTTTTCACCAAACATTCCGTTTTAATTTATACCTAGCATTTCTTTTCTATTTCCAGAAAAGGAGGGGTATATTCTAGATCAAACTTAAAAATTTGACAATATTTCAGCAGAAATGCTGCATGTAGAAAGGTTCAAATGGATTCAAATTGTAAGTATATACCTCAAAATTATTGTTTAATCGAATTCTGTTTCAATATTAATAAATGTTTTACAGATCAATCATGACCTCAGTGTCGTTCATAGCACTGCCTCCACAATGTTGCAATGCGATGAAAAGTGGGAGACAATTTGTGAATATTTTACAACCCGAAAAATATTTGCGACAAGAAAGTGAAGACTTTTGTACTTTTTCTAAAACATAACTCGGCTGAAGAAGGTAAGAAGTATAATAATAAAATTGGAAATTGTATAAAATATAATTATATAATAACATAAAATGTAATTAATTCAATTATATATGTATGTATTTTTTACAAACGCAAATTCGTTAAATTATTCCACTAAAACTTGTTTGTTTTTATTTTACACAAAAACCGAATTCATCGTGGTGATGAATGGGATTCGTCGTGGTGATGAACTCGATTCAGCGTGGGAATGAATTGGTGTTCATCGTGGTGATGAATGGGATTCGTCGTGGTAATGGACTCGATTTATCGTAGGGATGAAATGTGATTATCCTGAGGACGAAAGTTTTTGGAAACAGAGATTCGTCATGGTGACGAACAAATTCATCAAGAGGATTATTCTGTTCGTTAGCTGACTTTTGACGAAAAAATAATAAAATAATAAATAAAAAATAATAAAAATAAAGATGCCTCTCATCGAAACCAAACAAAGTTATCAAAAGTACGGATATCGATCGGTACCGGAAATATCTATTTTCCTAGAAAGGCCGACACCAGTATAACCAGACCTCACTCCATCAATGCAATTAATCGTTATGCCATTTTATACGATTTAAATTTTACAAAAATATAAAATTTCTAAAAAACGCGTCTTTGACGTAAGGCATTGATACTTTGCCAAGCCACTTAAATACAAATTAATCTTTGGTTAAGAAATATTAGTTCCAAATAAAAAAAAATAGATTTTGACGAAAACATACATACTTTTGTTTAAAACAACATTCTCCCAAAACAAATAATAATTGAGTGCGTCAAATCTTTATACTCGTATGAGGAAAAACATGTATGGGTATGTAATGTGCCAAAAATAGATCTTGCTAGCCTGATAGATTATGAATAAACAGGGAGTCAAAGTTTGCAATTTTGACCATTGTATCTCCTGACTACGCGAACCGATTTGAATGAACACTGGCTTATTGGATAGCTATTAAGAAACGCACCAAATGTACGTTGAAAATTGTTTGCAAATATTTAATTTCCATATCTTTTTCTCGTGACTTATCTTTACTATTTGCTATATAATTACTATCTATATATGGGGCAAAATTCCTCAAATGTCCCAGGTAAAAAATAAAAGTTGTCCGATTTGTCTGAATTTTTACTCGTTTATTGTTCAAGCATAGAAACTCAGAGAATGCTAATATTGGGTCAATCGAACAGCGATTGACCAAGTTATTGGACATTCAATTCGGAAAAAAGCAATATTTTTTGTCAAAATAGAAATTTTCAAACGCGTTTTTCACATACAAATAAAGATTTTAGAGCAGTGCGTCAAATGACACTCTGGAGGGATATTTCATGGACTCTCTTTGCAGATAAACAACTAATTTCGTAAAGTAGCATTTTGGACCAAAAAGATATGATTCTTTTAAAAAAATCAGTTCGAAAAATTACAGTCATAAAGTAATATAAAGTAATTTTCTATCGCATTTCGGCTTTGGGATTGCTCAAATTCCTTGTTCAGAACACAATTTCTTTGAAGTTCTTACTTCCCGTTCAGAAGCGCCGAATTCCTTCATAACATGGTCGTGTCCCCAAGTTGGTGGGGAAAGGGTTAGTAATTGATTTTTTATTTTTTATCCAGCTCTGACAAAATTGAATCACCATCCTATTCGCTGGCTGGATTACGATACTTTTTACATCCAGTCCACTCAACGCCACTTTTACGATCTTCACAATTCAGATATTCAAATTGCTTTTTGGATTTTGAAAGTTGAATCGAACATTTTATGCAAATTTTCGCTTCCTTTGGCAAATTAAAATTGCTCCACAGGTTTTCGGATATTTTGAGTACGGTTTTAGGGTTATGACTTTTAATCCCAAATGCATCGCGTTAAATATGGATTAAGTCTCTGGACTCCATTGTTGTTAGAAGATGTATTGAAAAATTTAAATAGTTTTCTTTATACTCGTATACGTATGTATTTTCAGTTAAAACTTGGTTTGACAAGGTCTGGCATGCCGTACAGTAGAAAAGTTTATAGAAATATATGTAATTTCTGATTTTTTAGAATTTTGTTATTTTTTCGAACTAAATTTGCTAAAAAAATCATATCTTTTTGTTGCGGAAAAAGTACATTCCAAAAATTTGATATGAACTAACAAACATGTCAAAGATTCTTTTAAAAATATTGCAGAAAAAAAATTGCATGATATATTTTTGATATTGCGAAATATTTTTTTTAATGCAAAAGAATTGGTCAAAAATACAACATTACGTAATTAGTAGTTTATCTGCAAGAGAGTCCATGAAATATACCTCCAGAATGTCATATGACGCATTGCTCTAAAATCTTCATTTGTATGTGAAAAACGCGATTTAAAATTTCAATTTTGACAAAAAATATTGCTTTTTTCCGAATTGAATGTCCAATAACTTGGTCAATCGCTGATCGTTTGACCCAATATTAGCATTCTCCGAGTTTCTATGCTTGGACAATAAACGAGTAAAATTTCAGGCAAATCGGACAACTTTTATTTTTTACCTGGGACACTTGAGGAATTTTGCCCCATATATAAAGAAGAATGTGTGTTTGTTTGTTTGTTGGTTTGTTTGTACCATATAGACGTCTAAACGGCTGGACCGATCTTCTTGAAATTTTCACAGAATGTACATGTGTGGGGCGTGGTGCAAATAGGGTACTTGAACTTGCGATATATCAAGTGGGCGTGGCCCCGCCCGCATAAGACAAATTTTAAAATTGAGATATCTTGCACAATTTGTTATCGATAGTGCTGTAATTTTGTACATATGTATCTGGTGACAGTCTACGTGATTGGTCCAAAAATGGGCGGGATCGGACCAATGGGCGTGGCACCGCCCATATAAGCCAAATTGTGAAATTGACTTATCTTGTACAATTTGTTAGCGAGAGTGATGTAATTTTGTGCATATTTATCTTGTGGTAGTCTACGTGATTGGTGCAAAAATGGGCGGTATCGGACGAATGGGCGTGGCCACGCCCATATAAGCCAAATTTTGAAATTGATATATCTTGCATAAATTTTTAGCGAGAGTGCTGTAATTTTGTGCATATGGATCTGGTGGTAGTCTACATTATTGGTCCAAAAATGGGCGGAAACGGACCAATGGGCGTGGCACCACCCATATAAGCCAAATTTTGAAATTTAGTATTTTTCACAATTTGTTAGAGAGAGTGTTGTAATTCTGTGTATGTATATATATCTGGTGGTAGTCTTCGTAATTGGTTCAAAAAAGGGCGGGATCGGACCAATGGGCGTGGCCCCGCCCATATAAGTCCAATTTTTGAATTGAGATATCTTGAAAATTTTGTTAGCGAGAGTGCTGTAATTTTGTACATATATATCCGGTGGTAGTCTACGTGATTGTTCCAAAAATAGCCGGGATCGGACCAAAGGGCGTGGCACCGCCCATATAAGCCAAATTTTGAAATTGAGATATCTTGCACAATCTGTTTTCGAGAGTGGGATCAGACCAGATGGCGTGGACCCGCCCTTATCACCCAAATTTGAGCTGTCTTGGGCAATTTAGTAGTGATAGTACTGTAATTCTGTTTATATGTATCTGGTGGTAGGCTACGTGGTTGTTCCAAAAATGGCTGGGATCGGACCAATGGGCGTGGCACTGCCCATATTAGCCACATTTTGAAATTGAGATATCTTGCACAATTTGTTATCGAGTGTGCTGTAATTTTGTGCATACGTTGCTGGTGGTAGTCTACGTGATTGGTCCAAAAATGAGGGAGATCGGAATAAGGGGCGTGGCCCTGCCCATATAAGCCAAATCTTGAAATTAAGATATCTTGCACTATCTAGGCTTATCTGAACATTCCCTGAAAATTTCATCAAAACCGATTCAGCCGTTTTGGAATCCATACGTAACATACACACATCCATTTATATATATATATAGCTGGACACGGTCTACTTCACGAATACTGCCACCAAAACATCTCCATCAAATTAGAGCACTCTCGCACAATTTTTATCGAGAGTCCTGTAATTTTGTGCATATGTATCTGGTGGTAGTCTACGTAATTTGACCAAAACTGGGCGAAATCGGATCAGTGGGCGCGGCCCAGCAACCTTTTAAAATTGTGGTATATTGCACAATCTATTTGCTGTTATTTGTTGCTGAGAGTGCTGTTATTTGGTGTATGTGTTTCTGGTGGGAGTCTATGTGATTGGTCTAAAAATGAGCGGGATCATACCAAAGGGCGTGGCTCCGCCCATATAAGCCAATTTTTAAATTGAGATATTTTGCACAATTTGTTAGCCATAGTACTGTAATTCTGTTTACATGTATCTGGTGGCAGTTTACGTGACCAGTGGGCCACGGGATCAGACCAGTGGGCAACAGCCAAATTTTGAAATTGAGATATCTTCACAATTTCTTAGCGAGAGTGCTCTTATTTGATGGAGATGTTTTGGTGGCAGTATTCGCGAAGTAGACCGTGTCCAGCAATATATATATATATAAATGGATGTGTGTATTTTACGTATGGATTCCAAAACGGCTGAATCGGTTTTGATGAAATTTTCAGGGAATGTTCAGATAAGCCTAGAGGGTGACAGAGGCTTCATAAGTGATTTCTACTGTCCGTACCTACGAATATATTAACGAGATTCCTACTGTCCATATTTTAATAAATGTACGGGATCGGAAATCTCAAGTCTGGGGCAACGAAGTGGATCAGGTCCAGCTAGTATATATACTACTATATAATTAAACAACAAAAACGAAGCCCATTTTGTTTACTATATCAATACTAATATTCGTAATGGGATGACAGACACAACAAAAGTTGTGAACATTTTAAATGTCAAACCTACTACATAATTGCTTATAATTTCTTTTGTATTATAAAGTGAGTTTACTTTAGGATGTGGACCAGAATAAAATATAATGGTGACATTCTATAGCCAGATATACATATTAGAACAACAAAAAAATTTATTTCGAAAAAATCGACGTCACATTTTTTACACTGGCCTACAATATTGTACTGGGCAAATTGAATCCTATCGAGCAGATATTAGACCCGATCTCGAAAGATTTTGATGTTCCATTTCGAGGTTCCCTACTTTTTTAAAGAAAAAAAAAAAAACACAGAAAATTCAAATTGAATGGGGAATGTTTATTATCTTTAAAAAGAACATTCTTTGGCATTTATTTTTTGAAGATTATGTCTATCAAATGTTGGCCGCGGCTACATCTCAGATGGTCCATCCGTTGAGTCCAATTTTAGATGACTCGTTCGAGCATTTCGACTGGTAACTGGCGTATGACACGCGTAAACGTAGTTCAGGCGTAAGTCTTTCCTTGATGAAATGCCAAACAATACTTAACAAAAAATAACATGACAGCATGACACGACTCACATGTGATCTGTCAAAAAAGGCTATTGAAAAAAAATATCTCTACTTGGATCACCCTATAAAATAAGAAATGCAATATATATTCGCGTTTTTATAACCTACACCACACTGTGGTACAGGGTATTATGACTTTGTGCATTTCTTTGAAACACCCAAAAGGAGAAGAGATAGACCCATTGTTTATTATACCGATCGACTTGTAATCACTTTCTGAGTCGATTTAGCTATGTCCGTCCGTCTGTCTGTAGATGTATTCTTGTAATCAAAGTAAAGGTCGCAATTATGGTCCGATCTCGACGAAAATTTACACATATCCTTTTTTTGGCCCAAGGACGATACCTATTGAATTTGGTTAAAATCGGTTCAGATTTAGATATAGCCCCCATATATATGTTACCCCCGATTTGAAATTCAAGCGCTGTAGATACTGTATTTTATATCCGATCACAGCGAAATTCGGCAGAAAGAGATTTCTTATTACATGAAGGCATATTGCCAAATTCGGAGAATATCAATTCAGATTTAGATATAGCCCCCATATATATGTTAACCCCGATTTGAAATTCAAGCCCTGTAGAGACTGTATTTTATATCCGATCACAGCGAAATTCGGCTCAGATTTAGATACAGCCCCCATATATATTTATTTATATGAATTACAATGCAAAGTAAATTTATATTCTAATTTTAAGGTCCGGGGAAAGGCCGGGTTACAAAGACCATATGGCTGAATTTTGCAGCGACAGACCAGAGCCTCTGGTGGGAATCGAACCTACGACCCCCAAACTCATAGGCGAGTACGCTACCAACTCGCCTACTGGGGCGCTCCCCCCATATATATGTTAGCCCCGATTTGACATCTAAGCGCTGTAGAGACTGTATTTTATATCCGATTAGTACGAATTTCAACAGAAAGAGGTTTCCATTTTACATGAATGAGTATTCAGGGAAAATCGATTCAGATTTTTATATAACCTCTATATATATGGTCCTCCTGATTTGGTTACAAAGCGCTATAGAAGTTGTACTTTACTTCCGATCATTACAAAATTATCCAGAAAGATGTTTCTCAATTTAGGAACGAATATTGCTTAATTTAGCGATTATCGGTTCAGAATAGGTATATCCACATATATATGTTCTTACCCATTTACCAATTATTCCAAATTATTTTGGCAATGACCCTTATCGCATTGTTAGGGAGGTGTAGGCTATTATATAGTCGGCCCCGCCCCGACTTTCTGCCATTCCTTACTGCTTTATTTTTCCAATTGTAGCTTTATTAAAAATACAATGTCTCTGCCGCGTTTCTGTTGTCATTTAAGCGTGAAATCAGCATTTGTATCACATAATTAACACCATATCTCAAAAACGCGAATATATATTCCATATATGTTCAGATTTAGAACATGAAAATCTTTCGACCAGTGCAATATTGTAGGCCAGTGTAAAAAATGCGACGTAGATTTTTTTCAAAATACATTTTTTTGTTATTGTGGTATACGAGTATCTGGCTATAGAATGTCACCATTACATTTTATTAATCTTGTTTCTGCTCCTAGAGTAAACTCACTTTATAACACAAAAGAAATTATAACAAATTAGTAGGTTTGACATTTAAAATGTCCACAACTTTTGTTGTTGCTGTCATCCCATCACGAAAATTAGTATTGATATAGTAAACAAAATGGGCTTCGTTTTTGTAGTTTAATATAGAATCCCATCCGCCGAACCCAATTCGAATCGCGAGGAAAACATAAGTCGCGAGAAAAAGATATGAAAATTAAATATTTGCAAACATTTATCAACGCACATTTTGTGCGTTTCTAAATAGCTGTCATATAACCCAGGGTTCATTCAAATCGGTCCACATAGTCAGGAGATACAATGGTCAAAAAAACTTTGACACTCTGTATCTTCGTAACCGTTCACGCTACGAAGCTGTATTTTCGCCACGTTAGATACCCATACACGCTGAAAAAAAATCGCTTCTGTAGTATATTGTCCCAAACATATTCGGCTTGAAACATATATATGTTTAGGGCATGTAATATTTGGTACATACAAAAATTGTGTATTTGGGAAGATGTTGTTCTAAACAAATATTTGTTTACATCCCAATGTGACTGCTATTTGTGAAACAAATATTTATTTACATTTAAATATTCATAAAATACATAAATTGTGTTAAATTTTTCAGTAATTCAAAGTTAAATTTTTAGAAATTTTCAATGTTCGTAAAAAAAAATAATAATTGAAATCATACAATCTTGGGTCAATATAAAGTACTTAGAGAATTGACAACTAATGATGGTTTGGAATACTCAGAAATTTTAAATGATTGATTTAAAACAGAAGGTAATGCTGCATATGGTATCATAACTGGGAGGTACAATTCGAAACCAAGGAAAAATTGAAACTGAAATTTGAAAAAATCAGCAAAAGTTTTGGAAATCTTTTTTAAATAAAATATATTTGGAAAAATTCCTAAATAATAATTTTATTTGTATTTAAACACATATTTTATTTGAGAAATTTAGTTTGCAAATATAATTTGTTGTAATCTATATATATAAAAGAGAGTGTCTGTTTGTGGGTTTGTTTGTGGGTTTGTTTGTTTGTTTGTTCCGTATAGACGTCTAAACGGCTTGACCGATCATCTTGAAATTTTCACAGAATGTACATGTGTAGGGGGTGCTGAAAATAGGGTACTTGAATTTTCGATATATCAAGTGGGCGTGGACACGCCCATATGGGTGAAATTTTGGTATTGAGAAAAATTTTTAGCTAGAGTGCTGAAATTTCGTGTGTATGCATTTAGTGTCAGATTATGTGAATTTTCCAAAAATGGGCGGAATCGGACCAATGGGCGTGGCCCCGCCCATATAAGCCAAATTTTGAAATTGAGATATCTTGCACAATTTGTTAGCGAGAGACCTGGAATTTTGTGTATATATATCCGTTGGCGATCTACGTGATTGGTCCAAAAATGGGCGGGTTCGGACCAATAGGCGTGGCCCCGCCCACATTGACCAAATTTTGAAATTTTGATATCTTGCACAATTTGCTAGCGGGAGTGCTGCAATGTTGCGTATATGTATCTGGTGGCATTCTACGTAATTGGTCAAAAAATGGGCGGGATCGGACCAATGGGATTGGCCCCGCCCATATAAGCCAAATTTTGAAATTGATATAACTTGCACAATATGTTAGCGAGAGTGCTGGAATTTTGTGTACATGTAAATGGTGGCAGTCTGCGTGATTGGTCCAAAAATGGGCGGGATCGGCCCAATGGGCGTGGCCCCGCCCTTATAAGCCAAATTTCGAAATTGAATTATATTGCTCATTTTGTTAGCGAGAGTGTTGAAATTTTGCGTATATGTATCTGGTAGCAGTCTACGTGATTGGCTTACAAATGGGCGGAATAGGACCAGTGGGCGTGGCACAGCCCATATTTTGATATATCTTGCAAGTATTATATAGGAAATACATGAACAAAAATGCTCGGTATGCGATAATTACAGCTGCTCACTCCAATACAATCGCAATATGATAATGTGATGCATGACCAATGAAACAAGAATTTGGAAATTTTATAAGTATACATTTCTATTTTCTGGACTTTCCACTGAATTCGGTATTTTTTCATTCAGTGAATTTATTACTAATACCAGTAAGTAAAGTACAACTTCTATAGCGCTTTGTAACCAAATCTCGAGGAACATATATATGGAGGTTATATATAAATCTGAATCGATTTTCCTTGAATACTCATTCATGTAAAATAGAAACCTGTTTCTGTCGAATTTCCTACTGATCGGATATAAAACACAGTCTCTACAGCGCTTACATGTCAAATTGGGGGTAACATATATATGGGGGCTATATCTAAATCTGAACCGATTTTCTCCGAATTTTGCGGTTTTCCTTCATGTAATAAGAAACCTCTTTCTGCCGAATTTCGTACTGATCGGATATAAAATACAGTTTCTACAGCGCTTACATGTCAAATCGGGGGTAACATACGAGTATATATGGGGGCTATATCTAAATCTGAACCGATTTTCTCCGCATTTGGCAGTATTCCTTCATGTATAAACAAACCTCTTTCTGCCGAATTTCGTACTGATCGAATATAAAATACAGTTTCTACAGCGCTAATTTTGACATGGGCAGCGAAGCGCACCGGGCTCAGCTAGTATATTAATATATGCGTTCCAAATATATTTTATTGATTTTCAAATAAAATTTATTTGATAAGAAATATAAAATATTTAAAAATTTGTGTTCCAAATATATTTTCTTTCGATTCAAACATATAAAAAAAGGCGATTTTGCCCCGTGTAGTACTTCTGATTTTGTGTTTGTTGGTTTCGTGGTTTGTTTGTTCGGTATAGACGCCTAAACGGTTGCACTATAGGAAATGTTACTACTTTTTTGGCCAAAATTCAACATTAAAATTTAACCAAAGTAGGGTACATGAATTTTTGATATAAGCCAAATTTTGAAATTGAGATATCTCGCACAAATTGTTATCGAAATTGCTGCATCTGATGGCAGTCTACGTGGGCGGATCCAGAAGAGGGCGGGATCGGACAAAGGTCGCCGCCCATATAAGCCAAGTTTTGAAATTGATGTATCTTGCACAATTTGTTAGCGAGAGTGCTAAATATAATTTTGTGTATATGCATTTAGTTGCAGGCTATGTTTTTGGTTCAAATATGGGCGGTTTTAAGGATCCCATTTTTTACTATCTCGAGAACAATTGCACCAAGTCTCCTTAAATTTGGAATGAAAGCTTTTGACATCACTTTTCGTGACTCAACATAAAGTGGGAGATATCGGATAAGAGGTTGTGTCCTCGTCCTTGCAACTACACGGAGAAAAAACGCGAAACATAATATGTTTGGGATCAAAATTTAAATAAAATATACTTTGGTGCAAATATTTTATATTTAAATACCGGAAAAAAAGTTTGAATATCCCTCTTATCAATGTTATTTTTTCGGAGTTTTGGTGCAAATTATCCTTAAAAACGCGGAAATTTACACAGAATTTGTTTTCCAAACTATAGGAAAAAAGTATTTTTCCCAAATATAATATTTTTCCAGAAAATATACTACAGAAGCGATTTTTTTCTTAGGGTATATTATTGAAAACGAAATATCTGGAAAACCATTGCACCAATCGTATTGGTGTTTTAAACGAGAGTATTTCACTGCACCGTTAGATAAATGGGCGTATTAATCAATTTTTGAAAATGAAAAATGTTCTGAGCCTTTTGGTTTGGATAGAAAAATTCAGCACCCAAAAAATAAATGGGAGAAATATATGGAGAACCATTACACGCATTGCCTTGAAATTGGATCAGCAAAAAATTGGCGATATTAGAAAAGTTGTATCTGGAGAACCATTGTACGAATCGCCTTGATCAGTGAAATAAAATAACATCCGTGAGGAAGAGATTCTGCATACAAAATGAGCAATTGAGATAAACTATTTGGTCAAGGTTATCACATTTGTATCTGCGGTTATCGATAGTCCTATACGAAACACATGATATATTCCTATTTCAGTAATCTGGAATTTGAGACAACGATGTGGACCGGGTCCAGCTAGTAAAGTATAAATGCTAAAATGTAAGTGTTAGCCAAACTTGTATAGAACCAAATATGTAAATAGCTTCTAGGACAAAAACAATTCAAATCGGAGGGGACATTTGCCCATAAGGCTAGAAAAGACTGGGAAAGACTTGTATCTAGACTAGAAAAGACTTGTCTCTAGACCAAGAAAGACTTATGTACTAACTTTCGTAATGATCGGTTTATATTTGCGACCCGCACTTTGATCACAAACATATATGAACTTCACTAAGTCGGCTCAGGAGATTTGATGTCTTCTCTTTTTGCACAAAGTCACCATATTTTAGTGTCGAGTCAGGGTTGCAGAAAGTGGGGGTTTGTGCCAATACTGGGGTTCAGTCAATGCAAAACATATATTTTGCGGTTA
Organism: Eudasyphora cyanicolor; assembly: GCA_963930755.1. Lineage (NCBI taxonomy): Eukaryota > Metazoa > Arthropoda > Insecta > Diptera > Muscidae > Eudasyphora > Eudasyphora cyanicolor. The sequence goes on from OZ005734.1 coordinate 97,486,092, forward strand.
TATTTCTGCCCACCTTTTTTGTGGCATGTTACATTCTGAATTGTAATGTTTTCGAAATAAAAACTTAGCGTTTCCATAATTCCAAAGGAACAAGATAGATAAAATTAGACAACAAAAAGTTGACAATGGTCAGTACTTGTTTAAAAATGTTTCCATAATTCCAAAGGAACTATAAATACGGATGAAAACAGATAAAAGTAGGCAACAAAAAGTTGAAAATAACCAGTGCTCGTTTAAAAATGCTCCTCTTATCCAATTAACTCTCAACTAATCGACAACCCTGTCTAATGTACATACACCTGAGTAGACGAGAGTGAGGACATCAACGCCAAACACATGTATGAGAGTGTGTGAGTGCATGTGTGCGAAATTGTTGAAAGGCAACCAAACAACTGACACAGAAATCTATTTCTGTTTTATTGCTTTTTCTTCGGATTCTTTACTGTTTTTGCTTCATTGTTGCTGCCTTGTCGGCAGTTTGAGGTTATTCACGTACACACACACACCGACATACGTACATGCAAACATTCATCCATAATCGAGGTAACTGTAATACACATGCATCTGTAGATTAAGAGCTACACGCACAAACACACACACGTACCTATTTAGAACGTCTCTCAAATGCGCAGTAATACTCGTACTCGTAACGACATAAAAACGAATCGCAAGAAAGAGTTAAAAGTGTCTTAAATACTTTTGTTTCTTAGTAGGCCAAGAAAAAAAGAGTGTTGAAAATACCCAAGTGAAGAGCTTGCAAAAGGAAATATTCTCCTCTTGAAGATCTGTGACAAATTTCAACAATTGCAAGCGAAAAATAACTGGCAATTGAAATAGCATTTGGCATTTAATAATGGCGTAACGCTCAATCAAAGCGATTTCGGCTAAATATATACCAAGACAAGAATTAAAACATTTTTTTCCTAAAATTAGAAGTTCAGCGGGGAAATCACAATTCACTAGCCAGAGGCTGTGAGCCAGACTGGACAATTTTGGGCTGGCAAATTGTATTTGTGGCATAATATACGACATTTCAAATAGTGTGGACTTTCAGCAATAACAACATAAAAACAGTGAAAAACAATATCTCGTAAATAACGGATTGAAAGCAGATGTATAGCGGCAGATAGTTGTGATTCAATTTTGTAAAATTTTCTAGTTTTTATACCCTTGCTTCTGTGGGTAATACGTCGAAGGAGTGAGCTAAAACCCTAAGTATGTTCGGCGGAAATCCGTAACCGATTGATTTAAAATTTGGTATCTCCCACACAAAGGGATAATTTTTTGTTATAACGTTAATAACGTATAGTTAATGTAGCTACTATAAGAGCACTGTAATGCTTTTATAGTACCCGGCAAAAAAGGTACCGTATTGGACCTTTTGTTACCTCCCACACAAAATGCCCAAATCATACCAATGTTGAATTGCTCATAATGTTAATGTCAGTGCCCATAAAAACTTTTAATGCAATACAGTGCATTGTGTTATGCTCAGCGCAAAATAGGCTTATTCGTCAAGCCACTTCTCGTACCCCCACATAAACTGACAGGTTCATTCGAACACAACATTACCATAGGTTCTGAAGCAATCATCTACACAAATGTTCTCATATTTTGCATTTTAGACAACATTTTCAATGAACTGACAAAGAAAGAAAAACGTTTTCAACGTTCTGGCATCTGCTACCCGAAGTTACCATATTATATTATTATATTTTTCAGTTATTAACTGATTTTCTCTATCTAAACGGTTTTGGAAAGAATTAACTTAGACCTTTCGAACGATATTTATTTTCCGATCCCGTCCATTTTTGGACCAATCACGTAGACTGTCACCAAATACATACGAGGTATGTTCAAAAAATATCGCGAATTTTTAATTTCCGCGGGCTACGTGTATTTGATTTTTGATATTTTTGTAGCGTTATGTTGGTACTCATGGCCCTTACTTATGCTGACAAGGTCGGCCATTTTGAATGTTTAGTTAATTTTTGACAGCTGTTGTGCTTGGATGTGTTTTAACTTGTCTTCGATTTTTATCTATTTCAGAAAATGGATCAAATTTTTTTCTGCATCAAATTTTGTGTGAAAAACAAAATAAAGTGCGCTGACTCATTCCGAATGTTGACTGTGGCATATGGTGAAGCTACTTTGGACCAAAGCAACGTTTATCGGTGGTACAAAATGTTCTTAGAGGGCCGATAAGATGCAAGGACGAACAATGTGCCGAACGCCCGTTTTTTTTTGCTCACAGTTTTCTTTGATTGCAGGGGCGTGGTGCATTATGAGTTCTTTCCACAGGGTAGTACGGTCAATAAAGAATATTACCTGCAAGTTATGCGCAAATTGCGAGAAGCAATCCGCCAAAAACGCCCGGATTTGTGGAAGAACAAAAACTGGCTTTTGCAACATGATAACGCCCCTGCACACACATCGTTGCTTGTGCGCGAATATTTGACCAAAAACACTGTGTGCCGCAGCCACCGTATTCCCCTGACCTAGCCCCCTGTGAATATTTTGTGTTCCCAAAACTGAAAAGGCCCATGAAAGGACGACGGCATCGAAGGAGGAGCTGAACAAGATCACAAAAAATGATTATTTAAGTGCTTCGACGATTGGCAAAAAATTTTGGCAGAAGTATATTATATCCGAGGGGAATTACTTTTAAGGGGACAAAATAGATATTCATGAATAAATAAATACTTTTTGAAAAAATACAAAATTCGCGATATTTTTTGAACATACCTCGTATATACAAAATTACAGATATATCAATTTCGGAACATGGCTCATATAGGCGGGGTCACTCCCATTGGTCCAATCCCGCCCATATTTGGACCAATCACTTAGACTGCTACCGGATACATATATTCAAAATGACAGCACTCTCGCTAATAAATTATGCAACATATCTCAATTTCAAAATTTGGCCAATATCGGCGGGGCCACGCCCATTTGTCCGATACCGCCCATTTTTGGAGCAATCACGTAGACTGCTATCAGATACATATACGCAAAATTACAGCACTCTCGCTGTTGAACAGGTTTGACTCCAAACGCACTTCACGTTGTTTCGGAGTTTCTGATGCTCTTGCGGCTCTGTTTCGTTGCGCAGTTGCTTTATTTCTCCCAATTGCTGCATTTTCTTTTCGGTGTCATTTGGGATAATTAAAATTTCTTGTATGTGGATAGACAATTTGTTGTTCTATGTACACAAATGTAAATACGAGTAATATTTCAATTTTTGGTTAGTGTTTTTTCTTTCAAAACAGATATAAAGTTCAATGACCACTTACACTTCTAATCAATACTCGATATCATCATCAAATTTCACGAAAACAAATGTTGGTGTACTATTAATCGGGTTTTTAAAATTTTCTAATTCAATTTGACTTGATCGCTGCGATAACCACAAATGATAGAACTTTACATCAATGCTGTGAAAATGAAATAAATTTTTAAGAGATTGTGATCATTAGCTGAACAGTATTTTTTTAATTGACATAAATAACTCTGCTGTTACTTATTAATTTATTTTTTGGAAATAATATGTTAATTTTATTTTTAGTGCACTGGGATAATCTTAGTTGAAAAATATTCAAAATCACCTCCAAATTTCCCGATAAGTAATATTTGTTTGTTATATATTATTAGCAATGATGTTTTTATTTTTTCTAATTCGATTGTTTGACTTGACACAGTCAACTTAACGCCAATGCGATGAAAATAAAAGACATGTGGTACAAAAATGCACAAATTAAGCAATATTGTATGAGGCTATGTTTAATGATCGAAATTTCTTTCTTCTACGGTCAATAGTTTCAGAGATAATACATGCTTAACTAATGCTACGCCCCACTTTTTTTGCACACCCACTAATCCTATTCGCCAATTTCTGGTGAAGATTTGGACAATTACTCCACAAAATTGTGTTCCATATTTCGGTCCACTACCATCAACACATTCTGAAGTATAATAATGTCGATGTATATCTAGCAGCAATCTCAAGTCGTATGGAGCCACTGATCACTTTTTAAGAATGCTATCAAAAACTCCAAACTTCAAGGCAAATCATGCAATGGTTTTCCAGATTTCGGTTTAGTATTGGATTTATATAGGTTACGCGCTTGTTAATCCGATAGAGTACTTGAAATATTATATTTTTGTGTGAAAAGCAACCGTACCAATCGAAAAATCTGACCTTGCTACGCCTTCTACACCAGTCATAAATCTCTATCCATGGTGTCCATCCTTGGACCAGTAGGAATTGATCAAGCCAAAATTCATGAAAATCGAATGATCTGCTCTCGACCTATGATGTTTTATGTGGTCAGTTTTACGAACTTTTGACCAATACTAAATTTTCTTTCACAGTGTCCTTCCTGTTCCAATACGAATCCACTAAGCACAAAATTGTGAAAATCAAACGATCCATTCTAGAGCTATAAGAGTATTCCACGCCCCTTTGACTAATGCTTAATTTCCCTCTATAGTATTCTTCTTAGGTCGAAATGAATACACTAAGGCCAAAATATTGAAAATCGAACGATCCGTTCTCGTGCTATAAAGTTTTGTTGGTAGTTTCGCATCCTTTGACCAACCATAAATGTACATGGTGTCACTTCTGGAGTCACTATTACCCTTCAAGCCCACAATCTTCAAAATTTAACGATGCATTTTTAAGCTATGATATTGTGTTGACCGCGCGAAGCCTTTTTGGCCAATTTTAAATTTTCCTTCATTGGATTGTGTTCTGCCTTAGGCCAATACGCATCCATTAAGCCCAAAATTGTGAAAAAACAAACAATCCGTTCTCAAGCTATAATGCTGTGTTGGCTGTATCGCGCCCCTTGACCAATTCTGTCACTTCTATATCATTTCATTTCACCAATAGTGTCACATCTGGAGTCACTATGAACCTTTTAAACCCAAAATCGAACTATGTATTTTCGGGCTATGAGATTGTGTTGACGGCGCGAAGCTTCTTTGAACAATCGTAAATGTTCCTGCATTCTGCTCTTCCTTAGGCTAATACGAATCCATTAAACCAAGATTGTGAAAATAAAGCAATCGTTATTGAGCTATAAGGCTGTGTCGCGCACGTTTGGCCAATGCTAAATGTTCCCGTACAATGTGCTTCTTTAAGCCAACATGAATTAATTAAGCCCAACATTTTGAAAATCGTACGATCCATTATCGTGCTATAAAGTTTTGTTGGCAGTTTCGCGCCGCCTTGTCCAATCCTAAATTTTCTTCCACAGTGTCACTTCTGGAGCCACTACGAACTCACCAAGTCCAAAATCATGAAAATCGAACGAGCCGTTCTTGAGTGATGCGTGTTCAAACGTACGGCATTGTGTTTTATATATGTATGTTTAGGTCTTTCTCAAGTGACACAGGCCAAAAATTAGATTTTTCCAAAAATCTCAGAAAATGTTGCCTTAGTATGTGGGAGTAATGACCCACAATATTAAAAATTTAATGAAAATTGGAGGCAGGGGGCGAGGTCAAAGTTCAGAAAAATCGATTTTTTGCCTCTGTAATGGGATTTTCTAGTTTTAAAGGCATATGTCATTGAAAATAGAAAATATCGTTTCTTAAAGCATTTTCCGCGTACTTTTAATAAAAAAAAACAAATTTTATTTTTAAATTTTTTTTCGGTCACTTTTCGCGGAAACAAAAATATAAATTGCGATATCTCAGAATCGATCTAATTTAATTTCCTTAAGTTTTTTATTAAAAGTGGTCCATATGTACTCTACCGATGGTGTAAATTTTGGAGTGGGGACGACATAGGTTCATACGTTACATTATAATAACTGAAAATCTTCATCAAATTTCAAAGAAAAAATGTGTTTGTATGTGTTTTCAATTATATTTAGTTTGTTGATTTTATATTTCAAATATTTTTTTCTTTGTAATTTGGTGAAGATTTTGGGTTATTATAATGTATCTTCTGATCTTATGTCGTCCCCACTCCAAAATTTACACCATCGGTAGAGTACATAAGGACCATATTTTATAAAAAATTTAAGGGAAAAAATTTGACAGATTCCGAGATATCGCAATTTATATTTTTGTTTCCTCGAAAAGTGACCGAAAAAAAATTTAAAGATAAAATTAGTATTTTATATGAAAAGTACGCGGAAAATGCTTTAAGAAACGATATTTTCAATGTCTTATGCCTTGTAGCATTAAAATTAACTTGAAAATCCCATTACTTTAATATTTATCATTTATCATTACTCCCACATACTATGGCAACATTTTCTGAGAATTTGAGAAAGATCTAATTTTTGGCCTGTGACATTTGAGAAAGACCTGCTCTTACAAACATATTTTTTCTAATTTTTTTGTCATTTTCTAGTTTAAGCAATGTTTTTAACAACTATTTTATGAGTTAAAAGCACGATTATTTAATTTACATAAATAGTATATTTTGTAAATTTTGTTATTAAGATTTCATTAAAATAAATGTGGACATAAATACCAATTTTGACCATTCAACTCAAAAATGGTTGCTTGAGTGTTCTTTTTTTATTCTTATCATTCTCAAAACTAGAATTTATGTACACATTTATTATTAATTAAACTTTAATAACTCAGTCAAGTTCTAAGTCAAATGTACATATAAGTTAATTCACTCCATTTCCGTTTAAAGATTGGAAATCTGTTAATAACTGACAAAGTTATAGGCGTTTTTATCTTATTTTTTGAATGGAGAACCTCTTAAAAATATTGTGTGAAAATTTGAGATGAATCGGAGAAAAACTAAGGAAGATTCGGCAGTCGAAGCAACCGCGCCTCCGTGAGAGTTGGAGAGTTTTTTCAATTAAATATTAATTCAAATAAATAATTTTCAGCTTACAAAAACAAATTAGACGATTTGTTTCGCAAAAATTTAATTTTTTACTTACAGTGTTCCCACAAATTTAAAAAATAGAAAATTTTGAAAAGTCTTCCCAGCGTTACCTGGGTAAAACGATTATGAAACGAAATAATTTTGGTTTCTGGATTTCAGATGATCCAGCACCGAGTTATGATGTACACCGCAATTCCACATTTTTCCGAGACGCTTCCGAATAACTGCAGCCATTTCCATAGTTTTTAATATTTCTGCATGCAATTTTCACACAGTACGAGTATACTTCGAAAGTTTTACTTTAATTTACCTCCGGCTTTAATCAAAAGATTTTAACTGTTTCGTCACAAAAAAATTTCAATAATGTGACTTAAAGTATAGCGATCGACTCAGAGTCGCTAGCAGATTCAATCTATAAATGTCTGTACGCCCGTAGGCCCATCTTAAGCTTGTAAGTAAAGTACATGTCACAAATTTGCTCCACTTTTAAGTACTTTCTAGCATCATGGACGATGCCTATTGTAATTGGTCTAAATTGGTTCAGATTTAGAGCAATTTAAAAATCGGTTCAGATTTGGTACATAATCTTTACTTTGTGGCAGATCTTTATGAAATTTTGCACAGGAAAGTTCTATAAGGCAGTAATTACCTCCGCCAACTTTCATAACAATGGGTTCAGATTTAAATATGTCTCCCATGTACGAGAATATATATGTACACTCCGATATCGTCTCCATACATACATACATATGTATATTCCAATTTTGCATAAAATTTAGCATATACGAAAATGTTTATACGTAAATGTTTCTTGAACCAAGAACGTTACTTGGCAAATTATAAGAATATGAGTTTAGAATTAGATATAGCCTTATACAAAAAAGCGTTTTCAATTTTATTAAAATCACTCACCGGGGCTATATCTATTTCTGAAGTGATTTTAATAAAATTGAAAACGCTTTTTTGGAATGAAAAACATTGTTTCTGCTACAGGTTTATGTTTATTAACGTCTACTTTTTTGCATTAAGACGAGAAAATGATGTCGGCTAAGTAGCCTCCGTCAGAATTGATAGGTATACTGGCCAATGTTGTCTCATACTCGTTATGGCGAACGGTTAAAATGTTTGTTAAGTGGGCGTTGGACGACCAAGAAAACGTCGACGAAATTTACTCTGCGCCAGGATCGCCGTCGAGTTTTTCCGTAAAAAGATTGAAACAAATCTTCCGCATTCTCACATGTATTTTGAATATGTTTACTTAACAAATTTCAAAGAGAAATTTTGATGACTTTTGCGCCACCTAGTATTACCCATCCTTGGGCCTTCTTGTTGTTGATACGGCATTGTGTCAGTATTATAATAAATAAATTAACACAGCATTTCCATTTAAAAAACTCTTAACATCCAATAATAAAACCAGTAGGGAAGAGCAAAAGTCGGGCGGAGCCGACTATATGATATACCATTTGTGTAGATGTAACACTACCCTAATACAGCTGAAGAAGAAATATTGTCATGTTTTATTAATGTTCTTTGTCGAATTATACTAATAGGTACTAAAGTTTGCGTTTGTTAACGCTTAGCTGAAACATGGACTATAATATTAGCAGATGAAAAGAAACTGGAGGCTTTTGAAATATGCGTATTTAGACGGATACTAAAGATTCCATCGACTGCCAGAGTTTCAAACGACGAAATACTGAGAAGGATGCATATTGATCGGCAGCTACTAAGACATGTCAAAAGAAGAAAAATAGCATATCTAGGACACATAATGAGAAACGCCGAATATAAAATTCCCCAAGCAACTCTCATAGGTAGAATAGAAGGAAAACGATCCAGGGAAGAACGGAAACTACTTGATTGCTTAATATAAAAGAATGGGCGAACTACGCGTATGAACAAAATCTCCTTAATGCTGCTACCCAGCAAAATTTCTCATTACCAAATAATCCGACGAGTAAGCAAAGTTCGATAATGGTAAGTACTTATTATTTAGCCACTTTTCTCATTATTTTAACATGGGGATGTCATTGGAGGAAAGTACTTCCCAAAAGCATACAATAAAGTAGCATAATAAGTACTTATTTGTAGCTCGATTTTCTGTACTTGAATAATGCATTACTAATAAGTTATAAAATAAGTAGTAGAAATGGCCATTTAAAATGATTTTTTGCATATTGTCGCGCATATTTCTCGAAACAAACAATTTCCTCATGCCAGATTCGAATTTCTGGTATTTTCATTCAAATCTGCACGTATTGTTTGAAAACATGTTGAAATATAAATAAATCTTGCACAATAACCCACATATGTACATATAGCCAAAATTGCATTATATTAAAATTTGCCACAATGATTTTGAAACAAAAAATCACTTATTTCTGTTATTATTGGTAAGTCATTATTAATAAGCCGAAAGTATTGCAGCGAATAATGAGATGTCATTATTTGGTAATGCAGGGAATAATGACAGGTACTTACCAAGATTTTGCTGGGCCCAGCAAAATTTCTCATTACCAAATAATCCGACGAGTAAGCAAAGTTCGATAATGGTAAGTACTTATTATTTAGCCACTTTTCTCATTATTTTAACATGGGGATGTCATTGGAGGGAAGTACTTCCCAAAAGCATACAATAAAGTAGCATAATAAGTACTTAATTGTAGCATAGGCATACCACATAAATATGTGCTTATGTTTTCACGATTTTAAGTACTTGAATAATGCATTACCCATAAGTTACAAAATACGTAGTAGATATGGTAGATATGTAGAGATGGCCATTGAAAGCAATTTTGTGCATATTGTCGCGCATATTTCGAAAACCCCCACCATGTGAAAAATTCTACAATGGTCTAACATCATACGATATACGTAAATATTTTTGGTATTTTCATTCAATTTGCACGCATTTTTGGAAAACTTGTTGAAAATAAATAAATCTTCTACAATAACCCACATATAGCCAAAATTGCGTTATACTAAAATTTGGCAAAAATTATTTTGATAAAAAAATCACTTATTCCTGTTATTATTGGTAAGTCATTATTAATAAGCAGAAAGTAATTCAGCGAATAATGAGATGTCATTATTTGGTAATGCAGGGAATAATGACAGGTACTTACCAAGATTTTGCTGGGTATACATGCTGGTGCTAAATCGAAATCTGGAAATTAGACACATTATTTTATAGCGCCTAGATGCAAAACCGGAACATAGGTAAATTAGGGGGCTATATCTTAAGCTGAAGCGGAAACATTCGTCGTTAGACCAGGAGACTTCACTCTCTTAAAATCCAAAATGATTGGATGTAAAATACAGCTTCTACAGCGCACAATGAGAAAAAAGCGATAAATACGCGCGCATAGCAGTATTTTCTATCTCATGACTATATCAATAGAGATACAGTCCTACGGGTTGGACCATCTTTAAGAGAATTCTTGGAGTAGAAATTGTTGTACCCAGATTTTATTTTACTGTTACCGTGTATCGCACAGTGGGGCTACTAAAGCGACTTTGTGGAATTTAGTGTAAAAATCAGAATATTGTATGATCTTGATTTCAATTTAAAGCTGATAAAATTTAGTTCAAAATCTATTTGAGTTACTTGATTGTGTGTTGCTGCGTTTTAAATATATAGACCATTGAAGTTCAAAATTATTTTTGTCAACATTGCGTTAAGCGTCTAAAAACCGGGCAATGTTTTTGAAATTAAAACCAAAACAACATAAATAGTATAAAATCGTAGTCTGTAATATTTTTGAAAGCTGAAGTCTTGCACTAATGTACTTACACAATGATTCGTCGGCTCTTAATAAAAACCAGTAAGGATAGGCAGAAAGTCGGGCGGGGCCGACTATATAATACCCTACACCTCCCTAACAATGCGATAAGGGTCATTGCCATAATAATTTGGAATAATTGGTAAATGGGTAGAAACATATTATCTAATTCTGAAACGATAATCGCTAAATTAAGCAATATTCGTTCCTAAAGTGAGAAACATCTTTGAAACGGTTTGATACCAAATCAGGAGGAACATATATATGGAGCTTTAATATAAATCTGAACCCATCTTCCCTGAATACTTATTCATGTAAAAAGACCTCCTTCTGTCGAATTTCGTACTGATCGGATATAAAATACAGTCTCTACAGCGCTTACATGTCAAATCGGGGGTAACATATATATGGGAGTTATATCTAAATCTAAACCGATTTTCTCCGAATTTGGCAGTATTCCTTCATGTAATAAGAAACCTCTTTCTGCCGAATTTCGCACTGATCGGATATAAAATACAGTTTTTACAGCGATTACAGGTCAAATCGGGGGTAACATATATATGGGAGTTATATCTAAATCTAAACCGTGTTTCTCCGAATTTGGCAGTATTCCTTCATGTAGAAAGAAACCTCTTTTTGCCGACTTTCGCACTGATCGGATATAAAATAACATTTTTACAGCGCTCACATGTCAAATCGGGGGTAACGTATATATGGGGGCTATATCTAAATCTGAACCGATTTCTTCCAAATTTAAAAGTGTTCATTCATATAATAGGAAACCTCTTTCTGACGAATTTCATACTGATATAGCCCCCATATATATGTTACCCCGATTTTACAGTTTTTACAGCGCTTACATGTAAAATCGGGGTAACATATATATGGGGGCTATATCTAAATCCGAACCGATTTTCTCCGAATTTGGCAGTATTCCTTTATGTAATAAAAAACCTCTTTCTGCCGAATTTCGCACTGATCGGATATAAAATACAGTTTTAACAGCGCTTACATGTCAAATCGGGGGTAACATATATATGGGGCTATATCTAAATCTGAACCGATTTTCTCCGAATTTAGCAGTATTCCTTCATGTAATAAGAAACCTCTCTTTGCCGAATTTCGCACTGATCGGATATAAAATAACATTTTTACAGCGCTTACATGTCAAATCGGGGGTAACGTATATATGGGGGCTATATCTAAATCTGAACCGATTTCTTCCAAATTTAACAGTGTTCATCCATATAATAAGAAACCTCTTTCTGCCGAATTTCATACTGATCGGATATAAAATGAAGTTTTTACAGCGCTTACATGTCAAATCGGGGCTAACATATATATGGGGGCTATATCTAAATCTGAACCGATTTTAACCAAATTCAATAGGGATCGTCCTTGGGCCAAAAAAAAGATATGTGTAAAGTTTCGTCGAGATCGGACCATAATTGCGACCTGTACTTTGATTACAAGAATACATGCACAGACGGACAGACGGACAGACAGACGGACAGACAGACAGACGGACAGACGGACATAGCTAAATCAACTCAGAAAGTGATTCTAAGTCGATCGGTATAATAAACGATGGGTCTATTTCTTCTCCTTTTGGCTGTTACAAACAAATGCACAAAGTTATAATACCCTGTACCACAGTGTGGTGTAGGGTATAAAAAGTTAAATAAAAAACGAAAAATAATTAATCCACCCCAATATTCGTAGACTGCAGAAACATTTAACTATATTTTTATAGTTTCTGTAGAATAAGTAAACTATAAAAATTACACATATAAACCTAATAATATTAGTAAGATCGCTATTTTTGATAGTAGGACACTACAAATTTGCAGCCGGACTCGTATTTATTATCCGATTTTGCCGAAATTTCGTTAAAGTTATTTTTTTTTGTACCAAGAAAATCGGTCCATATGTTTCGGGAAAATCGATTCATAGATAGATGTAGCTCCCACACTTATTTTCTATATATAGAGTAAAAAAGGAACATATTTAAAGTGCAAAAATCTGCCATAATCGCAAAAAGTCGCAGATAAACTAGGTGCTGTTGGATTCACAACTAGGTAGGTAGGTTAGGGTGGCAGCCGTATTTTTTTACAAGCTCACATATACCAGTTTAGGCCCCTAGTGTTACCACGGGCTGAAATGCCGCTCATCGAAACCAACCTGTTTCATATATAAATTTATCGATAGTACGAAAGATCTGTTACTGGAAAGATCTGTTAGGCTGCCTAAAAAGGCCGACCCCAGTATGTCCAGTCGTCGTTTACTCAAAGCGGGACAGTCGCAAAGCAAGTGCTCAATGCTTTCCACTTCTTCCTCATCTCCACAGCTTCCGCAGAAGTCATTGGAGTCAATACCCAATCTTTTGGCGTGTCCGCCGATCAAGCAGTGTCCCGTCAGAACCTGTACTAACGTAGACAATCGTTTCCTCTCTAGTGCGAGGAGATATTTTGACCTTCTCAGGTCATACCTTGGCCATATTTGTCTAGCTACCCTGCAGGTGCCGATTTCTGTCCATCTTTCGTTGGACTGCCTGATTGCCTCTTGCCTAAGCCAAAGATTGCACGTGGATAGTGGCGCACCAATATATGCAAATTCTTCGAGAATTTGTAATATCGTCCCTTTCCTAGCAAGTTCATCGGCTTTGCAGTTCCCCGGGATATCCCTATGCCCAGGCACCCATATGAGGTGTATATTAAACTGCTAAACAGCCATCTCGTTAAGAGATCTGCAGCAGTCGAGGACTGTTTGTGAATTTAGGGATGTTGCCTCCAGAGAATTGATGGCAGCCTGGCTGTCCGAGTAAATGACAACGCCAGTGTTGGTTACTATGTTGCGACTCAGCCACTTGGCGACTTCCCATATTGCCATTATTTCGGCTTGATAGACACTGCAGGTATCTGGTAGTCTGTGAGCTATATCCAGACTAAGTTCTTCACAGTGTACTCCGAAGCCAACCTTTTCATCAAGCTTCGAACCATCCGTGTAAAAGTGGATATGGTTTCTATTACCTGGTATTCTGCCGACCCATTCATCTCTGGCGGGAATCATAGTGATGTAATTTCTCTCAAAGGTGTGCACAGTTGGTATATAGTCCACTCGGTCGGTTACCATAGCACTACACTTTGATATCCTCATGTGACCATAGTTCTTGTACCTCCACATTGATAGGCAGTTTAATCTTATTGCCGCTTTGGTTGCAACTTCTCTCGCCACAATATTAAGCGGCAGTATATGGAGTAGGGCTTGTAGAGACTCGGTCGCTGTAGTCCTTAAGGCTCCGCTTATGCTCAGGCAGGCAGTTCTCTGAACCGTTGTTAGTAGGTTTAGGGTTGCCAGACACCGTATTCGAAAAGTCGGGATAACCGAGACTTAAAAGCGGGATTGGTCGGGAAAAATAAAAAGATAATATTTTATTGGTTTTGGCATTTAAAAAAAACACTCATTACAGTTTCAATAAAAGTCTAACATAAGAATATTCAAAATAACTTATATACACTATAGGTCAATATTATGTTTGCCACAGATACATTCTTTGTGTTATTATTCACGAAATTCGCTTTTACTTTAAAACGGTTGTATGTAAACTATACACGCTGAAAAAATCGCTTGTCCCAAACATATTCGGCTTGAAACTTATATATGTTTATGGTACACTCTAAACATATAATATTTGGTACACACAAAAATTGTGTATTTGGGAAGACATTATTCTAAACAAATATTTGTTTGCATCCCAATGTGACTGTTATTTCCGAAACAAATATTTATTTGTATTAAGTATTCATAAAATACATAAATTGTTTTAAATTTTTCAGTAATTCAAACTTAAATTTTTAGAAATGTTTAATGTTTGTAAAAATAATAATTGAAATCGTAAAATCTTAGATCAATATAAAGTACTTAGAGGATTGACAGTTAATGATGGCTTGGAATACTCAGAAATTTGAAATGATCGATTTAAAAAGGAGTTATTGCTGCATATGGTATCATAACTGGGAGGTACAATTCGAAACCAAGAAGAAATTAAAACTGAAATTCGAAAAAGGCAGCAAAAGTTTTGGAAACATTTTTTAAATAAAATATATTTGGAAAAATTCTTAAATAATAATATTATTTGCACTTAAACACAAATTTTATTTGAGAAATTTAGTTTGCAAATAATATTTGTTGAAAAATAATAATATATGCGTTCCAAATATATTATATTGATTTTCAAATAAAATTTATTTGCAAAGAAATATAAAATATTTAAAAATTGGTGTTCCAAATATATTTTGTTTCGATTCAAACATATCAAAAAAGCCGATTTTGCGCCGTGTAGCTTCTATAGGGCTTAAGGGCCAATTAGGACGAAACATATATATGGGATATAAATCTAAATCTGAACCGATTTTCGTCAAATTGAGCAAAGTTGTTCTCTGGATAAAAAACTCTACCATGTTAAATTTCAAAACAATTGCATGTAAAATACAGCTTTTTTAACTAATGAGCTATATATAACTAAATCTGATTCTTAGTTGATCGGTATACTTTAAGGTGGGTCTAGCTGTAGCATTTCTATGTCTGACAAACATCTGCCATGAAACAAGGGTATAAATATCCGTGGCAATTCTTTACAAATAGCTCGAAGATTGCAGTAGTCGATGCACAACATGTCATAGGAAACTGCATCTAATATTTCTATAACTTTTCAAATTTCTACCAAATTCGCCCACTATAGCTATTCTTTTAGATATGTTGCTGAATTCGTTCAAAATTTACATTTCTTGAAAGATGCAAGATAAGTGACGGAAAAATTACTAATGTACATAACAAGTACATATGAAAATAGCATTTTCGTGTACTTTCTTTATTATTTTTTTACTGCGCTTTTATTTTCCATAGTATAGAGAGTAAATGGAAAAAAGTCGGGATTTCCCCCATAAATTACTTCAATAATCGGGACTCTGTAAATACGCGAAAAGTCGGGAAAATCCCGACGAATCCCGACCGTCTGGCAACCCTAAGTAGGTTGGTGATGGTTAGTTTGTCAGTTGCCGTCCACCATGCCACAATACCGTATAACAGTATTGGACGAAGTACTGCCATATATATCCAGTGGACGATTTTAGGAGAGAGTCCCCACCGCGACCCTACAGCCTTTTTGCAGGAATATAAGGCGACGTTGGCCTTCCTTACACGTTCCAATACGTTAAGTCTAAATAACATTTTCCTATCTAGAATTATTCCTAAAAATTTTGCACTTTCAGAAAAGACTAGATCTGTTCCATTTATCCGAGGTGGAGGGTCCACATTTGGGACATTATTCATCCTAGTAAACAGAACCAATTCTGTCTTGTTGGGGTTAACGCCCAAACCGCTGCTTCTGGCCCATCTAGCCAACTTGTTCAGAGCCACCTGTAGGATGTCTCTGAGGACGTTTACGAATTTGCCACTCACTGCGATTGCCACGTCGTCCGCATATGCCACGGCCTTGCAGCCACAACGTTCTAGATCTAGCAGGATTTCATTCACCGCTAGGTTCCAAATTAGTGGAGACAGTACTCCTCCTTGCGGGGTCCCTCTGTTTACAAACCTTGTTAGAGTTGTGGACCCTAGACATGCTGTTATGCGTCTTCTGGTGAGCAGACTTTGAATTAGTCTAATCAAACTAGTGTTAACTTTTAGATGTGAGAGTGCCGCAATTACAGCATCTGAGTGAATGTTGTTAAAAGCCCCTTCTATGTCAAGAAATGTCATCATGGTGAATTCCTTGAAATGCAGGGACGATTCGATAGTGCTCACAAGTTCGTGCAGGGCTGATTCTGTAGACTTGCCCTTATTGTAAGCATGTTGGTTCCCCGACAGGAGTTTTGTATCCAGGTTTTCCCTAATGAAATAATCTAAAAGTCTTTCCAGACTAGGGTGTCCAAAAACCGGTTATTTCGAAAAAGCGGTTTCCGGTTTAACCGAAATATTACTTTTTTTAAAACCCGGTTTTCGGTTATTATTTTTTGTCGAAACCGGTTAACCGGTTTTTAGGCCGGTTTTTAAATAATATACGAAAGTGATTAAAATGTCATTAAATATTTATTGTAAGACAAAAAACAACTAACAATCATTTGTAGTAAAAATTAATAAACAAAAATAGATTATTATTTCGTTTATTACAGGTTTAATTTTTTGGTTTACTTTAAATAGAAAGTATTATATTTCTGAAATTACCTTAAAAAAACAGTAAATCATTTAGATTGTTTTTTTTTATAATAATATCTTAATATATCAATTTAAATGATAATTTTTAAACGATTTTTCTTTTAATTTTTTATGTAACTTGACGTTGAAAAAGCTCGCAAGCGTTGATGTAGTCAATATTAGTCCGATAGTCATTAAAGCATTGTATAAGTTACACAGCTTCTCCGTTTTCTTCTTAAACTTTTCAAAAAAGCAAAGTCATCATATAATGTTGCTTGCCTTTCGTTTTTCGATTATGTGTGTTAAATAAATCCAAAATTACATTATTTGATTCATCAATATAACAACTTATATATCAAACCGAATCAGAGGCATCTGGCTGTTCTGTCGGGATTTAACATCTCAAAAAAGTCGAAGCTATTTGTCTTTCCGTTCTTGAACGTATGCTTGATGTGTTCTGTGCTTCATGGACGACTTATTGAATGCTTTGCTGTACTTCCTGACTTTATTTATTACATCATTGATATCAGTAATAAAGCCAAAATCATTTTCAAGATCAATGAATTCATATTTACTTCAGAATATTCAGAACAACTGTCAGAATTATCCACCTCATCGTTGTTATTTGTTGCATCTTGTATGAATGTATCCACAACAAGTAGAAAAGATAGATCAATACTTTAATTTTTGTTTTAAACAATAAAAAAAAACCGGTTAACCGACATGAAAAAACCGGCTTTCTCGGTTAACCGAAAATGACATTTTTTAAGAAACCGGTTACGGGTTTGGGTTGCAAAACCGGTTAACCGGATAAACGGTCCCGGATTTGGACACCCTATTCCAGACCTTTCAATAAGAAGGAGGATAGGCTAATTGGTCTGAAGTCTTTTGGCCTAGTGTGTAATATCTTTCCCGCTTTAGGTATGAATACCACTTTGGTATCCCTCCATCGATTCGGGACGTATGAAAGCCTGATACAGCCTACATACATTTTCTCCAGCCAGGCGATAATGTACTTTAACATTTTCTGCATTTCTGCTGGAGTGATGCCATCTGGTCCAGGTGACTTGAAGGGCTCAAAGCTATAATAGCCCAGCTTATTCTGGATCTCTCAGTCAAGAAGCTATAATAGCCCAGCTTATTCTGGATCTCTCAGTCAAGAAGCTAGCGACGCTCGCAGTCCACTCGCACTCTTGTTGGTCCTGCTGATCCTCGGGTTCTGTTACAGAGTTCCCCGGGAAATGTGTGTCGAGCAGTACATTGAGCGACTGCTGCTGTTTCTGCAGTGGGAGCTATATCCTGCTTGTATATCTTCAAGACTATAGTCTCGAAGCCATATTGTAGGGTTGCACTCGCACTTTGTATATGGGAGGTGGATTCAGCGTTTAGGATAAGATTGACCTGCCGCTTTTTACCATCCGCCTCACCCAACTTGCTGATTCTCCAATTATGGGCCGGCAGACCAGGATTGGAATCTTTAATTATTTCTAAGATGTCAGCCGGGTTGGAGGGCTCTTCTGTAACCCAGGTGATGGCTCTAGGGTGACTAGGGATGTTGTTTTTTTTCGACAACATCCAACTGGGCACCCGGCCACACCTCACCCGCTCGACTCAGAGCAGCCTTATACAGGTCTACTGATCTGGCATCAGCGAAATATAAGAGCTTTACTCTCCCCTGATGCCATCCTGCATCGTTGCAGATTGGTGGTTTGCCCGGCATTTCTCTACGGACATCGAGGTAATGAGCCATAATGGCTGATTGTACATGACTCCATTTGTCCTTGAGGATGGATCCATCCTCACTACTTCTGTCTATAACAGCCATCACTAGACTCTCCTTCGCCACTTCATTGAAGGGCTTGGTGAGTGTCCTGTTGATGGTGACATTAGGGCCTCTTGCCTTTTTCGAAGGCAGGGGTTCATCAGGTGATCTGATTCGTTTTACTTTATTAGCAGTTAACACAGTTGAATTTGTAGCTCTTTCAGCCGACTCATTGGCCTCAGAAGCATCTATGACGCCTTTAGCCCAGGTAAGTGACTCTTTTTGTTTTTCGGTAAGAGCCGAAACCTCAACAGCCTCCAACTTCGTCAAAACTCTGAGCGCTACACGATGCTTCCGTTTTGACGGTCGGACATGACGTTTTCCCCTCACCGCACCACCTGTTGTGAGTACTTGGGGGAGATTTTCACCATTTTTGGTGTGGTCGGCTTTGGCCAAGACCAATGGACGGACAGTGGGACGATTGGGGAACCGCGCTCCATCGGAACGCGAAGGCATCCCCGTCAAGAGAATTTCTTTTTATTTTGTCTGTATTAGACCGTAATAGGTACTACGATGTAGGCCTTACGGACTTTGTACAGATTTTTGCTATTGCGTAATAGGTACTGGTAACTAGCCGCTATGTGATAAACACGTCCGTTCACTTCGAATGATCAGCAACGGATTCACAACTAAGTCACCTCTCTTCTCTATGTCATATGGTAGTGATCCCACGTGATCCAAAAAAGTTGTATTCCATTTACTGTGGATAAATTTTTTGAAAAATAAAAAAACCGTTTTTTTTTACTTTGAAATAGCTTTTCATTTAAAGACGTTAAATACGTCTTAAACACAAAAATTAAGATGAATATAACCTTATTATATGTAACAAGTCCGGTCACATTTCACCAAAAAACGAGAATTCTACAAGCATTTTAGTATACATATACATGTTATCATCGCAATGTCATTTGAATTTATTAGAAAACAAGTAAGAAAGTTTCAGTCTGATAAACCGACTAAGGTATACCCTCACTTTGTGAGTAATGTAATATTGAATATTACTCGAATTATTCTGTCAATTTGTGTGGGAGGTACCAGAAGGGGTTTATCAAATACACCTTTTTTTGATGAACATTAGATACTTTAAATTCATTGCACTGTGCCGACTTATAAGCATTTATGTGCACTGGTATAAACGTTATGAGACATTAAATTGTGGTATGATTTGGCCATTTTGTGTGGGAGGTACAAAGAGGGGCGTGGCAATAACGCCCATTTTTCACAGGGCTATAGACACTATAAAAACATTACACTGTACAAAATTTCAAGTATTTTTATACACTGGTTTTAATGTTATAAGCTGTTAACTTTTGGTGCAAAAAGGTACCTTTGTGTGGGAGGTACCAAAAGGGGCGTGACAACAACACCCATTTTTCCCTGGACTGTAGGCAATATAAAAGCATAATACTGTACAAAATTTCAAGTATTTTTATACACTGTTATTAATGTTATAAGCTGTTAACTTTTGGTGCAAAGTGGTGCATTTGTGTGGGAGGTACCAAAAGGGACGTGGCGACTTCGCTCATTTTTCTCGAGTTGATAACGACTAATAAGCTAATACTATGTGTGGAATTTCAAAAGATTCGAATAAGTAGTATAGCAGTTATTAAAGAATCAATATTTCACAAAATTTTAACCCTTTGTGGGGGAGGTACTAGAAGGAGTGGACCAATATGGCCCATCTTCGAACTTAGCCGGAGATAGAAACAAATATTACCACATACCAAGTTTGAGGTCAATCGGTTACTCCTTTCGAGAGTTATCGTGCGCACCAGCCAGCAGACACACAGACAGACAGACAGACAGACGGACGGACATTGCTCATTCGACTTAAAATGACCCAAAACGGATTTCCTCCGAACATACTTGGGGTCTTAGGTCACTCCTTCGACGTGTTACACTTTTTTCCGTAGCAAATGATATATACCCTCGTCACACTAAAGTGAGGGTATAAAAATTAACAGTTTTCGAAAAATTTTGCACACCAACACATACGGGTACGGCGAACAAATTGGTGATCGCAATTTAGATAACAGAAAACAACTTCCTCGTGGAATTTAATTCGCGATAAGGACGAGTGACGATTCAAAAGCAAACAAACCAAATCGTTACTTACTCTTAATTATCGGAAACACACCTGCCTACGACAACAAACGAATCTGATTCTTTCATCTATCAGTTACATTCTCTAACGAATAGTTAATCTTAAAATAATGACATCTGTCATACAATTAATTTACAGATCCATCTTTTTGCAAAGGCAGCATAAGAATGCTGATGATTAAGTCCGTTTTAGCATTAAAATTATGCGATGAATGTTCTATTGCTTTAATGTAAAAAATATAAAATGCATTGAAATAAACTAGCTTGCCATATAATTAATGATTTTTCTTAAACTTAAAGGCGAACATTTAGAGACGAAACATACTCAAAACTAATGCTTAATTTATCATTAACTACAAATTCTTAAAAACATATAAATTGTCATTATTTTAATGCAACTTGTATTTGAACTGAAGGTAAGGCTGCCTACTAAATTTATGCGTGTGTTGCCGTTTTTCTGCCATCAGTTTTTTCACTGAATGAAAATATATATCTTGTATTGTTGGACAGTATAAAGCAACGAATTTTATGAGGATAACTAGATTTTTTTATTTCTTGGTCTTTTACCCCTTTTGCATTTCTGGTGACGATATATTAAAATATCATGAAGCATTGCCACCACAAAAGAACGAAAAGAAAAACATCATGAGAGCCTTCTCCTATAACTAAACCTCACAGAAATCTGATATGAGTTGAACCTTAAATTTTAGCAAAAAAATAAAAACCAGTTTACAGAGTAACAGCGGCCTCTTTGAGTTTGTATTCAACCACTAAACGTCAAATCAAGTGAAGCACTGTAGACTGGTGGAGATGGGCGACTGGTGGTGTCCATTTAAACAAACACAAACAACGAAAGTCCGTCCATCACAAGCGAAAAGTAGGATTTTGTTTACATGAGTGTGAGATTTGACTGTAGAGAGTGTGTAAATATAGTTATATGTGTATGTGTCAGTATCTGATGGTATATTTGTTACTCCTCCGACAGAAGCGAACAGAAGAACAACAGTGGCGAGTGTCCACGCGCGTGTAGTACTCACTCTGGACTCTGGTAGTGTCATTGTTAACATAGCAGCTGCCAGTGATTCCTGACAAATTGATTTGACATGTGCTCCAAAATGGGGGAAAATCACAGTCAAGCATAAGAGCACACAACCCAAGTCTTCTACTCAGCGCCATTGTGTGTCGATGATGAGAGCGCGGGAGAGTGAGTATGAACTTCTGAAACATACGTTGAATGTACCTCTGTACGTTTGTATGTGTGTAATTGTTGCATTACTATATGAACGCCAACAACTTCAAGCAGCATAAAGAGTCTACCTCACTCACTTACAGTTGTAGTTCTCTTCTTTTGGGTTGTTGGCTTTTGCTTCTGTTTCGTACTCATATTCGACCGTCGACAGTCGACGGTCCGTGGTGCTCGAACCAATGTTCGTTTAAAACAAGTAAGAAAGTTTCAGTCGGGTAAACCGACTAAGGTATACCCTCACTTTGTGAGTAATGTAATATATAACATTACACCAATAAATCTGTCAATTTGTGTGGGAGGTACCAGAAGGGGTTTTCCAAATACACATATTTTTCGGTAAACAGTACATTCTTAAATACATTGCATTGTGCTGAACTATAAGCGTTTGTGTGCACTGGTATATTAAAGTTACGAGCTATGTAATTTTGGTATGAGTTGGTCATTTTGTGTGGGAGGTACAAAAAGGGGCGGGGTGATAACGCCCACTTTTTACAGGACTATAGGCACTACAACAGCATTACACTGTACAAAATTTTAAGTATTTGTATGCACTGGTATTAAAGTTACAAGCCGTTTACTTTGGTACGAAACGGGCCATTTGTGTGGGCGGTACCAAAAGGGGCTGTACAATGATGCCCATTTTTTACCGGACTATAGGCGCTACAAAAACATTATACTGTAGAAAATTTCAAGCATTTTTATGCACTTGTATTAAAGTTATAAGCAGTTAAATTTTGATGCAAAATGGTCCATTTGTGTGGGAGGTGCCAAAAGGGGCATGCCAACTTCACCCATTTTTCTCGAGTTAATAGCGACTAATATACTAATATTATGTGAAGAATTTCAAAAGATTCGAATAAGTAGTATAGAAGTTATTAAAGAATCAATATTTCACTAAATTTTAACCCTTTGTGTGGGAGGTACCAGAAGGAGTAGACCAATATGGCCCATCTTCGAACTCATCCGGAGATAGATCAAAATATTTCCACATACCAAATTTGAAGTCAATCGGTTACTCCTTTCGAGAGTTATCGTGCGCACCAGCCAGCAGACACACAGACAGACAGACAGACAGACAGACAGACAGACGGACGGACATTGCTCATTCGACTTAAAATGACCCAAAACGGAGTTCCTCCGAACATACTTAGGGTCTTAGATCACTCCTTCGATGTGTTACACTTTTTTCCGTAGCAAATGATATATACCCTCGTCACACTAAAGTGAGGGTATAAATAGTCCTCTAGTTAACGAACATTTTTGCTGCCACATTCATTTTGTTGTGATGCCTTTTATTTTTTATTTTTCGCATGTTTGGTCTGTGGTTACATTTGCTTGCCTCCAAAAGTCCCCACAGAGTCTGAGTTGAGCATTTGGCAACAACAAACAAACAAACTAAAAAGCTTCTTATTTCAGAATGATGAGACGAATAAATCGGTGATACAGTAGAGAGCAGAGCAGAACATAGAGTAAAGAGAGAGTCGGGTGTCGGGTGTCGGTGCTGTGACGAAGTGAGTTCAAAGCTCTGTTTCATGTGTGATACGTCGTAACATGTGTTTATGAGAGTGTGTGGGTGATTTGTTGTTATTTCTGTTGATGTGCTATTTACACATCTTCTCGTCTTTCTTCGTCTTCTCCATCGCCACCTACCAACTGTTTGGTCCTTTGTTGCTCTTTCGTTGTTTTCGGCCACTTTTTTTTTGTTTTCGTACCCTCACTCTCGTGTGTTGTTTATTTATTGATACACTGAAATTGACTGTTATTGACATACGTTACAATTTTGTTTGTGTACACCCTTCTTTCGTTCGTTCCTACATTTATGGGTATTCGGTATTTGAGCTCATTCACAACACAACGTTAGTTGATAGTGCTGCTTCCTTTGCGTGAGTGGTATGCTTGTCTGTATAAATATGTCCATAAGGATATACTTATACACATTACCAGAGTTTACTATTCTTAGTGCAACTGAAATTTAGTTTAAGCTCTAATACTACTGAAATGAAACACAACACCCAGAGATACCATTGGGGGAAAATATACGTTATGTTAAAGGGGATAGCAATTATATGCAGTATTTCATGAAAGAGTTGTTACATCGCAAAAATGTATCTTCTGATACACTTTGCGATGCACTTATTTGGAAACATAAAATTTTCTATTATTTATAAAATAATTTTCTTTCGATATTTGTAAAAAAATTAGTTATTTTCTATTATAAGTTAACCAAAAACAAAACAACTAAAAATAGTTTCCTTACAAAAGTTGGTGTGAACATAGTCTTTTTGATTTTTGTTTATCAGGCTCATACTCCGATCTGCAGAAAAATTATGAACATATTTTGATACTATTCGCCCCTGTTCTGGTACTCACCTCACATTCATCTCACTTCTCACCTTTACTTTACGGGACGAACAGCGAGGTGTCTTGCAACTGCAGAGAATATTGGTGGTCGAAATTATATTTATATAATGCGTAACATGTGATTTGCCTTTCAAGCCATACGGTTTTCACACGTGATAGTGACTTGTAGAACACCTCTATCTTGAGACATTTCACGTGAGATGCTCCAAGTGAGTGCCAGAACATACCCGATTCTCTTGTCCATCTTGTCGACTACATAATGCAATTAAAAAATTCAAATGAAATAAGAAATGTATTTTTTACGCTACAAAATCGATTGTGAAAACACTTTAGGATGTGAGTCAGAAGGAAACGAAATTAACGCATTGAAGAAACATATTAAAGTATATTATAATTTTAATTAATAATATCATCTCTTTAGCGAAATGGGGATGTATGTATACGAGTATAGCTTACAATTTTGTACACCATGGCGTATGCCTGCTATTTTAATAATTTTCTCATACGCAACCCTGAACTAGCTACTTTTTATTCTTGTAAAACTATTAAATTCTTACAGAAAAAGTCAAATGGAAGAGATAAAGAAAAATTCTTAAACTGGACAATTTAAAACTAGTTCCAATGATTTTGACATAACTCGAGAATAAAATATCCAATTTTGTTAACTTTTATATCAAAACGTTAAATTTAATTACCTACAATATTTACTAATATAGTTTTTATAATCCATTGTTCCCATCCATTGCTTCCCAGCCAGCAAAGAAAAATGCAGGAAAAGCTGAATGGCCTGTCTCTGTACCCGGAATCTGCAGGTTTGTGAGTAAACATTGAAAAGACAACACGTCGCAATTAACAAAAAAAGAAGAAGAAAATCATGGAATCATATGATTACACCTACCTAGGCAGCCAAATATAATCAGACGGCGGCGCTAGAATATATATAGAGGCAAGGATACGCAAGGCGAAAGGTGCCTTCCTCAGTCCTAGAAGCATTTGGCGCTTGAAACAATTGACTGAGCAAATCAAGCTCCGAAAATTTAGATCTAACGTCAAAATGGTTCTATTGTATGGATCAGAAACATGGCTGGTCTCGAAGAGCATATCTCATAAGCTCCAAATCTTTATAAAAAGATGCCTGCTTACAATCCTATGCATATGGTGGTCAAATAACTGGCTGTCAAATAACAAACTCCACAAACGTTGAAGCGAATCGCCTATTCAACTACAAATTCGAGAGAGGAAATGGAAGTGGATTGGGAACACGCTTCGAAAACCGTTACATGATATCAGCCGAATATCACTCGACTGGAACACACAAGGAAGCCGAACTATAGGTAGTCCGAGAGGAACATGGCGAAGGAGCTTGCTAGAAGAGAAAAAACAACACGATCCCAACCAAACATGGAATTAAACAAAACTAATATCAAGAAATCGTGAACAATGAAAATCATTTGCTTAGGCACTATGCGCCCATGATACGGCGGAATAGCATATAATAATAAAAATAATCCAATGAGTAGATTTAGATATATCTAAATATTTATTGATTTACATCATAACCGACAATGCTTCAAGCATCAAAAATTGTGTAGTATTATTTATGATACCCTACTGATAACCTTCCTTAATTATGATAAAGGTTCTGAAAAGCTGTCGCTAGAAAAGATGAGATGGAGATGGATATCTGACAATATTATCATAGCAAAATGCGGTCTCTGGCAAATTTTACCTTAGATGTTCCCCAACAATTTTCTTTTGTCGAGATGATTTCTAACTAATTTGGTCTAAGAAAAATTTGACCCTGACGAGTTTATCTTTGACAACAAATTAAATATAATCTGTGTCAATAGCTCCTCGGAGCAACTGGTTTCTTAAAATTTTCCTTTGGTTTTTGAAGTAAAATTTCTAAGTGAAAATTTTTGTTAATTAAAATTTTTTTAAATTTCCATTTACGACATTTACACAATTATATTTATACTCTACACCATACTGTGGTACAGGGTATTATAAATTTGTGCATTTGTTTGTAACACATACCAAATTTGAAGTCAATCCGTTACTCCTTTCGAGAGTTATCGTGCGCTCCAGTCAGCCAGACAGACAGACGGACTAAAATAAGTAAGAAAGTTCAGTCGGGTAAACCGACTTATGAATCCCCTCACCTTGAGTCCCAAAAAAATGTTAGTAAATTTATTTAGTTTTTTGTTATAATTAAATTATTATCAATTTAAATTGCATTTAATAACTTTAAAGTATGTACTGGTATTAACGTTATAACCTGTAACTTCTGGTGTAAAATGGTCCACTTGTGTGGGGGGTACCAAAAGGGTCGTGCCAATAACGCCCATTTTCTCAGGACTCTTGGTACTATAAAAGCATTACACTCTACATGTACTGGTATCAAAGTTATAAGCTGTTAACTTTTGGTGTAAAATGGTCCATTTGTGTGGGAGGTACCAAAAGGGGCGTGCCAATTAAGGCCACTTTTTTCTAGACTCTATGTACTATACAAGCAATGCACTGTACCACATTTCAAGTATTTGTATGCACTGGTAGTAAAGTTATAATCTGGCAACTTTTGGTACAAAATTGTCCATTTTCGTGGGAGGTACCAAAAGGAGCGTGCCAATAACACCCATTTTTCTCTGGACTCTAGGTACTATAAAAGCATTATACTGTACAAAATGTTAAGTATTTGTATGCGCTGGTATTAAAGTTATAATCTGGTAACTTTTGGTACAAAATTGTCCATTTGCGTGGGAGGTACTAAAAGGGGCCTGGCAATAAAGCCCATTTTTCACTGTATTGTAGGTACTATTAAACCATTACACAGTACACAATTTCAAGTCTTTGTATGCACTGGTAATAAAATTATAAGCTATTAACTTTTGGTTCAAAATTGTCCATATGCGTGGAAGGTACCAAAAGGGGCGTGGAAACTCCGCCAATTTTTCTCAATGTAATAGTGACTAATAAACTAATACTATGTGTATAATTTAGAGGTTTCAAATAAGTAGTATAGAATGTATTAGCTAGTCAATATTTCACTAAATGTTAACCCTTTGTGGGGGATGGACCAATATGGTCCTTCTTCGAACTTAGCCGGAGATAAAAGAAAATATTACCCCATACCAAATTTGAAGTCAATCGGTTACTCCTTTCGATAGTTATCGTGCGCACCAGCCAGCAGACAGGCAGACAGACAGATAGACAGATGGACGGATATTTGCTCATTCGACTTAAAATGACCCAAAACGGATATCCGCCGAAAAAACTTAGGGTCTAAGGTCACTTCTTCGATGTGTTACACTTTTGGCTCGTAGCAAATGATATATCGGTCATTGGTTTGATATAGCCCCCATATAAAGGTACCTACCGATGTCACTTCTTGACGCTCTAGAGCGTACATTTTTCAATTGATCTGGGTGAAATTTAAGCATTTATAATTTATATTGCACTTAAACGCCCCTAGTAAAACTATGAGGGCCCATTCCTATTAGACTTCTTGGCGCTCTAGTCGTCAGTTACAGTCGTCCTTAGTCTTTCCTTACTGGTTTTATTTGGGAGTTATTTCACCATACCAATTGTCGATCTTCGAATTTAACCTGAGATAGAATAAAATATTACCGAATATAAAATTTGCAAAAATCGGTTGCTCCTTTCGAGAGTTATCGTTTGCTCCAGATAGACGGATGGACAAATGACTTAAAATGTCTTAAAACGAATTTCTGCCAAACATACTTATGTTATTTTCATTAATAAAATGTTTCGGTACATTACTGTTCAATCTAATATATTCCCCTGAATAAAGACCCTTTTGTCTATATTTTTTTAATTAAAAAGGACCTCAAGCCGAACAAAATCAAAAAAATAAAATACAATAATATAATTTCAATATCGGCAACACATTGTCTATATTTTGTTATATTATATATATACCACAATGTATATATATGACACGAAGCAAATGAAATAAGTTCCAACGTGAATAAACACCAATCAGAAAATAATAAATATAATGCAAAATGTGTAAAATATTTTCTCCCCCTGAGTATGTCCAAAGACAGCTTCGAGAACCAAAATTGAGTTGCTACCCTACCAAAGGCGGCCGGTAGGGATTCAAGATTTTTTCCTCTGTGGTTTGTCCAAAGCCGGCTACGCGGACCAAAGTTTATTTGCGTAGCATGAGAAAAAATAAAATTTTATCGACAAAAAAATTAGAAACTCCTTTCGAGCGTTATTGTATGCTCCAGACAGACATGCAGAGGGACGGACGGACAAATGACTTAAAATGTCTTAAAACGAACTTTCGCCAAAAAAAAAAAACACGGGGGAAATGATAATTTTTGATATGCTTTAATTGAAAGAAAATATATTTGGAACCAAAATTTTTTATTATTATATGGCTTTGAGCAAATAAATTTAATTTGAAAATCATTATATGGGCAAATCCACGGTGTCGAACGTGGCCGTCGTACACATTCAAAGTGATAAAAAGGCCAAAATAAAACATATTTTAGATTCATCTTTTACATAATCTTATAGATCGTTAATAGTACTATCACTGGCGAAGCTATATTTAAATCTGAACCGATTTTCTTCAAATTCAATAGGGTTCTTTCCAGATACGAAAGACTCCAAACCGCAAAATTTCAAATCGACTCAGCTAGTGATTCTGAGTCTATCGGTATACTTTAAGGTGGTCTAGCTGTAGTATTTCTAGCTGTTACAAACAGCTGCCATGAAACAAACTTATAATACACTGTACCACAGTGTGGTGTAGTTCATAAAAAAATTAGGATGGAAACATAGTCATTATGGAAAGACTAGCACCATACCAGTGTCTCTAAATTATTCAGCTGTATTACGAAAATCAGCGTTCTGTGAATTTAATTTTGTTCAGTGATGAAGCACATTTCAGGCTCAATGGGTACGTTAATAAACAAAATTTCCGTATTTGGGCTGATGAGCAACCCAAGAGCTACCATTACATCCACTAAAAACAGCGGTATAGTCCTGAAATTCAAGCGCATGGTCTCGGTGAGCTCTGGTTTCAACAAGACGGCGCTACGAGCTATGCAGCGCGTGAAACAATGATTTTTTACGCAAATTTTGCTGTTTGTGTTTTATTTATACTAAAATTCTGCTAATCGGAAATTGACTATGTTTTGATAGAGGTCGCCCTGAAAAATATTTGTTTAAGCCATATAGCTAACTCACTTAACAACACCCAGGAAAATAATTGGTTGGAATTCTATTGTAACAATAAACCAGTAAGGAAAGGCTAAAGTCGGGCGGTGCCGACTATATAATACCCTACACCACTCTCGTAATATTGAATAACTCTGATATATAAATTTTGTAATTCATGTATAAATTGTTTACATAAATTTACTTTTGGGACATTTTATACTTAAATAATACCCTGTACCACAGTGTGGTGTAGGGTATAAAAACGATTGGATCTAAAGAGCCAAATCGGATGAAACATATATATGGGAGCTATAGCTAAATCTTAACCGATTTTCTTCAAATTCGGCAATGTTGGTTCATGGATCAAGAAACTCTACCATTCTAAATTTCAAAACGATCGGATGTAAAATACAGCTTCTATAGGACTAAAGGACCAAATCGGACGAAAGATATATATGGGAGCTATATCTAAATCTGAACCGATTTTCTTCAAATTCGGCAATGTTGGTTCATGGATCAAGAAACTCTACCATTCTAAATTTCAAAACGATCGGATGTAAAATACAGCTTCTATAGGACTAAAGGGCCAAATCGGACGAAACATATATATGGGAGCTATAGCTAAATCTTAACCGATTATCTTCAAATTCGGCAATGTTGGTTCATGGATCAAGAAACTCTACCGTTCTAAATTTCAAAACGATCGGATGTAAAATACAGCTTCTATAGGACTAAAGGACCAAATCGGACGAAAGATATATATGGGAGCTATATCTAAATCTGAACCGATTTTCTTCAAATTCGGCAATGTTGGTTCATGGATCAAGAAACTCTACCATTCTAAATTCCAAAACGATCGGATGTAAAATACAGCTTCTATAGGACTAAAGGGCCACATCGGACGAAACATATATATGGGAGCTATAGCTAAATCTTAACCGATTTTCTTCAAATTCGGCAATGTTGGTTCATGGATCAAGAAACTCTACCATTCTAAATTTCAAAACGATCGGATGTAAAATACAGCTTCTATAGGACTAAAGGGCCAAATCGGACGAAAGATATATATGGGAGCTATATCTAAATCTGAACCGATTTCCTTAAAATTCGGCAATGTTGGTTCATGGATCAAGAAACTCTACCATTCTAAATTTCAAAACGATCGGATGTAAAATACAGCTTCTATAGGACTAAAGGGCCATATCGGACGAAACATATATATGGGAGCTATAGCTAAATCTTAACCGATTTTCTTCACATTCAGCAATGTTGGTTCATGGATCAAGAAACTCTACCATTCTAAATTTCAAAACGATCGGATGTAAAATACAGCTTCTATAGGACTAAAGGGCCAAATCGGACGAAAGATATATATGGGAGCTATATCTAAATCTGAACCGATTTCAACCAAATTCAATAGCGATCTTAACAGCCGCGAAATACTCTAAACTGCAAAATTTCAGAACGATCGGAGTGAAATTGCGACCTGTAGTCGACGAACAACTTTACATGGACAGACGGACGGACGGACGGACGGACGGACGGACAGACAGACATCGTTAAATCGACTCAGCTAGTGATTCTGAGTCGATCGGTATACTTTAAGGTGGGTCTAGCTGTGTTATTTTCAGGTGTTACAAACATCTGCCGTGAAACAAACTTATAATACCCTGTACCACAGAGTGGTGTAGGGTATAAAAATAGTACTAGCAACAAAAAGTATATTGCCTACACTGTGTGTCGGTTGTATTTAAATAAAAATAGTTGAAACAACAATAATAACATGGATACGATCAAATAAGGATGTTTGCAACTAAGTCGATGGTTGTATCAATCGAATTAAGACTGCTCTTTTCATTGACACTCGGTTAGTTGGGGCAACCAATATTAAACTTTCATTATAGTACCATTTTATTCTTGACAACAGAAATTGTATCAATAGGCCAATTATTATTATTGCAACGAATAATTGGTTACTACAACAGAAAAAATATTAATAAATAATCGTTTTTTGGTTATCCCAATAATTTTCCAAATTTAGAATAATTAAATGTATTAAATGTATTTTGGGAAATACAACCGAAAGATTGGTTGCTGTTCTTGTGTTGATACATGACAAAAAAAAATAATATTACTCGACATAAATAAATCTTCAACATTTTGTTCAAGAACGGTATATGTAGTCAAAAATAATCTCGTGTGGATAATAATGTGTGGAATGCAGAATATGTTGTGCAAAATGTTTTACATAAATAAAAAATAAAAAAGCAACAGTAATGAAATTGAAAGCACAGGGTTAAGCGATATGTGCATAAAAGTTTTGTGTTTTTTTCGTGTACTAAAATTTGTGTCAAATATCTCCATATCTCATAATAGTCATGAATTTGTAATATGGGATTTTTTATTTTGTTATGAATTGTTTGGTTTTTTGTTCAATAAATAAAATAAAAATTAATGAGAACTGTTTTCAATTAATTGTTGGTAGTATATGACGGACAAATTGTCAGAACAAATTTTTTTTTAAACCAGTTGGTTGTGGCGACATACAACAGATAATTTTAGCCACCATTTTCGTAGTTGGCGCAACCAAATATGATTGTTGTCAGCATGGAAGCAGAATTATACCACAACCAAAATGTTGGTTGTCCTGATGGAATCGCATGATAGTAGACAGAACTACCAAAATTCGGTTGGCCAATAATTCGGTTGAGGCAACCAAACTGTATTCTGTGTATAAGAATTGAAAATGTTTGAGGTTGCATTACAGAAATGCGAATTTTACAAATATTCATAAATAAATCTCAACAAAATTTAGTTTATAAGTAAAGAACGATATTTCTGATTATTCCAGCGTTTTGAAACATCATATTTGATGCTACTTATCTTTATATGTGGACTTAAAGTTACACATCTTGACAATTTTCTATTTTGAGTCATGTGAGTAAGTGAGCGATATGTGCCACGTTTTCTACACATTTTGGCTGAAACTCTACATCTTTCTAAAAGCATATGAAAAGGGGGTTTCCACCACTTTTCGTCGGTCAGACAAAATACAACCATATATTAATAACTATAACTTTACATATTTCTTAAATAAAATCATTTCCATAGTTCCAAATTTAATTAAACTTTTATCAACATATACTTTATTCAAGAGATGTTGAGACTTTATTAAAATCAAAGCCTACCTTTTCTCTGAGTTAAATTTAAACATATGTATGCATGTGCCAAATGTTGACAAAAACTAATTTAATTTTTAAACTAAAACAAACAAAAATGTCGTCCCACTTTTGGCCTTTTGGGATAGGCTATCATCATCGCCATCAACATCGTTTATGATAACGCATTTCATCAATATAAAACTTATCTTCACCATGGAGCGGCCGGAAGGACAACACAACTACCGGTCTTCGAAGAGGCCCAACGTTGCTATCGCTGTCAGTCAAATCCTTGAGATGAGTGGACTGTTCGGTTTGCTCGTCGAACTGACGAGCGAACAGCGAAGCAAGCAAATAAATAAATAAAAACATCAGTATTAACAATACGAGTATTAACATAAACATCTGTGTGCGTGTGTGTATGACAGAAACTCGGTGTAGACATAACAGATGAACAACCAAAAAAACGCAGAAACATTCCCGGGCAGACTCCCAGGATGTGATACAATCAAATTCGAAGAACACGCACACACCCTCATTGAGAACACAAACATACATAAATACACACATAAGTACACACTCACACAATCACGGAGCAGCTTCAATTTAAATAGATTCCATTCAATTTACAACTACAACGCCAACAGAAAGAACAGCAACAACAACTACAGCGGCGGAGGCAATGTCAGCGGCAACTTCCGCTTTACAGTAGTTGCCAACTTCCGTTTCACCGAAAATAATTTAAATCAAATCTCTGTTGGATGGCTGACAACGCACAGTGTTCCACAGCTCAACACAGTTAAATATTCTCCATAAATAAATAAAATAGCACTTGAATGGATAATTTTGTTACAGACAAATAGACCTCAAAAAATTTTTTATTCCGATACTGAAAGTTTAAGAATAATTTTTAGTTTAATAATAAATGACCATACATATTTCGTTGAAAATAAGTAAAAACTACTTTAAATACCCTCCATTATGCTACCCTCCTAAGAAAGGAAGGCGTATCTCCATTTCAGTAGTTTTGAGATATTTAGATTTTACGTTTTATAACATTCGCGCCTTTTAGTTTAGGTTTATGGTGGGGTGGCAGCCGGTTTTACCAGCTCACATCGACCAATTTAGGTGCCTAACCTAAATATAAAATTAAATGGCGCGAAAGATATAAAACGTAAAAGCTAAATATCTCAAAACTACCGAAATGGAGATACGACTTTCTTTCTTAGGAAGGCAGTATGGTCACATTCCACAGTATAATAACGAGAATTGAAAAGTATACAAAATATTAAAATCTGGGAGTGTCTTTCTATGGTTTTAGGTTTAGGTTAAGGCTGCATCCGGGATTGCCAGCTCACATAGAGCAGTGTAGGTCCCTAGTGATACCACTGGCCCAGATGCCTCGCATCGAAACCAACCCGATTGTTCGGTGATAATGCTGCTCATCGATCCTGTACTTACGTTACTAAGGACAGCTTGGTATTGGCGGTCATCAATAGAGGAGAGGAAATCGACAACATCCCCAGTGGCGTCAGATAGAGTACGCACCGCGCTCTGTTTCCTTCGATGTTCTTGAGGAGCTGCCGGGTCCGGCTCCGATTGTGTCAACGCAGGCTGGTAGCAGGGCGGCAAAAAACTAATGTGGTTTAGTAATATGCGCTCGCTGAGTGCTACAGCTGCGCTTTGAATACGATTGGTGAAATCTGGCCGTATGCGGCACTGGATGTTGTCAACAAGGAGGACATCCCATCTCGGCCCCGGGACAAATGCATGTCTTCCGGCTACACCAGTCGATGGGGGATCCGTCACAAAGATGCTGAACAACTGTAAAGTCGGTCGATTGGATGAGGCGTATGGTCTTCGGAGGCAGGCAGTATTTACTGAATGCAGCCTCGCCAAGTCCCATGGCAAGGTATCATATGGATGCAGCAAAATCCCGCTTAAGATGTACAAACGCGATAAGGGAGGAAATTCGGAATATAATCTTCCAAACAACACTGATGTAGTGTCTAAAAATGAACCTTCCTCTTTGCAAGTATCAAAGTTGCATCTGTTTGGAATTTACATTTCACCCTTTTCCGATGTGATTGTATGCGTGGAGAAGCTCTCACCACGGGATCGGAAGAATCCTGTGGAAACGAATCCGGTGTGGAAGACCTTCTGGCGGACACAGACGACTAGGCAGATATAGTGGTGGTTGCGAAACCTGACAATGGTCCGGCATCTACAGATAAACCTCCATCACTCTAAGGCTGCATCTCCTCCCTCCCTCCTGAAAACCATGGTTGGGAAGAGATATGTTTTGTTGACTTACGACGCTACTGTATAAGCTTCTTCAAGGTACAAGTAGTTAAAGACGTGCGATTAGAGCCTGAATTCTTGCAAAAAAAAACATTAACATATTTCTTCTCCCTTCTTTTAGTATAGAAGACATAGTTGCAGCCTGCCTTGAGTTAAAAACTTCGATGTTTGGTTGTCCTCCGTTTATATGGCCCATGACTGTGCATTGGAATCACTGTTAGGAGCGACAAACTAGAAGAACAAGGACCTAATTGTGTGTACACTGAAAAAAAATTTGTCATAAAATTAAAGAAATGCTCCAAAGACGTCCTTAGTCTTCAAAATAAGTACATTTTGTACTTAAAATTAAGAAAACTTACTTAAAATTAAGTAAATTACTTAATATTATTGAAATTATCTATATTTTAAGTACAAAATGTACTTATTTTAAAAACTAATGACGTCTTTGGAGCATTTCTTTAAATTTATGACAATTTTTTTTCAGTGTAGTGATGTCAATGCACACCATCATATGTGTTGTAGTAATGATATCAACGACAGGGGCAAATTACCTATCAAATATATTATTACCTTCATTACTAGAAACATACAGAAGGTGGTCGATGACACCCTTTTCTCCGAGAGTTTAAGTGGAAGGATTTCTGATTGGAAAGTTTTGGACACTCATAGCTTTTCCGGTCATATATATATTCGATTCTGCATGCACGACGCCTCCTGATACCGTCTTCCCACCGAATATTAGGATGGCCAATTGGGGAAAATTTAGCAAGTATTCAACAGGTCTCAAAAAGACCTGAATGCAAGCTATCGGGGATATAAAATAAATCCATATTAAAGCCAAGGCGCAAACAATGAACGTCATGTTGCTCGTCTCAAATAGTTTTGCTGAGAAATTGCTGTGGGAATGTCTTTAATAAGACAAAGGCTACCACAGCCTCACAAAACTGGGACACATATAAACGGACGAACTTAAGCAGTACCAAGAAGAGTTGAGAAAGGCTCAAAATAAAGCCTGGGCTATCAAAAGCTTTAAACCATTTAAGTCGCCAGGACCAGATAATGCCTCACCGGTGGAGCTACAGGCAGTTGCTGTTACAATTGCTCCGTTACTCAGAGAGATCTACACATGCTGTATCAATCAGGCATACCTATGGTTACTTTCATCTCAAAAGAAGGAAAACTATCCATGCATGAGTTAAGGATTTCCAGCCAGTTAGTCTTCCGTTATTTATACTATGGTTAGGGTGGCAGCACAAACAGGTCTATGTGAGCTGGTATACTATGTTACCAGCTCACATAGACCTGTTTGTGTCACGGCCTGAAATGCCCCCAATTTAAACCAACATATAATAGCATTTTTCAGAAATGGAAATTGTTTTTTATTGGAATGATTCTGTCTATTTTGTGATTTCAATATTTTTCATAGTTTATGAGGGTAAATCATTGGCATTTTTTAGTAAATATTGTTTTAAAAAAGAACGTTGCTGAACACCATCGTGAAATTTGTAGGGTCAGTTGCATATGTAATGCGTACATCTGTTTATATTAGATACTGTGAAATTTTGTATAACGGTATATTTTACAGCTATAACATTCTGACAATTGATGACATTTGTCATAATTAAACGATTTCCCTCAAAACAATTTAAATAAATCGTGGTGGCGCTTACGTCTTTTTGATAGTTGAGGCTCGATAGCGACCAGATTTTTTCGAAAAATCGTTCGGTTTGATGTGGAATGAACGATATAAGTGTAGATAGTTTACATTTCCTGATATTCCGCTCACTCAGTCTTCTCTGGCAGCCTTAAAGTCCAGCTTATGTTTAGACAAGCAGTTCTCTGAACCTTCATTAGTTGACTGGTGATGGATTTCTTATCAATTGCCGTCCAACACACCACAATGCCGTACAGTAGTACTGATTTTATTTAATTGACGATTTTAGGAGAGAGGCCCCAAAGAGACTCTACATACAGCTACAGCCGTTCCAATACATTATGTCTACAATTTCGTGTCTAGGATTATATCTAAATTTTGCACTTTCTGAAAAGACTATCTCAGTCCCCAGAGAGACTCTACATACAGCTACAGCCGTTCCAATACATTATGTCTACAATTTCGTGTCTAGGATTATATCTAAATTTTGCACTTTCTGAAAAGACTATCTCAGTTCGATTTAGCCGAGGAGAATTCTCTTATTCCTCCTAGTAAAGAGAACCAATTCTGCCTTGTTTGGGTTAACCCTCAAACCACTGCTTTTCCATACGGCCAATTTGTCCAGAGCCACCTGTATAATGTCTTTTCGAACGTTCTCAAATTTGTCGGATACTGCTATTGCAACGTCGTCCGCATACGTTCCATATCTAAAATGGACCTTTCAATAGGAATGAGAAGAGACTAATTGAAGTCCTTTGTGCTAGTGCCTGATATCTTTGCCGCTTTGGGTATGAAGACCACTTTGGTGTGAATCCATTGATTGGGGATATACGATGGCTTAAGGTAGCACTTATACAACTTCTCAAGCCGGGACATGATGTTCTTTATCATTTTCTGCATTTCTATTGGAGAAATACCATCTGATCCAGATGATTTGAACGAATCAAATCTGTTAATGGCCCAGTTTAGTCTGGATTTATCGGCGAACAATTTATCGACGTTTGTCGCCCACACGCTTTCTTTTGATTCCTGCTGTTCCCCGAGTTCTGTCGATTCGTACAGAGGTTTTGAATTGAGGACTTTTTTAATTCTTTTCCATACGGGTGTCATTTTGTGTTCCTCACATTTCTGTGGACGGCAGGTCTATGTACTTTTTAACGAGTTTGTTCTCCCTATAATGGTGATCTGAGAACGAGTGAGCGTCCAGTTCATTCCACCCAATAATTTTGTCTAACAGCGAGTCATAACCGAACGTGGCCTCGAGTACTTCCTGTCTCTCTTTATTTGTTAAGGTTAATATGTGACTTACCTCTATTGTTTGTATCCGTGCTACCTCTGATAGGATGATGGTGTCTGCGCGAGTTATCAGATCACACTCCAGAGGTTTCTTCTTCTACTACTTCCCTGGCGATGGCTACTACATCTGTGGACAGGCGCATCAATAAAGATATTCCGATATTACCACTTATTGATCTCAGTCCCACTGTGCTCTTCAGTCATTAATCTTTCATTAAACTAAATTATAAAAATCTAAATGTGAATTTATAAAAATTTTCCTTTAGTTGTCCAGAAGAGTTAATTTAGAAGAGTCATCTTTAAATTCGCTGAATCATTGTTCAGAGACGAAACACTGTGTGTAGGTCGGACACGTTATCCTTCGGTGGGGCTGGGAAAATTGGAAATTTTTGGGTGGATGATTGTAATGAGCACAAAACCTAAAACGAAATATGAAAAGTGGAGATGTAGAAATAGTCAAGAAAAGCTGGATGCGGTGGAAGAGGAGTGGGAGGAAAAATTGAGTATGTAAATTGTTATGAGAATGGCAAAGCTGTAAACTGAAGTGGAAGGGTGGCGGCGGGAGATTGTGATGGTTTCCAGCCCATGCCATCCATACACACCGAAAAGCATAAGTGGGGTCGCCTCAGCAGAGGTGTTGGCTCAAATCATTGGGTGGGTGAAAGTGCTTCACCGAATGGTGGCAGAGGTGCCGGAGCTGGTGATGATGACAATGACGTTTGTGCTCCTTAAGTTTCAAAATGTTTTTCTGAAGTTTTGAGAGGAGTGCCGCGGCGAGGGTGAAGACGGTGTCATAACAATGAACATTTTCCACAATTACCTCAAATCGTTTACGTTCGCTCGTTCGTTCCCTCCTTCAGGTCCTTGGATACTTGACAACTTTTGAGTATTTGGTGTTGATTTTCCCCTGAAACTCATTTCGAACAAATCGCACAATTTTCGTTTCGTCTTGTTGTCTTTTTTGTTGCTGTTGTTGTTGAATTTCCTCCACTTTTCTTCAGTTCACTTGGGTTCATGCCCCATTTGTTTGTTTACTGCCATTTGCCAATGCAAATTTTCCATATTGTCTCGTGTATGTCTTGAGTGAGGAAATAAATAAATAAATTCGTTCAATTCAATTTTATTCATTATATTCGCAATAAATATTAAAAGAAGAAACAAATATTAAATACCCAAAGGAACAGAGGAGCAAACACCACATCTGTACCAAAATATTGATATTTAGATAATTTTTGAAAAGAAATGCTAATTACAAACTAAAAATAAGTTTTCTCGTTGCCGCAAAAAAATCCAATCTTATTTGCATATGTTTATAGAATATTAATGTTTTGATTAGAAAATTTTAAAAATTGCTTCCTGTCTGAAACAGGGCAGTGTGTTCCAATTTCACCGCGAATATTTAGCAGAAATTTAACATTCAGTCGCAACGACATACTTTGTTCAGCTTTAATTCCAATGTAGACAAAAATCATTGTTACCAGAATACTTTTGTTAAGTAGTCACCCATTGATAAAAATCTCTATCTATATACATAAGAGAATAAAAACGTAGAAACACTTTTTGTGACGGCATCACGCTACAACTATTGGACCAACTTTAAAAATGTTTCTTTTAAATGAAAGTTCCTTGGCTACAGATGGTTCTTAACAAATAATAAAATGGGCGGGGTCAAACTCGTCGTGGATTTATTTAAAATTCGAATTCTAATATCTCAGAAACTTCGCGAAAAATGGGCGGGATCGGATAAGTGGGTATGCATAAAGCGGGCGGAGCATTAATAAAAAAATTTATATCTCGGAAACTATTGACCGTAGAAGAGCGAAATTTGGATTGTACCTTATCGGAGTCAATATTAGATTTTTAACCAAAAGTTAGCGGAACAGAATAAGTGGGCGTGGTAATATTTAAATATTGGATATCTCGGAAACTTTTTACCGCAAGTGTCCAAAGGTGGGCGTGATATGATTATTGGCCGTGGCATTATTTAAAGAAAAGTTTCCGAGCAACGGGAAAGCGGGCGGGAACATGTGAGTGGGCGGAAAGAGTCTCTCAGAAAATATTAATCGTGGAAGAATGAAATATACTGTTTATGTTTTTAGATTCTATGGAAATAACTTCAGCAGTAGTACACGCTGAAAAAAATCGCTTCTGTATTATATTGTCCCAAACATATTCTGCTCGAAACGTACATATGTTTATGGTACATTCGAAATACATATATTATATTTGGCACACACAAATATTATATATTTGGAAAAGTGTTGCTCCAAACAAATCTTTGTTTCAATCCAAATATTATAATATAATTTTGGCTATTATTTCGAAAACAATTTTTTTTTGCATTTTAGTAATCAGAAAATATATATAACGATACATTAGTTGTCAGCCAAGTTTCAGGTATTTTAAAAAATTAACAATTAGTGCTTTAAAACAAATGTTATTGTTACTTATGCCATTTTAAATTGTGCGGTATAACTCGAAATCAATGAAAATTTAAAAATAAAAAAATCTGCAAAGTATTGAAAATCGTTTTTAATAAAAGAGTATTTGGAGAAATTCCTACACAATACTTTTATTTGTATTTAAACACATATTTTATTTGAGAAAATTAGTTGGTAAGCATATTTTGATGTAATATATTAATATATGTGTTCCAAATAAATGTTATTGATTTTCAAGTATAATTTATTTGATCAAAAATATATAATATTTAAAAAATTGTGTTCTAAATATATCTTCTTTCGATTCAAACATATCAAAAAACGCGATTTCGCCCCGTGTGCCATTATCAAATACCAACATATCTACGATACCGATAACTTTTTTGGGTCTTCTTAAATTTTTTAACTTTTGGACGAATATTCATTACACTGTGCAGCAGTGTAATGGATATCGAACCTATACGGTCACGGACTTGACAGTATAGGGTCGATTCTTCTATCAAAGTGTAGTATAACTCTATAATCGGTTTGGCGAAATTGGTGAACAATATTTTTTTATGGGCCTCCAAATTTTCTGAAAATCAGTGGGCCCCTCGAAAAAGGAGTAATCAGCTTTTGCCCAAGAACTGATTCAGACTTGGTGATACCGCTTAAGTATATTTGGCAATAAGCTAAGAATATGCTGAACCAAGTTTCTTAAAATTTTCTTAAAATAAATTCTTTCCGTTACTTTTTTTTGAAAGAGTGAAGGAAAAAAATATTTTTATCACTTTTTTCAGCATAACTTCCAGGGAAAGGTCAAATTCATGTTCGTGCAGGAATGTTAGTAATACGATCTAGTAGTCAAGCAATAACGATACCAGTAAAGGCGTTTTTGACTGGAATTTTACCGTTTTTTTGTTTTTTTTTTTAAGTTTTGGTCTTTGGTGTGTTCTGACACATATAGTACAATTTTATGGCCAACATTTTGGTAGAACATTTCATCCCCGCCCTCCCCATTTTAAGGGGTGTTTTTTTACAATTTGTTAAAATGGGGCCAAAAATTACAGTTATGTGGGGGAGCTAGAGGGTTAATATGTTCCACAAAAATATTGGCCTTAATATTTTCTATAAAGTTGCCGAACATACTCGGACCCTATATCAAAAAATATATTTTTGTTACATAATAGTGAAATACTAACATTTTTGGGGTACAATGTGTTTTTTAGGGTGCCTAGACACGTTCAGATTGCATTGATATGTTCACAAAAGTTGTTCAAATTTAGGTTGGCTACAATTTTGCCAAGCATTGTTACTAAAAAATTACGAGTCCCTGGAAAGTGAAACAAATATTTTTTCCTTCACTTTTTCAAAAAAAAAGTAACGGAAAAAATTTTGTTCGCAAAAAAATTTAAGGAACTTTGTTCAGTATATTCTTAGCTACATTATTGCCAAACATACTTAAGCGGTATCACCAAGTCTGAATCAGTTGTTGGACAAAAGCTTTTTACAGTTTTTTCGAGGGGCCCACTGATTTTCAGAAACTTTGGAGGCCCATAAAAAAAAATTGGTCACCAATTTCGCCAAACCGAGTATAGGGTTATACTGCCCTTTAATAGCAGAATCGAACCTATACTATCAAGTCCGTGTATTTTTCAAAAATTGTTCATTTGTTGCATAGTGTTATGAATAAATACCCACAAATCGAGATATGGACAATTGCCCAAACACGAATGAACAAACGACCAACATTTTTTGTCAACATTTCTGGGCGATTGTTCACTTTTCACTTTTGGTCCATTTTCCCTTGGGCGATTATTTGCACAGCCCGACCAACCAACTTATACTATGTACAGAATTTCAGAATTTTCATATAAGTAACATAGAAGTTATTAAATAATCAATATTTCCCAAAACGGATTTCCGGCGAACGTACTTGGGGTCTTAGGTCACACCTTCGATATCTTATATTTGATATACACCCTCGTCACACTATAGTGAGGGTATAAAAATAGCCAAGATCATACATAAATTCATTATATATAGATAATTCAAAGTCATTATAATAAGATAATTCAAACAGCTGGACTGGCTTAAATCTAGGCGCGACCCGAATACAAAAAGCGGGATGGTCACGCCAAAAGCGGGATGGATGGTCACTATAGACATATCGCGACATATGTTTTCCTCGCCATTTTAATTATGTTCCGCGGATGGGATTTTATATCTTTAAACTACAAAA
Source organism: Eudasyphora cyanicolor (assembly GCA_963930755.1). Classification (NCBI taxonomy): domain Eukaryota; kingdom Metazoa; phylum Arthropoda; class Insecta; order Diptera; family Muscidae; genus Eudasyphora; species Eudasyphora cyanicolor. Next base: position 97,528,730 of record OZ005734.1, read on the forward strand.
ACGAAGCCCATTCTGTTTACTGTATCAATACGAATTTTCGTAATGGGATGCCAACGACAACAAAAGCTGTGGAAATTTTAAATGTCAATACTACTATTTTTTTATGATTTCGTTCGTATTATAAAGTGAGTTTTCTTTAAGAAGTGGACCAGAAACACGATTAATAAAATGTAATGGTAGCATTCTATAGCCAGATATACCAGAACAACAAAAAAACTTATTTCGAAAAAAGTCAACATCTTTTTTACACTGGCCAAATCGAGTCATAGCGAGCAGAAAATGGACCCGACCTCGAAGGATTTTATGTTTTAAATCCGCATATAAAATCAAAAATGCAATATATTCCCATTTTTGAGATACGGTGTTAAATTTGTGATAAAAATGCTGATTTTACGCTTTTTTAAAATAGAATCGCGACAAACGCTCTTTTACCAAAAAAAAAAAAATCAGGATTTGGTAAATAATCGCTTTCCTAGTAAAACGAGTACCCAAAAACTGTAATAGCCTTAAGTAATCTCAGTGATATCACCCGGGAAACTTAGTCGGAGAAATCGAATTTTTAATAAAGCTACAATTGGAAAAATAAAAAAAATTCAAAATATAATATTTTCGAGATAGTGTAAGATTGTGACCCTTTATAAAATACACTTTTAATTCGTTTGATAATCGTTTTAATAGGAAAATGGTTATTTTGCGAAACCTGCTTTTTTTTTGGTGAAAGAGCGTCTGTCGCGATTCTATTTTCAAAAAAGCGTGTAATCAGCATTTTTATCACATAATTAATACCCTATCTCAATTTATTTTTATTAATATTAGAACATCCTAAAGTAAACTCACTTTATAATATGAAGGAAATTATAAACAAGTAAGAAAGTTCAGTCGGGTAGACCGACTTAAGAATCCCCTCACCTCGAGTCCCAAAAAAACATTCGTAAATTTATTTTTTTTGTTTTAATTAAATTATTATTAATTTAAATTGCATTTAATAAATGATCCATTTGTGTGGAAGGTACCAAAAGGGGCGTGCCAATAACGTCCGCTTTTTTCTGAACTGTAGGTACTATAAAAACATTACACTGTACAAAATTTCAAGTATTTGTATGAACTGATATTAAAGCTATAAGCAGTTAATTTTTGGTGCAAAATGATCCATTTGTGTGGCAACTTCGCCCATTTTTCTTGAGGTGTTAGCGACTAACAAAGTAGTACTATGTGTGGAATTTCAGAAGATTCTAGTATGTAGTATAGAAGTTATTAAAGAATCAATATTTCACCAAATGTTAACCCTTTGCGGTGTGCCATTGGAATTTTCCACAACTTTTGTTGTGGTCGTCATCCCATTACGAACATTCATTTTGTTAAAGTAAACAAAATAGGCTTCATGTTTGCAGTTTATAGATATAGAATCTGATCCGCGGAACATACTTAAAATCGCCTGGAAAACATAAGTCGCGAGAAAAAAGTATGGAAATTACATACAATGAATATCACATCCACGACGCTCTCTCTATCGTCACATGCCCAAATAGCGATTTTTTTATTTCAGGAGGGAATAGAAAGGGATAAATATCGTACCACCATCAAATTTAACGCCTATAATTAGAATCGCGAAAATTGAAGCGTGGGATGTCTTTAGGACAATGGATCGGGGTAGACAGTTTTTTTATATTCGTACTTTTCGGGGCACAGTGGGGCAAAAAGTGTAAAATATGGTACAGTGGTTTAAATATGTGGTGCATTGGGGCAAAATTGAATCAATCTGGCAAAATTGTATCTTCAACTTGAGATGTAAGGAGTTCTATGCTTTTAGGAGCACTGTGGATCAAAAACATTAAATAATGTATAGTGGGCTAAAAGTGGATAAAATGTGTTTAAATATGGTACAATGGGAAAAAAAGGGTTAAGCATGGTAGAATGGGGACAAATTTTAAATATGGTACAGTGAAACAAAAAGTGTTTAATATGGTTCAGTGGGCAACAGTTTTGAAATATGGTACAGTGAGACAAAGGGTTAAATGTGACACAATGGTGCAAAAGGGTTATCTATGATAGTGGGGCAAAATAAGTTATATATCGTAAAGTGGGATAAAATGAGTTAAATATGGTACAGTGGGTAAAAAGCGTTAACTATGGAAGAATGGGGGAAATGTATTAACTATGATACAGTGGAGCAAAAATGGTTAAATATGGTACAGTGTGACAAAAATGATTAACTATACAGTACAGTGGGGCATAAATCTGTTAAATAATGTACAGTGGAGAAAACAGGGTTAGGTAAGGTACAGTGAGGCACAAAGTGTTAAATATGGTACAGGAAGACAAAGGGTTCAATATGGGGAATAAAAAGTTAAATATGGTAATATGGGACAAAATGGATTAAATATAGTACAGTGGTTAAATATTGTATGATGTGACAAAACTGGCTACAGTGGGGCACAAATAGTTAAATATGGTAACGTGGAACAAAATTGGTTATATATAGTACAGTGGGGCAAAAAGTGTTAACTATGGAATAGTGGGGCAAAAATGTAAAAAAAAATCTGTTAAATATGGTACTCTATGGCAAAAAGGTGACCGGTCATAACGCCCAACGGACATAACGCCCAACATTTTTTTGGGCCTTATGACCTCTCTAAGTGCGGTCATAACGCCCAATTTGGTTTGGGCGTTATGACCGCATCAGGCGCGGTCATAAAGCCCAAAAAAAATTGAGCGTTATGTCCCTTCTTTTTTGGGCCTTGTGTCCGCACCTTGAAAGGTCTTAAGGCCCAAAACAAAATTGGGTGTTATGACCGCACATAGAGAGGTCATAAGGCCCAATAAAAAATTTGGGCGTTATGTCCGTTGGACGTTATGACAGGTCGCCTGGCAAAAAGGGTTAAATGTGGCGCAGTGGGGCAAAAAAGGTTAACTATGGAACGGTGGAGCAAAAATGGTTTAATATTGTACAGTAGGACAAAAAGTTGTTAGATATGATTCAGTGGACCCAAAAAGGTTTAAATATGGTACAGTTGGCCAAAATGCATAAAAAAATACATGTGAGATAATAGGTGTTTTTTTCAAAATTTATGCTTTTAGTAGCACTGTGGTAAAAAAGCTTAAAATGATTGTGCAGTTGGGCAAGCAAACTACAATAATTGAGGTAGATGAATGAAATATGGTACATATACTTCCATTAGCTACAGGTAACATGGGATTAAAAATGAGCAATATCGGTACATATTTTGATACAGCCCTCATACGGGTATATGACATTTGTCCGATTTCAACTGATCTGCCTTAAAATGGGTATTTTGGTTATATTTGTACTCAGAATCCTTCAGACGAACCCCGGTCGCCAAATATCCATGGTTTCATGTTGCCACCATACAAGGGTGCTTCTAGAACCACAAATTTCAACGCATCGGACTGAAATTTGGAAATGTTAGTTTAAATCACGAAACCATTCACATACGATCCATGTTCGAGGGTACATAAGACTCTATATGGCCGAAGAGTCTTATGTACCCTTATGTTCTTTACTTGTTGCTTCTTATGTTTGGTAGCATGAGTACGTGGAGTAGGAAAGAACGGTCACGACATAGTCCTCAAATCGTGGCAAGGACTGAGCAGTTGCTGAGACAGCTGCAAAAGTTGGCATCTAAAACATCTGGACCAAAAATTGGAAGGTAACTTTATATGGAGGCTGTATCAAAACATGGATCAATATAGATCACTTTTGTTAGAAATTGTGTAGGGTCAAATAAAATATCAACTTAGAAATTTCAGCCGGAAATAAAAAGAACTCGAAGTTCCCTTGTAGAGGGACTTATCAAAAATAAGACCGATATGACATGTTTTAATCAGGTTCGTCCCTAACTAAGGAAGGGTCACGGTAAAAATGGTCATATTTACCACCTGAACTTTGATTACAATAGACAGAGGGTGGAAAGACTGATGAACATGGCTAAATCGATTCGATTATAATAACGATATTTAAGTCTGTTTCTTCTTTTTGGGCTTTGAAGACAAATACACAAATACCATATATCACAGTATTGCTTCGGGTGTATATATAAAGGGCAATTTTTTGTATTGAAAGAATGGTGAAAATATACACACAATGCTCTTGCAAATATTTTGAAATTGACATATGACAAAGACTATCCAAAGGTCAGCATGAACAAAGGTCGTTCGCTGTACATATATACTCGTACCATGTTAGTATGGCGTGCAGTTGAGGCATCACCATTGGTTGTTAACCAAAATTTCCCTTCCTCATTTATTCCCATCAAAATTTTACCAGTTAAGAAAAATGCAATTAAATTTCACAGTGGGAAACAAAAAGGACAAAACAAGTTCTGACCTTTTCTCAGGGGTGGGGTGGCATAAAGAGCTCTTGGTATTTTAAAAATTCTGCAAAATTAATGGGATGCTTTTTTCCAAGTGAATAGAAAGGGTTCTACTGCAATTAATATAGTCCTTTTTATTTTCCACGTTAAGGGAAACTGATTGTGCCGTTGTCTATGATGTGTCAAAGGATAAAATGAATTTTTTTTGTGGTTTAAAATTCAACGTTAATCCACGGAAGATTGATGGGAATGATTTACAAAAACAGTTATATATGAATTTAATGTCAATCAAGCAAATTTGGAAAATGCCATAACCTAAAAGGGTTAGCAAAGATTTTATTATGTCCATCCGGGACATTAAACTAGTAAGTTATATAACAAAACAAGTAAGAATTTACAGTCGGGCAAATCGACTAAATCACTGGTTGGTATAGGTACTTATTTTATGAGCTATTGAATTTTGGTATGTCTTTGCTCTTTTTGTATGGGAGGTACTAAAACGAGTGTGGTGATAACTCCAATTTTTAACAGGGCTGTTAAACGAAGATTACTCAAATTTAGGACTGTAAAAAATTTTGAGTATTTATATGCATTGGTATTCAGGATTTGTGTGGGAGGTGCCAGAAGTGGCGTGATAATAACGCCCATTTTTCGACAGACAGTCGAATCATCGTTATACTTTTGGTCCGTAGCAAATGATATATACTCCTGAATCAGTAAAGTGAGGGTATAAAAATCCGACATTTTTATTTTTTAACTTGCTGTTTCTGATATTGTCTCAAGAGCTATTTTCTTAAAGATCAGTTTTAAAATTTGGTTTTTGCAACGTTAAGTAAGAAATTTCAGTCGGGTAAACCGATTTAAGAAGCCCCTCACCTTCAGTCCGAAAAAATACGAGTAGATTTGTAAATTTTGTGTATTTTCTTGTTTTAATTATATTATTATCAATCAAATATCATTTAATAAATTTTTTCATTTAACTTTTGGTGGAAAATGATCGTTCATTTGTGTGGGAGGTACCAAAGGGGCGTGCCACTAACGCCCACTTTTCTTTGGACTCAAGGTACTATAAAAGCATTACACTGTACACAATTTAAGAATTTTTATGCACTGTTATTAAAGTTATAAGCTCTTAACTTTTGGTGAAAAATGGCCCATTTAAGTGGGATGTACCAAAAGGGGCGTGCCAATAACGCCAAATTTTCTCTCGACTCTAGGTGCTATAAAATAATTTTAAGTATTTGTATGCACTGTTATTAAAATTATAAGCCGTTAACTTTTGGTACAAAATTGTACCTTTATGTGGGACGTACCAAAAGGGGCATGGCAATAACGTAAATTTATAACTGGATTGTTGGTACCATAAAACCATTAGACTGTCCAAAATCTAAAGTATTTGTATGCACTATTATTAAAGTTATAACCCGTTAAGTTTTGGTGAAAATGGTCCATTTGCGGGGGGGTACCAAAAGGGGCGTGGCAACCTTACACATTTTTCCCGAAGTGATAGCTGCCAATCAACTAATTCTATGAAGATTCATATTTAACAAAATGTTAAAGCTTTGTTAGGGAGGTACTAAAAGAAGTGGACCAATATGGCAAATCTTCAAAATTAGCCGGAGGTAGAGAAAAATATTATTGCGTTAACCATTTCGAGAGTTATCGTGCGCATCAGCCAGGTGACAGACACACAGTCAGACAGACAGACGAACATTGCTAAAATGACCCAAATCGAATTTCCGCCAAACATACTTGGGGTGGTAGGTCCCTCCTTCGAGGGTATATATTATTTGACTAGTGCCAAATGATATATACTCTCCTCTCTAAGGTAAGGGGATAAATATTGGAATGAATGTATATCTGGCCTGCATCTAAATATATCCTCATGTTGGGATTAAAAAACTTTTTGGATTTATTACTCCTCTCTGTCAAATATATTTGATTATTATAATTGGATGTAAGATTCAGCTTCTATAGCGTTTAGACACTAAATCGGAGGGAATGTATTTATGAGGTATGATATATCTAAATCAGTAATTATTTAATCAAGAAACTTGACTTATCCAAATTCATAATTATGATATGAATAACTAGCTTTAATCCGGTGCGTTTCGCAGCCCCTATCATTTATTTATTTTCTGTTTAAGGTACTGTAGAATATGTAAAAACAAATGACTATGGGGAAAAATTAATGTGCACAATAAAATAGGAAAATCTCCGAGTAATTTTTTGTTTATGTTCCTGGCATCAATGTACGATATTTATCTCTTTTGTCCCTTCTGTCCCTTCTGTGCCTCTACATGTCAAAAACTATTATTTGGATCATATTTTGCCTTTTCCCCCTAGTTTATATTCCAATAGCTACATTCACAAACTGGTACAATATAAAGCAATGTTTGCCCCACGGTGTCTTTAAAAGTTTTAATTTAAAAAATGTAAAATGATTGCCTATTTTAAGTTGCAAGACTTACAATTGCCTTTGGGATCATATTTAATCATTTTCTCTCCATTGTTCCACATTTAACCCAATGTGTCATAATTAACCATTTTTGCACCACTGTACAACCTTTAGTAGTTTTTGCCCCAACAGTGCCACTAAAAGTGTGCATTTAGAGAAAATCATAGTTTATAATCTAAGAGCCATATTCGCATCCTTAGGACGTATTTTACCCTTTATGTCCCATATTTGTGACACGTTTAACTTTTTACCATATTGTGCCTTCTTTAGCTGTTTTGTCCCACGGTTAACATAGAAGCTTCGCACTCTGGCCATGAAAAACTGTACTACTTAACTTAATTCAATATTTAATTATTCCACTGTTCTTTAAAATTTTTTACATATCTGAAACATATAAAAAATTTTTCCCCACTTACCACATTTAATCATTTTGCCACACTTTGCAATTTTTAACCCGTTTTGCTTCACTGTACCATATTTAGCCCTTTTTGCTACAATCAACCCTATTTAACACCTTTTAGCCACTCTGTACCATAATTTTAAACTTTAACTAAAAGCGTAACATTTGAAAAAATTACTTCTTAAATCATATCTATGTTCCATGTTTTTGCCCAATGTACTAAATGTAACGCTTTTTGCCCACTGAATCATATATAACACCGTTTTGTCCTACAGTACCATATTTAACCATTTTTGTCCTACTGTACCATTTTCCCCACTGTACAATATTTAACCATTTTTGACCCATTGTACCATATTTAATCATTTTTGTCCCACTGTACCATAGTTAACACATTTTTGCCTCACTGTTTCCGAGGTAACGCTTTTTGGCTCACTGTACCATACCCAGCAAAATCTTGGTAAGTACCTGTCATTATTCCCTGCATTACCAAATAATGACATCTCGTTATTCGCTGCATTACTTTCGGCTTATTAATAATGACTTACCAATAACAACAGAAATAAGTGATTTTTTGCTATCAAAATCATTTTTGATATAATGCAATTTTTGCTATATGTACAAGATATGTACAAGATTTATTTATTTTTCAACATGTTTTCAAATAATACGTGCAGATATGAATGAAAATACCATAAATATTTACGTATATCGTATAATGTTAGACCGTTGAAGAATTTTTCACAGGGTTCAGAAATTCGAATCTGGCATGATGAAATTGTTTGTTTCCAGAAAAATGCTCGACAATATGCAAAAAATCACTTTAAATGGCCATTTCTACATATCTATTACTGTAGGGATCGTGGATGAACCACGGTTCCTCAATATGTGAAGGTTTTTTATAATTTTAAATTTATGATTTTATTTTGTTATAACAACCGAACTATCTAGACGGTAAACGTCCAAGAAGTTATTGGTTGTTTGGTTCAATTTTTTTGGTATAATTTTATAATAGTGGTGTCGGGACAGACGGAATTCGTCCATTTTATTTTATTCTTCTAGTAGAAATAAACTAGGGATTTCTTCCGTGCTTTGTGTCTTTATTATTTGACTACAAGATGAGGAATGACAAAATCTAAATCTTAACTTAAACATTACACCGAAATGTGAAACAAAAGAAATTACATTGAGTAAACCGTTATCATAAGTGAGAGTCTGTGTATGGTAATGAGTGATTATCATAGGTAAAAATACGAAATGAGTGCTAACATATGAGAAGAGAGTATTTAAATAAAACAAATGATCTTTGAGTGTTTCAAAATATAAAAAGAAGAATCAAGAACAAATAAGCATACACTCAAACACCAATATAACTTACATTATTGAGTTTTTTAATGCCGAAATAAAGTCGAATGCTAAGCAAACAATTATACACTCAAGGAAAAAAATAGTAATATAATCAAACGTAATGACGTTTCTCAGCAAATAATTAGGAATATAAACATAAACATTTTAGGTATTCTTATTATTATTATTTATAACTAAATTAAATAAATTGAACCGCTACACACTCCCCCTCTGCCTCAGAAATCGTCTCAGATGATGTGGCAGCATTTTATGGCTTTTTATTTCTAAGCGATCTTCTCAACGGCATCTCGACATTCTTCTGGCTTGGTTTGTTGGTGGCTGTATTATCCTTATTATTGTTGTCTGTATTTGTTGCACTGTTGTTTGATGTATTCATGATGATTTGGCCATTTGTTTCTGTGGTGTTGCTTATATTGTTGTTGTTGGTAGCGATATCCGATGAACTTCTGGGTTCTTTTGTTCTGCCCCTTTGTCTCAACGGGTATACTGGATCTGCTTTACGACCTTCATACAATACCAGATCTGAAACATGGTATGTTGCTATAGGTATTTTTGAATTTTCTTGTGAAGCAATAGTATAGCTGCATGAACCCTTTTTGGCTATTACAATGTAGGGCCCATCACGACGTGGCACAAATTTATTTGTTACTCCTTTTTCTTTTGTTGCTCAAAATGTGGGTTGCTATTAGAACAAGATCTCCAATTTCTATTTTTGGTTGCGGTTTCCTTTTTAGGTCTGCATACAGCTTGTTTTTATCTTGCATTTTCTCTTCAGTTTCTTTCACCAACTTTAAAGTATCTGCGAGACGAAGTAAATGTGGTGTGATCTGGGGAACGAAATTTTCGGCATTCGTTATTGCCCGAAGATCATATTGCACCTCCATTGGTGTTCTTAATTCTCTTCCGAAGGTAAGGTAAGCAGCAGTAAAGTTAGTTGAAGAGCATTTTGCGGTATTCATGGCAAATCTAACCGATGGTAATTTCTTGTCCCACGATGAATGGTCCTGTCCAACGCATATGGAAAGTTAGACTTTCAAATCTCTGTTTTTCCTCTCCACAGGGTTAGCCTCTGGGTGGTAGACAGGGGTAAATGTTTGTTCGATTTGTAGGCAATATGTTAATTTTTGCATAACTGCTGATATGAATTGTGATCCATTGTCAGAGTGAAGTCTTCTTGGAAGGCCGTAACGTAAAAATATCTCATTTAATAGAATGATGGCACAATTTTCAGCTGAAGCATCACCTAAAGGGAATAGCTCGGTCCATCGACTGCATAAGTCTTCGACGATCAGGATCCATTGGTTGCCTTGAGGTGTTTTTGGTAAAGGACCAAATAGGTCCACTGCGACGATTTCAAACCTCTTGTTGCTGGAGACAGTTTGAAGTAGACCTGATGGTTTCATGTTCGATGGTTTGTATCGTTTACACTCTATGCAAGATTTTACATATTCAGCGATTTCTGCTCTCATTTTCGGCCAATAGTAATGCGGGGTTATTCGATTAATCGTTCTTTCTACTCCATAATGGCCAGCCGTAGGGTCATCATGGTAGTTGAATAATATAATGTTTTTCAATGATTCGGGTACAACTAATTGACCATTTTCGGTATCCTCTTCCGAACAAAATCTATATAAAACTCCTTCTAGCATCATATAGCCTCGGTTGGTATAACGTGTAACGTTTTCGTCATCTTTTTCAAAGGAATCAATAATAGTCCTTATGTTATCATCTTGTAGTTGAGCCTTTCTGAACTCTTCCGCTCCTTTTCTAGGGAAATCTATAATGATTGACATGCATTCACATCGAATATCATTATCATCATGCACACATGGGGGCCTAGATAGCGTATCAGCTACGATGTTTTGACGACCAGGGGTGTAACCGAACTTAATGTTATACATCTGAAGCTGTAGAGCCCATCTTGCAAGACGACCTGTGGGACTTTTAAGGCTGAAGAGCCACTTTAACGGCTGATGGTTTGTGAGAACTAATATCTCGGATCCCTCGATGTATCCCCTAAATTTCTGTACTGCCCAGACAACTGATAAGGCTTCTCGTTCCGTAGTTGAGTAGTTTCTTTCGGCAGGCAATAGCAATCTACTAGCATATTCGATTGGATGTTCGTTTTCGTTCTCCCCCTGGCACAAAAAAGCTCCGAGCGCGTAACTACTGGCATCAGTTTTTAAAATAAAACTTTGGTTTTCATTGACCTGTTGCAGAATTGGTGGAGAAACAAGAAGTTTCTTTAGTTTTTCAAAAGCTTCTGCTTCTTTTACAGCCCATATTCATTTTGCTTTCTTCTTTGTTAGGTCAGACAGTGGCCTCGATACATCGGCAAAATATGGTATGAATCGTCTGTACCAGGAACACGTTTGCAGAAAAGATACAACTTCTTTTGGATTTTTAGGTTTTGGGCGTTCAAGAATAGCTTTGGTTTTTTCTGGATCGACTGTGAGACCTCTTATTGTTAGTATATGTCCCAAATATTTAACTTCGGGCTTACAGAAATGGCATTTCTCTCTATTTAAATGGAATCCAAAAGCTTTTAATCTATCAAAAGTTTGATTTAGGTCCGATATATGGACTTTAAAACTGCTTGAACAAATAATTGTATCGTCAAGATATGCTAGAATTGTGATGTTTGGTAATCCCTGTCGAAACTTGTCGATTAGACGCTGGAAGGTAGCAGGAGCATTTTTTAGACCAAATGGCATTCTATTAAATACAAAAATCCCGAAAGGCGTGGTAAATGCTGTTTTGATTCTATCTTTCTCTGCCAATATCCTGAGCGCAAATCTAAAGTTGACATGTATGGTGTTGTTTTCGCAGTATGTAGTAAGTCATCAATCCTAGGAAGAGGATATGTGTCTGTAGTAGTTATTGCATTCAAACGACGATAATCAACGCATAACCTAATCTTATTGTATATTCCATCGCCGTTATGATTTTATTTTTTAACATTTCGTCTAGTTCACTCTTTAGAAGCAACTTCATTTTTGGGGAAATCCTATAGGGAGCTGTTGAAAAAGGGTCGTGGGGACCTGTTTTTATATAATGTTCAACATGCGATATTGGAACATCTATATCATTGAAAATTGCCTTTTTCTCACAAAGAGTATTTTCTAATATCTGTCTCTCATCCGTTTTTAAATGAATACCTTTATCAGGACGGAGTTTTATATCGACAGAGTTCAACTCAATTGGTTGGAAAACTTCATCACAATACCTTTCGTAGTTTGTTTTCCTTAGAGGTGGGAACAGATTTTCAGATTTTTCCATTTCGAAATCAGAGGGCAATGAATCTTCAAATATTTTGTTTGTAAAGCCGGGAGAATAATCGTTATTTACGGAGTTAGAGTATTCAAACCAGCTAAAAAATTGTTCAACATCGTCGGTATATCGTTTTTCTTTTTCTCCAACGGAAACTTTATTTATAGTACAAGGATCGAGCAACTTAAAGTTATGAATTGTTGAAGGCTCGTCTTTAAAAGACCATGTTCGATCAGCTAGATCGAGGACAATACCACATTCTTCAAAGAAATCAATTCCAAGCAGTGTTCTATTCCCTCTGGCTTTCGGTAAACATATGAACCGAATTTTCTTGAACCTTTTTCCAATTATAATGTCGGCAACTGTGGAATAAACAACTTCGTTTCTTACTACGCCGTCTGCGAGGATTATCTCGGCACAAACTTTTTGAAACGGAAGGCCTTTCTGTTTTAATTTTTCGAACAGCAGTTGTCCTGCTAAACTCGTCCTAGCAGCTGTATCAAAATAAGCTTCTCCCTTCAGTTCGTTTATATTGATATCCACGATCGGAACATTTCTTCCAACTATAGCTGTGTGAAGCGAATTAAAATCCAGTGGTTCTATACTTGTCCCTGGTTTATTTTTATTGCAGAAAGGACAATTTGCACGGTAGTACCCAGGGGCACCGCAACCGTAACAGTTTAGTTTCACCTCTTGCGTTTTTGCATTAGAATGTTTGTCCGCTTCCTGCTTTTTATAACAATTTTCGATCGTATGATTTCTTTTTCTACAATACGCACATTTCATGGCTCTTTTGTCGGGATATTCGAAAGTATTGGTTTTTTCTACTCCTTGCCTATTTTCACTTTGTAGCATTTCTACCTCTCTGGCTTTTGATAGAAGTTCTTGGAAAGTAGAAATACCGCTTCTTGAAACTTTTTCCCTAATTTCTAAGTTTGATTGAGAAAATATCATATCGAGCATTACTTTTTCGGAAAGTTTTTCGGTCAATTGGGCAATAATCTTCGTTTTCTGCATATGAATGAATCAATTGTTTCGGTTATTTTCTGCTTGTCTTGGAAGATTTCACTATAAATTCGCCAATCTGGCTTGGGAGGAGCGAAAGTCTTACGCAAAACATCAACAGCATCATTGAATGTTTGGACTTCCTGTTGTACCCCTTGCCACCAGGTCGAAGCATAACCCTCTAGTAACAACGGAAGGCTATTGAGAGCGTGAACATCGCCAATTCTTTCTGCCTCCTTATATACTTGGATTGTAGCAAGAAAGTCCTCCACTTTCGTCGAATTTCTGTCACCCGTGAAACGACTAGTACTTTAGTGCCTTGATTAAAACCAATACCAACCAAAAGTTCCCTGAATTGTTAATCAGTAAGACTGACTGTAGTCTGTCTTGGATTGGCACTTGGTATATTGGCATTTTGAAACATATTGTTACCATTATTGGGTGCAACATTAGGATTCTGATTCATAACGTCTTGACGTGGAATACCATTCGCTAATGCGCCATTCGAAGTACTTGGCATATTTTCATTAGAAACTGTGGGTCGAGCTGAACCTGAGGAGTTAGCGGAGATATCACCATCCACAATTGGAGGTGTGTTTCGTGGACTTCTGCGTATCATTTTCCACCGAATTAATGAAACGTCCAAGATCTAGCAATCCGTTTAGCAGACAGGAACAAATCGCAACAACAACAAAAATCACAACGTCGAATCACAGAATATGGTTGGCCGAATGATCAACGGTCAGATGACGTAACGACTACAGGTGATGTGACGACAACAACAATATGCTTCGAATTACAAAATAGCAGCGGCAGAATATGACTGCACAGGAATTATGTTTTGGTTGGGCGCCAATGTAGGGATCGTGGATGAACCACGGTTCCTCAATATGTGAAGGTTTTTTATAATTTTATATTTATGATTTTTTTTAGAAGTTATTGGTTGTTTGGTTCAATTTTTTTGGTATAATTTTATAATAGTGGTGTCGGGACAGACGGAATTCGTCCACTTTATATTATTTTATTCTTCTAGTAGAAATAAACTAGGGATTTCTTCCGTGCTTTGTGTCTTTATTATTTGACTACAAGATGAGGAATGACAAAATCTAAATCTTAACTTAAACATTACACCGAAATGTGAAACAAAAGAAATTACATTGAGTAAACCGTTATCATAAGTGAGAGTCTGAGTATGGTAATGAGTGATTATCATAGGTAAAAATACGAAATGAGTGCTAACATATGAGAAGAGAGTATTTAAATAAAACAAATGATCTTTGAGTGTTTCAAAATATAAAAAGAAGAATCAAGAACAAATAAGCATACACTCAAACACCAATATAACTTACATTATTGAGTTTTTTAATGCCGAAATAAAGTCGAATGCTAAGCAAACAATTATACACTCAAGGAGAAAAATAGTAATATAATCAAACGTAATGACATTTCTCAGCAAATAATTAGGAATATAAACATAAACATTTTAGGTATTCTTATTATTATTATTTATAACTAAATGAAATAAATTGAACCGCTATATTACTTATTTTATAACTTATTGGTAATGCATTATTCAAGTACTTAAAATCGTGAAAATATAAGCACATATTTATGTGGTATGCCTATGCTACAAATAAGTACTTATTGTGCTACTTTATTGTATGCTTTTGGGAAGTACTTTCCTCCAATGACATCCCCATGTTAAAATAATGAGAAAAGTGGCTAAATAATAAGTACTTACCATTATCGAACTTTGCTTACTCGTCGGATTATTTGGTAATGAGAAATTTTGCTGGGATATTTAACCCATTTTACCAATTTTAACTATTTTTCCCCGCTGTACTATGGTTAACCCTTTTTTGTCCAATTGTGCAATATTAAATCCTTTGCCTCACTGTAACATATTTAACACTTTTTTGACCCACCATACAATAGTTAATCATTTTTGTCACACTGTACCATATTTAATCCTTTTTGCCCCCACAGTATAATAGTTAATAAATTTTTGCCCCACTGTACCATATTTAATCTATTTTGTCCCACTTTACCATATTTAACTATTTTTACCCCACTATACCAGAGTTGAACCTTTTTGTCCCACTGTGCCATATTTAACCCTATTTGTCCCACTATACCAAATTTATAACATTTTGTCTCACTGCACCATCTTTAAAAATTTTCACCACGCTTCCATACTTAACCCCTATTATTCCATAGTTAACCATTTTTGTCACACTGTACCATATTTATTCCTATTTTCCCCACTTTATCATGTGGGTTTGCTCCATTGTTAACCCTTTTTGCCCCCTGTGCAATGTTTAATCCATTTAGTCCCACTTTACAATATTTTACTATTTTTTCCCCAATGTACCATAGTTAACCCTTTTTGCCCCACTGTGCAATATTTAACCCTTTTTTGTCTCACTGTACCATATTTAACACTTTTTGTTTCACTGTACCGTATTTAAAATTTGTCCCCACTCTACCATACTTAACCCTTAACGCCCACTGTACCATATTTAATCACATTTTAACCACTGTACCATTTTTGCCCACTATACAGTATTTAATGTTTTTGACCCACTGTGCTCTTCACATCTCAAGTTTAAGTTCCAATTTTGCCGGATTGATTCATTTAGCCCCAATGCATCATAATTAACCCGTTTTGACCCACTGTGCTTCTTAAAGTTAGAATTTCCAAAAATCACTTCCGATCTCGAAACAAAATCTACCCTAGAATCATGGGACCATATCTAACATTTTTAAACCACTGTACCCTATTTTACACTTTTTGCTCCACTGTGACCCGAAAAGTACGATTACAAAAAAAGCATACTACCCCGATCCTAAGGAAATCTCACGCTTCAATTTTCACCATTCTAATTCTAGACGTTAAAGTTGGCGGTGGTACCATATTCATCCCTCTCTGTCCCACTGTGCCCCTAACATTTTCAAAAAATCGCTTCTTGTTCTAGTTTACGTCCCAGGAGCTACTCTAACAGCAAATGTCATGATTCTAGCTCTTGCCATTTGGATTTGTCTGTTGTACCACATTTATCCCTTTTTGGCCCATTGTGCGGGTAAATGTTCGGATTTAAAAAAAAAATTCAGTCAATTTCTGGGTCGACCTTATAAGGGCTACCCTCACACCAAATTTAACGATTCTAGCTAGAGCCGATTGTTTTGGGCGATGATCAGTCAGTCAGTTAGTCAGCCAGTCACGCAACAATTTTATATATACTCGTATAGATAGGTTTATATGCCTTATATATGCCAAATATAAATTATCGTATATAAGAGCGTATATCTAAATCTATACCAGCAACTCATAAAAAAATAACAGTAGTTGCAATGTCCAAACATAGTGACAAATTCATTTCAATGTCGCAGTGCGCATTGAAACTGAAATGTTTTTAATTTTTTTCTGTGTACTGTTTGCCCTGCTCCAAACTTCAATAGATATAATTGAATATCTAATTAGGATGGCACTTCTGATCTATTAATTCTATACATTTGTATAAGCTGGAAATACACCATCCGAACGACCTGCAATTGCCAATTGATGCCTTTTTACTATCCAATGTAATACCACAACAAATATGAATATTATAGCCACCGGAAATTACATGGTTCCAGTCAAATAAACGTTTCGCAAAAATTAATCAAATACAAAACATACATATTTATCATAATAAATACTTTTTACTAAATATTGATAAATTGTCCAGCAAATTGGTAAGTGAGGAGGGGGGAGACTGACTGCTCGCAGTTGGGGACGAACAACCGCAGAATTTGAAAGGAAAACAAAATAGAAAACAATAACATAAAATTTGCGCTTATGATGACAATGATGCCTAATGATATTTCATTAATATTCTTAAATTTCATTTATACCCAGGACAATTACTAGCCTCAGTAGACCAAAACAATAGACACAAAATATGTATTCGATCGATTTGTGAGATGGCCGCCCGCTACGCCTTGCGAAGACCAAAGCAAACAGACGACGTATATGAAGGATGTGCGGCAGGACAGCAATGAATGGGAAACATAAGACCACAACAATTCATAAATCTCCAAAATATGGCAAAACTAAACCACATCGACCGCCACCAGCTCCATTCCCAGTCGAATCCACATCCCATCCTAAAACTTTCCTCAACGATGTGGCAAAGGAATTTCTTTAGAGTTGTTAATCTATTTGTTTCCCCCCTCAAAATGGAAATGGTCTACAGTTTTGCTTCTAGATTCTTCAAGACACTCAAATTCTCATAAAACTGATATATTGTCTCTTAACTGAAGATAGAAAACCATTATTTAGCCGCCGTTTTCTCGGCGAAACATCCCACTTACCCACACTATTGCCTTCTCGTCCCCTCAGCCGTATTCTCGTATAGCACTACCTCATACCACAACCTCCACCACCATCACCAACATTCGCGCCGTTCCCACCCCAGTTCTTCCGGCTCGTGGCACTTGCATTGTTGGACCACCACCTCCCATAGCTCTAAAAATGATTTAATAACATTACTTTGACACTGAGCGGTCATCTTTTGTTTGTGTATCAACGCTTTGTATGTGAGAGAACCACAAGGCTGGATTTGGGGTCGTCCTGGCCTAGAGGCCTAACAGAATATCACTTAAGTAATAAATGTTTATCAGACTTCAATATCTCTCGAACCAGTAACTTCGGGAGATATCAGTCGGCTTGATTGAAACTGCAAGTATTTGCTAGCGTGTGAGCTATGTATATAAAGACTAAGTTCTGTACAATGTAATCTGAAGCCAAGTAAGATTGGAACCATCTGCAGAGAAGTGTATATTGTAGCTATTTATTGGTATTCTGCCAACCCATTAGTGGTAAAATTTATCCGTTGGTATATAACAATTGGTCGGTTACCATTGCACCACTATATTGTCTTCTATATGGCCTACTATACATATGTATGTACTATGTATATTAACTAATATATCAACATGTGGCCGTAGGTCCTGTATGAAGATATTGAAAAACAGATTTAACTTAATATCGCTTTAGTTGCAACTTCTCTATCCATAAAATCAATCGTCAGTAGATTGAGTAGGAATTGTAGAGGCTCTGTCGCTGTAAAGCACCATTGATGCTCAGACATGCAGTTCTCTGGACCCGTTGATGTATATTTATCAGTATGTTAATTTGATACATCTTAAAGTTGATAAGTTTAAAATTTTTGACTAACCACTTGAATTTATGTCGTTTTATCCTCCACAAAAATTTAGAGTTACCACTTTCTTTACAATTTTCGAAAGAAAACTGGAACTTTTTGGGGGAAATCTAGTGATATTATACAATTATGAAACAGATTTGTCTTTGAAAATTGTCACACGTTAATTACGTTAATCAGATTTGAAGTTATTGCAGAGGGATTACTACAAAACGTAGTACTAGGAATATTAATATTTAGATATTTTTTTGATAATTACAGTGGGATTTTTCTGCCACATTCTGATTGTACGGTTCAATATAAGATTCCGTATAATCCGGAAATGTATGAATGATTGCTATGAGAAACCACTCGTTAACGGATTGAATATGCTGGATGTGTATGTTTTAATAATTTGCCAATTAATGTTAAAAATTTTACTTCAATATCTATTTTTAAAAGAACTGCAAAAGAGTAAGTATTTTTTGCATAATATTGAAATTCTTTTATTACTGAATATATTCTATATAAAATATTATTTTTATACCCTCCACCATGCTATGGTAAAACCCTCCACCATGCTATGGTAAACCCATAAAGTATATATATTCCTGATTGTAAAACGATTTAGCCATGTCCGTCTGTCTGTCTGTTGAATTCACACTACAGTCCGTAATAATAAAGCTAGGTTGCTCAAATTTGGTAGAAGTACTTCTTATAGTTTCATGTCGTTTGGGATTGCAAATGGGCCATATCGGTTAATATTTTAATGTAGCTCCCCTATAGAGGTCGCTCCAAAATAAGGGTTATGAGCAATATATACCACATTTTTAAATCAATTTAGCTGAAACTTTGTAGTTTGTATTCAATTTTGACAATAATTCATCACACCAAACATTTTACAATTCGGTTCATATATTGATGTAGTCACCCTATAGAGGTTTTCCAAAATACGCTTATTTGCGCCATAAATACCACATTTTCTAATAATTTTAAACTGAATCTTTGCAGTTTGTTTTTTATTTAGACAAGAATTCATCAGAGTAAAACATTTTTACATCAATTCATGTTTTGTTATAGCCCACCTATAGATGTCGCTCGCAAAAAAGCTTGTTTAAGCCATAAAGACCTCATTTTCTAAACAATTTTGCTGAATTTATAAATTTTTTTTATATATTTCTTTTCTGAATAGAGAACCTTTCTAGAATATTGAGTTGAATCGGAGCAAAACTGACAATGATGCAGCAGTCTAAGCAACCGCGCCTCATACGTGACTCAGTACATCAGAAAAACTTTAAAGCGTTTTTCCCCACAACCTGTGTTTTCAAAGACGGTGCCCCTCATAACTGAAAAACTACTAAACCGATCCTTTTGAAATTTTTAACACTATTTCTTTACATAATTTACGATGTAACGCTGTCGAGTTTTTTTTATATTTGTAAATTTTTTTTATTTAACAATAACCATGTAGTCAATTATTTCTCGCAAAAATCGCATTTTTCACTTGAAAGTGTTCCCAAAAATTTAAATTTCGAAAAAAACTCGACAGTTTTACCTGGCTATAACGATAATCTAACTAAAAAGATTTATATTTTTAATTTCTGATGATCCGGTATCGACTTATGAAGGGCACCGCAATTCAACTTTTTTTCGAGACGCTTCCACATAAATACTGTCGTTGCCATAATTTTCATTTGTTATGAAAATTTTTCACAATAAACATTCAAAGTTATACTTTAATGTACCTTTGGTTGCAATTAAAAATTTTTACACGTTTCGTCACAGAAAAATGTGCCTTAAGACATTTGAAAAAATTTTTTACAACGAATTAAAAAAATATTTTTAAACTGATTTTTTGAAGAAAACTTTCAAATTCTTTGGGATAGAACTTTTTTTTGCTAGCGAATGCGGGAGGTTCCAATATTACTTAAAGATTATTTATTCTGACCTCTTTAAGAACATCTAAAAACAGCTGCAGTCCTTCCATTTATTTGCATATTTCGCAATGTGCTGCCAAATATAATATCAACAAATGTTTGATGTTTGGGTGCAAGCTAAAGGACAAAGCTAGTGCGATCGCGTTATTTACGTTATTTGCAGGGCACATAAGTACTGGATCAAACGAAACTATAGACATTTCGCTGTTTCAAGATTTCACCCGAAGGATTTGTATTGAATTTAACGATAGATGAACAAGTAAGAATGTTTCGTCGGGTAAACCGACTTACGAATCTCCTCACCTGCAGTCCCAAAAAATTTTCGTAAATTTATTTAATTTGTATACCCTACACCACACTGTGGTACAGGGTATTATGACTTTGTGCATTTGTTTGTAACACCCAAAAGGAGAAGAGATAGATCCATTGTTTATTATACCGATCGACTTGTAATCACTTTTTTAATCGATTTAGCCATGTCCGTCTGTCTGTCCGTCTGTAGATGTATTCTTGTAATCAAAGTACAGGTCGCAATTATGGCCCGATCTTGACGAAACTTTACACATATCTTTTTTTTTGGCCCAAGGACGATCCCTATTTAATTTGATTAAAATCGGTTCAGATTTGGATATAGCCCCCATATATATGTTACCCCCGATTTTATATGTAAGCGCTGTAAAAAGTGTATTTTTAATCTGATCAGAACGAAATTCGGCAGAAAGAGGTTCCTTATTACGTGAATTAACACTGCCAAATTTGAGGGAAATCAGTTCAGATTTCGATATAGCCCCCATATATATGTTACCACCGATTTGACATGTAAGCGCTGTAGAGACTGTATTTTATATCCGATCAGTACGAAATTTGACAGAAAGAATTTTCTTTTTACATGAATGAGTATGAGTAGGAAAATCCGTTCAGATTTATATATAACCTCCATATATATGTTCCTCCTGATTTGGTATCAAAGCGCTATAGAAGTTGTACTTTACTTCCGATCATTAATATTTTCCGGAAAGATGTTTCTCAATTTAGGAACGAATATTGCTTAATTTAGCGATTATCGGCTCAGAATTAGATAATATGTTCCTGCCTACTTACCAATTATTCCAAATTATTATCGCATTGTTAGGGAGGTGTAGGGTATTATGTAGTCGGCCCCGCCCGACTTTCTGCCTTTCCTTACTGGTTTGTATTAATTATATTATTATCAGTTTTAAATGAATTTATTAAAAACATTTAAGTATGCACTGGTATTATTTATTTGTATGCATAGGCATTAAAGTTATAAGCTGTTAACTTTGGGTGCAAAATGGTCAATTTGTGTGGGAGGCACCAAAAAGGGGCGTGATAAAGTGGACTAATATGGCCCATCATCGAACTTAGCCGGAGATAGAGCTAAATATTATCGCATGGCAAATTTGAAGCCAATCGGTTAATCCTTTCGAGAGTTATCGTGCGCACCAGCCAGCAGACAGACACACAGACGGACGGACGGTCGGAAATTGCTGAAATGGCTTAAATTGCTCAAATCGAAATGCTGCCAAAAAATACTTGGGGTTACTCCTTTGATGTGTTACACCTTTGACTCGTAGCAAATGATATATACCCTCCTCTTTAATGTGAGAGGATCAGAATATCCCCCTCTTATTCTGTTAGCCGGATGCAATTATAGTGACTGATTCGTATGCAGTAGTAAAGCTGCAATCACTTACTTTTAAAACTATTTCCAGACTTTGTAGACGCTAAAAGAAGTATTTGGTCGAGTTCTGGAATATGTACATTATGTTCAAATAATGATAAAATGGGGATGTGATGGGGCAGACATAATCTATACAAACAAAAATTTGTGGAAGAAACAGCTTCGGATGGAAATTTCTCGGGATTATAGATGGTTAAAATTGAAATTATACTTTAAAACTGAATAGGGAAGAAAAAGAGGTAACTTGGAACAACCACATCAAGTTTGTGTTTGTTAAAGAGAAGAAGTAAAATTTAAATTCAAATATCGAATCTTGTTCCAACTACGGTGCCGGTACACGCAAAGAAAGGAATTTGTTTCTACGAAACGAAATTTTAGACAACTACAATTCTCATTTGCCGGAACTGAAATTTCGTTTGTTGTGACAGAAACTTATTTTCCGTAAACAATTGATTGATGTGACCAAAAGAAATTTCAGTCGTCGTGAACGAGAATTGTAGTTGTCTAATATTTCGTTTCGCAGAAACGAATTTTTTCTTTGCGTGTAGGAGAGAGAAGCTTTAACGTGAAATCCATATTAATTACATCTGAGGTATGCTACATATGTGGGGCTAAACCAAGTTATGTTAATAAATAAGCCGTGGCACTTGCACGATTTCGCCCATTTTTTTTACAGAAGTTTTGACTTGTCGGTAAAACCATTCACACCAAATTTGGAATCCCTAGATGGATTGGGGAAAAAGTTATGGACTTTTGACGCTCTAGATGCTGAGTTTCGCACACTGTGCGCCGTTTGGATATCCCTGGTTGGTTGGTAAACGTGGTGGCTAAAAACCGTTCTTTTGCCTCAATTAGTATGTTTTGATAACCACAGCACTCGTGTAACGTCTGTTATTTCTATGTGTTTTTATATCCAGCCTGATAAATTGAGGTATTTCACAAAGTCTCCCAGACCGATCTCTGTTGCCTCGAAAAGGTTATGAAGGAACGGTCGACCTTAAGATTTAAGTCTGCGTTGTATTAGTGAAGGGCAGGAACAGAGAAGGTGTTCAACCGTCTCCTATTTCTCTTCATTTGCGGAACTGAATTGGCGATGTTGGATTTGACTGCTAGGAGAGCCGCTTGACTATCGACAACAATTCCTATATGATATGTTGTTCGATTCTGCTATAGCCTGAAGCACACTCTGCAATATTCAGGAAGTTTTAATAAGAGTGATATGTGCGTTTCCTCAGAGAAGACACCCCAGCTCATTTTGGAGCCGTCCGTGTATACCTTGGTGTAGTATCCCGTCAACGGAGTTCGGCTATCCCATTCTGTTCTACTAAGGAATTTGACTTCAATTAGCTGTTCGAAGGTCATTGTGGGAGTGCTGTAGTCTAAGGCTGCTTCCAGAGTGGGCGTTCAAAGCCGAGCGGAGCGGAGCCGAGCGCAAAGCGAAACATTTTCTCGCGAGAAGAAAAATTATGGGTAGCATAGTGAATGCGAGAATCAGCGCTGAAATTCTCTTTAACCTTCGTGTTTTGTATCAGTCTTGTTGTTCATTTGTGTTTATAAAATTGCAGTGAAAAGTATAGGATTCTTCTGACGAAGAGTAGTTCGCTTCACCCAGTGTGATAAATGCCATTATATAAAAAATATGATTTATAAAGCATCCAATTAATGCAAAAAGGAATTTGTCGAATTTCATCATTTATATGATGATCTAAGAAAATATCCTGCCACTTCTAAAAATTACGACTGCACACTCAAGAACTCACACCAACAATGTTAATCAGCGAAAAAACACTTTGAAACTGTTTTTTCGCATTCATTGTACTTTGCTCTCACGCAAATCAGCGCGAAAAACACTTTGAAACTGTTTTCTCGCATTCATTCTGCTTTGCTCTCCGCTCCGTTCGTCTCACACTATACAATACTCACGCTTATTCATATTAAGTTTTGTGTATTCTGTTCTTCTCGCATCGATCAGCTTTGCACTCGGCTCCACTCCGCTCGGCTTTGAGCGCCCACTCTGGAAGCAGCCTAAATATCTTTGTATGCTATATAGATGAGTTTGTGTGGTTTTCTTTTCCATTACTGGCCACCACACAAGTGCTTCATATGTGAGTATCGGTCTGATGATGCTTGTGTATATCCATAGTAACATATTACGTTTGAGGCCCTATAGGCTGCCAAACATTTTGCAACAGCCGTAATATGCAATGGTTGCTTTTTGAGCTCGATGTTCTATATTACGTTACTATAATAATTTTGAGTCCGGGCTTACGCCTATGTACTTCGCGTGATCCGATAGTGGTATTTCCTGACCGCGTAATCGTGGCAGATTGAAGGTTTCATATTTGGTGCTTGCGGTGAATAACACCATCTCAGTTTTTCCCGAATTCACTTACAGACCACTACTTGTGGTCCAAGTATCAGGAAACTCCAGGGCTCCATTCATGATGTTACTCATCACGAATGGAAATAAACCCGAGATAAGTATAACCACATCGTCCGCATATGATATACCTTAATCCCCATGTGGTCGAATTTAAACAGTATTTCGTTGATGACAAAGAGTCATAAAAAGAGCGAGGCTACCCCACGCTGTGGAGTGGATCGAGTGATGCGGTTTGACTACTTACTGTTACCCACAGTTGCGTTTATGGTTCCGTCCTGCAGCATGGTTCTGTTCTGTTCTATAGATATCTCGATGGTTCTGTCAACTTGATGTAAGGCTGTGTCTGTCGAGCGTCCCTTTAGATAGGCATGTTGGCTGGTGGATATGTTGTTGGAACTATCCATAATTTCTCTCAGGGATATAATTTACTTTTTTTCTCTTTGCAAAAAATGTTACATTTTTGATTCTTCCTCTATACCACGTTCTGCGATTAAACCTTAACCTAGCCTTTTTTGTAGTTATTTTATTTTGATTTATTATTAAGATATTTATTCTCCCGGCGAAAGACAATTTCATGCAAAATACAATTACTTGACTGGAAAACTTTATTATTATGGCTTCTTTACTGCTATGCCAATTTCCAGCAAAATTTAGATGTGATTACTAGCTTTGAAATTCACCACTATGACTAACAACTTATTACGAATGAACATGAATTTACCCACATCAGCTAATTTTTTGCATTCTATGTATAATGTTTATTCGGGCCCTGTATTAACCGCGCCTGATTTCGATTTCACTGATGGTATAACATAAGAATGTGGTTTTATTGTGTAGTTGTTTTCAGTGTTGCCAAGTAGAAAATTGGTAAAAAATGCACATTGTCATTCATATTTTTAATGTAAAGTGTCACAATTTTGTAAATTTTTCTTAACAAACCGAGACAGAAATATATCATCCTGGTAAACTGTAACTAGAAGTAAATAAAAATGAAGAGATGTATACATAGTACGATCCTGTATCATTGGTAACTCTGGTATGTATTTGTTCTTTCGCTATTCGCAAATACATCTATGCACGTTGGTGTGAGGGAGTGTACACAAGAGTATGCATGTGTTGAGATTTATTTTTATTATAGTTGCTGCTGTTGTTTTGGCTATTGTTAATGTAGGAAATTAATTGTTGCTCGGTGGGTTATTTAGCTACTCATCATCAGTTTGTCCATCCCCCTTGCGGCTGGCCTCGTTGTCATTTAGGGTGTCGTCGTCTCGATACAGGATATCCACATCCGAACACATGATGTTTTTCTTTTTTGTATGTTAGTTAATAATATTTAATTTTTGCTAGTTTAAACTTCATCACATTAGTTTCGGATTGAAAGCAAATAATGCCTCTAAAAAACGTTGGGTTTAATTTGTGCGCAAAGACAATAAAACTTAATTAGTCAATTTTGTACTTAAATTTAAGATAATGTAATTGGTATTATGTACATTTTAAGTCTAAAAGGTCTCTGTAATGTTTTACTGTCTTTAGCGCCAAACCAATGCAATTTTCTGACACGCTGAAAAATATCGCGTCAGCAGTCTGTATTATACCAAACGTATTTGCTTTTTAGTTTGTTTGGCACACACAAATATTATATATTTGCGAAGATGTTGTTCTACACAAATCGTTGTGTCCATCCTGATATTGTTTATTTGGGGCTATTATTTACAAAACAAATATTTATTTGCATGTTGCATAGAAAATACAGAAATTAATAATTAGTGCTTTAAAACAAATGTTGTTGCTATACAATGACATATTGTATAACTCAAACTTTAAATTAGAAGAAGAATTTGAAAAATATTCAACGTCTTGAAAATCTTTTTTAAACAAAATATGTTAGCAGAAATTCCTAAACAAAAAAATGTTTGTACTTATATATAAATATAGCGTGATCCATTTCGAGGTTCCCTACTTTTTTAAGAAAAAAACACAGAAAATTCAAATTGAACGGGGAATGTTTATTATCATTTGAAAGAACATTCTTTGGCATTTATTTTCTGAAGATTATGTCTCTCAAATGTTGGCCGCGGCTACGTCTCAGATGGTGCATTCGTTGATCGATGACTCGTTCGAGCATTTTGACTGGTAACTGGCGAATGACACGCGTGATGTTTTACTCCAAGGCCTGAATCGAAGCGGGTTTGTCCGCATAAACTTTAGACTTTACATATCGTCGGCTTAATGCTATTTTGGTCCATACGCCATTTTTGTGTTTTTTGAGTTAGGAGTTGATAATATGGGTTTCAAGCATGCTCTTTCAGAATATGCAATCATTTTTTTCCTATCTCGCCTAGTTTTCGAGATATTGGTAGGGTAAATTTATTTAGCTCTGAATAAAGGGAAATAATTTTTATATTTTTGTGTCACCATTTTTCTATCGCCCTATATTTTTGACTCAGTATTTTACGTTCTTTCGATCACAATATGTAAATTACTGTCCTTCCATACCGACCCTTTTTGTGGTCCATGTAATACAAATACGAAAAAATATTAAAATGAAAGTGGATATGGACCAAAATGCCTAGTATAAAAATTGTTATAACTTGCTTATTTTTGAATGTAATGGCATAGAAATGCATGAGAATCATACACACACTGTTGGCAAACCTATGAAATAAAAAGTGTGTAACTCTTCAGTCCCGTTTTTACTCAAACAATAAATTGCGCTTTTCTCCGATCATACAAAATGGCGTATGGAACAAAATAGCATTGAGCCGACGATATCCCCACAGGAAAAAGTATAACGTTGTGATATCACGCGATCTTGGTGACCAATCGACCGGCTCAAAACGTGAAATTATCTGCTCACCGAAGTGTTCTCTCAGTAAATCCATTGATTGAGGCGAAGTGTGGGAAGTGGCGCCGTCTTGTTGAACCCAAATGTCGCCGAGATCACGAGCTTCAATTTCAGGCATCACATAGTCGGTTATCATGGCACGATAACGGTCGCCATTGACGGTTACGTTCTCACCGGCATCATTTTTGAAGAAATATGGACCGATCATTTCACCGGCCCACAAACCACACCAAACAGTTGTTTTTTCTGGATGAAGTGACAGCCCTTGAATCTCTTCCGGTTGCTCTTCGTCCGGTTGCTTGTTTACATACCCATTGAGCCAGAAATGGGCCTCATCGCTGAACAAAATTTGGCTAGAAAACGTCGGATCTTCTTGGAACTTTTCAAGAGCCCATAGAGTGAAGCGATGTCGCTTGGGAAGGTCGGGCGGCTTCAGTTCTTGCACAAGCTGCATTTTTTATGCTTTCAATTTAAGATCTCGACGTAAAAAGGCCAAGTCGTTCCATACGTCAGTCCGAGTTGCTGCGAACGTCGCCGAATCGACTCTCCACGGTCTTCGTGTACACTCTCAGCTACGGCCGCTACATTTTCTTCACTGCGTGCTGGACGTGGTCTATTCGGTCGAATATTATCCAATAATGAATGCTGGGTCTCAAGATGGGTGATGGTGTTGCGAATAGTACGCTCAGTAGGGCGATTATGTTGACCGTAAGTTGAGCGAAGTGCACGAAACACATTCCTCACAGAACGTGAATTTTCGTAATAAAGTTGAACGATTTGTAAACGTTGTTCAGGCGTAAGTCTTTCCATGATGAAATGCCAAACAATACTTAACAAAAATAACATGACAGCATGACACGACTCACACGTAATCTGTCAAAAATGGCTATTGAAAAAAGTATCTCTACTTGGATCACCTGTTACAAATTTTATTTGGGAAAATGTATATCGCAAATATATTTTGTAATATATTAACATATGCGTTCGAAATAAATTTTATTGCTTTGGGTAATTCCAAAGGAAACCGACCCATTCTGAATATTTCAGAATTTAGATTTCGATGAAACTCCTTCTAGTACCTCCCCACAATGGGTTAACATTTAGTGAAATATTGATTATTTAATACTTTCTATACAACGTATTTGAATCTTCTGAAATTCTACACATAATATTAGTTTATTAGTCACTATCACCTCGAGAAAAATGGACGAAGTTGTCACGCCCCTTTTGGTACCTTCCTCACAAATGGACCATTTTGCACCAAAAGTTAACTGCTTATAGCTTTAATATCACTTCATGCAAATACTTGAAATATTGTGCAGTGTAATGCTTTTATAGTACCTAGAGTCCAGTGAAAAGTGGGCGTAATTGACACGCTGCTTTTGGTACCTTCCACAGATATGGACTATTTTGCACCAAATGTTAACAGCTTATAAAGACTTAAAATTTGTGTACCGTGTAATGTTTTCATAGTAACTACAACCCAGTGAAAAATGTACATTATTCCCATGCCCCTTCTGGTACCTCCCACACAAACATACTATTTTGTACATAAAGTTAACAGCTTATATCGTGAATACCAATGCATATAAATACTCAAAAACTCTGCCCAGTGTATAGTTTTTAAAATTCCTACAGTCCTGTTAAAAATGGGAGTTATGACCACACCAGTTTTAGTACCTCCTATATAAAAAGAGACAAGACATACCGAAATTAAACGGCTCATATTATTAGTACATATACCAGTGCATATTTATATTGCTCACAAAGTGAGGGCATACTTTAGTTGTTTTACCCGATAGAAATTTCATAGTTGTTAAAAAAGATTAAGCTATTTTGAAGTCGACATAACTTTTGAACGGACTATCACATTTAAATCTATATATGTATACAAAATTGTTGCGTGACTGACATACTGACTGATAGACTGGCAGATCATCGCCCAGCCCAAAGGGCTGAAGCTAGAATCATGAAATTTCGTAAGAGTGTATTCCTGGGGACGTAGACGTGAAATAAAACGGGATTTTTAGAAATTCGTAATATTAGCCACACAATTGGGCAAAATGGGATAAATATGGTACCACCGCCAAATCTAAACGGAATGAGCTAGAATCTTGAAATTTGGTCTGAATGTAATGAGGTAGACTGAGAAATTGACAGGATTTTTTTTGAAATTAGAACATTTACGCGTACAGTGGTGTAAAAAGAGATATATGAGGTACAACAGCCAAATCCAAACGGAAAGAGTTAGAATCGTGAAATTTTCTGCGAGAGTAGCACCAATGTGCAGAAACTGAGGGCAAACACAAAAAGTTGCCTGACCAATGTCAGTACTTGATCCATAACTTATACGAAAATGTTATTTCGAAGGGGTCGTATTATTTAATTGAACTTTTAAATTATTTTTAACATATTATGGCCCATTATGACTTTAAAGTAATCCAAACATTATACAAATCGGTTCAGTCGTTTAAAAACAAAGAAGAATTTCATGATCACATATATGATATTTTAAATTTAAAACCACCGCACACTGGGGTATTTGGTATCAAAACTGTGGATTAATTCAGACAAGCCTCCCACATAGTATTTTAATTCGTGCAAAAAATGCAATGTTTTTTTGTGATGAAACTATTAAAATTTTTTGATTGAAACCAATGGTACATTAAAGTACAACATTCAAAGTTTATGGTGTAAAATTTGCATACAACAATATGGCAACGACAGCATTTATAAGGAAGCTTCTTAAAAAAAATGTTATTGCGGTGCCCCTCGTAACTCGATACCAGATCATCAGAAATTAAAACAAGTAAGAAAGTTCAGTCGGGTAAACCCACTTATGAATCCCCTCACCTTGAGTCCCACAGAAATATTCGTAAATTAATTTATTTCTTGTTTTAATTAAATTATTATCAATTTAAATTACATTTAATAACTTTGAAGTATTTACTGGTATTAAAGTTATAAGCTGCTGACTTTTGGTGCAAAATAGTCCATTTGTGTGGGAGGTACCAAAAGGGGCGTGCAAACAACGCCCAATTTTCTCCAAACTGTAGGTGCTATTAAGGAATTACACTGCACAACATTTCAAGTATTTGTATGCACTGGTATTAAAGCTATAAGCATTTAACTTTTGGAGAAAAATGGTCCATTTGTGTGGGAGGTACCAAAAGGGGTGTGGCAACTTCGCCCATTTTTCTCGAGGTGATAGCGACTAATAAACTAATACTATGTGTGGAATTTCAGATGATTCGAAGTTTATTAAAGAATAAAAAATTCAATATATCGTGCGCACCAGCCAGCAGATAGACAGACAGACGGACGGACTGGCATTGCTCATTTGACTTAAAATTACCCCAAACGAATATCCGCCGAACATACTTAAGGTCTTAGGTCACTCCTTCGATATGTTACACTATTGCTCCGTAGCAAATGATATCCCGCACTAAAGTGAGGGTATACACATATTTTTAACTGAAGAAGTGTATTAAGTCGACAATAGAAAACCGCAATATTTTCAAACAACGCACAAAATTTATAATAAATCTTTTAAATGAAAATTCATTTTTTCCTAAAATAAAGCACTTTAAGTCAAAAGTCTGCCAGGATGGCGTATGAGTGTTGGCAAAAACTGATATTGTGTAGTCGCTCCACAGAGTTGACAAATAGTCATGACCATCCATCTACCGTCATGTCTTCCTTGTCAATGGCAATTAAACAATGCGTATATCTGTCTGTGTGCCATAAAATTTAAAATGTATTTAAATGAAATCCCCCTCCCGCTCTCACACAGACAGCGAACGAGCGCCACGAGACCCATTCGTCAAAGAAATAAACCCAACCATTCATTCGTGTGTTTGGGACCCAAGAATAAGTTGTTCGAGAAGTTCGCTCTTTTTGATAAATTAAATTAAAAGTAAATACAAATTGCGAATACATACATACATTAATGCTTGATGTTGCTGATAAGACTGACTGTGAACAATTTACGATTCGTATTACAATTACGTTACGTTCACGTAATTGTGGTGAGTTGAGGTGGGGTTGGAGTGATAGCTTCGGTTTGCAATATCTCTTGAATCGTATCCCAAACACCACATGTAATAGGGAAAAGCGCGACCCACAGCTAAAGCGCCCTCAATTATTACGGAAAAGCTTCAACATTTGCACATAGTTTGGTTAATGCCAAAGCTAATTAAATGTTAATTGAGAGTATATGCGTGTGTGTGCGCGGTGTATGCGTGTTTGTATGTGTGGTGTGCAGTGTGCGAAAAACAACGTCATAATTAATTATGAGCCTCAATAAATGACGTCGACATATACAACATATAAAAGCGTCGACGACAGTGTTAACAACATCGATAGAGCAGACCAACAGAGCTTTCCACATACGAATGGCCGACAACGAAGACGACAGCTTCCGAGAAATACTTGGAGAAAAAAAAAACAGAAACGAAATGTTAATCGAATCAAAAGCATCATATGTTATGAGAACGGACATACAAATGAATTGGAAGAACGTGAGAGAGAGAGATTGAGAGTCTGAAAGAGTGCGAGGCAGAGAGTGTTCAGTGCTCGAGTCGCGGGTACATGCCTCAGCGTTACCAGACGATAAGTTTAAACTTATTTCTCAAGTTTTTTCAAATGAAAAATAGCTCTTTTAAGTTTTTTCTTCCACAAATAAGTTTTTTTAATTTCTTTTTTTAATTTATATTATTATCTCAGAAAAACACAAAACCATTTAATTTAGTTTTAATTTAAAATTTTAAAAAATAAATCACATACTTCAAAGTGGAAGAATACGAATAAATTTACTATAAATTCGAATAGAAATACACACATTTTTTAACAAAATAAAAAATAATTGGAGGAAAATAATTTTTCTAACTTAGGGCTTCGATACTGCATTTTTCGGCGGAATGTACCAAGGAGTCTTTTGCTCAGGAATAATTTCTACTATGGATCATCCCCTTCTTTTATGAATTGTACACGCTGAAAAAAATCACTTCTGTAGTATATTGTCCCAAACATATTCCGCTTGAAATAAACATATGTTTAGGGTACACTCCAAATATATAATATTTTACACACACAAATATTATATGCTTGTGAGGATATTGTTCTAAACAAAAATATGCTCCCATTCAAATATTTTTTATTTGGAACTAGTATTTCCGAAATAAGGATTCATTTGTAATTATTTATTTTGGTAATGTATTAAATGCCTTAACTTAAAGACAAGTTTTCTGTTTTTCAGATTTTCAAAGAGCAATTTTTTTTATAAATTTTATATGTTTGTAAAATTTAATCAAAACTTAAATCGAACAATCTTTCGTAAATATAAACGACATTGATGGATTAACAAAAAGTGATGAATAGGAATATTTATAAATAACACGAAACAAGGAAAAACTAACTAAAATTCGAAAAAGTCAGTAATTTTTTAAAAATCTTTTTAAATAAAACTTATTTGGAAATCTTCTTAAACAATAACTTTGTTTGTGTGTAAACACATATTTTATTTGTGAAATTCAGTTTGCAAATAGATTATGTTCTAATATATTAATATATGCGTTCCAAACAAAATTTCTTGATTTTCAAATAAAATTTATTTGTTAACAAATATATAGTATTTAAAAAAATCGTTTCCAAGAATATTTTCTTTCGTTTCAAACATATCAAAAATGAAGATTTTCCTCCGTGTACAATATTGTTTTGTAACTTATACCCACATATATCGACCAGATTTTATAATAATTTGACTATATTCCAATATGTTTGTGATTCGAGATATATGGCCCATCGCCAATTGTTTAATCTATATTTGTATAATTACCATTTAAAAACTAAACTACATATATTAAGTGTATCAAAGGAAGAAGCATTTCTATTACTATTTAATATTGAATTGCTACGATTTTAAATTTTTTTATAAAATATAAATAATAAGTTTTTTGGTGGCAAAATAAGTTTTTTCTTCAAAAATTTTAAGTTTTTTTTTAAAAATATCTGGCAACGCTGACATGCCTACATGTGGCACAGTGGACGAAATAACTAGACAAACTTTAATAAATTCATATCTTCGAGTATTTTAAAATATCTATAGTGTTTAAAGGCACTTCAAGCGCAATTAACGGATTTGTTTTACCTTGACATTGATTGAAAATAAATATGTATAAGCATACTTTCGGATTAGAAAGGGACGTGCAATAGCGAGAGACTATCACGAGTTCAGCAAGGTGCAATATTTTAGCCAATTTTTTTTAGTTATCTTTTTCAATCTACGTTCTATATCTATTTTGACATGGTTTATGCTATATATCGTCCCCTCAATAAAAGAATAGTGTATAATATTTTGTGAAATTAGACTTCTTGGAAGATAAATATGTATATTTTAGAAGAGAATCGATGTTTTCAATTTCTTTTCATTAAGTTATGTGGTGAAATAATCACGACAACGATGTCGTGATTATTCTATTCTATTAGTTCTATTAGTCTAAAATTGCGTTAAATGAGATAAATGGGATCAAAGTGCCATACTACATATATGCAGTATTTTTTCAATTTAACTTTTGACCCACTTTGAAGTAGAATTCCAACAAATTTTTACCAGCTGTACATAAATTTAATGGTCAGAAATGACCTCTATGTAAACTTTACAGATTGATCTTTATGTACATATATTTGATTAATTTTATTTAATCCTTTGACGAAAACTTGTAAAACTTTAATAGCATAGCGCCATTTAGTACCTTAAATAGTTGCATTTTATTGAATGAACAATATACATATAGTATTTTTGTGTTAAGTTTTTTTTTTATTAACAAAGAAAATAAGAAAAAAAATGTTTTTCAAACTACAATTTTTATACTTTTTTATTATGGAGAAAAACCCGGTTTCATCGTTTTTCTTCTTCAAAAATAAACGTCCACCGGTTTTTTCTTAAAAAACGGTTTTTTTTGCTCTAATTTGAAAGACGTGCTATGGCTGAATCTTTAATTATTCACTTTTTTGAGATCCAGGATATATAGGATGTTTCCGAATACTTCAAAGGATTTTTGTCAAAATTTAAAAATACTCATATTATGTCATTTGTTTAACTGACGTAAATGTTATCGACGTACGGTAACTCTTTTAAGATACAGTGTTATCGCTGGTCTGCGAACGCTTGAAAGGATTTTTGTCAATAATTTAATAGTACTCATATTTTGTCATTACATTAATCAAATAGTGATTTCGTTTCTGGAAAAAGTACAGGATTTTCTGGACCATTTTCCCGGAAAGTGTACTTTTCTAATTGATTTTAGAAGTAAGAAGTTTGGTGTTAAGTTAATTTCGAGACACTACATGTTTTTCTACTTAAAGGTTTAAATATTTTCTGGCAATACACGTCGACGAGACAACATTTGTTCCACAAACGATATTGCCATAAATTATGGTATTGATCTAGATATTTATTTGAAAATGTCTTAACATTTTCTACATAAAAATTGCTCAATGAATATAGATCACATAAACAATTTTTAATAATTGTTTGTGCGCGTCATAAATGGGGATTCAATATTTAATATATTATTGCACATAAACGCTTATAGTTCGGCACAGTGCATTGTATTTAAAGTATCTACTGTTTAGAGAAAAATAAGTGTAATTTATAAACCCTTTCTGGTACCTCCCACACAAATTGACACATTAATACGAGTAAAATTCCACAATACTTTGTTCACAAAGTGATGGTATACCTTAGTCGGTTTACCCGACTGTAACTTTCTTACTTGTTTTTAAGATGTTTAGTTATTTATTTTGATAGATATACAAGTCTCATCCCATAAAAACCATAAAGCTCTTAAAAGAAATAACCTAAGCTTTAAGTCTTTCCATGATGAAATGCCAAACAATACTTAACAAAAATAACATGACAGCATGACACGACTCACACGTGATCTGTCAAAAAAAGACTATTGAAAAAAGTATCTCTACTTGGATCACCCTATATAACAATCATACGCGATTAACACAATGGGATATTGGTAATCTTCAATATAAAAATTACCAAATTCAAACTTGAATAAAATTCTGCTAAATCGTCAGCTTTCTCCCACTGTGTGGTGTCTTGTATGGATACATGTTAGCACACCCCCCATTTTCGCTATGTTTCACAACTCTATCCCATCATAACAAACACAAATGGTAAACAATGAAAGCTTAGGATATGCAACGAAGAGCAAAGAGAGTCCACCATCGGTATGAGTACGAGTACTAAAAACATAAAGCTTTTTGCGAGCTCTCCCCAGCATCCAAAATAACTTTGCATACCAGAGCACAGCAGCAGCAGCAGCTAGAGAGCCTCTATGGCATTTACATTGATTTTCAGTCAGGTGGAGACAGTTGACGTGTACGGTTGTTTAGCGGTTATCGAGTTTTTGTGTAAAAGTTTTGCAGATATCCCAGAAGCAAAAAAAGAAATAGAAACAAAACATACACATTTTTTCCTCAACAAAGTAGAAATTTAAAGAAATAAAAATGCTAAAATTTAAGCTGAATTGTGAATTTTCTATACAAAAATTTGGAATGGAAATAAGAAATTAATTTGAATTAATTAAAATCAAAAGAAATGAAAAGTAAAACTACAAATACTGGGTGAAATTCAAAAGTGAAAAAGAAAAGTTAAGCTAAGCAAGGAAAAAAACGGTTAAGTGAAAAAAGTTTGAAAAAATCTAGTGAAAAAGAAACGAAACGTGAAAAACCCCAAGCCTTTGTTAACATCTTCGCCAAGCACCCCTCAAAAAAAAAGGTATACCAAAGTAAACGAGTGTTGTAAAAAGAGATGATGTTGTGGAGGATGAGGACGAGGATGAGACGAGGATGCTGACTGGTGTTCGTGTTGCTAGTGGAGATGAGAGTGTGGAGAAGGGAGAAGCATAGGAAACGAAGAGTACTACACTAAGTTAAGAAGGAAGGCATAGAGCTTTACTGTTCAGAGGACCAAAAATGTGTGTTAAATGTTTATATGTACTCACCACACCCTGATCCTGTTTAGCATAAATACCAATACTAACACGCACATACGGGTACACACAGCGACTCTTTGATGCTGTAACTTCCGTTTTAAAAGAGCACTGTAGTACTATGAAGTTCTATGGGAAAGATAGAGAGAGAGTGCAAAGAAGTATGAATGAGAGTTGTAAAATGTTCTAAAACTAAAATAATAACAATCACTGTAGCAATAGCATAAAGTATTCTCTTCGCTTACAGGAGAGTATACTCTTATGAGTCTCTCTGCTGAAGTGTTTGTATGACGTTTTTATGTTTCTGAGGAGCATAACTTTGCAGAGATTTGGGGCTTTCAAATCCTGTCCGGTTTGGTTTGTTCTTGCTGCTGGTACAGATGTTTGTTATTGTTGTGACACTGTGCAACTTCAGAAAAGTCGGATGCTAAGATATTTTTATTACGCGCTGTAAGCTCATGAGGACAAGACGTTTTTTTGAATATTTGCAAAACGATTTTCGAAGATTACACTAATATGAAAAAGAGGTTACCATTTTGTCAAAAAAGCAAATAAAATGAAAAAAGTGTAAAAAACAAAATTAAAAAGTGATATTATGTTGTAAATTCTCACATCAATTTAGTGGTACACTTTAGGGCTGGCGAAGTCCTTAAATAATAATAAAAATATATCAGTGGAAATATGATTTTCCAAAGATGTGCAGCAAATTAAAAAAAATCAAAATACATATAAAAAAGTATGTAATGTGAGAAACTCTTTCTGAAAAAATATAATTTGTGCTAATTTTTGTAGTTGTTGAGTTCAAAATGCCCCAGTTTGTCACTCTCTTTAAAGTCCAGTGTGTGTTTTCAGTTTCTTTTGTTTTCCAAACCCCGCTCCCTCCTTCATTCCAACTTGAACATACCTAAAACCTAAGAATAGCAGAACACATACACACACACACAGCCAGAGCAGTAGTAGGACAACAAAAAACTTTGCCTGCGGTACCGAGAAAATAAGAAAATCACATAAAAAGAGAATTTAAAAAGAAGAACAAGAAGCCTTTGGAAAATGGCTTAACAAAAGTCTAGAATAGAATAAAAAGGCAAAGAAAGATCTTTTGAGATATATTCGTCTATTACTGGGGCACTCCTCCAGCAGCATTCATCAGACAACCCTCCAGCATTCCTCCGACAACATCAAACAACCATAGAACATAGCTGGACAACCAACAACAACTACGACTGAAAAAGAGAAGAAAAAACTAAAGATAAAAAAGAAAAAAACTCACATATCAAACAAATTAAAAGAAGCAAAAAAAACGAAATGAGAACAAGAAGTTTCACTTCGGCCACTCTTAAGGCACTTCAGCTGTGGGTCATAAAACGTCTCGAGACGGCTCTTTGTATTAAGGATAATTGCAAAAAAATAATCAAAAACAGATTGTCATCTTTTCCCCTCCGCATTGCCATCCCCCCCTTCACTCTAATCTATGTAGAGTATATAGACGCACAATTTCTTTATTCCTTCATTCTCAACCACCTTTTGTAATGCTTACCTTTTAATTGAGTCTAAATAGAAAAAAAGAGTCTAGTCGGTGTTTTTCTTTTTTTTTTGCTTTCAAACAAATCAAATTAAATCTGAGTTTCTTAGAAAGAAAAGAAAAAAGAAAAAGTTTAAAAGAGAAAGGATAGCGAAAAAAGGAAATAGGTCCTCACTAAGAAGTTAGGAAGAAACCCTCATGATGGCAAGTATATCAGAAATAAAATCTTGAGGGGTTTAGGATAACTACAGATAAGTGACACCACAACTCTCCTTCCGCCAGCCCGCCCCAAGGCAATAAAATGTTGAACTCCATGAAAAGCACACAAAATCTGAAAAAGAGAAGAAAATCCAAAAACAAAGAACGAAACGAAAATCTAGGATACTGTGTCACTTCGACAGACGTTAATACAAAACGGATGTATGAGTAAATGACCGGAAACTAACATTATTATGTTAAATGCCATTGCAAACGAAAAGAAACGAAACGAAAGAACGAGCGAACCAATCGACCCACTAAACGAAGACATATAACGAATATTCGAATGTTTGCACACCCAAACACAGAATAGCAACAAAACAACCAAAAATCATTACGTTTACGTATTTTTATTGTTTTATGGGGGGAGGGGGTGGTGCCAAAGGTTTAAAAGAAAATCGTCGTTATTGGAGGCTGGAGGTTAAAGGCAGTAAAGTAAATTAATCCGGACCTTTTTTCTTTCTCTACCTCTCTATGTCTATCTATGCCCAACTCTGTGGGCTCGAATCTAAAAGGATTGTTGGAGCCACAGGACTACCTACCATTAGCACGCAATTCTTTAGAGATTTGATGGCAGGTCCAGTGGCCAGGCATAATGTAGATAAAAATAAAACCTCAAAGATATGGAGGAGAAGGCTTTTATGCGCAAAGTGAATGAAGAAAATCGTAGAAATAGAAAGAAAAGTATACATTTCATTAATTACTTATAATTAAGTAGGCAGATTGTGGTAAAAAAGAAGATATTCCATTAAGTTTATATTCAGTAAATGCGATATTTTGTAGAAACTTAATTAATATAACACCTAGTCATTATCATTATACTTTCATATCAGAAGTCACTTAATTTCATATATATTGATATCTTCATTCCAAAGTATGCTACGAAGACTTAGCATTTTTTTTAGGGAAATTGTATTTCTAAAATTATAAATATTAGTATTTCAGCTGATTTATGTTAAAGGCATACAGTATTGCTACTGAATTCTGAAGCTGATAGAGTGGTGTCAATCGAAACTGCAGTCAATTCTGCCAAGCAATTAAAACTCTCTACCAATTTTTGTATTTGTTTCTATTACTTTTTTGCAATAGACAGAAAGTAAATGAAACATATAAATTCTGACTGAATTCTAAATATAACAAATTATATTCAATCCAAATTTGGTGTTTATACCTCAACCCAAACAAAAGTTATGCATAAACCAATAAAGATCACTGGATTTGCATTATAAAGAAATTTCGTAAAAGACTCTCCAGAAAACGACAGCATACTTTGGATTGGCGGTAAATTTGGTGAAAATCCATTTTAGGACCGTGTAGATCATTGTAGTCTATCTATCCGATTGAATGGTGCTCGGCAGAAGTAACCAAAAGACTACAAATTTAGCATGTAGTGTTAATATACTATCACATTACTGAAGGAGATTTAGTTTTAGGCTTAGAATAATAGCCAGTATTTCAGGTTCACTTAGAGTATTTCAAAGTTTGTCTACGTAAGTCTCAGTTTTGATGGGACATTGCTTGATCGGCGAACACGCCAAAAGATTGGGTATTGACTCCAATGACTTCTGCAGAAGCTGTGGAGATGAGGAAGAAGTGGAGAGCATTGAGCACTTGCTATGCGACTGTCCCGCTTTGAGTAAACGACGATTGGACATACTGGGATCGGACTTTCTAGGCAGTCTAACAGATCTTTCCGGCACAGGTATTCAAACTATCGAATACCTGTGCCTTCTAGAGAAGGTTGCACCAAACATAACATTTTCTATTGTCACCGCTGCTTCTGTAAATGTCATTTAATAAGACCTTCAATCAACCTGCGCGTCGTCCAAGGCAGTAAGCCGTTATGACAGAAACGATAAGTGAGAAATTCAATCACGATAATGACAGCCGAGTACGTTTGGTTGGTAGGGCCACCTCAGCAGGGCCATATCGCCTTGGAATGTGTGATACAGTTCATGACTAGTGACCGCCTGTCATTTGTTGCCATAAGGTTACTATTTCTCAAGAAAAGCTTGTAGGTTCCTGGAAACATATTCTAGTTCTCTTAGTACGAGGGCGGTCCCAAAATTAGACGACCTAACAAAGAAAACACAAAAAATCTGAGAATTATTTTTTTATTTCTCAACATAATCTCCTTTTAGCTCGTTACACCTTTCCAGCGATTTTTAATAGCTTCGATACCATATTTATTGTAAGAACTTTCTAGTTCCTGAAAATAGCCATAAACCGCATCCTCCACCTTTTCATTGCTGGCAAATCTTTTTCCGCTGAACCATTTTTTCAAGTTTGAAAACAAAAAATAATCCTATGGAACTAAATTTGGGGAATAAGGTGCGTGCTGAAGCAATTCGAACATTAATTTACAGATTTTGGCCATCGTAATGGTGGATGTGTGATCTGGTGAATTGTCTTGATTGTGAGCAAACGCGGCACTCATCTTGCGCACAGCTTTCTCATCAAAATTTCCGTCAATATGCGATGTATAGCAGTTTTAAAAGGCCTTTGATTTTAGATAGCTCACCATCTGTTGAAGGTTCATCCTGTACTATTTTGGGGATTTCTTTCCCTCACCATATCTGGTGTGGACACCTCAATTGTTCGACCGCTAACAGTGTTCGTTTTGGCAGATCGTACCCTAAGAAAAAAAATCGCTTCTGTAGTATATTTTCTGGAAACATATTATATTTGGGAAAACTTACTTTTTTCCTATAGGTAGAAAAACAAATTCTGTAGCCGATTTAAATATTTCCCAGTTTTTTAAGATAATGTGCACCAAAATTCCGAAAAAATAACATTGATATGAGAGATATTCAAACTTTTTTTCCGGTATGTAAATATAACATTTTTGCACCAAAGAATATTTTATTTATATTTTGATCCCAAACATATTTTGATTCCTGTTTTTTTCTCCGTGTACGGCCCGTTTAAACTCTGCCATATAATATTTTATAGTTGTAAACGAAGAAGCATACCCCTCCCCTAAAGTAGAATCTACCTAATCTATGAAAATATTGTATTACCTATCCGTGACCATTTTTTTCCATGTTTACACTGAGATCGTTTACATTTGAGAGCTCAAAAAAACTAAACAACGTGGAGCCTTGGAACTTAAAACATATGCTTTAGAAGGTGGCCACTTTTCACGAAAGTATATTTTTTCTAACTACTACCGCATCCTATATGTCAGGTCTGCTAATTTTAGTACCGCCCTCGTATGTCCCTGTGAACAGACACCAAAATCAGGAAAAATAATGAACAGTTCAGCTATCTCCTTAAGAGACCTGCGATAGTCAACGACAGTTCTTGAATTCAGGAGTACAGAACATTAATTTTCAGCCATTCTGATAACTGTCTAAAAGAAAAGATAGTTTAAAAGAAACTATAGCAATGGGTAGACAAAGATCCTTAGAAAAGACGCTAAGCCCCTTGGTTGTTAAGTTTGGCACTGTCTGTATATCGCGAATTTCCTATGTCCATTTTGATCCATCGGCATAAGATTTATACCATCCATCATAGGATGGAGACGATTAACCAAGGACGTGCGTCTGTCCGAGTCAGATGATTAGGTTAGGTCAGGTTAAGAGTGGCAGAATGTAAAACTGACTCACTTACATAGACTATAGAGTTCATTGTGTTAACGCAGGGACATAAGGGAAACATAAATTATTCCTAGCTCCTCCCCTTAAATGAATTTGATTGCTTTAAACAGCCCAAAAGTTGGTGGATTCTAACATCAGCCAAGTTAGCTAACTCCCAAAATAAATAAGATCTTAATGTTCCGTGCCGCATTCTAAAGAGATCGAGGCACAGACACAAAAGGTGTTCTAAGTATTGATTCCTCCTCTCCGTCTTCACAGCTTCTGCAAAAGTCATTATGCAAGACCTTCAATCTCTCTGCGTACCGTCCAATATGACAGTGACCCGTCATGACGGACATGTTAAGCGAGACGTCCGGTCTCGACGACGACTGCAGTGGTTTGGTGCGTTTTGAGTTTAGGTCGGGCCACATTAGCCTGGAATGTATGCAGTTCCTGACTAGTGACCACTTGCCATTTGTTGCCGTAAGTGTACTATCCCTCAAGAAGAGCTTGTAGGTCGCTAGAGGCATGCCCACGTTTTCCAGTTCCCCTGGAGCGTGTATGGTAGTTCCTTGTCTTGCAAGTTCATCTGTCTTGCAGTTTCTTGGTATGTCCCTGGGGGTCGGTACCCATATCAGGTGATTATTAAACTGTTCAGCCATCTCGTTAAGAAATCTGCGACAGTCGAAGACAGTTTGTGAATTCGGGAATATAGTTTCAAGGGACTTGATAGCAGCCTCGCGATCAGAGAAAGTATTTATACCGACATTGGTTAGCACATTAATTTTCAGTCACTCCGCTACCTGTTTAATAGCTAAGTTTTTTGTCTGGTAAACACTACAGTGATAAGGTAGTCATTTTGCAAGTGATAGCTCAAGTTCCTCAGAAAAGATGCCAAAACCCACTTCGTTATTGAGTTTGGAACCGTCTATATAGAAGTTAAGGAATTTCCTATGTCCTGGGATATGATCATTGCATTTTGATCTATCGGGTATAAGAGTGAGATACTTCTTCTCAAAGATTGGTTCAGTCATAATGTAATCAACAGTGTCTGGAAGGTTGGGCATTGTGTCTAAAATGACACTATGCCCGTTGCCATATCCTGACTTGATGACAGTTCTCTGAGTCTAATTGCAGTAGTATAACATTTAGTGCCTCCGTTGGTGTCGTTCTCAGCGCACCAATGATACATATAGCAGCCATTCGCTGAACATTGAACATTAGTATCGCAAAAGGTGTATTTCTGCAAACCTGTCCACCAGACGACAACTCCATATAGCATTATCGGTCCGAATACTGCCGTATACTACCAATAAACTGTACACGGGTTCAGACCCCAGAGTTTTCCAATTGCCCTTTTAAAGGTATTTAGGTTTGAGCTAGATGACAGCTATTTGATACGGATAATTCTTTTAGCTGCATGAATATTGGGATTGAAAATGGGAAATCTCGCTCCACTTTTTATAATCCCATACCGAAACCGAAAATTTCAACGGATCGGGCTGAAAATTGGTATTGTTATTATATTTATCCGCAGAACCCTTCATACGTATAACGGTCGCCATTGGTCCATGTTTTGATATAGTCTCCACTACAAGGGTCCCCCTAGATTTTACTTATTAACGCAAGAAAAAGCAAAAATTTCAATGAATCTGGCTGTAATTGAGTAACATGGGTTAACGTGTACCCGCAACCATTCACCCGCGACCTATTGTGCAGGGTATATAAGATTGAGCATGACCGAACTTAACACCGTATTTGCTTGTTTTAGTTTCGCGCAGAAAGTAGATGAATGTAGAGCTGTCTACCAGAC
Source organism: Eudasyphora cyanicolor (assembly GCA_963930755.1). Taxonomy (NCBI): domain Eukaryota; kingdom Metazoa; phylum Arthropoda; class Insecta; order Diptera; family Muscidae; genus Eudasyphora; species Eudasyphora cyanicolor. Next base: position 97,571,791 of record OZ005734.1, read on the forward strand.
GGTCCACCATAGCGCTACCACAGCCTTCTTTGCTCTTTAGAAAATGTTGGGTATGAAGTTTAACTACTGTCTAGTAAATTACCAAGGTATTTTTACACTCAGAGAAGGGAATTTCAATTCCGCTAAGTCAAAATAGCTGCCACATTATGCCTTCCGCTGAGAGAAACTAATTCTGTTCAGAACTTGTTCGAGATTACAGCAATACCATTATTATAAATCTATGTTGCGGAGCTCTGTAGTAGAATGTCTCTAAGAGTACTAGGAAACTTCCCTCTTACCGCTATTAACTCGTCAGATGCTATATGTCAAAACACTTAAAAGCCCAACTCTTAACACAAACACCAAAAAACAGTCAAATTCCAGTCAGAACCATCTTTATTGCTTCGACCACTAGTACGGCATTGTGTCTAGAATGACACTTAATCTTATAGTTAATGTTATTTATACGAAGTAGTAGCCTTGTACAAGTAGATAGCATTGCTGCACGAACAGGCAACAAATTGTTTTGACTGGTATTTGACTGTTTTTTTGAAGTTTGTGCTAAGTTCTAGGCTTTGGTGTGTTCTGACAAATACGAGTATAGTTAAATATTATGACCAACGTTCTTGTAGAACATTTCATACCCGCCCCCCTTTTGTAGTGGTGTTATTTACGATTTGTTAAAACATAGCCAACAATTATCGTTATGTTCTGCAACTATTGATCAGATTAAAAACTTGTAGTCTAACATTTCCTAAATTTATTTGTACCAAATCACAGAAGAAGAACAGAAGAAAAATGGCTAAATTGTCAGACCTGCCTTAGTATTTCGCCTATAACTTTTACAAAAAATGTAATTAATATTACGGTTGTGTGAGAGTCTGGTGAATATACCGTGTAAAATGTGCAATTAAAAAAGTGTCCTCAACCATAAACCCGCAAAAATGGCCCGTTATGTTTCCTTTCAAACGAAGTAAGCTTTAAAAAATCTCTTCAGACGTTCAAGAGCAATACAAATTGTTGTAAACCCAAAATCTGGATTTTTCAAATTTTGAAAAATTTCAAATCCACATAAAATATTTTTTTTTAATAAATGATAGGTCTATCATATTTCATCATTTAGCAACTTTTAATAATAATGTTAGGCGATAATAAAATTAAAAAAAAAGAATTCTGACCTTTTTTGCAGAATCAGAAATTTATTAAATATGTTGGTGTTTTTCTTGACTAAAAGCGATACAAGTTCCCAAAAACCAAACGTTTTACAAATTGTAATTTCTTTGACTAAAAAGCTAAAATTGAATGTATTTTTCCAGTGCCAATTCTTTTGGCTTCTTCGTTGGAAATAATCAGCGAGGGTGTAGTGTGTTTTTAACAATACGTCTACCTGCTTGCCAATTTAGTCCTATATTTAAGCAAAGTCCAGTTTCCCAATATTATTGATTGATTTTAATATAATAAATATTTCACAATTATTTATTACGAATATCTGCCATTAAATTAAAAACTGCCATACAAAAAATTAAAATTTCATGCACCACAATGCATGAAAAGCACAAAAAGCTTAAATCAATATAAAATACATTGTGTGACACTTCAGTAATAATTAATGAATTTTTAACCATTGAGATATTTGTGCAAATGCCAAAAACCCAAAACGTTTTTCAAATTATGATTCGTTCGACAAACAATTGCCAAAAAACCCACACATTCGCACACAAATAGCAAAAAAACAAACACTTATCTGCTATTCACAAAAAAAATCGGCTGATGTTTTTCCACCTTGAAATTTTAATGGTTTTTCAAATGGTCAATGACCAAATCATGAGCAATTACATTTTCTATTAACACCTAGAAATAATTGGCAATATTTCGAGTAGATCTAAATATAGCGACATATTCTAAACTCCTAGGATAGCATTATACTTTTAAAGAGTAATGTCAACTCAAATCAACTAATAAATAATTTGTGGTAATTTTTGAAACCTTCCTGATCATAACACGATGATACATTTGCCATCCTTTCATTCCGACATTTGTCACATATATGTTTATTGGTATTTGGATGAGCTGTGTTGAATATTGTAAAAATTTGTTCAGATTTTGCTTTCCATACATATGTTCCACCCGATTTCACTTTTTCGACTCCGGATGCTGCTACATTTTGCCACCGATCTTTATGAAATCTGATATATATGCAAATTTTTAAAATCGGCTCAGATTTATGTGTAGCTACTATATTGTAGCGACTATATATTCTTTATATCGCATAAAATATGGCAGACATGTATTTCGAGGACGTGGATGAACCACGTTAAAAACAATATGAAAAAAAGCTTTAGATTCAGAAATAGTCCCCATATATGTATATATACGAGTATATATACGTAGTATGTTCAAAAAATATCGTGAATATCAATTTTGTCCCCTTCAAAGTAATTCCCCTCGGATATAATACACTACTGCCAAAAGTTTCTTCCAATCCTCGAAGCACTTTAAATAATCATTTTTTGTGATCTTGTTCAGCTCCTCCTTCGATGCAGTATTTATCTCCTCAATCGTGGCGTAGCGTCGTCCTTTCATGGGCGTTTTCAGTTTTGGGAACAAAAAATAGTCACAGGGGGATAGGTCAGGGGAATACGGTGGCTGCGGCACCATTACTGTGTTGTTTTTAGCCAAATATTCGCGCACAAGCAACGATGTGTGTGCAGGGGCGTTCTCATGGTGCAAAAGCCAGTTTTTCTTCTTCCACAAATCCGGGCGTTTTTGGCGGATTGCTTCGCGCAATTTGCGCATAACTTGCAGGTAATATTCTTTATTGACCGTACTACCCTGTGGCAAGAACTCATAATGCACCACGCCCCTGCAATCAAAGAAAACTGTGATGTTTTCGTCTGTAGTTGACGTGCTTGGGCGTCCGGCACGCTGTTCGTCGCATCGTCACATCTTCTCGGCCCTCTAAGAACATTTTGTACCACCGATAAACGTTGCTTTGGTCCAAGGTAGCTTCACCATATGCCACAGTCAACATTCGGAATGCGTCAGCGTACTTTATTTTGTTTTTCACACAAAATTTGATGCAGATTCTTTGATCCATTTTCTGAAATAGATAAAAATCGAAGACGAGTTAAAACACACCCAAGCACAACATCTGTCAAAAATTAACTATACATTCAAAATGGCCGACTTTGTCAGCATAAGTAAGGGACATGAGTTCCAACATAACGCTACAAAAATATCAAAAATCAAATATACGTAGCCCGCGGAAATTAAAAATTCGCTATATTCTTTGAACATACCTCGTATAAGACCGGGTCACAAAAAACAAGTTATCAAATGCGAGGAGGAATATTAAAGTTTACCTCGAGACAATTAAGCTGAGTTTAGACGATTGCCAGGTCGGCAAACATTATCAACCCTGTTAAAGTGATGCAAATATACGGGCAATGTCAGATTGTTAGGCAAAGGTTAATTGACAGTTCAGACGATTGCAAGAAAACATTACAATTTCATATATTTACAATATATTTTGTAAATATTTATATGCAGGATTGCCATTAAAAATACATTATAGACAGTGTTGCAAATAAAATGATTTTCTGGCAATGGCGCCGTTGTCACATGCATAAACTTCGCACATATAACAATCAGCAAATGATCTCGCAATGACTTTTCTGCTAACGTTGCAAAACAAAAATTGTATGTTCACACGGTTGTAAATTCACAGGTTGCATTTTTCCGCCATTTTTCTGGCAATGTTGTCTCATCTGCAAATCGTCTGTACTTACCTTCAGAAACAAATTTTTTCAATTTTTTCCGTCACATGCGATACATAATTGTGTTGGTCTCGATAAGTACTACATTTCCTCATAGATGTCGATATACCACCTCATTTTCTAATGAAGACTTAACCTTTCTGTTTTTTAAATAAAAGTGCGTAAGCCCAAAGAAAAATGGTTATGGTTTTAAAAGCGCTTTAGTTCTATGAAAAATATGTTTAAATTTTAGGGGTAGAAACTGCAGTAAATGAAGTCGTCATTCGAAAATGAGTTTGTACATCAGCGTCGTCTATGAGTAGACGTCAAATGTAGTACTTATCGAGACCAACACATTGATATATCGCATGTGCAAATCGAGCTACAAACAAAAAAGTTACGATAAAAAAAACTATTTTGGACCGATTCCGTAGGTTCGGAAAAAATTTTAAAAAATGCTTTTGCGATTGTCTCGAATTTAGCTTCCACATTCCACCTCCCATCCGGGAACTTTTTTTTTACATGGAGGCCAACCCGGTTTAATATATGGGCAAAAGACAAATTTTTTTTAATTTTCGAGTAAATTTTTTTCTACAATTTTTTTGGCGAGCACATCAACAGCATTTGTAGTATGTAGAGATGAAAATGTAAGCCTGCAAAAACCGTTGTTGTGAATTAATTTCATTGAGGGGCGCGAAAGTTTTGGCGGTTCCAACTAAAAATTTAAAAAAAATCTATAAAACTTACTTACAACCGTAGACCTCTCGCATTTCTATCAGCATCTGTCAAAATATTCGCTGAGCTTTCATTATTTGCAAAAATAAAGCGAAACAAAATATTTTTAATTGATATTTTATTAAATATAGGGTGATCTAAGTAGAGATACTTTTTTCAATAGCCTTTTTTTGACAGATCACGTGTGAGTCGTGTCATGCTGTCATATTATTTTTGTTAAGCATTGTTTGGCATTTCATCATGGAAAGACTTACGCCTGAACAACGTTTAAAAATTATTCAGTTTTATTATCAAAATAATCGTTCGCCAATTGCGCTTAGTCCATTTTTTTAATAAAAAAAAACACTTTCCAGTCGACCCACGACCTTGACAACCATGAGCAATATTTTAGCTCTCGTTGAGAGCTATCTATTTGCCATTGACCGATTCCTGATCCGACGTACCGGAATCATCGGTCCATATTTCTTCAAAAATGATGCCGGTGAGAACGTAACCGTCAATGGCGACCGGTATCGTGCCACGATAACCTACTATTTGATGCCTGAAATTGAAGCTCGTGATCTCGGCGACATTTGGTTTCAACAAGACGGCGCCACTTCCCACACATCGGATCAACCAATGGATTTGTCGAGAGAACACTTCGGTGAGCAGATAATTTCACGTTTTGGGCCGGTCGATTGGCCACCAAGATCGTGTGATATCACACCGATAGACTTTTTCCTGTGGGGATATGTAAAGTCTAAAGTTTATACGGATAAACACGCTTCGATTCAGGCCTTGGATCAAAACATCACGCGTGTCATACGCCAGTTACCAGTCGAAATGCTCGAACGAGTCATCGAAAATTGGACTCAACGGATGGACCATCTGAGACGTAGCCGCGGCCAACATTTGAAAGACATAATATTCAAAAAATAAATGCCAAAGAATGTTCTTTCAAATGATAATAAACATTCCCCATTCAATTTGAATTTTCTGTGTTTTTTTTCTTTAAAAAAAGTAGGGAACCTCGAAATGGATCACCCTATATAAAGAATCTCGCGAAATATAAAAATCGGGAAAATATATGAAAAATGTCCGCGATTAGATGAGAAGAACTAGCACTGATCTTCAAAAAGAATGAAGGTAATATCTCTATTAGTTAAAAAGTAATATTTGTTTCAAAATACGAAGCCCATATCATTTGTGTTTTATTTCAATGCAAAATTTCTCTACAAAATGCCTATGTATTGATGGGAGTTGAATGTAAAGATCTTTTTGAGTGTATTTTTTGGTGAACCTCTTTTGTACGTTTACATAATAGCATTTGTTATGGCCTTTAATAACAAATTAACAGACTTCATGTAAAAAGAATCTAAATTCGCGAATTTTTGTAGTGATATTCGAACACTAAGAAATTTTGAAATATTTTCTTATGAATTTCGCGGGCCATCTTATATTGTATGAATTCGCTTGAAACTATAATATATCTTAGGAGGGAATCTAATAATAAATTGTTTTATTTTGAGATTCTGTAAATTTTGCAAAGTACATAATTTGCACAATCAGCAAAATAAAATGGCGCGCCTCTGGTTTCGGAATAGATTGTTAAAAATCCTTTTAATTCATATGAATTTCCGCCATATCTGTACCGCACACTGGGTGTGCCTAGACGATCATCGCTGAGACAAAATTGTCTCGTTCTTCGCGTACAAGACTTCAATCTTCAAATACGTTTCCATGGTTGTTAAGTGCACCACAGTAGTACCCCCAAAGAACATAGAAATTAATTTAAGAACTTTATACTATACAAATTGTCAAGGACAAAATTTGTAATTTTTGCAAAATTTTAAAAAAAGTGAATTAAATTTCAGTGATTCATTATTTTGTTACGCGCCCCTGATTTTAGGATTCGCCATGTAAAACACTTTATGGAACAATAAATTCAGCTTAATCTATGTGTAACTGTCGATGTGGCCCGCGATGTACACTATTAAAAAAATTCATGCAAGTTTAACTAAGGTTTGGAGAGCTCTAGCGTTGGTACCATTTGGAGCACATCATCGACACCTATATGGATTTGTAGGTACTTCCAGTCACTATATTCGCTTCTTTGGTGATATATCATTACATATAGGGGCGCGCTGAATGCGGTCAATAAACAAAAAACACTTGAAATCGCATTTCCAAAAGTTATGAGCTATATTTTTTCGCGTAAAAATCTCACATAAACAATGCCCACGAAAAATTCCTCCTCCATGTGTCCCTCGTATTTTTTGTAACTGACCAGTACCTCTAGAATAAATAGTTTGGCCACAACCTCTAAAATAATGAATAAAGATATGAACATTTCTAGGTTTTTTTTCTACATTTTAGAAATTTATGTGCGTATATCTTTTAAAGACTATATAAGATAATAACAACATTTTGTGGGAAAAAACTTTTATGTTTGTGGTTTATCTAATTACATCAACTTTTGCAACGAAATCTGTACGTAACGCGAGAAAATTGACAACTAACATAGATTACCCAAATGTAAAAATTTTGACTTTTGCCCATATACATATGTTTTAAGAAAATCATGTTCAGCTATATACATAGCTCCCCTTGGCCAACAATTTGGTGCAATAGAAACTTTATTTCACGTCCTGTCAATACTAAATTGGCCCGAGAGGAGTTTCATGGTAGATAAAATAAAAAATCTCTTACGATGTATACATATATGGGGTATTTTATGTCAAGTGAGTGAATTTTTACAACCGATGTCTTCTGATCGGTATGACACTTGCACCAAGTTTTATCCTACAGAACTGTCCGAGTTGGAGGGTGTCTAATTTTGACATTTTGGTCACACGGACCTTTTTTCCCATCCATATAACTAATTACCAATTGTATTTAGAAAATTTTACCAAATGTGTTTTCGATAAAATTGCTCCAGTAGCCCTAAAAATAAAATTCACAAAATAATTGAATTTTTTGAGACAATTTTAATAATTATACCCTACACCACACTGTGGTACAGGGTATTATAAGTTTGTTTCACGGCAGATGTTTGTAACACCTGAAAATAACACAGCTAGACCCACCTTAAAGTATACCGATCGACTCAGAATCACTAGCTGAGTCGATTTAACCATGTCTGTCCGTCCGTCTGTCCATGTAAAGTTGCTCGTCGACTACAGGTCACAATTTCACTCCGATCGTTCTGAAATTTTGCAGTTTAGAGTATTTCGCAGCTGTAAAGATCCCTATTGAATCCCCAGCTCCCATATATATATATTTCGTCCGATTTGGCCCTTTAGTCCTATAGAAGCTGTATTTTGATCCTATAGTTTTGAAATTTAGAATGGTAGAGTTTCTTGATCCATGAACCAACATTGCCGAATTTGAAGAAAATCGGTTAAGATTTAGCTATAGCTCCCATATATATGTTTCGTCCGATTTTGCTCTTTAGTCCTGTAGAAGCTGTATTTTACATCCAATCATTTTGAAATTTAGAATGGTAGAGTTTCTAGATCCATGAACCAACACTTCCGAATTTGAAGAAAATCGGTTCAAATTTATATTTCAGAGTTATTCAATATTACGAGAGTGGGGTAGGGTATTATATAGTCGGTTTTACCCCATCCTTTCCTTACTGGTTTTTTAATTAAAACCTAAAATCAATGAAAAATTCGCAATTATAATATTTTTATATAACGATCTCAGTGAATTTCTAAACATGGAAAAAATCGTTCACCGATATGTATTACAATACTTTCATTTGAAAGGTCTTAGTGCAGCCAGTATTAAAACCAAGCTAGATTCTACTTTGGGGGAGTCTGCGCCTTCGTTTGCGACTATAAAATATTAGGTGTCAGAGTTTAAACTGGGGGATACGAGCTGCCAAGACGACCACTGATACCTGATTGCCTCTTACTTATGCCAAAGCTTGAAAGTGGATAGTGGCGCACCAATATATGTAAATTTTTCGAGAGATTGTAATGTCATCACTTTCCTAGCAAGTTCGTCGGCTTTGCAATTCCCCGGGATATCCCTATACCCAGGCACCCATGTATGTTGAACTCGTTAAGATCTGCGGCAGTAGAGGGATGTTTATGAATTTAGGGATGTGGCTTCCGAGTAAATGACAACGCCAGTGTTGGTCACAACGTTGCGACTCAGCCACTTGACGACGTCCCATATTGATAGACACTGCAGATATGTGGTAGTCTGTGAGCTATATCAAGACTGAGTTTTTTACAGTGTACTACGAAGCCAACCAAGCTTCGAACCATCCAGTGGAGATGGTTTCAATTACCTGGTATTCTGCCAACCCATTCATCTCGGCTGGTATCATAGTGATGTAGTTCCTCTTGAAGGTGTACACCGTTGGTATATATTCAACTCGGTCGGTTACCGTAGCACTATTCTTTGATATGCTCATGTGGCCGTAGTTATTGTACCTCGACATTGATAGGAAATTTAATCTAAATGCTGCTCTGTTTGCAACTTCTTTTACCACAATATAAATCGGCAGTAGAAGGACTATAGAAGACTCCGTCCGCATATCCATAGGCTGCTTCTGGCCCATCTAGCCAATTTGTTCAGAGCCACCTGTAGGATGTAGTTACTGCGATTGCCACGTCGTCCGCATATACCACGAGTTACCTTAGACCTCAACTATATTTGGCGGAAATCAGTTTTGGCCATTTTAAGTCATTTGAACAATACTTTTGTACGTCAGGCTGGTGCGCATGATATCTCTCGATAGGAGTAACCGATTGACTTCAAATTTGAAACATGTTAATGCTTTTTCTATATCAGGGTAAGGTCGAAGATGGATCATGTTGGTCCACTGCTTTAAGTACTTCCCGCACAAAGGATCAAAATGTTGTGAAATATTATCGTACACTCTTAGGCCGCTATACATTTTTTAAAATACTTTTTTCGTGTTTGGGTTGCCAAATTACACCAGAAAGTGTTATGTACATCCATTCGACAACAATTATGTAAAAAATGTGACGAGTCCGCAATTCATTGGAATATATTTTGCATTGGTGTCCTCTCAAAGAAGCTGACCGCGAGTGTTGCTTTCACTGCGTTAATTTTGGATAATGATTGGACAAACGGGAGTGGCACCGCCTCTCAAACAAAAATTTATAAATCTGATATTTGAAGAAGTATAATAGCGGAAGTCTTAAATCTTTGCACTAGTGTCTCTGGTAATCGGGCCGAAAACGGGCTAGATAGTGAAAACGGGCGCTGCACCGTCCATAGTAAGTAAAATTGTAAATGTTATATTGTGCAGGAGCCGCTAAATAGTGTACGAGTATGAACATTTTTAGTCCATCTAGTAATTTGAGTAAATAATTTACTTGATATAATTTAACACGTTAGAATGGGGGTCGTGCCCATTGTTCGATTTTGCAGATAAAATATATTCACATGAAAAATATTCAGTCCAAAAATTGCGTTACGCTATCGCACACACTTCTTAAATGAAAGATTTATTATTCTCTCGATAGTCAACAGGATATACAAAATTACTTTATATTTACCATAAGGGTTAGGAAGATGTACCCAAGAAAAAATTACCTTCAATTGCACCCTTTACCACTGAGTTCCCCACACCAAACATCTTTTAAACTGACACAGAGGGTGCTTTTTGTATACGAAAAACCGGCTTAATTGGTCATAAAGTTCCGTAACTCTTTACCTGGCACATTGTCGCCAAACTGAACATAACAATTTCCTGCGGTTATTGTATCATAATATCCGTATCCGCCAAGGGTTGAAAACAAGACTAAATAAAGATTTAGATAAATTGGATAACAAAAAAAGTTTTTTTCTTTTTCGGTTGTTGGATTTGGTAGGCAGACAAGGCTTTTAAAGGAATTTAAATGTAAAATATGCACTAAATGTTTATCTTAAATATATTTAACATTTTATGTTTCTTATTCTACATTCAACAGTGTCTTAATGAATTTAGTAACGTGCGTATCCCCTGACTATACTCGTATATATCGTATATACTTAGAGCAGCTATGAAATAAATACAAGAAATTTAATAATAATCATTTTGTTAAATTACAAAAAACATTTTACAAAAGTTACTACTACTACTACAACACTAACAACATTCAGTGACTACAAAGAAATTAACATTATCAAAAACAAGAACAAGTACAAGGAAATCATCATTATTGTTATCATCAGCAGCCGAAGCGTACGAAGTACGAATAACAACAAAATTTGAAAATTACATTTGCAAATTGTCGTTTGGGGGAAACTTTGTAAGAGAATATCTGCGATAACCACAGAGCCTGAGCTTCAAATACCCGCAGAAGCAATCATAATTATTTGGGTCTACTTCATTGGTCATCTGTATATAACCTGAATCGCATACAACAAGAACAACAGCAGCAGCAACACCAATAAAATACAAATTAACAAAGGCCAATTAAAGCGTTTAATTAAGGTAAGTCAAATATTTAGCTCATAATTCGACAGAAGACAAACATCGAAATAACAAGAAGAGGAATTAATGAAATCATAATAGATTTTCGAAATTAATGTTTTAAACATCGGCAATGTTAGAGCGAAGGGGGAGGGGAGGGAGTATATATGACACGTTTGTGTGCCAATCCAGAACCCTGGGAAAACTTTTCAAACTGATTTTGACTTCGATTTATATACAAAATACATGATTTATTAGCATGATTGCAGATAAATTTACGATATTTTTAAGACGTAAATTGGTAACGACATACATATGTTATTTAAAAAATTATTCACATCCGTTTTAATTTCTACATAATTTTCCCATCAGTTTTTAAAAGAATTTGTCAATGGGTGTCACCTCCACATCTACTTGTACAGATGTTTCACAGCTTGTAGCCTACAGTAGCTTACAGACTACCTGTGTCTATCAAGTCGAAAAAATGACAATGAGGGATGTCGGAAATAGTGACCAACTGACACAAAATCTTAAGTCCAATGACTTCTGTAGAAGCTGTGGAGACGAGGAAAATGTGGAGAGCATTCACCTCCTTCTTCGTTACTGTTCCGCATTTAATAAACGGCGTCTGGATATACTGGAGTCGGCATTTCTGGGAAATCTGACAACTCGATGAAATAGTTCCGTGGCAAAACTATAGGGCGAACCATTTTCCTCCTTTTTTAAAGAAAAAAAAAACACAGAAAATTCAAATTGAATGGGGAATGTTTATTGTCATTTGAAAGAACATTCTTTGAAGAACATTTGAAGAACATTCTTTTTATTTTTTGAAGAATATGTCTATAATATGTTGGCCGCGACTACATCTCAGGTGGTCCATCCGTTAAGTCCAATTTTCGATGACTCGTTCGAGCATTTCAACTGGTAACTGGCGAATGACACGTGTGATGTTTTGCTCCAAGGCCTGAATCGAAGCGGGTTTGTACGCATAAACTTTAGACTTTACATATCCCCACAGGAAAAAGTCTAACGGTGTGTCACACGTATCACATATCACACGATCTTGGTGGCCAATCGACCGGCCCAAAACGTGAAATTATCTGCGTACCGAAGTGTTCTCTCAATAAATCCATTGATTGATGCGATGTGTGGGAAGTGGCGCCGTCTTTTTGAAACCAAATGTCACCTAGATCACGAGCTTCAATTTCAGGCATCAAATAGTCGGTTATCATGGCACAATAACGGTCGCCATTGATGGTTACGTTCTCACCAGCATCATTTTTGAAGAGGTATGGACCGATGATTCCACCGGGCCACAAACAACACCAAACCGTTGTTTTTTCTGTATGAAGTGGCAGCTCTTGAATCTCTTCAGGTTGCTCTTAGTCCCAAAATGCGGCAATTTTGCTTGTTTACATTCCAATTGAGCCAGAAATGGGCCTCATCGCTGAAAAAAATTTGGCTCGAAAATGTCGGATCTTCGGATCGGATAAAGTTGAACGATTTGTAAATGTTGTTCAGGCGTAAGTCTTTCCATGATGAAATGCCAAAAAATACTTAACAAAAATAACATGACAGCATGACACGACTCACACGTGATCTCTCAAAAAAAGGCTATTGAAAAAGTATCTTTACTTGGATCACCCTATATAAACCTCAATTTGTCTATGAGTTGGTCTAATTGATGGCAGTAGCAGCAAAAACTTGCCGTGATTTCTGATGATGTTGCAACAATCTTATGTTTTCTAATTTAGCAGAGAAACCATTTAGCATCCTAACGGAAAAACGTCGCACAGTGGGCGAAAAGGCTTATATAACGGCGTTTAATTATTAGCGCTTAGAAACAAAATTTTTTTGTTTGTGTAACATTTTATTGTTTTAAATAGAATAAACTACAATCAAAGAAATTTTTTTTTAAAAAATTATTTACATATATATTTTTGTGAAAGTTGCTACTGTTTTAGACATTGTTTTCTTTCATTCAGGAAAACATGATAAGGTTATTATGTTTAATGGTTCACATTATTTTCGACTACAAATTTATTTAACTTTAATATTTAAAACATTTTTTTTAACATTTATTTTTTTTATTTTTTAAATTTTTTTTCTGTTGAAAAAATTATTATTGTTCTCATTCAGTCTTCATATATTTCAGTTGTTTGCATAATAAAAATGTATTTATAATGCAAAAAAATAGCAATAGTAATAACAGTTTTCTATTCCGATTCGGAACTACTAGATATATAGGGTTTTCCATGAAGAGGTGTTATTTTGGTATTCAAAGAAAAATGCACTTTTTTAGATAAATGATCGGATGTTTGTTTCATAATAAAGAGGAAGGTATGCCGTTAATAATGAAAAACAACATCTGCCACCACGACCACGCTTACAGGACCATATCCTTTTCATGAAATTTTCCATAACGAAATCGCAAAGTGGCCGCCCTATTTCCTCGATCCAAACTCATTTTCGAAAAAGTAAGGTCCAATGACCCCGCCGGACCTTAAACCGCACCAAACAGTCACACGTTGAGGATGGAGAGGCTTCTCAAGAATAACTCTTGGGTTTTCCGAGCCCTAGATGCGACAATTTTGCATGTTGACGTAGCCACCGAAGTGGAAATGGGCCTCATGCAAACTATGACTGCAAGATTTTCGCCATTTTTGTAGTGAATTTTAATAATTTCAGTTCATTGTTGAACCGTGTATCGTTCCATTTTTAGTAATGGCGTAGTTTCTACTTGTAAAATGTCAAAGAATAAAAGCTGCAAAAGTGACAGCTACCGAAATACCAAGTGCTCTTGTTGTCCAACAGCTCTTGTTGGAAATATAAGCTGCAAGGTACACAATGTTCTGACCAAAGTTGTAAAATATCATTATCGCCATCCTTCTTTTTTGAGTTGCCTTGCGTTTTGCGTAAATTTGAAATCTAGGGATCTGCTGAACACAAAAGCGCATTCATTAGGTCCTCCATTGTATTTAATCAGAATGTCTTTCGCGTATGGTGCTCACGGAAATTGCGATAATCTTTGTTCCGGCTTCTAGCGCCTCTTCCGACAGTTTTCTATTGGAAGTGGTGATGGAACACGGCATATAAAACCAAGGATACTGTGTGATTAAAAGTCCTGCGGTTTGTAAAGCATATTACCTAAAAGATTCAACTTCGATTTTGTGGCCGCAAGCAATCGAGCGTAAAATGACACTGAATCTGTAAATTAGCTCCTTATTCACTGCGGTTATTTCGAATGCTAATTTTGGTTCTCTGAAATATCGTCTGGCTGTATTGCCGTTATTGGTGTTGCCGCAACCATCCATTGGGATATCAGCAATCGAAGACATTTTTCTTTTTAAACCTTCTCGAACATAATTTCATTTCTTTTTCAGCATGTTGATCGGCATCGCGAACTTGCCATTTTTTAATAACTAGCCTATAAGATATATGTAGGATACATTCAAAGCACCGAATCCATGCGTGAAGTGTTGATAGTCCAAATTCGTATAATGAGCCTTGGGTTTTAGTGATCTAACAGCATCAATTCCATTCATTAACTTGGGGGAGGCTTTGCAAATTTCACATACTTGGGAAGATGATTCTGCCAGAGCACTATAGCTTTCCCATCTATCATCATTAAATGAAATTGATGATGTATCTTTAAATTACCAATGCTTCTTGGCATAATTTTTGATATTTCATCATTACAAATATCAACTTCTGATCTATTCAACTCTTTAGATTCCTTGGAACTAAGTATTTTTAAGGGTCTACAGAATGGAGGTGAAGAAGATTACGGATTTTCCTAAATTGTCACGGATCCCTTTTGCACTTGTAATGGGACAATACAAACTGCAAATAAGTATTCATTGCGAAGATTATTGTTATCGCATTCCACATCTTGTCGATAGGTTGAATGGCCGTCACTGCCATCGCAGCCCCACTTAGTGAGATTCTACTCACTCTGTTCAGCAAAATTTAATTTAAATATAGAAGATTATGCTGAATAGTTCGTAAATTGGATTCCATTTGTATTAATGCATCTAAAAATAATGCCAGAGTATCGTCTGGTGTATATGGAATCGGAAGACTTGCATTTGATCCCAAAAATGATTTAATTTTTTTCTTCATTAGCCATTGAAACAAGTTCCGATGCACTTCGTTTTCCAGCTTTGTAAAGGGTTTTTCAACATGAGGTGTTATTTTGGTATTCAAAGAAAAATGCCATTTTGCAACATCAGCCAAATGGCCACCACGACCACGCTTACAGGACAATATCCTTTTCATGAAATTTTCCATAACCGAATCGCAAAGTGGCTGCCCTATGTCCTCCATAGCCTCACGAATTCTATCTTTGAGGTCTTGAATCGACGCTGGGCTGTTGGCGTAGACCTTATCTTTCACGTGGCCCCAAAGGAAGAAATCGCAAGGTGTTAAATCACAAGATCTCGGTGGTCAAATGTGATCACCTCTTCGAGAGATAACACGGTCCGGAAACTTTTTCTGGTAACAGAGCAATGGTTTCGTTGCTTGTGTTTTTATTTTGCTTGTTGACGTAGCCACCGAGGTGGAAATGGGCCTCATCAGTCAACATGAATTTTCGATGGAATTCGGGATCATTTTCATGCATTTCAAGGACCCAATCAGCAAAGACATGGCGTAGTTTCTACTTGTGAAATGTCAAAGAATAAAAGCTTGAAAAGTGACAGCTACCAAAATACCGGGTGATTCAAAATAACACCTCTTGTTGAAATTTTTTCTTTGAAATTTAGTATAACGGTATATTTCACAGTTATAAAATTCTGACACATGATGCCATTTGTCACAAGAAAACGATTTCCCTCAAAGAGTTAAAATAAATCATGGTGGCGCTTACGACTTTTTGGCGGTTAAGGCTCGATATGTTGTGTTTGCCCCCTCACAGCTGTTCAACTAGATCATGTCAATCAAAATAGTATCGATATATTAGTTCAGTGGGATATTAGTAATCGATAGGGACACAATTTTGGGGACAACTAAACACTTTGAAATTTAATTAATCGAAGCTAGATCAACCATTTCGCCAACAGTGCGATGCCAACTTGAAAAAATCGATGGGTAAATGTATAAGTTATGACACATTTTGTAAAAGTTTGGAAAATCCAAAAAATATATGTTTCATATTTTTTATTTTGGCCATTTTGTGTTCAAAGTACCCAAGCGCAAAGTTAATGAATATAGAAGCAGTGTCATCGCAAGTTTGTTTACATTTTCTCGAGCTACGAACAAATAAAAATGATTTTTCAAACGCGAGAAAATAGCTTTCCAGATATATTACTTGAACTTTTTTGCACGTATCGATTTATATTAATTTTCTAAACGTAATGATTAAAAAAAACGTAAAAGCTTTACTCCATGAAATTCAATTTCTATTCTTTCGTCACTGCCAGCATATCGCTACAAGACACCGCATCTACTCTTAAAAGTATTGCAGAATTTGAAGTATTTGCATGAATTGTAATCAATGTAATTAGTCGTTAACTTTTTGTGCAAAATGGTCCATTTGTATAGGAGGTTGGTTATCTTGGTGTTATTAAGAAACGGTCGACCTGTTTTAGTGCTCCTTAATACATCCCCACACTTCTTGTTTGCTTATTTCTGTGTCCCCCTTTTATACCCCCACTTTAGTGTGACGAGGGTATGTATAATTTGCTACGGGCCAAAAGTGTTACACATCGAAGGAGTGATGTAAGACCCTAAGTATGTTCGGCGGATATTCCTTTTGGGTCATTTTAAGTCGAATGAGAAATGTCCGTCCGTGCGCAAGATAACTCTCGAAATGGGTAATCGATTGATACATGCAAAGAAAAAATTCGTTACTCCCAAACGAAAAATTAGACAAACGAATTTCGTTTGTGGTGTATGTTTGTCGCAAACGATTTATGTTTATCCCAAACCCCAAAGAAACGTTTATAGCAAACGGTTAGTGTATTTATCGAACAAACCCTGTGAAACGTTTGCTTCAAACGGTTATTGTGTTTGTCACAAGCAATGCCTGTTTATCCCAAACCCTGTAAAACGTTTGTTGCAAACGGTCACTGCGTTTGTCACAAGCAATGTCTGTTTAATAATAAGTGAGAAAACGATTGTCGCAAAAGAATAATTTGATTGCATTATGATATTTAATATGTTTTATAAAATTATGTTTATAATCAAATGTCACAATTTTTAATAAAATGTACCCGGGAGATCCCCTATAAACACATCTGCTATTATTTGGCTTCTATCTTCTAATTGAGTTGTAGACAAACTGTAAATAAGAAAGCATGTATGTTAAAACATATTAAAAATGTAGTAGTCCATTGTATGGATCAAAGCGAGATGCTATCTTACCATATATCAAACTTTGTAGTCAAAAGTGAATTTTATAGGTCAATATTCTGACCCAAATGCTGACAATTCAAAAGATTCCACGTCCATGAATAGAATACTAAACTACATCAGAAAATAACATGAAAAACTTCGGGTGAAAAATCGCGTTACATGGTGTCATTAAAAAACAAAGTTTAACTGTTTAGTGTTGAAAATATCAGCAATTTCCAGAAGTATCCAGTTGTATTGTGCCTGAATAAATTTATTGCACAATTACCATTAGCAGCTTCAGTACCTAAACGTGTGATGATTGATTGTTAATGATTTGAATTTGCTTATTCACAATTTAAGGCGTGTGGAAAAATAACCAGTTAGTCGTTAATAAAAGCAATAGATGATCTCAGTTTCTGTTAAAATCTATTGTTTTTGTTATTCCGGCTTGCCACAAAATATTCAATATTTTCATGCAGTGCTCGATCCATTTTTTGCTATTAAGTATCTGGTTATTTTCCCACATGTCTTCACTTCATTTACCATTTACCTATACGAGTAACATTAAATTGGAGTCCGCAGTATATTTGCGAGATATCGCACCTTCGATAATTTAGATTCTTTGGTTTAATTAATTCTTTGAATGAAATCATTTTGAGTTCACTGATACAAATATTTCTAATTTTGCCACACACGCGCACAAATACCGAACACCTCAAGCGCCAGTACAAAACTAAAGGCCCACCAGCATACGACTCTACGCATGCTGAGTGCGATTGCAAATGTTATGAAATTGTATAACAGTGCGGAGGGAGGGATGCAGATAAATAAATTTCAACCATCGTCTGTTAATAAAGCAACGCGGACAAACATGTATGCAACGTTTCTTTTTGCGTTTTGTACACACACATCTCCATCTTTTTGCAGAAACGTTGCAAAGTTGCTTTTTGTGTTGTATACACACACATCTGCATCTTTTGAGTTCCGTACAAATACATCTGCACATATTATAAATAATATTATAAATAATTCCGTACAAATACATCTGCACATATTATAAATAATAAAAAAGTTATAAAACTGCACTCTCACCAATTGAAAAGAAGTTTATCTCTTTGTTCTCTCAACTCTCTTTAATATATTCAATCATGTTTAGATACCATATTGTTCCGTAAAAGTTTTTCGTTTACCATACAAGTAAATTACGAAAATATTGGAATGAAATAATGTTCGTTTACAGCAAGAGAAACTACGTTTACGATAAACTTTTGCATACACCGCTAATATTTAAACCGTTACGGGAAAAGTAGAGCGTTTGAGACAAAGAAAAATGTTTGCGATAAACGACGCTCAAACGTTTTTTTTCTTTGCGTGCATACCATTTTGTATGCGGTAATGTTTTGCTCTATCTCCGCCTAAGTTCGAAGATGGGCTATGTTGGTCCACTTCTTCCAGTACCTCCCCACATGATTATTTAATAACTTCTATACTACTTATTAAAATCTTCTGAAATTCCACACATTGTATTATTTTATTAGTCGCTATCACCTCGAGAAAAATGGGCGAAGTTGCCACGCCCCTTTTGGTACCTCCCACACAAATGGACGATTTTGCATCAAAATTGAACTGCTTATGACGTTAATACAAGTGCATAAAAATACTTGAAATTTTTTACAGTATAATGTTTTTGTACAACCTCTTTTGGTACCTCCCACACGAATGGACCGTTTTACACCAAAAGTTAACGGCTTTTAACTTTAATACTAGCGTATACATATACTTGAATTTTTGTACAGTGTAATGCTGTTATAGTGCCTAAAGTCCTTTGAAAAGTGGGCGTTATCACCACGCCCCATTTTGTACCACCCACACTAACTGACCAGATCATACCAAAATTGAATAGCTCGTAACGTTAGTATACCAGTACACATAAACGCTTATAATTCGGCAAAGTGCAATGTATTTAAAGAATCTTCTGTTTACCGAAAAATAGGTGTATTTGTTAAACCCCTTCTGGTACCTCCCACACAAATTGAGAGATTAATTAGTGTAATGTTATATAACATTACTCACAAAGTGAGGGTATACCTTAGTCGGTTTACCCGACTGAAACTTTCTTACGTGTTTATTAAATAATTTGCTACAAAAATATCTTTGAAATATGAAAATATCTAATTGGATGAAAAAATTATATTAGAAGAAGAAGATGGGTATTTAATTAAGTACACTGTGGATACACCTATTTCGACCTTGCTGCTCTAGTTTTCGCGACATTCGACCACAAAGTTAGCAAGGAAATAAGAGAGGTTAGTTATCACGGAGGTGTTTTTGAAGTGTAAGAGTGAAGTGTAACCACAAAGTTAGCAAGGAAATAAGAGAGGTTAGTTATCACGGAGGTGTTTTTGAAGTGTAAGAGTTCGGAATACACGATTCAGTCCAAAGAACAAAATAAAGGGAACCCTTGGAGAATTATTTCTCTCAAAACCGTCATCCACGCTTCTCACGCCCCTACCCTAGAAAATTGCAATCAAATCTTATCATATGTCACACGTCATACAAATGGACGACATTTTTTGTTGGTGTCTTTGAGATATATATTCCTCGCGAAAAAATACCTGAGTCCCTCTTCAATGTTTTTTTGAGAAATATGCAGATTTCGAGTTGTTACATAATTTTGGTATTTTTCTACTCATATCAGAAAATATTTATTGATATTAGTTTTTGATTTAAATTTTTGTAAATAATTTGTCGGTTACTGTTTAAAAGAAATACAAAGCTATCTAACAAAAGTTGCTAAATTATGAAACCTGTTGATTGTCCATAAATATATTGAAAGGAGACCTATAGTATTTTTTCGCGAGGAATTTTTTCGCTAAGACACCACCTAAAAATGTCGTCGATTTGTATGACATTTCACATATGATAGATTTGAATGCAATTTTTTAGTAGTAAGGGGGTGAGAAGCGTCGGTGATTGTTTTGAGAGAAATAATTCTTTAAAGGTTGCCTTTATTTCGTTCTTTGGACTGAAGCGTGTATTCCGAATTCTTCCACCTCAAAATCACCTCCGATGTAACTAACCTCTCTGATTTCCTTGCAAACTTTGTGGCCGAATATCGCGAAAACAAGAGCTAACCTAGAAAAACGGCTAGCACCACTGGACTCAGCAATGTCGAAACAGGTATATCCATAGAGTCTCCCTTCTGTTACATTTTTTAAGTGTAAATTTCGTGCACAGTGGTATTATTTAAAGCTGTCTTGAACTAATTACGATAAATGGTTCTCCAGTTATGCTGAAATATATGCTTCAACCTATACATATTTTTTAGATGTTTATCTGTATTTTGATAGTTAAACAAGTGCCGTTCAACTAATATATCACAAAACTATTGAAGGAAATAACCCAAGCTTTCTTTTGAGTAAAAAAAAGCAAAAATAAAGAAAAAGCTGTTTTGACAAAAATGTAAAACAATGTTAATTTCGCAAAGAAAAATAAAAAAAAAAAGATTTTTGGGATTTTTTTTTTGAATTTTCCTTAAAATATTGAAGAAAAAGCTATCGAAAACACTTTAGGCAAAATTATTTTGTGGGTAATTAGTTATATGGAGGGAAATACTTAAAAACTCAACACCCTCCAACTCGGACAGTCGTTAACCGATCTCGTTGACATTGACTAAACTGGGTGCAAGCTCCAATCCGATAAGAAGACATCGCGTTTAAAAACTCAATCACTTTTTAAGTAATCCCCCATATACATATGTACTTGTATAATTTACACAATTTTTAGAATAAGTGATTTCATTTTTATTATTTGTCATATCTACCTTTATATGTTATAAAGCCATACATTTTCGCCAATAAAGCATTTTAAAGATATTCAATGGGTGGAGGGGAACATACAAAATATCTCTTAATTATATTGTCTGCCAGATTTGTATACGGTGTATGAGGGAATTCTTCACACATCATCCATATACTCGTATGTACAACCTAATATACGTGTTCGCTAAAACGTAGTATTATTATTATGAAATGTTTATACGTAAATACGTAAATATATCAGAATGTATGTATCCCTTTGTCATGTAATTTCTGAAGAAATTTTCTGATTAATATTTACAAAGCTGTCACCATTGTCCCGAAAAATAAAAATTTACACAATATACACAGCACATACGAGTATGCAATAAATTTCAATTTTCACAAGTAGCAATTTTTCACAATTTCCAAGGAGAATAACTTAAATGGTAAATTACAAATGAAAAATATTTTCCTTCAATTTATTTATTAAATTAACTCAATAAGTGTTGAGTATTCCAATTCGATATGCGCAACATAAAACTTCGTTTTACTTAAGACCTTTTCACTTCACAAAATAGTTAAAAGGAAATTTCTATCTATATGAAAGGCCAAGCTTCTGGGCCTTGTATTTGTGCTTCCCCCATACTACCACTGCTAAACACATACTGCACATATAATTAAGGCCTTTGAGATGACAATGTCTTAGTGGTGGTGATGGACTTGTGCATAACCTATAGTGACACTAATGATTATCCTTAAGATTCATTTGCTTTTGAAGGACCAAAGAAAAGTACAAAATAAACACGACCTTAACGACTTGACCACAAATTTGCAGTGTGTGCGGTTGCAATTGACAAACAAAATGGCAGAATGGGGCCCAGTTAAGGTTAAAGGATGGCTGAGGAGAAGGACCACAGAATGCCACCCGACTTCTCCCATCTCAACCCAATGGGCGACAGCGAAATGTTTGTGGCTTTCACACATTTGTTCATGACTGACAAAGTGCAGCCATAAAATGCGCAAATGAATCCATAAAAATTTTTTAAATAGTTTGTAACCGTCATTCAGACAGACACCCACTCACGCCATCGAAAATAGGATTAAATGTATTGGTCCTTAAAATAGACTAGAACGTGTTCCGTGAATGAAAGTGTTTAAAGAGCACACAAATCCTTTAATGAGGGAGGGGAAACATTTAGATTATACTCGTAGGAGGTGCCCCCGATGGGATTTATTTTGGATTTTGAATTGGGGTAAAGAATGACCTACGTGAATTTTTATTCCCTTTTCGTGTCGGCACACGTAATGGTGTGACCATCTTTTGTTCATTTTTATGGCGTCGTGGGTGGCCGCCGGCGTTTACATGTGAGCCAAAATTTGAAATGCTTTGTTTGAAATTTTAAACCCATATAATTCATTTAAAACTTTGGCAGGTCATAAAGGAAAGGGTATTCAAATGTATACACTCAGAAAAAATGCTTAGAAGTTTTACATATACCACATAATTGTAAAGTGCCAATTTACGCGGAATGCCGCGCGTCGTGTCATAACAGTTGTAATTTGTCCAATATCTCCGACCCGCCGCTTGATTTGGTATTGCCATATTAAATTATTCTCAATCTGACACACATTCTTGTTCATACTTTATTGACAGCAACTACATGTTTTTTTTACTGGCAATGCTGATGACGCGTTCATTAGCCCTTCCCATATGCGAGAAGTGGCGCGGTGCGGCGTCAGCATTGCCAGTATATACAAATTTTGTTGTTTTCAAAAAACAGCTGAAGAAAAACATACCGCGCTGGCCCATCACCACAAGGCTGCTACTTACATACGAGTACGAGCGTATGGCGTCCGCCAAACTCATTATCGAATTTAGGCTTAATAATATCGAAAGATCCACATTTGACAGAACCTAGAGGCGCGAGAGAGAGAAAGAGAACCAATATTCATTTGGAAATGACGAGACGCTTCAATCGCGTCATTTTGACGAAATGTGAAAAGTACAGATACAAACAATTTAAAATGTTTACCTTTTGTTGAACATAATAAGAAAACAGCATTCAACGTATTTCCAAACTTCTGCAGATTAAATTTGCCCAGAAATCAAAAAATATGACTTTAAATACATACAGAAAATCACAAGTCCGACAAAATAGTTAATAATACGCCACCTACTCCAAAAATAACGAAAGGGGGGCGAAATAACAATTGCAATGCCCTTTATGGGGCATTGTAAATGTTCATAAAAATTATAATTATGTATTTGTATAATAAAGTTTTTCGGGTAGAAATTAACTCACATTACCAAATTTTAGACCATTTCGTTGAAATTTTTGGTTGTTCTTGCGTTAAGAAGTGTCGAAAAGTGAACCTTTGACTACCGTTGTTCATGTGAAATGTGCCGGTTATAAATAAATTACCAATTTCCAGCCCGATCAGTATAGATCAGAATATGTGGCCTCTATTATTGATGTAACGAAAGTGAATGCGAAAGCGAATATTGAAATATATTTCTTGCGAATGCGAAAGCGAATCGTGAAATATGCATTTTTGCGAAAGCAAATGTGAATAATAGTTTGACCCTTTAGTACCAACAAAATTAAGGAACTAAATTGATACTTTTCCAGGATATTCAATTATTAAGAATTTTTTCCATATTTTTACCTCCTGTTACCACAAGGACAAGCTTATTTTTATTTTCAACTGTTTTGAAGAGAAGTGGAAGAGGTTTTCATTGGTATTAATATCTTCAAAATGTGTGAAGCGAATATGAAGATATAACACTTTTAACAAATGGAAGCGAATACTGAAATATATTTTTGCGAAAGCGAATAATCCAAAGATGGTTTTTGCAAAAACGAATGCGAATGCTAAAATGATGCCAATAATTCGCGTTCGCATATGCGAATATTCGTTACATCCCTGGTCTATGGCGTTAAGAAGTCAAATCGGAGAGATGCTATATATGGGGACTATATGGAGAAATGAACCGATATTGACCAATTCCAACATACCTGTAGATATAAGAAGTATATATACCAAATTTCAGCCACCTAGATAAATATAAATAAATATTAGGTTTTACAAACGGAGTGACAAAATGAATATACCCCCTATGGTAAAAGGTATAAAAAATGCACGTAGTATCGATTTCTGTATGATTGTATTTGAAAACAATTATTAGATATTTATACCCTACACCTCACTGTGGATGTTACATTTGTTTGTAACACCCAAAAGGTGAAGAGATCCCCATCGTTTATTATACCAATCGATTTGGAATCACTTCCAGAGTCGATTTAACCATGTCCGCCTGTCCGTCTGTCTGTTGTAATGAAAGTGCAGGTCGAATTTATGGACCGATTATAATGAAATTTAGAACAGTTCTTCATTCTTGGCCCTATTTATATTCTGATCCCTATTAAAACTGGTGAAAATCGGTTCGGACTAATATATAGGCCCCATATATATTTACCTCGGAGTTGACATCTAAGCACTATAGAAAATTTGGCATAAAGGAGTTCATTGGTTCAAGAATGAACACAGTCAAATTTGAAAGAAATCGGTTCAGATTTAGATACTGCCTCCATATATACATTCCTTCAACGTAGTCCAAATCCTTTCTTTTACATCCGATCTTTATAAACTTTGGCAGAGAGGAGTTTCTTGGCACAGGAACGAAGACTACTTTGATAAAAATCTGTTGATATTTATTTATAGTTCCCCAGCCCTTAGCAGCAATCGGCTTTCTTCCAAATTCTGCAAATGTGTTTAAGTTTGGCCGATGGAAATCTATTTTGGTTATACGTCGGTTCGGGTCGAATCAAGTCGATGAAATTGACGGTATAAAAAATTATAGATGGCGGTTTAAATTGGCAGCTATCGCATCGACTACTTTCTCTTTTTATACTCATAAACGTCAAATCAAAGTCTTGTATTAATTCTTCAGAAGATCAGGGATATTAACTTTCCAAAGAGAAAATGAACTTTTGTCCAGAATGCCCAGAAAAGCTTAAGAAAATCCACACAATGATATTAGATGATCGTCAGCTGAAGGTGCGTGAGCTAGCTGAAATGGTAGGTATTTCAAAGGTGCTATACGTCACATATTGACCGAATCTTTTAAGATGAGAAAGCTGTGCCGTCGATTCATAACCATGGATGAGACATGGATCCCACCACTTTACACCTGAGACATAGCGTCGGCTTAATGCTATTTTGTTCCATACGCCATTTTGTATGAACGGAGAAAAACGCAATTTATTGTTTGAGTAAAAACGGGACTGAAGAGTTACACACTTTTTATTTCATAGGGTTCCCAACAGTGTTTGTATGATTCTCATGCATTGCTATGCTATTACATCCAAAAATAAGCAAGTTATAACCACTTTTGTACTTGGCATTTTGGTCCATATCCACTTTTGTTTTAATATTTTTTCGTATTTGTATTACATGGACCACAAAAAGGGTCGATATGGAAGGACACTAATTTACATATTGTGATCGAAAGAACTTAAAATACTGAGTGAAAAATATAGAGCGATAGAAAAATTGATACATAGAACAAAAATATCGAAATTATTTCCCGTTATTCAGAGTAAAACAAATTTACCCTACCAATATCTCGAAAACTAGGTGAGATAGGAAAAAAATGATTGCAGATTCTGAAAGAGCATGCTTGGAACCTATAGTATCAACTCCTAACTCAAAAAACACAAAAATGGCGTATGGACCAAAATAGCATTAAGCCGACGATAGGAACAGTCAAAGCAGTGAAATGGAATGGGAGAATCGTGTCCAAAGAAGGCTATGGCTGTTCGGTCAGAATATTTAATATCAACCTATGTAGTTTATTTTTTGCTAAACTGCTTATAAGCAGTTACAAATAGGTAAAATAAGATTTCGCTACCATTTTTTCTTTTAAAAATATCTGGACAACGTTTACTTTCAACAAGACGGCGCTACGTGCCACTAAAGCAACGAAACCATTGCTCTGTTACGGGAAAAGTTTCCGGACCGTGTTATCTCTCTAAGAGGTGATCACAATTGGCCGCCGAGATCTTGTGATTTAACACTTTGCGACATCTTCCTTTGGGGCCACGTGAAAGATAAGGTCTACGCCAACAGCCCAGCGTCGATTCAAGACCTCAAAGATAGAATTCATAAGGCTATCGAGGATATAGGGCAACCACTTTGCGATTTGGTTATGGAAAATTTCATGAAAAGGTCATGGTTCTATTTCTACAAAGGTAAAAAAATTTTCAATAAATATTTCGGATTGTGCCCTCTTAAAAACAAAGTAAACTTTGCAAAAATCGGTTCAGTCGTTGGAGAGCAATTACAAATTTCGTAAAATACAAAAACTAATTTTTTCAAAAATTAAAATGCCCATAACATTTTTCGAAAAAAAAATTTAAAAAAAAAATGATGGCGATATCTTATTTGTAACTGCTTATAAATATTTTAGCAAAAATAAGCTACATAGGTCGATATTAAATATTCTGACCCAGTTCCATCCGTTTATACCCTACACCACACTGTGGTACAGGGTATTATAAGTTTGTTTCACGGCAGATGTTTGTAACACCTGAAAATATCACAGCTAGACCCACCTTAAAGTATACCGATCGACTCAGAATCACTAGCTGAGTCGATTTAACGATGTCTGTCCGTCCGTCCGTCCGTCCGTCTGTCCATGTAAAGTTGTTCGTCGACTACAGGTCGCAATTTCACACCGATCGTTCTGAAATTTTGCAGTTTAGAGTATTTCGCGGCTGTTAAGATCGCTATTGAATTTGGTTGAAATCGGTTCAGATTTAGATATAGCTCTCATATATATCTTTCGTCCGATTTGGCCCTTTAATCCTATAGAAGCTGTATTTTACATCCAATCGTTTTGAAATTTTGAATGGTAGAGTTTCTTGATCCATGAACCAACATTGCCGAATTTGAAGAAAATCGGTTAAGATTAAGCTATAGCTCCCATATATATGTTTCGTCCGATTTTGCTCTTTAGTCCTGTAGAAGCTGTATTTTACATCCAATCATTTTGAAATTTAGAATGGTAGAGTTTCTTGATCCATGAACCAACATTGCCGAATTTGAAGAAAATCGGTTAAGATTTAGCTATAGCTCCCATATATATGTTTCGTCCGATTTGGCCCTTTAGTCCTATAGAAGCTGTATTTTACATCCAATCATTTTGAAATTGAGAATGGTAGAGTTTCTTGATCCACGAACCAACACTACCGAATTTGAAGAAAATCGGTTAAGATTTAGCTATAGCTCCCATATATATGTTTCGTCCGATTTGGCCATTTAGTCCTATAAAAGCTGTATTTTACATCCAATCGTTTTGCAATTTAGAATGGCAGAGTTTCTTGATTCATGAACCAACATTGCCGAATTTGAAGAAAATTGGTTAAGATTTAGCTATATCTCCCATATATATGTTTCGTCCGATTTTGCTCTTTAGTCCTGAAGAAGCTGTATTTTAAATCCAATCATTTTGAAATTTAGAATGGTAGAGTTTCTTGATCCATGAACCAACATTGCCGAATTTGAAGAAAATCGGTTAAGATTTAGCTATAGCTCCCATATATATGTTTCGTCCGATTTGGCCCTTTAGTCCTATAGAAGCTGTATTTTACATCCAATCATTTTGAAATTGAGAATGGTAGAGTTTCTTGATCCACGAACCAACACTACCGAATTTGAAGAAAATCGGTTAAGATTTAGCTATAGCTCCCATATATATGTTTCGTCCGATTTGGCCATTTAGTCCTATAAAAGCTGTATTTTACATCCAATCGTTTTGAAATTTAGAATGGCAGAGTTTCTTGATTCATGAACCAACATTGCCGAATTTGAAGAAAATTGGTTAAGATTTAGCTATAGCTCCCATATATATGTTTCGTCCGATTTTGCTCTTTAGTCCTGAAGAAGCTGTATTTTAAATCAAATCATTTTGAAATTTAGAATGGTAGAGTTTCTTGATCCATGAACCAACATTGCCGAATTTGAAGAAAATCGGTTAAGATTTAGCCATAGCTCCCATATATATGTTTCGTCCGATTTGGCCCTTTAGTTCTATAGAAGCTGTATTTTACATCCAATCGTTTTGAAATTTAGAATTGTAGAGTTTCTTGATCCATGGACCAACATTGCCGAATTTGAAGAAAATCGGTTAAGATTTAGCTATAGCTCCCATATACATGTTTCGTCCGATTTGGCCCTTTAGTCCTGTAGAAGCTGTATTTTACATCCAATCATTTTGAAATTTAGAATGGTAGAGCTTCTTGATCCATGAACCAACACTACCGAATTTGAAGAAAATCGGTTAAGATTTAGCTATAGCTCCCATATATATGTTTCGTCCGATTTGGCCCTTTAGTCCTATAAAAGCTGTATTTTACATCCAATCGTTTTGAAATTTAGAATGGTAGAGTTTCTTAATCCATGAACCAACACTACCGAATTTGAAGAAAATCGGTTAAGATTTAGCTATAGCTCCCATATATATGTTTCGTCCGATTTGGCCCTTTAGTTCTATAGAAGCTATATTTTACATCCAATCGTTTTTAAATTTAGAATGGTAGAGTTTCTTGATTCATGAACCAACATTGCCGAATTTGAAGAAAATCGGTAAAGATTTAGCTATAGCTCCCATATATATGTTTCATCCGATTGGCCCTTTAGATCCAATCGTTTTTATACCCTACACCACACTGTGGTACAGGGTATTATTTAAGTATAAAATGTCCCAAAAGTAAATTTATTTAAACAATTTATACATGAATTACAAAATTTATATATCAGAGTTATTCAATATTACGAGAGTGGTGTAGGGTATTATATAGTCGGCACCGCCAGACTTTAGCCTTTCCTTACTGGTTTATTGGGATGCGCTTGTCTTAATTGTTCCTGATTATCTCCAAAAACGAAAAACAATCAACGGCCAGTATTATGCTAACTTATTGCAGCGCTTAAGGGATGAAATGGGGGTAAAATGCCGCATTTGGCGAAAAAGAAAGTGTTGTTTCAATAAGACAATGCACCAGATCACACTTCCAATATTGCGATGGTCAAAATTAAAGAACTAAAGGTCGAATTGTTTCATCGCGCACCTTATTTGCTAGAATAATACTTCGGATTATTTTAAATTTCCAAAAATGAAATGGCTCTGTGGTAAAATATTTGCAAAAATGAAGAGGTGTGTGGGTTATGGCTGTTTTAAGGAGTAGGCAGTTTTTTCCATGAACAATATATCGAAGCTATTTAATATCGCTTGGAAAAGTGTATCGTGCTAAAAAGAGCTTGTGATGACTCTTTGTGTTTTCTTTGTTAGGTCGGCTAATTTTGGAACCGCCCTCGTATATATCGTATGAAAATTTTCTCATCACATTAGTTAATTAATCTCATTAAAACAATAAATTTCGATCAAATCTATTAGCTTTATTTGTTAATCCTTATAAACCTCGCCTAAAAACGCACGAAAGATTTTACAAATAAATATGTTGATTTGATTTGCTAAGTGGATACAACTTTATTATTTTTCTTCCAATTTTTTTGTAAGCTGATTTTGTGAATACGCTAAAAAGTTGTTGTCAACTTAAAAATATGTTAACGCATATATTAAATTATTTTTTTTTAATTTTCCCTAAAATAGATCACATAAATTTTTTTCTGAGTGTATGAATGCGACCTCCAAACAAATGGTGTTACCATAAATTTGTCCTAAAAGCATTCCATGATTTATATTGGAAACATAATGCTGTGAGCCTGTGGACTATGGTGCAAAATAATTTATAGCGGATGCCCCAAAAATGCAATTAGACATTATTCATGTGGAATCCTTAAAATCCTTAAGGCAATTAAGAACATAAACAAAGTCATACCGAATGTTTGACACGTTAAATATTTGTGACATCGAAAACATTTGCCTATTTCTTTTAGATTTAATTTTATGTACGAGTATATATTACTTTATCAATGCCACTAAAGAGTCAGAAAGTAAACACTGCGGTAACTCTGCTTTACGTGGTAGCAGGGGAGTAAGCGATAATAAGAAAATTAATTTTCAACTGAAATTCAGTCACCACCAATATTGATGGTAATAAAGGTATTTAAAATCTCTGCTCAGCTACAAGAGGACATGTAGTCATCACGCAAGGAATTTAAAATTTATTTCATACAAATAAGTATGTACACATTCAACACAACACTCGATTAAGGCTAAAGGCGGGGTTAGGCAAACTTAACCGTAACTGAACTTTAGCGTAACGTTGCCCGCTGGAGCAATTACTCAAAACTTGGAAAACGTGACATATGTCTCAGACATTCACAACCAAAATTGTAAATATTTATTTTATTTTCATTCCATTTCAAAAGTTTCGCATAAATGTCTTCCTTTTTTCGTTGTTTTTCTGATTTTGTTTGCAAATGCACGTAAACGTACCGCCTAAATAAAATTTCAGCAGATTCAGACGTCCGTTTACGTTTCGTTTTCGTTGGCTAATCGTTTACACTGTTTTCCATATGTAAGATCGAATCAGCTGATTTGTTACGCTACGAGGGCGTTACGGTTACGTCTGCCTAACTCAGCCTTAAACCGGGTAATCAAATACAAAATCAAAGATTGTATAGCATGTTGAGAAATAATTTATCATGTAGCTCTCTTTTGTTTGCATCACTGCTGAAAAGTGGACATACGTTTTTTATGAACAAGTGCTTCTATGTTGATCGAGCCTATGAGCCTGTAATATACGTGTCATTGGATATAATAAAAATTTAAAAAGTTATGATTTCTCGCGAAACTGTTTTCAACGGAGAATTCTATACAAAAATGTTTAACTTGGGAATATCGGTATAGCGTTTTTCTACTGAGACAATATGCACATAAAGGTATATTCTCTTAATTGTTACTCGGTGTATAAAATAATAAATAAATGTTTATTTATATTTTTTTCCTTTCGAAGTTATCAAAAAGTAATTGAATAAATCAAAAAGGACAAATATAGTCATTACACATTTTGCAATTTTGTTTTGTCCTTCAACGATGACCCCATTCATTTGGTGAGAGAACATCAACTGTCCTCTAAATTGGGCTGAGTTTGGCCATTCTGCCGATTGGCAGCCGATTGCAATGGTAGTCCTTGCCAAATTGCGATGTTGCATCATCAACTGGGTCAACACAAATTAAAAACTGGGTCATGATGATTCTCTTTGTTGGATTAATGTTAACAAATTTCCAAAAGCTTTATTCCATTCAATAATTGCACAATATTATTCACATGGGAGGCTAAATCTAGAGTAATCCAATTAGCAAATAATGTTAGAATGACTACATTTCATAATCAGGGTTTTTTTATTTGAAAGCAAATATTTATAAAATTTGATGGGAAATGTAATTTAAAGAATTACATATTTTTTCTTTTTTTGCATGCACTTTG
This sequence comes from Eudasyphora cyanicolor, assembly GCA_963930755.1. Lineage (NCBI taxonomy): Eukaryota > Metazoa > Arthropoda > Insecta > Diptera > Muscidae > Eudasyphora > Eudasyphora cyanicolor. The sequence goes on from OZ005734.1 coordinate 97,603,265, forward strand.
GCTCTAAACTGAGTTAAATATTTTCAGGTATTTAGATTTTTAAACAAATATGAAATGTCCATTGCCTTTTTCAAACGGTATGTAATCGTTGTAATGTGAACTGGAGCAATGTGATCTTACACAGAAAAAAAATTTGTCTTAAAATTAATGATATGCGCCAAAGACGCCCTTAATCGTTGAAATAAGTACGTTTTGTACTTAAAATTAAGAAAATGTGCTAAATGTTAATTAAATTATCTATATTTTAAGTACAAAATGTTATTAGTTCAATGATGAAGGATTTCTGACTGCTTTTTACACCAAATACGGAAATTTTATTTGTTCACGTATTCATTCAAGCAGAAATGAGAACACAATTTTCCGATAACAAAGTGGATCTCATTATTTTGGTTAAACTCACTTTCAAGAACTAAAGCCACATGATCATTTGAAACGCCGAAACTTCTCCGATTGGGCTCTGGCAAAGCTAATGTTATGTCCTTAATGGAAAAACCGATATATATATATATACATATATATATTAGGGCGGGTCGACTTAAAAATCGCCCATTGCTCAGTGAAAATCGTATTTTAGGGATCAAAATAAGAAACTTTGCCGAAGGAACCATACCTCTAAAACGAATTCTGATGTCCCGGAAAAAATCCCACTTTGACCCATTTAGAGTGCTCCCATCGAGTCCAAATGTATGACTGACCCCCACTCAGTGAAAATCGTATTCTAGGGATCAAAATAAGAAACTTTGCCGAAGGAACCATATAAAAATCCCACTTTGACCCATTTAGAGTGCTCCAATCTAGTCCAAATGTATGGAACCCCAGGGGGGTCCCGGGGGTGTGCCACTGGCATGGGTGGGTCGGGCCTCCAATCATACATTTTGGACTCGATTGGAGCCCTCTAAATGGGTCAAAGTGGGATTTTTCAAAATTTGCCCCTACCCAAAAGTTCGACCCAAATTCCGGGACATCAGAATTCGTTTTAGAGGTATGGTTCCTTCGGCAAAGTTTCTTATTTTTATCCCTAGAATACGATTTTCACTGAGCAATGGCGACTTTTTTTGCCTCCCCACAAATCGACCCGGCCTAATATATACATATTAGGGCGGGTCAATTTGTATGGAGTCGAAAAAAGTATAAGTGCGCAAAGTTATTCTTGTTCTCTGGGTCATTTCAAGTAATTTTTCTCAAGAAACCATAGATCAAAAATCAATTTCGAATAGAGACAGAACGTGTTTTTCCTCTACAAAAAATTTTTAAATGGAGGGTTTTGGGGTCAAGGAACTTTTTTTGACATTTATTTTTGAGTGCCGCCAGAGGACGCTGTCGTAGATTTTTGGGATTTTATCGAGTTTTTTGGGTAAATTTTTCGATTGAATTACACAGTGCGACAGTCCGAATACATATGTTGTTTATTTAAAGATGTTGGAATATATTATTAATTGTTATATACACGCATTTTTTTAATTTTTTTCGACATTTTCGTTAAGCCCTATTTTCAATAGGAATCGTATCCAGTCTAAGTATCATCGGTTACTCCTTTCGAAAGTTATCGTGCGCACCAGCCAGTAGACCACAGAGAGACAGACTGACAGACGGACGGAAATTGCTCAAATGACTTAAAATGACCCAAAACGGATATCCGCCGAACATACATAGGGCCTTAGGCCACTCCTTAGATGTGTTACACTTTTGGCTCGTAGCAAATGATATAAACCCTCCTCTCTAAGGTGAGGGGATAAAAATGTATGGCATGAGCCACCCGATATGCCGACATCCTCATCTATTTTCATCGGTTTTTGATGCGATCTCGAGCTTTATTGAAGAGCTTTACCACTTCATTTTTCTGACTCAGAGTACAATCACCGTATGCCACTCTCAACATTTCAAGTGCTTTTGAGCACTTAATTCCATTTTTACACAAAATCTGATACAAATTCGTTGATCCAATTTTCCACAGCAGAAAATCACTGAACCAGTATAACACGTCTAACTGTTATGTCTCTCACAAACAAACTCAACTAAGAACATATGTTCGAGACAAGTGTGCCAACATAAAAGCAGTAAGGAAAGACAGAAAGTCGGGCGGGGGCGTCTATATAATACCCTACACCTCACTAACAATTTGGCAGTGTTCATACATGTAATAAAAAACTCTCTCCGCCGCATTTCGTACTGATCGGCTATAAAACACGGTTTCTACAGCGTTTATATGTCAAATCGGGTGAAACATACATATGGGGGCCATATCTAAATCTGGACTGAATTTCCGCGAATTTGGTAGTTTTCATTCATGTAATAAGAAAACTCTCTCTGCCAAATTTCGTACTTATCGGGTATAAGATACGTTTTCTGTCAAATCGGGTGAAACACATTTTGGGGCTATATCTAAATCTGAAAGGATCTTCCCCGAATTTGGTAGTGTTCATTCATGTAATAAGAAAATTCTATACATGGACAAACAGACGGACAGACAGACATGGCTAAATCGACTCAAAAAGTGATTCTATGTCGATCGGTATAATAAACTATGGTGCTATTTCTTCTCTTTTTGGGCGTTACAAACAAATGCACAGTCATAGTACCCTGTGCCACAGTGTGGTGTAGGGTATAAAAACGCTAATCACATGCACGTAGCCCGAGAAATTCCAAAATTCACTTTTTCTATTGAACAGACCCCTTATATTAAAAATATCATTGATTGTCCTGCCTGTACACCATATTCAAATGCACGCAAAGAAAAAATTAGTTGCTGCGAAACGAAATATTTGACAACTACAATTCTTGTTTACGACGACTGAAATTTGTTTTGGTCAGAATAAACAATTGTTTACACAAAATAGGTTTCTGTCGCAACAAACGAAATTGCAGTTCCTGCAAAAGGAGAATTGTAGTTGTCTAAAATTTCGTTTCGCAAAAACGAATTCCTCTCTTTGAGTGTGTTCAGGATCCGCTTAGAATTTATATATTTTTCACAAAATTTTAGGTGTCTGTCATTGATGTGTAGAATGAAAATTAAAGTTGCAGATTAATCGGATGACGATGGACGAATCAAAACAAAAGTGTAAGCAATTCATTGAGTGAAATAAGACCCTAAGTATGTTCGGCGGAAATCTGTTTAGGTACTTTTTATGTCATATGAAATATGTTCCCGCAGTTCAAATCTGGTATAATATCATCTAAAAATTTGCATCTTTCCCATTTTTTCTGGCATTTCGCATACAAGTAAAAATTTCATATAATATTTATTTATAATGCTGTGATATCATTCTTTATCTTCTTTTTGATGAATCCCTGTGAGGGGTTCATCTGTTATTGATGTCATATCTTCGGATGCATTGGTGTTGTTTTTTAGCTGCGGTCCACTTGTTTTTACATTTTTTTTTTTAATTTTTTTTTTAAAAAAATGTATGCCCATTTCAATTTTTGAAAAAATTAAAAAAAATGTGTTTTTGTGATTTACGAAATTTGTAATTTACTTTGTTTTAAAGAAAATAAAAATATTTTGAAAATAGTAAAATATTTGACTATTGTAACAATGTTTTGTTAATGTATTTGATTAATTATTTGCCATGTACATCAATTATTTTATGCAATAATAAAATATAGTTATTAGTTCTATGTGTTAACAAGATCTTTTATCTAAGTCTAAAATATTACTAAAACGTTAAAGCACGTATACAAGACTTTAAAATTTCGAATAATTTCTGTATAAAAGGAGGCCAAATATTATTAAAAATAATATTTTTTTATACGAACTTTTTTTGTTACATAGCGTTTTGTGAAATGTCACTACATTTCCACTTAAAAGGAAATTCGCTCCGGAAATAAACCTATTTTATGTACACTCTTCTAGACAGTATTATTAAATCAATTGCAATGTTTCAAACTATGATTCTTTTGCATTTGTTTGTTATGGTCTGACTCCGCCCTTCCACATGAGATTCCAACCGTTTAGTTTGTTTTATACAAATTGTGGTCTTTCCTAAGTATACATTGGCGTGTAGTCAGTCATCAGTGTCTCCCCTCCATTTGGCCATAATTCCCAGGCAACACTGGCGGACACTAAGAATGCGGTTGTGTGATGGATGTATTCCTCCTCCTGCCGAAACACTATCATTAGACATTTATTTGAACATGCAAAGCCCACAGACACATTGGAGGCTTTCATTTGAAATGGTTGTAAAGAGAATTTAAATGAATTTGAATTCAACAGCCTTTTAGGTTGAGGTCAATGGCCGAGACAGGGAAATTATAATAGAGCATTTGTTTACAAACAAGGAAATTCGTTGCCAATAATTCTTCAAAGGAAATGCCAAAGGGAAACGTTTAATGTGATCACATTAAAATAATGTAAATATTTTTTACTAGAACGGAGTAGTGTGTGCCTGCATTTCCGAGCAGTTTAGTTTTAAAAATTTCAATTATAAAGACGAAAATGTTTATTATTAACAACATTGATTTTGTATTTCCCCGTGGATAGTTTGCAATCGAAGAACGTTTTAGTTAGCCTTTAGGGTTATACTGAAAATAGTATATTCATTAAAACTGATAAACATTCTTCTCGTTATCAGAAATTTCCTTAATATAGAGATCAGAAAGTTGTTGGAGAAAAAAAAAACAAAATCCGGTGTCATCGGTCCATATTTATTTGAGAACGGCGTTGTCCAGTCCGCAGTGCGCTATATGCCGATGATTACCAAGTTATATTGGCCATTCTGCACTAGCGACGACATGGTCATCTCATGTGGATGTGAACTGGCCAACGAGATCTTGGGATTTGACCACGTCAGATTTTCTTTATTGATATTTTCTTAAGTCGCAAGGCTATGCGAATCAGCCACAAACCACAGCGTTCCTCAGGGCCAACATAATCCATGCCATCGACCTGATTTAGGCGTCAGAGTCATGGAAAACGCCCCACCCAATAAAGCCATGGTGGTTATTTGCTCGATGTTTTATTCCACACAAAATACCATCTATAGGCCTTTAAAACAAAACATATAAATTTCCATGTTCCCACACACACATTTTGTTTCATTTCAATTTAAAGCTAGAAATTGCTTAATGCAATACCCTTTAATAGATATCATATATTTGGAGTGCATACTTAATATATGTACGTTTGTTGAAGAATATGTTAATCATTTTTGGGCTATAGTTTCTTTTGCGAGTTGATATTGGATAATTCTCAAGGGAGGTAATGTTGAAGAAAAATAATGCAGAAGAACCTTTCACCCCCGGCATTTTGACCAGCTCATAGGAAAAGTAATCCAGAACGAGGAATGGCACGAAGAGGTGATTTTTATCGAAACCGATGTTGCATATGTTCAGAGGATTAGCAATATATGGTGAATTTTCTAAGCATTCCCGAATTTGAACTGTCCCAGAAGATGGACGGTATTTAATTCCGATAATAATTTCCTATTACACAGCAGCTATTTACATACAGAGTTTAATTTAAACATGTTTAGCTACAGCCAGTGGTTGATAGATTGGATCCCTACCCACAAAAATGTCGATAAATTAAAGTTAATTATGAGCCATTTACGGTAATAATTAGGCTGGAAATATATCATTCACGGAGAACAAGTGGATTACACAGTGCGACAAAATAAACTCAAGTTGGGAAGCAAATGCGACGATACTATTTTTCCTGAAGGTCTTACCGAGTAAAACAAGAATCTTTTTTTGGAATTCCCCGGACAAACCCAACATCCGGATTAACGGGTAAAAAACCGATATTCTTGCCTTTTTTGCCTTGAACAACTATATCTTTTTTAATTACTAACCGATTTTCAATCTCTAAAGTAATTTGGAAAGAAGAAATTTAGACCTTTCGATATGTATTTCGTTTATTTAAAGATGTAGGAATATATGTTTATTTGTTCTACAACACTTTTTTCGTAATTTTCTAGTTTAGGCGTCGTTTTTACCTATTATTTTGTGAGATAAGCGCACAATTAATTGATTTAAATATATAGTTAATTTTATAAAGAACAAAGTGCAACCATTCTCTTAAAAATCCGTTTGCAATTGACTGAATTATAAAAGTTTCATTAAAACTAAATGTGTTCATAAATAGTTTTGACCATTCAACTCAAAAATGTTTGCTTCAGTGTTCTCTTTTTAATACGTCATCATCGTCAAAACTACTATTTATGTACAAATCTAGTTTTAATGAAACTTTAATAACTCAGTCAATTGCAAACGGATTTTTAAGAGAATCGTTGCATTTTGTTCCTTATAAAATCTATATTTAAATCAATTAATCGTGCGGCTATCTCACAAAATAATTGGTAAAAACATTGCCTAAACTAGAAAATGAAGAAAAAATTACAAAAATGTGTTTGTAGGACAAATAAAGATTAGAGATTGATAATTAACAACACTATGCAACAAATGAACACTTTTTGAAAAATACACTGACTTAACAGTATAGGTTAGATTCTACTATCAAAGGGTAGTATAGCATTATAGCCACGCCCCTTTTGGTACCTCTAAACAAAATGTCAAACATTAACTATATGAAAAATGATTATTTGAGTTTTCATTACTTTACAATCTAGATCACAATTTATGCAGTTATCTATAGATTTCTTTCAAATAAGCAGTGTTTTCTTTCAGAAAATGGAACAATTTTTTTTATGGCTTTCTTCTTTCCGGCCGAAAACGATTTAAAAAACAAATTTTTGCTAATTGTTTTACCTACATTTACTGAACCACTGTCCGACATGTGAAAGTAATATTCCCAACATTTGTAACCCCTATACTTTTCCAGTATGGTCCAAATACTAAAAGAATCTCCATGATAATTGGAATTTTATAATAAAGTTTTTTTAAAAAAAAAAACTTGGTTTCATAAGGTAGTATTATACTACACAAAAATAAATGTGTTTAGGTCTCGGACACAAACAAAATGTTGTTCCATACTTCTACAAAATTCTCTATAATTCAGTTTTCTTAAATGTACTTACATTTCAGAAATTTGAAAGGATCGGAACATTGGTTTCACACAAAAGTTAAACAAGTAAAAGCGTTAAGTTCGGCGATGCCGAATCTTATATACCCTCCACCATGGATTGCATTAAATTTTATTACTGGAAATATCTTAGGATATGGAGCTAATCATGAATCGATCCTTTTTGTGTCAGTTAATTATTAAAAAACGAACGCTGCAATTTTTAAACCTCAAATATGTGGTATCTATGGCTCAAAAACGATATTTCGGAGCGACCTCTATAGGGGAGCTATATCTAGACTTTGACCGACATGGTCCATTTGCAATCCCAAACAACCTGCAACTATAAAAAATATTTCTAACAAATTTGATCAACCTAGCTCTATTATTACGGACTGTAGCGTGATTACAACAGACGGACGGAAGGATTATTGGAAATACAGAAAGATTTGTCAAATTTTAATTTTAGGCAAAAAAATAATCATCCATAATTAATAATAAATTAAAAGCAGTAATAGAAAAAATAAATTATTTAATATTATTCTTTACATTGAATTATATAAATATTTACTATATTCGTAGAAAATTTTAATGAAAGTAGTGTTAAGAACTGCCGGGGGAATGACTTTTGAACACTTTGGTATAAAATTTTTTGCATAAAAACTAAATTAACAATAAATATTTTAGTGACCGCAAGGTACCTAAAGTTTGGTAATAAAGTAAACCAAAATTGGAATATATTTTACTTTTCGTAATTTAAATACTCAAGGACTGCAAACAAGGCCGTAATCACAGAATCACCCATATGGGGACTACATCTTAACAGATTTTCACAATTTTAGTAGAGTTCATCTAAGTACCAAGAAACACAAGTGTGCCTAATTTCATAATGGTTAAAGAAGAAATATCCCGAGAATTTATAACATGTTCAATAGGGTTCTTCCTTGGGCCATAAGAAACAAGTGTGCCAGTTTTCAATGCGATCGTATGTACAATAAATACGGCCTGTACTTTGATTACAAAAATACATGGACAGACAGACGGTATAATCTCATTTCCTTTAGGGTGTTACAAACAAATTCACAAATTTAACATATCATGTCCCACAGTGTGGTACTCATATCAATATTCAAACATCTTGTGCCTATTATGCTTGCGGTGTAAGTAGGTTTAAAGTGACTTACTGAATAAAATCACGTACCATGCAGTTGCTCCGAAGCGCTTAAACGGTACACTCGTCCAAGTGAGCTGTTAACTGAAAATAGCTCTTTGGATTTTTTTATTTTATTTTATATTTTTTGGATAATTTTGCACATATATTTTTGACGATGTTTCGTAGAACTGTTTTAAAAAATAATTCTAAGGCTGAATAATAACACTATGCAACAAATTAACACTTTTTGAAACATACACGGACTTGACAGCATAGGTTTAGGTTAGGATGGCAGCCGTATTTTTTACCAGCTCACATAGACCAATTTAGGTCCCTAGTGTTACCACCGGCTGAAATGCCCCTCATCGAAACCAACCTGTTTGGTATACAAATTTATCGATAGTACGAATATCGGTACCGGAAAGATCTGTTAGACTGCTCCACAGCGTTTATCTCCACAGCTTCTGCAGAAGTCATTGGAGTCAATACCCAATCTTCTGGCGTATTCGCCGATCAAGCAGTGTCCTGTCAGAACTAACATTAACGTTGACAATCTGTTCCTCTCTAGTTCGAGGAAATATTTTGACCTTCTCAGGTCATACCTTGGCCAGATTTGTCTAGCTACACTGCAGGAGCCAATTACTGTTCATTTTTCATTGGACTGCCTGATTGCCTCTTGCCTAAGCCAAAGCTTGCACGTGGATAGTGGCGCACCAATATATGCTAATTCTTCGACTAATTGTAATGTCGTCCCTTTCCTAGCAAGTTCATCAGCTTTGCAGTGCCTCGGGATATCCCTATGCGCAGGAACCCATATGAGGTGTATATTAAACTGCTCAGCCATCTCGTTAAGAGATCTGCGGCAGTCGAGGGCTGTTTGTGAATTTAATATTGATGGCAGCCTGGCTGTCCGAGTAAATGACAACGCCAGTGTTGGCTACTATGTTGCGACTCAGCCACTTGGCGACTTCTCATATTGCCATTATTTCGGCTTGATAGACACTGCAGTTATTTGGTAGTCTATGAGCTATATCCAAACAATGTTATTCGCAGTGTACTCCGAAGCCAACCTTTTCGTCAAGCTTCGAACCATCCGTATAGAAGTAGAGATGGTTTCAATTAGCTGGTATTCTGCCAACCCATTCATCTCTAGCTGGAATCATAGAGATATAGTTCCTCTCGAAGGTGTACACATTTGGTATACAGTCCACTCGGTCGGTTACCATAGCACTACACTTTGATATCCTCATGCGACCATAGTTCTTATACCTCCACTTTTAAAAGGCTGTATATTCTTAGCGCCGCTCTGGTTGCAACTTTTCTCGCCAGAATATTAATCGACGAGTAGGGCTTGTAAAGACCCAGTCGCTGTAGTCATTAAGGCTCCGCTTGTACTCAGGCATGCAGTTCTCTGAACCTTTGATAGTATGTTGGTGATGGTTTTTCAGCTGCCTTTCACCATACCACAATGCCTTATAACAGTATTGAACGAACTACTGCTATATATATCCAATGGTCGATTTAAGGATAGAAGCCCCAGAAGCCTACAGCCTTTTCGTAGGAATATAAGGCCACGTTGGCCTTCCTTATACGTTCCAATACGTTAAGTCTAAATAACAGTTTTCTACCTAGAATTATTCCTAAAAATTTTGCACTTTCTGAACTAGACTAGATCTGTTCCATTTATCCGAGGTGGAGGGTCCACATGTGTGTGGGACATTATTCATCATAGTAAAGAGAACCAATTCTGTCTTGTTCGGGTTAACGCCCAAACTGCTGCTTCTGGCCCATCTAGCCAACTTGTTCAAAGCCACCTGTAGGATGTCTCTGATGACGTTTTTGAATCTGCCAATTACTGCGATTGCTACGTCGTCCGAATATACCACTACCTTGCAGCCACAACGTTCTACATCTAGCAGGATTTCATTCACCGCTAGGTTCCAAATTAGTGGAGACTGTACTCCTCCTTGTGGGGTCCCTCTGTTTACAAACCTTGTTAGAGTTGTGGACCCCAGACATGCTGTTATGCGTCTTCTGTTGAGCAGACTTTGAATTAGTCTAATCAAACTAGAGTTAACTTTTAGATGTGACAGTGCCGCAATTACCGCATAGGAGTGAATGTTGTTAAAAGCCCCTTCTATGTCAAGAAATGCCACCCAGGAGATTTCCTTGAAATGCAGGGACGATTCGATAGTGCTCACAAGCAGGGCTGATTCTATAGACTTCTCCTTATTGTAAGAATTTTGTTTCCCTGACAGGAGTTTTGTATCCAGGGTTTCCGTAATGAAATAATCTAAAAGTCTTTCTAGACCTTTCAATGGGAAGGAGGTTAGGCTAATTGGTCTGAAGTCTTTTTGCCTAGTGTGCGATATCTTCACCGCTTTGGGTATGAATACCACTTTGGTATCCCTCTATCGATTCGGGATGTATGAAAGCCTGACACAGCCTACATAATTTTTATAGGTTCGATTCTACCACCTAATGGTAGTATAACCCTATACTCGGTTTGACGAAATTGGTAGCCAATTGTTTTTATGGGCCTTAAAAAATTCTGAAAATTAGCGGAACCCTCAAGAAAGGTGTCATCAGCTTTTGGCCAACAGTTAAATCAGACTTGGTGATACCGCTTAACTATGTTTGGCAATAATGTAGCTATGGATATGCTGAAGAAAATTTGATAATTTTTTTTTTTTTGGAAAGTTCTGACATTTAAAAAGGGTGGTTAATTTTTAAGGGCCGATGTTGATTTCGAAAAACACAAATTATTTAGGAAATTATTGTCATTTCTTTTTATTATGATAATATTGGTATGGTTCAATTATGTATGGAACAAAATATCGGCCAAATGGCCGCCGCGACCTCAGCGGCACACCTCCATCAGATGGTCCAAATTTTCGATGACGCTGAGGCATAATTGAGGTTCTATGCCGTTAATGTGCCGAATTAGCTCATCCTTTAGCTCTTGAGTTGTTGCTGGCTTATCGACGTACCCCTTTTCTTTCAAATAACCCCATAGAAGGAAGTCCAACGGTGTCGAATCACATGATCTTGGCGGCCAATTGACATCGCCACGACGTGAGAAAACACGGCCATTGAATTTGTTGCGCAAAAGAGTCATTGTTTAGTTAGCTGTGTGGCAAGTGGCACCGTCCTGTTGAAACCACATATTGTCCATATCCATATCTTCTAATTCGGGCCATAAAAAGTTCGTTATCATCTCACGATAGCGAACACCATTCACAGTAACTGCCTGACCGGCCTCATATCGAAGAAGTATGGCCCGATGACGTCACTAGCCCATAAGCCGCACCAAACGAACTGGGCGAGCATGCACAGGTGTTTTCACATCTCCTACAGACCTGGTTTGCTGAAATTTGCGCACAATTCTCCCGATTGTGGACACATTTGGTCGATTATGCTGATCAAAAAAACATAAAATGCATTTTGATTTGAACGGCCATTTTCTTAAAAGGCTTAAAAAAACTTTAACGCGTTGCTCGATTGTTTATCTTTCCAGCGACCGAGTCTCTACAAGCCCTACTCCATATACTGCCGATTAATATTGTGGCGAGAGAAGTTGCAACCAAAGCGGCAATAAGATTAAACTGCCTATCACTGTGGAGGTACAAGAACTATGGTCACATGAGGATATCAAAGTGTAGTGCTATGGTAACCGACCGAGTGGACTATATACCAACTGTGTACACCTTCGAGAGAAATTACATCACTATGATTCCCACCAGAGACGAATGGGTCGGCAGAATACCAGGTAATAGAAACCATCTCCACTTTTACACGGATGGTTCGAAGCTTGATGAAAAGGTTGGCTTCGGAGTACACTGTGAAGAACTTAGTCTGGATATAGCTCACAGACTACCAGATACCTGCAGTGTCTATCAAGCCGAAATAATGGCAATATGGGAAGTCGCCAAGTGGCTGAGTCGCAACATAGTAACCAACACTGGCGTTGTCATTTACTCGGACAGCCAGGCTGCCATCAATTCTCTGGAGGCAACATCCCTAAATTCACAAACAGCCCTCGACTGCCGCAGATCTCTTAACGAGATGGCTGAGCAGTTTAATATACACCTCATATGGGTGCCTGGGCATAGGGATATCCCGGGGAACTGCAAAGCCGATGAACTTGCTAGGAAAGGGACGACATTACAAATTCTCGAAGAATTTGCATATATTGGTGCGCCACTATCCACGTGCAAGCTTTGGCTTAGGCAAGATGCAATCAGCCAGTCCAACAAAAGATGGACAGAAATCGGCACCTGCAGGGTACCTAGACAAATCTGGCCAAGGTATGACCTGAGAAGGTCAAAATATCTTCTCGCACTAGAGAGGAAACGAGTGTCTACGTTAGTACAGGTTCTGACGGGACACTGCTTGATCGGCGAACACGCCAAAAGATTGGGTATTGACTCCAATGACTTCTGCCGAAGCTGTGGAGATGAGGAAGAAGTGGAGAGCATTGAGCACTTGCTTTGCGACTGTCCCGCTTTGAGTAAACGACGACTGGACATACTGGGCTCGGCCTTTTTAGGCAGCCTAACAGATCTTTCTAGTACTGATATTCGTACTATCGATAAATTTATATATCAAACAGGTTGGTTTCGATGAGGGGCATTTCAGCCCGTGGTAACACTAGGGACCTAAACTGGTCTATGTGAGCTTGTAAAAAAAATACGGCTGCCACCCTAACCTAAACCTAAACCTTATCTTTCCATGATTCCAACATTTTTGGTATATTTCATCCCCGCCCTCCCAATTTTTAAGAGTGTGTTTTTTATAATTTGTTAAAATAGGTCCAAAAATTACCATTATGTGGGGTAGCTAGAGGGTTTATATGTTACACAAAAATATTGGCCTTAAAATTTTCCAAAATATTTTTGTTCTAGAGTTACAAAATAGTGAAATACTAACGCCTAGACACGTTCAGATTGTATTAATATATGTTTTCGGATTTACCGTGGCTACAATTTTGCTAAATATTGTTAGTGAAAAATTAGGAGTCCCTGTAAGTTATGTTAAAAGAGTGAAAAAAAAATATTTTTATCGGTCCATATTTAGATATAGCTCCCATATATAGCATCTGACTTGTTGTGATTCTCATCTACTATATTCTTTGTGTGTTTTCGGTGTTATTTTCTTTAGGTTTGAGTTTATATATTGAGTATATAAGATTCGGCATTAGAGTGATCTAAAAACCGTTTTTTTTTTAAAAAATAAAAACCCGGTGGAGGGTTTATTTAAATTTTACAAAAACCGGTGGACGGCTTTTTTCGACTCTGAAAACCGGGGAAACCGGTGGAATCGGTATTTTTCTGCATAACATAAAAGTATGAACATTGCAGTTTGAATAACATTTTCTTTTTAATAACAAGAAACTTAACACAAAAATAATATACATATGGGGAATTTCATGTCAAGTGAGTCAATTTTTTAAAGCGATGTCTTCTGATCAGGATGAAACTTTCACCAAGTTTAGTCCTGTTTTTATAGTAGTTAGGATATACAATTTCAACGAGATAGGTTAAGGACTGTCCGAGCTGGATGGTGTTGAATATTGACAATTTGGTCAAATGGTCCTTTTTCTCATCCTAATAATTAATTAGCAATTGCATTTAGAAAATTTTGCCCAAGGTGTATCCGATAGCCTTTTCTTCAATCTTTTTAAAAAATTCGCAAACATATTTTTGTTGTTTTTTTTTTGCGAAATTAAAACTTTTTTGACATTTGAAAAATGACTTGAAAAAAAAACCCTTATTTCTCATATTGTTCCCATATTGTTCATAACCGATCAGACTACGATTAAATGATACAAATATAATAAACATGCATTTTTCGAAGTTTTAACTAAAAAAATATTAATTAAACATTTTATTTTTTAGCAATATCTCGTCAGATATCTTTGAAACCGCTGATGCGATGAAGAAATTATATTAGAAGATAAAGGCTACTTAATTTGTGCACATATTTATATCTCTACTTTAGTGAACTTACGTGCATACGTTTGGAAGCGGGAAAAAGGTGTTGCCTTTTCAAATAACTTCTGTGCGTATGAATTAATTATTTTCTTTAAATTTTTGTATAAAATTGATTAATTGCCTCGGATTCTAACAAAGTTGCCCAGTTTTTTTGTCGCCATATAAGTAGATCTTTTATATATTTATCTTAATTTTCGATATTTGGTATGTATTATTGTAAATAATTTGATATTTGTGATAATAAAAAACCCGAAAAACCGGTGGAAACAGACAAAAAAACCGGTTGTTCGTAATTCATGATTTTGAGAAAAACCGGGGACGGTGGAAGCAAAACACCGGTGGGCCGGTTTATTTTAAGCAGGGTTTGATCACTCTATTAAAAAAATGTTAACAAACTTTATTCAGCTTATTCTTAGCTACATTATTTCCAAATATAGTTAATGGGTATCACCAAGTCTGAATTAGCTGTTCGACAAAAACTGATGACACCTTTTTCGAGGGGCCCGCTGATTTTCAGAATCTTTTGAGGCTGATAAAAAAGGTGGTCACTAATTTCGTTATACTACCCTCTGGTAGTAGAATCGAACCTATACTGTCAAGACAGTGTATTTTTCACTGTTGCACAGTGTAATAAAACATTTGGTTGGGATCAAGTTTTTAGTGTACTTTTCCATAAATTGAAAATTCCATTTATAATTAAAAACGTTTGAAATTACATTTTCATTAGATACTTTTTTTCACTGCCACATGTTCAAGTTCACTCCGAATAATTCCACAAACGAATTTGAAACCCAAATTAAAATTCCACCTGATTGGCCTGAATTCTGCAGACTTATTTATAATCCAAATAAATGTGCATTCTACCAAAAAACATGTTTATTTTTCTTTTGTCGCTATTTTGAAATAATTTTAATTAATAACTACTCATACCCGGTGCTTGTGCATAAACAAATACTACTCGTGTATTTATTTACATAATGTTCTATGAAATGCCTTTGATTTGAATGCATTTTTAATGCCATTCTCTCTGTTGCATTTCAAATTCAGCGCCGAAATATATTTGCAAAATGACCGAAAAAATATTTTTACACAAAATAAACAATAATTGTGCCACAGTTTTGCGGTGATGGGGGGTCTGTAGAGAGGGAAAGGATGGAAGGAACGGTGACAGGGATGAGTTTAAATGTTGATTAAAATAAATAAATAAAATATTTAACATAAATGCAAATAGACAACAATCTCACAGACACACACACGTGTAAGTGTGGCAAACAGGGCATTTAAAATATTGGCATCGAAAATCAGTAGATCATACAGATATTGATAGCTGCGATGCAAATAGGTATAACTATATATTTTATTATTGTGTTAGAGGCTTGAAAGTTGGTTCTCTCTTTCCAAAGCCGTGAATGAGAATTGTACGATGTCATATTCCTTAGAAATTGACATACATAGACAATAATTTCGTAAAGATCATTAGGTGACTAGATAGACAACACTTCACTGATTATGATTAATAAATTTAGGTTATCAATATTAGTCTGTTGTTATTTATTAGCCCAAAGTACTGTTGAGAATAATGAGATATCATCACTCAGTAAGTAAGAAAGTGACAACGATGTATTCATAGAAACATGTTCCTCTGGTGTTATTAAATAACTTCGAAAATATGACATGATAACATCGAAACAGAAATTCGCATAACCAAAGTGTAGTGGGGAGGAGCATGATATCACATCTGATTGCTGGCACCCCATTCTGTCAGTTGCATCCATTTGGATTTCATCTCACAATCACCATCTACATATATATTTATATTTATTTATTTTATGATGTCTATTTACATTTTGTGTAATGTACTCAATGTTGATGATGGCACGGCGACAATAAAACGTGTACATTTAAAAATAAATTCAATATTAATTGTTTATTTACAAATGGCATTAATAATGCAGAGATGAAAATTTTACTCTACCCACATATCTACACACAGATAAATTTATATTTTGTTGCATTAAACTTTCACTTGGTTCCGTTTTTGGAGAATGACAGGGGGGCTGGCGATTCGAGCAAGGAGCAGACGTCAGACATGTCAGATATGTAATTTACGTAATTGAATGGATTCCTCAGAAAAAACGTTGATTGTGAAACTGAATAGAGTAATTAAAATTATTTTCCTACTACCTTATTTTGTAAATACACACAAATGCCCATTAACTTACTTTATCCTCCTTTTCTTCGAAATCAAATTAGTGGAATTTAAATAAATCGTAATTAAAATGAAATTAATTATTGTGTCCTCCATCCAACTGTAGTATATTTGCCTATCGCTTCAGTGAAGATTAATATTTACGATGGGTGGATATTAGCTACAGCATTCTAAAGAATTAATTCGAATGGTGGTGATGGAGATTTTTTTCTGATACCCTACATCAACCTGTCGCAGAAAAATACGAAGAAATAATGTCAAAATTTGTTAATGGTGTTTTCCCAACGATTATGTTTAGGTTAGGATGGCAGCCGTTGTTTTTGTCCTTCAGCTCACATAGAGCAGTTTAGGTACCTAGTGGTACCACCCTCATCGAAACCAACCTGTTTGATATAAAAATTTATCGATAGTTTGAATATTGGTACCGGAAAGATCTGTTAGACTGAATAGAAAGGCGGACCCCAGTATGTCCAGCGGGACAGTCGCATAGCAAGTGCTCAATGCTCTACATTTCTTCCTCATCTCCACAGCTTCTGCAGAAGTCATTGGAGTCAATACCCAATCTTCTGACGTGTTCGTTGATCAGGCAGTGTCCCGTCAGAACTGATACTAACATAGACAATATTTTCCTCTCTAGTGCGAGGAGATATTTTGTGTTAAGAGATCTGCAGCAGTCGAGGGCTGTTCGTAAATTTGGGGATGTGGCCTTCAAAGAATTGATGGCAGCCTGGCTGTCCGAGTAAATGACAACGCCAGTGTTGGCTACTATGTTTCGACTCAGCCACTTATCGACTTCCCATATTGCCATTATTTCGGCTTGATAGACATTGCAGGTATCTGGTAGTCTGTGAGCTATATCCAAACTAAGTTCTTCACAGTGTACTTCGAATCCAACCTTTTCATCAAGCTTCGAACCATCCGTATAGAAGTGGAGATGGTTTCTATCACCTGGTATTCTTCCAACCCATTCATCTCTGGCGGGAATCATAGTGATGTAATTTCTCTCGAATGTGTACACAGTTGGTATATAGTCCACTCGGTCGGTTACCATAGCACTACACTTTGATATCCTCATGTGACCGTAGTTCTTGTACCTCCACATTGATAGGCAGTTTAATCTTAGTGCCGTCCTGGTTCCAACTTCTCTCGGCACAATATTAATCGGCAGTGTATGGAGTAGGGCTTGTAGAGACTCAGTCGCTGCAGTCCTTAAGATTCCGCTTATGCACAAGCAGGTAGTTCTCTGAACCTTTGATAGTAAGTTGGTGATGGTTAGTTTGTCAGTTGCCATCCATCATACCACAATGCCTTATAACAGTATTGGACGAACTACTGTTATATATCTCATGGAAGATTTTAGGAGAGAGGCCCCATCGTCAACCTATAGCCCCATCGTCACCCTATAGCCCCATCGTCACCCTATAGCGTTCTAGTATGTTAAGTCTGAATAACAGTTTCCTATCTAGAATTATTCCAAAAACTTTCAGAAAAGACTAGATCTCTTCCATTTATACGAGGTGAAGGGTCCACATGTGGGACATTATTCATCCTAGTAAAGAGAACAAATTCTGTCTTGTTTGGGTTAACTTGTTCAGAGCCACCGGTAGGATGTGGCTGAGGACGTTCTCGAATTTGCCACTTACTGCGATTGCCACGTCGCACAGTGTCTTATGAGCGGCAAAAACTCCCAATTTCCATGAGATCCAATCTCGGCATTTTTTATTCCAGTCTGTAAAAAACATTCCAATTAAAAAAATTTTAAAAGGTTTTGGCGATATCTTGGCCAAATATCTCTGTACTAGCACTTAAAAATCGTAAATGCTTAAATGGTTGGAAAGTTTATCATCTTAGAGAGTATTTGGTAAGCCCATATATCCGAAACTATGAAACGCATTGGAACTTCGTTAAATTCATAGAATACAGAACGTTTTGTTATTGTATTATTTTACATTAAAAAACTATAATTGTGTTGTCATTTTCTTCGGCAAGCTGCGGTTTACCTGCAAGTTGTCAAATTTCAGGGAGTTTCATGTTCCACAACAAAAAACTGTAATCGCGAGGCCGACCGAGGTCTTGGCATTAACAAAAATTGATAAACAAAGTTCTTAGTTAACCATTGCAAAAGAACATTCTGTGTATACCTGCCTATATTGATTTAATTGCAGAAATGGTAAAACTAACTCGGCATATGCTACGAACTTGCAGCCACAACGTTCTAGGTCTAGCAGGATTTCATTCACCGCTATGTTCCAAATTAGTGAGAACAGTACTCCTCCTGTTTAAAAACCTTGTTAGTGTTGTGGACCCAAGATATGCTGTTATGCGTCTTCTGTTGAGCAGGCTTTGAATTAGTCTAATCAAGCTAAAGTTCACCTTTAGATGCGACAGTGCCGCAATTACCGCATCTGAGTGAATGTTGATAAAAGCTCCTTCTATGTCAAAAAATGCCACCATGGTTAACTTCTTGAAATGCAGGGAATGTACTGGACGACGTGGTCGTCCAGTACATTCCACCCATTCCATTTTTTCTGACAGCCGGTCAGTAGCAAACGTTACGTCGAGTACTTCTTATCTGTCTTTAATAGTAAAGTTCGGTTTATTACCTATGTATTTACAAATAGTTAGGTTGGTAGTTAGAATAAAGTCAAGAAGCGAATCACCCCTGTTGTTTATATCCGTACTACCCCACATAGTATGATGAGCGTTCGTGTCCGCGCCAATAATCAGCTCGAGCTCGTCAGACGTTGCTTCTTTTACTACTTCCCTGAATAGAGCAGTCGGTACTACAGATTCATGAGGCAAGTAGCTGGAGACCACCCAATATATGCGATTACCGATCTCCAGGCTAGCAGCTGTTTGGTCTTTACCACTTTAATTAGTCAGGAGAAAGATACTTAGATCCTTTCTGGCTAAAATGCAGGTTCTTGGAGTGCCTTCACAGTTGCCCACAAGCAGTTTGAAGTTGGGTGTCCTGATACCGCACACACTTCCTCCCACTGCGTAGGGCTCCTGTATCAGGTCGATGTCTACTGCACCTGAGGACAGCTGCAGCAATAGAGCCGTTGAAGCTGCTTTAGCGTAATGGAGGTTAATCTGTAGAACTTTAACCGTCATTGGGAATCGACAGATTAACATCCACCCCGACAAGGGTGTTATCGAACTCCTCGTTCGTATCATCGAGAAGCACGTCCCCGCCAGATGCGCCAAAGAGTGGGGACACTCCCCTTAGCTCCTCAGTGTCCAATGTATAGCTTTCGTCCTCAGAGAAGGACGTTACAGATCTTCTGTTAGAGTTGTAGTCACCAGAAATAATAGACGTGGTTCCCTCCGCACTTCCAGAAAGCCGTGTATCAATCACTGTGGACGATTCACCTTCCGCAGTGGGAGCTATATCTGCTTGTATACCTTCAAAACTATAGTCTCGAAACCATATTGCAGCGTTGCACTTGCACGTTGTATATGGGAGGTGGATTCAGCGTTAAGGATTAAATTGACCTGCCGCTTTTTACCATCCGCCTCACCCACCTTGCTTATTCTCCATTTATGGGTCGGCAGACCAGTATTGGAATCTTTTATTATCTATAATATGTTAGCCGAATGGAGGGCTTTTCTGTAAACCAAAGCATCTCCGTCAAGAGAATTTATTTATTTCTTTGTCTGTTTTAGCCCGAAATAGGTACTACGATGTAGGCCTTCCAGACTTTGTACAGAGTTTTTTTGCGATTGCGTAATAGATTTTAACTATTCGCTCTGTGATAAATACGTCCGTTCACTACGACTGATCAGCAAAGAATCCTGATCATGGAAACTATATTTAATACAAGATCAATATGAAACTTGGCAAAGAGAAGTCTTTTCAGACTTTAATAAAGACTTATAAATTCAAAAAATGGGTTCGGATTTAGATATAGCCCCAATATATATTTTCCTTCCGATGTGTCATATAAGTGTGTAACGGACAAAATGTTATTTTATCCGCACATAGCCATTTATTACCACTGTGCATTGGCATTCTCTCTAAGTTAGCCACTACGATCCCCCATTGACGTCATCAAACGCAATAGCAAGAGCATCCACCATCACCACTGTGCTAAGCCATCACGCACCCACATACAACCATTGACAGCCACAGCCACTGAGAATGTATATATGGATATGCTTATGCTTTCATGTTCCGGGTGTAACATTAAAGTAAATTAAAATACACGCTGTGCATATAATTCTCGTTGACTTTGTATAGCCAGTGGTATAAGGTGTTGACGTTTTTCAGTCAATGGTGTGGATCAACGGAGCTACCAACCGAGTTGAACGACAAGTGGCATAGTCCGCAGTCCGAATACTTAACCCGAAGCAACAGAGATCCGCCCCAATAGTCCTCTTCAGGGCTAGTAGTAGTAGAACAGTCCTCTTCAGGACTAGTAGTTGTAGAACGGTCCTTTTCAGGGCTTTAACGCGGTTCTCCCGCTTACGCGATTAGCTCGCTTACGCGGTTCGCTCGCTTACGAGGTTCGCCCTCTTACGCGGTAAGACTGCACAC
This sequence comes from Eudasyphora cyanicolor, assembly GCA_963930755.1. Classification (NCBI taxonomy): domain Eukaryota; kingdom Metazoa; phylum Arthropoda; class Insecta; order Diptera; family Muscidae; genus Eudasyphora; species Eudasyphora cyanicolor. Next base: position 97,624,112 of record OZ005734.1, read on the forward strand.
GTGGTCAGCCCGCTTACGTGGTTCGCCCGCTTACGAGGTTCTGGCTCTTACGCCTGAATTTCGTTGCCCTAAAAAGGGAAAATAGTGTGTTCTTATTTAAGGTTTTTGTGGGTCCTTGAATTGATCCTGGAGGCGGCTGAACTACCTCAGCCTATGAATAAAACCCCGTTACAAGTGCTATAGGAACTATATGTACCCGATCAAGGCAAACATCGGCAGTGTAAAGTCGCCTCAGTCATTCATAATCATGTGTTCCATACACAGAGAGTTTTATTGAACTAAGCGATAATTTCCTTGAAAGTCACACAGTTGGCGATTATATCACGGTTGTTGACGAATTTTTAAGTACGTATGGGAAAATGTGATGCATCATGCCTTAAGAATAATCATCACGTATTTCTGTTTCTCCTTTACAAGCGCATATCATAGATTAAAATCCCAAAGTAACACTGGAAATAGAAATTTTGCCAATGCCGCCCACACACGTCTACATGTCCTTGTCTGACTGCCTGACTACACGCAAAGAATTTTTTGAACGGAATTAAAGACAAATATATTCGTACACCTTATGTTGATTTCGATTCTGGAAAAAGTGCAGCATTTTCCCATTTTCTCGAAAACTTGACTTTTCTAAAACATATTGGAAATAGGAGTGACGTTAAGTTCGAGGGACTATATATTTTGGACTTAAAAGGAACAAATATTCTCTGGTATTTCACGTCAATGGGCAACATTTTTATCACAAACATGATCGCCATTAGTTTCGGCAATTAAAAATTCATTCGAAAATATAAGTTTTAACCGACAAATCGCGATTTCCGTATACTGTGTAGTTGTGTGAAATTTTTTTGCTGTAAAAACAAATGTTTTTCTATCCGTGTATTGATGTGTAAACTAATGAATGCTGTCAAAAATATGCACATCCGGAACTGAAATATTACCTTGGCATAATATTCCAGTCAGACTACCACTGCCGATGCAAAATGTCTGTTACTAAGGATTCGTTTTACTTTTGCTGATGTTGATTTGCCATCGATTAGTAACATTAAAAATTTGCTTCTTTGGAAATGAAATATAGGGTGTACCGTATTTATTCGCAAATCTTCAGAGTGGCCGATTGAAACCCCTAAATCGCAACGTGCCAAATTTTCGATACCTCCATTTCAAAACATGCTAATTCAAAAACAGGTAGTTTTTTTTAGGAGAGGCGATGAAAATTTAATGAAATTTCTAAATTTTTATTGATTTCCTTTATAACGCAATCCGAATGACCTGTACAGTTTTGTGCATAACTTTTGATTGTGTTGACGGATAAGGCCCTAATTTTGGCTGAATATAACTTGGAATATTTAGAATTTAAAAACTATTCCAAACCTAACATTCTATCTTCTCTGCTATGGTATCTTTCAATAGACAAGGTCATCGAATATGCCGATGACTTACAATACCTGTCTTAATAACATGAGCTTCCCATAATGGTTTTGATGTGAACCTGGTGAAGACAGTCTCAGTTATTTTCAGCCGGGGGTATAAGGTACCAACTGTTGTATCCATTCCCCTAGAGGGTGTTGAAGTTCCCTTCTTTGAAAGAGTAAAAATCTAACTAAACAGAAAGAATCTGCTATATTTAAGATTATTATTTCAAATTTGGTTTACTATAATAAACATCTTCAACTCCTCTTTGGAATAAGCCTTGATTGGGAGGAGGAGCTAAGTTATTTGTTAACTGAAACGAAACCAATTATTCCAAATTAGTGTACCAATAATATGTTCCACAAAAGCAAAAATTTTCGTAAAATAAAAAATAGGTTTTTTACATTCTAAATATGTTTAACTCATTTAAATGGAAAACTATGACAACTATTCATAAACGTTCTGTTATCTTTTTTACGGGCGATAAGATAAATTCTGACCCTATTCTCATTTGACAGAGATTCTAATACATTGCAACAAAAAGCAAAGACGAAACACTTTTGCGGATTAAAGATACTGCTGCATAAAACATTAAATCTATTTTTATAAATTCTCTATTTAAATTGTATATTTCGCCAAAGATACTTACGCTGTACGACGGATCGTAGTATCTACAGCCACACGAATCCATTACAAAATCAAATCAATCTGAAGCAGCTTTGCATGTCGCTGTGTCTAATGGACACATTCGTAGTTCGTCCGTAGTTAAATCAATGTTTTCGTTGCGGTTCTATTTCTGTGTATCCGGTGGTTTATCTCGTATCACGAACTCTGCATGTTATGTCATGCCATCGGAGCTCCCACAGGACGACCTCACGGTGAAGCAACAGTGACAATCAGAAAGGAGTCAGGAGACCCTTTGCCTAACTTACACCGCAAAAACGAAAGACGGGACAAGTGTTCGGATAAAAGTCAAAGCAGCAAAGTCCACTTAAAAATATTAAATCAGTTTTTTTTTTTGGTGACTATGTGTTTTATTTCTCTTGAACTAAAACAATAAAATGTTGGTCCATCCGCAAAGCCATGTCCAGTTGTCTGTCTGTCGTACGTCGGTCCGCTAGAGTAGGATCCACCGAACTGCGGCAGTGGCTATGAGGGTTGCGGCAACGGCTATGCTGAAACTCAGATCTACACGTTGTGATAGAGATGGTCGAGGTGCGGTGGTGGTGTTGTGGAGGGAGAGGATGTTGGTTTGTTACCAAGCTGAATTTTGAATTTTACAATCGTTGTACACGAGTAGAACGGAGAGCATTAAGTTGACATAACAAATGACCTTTGGCTTTGCAAATGGATGAGGTCCTTTTTTGTCTGTGCTCATCGCGTGTAACTGAAACACATACAAAGTGCTGTAGCACACTAACCAACACACACACACAAACACATCGTACTTACATAAGTGCCTTGCAACTTTATTAATTGGGAGTGTTTGCATGTGTTGGAGTGAGTGTATGGCTTTCTGTGAGTGAGAGTGCGAGGCCAATGGAGCTTATGTAGCCATGGATTCTCATGGTGCACAATATATAATAACCTTAGTGCACATAACTGGGGCCCTATTTGCATATAAACAGATTTTGAACTTGCTCTTAACACGACCATGGCCATTGGAATATGCATTACGAGTATTCGTTGCGTTGTTAAATTGAATATTTGAATAATTGCGGACAGAGCAATAATTTTCGGATGGTTTGAAAAACGGTCCAAATTAAAAATTAACTGAAAACAGAAATTGAAAAGGAATCATATACAGTGGAGAGCAAATATGAGTACATATTTTTACTTCTATGCAGATAACATATCTATTCTTTGACTTCTATTAATTAAGCACACAAAAATTCCAATACAATAGCAGCCGTAAATAGAAGGAATCACGACCAGGACTGTTCAACATGGCTGTAGGCCGAGATACTTGATTATAATGGATTCACTTTCGGAGTTATTTTCTTTGGAATATTTTAATTATTGCCGAATTTAAAAATGCATCAATACACGAATGTTTCTACATTCTATTGTGGTTATAACGAGCTCCCAGGGACTAAGCTTTTTAGTTGGTTATTGACGAAGTTCGTTACATCCGAGGTATTCATACAAAACACAGTCAACATTAAAAAAATACATTATATGCATTTCTTCATTAAAAACCACTTAGGAATGACTAAAATCCGATGAAGCCGATACCCAACACCACTATATATATAAGAGAGTAGTAAGAAAAATATTGCCAAATGAAACTTGTATTTTATGGCTCATAAATGCATATATAAATCTGGACCGATTTTCTTTAAATTTGATAACGTTCGTTATCTGTTTATAATACACACATATGGGTGGTTCCGACATTACGGTCCAATTTCGACATAATTTTGGCATTGACATTCTTTGCAGAATTTACTACGCCATTTTTTTAACTTTTAACCGAATTATACGTTTTTTTGAAAATATAGCCGCCAGGGTAATGACAGGAGAGTATAATATCAGAGGCCCCTCGATCTGTTGACAAATTTGGATAGAGCACCTCAAAATAAGAAGAAAATATAAGATGAATTTTATCGATATCTCGCTTATTTATCGAGTTATCGGACGTAATACTCGTAGTTTAAAAAAATACGAATTTTCCAAATTTTATCATCCGATAACTCGATAACTAGACAAGATATCGATAAAATGTGCGTTAATTTGTCGACTTATTTTGAGGTGGTCGATACAAATATGGATTCTGGTGGTCGCCCGTTATAGTTCCTTTGTTAATCGCCATTCCCCTAGCGTATTTTCGACAGGTGTACGCAAGATAGTTATCGGTGACGCAAGGTAGTTCTCGAAAAATTTATTGATTTTTTCGGTTATTTATTTCATTTATCAGTAAATAGGATAATTCTCGAAAAAATAGTATTGATTTATTATATACTATCGATGTAATTTTTCTAGAAAATTTAACGTTTTTTGACTATTTTTTTTAAACTTTATTGTCCGATAACTCGATAGCTAAGCATGTTATCGATGAAATGCCGGTTAATTTTTCTTCCTATTTTGAGATGTTCTATCCAAATACGATATGTCATCAGACCGAGGATTCTGGTGTTCGCTCTTTATAGTTCCCTTCTTAATAGTCATTCCCCTGTCATTTATTTTTTGACATGGGAATGACGATTGACTGTAATAGTATCTATTATTTTGGTTTAAATACTTGCATTCCAAAAATTTGCATGGATCGGAACTTGGTTTAATACTCTTTATAATTTTAATTTTTCGTAATCCAGAATGGTTTGGAAATTTGAATTTTATGGAATGTAAGATTTGCCAGGGGAATGACGCAAATCTTCAGGGACAAAAAATAATCATCCACAAAAATAGTAATTGATAACAAATTATAAACATTAATAGAAAACGCAAATCATTAAATATTATATTTTACATTCAACCGTTTTTATTAAAAATATATGTTTATTATTTTTGACAAAAAATTTAAAACAAAATTAAGTGAAAGTAGAGTTAGGGATAGCCAGGGAAATTACATTTAACATTTTGCTAGACAATTTTTTTTATAAAAAAAAATAATTTTTTTTAAAAAAAATATATTAGTGAGCGCAAAGATTCTATAATGTAAATACCAAAATGGAATCTATTTTATTTTTCCTAATTTATATACACAAAGACAGCAAATTATCCGGTAATGTCGAAATCACCCGATCTATTGAAAAATTCCAATTTTTAACGCAACATTGGGATATAGTTAAATATCGATACCTCCATTCCAAATTATGCTAATTCGAAAGAGGTATTTTTTAGGAGAGGCGGTCAAAGTTTTATGAAATTTTTGATTTGTATGGAATTCCTTTACAAAGCTAATTAATTGATTAGTTTATGGGATACATAAATAATTTTGACTGAACACAATTAAAAGCAGTAAGGAATGTTGATCATAATAAACTATATCTGAAACAATGATCTTAAAAAGCGCAGTATTCTCTCATATGTAGATCAAGAATCGAAAGGAACAAATAGATGGGACTACAATTAATCTAAACAGATTTTCATCAACTTCGATCAAAAAACTCATTTCTGTCAAATTAATGAAGATCGGACATAAGATTGATATAGCCCCATAAATAAACATAGTATATATGTGTCTATATTTAAATCTAAACCGAGTTTCCCCAATTTCAGCAGTATTAGTTCTTAAATTAAGAAACTTTTTTCTGCCAAATGTTGCAATGATCGAAAGTAAAGTACAACTTTTATAGCGTTTTGATACCAAATCCGGGGACGATATATCTATATCTGAACCAATTTTACCCGAATAATGCAGAGTTCATTAATGTTATAAGAAACATCATCCTTTTTCGCACCGCTCGGTAAAAAATACGGTTTCTACAGCACCTACATGTCAAATCGGATGCAATATATATATGGAGACTATATCTAAATCTGAACCCATTTTCTCTGTATTTGTCAGTGTTCATTCAGGCAATAAGAATACCCTGTTTACTGAATTTCGTACTGATCGGATATACATATAATACGGTTTCTGCAGCGCTTACAAACATGTTTTTTATGCAGGGCATATATGCCATCCAACGAAAACAAACCTTTTCTTGCCCAGGTGTCCATGCAATATCGAATGTATGCTGGTGGAAGAAATGCCCAAGGATGCCTCTATCTCACGGTATGTCACATGTCAATGTTCTCTGGCACAACGGCCGTTTTTGGTCGACCTTCGTCTTCAAGCGAGCGCCGGCCACGACTGAATTTACTAAATTTTTCACAGTGCTATAGGATGGTGCTTCATCGCCATACAAAGATTTAAGTTCATCGATGCACTCTTGTCGTGATAATCCACGTCGAAAGTTGTGAAAAATGATCGCACGAAAATGCGATCATTTTTCAATTTGGCCAATAAATTCTATTTATTGGCCAAATTGATTTTTTTCAACAAAAATTATGGATGGTCGTACGTCAAAACGTTCTGAGTACGTTTATGCTAAAAAATGTCAAACATTCCAATGGAAATGTCAGAAGGAGCCAGGCAACACTTATGGCGTTTTCGATTCTGAATAAAATTTTGCCCCGTTGACGCGAAATTCTAAAAAATATTTTCCCTTTTTGGGTGGAACTGGTACTTTTGATACATCGAATTAAGTTTAGAGCACCATTCAAAATTCCAAAATGTGGTATAAAAGTCCAGTTTTCGGGAAAAGGGCAACGAAAATGTTGCACTTTTTTGCAGAAAAGAAATCGCCATTAGTGTTGCCTAGGCCAGAAATATATATATTGCAATATATGGGAGCTATATGTAAATCTGAACCGATTTTTTAACAATTGCAATAGGGATAGTCCTTTGGCCAAAAAGAACACTATGTCAAATTTCATCACAATCGCACCATAAATACGACCTGCACTTTGATTACAACGATACATCTACAGACGGACGGACATGAATAAATCGACACAGGAAGTGACTCCAAGACGATCGGTGTAATAAACGATGGGTGTATCTCTGTGGCCTTCGCTAGCTCAGTGGTTAGTGCATTAGACTTGGGTCCCGAAGGTGCTGGGTTCAATTCCCCGGGCACTGCAAAAATGTAACATCAACATATCATGTTTTCATCTTTTCTGCAGCTAAAAATTACTCACCGGGAGCACTACCACTACAACAACATCTGAACACCTAAGTCAACAGGGAAGCTAAAAATAGACATAACACCATGAGGACTACTAACAGAAATGCAGCGCTTCTAGTGGAGAATAGAAACGGTAACACTCAAATAGCATCCATTCCCGGACAACATTGAGATGAAAACAAAATAAGGTTCGAGCGATAATCGGATATCTGTCTTAACGAAGTCTGTAAAAGAAAGGATTGTAAACTCAGCGCCTCCAAGCTGCTATAACAACAACATGGGTTTATCTCTTCTCCTTTTGGGTGTTAGAAACAAATGCACAAACTCATAATACCGTGGAACAAAGTGTGGTGTAAGGAATAAAAAAGTGGGCCGATTTTATCCATTATAAATCCCAAGACGAATGTAGTAATAAGAAGTATTTGTACCAAATTGCAATCATCTGGCTCATTTAAAGTAGATTGTAGCGTGATTGCAACAGACAGACGAACATGTCTAATCATCCTTGCATTTTAAGCCGATTAAGAATACATATATACTTTGTGGGGACCCTGATCAATACTTCGAGGTGTTAAAAAACAGTGTGAGAAAATAAGAATACCTCCCAGTGGACAAATGATATTTTGCGGGCGAAAAAAACCTGCATTAAACTTTTAGCCAATTTTTCAAAAATACAAAATTAAATGTATTTCTTTGCTTTTGCCGACAACTTTATTCAGAGTAGAGTGTTCATTTTTAACATACACAGAAAAAGATATTTCATTGTTTTTCCAGACAAAGGTTGTCTATCCTCTGTATTTGAAGGGACATTTCTTTAATCCAAAGAAACTTCTCTTTGGAATATAGAAAAATGATCATTGTGTGAAAAACTACGAAACATTTTTCGAATCAAAGAAGCTCTACGCAATTTTTCAGTGTATCACTTTGTAGTTGAGCTTTCAATTATAAGCAGCAATTTGCTCAAGTAGAAGTTTGTGGCCCAAAACACTGCTAACACCAGGAACAACAACAGCACAACATGCGGATCAACTTAAAGTCATGAACTGAATGCATTCAGGTGAACAATGTGTGAGAGATAAATATGTATGTGTGTATGTCTTGTTGTGTATTTATGCAATAAGACCGTAGTCACCGCACAATGGCAACACGGACAGCTCAGGGTTGCCACCGCTTCCATCGCTTTGATTGCAAAGTGCAATGTAATTTCATGCAACACAAGTTTTTAATTAAATTTCAAATGTGCTTTTAACATCAAACAAACACTCACGCACACACACACACACATAACCATGGACCCGGACACTACTACAATGGCAAAAAGTTATCATACAGGTAAATGCAGAACCGTGAGTCCATACCAGTAGCCCAACGAAAGGAAGAAAAGCAATTCACGACAGAAAAATACAGTGTGGAAGAGAGGGGGGTGATGGGGGCTCTAAATGAATTGCATGTAAAGTAAAGGTAATATAAATACCAGCATTTCCATCGTCATCGTTATCCTCAACTAAAACAACACGGCCAACTAACATTAGGTCATATAGGCATACCAGCATATTCATGAAAAAGAGTTTGAGTGTGAGAGAGAGAGGGGGATAGCGAGAGAGTATTATAAATGTCCGACAAAGCTTTTTATAAATCAGTTTAAAAGTAGAGCGGACGCACACTGGCACTGGTAAAGGACTTCTCCTTCTCCTGCTTCGCAGTCCAGGAAAAGAGCTTGAGTTGGTATTACAAGCAGAATTTACTGTTTTTGCATTCATCCCTTTTGTGCGAGAGAGAGTGTGTGTGTGTGTGTAATAAATTATATTAAATTGGCTATGTTCGCTTTGGTGGCCACTCTGTGGAACATCTCGTAGAAAACTTTTGTGCCAATCTATTGGGAATGCGGGAGATTTCACTTAATTTTTATTTAAGTTTTTTATGCAAAAGTTGGTGTTTTTGATTCATCAGTAAATTAAAACATTAAATGACTGGGCATTAAAATAAAGTTCGGACTAAATTTACTAACATTAATATTAAAGCTCAAGATCACATTTTTATATGCACATTTTTATATGCAGATAAGAGACATACTATGCTGAATATCCATCCCATCGTTGATTTCATCAACTGCAGCATTAATACAATATATCAGTTTGATTGTATTGCTGTCTGTAGATTTGATTATTTGAAAAGAATTCTTTATACAGGGAGGAGCGCGGTAAATTGTTTATTTGGGAATGAAAAAAAAAAGGTATGAACCTTAGAAAAATTTATTTTATATTTTAATTACGACTAAGGGAATTTTTAAATTACATAGTTTTGAATAGTGTTTCTGGCAAATGACGACTTTCGCTATTCACACACTGCTGCATACGTTTTCTGAAGTTTTCATGAACTCTAACAAGCATGTCGACTAGTATTCTGCCAATTTCAGCCTAAATATTGTTAATTAGATCTTTCAAGGTGTTGGGACGGTTGATACACCTTCACATGGAAAAAATAGCATGGGGCTATGTCTGGTGAGCGTGCCGGCCAGTTCACATCACCTCGAGTGATTCACATCACCCCGAGCGACCTATCCTCACGTGTCCTATGCATGATGGCAACTGAAAGGCAGACGAGTACAAATCTCCCGTCAGCCACTATAAGCCACGGATACTCTCCACACTCTTCGACCAACAGTGTCGCCACAACCTGCAGGGCAAAAAAGCAACTTTCCGCGCTCCAGCCTGTGTATGCAACAAAAATTGTTTTTTTTGTGTCCGAATCATAAAAACCTTTTTTTGTATAGATTGAGGCATACTATTTTACGAAACCAAAACTAATTTTTTTTATGTAAAATTTTTTTTTAAAATTTTTTTTTCTAGATTTCCAGTTTTCTTGTAAAGTACCTTTAGTATTACCCGTATGAACCATATTTTTTGAAGTATAAGCCGAGATACCATTTAAATTAAAGGAAATTATGAGGGCTAAAAATGCTGAAAACAATACTTTCATGTAGAAACTGAAGTTTAGTAACTGCCGTTACGAGTATAGTAAAAAAAAAGTTTTTTTTTCAAAAACATCGTTTTTTGCTGGCACAAATAAATATAAAACAATTCGCAGAAAAAAAATTTTGTTCCATTTTTGTAATGCTAGCATCCTTGCGAAGAAAACAGCGCTTATTTGAAAAAATCTATGGATAAATGTATAAATTACAACCCATATTGTAAAAATGGGGAAATTCTAGCAATTTTTGTTTTATTTTGGCAATTTTTTTGGGAGGTACCAAAAGGGGTGTGGCAATAACGCCCATTTTTTAATATACTATGGGTACTATAAAAACATTACACTGTACAAAATGTTAAGTATTTGTATGGACTGGAATCAAAGATATAAGCCGTTAACTTTTTGTGCAAAATGGTGAATTTGTATGGGAGCTACCAAAAGGGGCGTGGTAAATTCGCCCATTTTTTACGGGACTGTAGGTACTATAAAAACATTACACTCAACAAAATTTCAGGTATTTATATGTGCAGGACTCCAAGTTATAAGCCGTTTACTTTTTGTGCAAAATGGTCCAGTTGTATGGGAGGTACCATCGCCCATTTTTCTAAAGATGATAGCGATTAATAAACTAATACTATGTGTATAATTGTGAAAGATTCTGGGTAGTAGTATATAAGTTGTGGGATAATCAATATTTCACAAAATGTTGACCCTTCGTGGGGGAGGTACTCGAAGAAGTGAACACATAGTTCATCTTTAACCTTGGCCTGAGATAGAACAAAATATTAACACACGTCAAATTTTAAGTCAATCGGTTAATCCTGTCGAAAGTTATCGTGCGCACCATCCAGACAGTGAGACGGGCAGGCAGACGGACATTGCTAAAATGACTTAAAATGGCCCAAAACGGATCGAGGGAGTGTCCTAAGACCCTAAGTATGTTCGGCAGATATCCGTTTTGGGTCATTTTAAGTCGTGTGAGCAATATCCGTCCGTCCGTCTGTCTGTCTGTCAGCTGGCTGGTGCGCACGATAACTCTCGAAAGGAGTAACCGATTGACTTCAAATTTGGTATGTGGTAATATTTTCTTCTATCTCCTGCTAAGTTCGAAGATGCGACATATTGGTCCACTCCTTCTAGTACCCCCCCCCCCCCCCACAAAGGGTTAACATTTAGTGAAATATTGATTATTTAATAACATCTATACTACTTATTTGAATCCTCTGAAATTCTACACATAGTATTAGTTTATTATTGAATCCTCTGAAATGCTTCACATAGTATTAGTTTATTAGTCACTATTACCTTGAGAAAAATGGGCGAAGTTGTCACGCCCCTTTATGTACCTACCACACAAATGGACAATTTTGAACCAAAAGTTAATAGCTTATAATTTTACTACCAGTGCATACAAAGACTTGAAATTTTGTACTGTGAAGTGGTTTAATAGTAACTGCAATACAGTGAAAAATTGGCATTATTGCCACGCTCCTTTTGGTACCTCCACAAAAATGGTCCATTTTGTACAAAAAGTTTACAGATTATACATTTAGTACCAGTGCATACAAATACTTGATATTTTGTACTGTGTAATGATTTTATAGTACCTAGAGTCCAGAGAAAAATGGGCGATATTGACACGCTCCTTTTGGTACCTCCCACACAAATTGACCTTTTTCTACCAAAAGTTAACAGCTTTTAACTTTAATACCAGTGCATACAAATACTTGAAATTTCGTTCAGTGGAATGCGTTTATAGTATCTAGAGTATAGAGAATAGTGGTCTTAATTTGCACGCCCCTTTTGGTACCTCCCACACAAATGGACCATTTTACACCAAAAGTTAACAGCTTATAACTTTGATACCAGTACATACTTTAAAGTTATTAAATGCAATTTAAATTGATAATAATTTAATTAGAACAAACAAATAAATAAATTTACTAATATTTTTTTGAGGGAGAGGGGATTTATAAATCGGTTTACCCGACTGAACTTTCTTAACTGTTTATTTCTTAGGATGTTAGGTTTTAAAATATTGGAAAAACTAACTTTGGCGATTTTTTTCTATTTTTTATGTTTTTTTTTCGTGCCAGAAAAAATGTTATTTTTTCGAAAAAAAAATTCAATTTTTTCTAATTGTTTTAACGACAGTTACTAAACTTCTGTATCCACATCAAAGTGTCATTACCAATATTTGTAATCCTCATAATTTCCTTTAATTTAGCGTGTTTCCCGAAATGTACTTCAATAAATTGAAATTTTAAAGACAAATTTACCGCAAACATTTATTTAACATTTTTTTCGTGTATTGAAAGAGCACCACATATTAAAGCAGAAAATGTTATGCATAGTGTACTTAAGGTGGCCAGGAAAGGCCCCACAAACAATAATATTTTACAATTCACAACATTGAGAGAAATATTTCGCTTATAGGGTTGATAATAAACTTATTTCTGCAAATTTCATAACAACCGGATATTAAATAAAGCGTCTATAGCACTCCTATATAGCTTCTATAGTAAATGGAAGCTATATATATGTATATATGTAGGAACCGATTTTCTTAAAACTTGAAAATCTCCATTTATGTATCAAGAAACTTCTCTCTGCCAAATTTTATAATGATTGTGTGTAAAATTAAGCTCTATAGCACCTGGATATCAAATCGGAAGGGACGTATATACTTATGAAATACTCGTATAGATGCAAATATAGATGGGGCACATAAATAAAAATTAACTGATATTCTTCAAATTTAATACAGTTCGCCCCTTGTGCGTTGCTTCTTCCAAATTTAATCAGTATTGATCTAGAAATACAACCTGTACTTTGATTACAATGTTTTCATCGATATCAGACGGACGGACGGACACATATTGAATGCACTGGTGATTCTGAATCAATCCGTATACTTCAAGGTGGGTCTATCACCAGTATTTTTGTACCCTACGCCACATTACGGTTCAGGTTGTATGTTACACCCTAAAGTAGAAAAAAAAAACAATTGTTTTTTATACACGAGGTGAAATCGCCATTTTTTATATGTTTGAATAGAAAGTAAGTAAAGAAAACCATGTTTCACACCTCAGGCCAATATAAAAATTGGTAATGTCAATACACCCTGGGAAGATACAGTGAAATATTTAGGTGTGATCCTTGATAAAAAGCTGATTTTCCAAAGAACACGTCAACTACATCATTAATAAAATTAACATTACTACTAAAGTCTTGTATCCGCTTATTAACAGACGCTCAGGATTGTGTATATTTAATAAAATTCTAATTTTGAAGAGTATTTTCACGCAATTCTATTTTACGCATCCCCCTGTTTGGTCCGAAGCATCTGACTGTCATCTAAAACGACTTCAAATCAGCCAAAACAAAATACTCAAACTAATATATAATCTCCCAAGAGATTTCTCAACATCTACTCTTCATGAAATGAGCCGCATAACATTTTTTAAAGAAAAGCTAGCCCTAATATCAGAAAACTTCAAATTGCGTTGTCGAAATTCAGTCCATACTCGATCGATTTTTTATTGCTTGACCTAAAATAATTAAAATTGTTCAAGGGTTTTTGTCACTTTTTCCCCAAAAAATACGAATAATATTGTAAAAATATAATTTAATAAACTGTTAGTTTATATTTAAGCAGTAAAACATGTAATTGATCTCTTAACATTTAAAAAATTATATAATTGTTAAATTTAATAATATTTATTACAATAAAATTAAACAAAAAAAAAAGAATAGAAATAAAGTATATTTGGAACAGATATTTTTAAATATTATATATTTCTGAATAAATACATTTTATTTTAAAATTATTACAATTTATTTGGGGCGCATATGTTAATATATTACAGCAAAAAATATTGTTGAATTAACCTTCTCAAATAAAATATGTGTTTACAAACAAATACAAATATTGTTTACAAATTTCTCCAAATATATTTTATTTCAAATAAATCAAAGTTTTGCTGAATTTTTCGAATTTCAGATTCAATTTTTCTTGATTCCTAGTTATGTCTAACAGTTAATAATTGTATTCATTTTTGTCTAAAGCAATAATTTTTAATTTCTAAATAGCAATTTTTAGTTATGCAAGTAAATAAGATTCCAATTATAAAACAATTTTAAAAACATTTAAATTTAAAAAAATAACTTTGAGTTACTGAAAAACTTAAAACTTGCATTAAGTTTTCTGAATGCATAAATGCAAATATATCTTTGTTTAGGAAATAATAGTCCGAAATAAAAAATATTAGGATAGGAACAAAGATTTGTTTTGAATAACATCTTCCCAAAAATATTTGTTTCTTCCAAATAGTATATATTTGGAGTGTACTCTAAACATATATATGTTTCAAGCAGGATATGTTTGGGATAATATATGTACTACAGAAGCGATTTTTTCAGCGTGTACCGATCGACTTTCTGAGTTGATTTAGCTATGTCCATGTGTCCGGTTTTTAATAAGTCGTCGCTAAATCAACTCAAAAAGTGATTGAGTTGATTTAGCTATGTCCGTCATCTGTCCATGTATCATTGTAATCAAATTACATATCGCAATTATTCTCTATAAAAATCGCTATAAAATTGGGCACATATATTTTGTTTGGTCTAATCCTATTGAAATGTGTGGAAAATTGTTTCAGATTTAGATAAGTCCCCCATAACTATATATTGTATTTTATATCCGATCATTATTAAATTTAGCAGAAAGTAGATTCTATACGCGGGAATGAATACCGCTAAATGTGGGGAAAATCTGTTCAGATCTAGATATATCACCCACATAAATGCTGTAATTTCCTACCGATCGGTAAGAAGTTCGTGAGAGAGAAGATTCTTGGTTCTTTGTTCGTGAACGAACAATGACAAATTTTAAACAACGGTTCAGTTGTAGATATATCCGGCATATGTATAGTCCTTCCGATTTAGTATTTTAGTTCAATTGAAACCGTCTTTTACGTCCGATTTATATAATTTGGCAGAAATGTGTTTCTTGATCCAAGTTTATTAAAATATCCACCAATTATGTAAGTATAGTCCCATCAATTTGCTCCTTCTGATTATTGATCTATGAATGAATACTGCGCGTTTTAAGGTTATCTTTTCCCATCTAGTTTATTCTGATAAACTTATTCAACCATATTGGAATAAGCCTTCATAAGACGGTAGAGCTAAATACTTTCTTAAGTGAAACGAAACCAAAAAAATCAGACCACGTTTTCATATATCCCTACATTTCCATATGTACGAGTACTTCAGTAAGTCCTAGAAGCAAAAAATCGATATACTTTATTTACCAAAAAAAAATATTGAATTTTTGTCAATGAAATCGATTTGGATACTTCCAACTCCTAATCTATTTTTGTAAGAAATTTACAGTTCCCAGCAATAGCGCAATCTGCATAACATTTAGCGTAGATCTCTTCTTTGGCACAGTAATAATACAAATTCGAATCGGATAAAATCAAATGTTTCTGATCTTTCCTCCTGTGCGACTTGAAACAGCAGAAGTTAACTTGGTGGGGTTATCACATTATCTTTGTAGGTATGAGCAACATTTTTTCTCAACACAACTTTCAAAATTCTTCAAAGATACAGCAAAAAGCAATTGACGACGGTTATACCTTTTTATTTTCTTTTATTTTTATTTTATTTATTTATTTATATGAATTACAATACAAAGTAAATTTATATTCTAATTGTAAGGTCCAGGGAAAGGCCGGGTTACAAAGACCATATGGCTGAATTTTGCAGCGACAGACCAGAGCCTCTGGTGGGAATCGAACCCACGACCCCCAAACTCATAGGCGAGTACGCTACCAACTCGCCTACTGGGGCGCTCTTTTATTTTCTTACCTTTTACCTGATTATGTATTTGAAATATGGTTCAAAATTAATAACATATTATTTTATGCTCGTCTATTCTTAAATGTTACTTAACGTTTCGGTATGTTTTTTATATTTTCAGGTAATTTCTTGGATGTTATTGCAATTAAGATGAATGTCATTGACACTGTAAGTATATACATTGTGTATTTACGAACAAATTAACTCGAAGCCTATTGAACGTTTTGTTAAATTTTCCAATTGTGATTTTTATTATCGAAACAATTAAAAAAGTTTCAGTCTGTTAAACCAACTAAGGTATACTCTCACTTTGTGAGTAATGTAATATGGAATCTTACACGAGTTAATCTGCCAATTTGTGCGGGAGGTTTAACAAATCCACCAACTTTTCGCTGAACAGTAAATATTTAAATACGTTGCACTGTGTCCAATTATAAGCATTTTTATGGACTGGTATGTTAACGTCATAAGCTATGAGGTATAAGTATGGGGTGGGTAATAAAGTCCATCCTTCACAGGGTTATATGTACTTTTAAATCGTTACACTGTGTAAAATTTTGTAGTATTTCCGTGCATTGGTACTCACGCTATAAGCTGTTAACTTTTGTACAAAGTGGTACATAGTGTGGGAGGTACCAAAAGGGGCGTGGCAATAACGCACTTTTCACTGGATTGTAGGCACTGATATTAATGTAATAGGCCAGTCGTTTACCTTTTCAAGAGTTATCGTGCGTACCAGCCAGCGGACAGGCACACAGACAGGAGGAAGGGCATTGCTCAAATGACTTTAAATTACCCAAAACGGATTTCCGGCGAACATACTTGGGGTCTTAGGTCATTGCATCGACGTGTTACACTTTGGCCTGTAGCAAATGATATGCGAGTATTCCCTCGTTTCACTAAAGAGAGTAAATTTGAATAAAATATACAGACATATAATTAAATTCAATTCAATACAATTCGATACAATTTTTTGCAGAGCCTTTAGTATTTTGACTACATAATAGGCATGTTTTCGTTACAAGCTAGCGATTTTAGTTTAGCACTTTGCAGCAAAAACAACTGCCTTCCACTAACTGGCACATAAGCAATAAGTGGCGGATTTTCACTATCTGGTAGCAATGGTGTCATGAGTTTCGAAGAAAGAACAGTGCGAAACAGACAAAAAATTCGTGAAAAGTATTTATAAAACATATATTTACTGTTCTATGTTCAATTGTTTACACTCTTTTTGCAAATATTAAAACAATTTCTCATTTTTGTTCTTCTTCTCCCGTTAATTCACAATATTTGGTAACAATCTCTCCAAAAATGGGATGCCATGTTGCTAAATATAGGGTGCCCAATCTGGCAACATCATACTCGATTAAGACCACAACACAAGCGCCAAACTCCATCGGGAACTAATAGTGCTTAAAAGTGCTTAGCTCCCCATACAAATTAAGCTCTTATGGTGTAACGAAAACACGTCTAATATAAGTCCGATATATCAGGAATACGCGATAAGTTTAATGCAGTTATGATGGCTGTAACTACTGCAAATATCTCTTTCATTCAGAAATAGTTTTTTTTAGTGACAGTCATTAAACGAATTAGAAAAAAGTGATTTTTATAAAAAAACTAGCTGGCCCGGCGAACTTCGTTCCGCCCAAACTCGTTAATGTAATGAAAGTAAGAATACTAACGTGCTCATGCTGCTTCCTGTAATTCAGTCAATTAAAATTCTTTCTATTGTATTAAACATAATTGGATTAACTGAAGTTTATAACATTGTCGATGTACATCTAACTGATCAGTTTTTTTTAATTGCTATTCCTGATTTAGTTTTCATGCTAACACGATATACCTAGAAATATTATATTTTTTATGTGAAAGGCCCTACACTCGTAAAAGTCGAAAGGTCTGATCTCAAGTTATGGGGTAGTGTTGGCCACACAATGCTTATTTGCTCAATCCTAACTTTTCCTAAATAGTGCCCTTCCCTGGGACAATACGAATTAGTCAAGCCCAAAATTGTGAAAAACGAAAGAGCCGTTCTCGAGTTATGAGATTGTGTTCGCTGTGACACGCTCACTTGACCAATCCTAAAGTTTCCTTTCGTGGACCGCTACGAACCAATCAATGCCAAAATCATGAAATCGAAAGATTCGTTCTCGAGTTATGAGGTTGTGACTGCCGTATCGCTTTGAACAATCCAAAATTTTCTCCCTGGGGCCAATACGAATCCATCATGCCCAAAATCGAGAATGATCCATTTTTGAGCTATGCGGTTTTGATAGCCGTGTCGCGCTGCTTTGAATAATCATAAATTTCCCTGGGGACAAATACGAATCCATCAGGACCAAAATCGAGAAAATAGAGCGATCCATTCTTGCGCTATGGAGTTGTGTTGGCCGCGCCATGCCCCTTTGACCAATTCAAAATTTTCCCACATAGAGTCATTCCTCGGGCAAATACGAATACACTAAGCCCAAAATCGTGAAAATGTTAACGATCTATACATGAGATATGAGGTTATGTTGGCCGCGCAATGCGCATTTGATCATTACTAATTTTTTTCCACAGAGTCCTTCCTTGGACCAATACAAATACATCAAGTTTAATATCGTTAAATTTGCTACATCCTTTCTCGAGCTATGAGGTTGTGTTGACCCTGTCGCGCCTCTTTGACCAATCCGAAAATTTCCTCTACAGTGTCTCTGTCCAATAAGAATCCATCAATCTTTAAATGGTGGAAATCAACGATATTGATAGCGCGAGAACTGACCACTGTCCAAAAACCTATTCTGTAAAAAGTCCGGCGATTATACAACACTCGAGTCTTTCCATATGCAAAATTTCAGCTTTGTAGTTCTTGCAGGAGACTCAACGGCCAAGTGGTCAAAAACCGCTTGGCGTAAAAGCACATCCTTTGGAGATCTGTATATATGTATGTACATCAGATTGTAAGCTCATAGTTCTAAAAAGACTGACAATTGCTTTGGTAACTGCAGTTTGACCTCAGGCTGGACACTGAATAGTTGTTTTCAAATACCCTTTGAGATATGTATCCACATTTCCATTTTTAGATTCATTTTTAGATTCTAACGAAGTTTTAAAATCACTGAAATTATGAAAATAAATGTGGTTACTGTTACACTGACCACAGTCAGAGAATTCAAATATTTTTAGCGTTTATATTTGTCGTGTATAGTACTTCATATTTACAAAATGTTAGCTTTTGATCTTATAAGATGAAAGGGCATACACAATACTCAAGTTTTTGATAGCGCTAGAACTGACCCAGGTCAAAAAAATTACTACGCGAAATGTCTGTTGTTTATACAACATTCTGGTCTATTATTGTGCCATAGACAGCTTTCTAGCTCCTGCAGGAGCCTCAGCGGTTAAGTGTTTAGCGCCACCTGTTGAGAATTTTGCGACATTTATTTTTCCTAAACCTTCACGTAGCAATTACGAAGAAATCCACAGAAGGAAGTATCCAATTTGGTCCAATAGTTTTCAAGTTTTAAGCAGTCGAACAAACCACGATTCATTTTTATATATATAGATAAAAAAAATTGAACAAAAAATATTTTTAAAATTTAGCATCCTAACGTAGAACACAAGGCCATTTTATAAAGAATCTTTGTATAAATGTTGAAATTATAACGCTAGAGAGAGTTACAGAAAATTCATGTTTTTATAGCCTCAGTATTGTGAACGAGGGTATATATCATTTGCTACCTGCCACAATTTTGACACATCGAAAGATTGACCTAAGACTTCAAATATATGTGGCGGAAATCAGCTTTAACCCGTTTTGGATCATTTGAGAAATGTCCGTCCGTCTGTCCGACTGGCTAGTGTGCACGATAAATCTCGAAAGAAAAACCCGACTAACTTAAATTTTTTATAATCTCAGGCTAAGTTCTGATATGGGCCATATTGGTCCGCTCCTACGAGTACCTCCCCCACAAAGCTTTACAATTTGGTAAAATATTGATTTATTAATAACTTCTAGACTAACTTATCGGAAACTTCTGCAATTCCACAGATAATATTAGTTTATTAGTCTCTATCCCCTTGAAAAAATGGGCGAAGTTGACATACATACACCTTTTGGTACCTCCCACACAAAAAGGTCAAAATAAAAAATATGAAACATGTTGTTTTCCATTTCCTGTAATTTTAGCTTTTAAGAAATTAAATAAATAATTTTTTTGTGTTTTTTCTTTTATTATTGTTTATTTTTGCGCTAGCACAAAACGATTTTTTTAAATAATTTTTAACGACTGTTACTAAACCATTGTTTGTACGAGAAAGGCATATTTCTAACATTTGTAGCCCTCATAATATCCTTATTATTTTAAAGCGTATCCCGGCTCTATCTGGCGTACATATTAAAAAATATTTAAAGGTCATCGGAATGAATGACTGATCAATGATTTCGGACTCCGCGTCCTTAATATATTTATGTAGGCTGTCGGATACAAATAATTGCTATTCCTTTAAATATTAACGATGCAATGTCGATAATGCACTTATTGTCCATAATATTGTTTTATAAGGAAATAAAACCATATAATGACAGAGCGATTTCCACAATCCTACTAAAATTTGTGGAAATCAGCTTCGACCGAAAATGAAATGAAACATTTATTGCGAACTCGCCAAGTTGTTCGCAATAAGTATACGCCACAGACTGAAATATCGCGAGCATAGAAAGTTAATAAGTAGCCTTATAGTGACATTCACTGTATTATTTTTTCTAAAGTAAATTGTGTTACAGTTTTAAATTTAAGCGACTTTTACAATTCAATATAATAACTAAGATATTCTCAGATTCAGATCCGATTTTGATATCTTCATAGTTTAGTAGATGGGATAGTGCTGAAGTAAACGTTAATAGCCGTTTTGGCATCAATCTAGGTCCACTTTTGATTTTTTGAGGCTCGCTGTGTTCTGAAGACATACATATATTAAAAATGTACTTTTATAAATAGTAGTGTATTTTACAATCGACCCACCCCGACCTTCCTTACTTGTTCTTATGGCGCACAATGGGAAAAAGGGGTAAATACGCGCGCATAGCAGTATTTTCTATCTCATGACTATACCGTTAGAGATAGAGTCCTACGTTTTGGACCATATTCAAGAGAATTCTTTGGAGAAGAAATTGGTGTACCAAGATTTTATTTTACTGTTACCGTGTATCGCGCAGTAGGGCTACAAAAGCTACTTTGTTGAAATTAATGTAGAAACCAGAATATCGTACCAACTTCAGTGATCTTGATTTTAAATTAAAGCTGACAAAATTTAGTTCAAAATCAATTTGAGTTACTTTGTTGCGTGTTGCTGCGTTTTAGATATATAGACCATTAAATTTCAAAAATATTTTTGTCAACATTGCGTTAAAAGTCGGCAAAACCGGGAAATGTTTTTGAAAGTGAAACTAAAACAACTTAAAAAGGATAAAATAGTCATCAACTATATTTTTGAAAGCTGGAGTTGTGCAATAATTATCTTACACAATAAGTCGTCGACTGTTAATAAAAGAAAAGTTAAATTAAAAACAAAAAATAATCGGCCCACCCTAATATATGTACATAAACTGCAGAAGCGTTTAACTATACATATTTTTATAGTTTCTGTAGATAAAGTAATTTATAAAAATTACACATAATTACACATATAATAAGATCGCTATTTTTGATCGTAGGACACTACAACTTGCAGACCGACTTGTACCGGTCGAATTTATTATCCGACTTTGCCGAAATTTCGTAAAAGTTATTTTTTTGGACCAAGAATCTCAGTCCATATGCTTCGGGAAAATCGGTTCATATATAGCTCCCACACATATATTTCATATTTAAAGTAAAAAAATCACTTTTTTAAAGTACAAAAATCTGCCATAATCGCAAAAAGTCGCAGATAAAATAGGTACTGTTGGATTCATCACTAAGTCACCTCTCTTCTCTATGTCATATGTTAGCGATCCCACGTGATCCAAACAAAATTTTATTCCATTTACTGTAGATAATTTTTTTGAAAAACAAAAAAAAACTGTATTTTTACTTTCAAATATCTCTTCATTTGAAGACCTTAAAAATACGTCTTATGCACAAAAATTAAGATGAATATAACCTTATTATATCATTTCACCAATAAACGCGAATTCTACAAGCACTTTAGTATATACATTTTATCATCGCAATATTATTTGAATTTATTAGTAAAAAAGACAAATTTTGAATGGTCATAACTCAAAATCGCCTAGAGATATTTTCATAAAATTTGTAGCTATTTTCAATAAAACGACATTCCCAAAAAACTGATTTTTGAAAGTTGTTTTCAAAGTCCTATGCACGCATATTTCATCATATTTTCCCATCGTGTGGCGTTACCATTATTGCGTACACCCAGAGTCGCTGTTTACAATCTATACAATGAGAATGAGGTGTCACATTTTCAAGTCAAATATTTTCTTCATTCATCTGGCCAATTCAATGCATTTCTATGCAATGTCCTTGCTCAGCCGTATTCGTATACTGAGTTCTTGTCTTGGGCCCGAGTGAGTGCGCATCGTATTTCAATTTTTCAGTCAATTGTCACTTTGTGAGTGCGAAAATGGCAGCGACGTCGCCGTCGCCGTCGCCTTCACCGTAGTCGACGCTGTCTCTATACATCAATACTTGTGTGTGATTGCTGCCATCTCTTCACCCACCTCCCCTAAATTTGCGTTTCGCTGCAGCTATTGTCCGTTAGTCGCCCTCCTCGTTGCAGTGTGACTCACTTCGTCTTTATTCGTTTAGGTTCAGTGCAGTCGACAGACAACAGACGGCAGTTGGTGGTCGACGTTGGCAGTTGTTGCCAAATACTTAAGTGCTTCTTAGAAATGCTCGTTGAGCTGCTAATGTCTCATCGTTAAGACGATGATTGCAGTTTTGCTCGTTTTTTTCTTGATATTTTTTCGTACATTATTCCGTCAATTTGTGCACCGCATTTGTGGCCCCCACCATTGCCATTTGGGGGGTGATGATTGCCTATTCTCTAGGGCATTATTAGCATACTTGGCACCACAATATATAAGTAAAAAGAAAAATATTTAAATTCCAATCAATGCGTATTTACAATAAATATTGAACAATTTTATTTCGCTCAAGTGGAATTGGCAAATATTTGCATCGTTTCACTTTCACCATAAGTAGAAGCCGGGTGAATCTCATTAACACAGAGATGCAGATTGGTTTAAATGTGGGCAAGATGAGATAAGATGACGAATATGTTGATATCACTTCAAATCAAAGATTTAAAAAACGACAAAACGTGCATTTTTTGAGGTAATGACCTGATATTTTGCATGTAGACTATACGCTTAGAAAAACAAGTAAGAAAGTTTCAGTCGGGTAAACCGACTAAGGTATACCCTCACTTTGTGAGTAATGTAATATTGAATATTACTCGAATTATTCTGTCAATTTGTGTGGGAGGTACCAGAAGGGGTTTATCAAATACACCTATTTTTCGCTGAACATTAGATACTTTAAATTCATTGCACTGTGCCGAATTATAAGCATTTATGTGCACTGGTAAAAACGTTATGAGATGTTAAATTGTGGTATGATTTGGGCATTTTGTGTGGGAGGTACAAAAAGGGGCGTGGCGATAACGCCCATTTTTCACCGGGCTATAGACACAATAAAAACATTACACTGTACAAAATTTCACGTATTTTTATACACTGGTTTTAATGTTATAAGCTGTTAACTTTTGGTGCAAAAAGGTACCTTTGTGTGGGAGGTACCAAAAAGGGCGTGGCAACAACGCCAATTTTTCCCTCGACTGTAGGCAATATAAAAGCATAATACTATACAAAATTTCAAGTTTTTTATACACTGTTATTAACGTTATAAGCTGTTAACTTTTGGTGCAAAACGGTGCATTTGTGTGGGAGGTACCAAAAGGGACGTGGCAACCTCGCCCAATTTTCTCGAGTTGATAGCGACTAATAAGCTAATACTATGTGTGGAATTTCAGAAGATTCGAATAAGTAGTATAGCAGTTATTAAAGAATCAATTTTTCACAACATTTTAACCCTTTTGTGGGGGAGGTACTAGATGGAGTGGACCAATATGGCCCATCTTCGAACTTAGCCGGAGATAGAAAAAAATATTACCACATACCAAATTTGAAGTCAATCGGTTACTCCTTTCGAGAGTTATCGTGCGCACCAGCCAGCAGACACACAGACAGACAGACAGACAGACAGACAGACAGACAGACAGACGGACGGACATTGCTCATTCGACTTAAAATGACCCAAAACGGGTTTCCTCCGAACATACTTGGGGTCTTAGGTCACTCCTTCGATGTGTTACACTTTTTTCCGTAGCAAATGATATATACCCTCGTCACACTAAAGTGAGGGTATAATTAATTATATGTGCAAGAACGAGTGGTGCACTGTGAGAGGAATTCAAAAAAGGGAAATTATTCGGCAGTTTCTTAAACAGTCAACAACACAAATAGTCAACACAATAGAAGAGGTATTATAGAAGTTATGTCTTGAATTTGGAGCCAATATGAAGTACAGGGCTGCAGGGCTCAAATTTGAACACCTCGGGTGAACAAAATTTTTAAGCGCGTGTAACTTTTGTATTTCTCGGCTGATTCATAATTTATTTTGTGCTTATTCTTCTAACTGAGGTCTAAAGACTTTTTACACGTAAGTTACTTAGACCCTGATTTGTAAAATATTTTTTTTCGTTTTTTCCCGACGTTGCCCTAGTATTTTGCGAATATCGGAGCAGGATATGCGCCGATTTCTTTCGTATCAACTTTTCTGAATAGGCAACAAAATGTGTTATATGTTGAGAAAATAATTCGATCCGATATACTCAAGTATTCAAAAAATACCTAAATTGTGTTAAAATTTTCAGTAATTCAAAGGTAAATTTTTTATAAACTTGGAATGTTCGTAAAAATTGTAAATAACACTGTGCTCGAAATGGACACTTTAAAAATGTAACAGAAAGGAGACCCTATGGATATGCCTATTTCGACCTAGCTGAATCCAATGGAGCTAACCGTTTTTCTAGGTTAGCTCTTGTTTTCGCGATATTCGACCACAAAGTTTGCAAAAAATCAGAGAGGTTAGTTATCTCGGAGGTGATTTTGAAGTGTAAGACTTCCGAAAACGCGCTTCAGTCCAAAGAACGAAATAAAGGGAACCCTTCGAGTATTATTTCTCTCAAAATAGTCAACCAGGCTTCTCACCACTTTACCCCCGAAAAAGTGCAATCAAATCTTACCATGTGTCAAACGTCATACAAATCATCGACATTTTAAGTTTGTGTTTTTGAGAAAAATGTTTCTCGCGAGAAATTACTATGAGTCTCCTTTCAACATATTTATGAAAAATTAACAGGTTTCACAATTTAGCAGGTTTTGTTGGTTACCTTTGAAATTTCCATTAACACTAAAGAAAAAATAATTTACAAAAATTTAAGTCAAAAAATTTTATTTCAAGTATTTTCTGCTATGAGCAGAAAAATACACAAATTATGTAATAACTCGAAATTTTCTTAATTCTCATAAAAAAGTTGAGA
Source organism: Eudasyphora cyanicolor (assembly GCA_963930755.1). Taxonomy (NCBI): domain Eukaryota; kingdom Metazoa; phylum Arthropoda; class Insecta; order Diptera; family Muscidae; genus Eudasyphora; species Eudasyphora cyanicolor. The sequence goes on from OZ005734.1 coordinate 97,649,629, forward strand.
AAGGACTTATAGTATTTCTTCGCGAGGAATATTTTTCTCAACGATGCCTATTAAAAATGTCGACGATATGTATGATTTTTAACATATGATAAGATTTCATTACACTTTTTCAGGGCAAGGGGGTGAGAAGCGTGGACGACTGTTTTGAGAAAAATAATTGTCCAAATGTTCCCTTTATTTCGATCTTTGGACTGAAGCGTATATTCCGAAGTCTTCCACTTCAAAGTAACCAAAGAGATAAGTCACCTCTCTGATTTCCCAACAAACTTTGTGGTCGAATTTCGCGAAAACAAGAGCTAACATAGAAAAACGGCTAATGCAACTGGATTCAGCATGGCCGAAATAGGTCTATTCATAGGGTCTCCTTTCTGTTACATTTTTGGACTAGCACAGTGTAATTAATATTTTTGTTTTTAGTCGACCTTTTGGTGGTAAATTATTCCATTAAAAGATTGTTCAAGCTCGAGTTCTGGTTTGTTTATAAATTTTAATTTTAATTTATTACCAATATTTCGGAATTATCTTTTGAATTCCGTCATCAGGGATCATGTTGTGTAAAAGTAAAAACACAACAACAAACAATACTTAAAAACTACTGTAGTGTGACTACTACCGTCGGATGTAATTATTGCATTGTAGTCACACTAGTGTAGTTTTTAAGTATTGTTTGTTGTTGTGTTTTTACTTTTACACAACATGATCCCTGATGACGGAATTCAAAAGATAATTCCGAAATATTGGAAATAAATAAAAAACCAGTAAGGAAAGGCTAAAGTCGGGCGGTGCCGACTATATAATACCCTACACCACTCTCGTAATATTGAATAACTCTGATATATGAATTTTGTAATTCATGTATACATTGTTTACATAAATTTACTTTTGGAACATTTTATACTTAAATAATACCCTGTACCACAGTGTGGTGTTAGGTATAACAACGATTGGATCTAAAGAGCCAAATCGGATGAAACATATATATGGGAGCTATAGCTAATAACCGATTTTCTTCAAATTCGGTAGTGTTGGTTCTTGGATCAAGAAACTCTACCATTCTAAATTTCAACACGATTGGACGTAAAATACAGCTTTTATAGGACTAAAGGGCCAAATCGGACGAAACATATATATGGGAGCTATAGCTAAATCTGCACCGATTTTCTTCAAATTCGGCAATGTTGGTCCATGGATCAAGAAACTCTACCATTCTAAATTTCAAAACGATTGGATATAAAATACAGCTTTTATAGGACTAAAGGGCCAAATCGGACGAAACATATATATGGGAGCTATATCTAAATCTGAACCGATTTTCTTCAAGTTCGGCAATGTTGGTTCATGGATCCAGAAACTCTACCATTCTAAATTTCAAAACGATCGGATGTAAAATACAGCTTCTATAGGACTAAAGGACAAAATCGGACGAAAGATATATATGGGAGCTATATCTAAATCTGAACCGATTTTCTTCAAGTTCGGCAATGTTGGTTCATGGATCAAGAAACTCTACCATTCTAAATTTCAAAACGATCGGATGTAAAATACAGCTTCTGTAGGACTAAAGGGCCAAATCGGACGAAACATATATATGGGAGCTATAGCTAAATCTTAACCGATTTTCTTCAAATTCAGCAATGTTGGTTCATGGATCAAGAAACTCTACCATTCAAAATTTCAAAACGATCGGATGTAAAATACAGCTTCTATAGGACTAAAGGGCCAAATCGGACGAAAGATATATATGGGAGCTATATCTAAATCTGAACCGATTTCAACCAAATTCAATAGCGATCTTAACAGCCGCGAAATACTCTAAACTGCAAAATTTCAGAACGATCGGAGTGAAATTGCGACCTGTAGTCGACGAACAACTTTACATGGACGGACGGACGGACGGACGGACGGACATCGTTAAATCGACTCAGCTAGTGATTCTGAGTCGATCGGTATACTTTAAGGTGGGTCTAGCTGTGTTATTTTAAGGTGTTACAAACATCTGCCGTGAAACAAACTTATAATACCCTGTACCACAGTGTGGTGTAGGGTATAATAAAATTTATAAACAAACCAGACCTCGAGCTTGAACAATCTTTTAATGGAATAATAATGATTGAAATCATATAATCTTGGATCAAAATAAATTACTTGGAGGATTGACAACTAATAATGGATTGGAATACACAGCAATTTGAAATGATTGATTTAATCAGATGTTAATGCTGCATGTAGTATCATAACTGGGAAGTGCAATTCGAAACCAAGAAAAATTCAAACAGAAATTCGAAAAAGTCAGCAAAAGTTTGGAAAACCTATTTTTAAATAAAATATATTTGGAGAAATTCCTAAACAATAATTTTATTTCTATTTAAACACATATTTTATTTGAGAAATTTAGTTTGCAAATATATTTTGTTGTAATATATTAATACATGGTTTCCAAATAAATTTTATTGATTTTCAAATAAAATTTAGTTCCTCAGAAATACATAATATTTAAAAATATATTTTCTTCGATTCAAACATATCAAAAAAGCCGATTTTGTCCCTTACATAGAATGGGGGTATACTAACATAGCCATTCTGTACTGTTCTGCAACACCTAACAATATTGATTTTCGACCCTATAATGTATATATACTTAGTAGGGACATAAATACTGTTACAAAATTTAACACACGCATTACAATAGTGCAACTGAACACACACAACCCTTACAACCTGGATAATGAAACCTAATCTCTGTAGCGTTAGTTTGTAACGGGAATTCAAAATTGCTTTAGTTTTTCCCATGGAGTGGTCAGATAATGAGAATAGTATAGCTGTTATAGCGCTATGAAATGAAATATTGAATGAAGAAACCAGCATTTTTGAAACGCTCTGCCCGCTTGGGATTAGTCTAATGTGCATCTACCGCTGCAAAAACTGTTTGAGGAGACTGGAGATGTCAAGGACCGCCACTGGTCGGGACGCCCTCGTATTGTTCGAACGCCACATGTCATCAAATCAAGAATTCTGCGAATTCTGCTCCGAAAACGCAGACTTGAGACTTTTGGCTTTCAAAAGCCGCAATGGACATTTCGATACCTCGATTCTAAACTATGCTAAGTGCAAAAAGGTATTTTTTCAGGAGAGGCGATCAAAGTTTGATGATTTTTTTAAATTTGTTTGGAATTCCTTTATAATGCAAATCGATTGACCTGTACTGTTTTATGAATAACTTTTGATTGGGTTGACGGATAAACACCAAATTTTGACTGAATATAATTTGGAGTATTCAGAAATTAAAAATGCAATCTCCCTAAAACTATGCTCGATGGAGGTATCGATTTGTTGACTTCAGCTTTATAAAGAATAGGAAAGAAAAATGCAAACGTCTTTTAGTGAAGCGTCTGATAACTTACATCCCCTGCAGGAAAAATGTAACAAACGAAATGATATGGTGTATGCACGGTAGTCTAAGGAAGCATCTCAAGTGATTCCACGGGTAAATCATACAGCTTCAATCATGGTTTGATGGGGAGTCTGTTACGATGGGGTCACTGACTTGCATTTCTGTGAAGAAGGGAAGGGAAGGGTTTTTACGGAAAATACAATAGCTCTTGAGCGGCCGAACCAATTTTTACACAAAGTCTACGTCGTTCTAGAGAGAAAACAACAGGCGGTATGTCATTCACAATAAATTCTCTTTCACAACAAAGACTAATAAGTAGACATTTATTGAACTGATTTTCGACATTAAAACAAAACTTCCTTAACTTTTTTTAAATTTTTGTGTTAATTTTAGGTTTTGTCATCTAATTGTAAATATCTTAAAGCGCCATTTTTGCCCGAAATTGACATTCGTGCGCCATCGTTTGGTGGAACTTTGTCGGCTCAGCCGATTTTTGAAATTTGATCGGCTAAGCTGATCAGCCGCCGCCGCCGATCGGTATTTTTTAACGCGCCGCCGCCGCAGATAATTTTAGTCGGCTTCATTGCCTGCTCGGCAGCCCTGATTTAAACCCACTGGATTGCAAATTGTGGACAGTTTTAGAGGACAAGGTCTGCCACAAAAGATACCCCAGCATCAATTCTCTTAAGACAGCTTTGATTCGATGTGTGTGTGTGAGTGCTTGCTTTTTGTATACAATATATGTCAACAAATATATACAATAAATCTGATCCAAAAGGATTAATTACTTTTAATGTTATAGCATAAAATGTGTATTTATGTCTCTAATAAGTATATTCTTGATCGTCGTGAGTTTGTCTGTGTAAATCACTCTAAATTCCGTAATAATAGAGCCAGGTGATCATTTTTTCCCCATCCATATAACTAATTAGCATTTGTATTCAGAACATTTTGCCCAGAGTGTTTTCGAAAGCATTTTCTTCGAATTGAAATTTTTTAAATTAAAACTTGTTTTGAAATTTATGTAAAAACACATATTTATACCCTACACCACACTGTGGTACAGGGTATTATAACTTTGTGCATTTGTTTGTAACACCCAAAAGGAGAAGAAATAGACCCATCGTTTATTATACCGATCGACTTAGAATCACTTTCTGAGTTGATTTAGCTATGTCCGTCTGTCCGTCTGTCTGTCCGTCTGTCCGTCTGTCTGTCCGTCTGTGCATGTATTCTTGTAATCAAAGTACAGGTCGCAATTATGGTCCGATCTCGACGAAACTTTACACATATCTTTTTTTTGGCCCAAGGACGATCCCTATTGAATTTGGTTAAAATCGGTTCAGATTTAGATATAGCCCCCATATATATGTTACCCCCGATTTGACATGTAAGCGCTGTAGAGACTGTATTTTATATCCGATCGGTACGAAATTCGACAGAAGGAGGTTTTTTTACATGAATAACTATTCAGGGAAGATCTCTTAAGGCTCCATATATATGTTCCTCCTGATTAGGTATCAAACCGCTATAGAAGTTGTATTTTACTTCCGATCATTAAAATTTTCCAGAAAGATGTTTCTCAATTTAGGAACGAATATTGCTTAAGTTAGCGATTATCGTTTCAGAATTAGATAATATGTTTCTACCCATTTACCAATTATTCCAAATTATTATGGCAATGACCCTCATCGTATTCTTAGGGAGGTGTAGGGTATTACATAGTCGACCACGCCCGACTTTCTGCCTTTCCTCTCTGGTTTTATTTTTGATTTTTTTTTTTGCTCAATCTAAAGCTTGGGTCACTTCCTTTAAGAGCTTTGTGAGACCTGTTTATCTATGAAAATGAAGATAAGCCTATAAAAATAAGCCTATAAGGCAGGCTATTTTCTTCAAAATAGTATCATTGTAGTCATGACCACAGACTTTACGATAAAATAATAAAAATAAAATAATTATGAATTTGCCGATGTTTTTAAGTGGATAAATTTAAAAAAATTATAAAATTTTTATTTAAAAAAATGAATTTTTTCGCTATATCTTGTAAACTATCTTTGAAACCGCTGATGGGATGAACAAATTATGACGAAGATGAAGGCTTCTCATTTACAATTATTTAAAGCTATCATCAATCAATTACGATAAATGGTTCTCCAGTTGTGCTAAAATATATGGTACAACCTTAATTTTATATTAGGTTTATAACTACTTAAACTATAATTTTTTAAATGTGTATCTTTATTTTGCTAAATAAACAGGTTCCCTCCCACTTAAAAACTACAAAGCACTTAAAGGAAATGACCTAAACTTTCTTTTAACAAAAAAAAATAAAAACATGGGTTTTTAAAATGTTGAAACTATTTTTAATTTCGCAAAGACAAATTCATGAATAATTGCATCTCGAATAGCTTAGAAATGTGAAAATATACCTAGCCAGTAATCAACAATATACATACGAGTATGTAAATGATATTCCGTTCTTAAATAAAGTGCCTTTGTAAGAAATGAACATTTTCTTAAAATTTCGCCCTTAAATGGGAAAAAACTTCGGTTCTATCAGAGCGGAAATCATAATATTGATACTATCATAATATTGATACTGCTCCAGCTCACTGGCGGCTCAAGATAAAGCCGAAATATTTTGGGGATTGAAGAACACAGGTTCAGTCTTTTAGACTTCTATACGGCACAAACATGCATAAATATACATGATCTTTTCATCTCACGTTAGTGAATTGTTAATACTTTCTGATCGGAATGAAACTTGCACCAAGTTTAGTCATATTTGATAGTAGTTATGCCACAAAATTTGAACCAGGTCGTTTGAGGACTGTCCGAGTTTGAAGGTGTTGAATTTGGCATTTTGGCCATATAACTAATTACCTATTGTATTTAGAAAATTTTGCCCAAAGTAATTTCGATAGCTTTTTCTTCAATATTTAAAAGAAAAATAAAAACATTTCCAAAAATATTTTATTGTTTTGCGAAATTAAAACTTGTTTTGACATTTCTTTCAAAAACCCACGTTTTTATTCTTGATTTTTCTGCTCGAACGAAAACTGAGGTTATTTCCTTTAAGAGCTTTGTGGTCTATTAGTGGAAAGAGACTTGTTTATCTATCAGTATAAAGGTAAACATGTAAATAAATGGATGTTGAACCATATATTTTAGCATACATAACTAGAGAATCATTTATCGTATTTGGTAGCCTTCATCTTCCTCTAATAGTATTTATTCTTCCCAACAGCTGTTACAAACAAGTAACAAAGTTTAGTCGAGTAAACCGACTAACCGACCTCACCTTGAGTCCCAAAAAAATATTTAACATTTTTTTTGTTTAATTAAATTATTATCAATTTAAATTGCATTTAATAACTGCATTTAATAGCTGTTTACATTTGGTACAAAAGGGTCCATTTGTGTGGGAGGTACCAAAAGGGGAGTGCCAATAACGGTCACTTCTCTCTGGACTTTAGATACTATAAAAGCATTTCACCTTACAAAAGTATTTATATTCACTGGTGTTAAAGTTAAAATCTGTTAACTTTTGGTACAAAATGGTCCATTTGAGTGGGAGGTAACAAAAGGGACGTGCCAATAACGCCCACTTTTCACTGGACTCTAGGTACTATTAAAGCATTACACTGTATAAAATTGCAAGTATTTGTCTGAAGCAGTTAACTTTTGGTGAAAAATGGTCCATTTGTGTGGAAGGTACCAATAATGGAGTGGCCACTTCGCCCATTTTTCTTGACGTGTTAGCGACTAACAAACTAATACTATGTGTAAAATTTCAGAAGATTCTAGTAAGTAGTATAGAAGGTATTAAATAATCAATATTTCACTAAAAGTTAACCCTTTGTGGGGTAGGTACTAGAAGGAGTGGACCAATATGGCCCATCTTCGAGCTTAGCCGGAGATAGAGCAAAATATTCCCGCATACCAAATTTGTAGTCAATCGGTTACTCGTGCGCACCAGCCACGAGTAACACAGACAGACAGACAGACGGACGGACGGAAATTGCTCAAATGACTTAAAATGACCGAAAACGGATTTCCGCCGAACATACTTAGGGTCTTAGGCCACTCCTTCGATGTGTTACACTTTTGGCTCGTAGCAAATGATATATACCCTCCTCTCTAAGGTGAGGGGATAAAAATATATTTTACAAGATATTGCGAAAAATCCCATTTTTTTGACAAAATTTAAAAAAAAAATGTAATGAAACCACTTAAAACCACAGAAAAAAATTCACAATTACATTTTAATTATTTTTTCGTCTGATCGGTCATGAATAAAATAAGGCCATTCAAAATAAACTCGATGCATAATTCAAAAAGTTGTAGGTAGTTTATTTAATGTCTCCTTATGGGCTTCTAAGACATGCGCAATTATTCAGTGGCATCAAAACGGACTATGCGTTAAAATTGATTCTGAGTACAGACTACCACTTCTATTTCTAACATATTTTTGAAGATCGAAAATTTGAGTTGAGTTATATTCGAGGGTCTAAATTATTACGATTTAGAAGGTGCAACAATTTTCTAGTATTTCACGTCGTGAGGGCAACATTTTTTTCAGAAAAGAAATCGTAATTAGTTACAGTTCAAAGATGACAAATATTTACTCACAGCGTAATTTTCTCGTTTTCTCTAGTATCCCCCACATACGAGTACACCAAGTTTTGCATTATATTCCTCTTCAATAAGGTTTCTTCTTGTGTGCCATTTCAAAGAAAAATTCTATAGTTTTTGCAAATTTTCTCAAAGAGTGGGCAGAAAAAAATGTTAAATTTCCACGAAAATTTCTATAGTTTTTGCTAATTTCCTCTTAGAACGGACAGACAAAATGTTAAATACAAATAATAATTTATAGAATTCTTCTTTAAAACAATGTATAGAACAATTTTCCTAGAAAGAAGTTAACACATAAATATCATCCCAACAATTCGTGGAAGACATCGCAATTGAGGAAAGGTTAACTGTGTATTTATACTTACTGGCAGTGTTGAGTGGCTTCCGTTTTTGTTTGGAAACTTTTCATATCCAACTTTCCGATAGCTATCAAAGCCACACAAATACCAAAGAAACACCATCAGTTTCAAAATTACCATTCCATTTTGCCCGGTGGAAATTGGATGATCTATGTTCGAAACTATGAAGAATGTTGGCATTCTAAGTATAACCTTTGACCTTTTACTGTTGCTTCTACTGCTTTATGCAGCTACTGTAGTCCAATATTGCATGTATCCTGTCACTCAGTGTGCAGTCAAATCATTTTAAATTAATCCGATACTCAAACCACTCCAAACACATACACACACACACATACAGGCAAGCACACTCACTTACACACTACTGATGGTAAAAGTTAAAACCTATTTGGCCAGTGTTTGAGATGACAAAACAATGGATGAGAATGAAGCAAATATGACACAAATTGCGTTTTCAAATCAATTATATCAGTTTCATATTTCTGACCAACGATGGCTCTCCCTTTCCCATTTTGTCTTCTCCTTATCGCTCACCTGTCGTAGTCAGTAGCCTAGATGTTGCTCTCAAAAGAGACAATAACAGAATTGCACTGCGATATAAGTATATATTTGAAAATAGAAATCCTTTTTCACCTCACATAGCACAGTGGGGGATTTCGGAAATAAATGGAAATAAGTTTACAGTTGCATAACCAGCCAAAAGATTAGAACGAAACTCTGTACTCTTATACATATAATTTGTATTGTTGAGCATTAGTTGTACCTTCTATATGGGAATTTCCTGCACTGCGGACGGCAAGAATTTCATTAGTTTTTCCCCATACCTTCGTTGATATTGATCTTAGGAATATCATTTTTATTAGCCAATTTGTAAAGTCTATCGAGTAAAATAACACTGCATTTAAAGAATTTTGAAAACTTTTTTGGTTTGGATTAAAATCGACCACTGGACAGCGTGACGGACTTCACAAAAAAACCAGGGCAGTCGGCGTTGTTTTTGCTGCTTTCATGAAATTATACATACATTGTATATTTCCAATACATACATTTTAATATTTTGTATAAATAGATGAATGGACATATATATGAATGCATATGTTTTGTCCGGAATATAATTGATTTAGTACATTTTAGAAAATTGATCTCGGAGTCGTAGTCGGAGTCGACTCCGAGATGGTCGACTCCGAGATGAATTTTGCAAAATTATCTAATTCAACTATTTTCCCTATCAAAAATTGTCATTGATATGTATGCACATAAATAAAGGTTGGTTAAATTGTAAGGGCCGATGTTGAATGCAACCACATCTTAACGTTAAGTTTTTTTCTGCATTTCCTTTGACATTTCTCAATTTCAGACCACCTCAATTTGAACCATGGAAATATACATAATCGAGCAACGCGTTAAATTATGCGGAAATTTCAGCAAATTTAACCACCCTTTATATTTATACAGAATATATAAACCAAAAATTAAATTTATGCATTTGGAAGTATAATTTCACGAAATTTGCAAAAACAACGTCGACTCCGACCCCACAGCCCTGAAAAAACACGGTTCTTAAGATATATTGAGTTATTTAAAAATTTCAGAGAAACTTCTAACTTTTTATTTGCATATACTAGAGACAAAGCTTCTTAAGAATATTTTTAACATTTACTCTAAAAAAATTTAAATATCTGAGATATTTAGATTTTTGTAGAATTCCGACAGCACACAATTTGTGTAGAAAAGGTTGTATTGAAATATGACCCAATTTACACGGTGCAACTTGTCCCTGCGACATGAGGCTTGCGACACGAGCTTGTAGACGAAAAGTGTAGAGAAGCTTCCGGGGTAGAAAAAGTTGCTTGAAATGAAAATACAAGGGACAAATTGACATTTCATTTTATGAGTGACTGAATACGAAAAAGAAATTCAATGAAATAAATGTGAGTGAACGAATAAAAAACATACATTTGTACCCTGGTTGCTGAAACTAAAGCCTCACCATCTAAATGAGCACGATTTTACGTAAGGATTTCAAAAGATAATTAAAAAAAGTCGCAGGAAAAAGTTGCACCGTGTAAATTGGGTCTATAACTTTTAAAGGAAATATTCTAACATGTCTAATTCAATCATTTGAAGGGAAGAATGTCAATTTTTTTATAAAGCGTAAATATGGCCCAGGAAATGTGAGCACATAGCTAAAAAAAATACTCAAGAAAACGTTACAAAAGTATAAGGCATTTTTTGTGTTGACCAGGGAAATGTCCATATAAATTACTGGATCTTAAAATAGGCCACCAGTGTTATTAAAAATTATAAATACGAAGTCAACATAGATGTCTTTATGAATTGGATGCTAGAGTTTATTTATTTCGGAAACTATATGTACATTAGGGCTGGTCAGCTAAAAAATATCGCGGTTGTCTGCATCTCAAATGGAAGCTTGTTTTGTTTAGTGAATACCCTCAAAATTTTTCGGCTATATTTTGAACCACCAGTGAGCTAGAGCGATATTACATAACCACTAAAATTCATGTTTTTCTTGCAAATATCAGACATAAGCACACAATTCGTATATGCAGCTGAAACTCCTTACTCTGCCAGGGACGTATCCAGAGGGGGGCCGGGTCCCCCCGAAATGTTTTAAACATAGGCATAAACTGTTTACAATTTTCAAAATCACTCAAAAAAAACACGAAAAATATTTCAAAGGACGGCAAAAAAACAATACAAAAGCGTAAAAAAAAGTAACAGTAAAAGTAATAACAACTAAAAATAAGAAAAGTGCATGGTTTCCTCGCTAAAACTTTTTAAATTATGCATCGATTTTTTTCGGTCTCAATTTATTCATAACCCTTCAGAGTTTACGATAAAATCACAAAAATATGACAATTATGCGTTTCTAGATGTTTTTATGAGGCTTTTATTTAAAAATTATAAAAATTTTCTCAAAAAATATGATTTTTTGCAATACTTTGTACGATATCGTCGAAACCGCTGAACGGATGGAAAATTGTATTATGCGAAGTTGAAGGCTACTTAATTCTGAAGTTTGTAAAGCTTACCTGAACCAATTCGGATGAATGGTTCCCTAGTTATGCCAATTCGGATGAATGGTTCTCTAGTTATCGCGAGAATTTAAAGAGACAACCCTTTAGGCTAAGAAAAAAGCGAGGTTGAACCACATATAGTGGCATAACTCGAGAACCATTTATCCGATTTGGTTGAGGAAAGTTTTAAAGAATTAAATATTAAGTAGCCTTCAACTTCATATAATACCATTTTCCATCCGTTCAGCGGTTTCGACGATATACGAGTATTACAAAATATTGCCAAAAAATTTGATTTTTTGATACAATTTTAATACTATAAAAATAAAACTCCCATAAAACAATCTAAAAATGAAGAAATGTTATATTTTTATGATTTTAAAAATTATAATTTTTGACGTCTAGAATCAGAATCTATGCATTAAAACAGAAACCCAAGAAAAAATGTTGTTTTTGTCGACTGGTGTAATTATTGGTTGGCTTTAAATTTATGATAACCAGATATGGCGAAAATTAAGTTAAAATTACATTTATGATTTCTTATCTATCTACCTTTTTAACATGTATGTTGCAGTGATGGAATGAGTTTGCACAGCCGTGTATGTAAATTTGACTTTATTTTGGGTGTGGTAATAAGTAGTTTGATAAACTGTTTGAAGAATCCACACAACTTGCATGAAGTTTTGGAATAGAAGCTGCACTACCTAGTAGAGTAGGCACTCAAAAGTATAGGGCTAATATTCCTGGTTCAGATGCCAAGGCGTATTTTAGGACAACATTGTTCATACCATATCTGGGCGAAGTAATATCACATTTAAATAATAGATTTTCCGAATATGAAGCTATAATTACAAGTCTGTTTAATATCGTTCCGATACAAGTTGTAAATCTAATAAAGAAAGATTTCGAAGAAGTCACACTTTTTTACAAAAACGATTTAAAAACTTCAGCAAAATCTGTTTTAGCTGAAATAAGTACAGGGTTGCCCATATTCGACGGACCCATGTTTTTTTAAAAAAAATCAAAGAAAAAAATAAAAATTTGGCGGTTGGCAATCTTAATCATTTAATTTGTTCCAAGTAGATTTGTTTACATCAATTTTTGAATATGATATCTCTCAAATGGCCGCCTCTGGCGTTGATGGCGTATTGTGCCCTTTTTGCAGCAACCTTTGACTTCAAATATCCCCACAAGAAGAAGTCAGGCGGCGTCAAATCGGGCGAACGCGGTGGCCAGTCCAAATCACCACTTTTCGACATCAAACGGCCCGGAAACAAATTCTTCAGAAAATCGATTGTTATGCGACTTGTGTGCGGTGGAGCGCCGTCTTGTTGAAACCAGAACTGCCTCATACGCTTTCGACGAATAATTGGCATCACAAAATTGGTCATCATGTCGCGATAACGCTCCTGGTTGATGGTAACAGCATGGCCATTTTCGTTTTGGAAGAAAAACGGCCCAATGACCGTTTTCGCACTAACGCCGCACCAAACTATGACTTTTTCGTCATGAAGAGGCAATTCTTGAATCTCCTGAGGATTTTCAGTGGCGTAAATACGGCAATTTTGCTTATTTACGGTCCCATTCAATGTGAAATGGGCTTCATCGGACATGATAATTTTGTTTTTTGAGTTTTCACAATTGACTTCTTCTGTTGAATGTAAATTTCAACTATTTCAGAGCGCTCGCGTGGCGTGTATTGTTCCATGGTAAAAATCTGCTTGGACTGACGCTTCAAACGCGGTATGTCATTAAGCGATCTGACATCTCTGTCAAAAGTTATGGCGTTGCCAGATGGGTCCGTCGAATATGGGCAACCCTGTATATGGATTGATTATTGGAAGCAGAAGAATGATAAGCCATGAAATGCATTAGATGCTATTTCAGTTTGTGATGAGGACATGTTCCCAAGCGTTTTTACCCTTTTGCAGATACTGGCCACGATACCTGTGACAACGGCATCTTCTGAGCGAAGTTTCTCGACGTTAAGAAGAATAAAAACTTATCTCCGGAACAGATTGGAAGGAGATAGGCTATCTTATCTGGCTTTGATGTCTATATACAAAGATGAAGTCAAAATCGATGAAATAATTGATATATTTCTTTCAAAAATCGAAGATAACATTTTTAACACTTACGTATTTTATTATAAAAAGTTTTACTGATCTCGTACTAAAGTACACATTTATATTTAGGAATAAAATTCGAATAAAAAACTAAGGAACTTAATTTTCATTACATACACAATAAACGCAATTTTTTAATTGTTTATCTTTGTTATGGAAAAAAGGTTGTATCTTATATCCAATTGTTTTGGTCCATGGACATTGTAACACTTTCAAAAGTGTCTCATTGTCCATGGACCTTATGACATTATTATGCATTTATTGTTTGAGGCAAATTCCAAAGTTTAAACTAAATAATCTTCGGATGCATTGGTGTTGTTTTTGGGCTGCGGTCCACTTGTTATAATTTCTAATTATATGAAAGATAATTGAAGTTTAAATATATCTCAAGTCTATATATAAATTTGAATTATCTTTCATATAAATAGAAATTATAACAAGTGGCCGCAGCCCAAAAATAACACCAATGAATCCGACGATCTGATTTACCGCCAGTGAAACGTATTGCAGTGTTGTATGAAATTATAGAAAATTAGAGTAAACTTTATAGAAGTAGATATCCAATATCTCACACAAGTTTTCCACTCTTAACGGAATGAACCAGAAGAGATTGATCAAAACCTCTCTCTCAAATTTAATATTTCGTTCAAATATTTCATATTATTTCCTCTTTCTCAAAAAATGTTCCTACTGTGCCATAGATGTGGTAGTGGTAGGAATAATAACTGCCTCCCGTCGGCATGAGTTTGAAAAATCCTTTATTTAGTTTAAACTTTGGCATTTGCCTGAAACAATAAATGCAAATGTTAATATTATTTTTTCGACATTGCACTCGTACTCGTCTTACTCTCGACACTTACCACTTCTCTCTATGGTACGCGCGCTCCCTATCTCTCTTTCTCTTCGTTGTTGGCATGCGACAGCAACGACGAGTCCTAAGAGGAAGTCTAAGTGTTATTGACATTAAGGATGAAAGCAAACAACAATCGACAACGACAACGACAAATCCATGTGCCAAAGAGAGGGACGAAGTGAAACCTAATTAATCTCATTCTCATTCATTATGAAAAATTACGTCAGTGGGTTTCTGAGAATTGTCACGTGTACTCGTACCTATAGAAATGCTATAACAATTTCTGTTCAAAAAGGATAACATATCCATGCATTCACATACGTACGAATATGTGTATGTGACTATACAAGTATATATGTATAGAACATAGTCTCATCCTTTCAGTTATCGTCCTTCTGACCCCACCACTCTGACGCAAACGTTATTGAGGGTATTAGGCCACACAGGGAACACGTGTCTGTTGCACGACTGGAATTATCTGTGATAATAATCCTTTATTTATCGTTTATTTAATCGTCATATGTGTATCTGTGTGTGTGTATGTATGAATGATTATCACAGGAACAATTTTGTTTGGTAATCCTCATAGTAATCCGATGATAGTTTGTTGTTGTGGGGCAGAGATTTTAATTGACATTTATGTTGGGGAAGACAGTGGTGGGGGACTGGGTTGCGAAAGAGCATATAGGCAATATTTTTGGACAATATTCCCAGCTAACGACTACTTAAAAGCTTAAAATACGTTTAAATGCTACTGGTTATATTGCATTATCCAATTTGGTCGGATCGGTGTTGGCAGTCTGAGGTGAACATGTTGTTTTGGCGGTGCAGATTCGATGTCCGTTGGGACATATTCTGCCATTTTTGTTTCGATAGAAATTTTTGTAATCAGAGGAAACCGAGTTTAGGTCGGGAACAAAAGTTTCTTTGCAAAATGCAGCCAACATTGAAATGTTTTGCTTAAATTGTTCTTTCTCGCCACCCACCTGCATATGTTTTATGGGCCTTGCTTTCGCTAGGGATGCGACTTTTGGGAAGGTGAGACGCATGGACATTCTTAATACAATATTTAACGTTATCTTGCGGAGGTGACGAAATTTGTTGCGCAGACGACTTAAATTGACCTAGTATTTGCATATAAATAGTTGAGTCAACATTAATAACATGGATACGATCAAATAAAAATGCTTGCAACTAAAACGATGGTTGTATCAATCGATTTAAGATTGTTTTTTTCATTGACACTCGGTTAAATGTGGTAACTACTATAAAATTTTCATTATTGTACCATATGAAAGACATTTGGTAGTGACAACCAATGATTAATTGTATAAATAGGCCAAAGATTCTTATTGCAACGAATAATTGGTTACTATAACAGAAAAAAATATTAATAAATAATCGTTTTTTGATTATCCCAATAATTTCCCAAATTTAGAATAATTAAATATATTTTGGGAAATACAACCGAAAGCTTGGTTGCTGTTCTTTTTTATAAATAAATATGAATATTGGATTTTTTATCTCGGTCACAATATTGGCCCTCACACCATGTTTCTTAATTCTATCAGTAGTGTTTGGAATGAAAGTTGATAATCTTTCAATCACACAACAATTTCAAATAACTGTGGTCACAAGCTGACTAAGTCAAAAATCATGTTTTCGAGAAAAATCGCTTTTAACAGGTAAGAAAGTTCAGTCGGGTAAACCGACTTATGGATCCCCTCACCTTGAGTCCCAACATTTAAATAGCATTTAATAACTTTAAAGTATGTACTTTTGGTGTAAAATGCACCATTTGTATGGGGGGTACATGAAGGGGCGCGCCGATAACGGCGCTTTTCTCTAGACTCTAGGTACTATAGAAGCATTGCACTGTACGAAATTTCAAGTATTTTTATGCACTGGTATTAAAGTAAAAGCTGTTAACTTTTGGTACAAAAAGGTCCATTTATGTGGGAGTTACCAAAAGGGGCGTGCTAATAACTCCAATTTTTCTCTGGACTCTAGGTACTAAAATAGCATTATACTGTACAAAATTCCAAGTATTTGTATGCAAAGGTAATAAAGATATAAGCTGGTAACTTTTGGTACAAAATGGTCTATTTGTGTGGGAGGTACCAAAAGGAGCGTGGCAATAATGACCTCTTTTCACTGTATTGTAGGTACTATTAAACCATTACACTGTAAAAAATTTCAAGTATTTGTATGAACTGGTAATAAGCTATAAGCTATTAACTTTTGGTTCAAAATTGTCCATTTGTGTGGGAGGTACCAGAAGAGGCGTGGCAACTTCGCCCATTTTTCTCGAGGTAATAGTGACTAATAATCTGATACCATGTGTAGAATTTTTCTTCCGTGATGATCAAGACCGGCACCGTTAGACTATTTCCTGTGGGGCTACGTCAAGTCTATGGTCTATGCCAACAAGCCAGCGACGATTGATGAACTTCGTACGAATATCGAATGTGAAATTGCAGCAGTATCGGCCGATTTATGCTTGAAAACCATCGAAAATTGGGTTCAGCGTCTGGACTTCTGCAACCGTGCCCCTGGTGGCCATGCAAAAGAAATCGAGTTCCATACATAATGGCATCGAACGTACTTTCACAGGAATAAAAAATGTCATTGATATCAAAAACCGTTTTTGTTTTATTAAAAAAAATTTTGTAACGCTCTTATTGACGGACCCGATACTAGAAGGTGTGAACCAATATAGCCCATCTTCGAACATAGCAAAAGATAGAAGAAAATATTACCACATACAAAATGTGAAGTCAATCGGTTACTCCTTTCGAGAGTTATCGTGCGCGCCAGCCTGCAGACAGACAGACAGAAAGACAGACAGAAAGACTGACAGAAAGACAGACAGAAAGACAGACAGAAAGACAGACAGAAAGACAGACAGAAAGACAGACAGAAAGATAGACAGAAAGACAGACAGAAAGACAGACAGAAAGACAGACAGAAAGACAGACAGAAAGACAGACAGAAAGACAGACAGAAAGACAGACAGAAAGACAGACAGAAAGACAGACAGAAAGACAGACAGAAAGACAGACAGAAAGACAGACAGAAAGACAGACAGAAAGACAGACAGAAAGACAGACAGAAAGACAGACAGAAAGACAGACAGAAAGACAGACAGAAAGACAGACAGAAAGACAGACAGAAAGACAGACAGAAAGACAGACAGAAAGACAGACAGAAAGACAGACAGAAAGACAGACAGAAAGACAGACAGAAAGACAGACAGAAAGACAGACAGAAAGACAGACAGAAAGACAGACAGAAAGACAGACAGAAAGACAGACAGAAAGACAGACAGAAAGACAGACAGAAAGACAGACAGAAAGACAGACAGAAAGACAGACAGAAAGACAGACAGAAAGACAGACAGAAAGACAGACAGAAAGACAGACAGAAAGACAGACAGAAAGACAGACAGAAAGACAGACAGAAAGACAGACAGAAAGACAGACAGAAAGACAGACAGAAAGACAGACAGAAAGACAGACAGAAAGACAGACAGAAAGACATACGGACGGACGGACATTGCTCATTCGACTTAAAATTACCCAAAACGGATATCCGCCGAACATACTTAGGGTCTTAGGTCACTCCTTCGATGTGTTACACTTTTGGCTCGTAGCAAATGATATATACCCTCTTCTCTACGGTGAGGGGATAATTATTTTGTAATGGGATTTCACTACGACTTAGGACAGTCTCTAAGTATGTTCGGCGGATATCCGTTTTGGGTCATTATAAGTCGAATGAGCAATGTCGTCCGTCCGTCTGTCTGCTGGCTGGTGCGCACGATACCTCTCGACAGGAGTAACCGATTGACTTCAAATTTGGTATGTGGTAATATTTGTTCTATCTCCGGCTAAGTTCGAAGATGGGCCATATTGGTCCACTCCTTTTGGTACCTCCCCCACAAAGGGTTAAAATGTAATGAACTGTTGATTCTTTATGAACTTTTATACTACTTATTCGAATCTTCTAAAATTCCACACATAATACTAGTTTATTAGTCGCTATCACCTCGTGAAAAATGCGTGAAGTTGCCACGTTCTTTTGGTACCTCCCACACAAATGCACCATCTTGTACTAAAAGTTAACAGCTTTTAACATTTATACCAGTTCATAAAAACACTTAAAATTTTGTCCAGTGCAATGCTTTTGTAGTACCTACAGTCGAGCGAAAAGCGGACGTTATTGCCACGCCCCTTTTGGTACCACCCACACAAAGGTACCATTTTGCACCAAAATTTAACAGCTTATAACTTTATTACCAGTGTATTAAAAAACTTGAAATTTTGTACAGTGTAAAGTTTTTATAGTTCCTACAGTCCAGTGAAAAATGGACGTTATTGCCACGCCCCTTTTGTACCTCCCACACAAAATTGACAAATCATACCGAAATTTAATATCCCATAAACGCTTATAATTCGGCACAGTGCAATGTATTTAAAGTATCTACTGTTGAGCGAAAAATAGGTGTATTTGTTAAAAACCTTCTGGCACCTCCCACACAAATTGACAGAATAATTCATTTAATATTACATTACTCACAAAGTGAGGGTATGCCTTAGTCGGTTTACCCGACTGAAACTTTCTTACTTGTTTTATTGATATTTTAAAAAACGTTGTTAGAGAAATGGGTGTTTTACGTAAATATAAAGTATTGATAGTAGAATATGATAGCATACGTAACTCAAATCTTTCTTAAGTAGACTTTTGAGAAAAATCACTTTTTATTATTCTCCAATGAAGCTTCATTATGACTTAGGTCAGCATATTTTTGTTAATATCTTTTTAAAAAACATTGTTAGCGATATGGTGATTTCACGTAAATAATGGGTGATGCTTTTCCATGATGAAATGCCAAACAATACTTAACAAAAATAACATGACAGCATGACACGACTCACACGTGATCTATCAAAAAAGGCTATTGAAAAAAGTATCTCTACTTGGATCACCCTATATAAAGAATTGTACAAATAATATGATAACATATATAACTCAAATCTTTCCTAAGTCGACTTAGGTGGTTATCGATTGTGACCACAGATTTATACATTTTAGTCTGCCTTGATTCTTTTTAACTTCTATTTCCATCTTCTAATTTCAGGTAAATTTTATGAACCTTTAAGTTGTAAGTATACTCACTTCGAAAGTTATACATTTGAGCCTCTCACAAATAAATAATGTTTTCTCCTGATATTTTTGTCAAAAACTGTTAACCGCCCATTTTAAATTTGGTTAGTAAAGCACTTTTTTAGGCTGGTTTTTGGACCGTTTATTTTGTCATAATTAAATATTCGAAATTAGAAAACGCCTAGAAGTAATGATTCAATGGATAAATCAACACAACAGGTTGTACTATATGAAGATATTTAACTTACGGGCCATCTACACTCGAACAAGGGAAATCTTGACCGCATTTCTGTGCCAAATAGATACTCATGGCTAAACGGAACTCTAGCGGATGTGTCTGTGGACACTCCCTGCTCCATAAATGGCTCTGAAGATGTATAGGCCGAATTTCCCTTTCACCTCCCAGACGATAAAACAGTACAACACATGACTTTGGGATTCAATTCTGAGAATTGGGCGTGAAATTAGCCCCAAAAATAAGAACTTCTGCATCAATCGTTTAGTCAAGTTGGCTCAACTAATAATTTAATGGTCATACGATTTTTTTGCTCAAGGTGAATTTTTTTGGACTTTTTCTATATTTTTTTCTCGGTATACCGGAGTAAGGAATATCGCTTTTGTGTCTGAAGCAAAGTTGTAGATATTGAACAGGAAAAAAAAATCGGAACAAACTTACCCGAAAAATGTGCATCCAGTGCCTTAAAAATCGCAAAAATATTCTGTTCAAACTTACAATTCTCAACTTAGAGGACAAACAGACAATGACAAATGAAGGTCACGTCGTAAAGGCATCGAAACGATGCAACATTTTATTCATTTGCACATGCAACTTCGGGTGCGACACATTATCATTTCTGACTGATAAAACTCAACATTTTGGAAAGAGCTTTGGAAAAACGTATGTTCTCCCTTAAATAATCGATTTGGACTCCTACACCGTAGAACGCTGACAACGTCGACTGGTGTAAGTCCATCATTGGCCCTTCTTTGGAGACTGTGTATCGTGGTAAACCATACCGGGGATTTGTTCCCTCGATTAAATTTTAAATGTTATTACTTGTTATCACCCCACCTTAGAGAGGAGTGTATATATCATTTGCCACGAGCCAGAAGTGTAACACATTGAAGGCGTGACCTAAGACCACTAGAATGTTGGCGAAAATTCGATTTTGGCCATTTTAAGTCATTTGAGCAATGTCCGTGGGCGTGTATGTCTCTCTGCTGGCGCACGATAACTATCGACAGAATTTACCGATTGACTTCAAATTTGGTATGCGGTAATATTTTTCTCTATCTCCGGCTAAGTACGAAGATGGACCGTATTAGTCCACTTCTTCTAGTACCTCCTCCACAAAGGGTTAATATTTAGTGAAATATTGATTCTTTAATAACTTCTATACTGCTTACTCGAAACTTCTGAAATTCTACACATTGTATTAATTTATGGTCGAAGTTGCAACGCCCCTCTTTTTACTTCCATACACAAATGGACCACTTTCTACCAAAACAGCTTATAACTTTAATAACCGTAAATACTTTGAAGTTATCAAGTGCAATTTAAATTTATCTTAATTTAATTAAAACAGAAAAATAAGTAAATTTACGAATATTTTTTGGGACTGAAGGTGAGGGGATTCTTAAGTCGGTTTACCCGACTGAACTTTCTTACTTGCCTTTTTCCTTCTGTAACTACAGCTAAGACTGCTAAGCAAAGATAAATTTTATTTCGCAGTACGAAAAGCATTTTAAATATTTTATGTATATTGCAGTAAAGAAAGTTAAGCAGATCTGAGTTACTTCTGGTAGCAAAAAAAAAAATCACCCCATAAATCCTCAACGCAACTACATGCAAATCCCGTATCACATACGTACGTACAACTATATTTGATTTTTAATTTATAACCCAAACAGTTTGTGTACGAAATCCTCTTGAAAGCTTAAAGAGATTCACGTACTCATAATTTAGAAATTTGTGCGATTACAAATACTCCAGAAAAATATGACATAAAAAACGCGTAGTGGAATGAATGAAAAATCCAACGAAATGGCGCAATACAACACAATACACTTGACTTTACTCCGTTTCCTGTTTTCCAATTCCTGCTTTTCCGTTTCAGGAAAAGGCCCTACAGACAGACAGACATAGAGTACAGTGGAAACCGAATATACTTATTAAACGGAGTGTGTTTATGCCATATTCATATGTAAATAACATACACAATAACACGTACCTGCTTGTGTGTGTATGTGTGTTCATGAGTGTGTAAGTGGAATAAAGTACATTCATCCCATCCATCATATGTCATTCGCTTGTGTCTAATATTCTATGCCACTTTCATTTAAATCCTATCCTGCCTAGGTATCTCCCTTCTCTCCCCACTCATTTATATGCACATACACACGAAAATAGCACAAAACGTACGTCTATTACGCACTGTGTGCCCCTTGAAAAATACCACCAAAAAAGTCCACGACTTTATCCCTCTCTGTTTCTCCATCTGCCATTTGGTTGATTCGCTTGGCAAATACTTGAAAACTCGAAAGGAATGGAATGAATACAAAACACGGAAAATCATAAACTTAGAGTTGAGTAAAAATCCAATCAGAGTAACAAGCTCACGGCAGAGTAATTTCTAAAATCCTCACGAATAAACTCACACATAAGCATACTCATTCACACTCACGTACACAGGTGCAATCGAACAGAGACAGATGAAACGTCTAAAGATGAACAGATAGAGAGCCCATAAATATGAACATTAAACCACGGGGGTTTTTATTTTTGCCAAGAACGCAAGGCTGTTCTAGGTAAATAAATATACGCCCCACGCCCACAAGAACAATTAGGAAAAGTAATAATAACAAGTAAGAAATTGTCAGTCAAATCCAATTAATGAAATATAACCTCATTCTAAAATAGATCGAATGTCAGACATCAAATTTTAAGAATTTTTGAAACATTAGCCAGAAGTTATGGAATATGAACTTGTTATACACTGAAAGAAAAATTGTACATCAAAATAATGTAAAAGTAACGTCAGTTGTTTTTCATTGGATTGATGTAATAATTTCATCGATTTAATGAATACTTTCTTCAATTTAATTAAAATTGTCGACGACTTCAAATAATGAAATTTCTAACATCAATTTTTTTACTTTTTTCGGAGTGATCCTTTTATTAAAAAATTATATATTGCACTTCACATCAACTTAATGAAGTTTTGTGAATTTTCCATGTATATCTAGCTTTTAATTATTGTTTCTTCAATTCATAGAAAATTAGTCATTAAATAATGTCAATTGTACTCCAAATTGATGCCAAACTTTCTTTGAATCTATAACATTTATCGAAGAACTATTAGTGTAACTATATACATCAAACCAATGAAATGTGTTGTGAGACCGATGCATTTATAAATGTTAAGGACGCGAAAATTAATCCCTGCTATATAAAGAAAAACTAACGACCTTAAAAATGAGCCTTCATTAGAAAAAAATCCGTCCACGCGTTACTAAAGCACATAACTTGAAACGTACGCCTTTTGATCACATTTTCTTATATTCTCAGATTTCAGATGTCAATAACATCTGGAAAAATGTTTGTATTTTTTTTCCTCTAACTCTCTCTAAAATGTTTTATTTTGAGCAGATATGCAAATTTATTTTGAAATCGGGAATGGTGACCCAAACAAGGTCTTTGATTTAGTATTCCATTCGCTTCATGTCATATTCGAGAGTTCGATGCCACGTCTGTTTTGTTTTTCCTCTTCGTCTGTTGCCTTCTGGATTCCATTCAAGCGCTTGTACGCGAATTTCCATCGGTGCTTTCCGTAAGTTTTGACCAATCCATTTCCATGATCTCTTCATTATTTAATTTTGTATTGGATTTTTATTGTACTTTGCCAAAAGTAGATTATTGGATAATGGGGATTGTCCACCAGATATTTAATATCTTTTTCGGCGTTCCCTATTAATAAAGTTGTTTGGATGAAATAAGATGATATTCCAATTCTCCTTGAGTTTGGGTTAGTTTAGGATGTCCCTAGTGCTACCACGGTACTGTTGCCCTTCATCGGAACCAATATGTTTGAAACACAAAGTTATCTATCAATTAAACGAGAGATTTGTCAGACTTCCTAGAAAGGCCGATCTCAATATATCCAGATGTCGTTTACTCAATGCGGTAGAGTAACAAAATAGGTGCTCAATTCCTTCCACTTCCTCTTTATATCCTCAGCTTCTGTAGAAGTCAGGGGACTCAATTCCCAGCCTCCAGGCGAGTTCGGCGATCAGAACTGACACTAACGTAGATAGTCGTTTCCTGACTGGTGCAAGGAGATATTTTGACTTTCCTAGGTAGTATTTCGGCCACATTTGCCTAGCTACGCTACAGGTGTCGATTTCTGTCCGTCTCTAATTGAAGTGCCTGACTGCCTCTTGCCTAAGCCAAAGCTTGCATGTGGACAGTGGCGTACCAATATATACAAATTCTTCAAGAATTAGTTATGTGGTCCTTATGATCACCGAATTTGCAGTTCCTCGAGATATCCATATGCCCTGCCACCCATATTCGGTGTATGTTAAACTGCTCAGCTACCTCGTTAAGAGATCTGCGGCAATCGGGGGCTGTCTGTGAATTTAGGGATTTGGCCTTTAGAGAATTGATGGCAGCCTCCTGACTGTCCCTGTGAATGACAACGCCATTGCTCGTCACTATGTGGCTACTCAGCCACTTGGCGACTTTATTGCCATTACTTCGGCCTGAAAGACACTGCTGGTATCTGGAGGTATGCGAGCTATATCAAGACTGAACTCTTTACATCGTACTTCGAATCCAACCTTCTCATCAATCTTCGAACCATCTTTATATGTAGAGGAGGAGATAGTTGATACTTCCTGGTATTCCGCCACCACATACCTTTTTGGGAGGTGTCTTAGTGGCAAAGTTCCTTTCGAAAGTGTACTCCGCTGATATATAATACATTCGGTCTGTTACCATACAATAGAAATACATTGTGATATCGTCATGAAAAAATTTTATTGACATTTTTTTTTTAATTTTTCATTTTCTCGGAAAGTGCCATTAGTATTTGGATTATTTTTTAAGTATAAGCTCAATAATGCCGGCAAACAAGTTAAATTAAACGAAATTATTATGTAAATAACGACACCTTCACGTGGAAATAGAAGTTTGGTAAATGTCGTTAAAACAATTAGAAATAATTTGATTTGTTTTTTACAAATAATCGTGTTTATATATTTATATGAATTTCAATACAAAGTAAAATAATATTCTAATTTTACGGTCCAGGGTAAACCCGGGTTACAACGACCATGTAGCAAGTTCTGGTGGGAATCGAACCCACAACCCTCAAACTCATATGCGAGCACGCTACCAACTCACCTATTGAGGCGCTCAAAATCGTGTTTAGTTGTCATGTGAAAAAACATAAAAAATAGAATAATAATCACAAAAATGTGTCAGTTTTTTAAAGCTAGCATCTTAACGAAGAAAACAATGCATATATTAAAAAAAAATCTATGGATAAATGTAGAAATAACAGCACATTTGGTAGAAATAAGATAATTTCAACGAAATCATGATCTTATACCCCTACTATTGTGAACGAGGGTATATGGAGGGTAGGAGTAACCGATTGACTTCAAATTTGGTATGAGTCAATATTTTTTCTAACTCAATTTTTTTTTCTAATAGTCTTAGTTTTCTTCGTTAGGATGTTAGTCTTTAAAATAGGAACAAACTAATTATCCCCTGACCTTAGAGAAGAAGGTTATATCACTTACTACGAGGAAAAATTGTAGAACATCGAAGGAGCGACCTAAGACCCCAAGTATGTTCGGCGGAAATCCGTTTTGGGACATTTTAAGTCATTTGTGCAATGTCCGTCCTTCTGTCTGTGTTTCCGTCTGAAGCGCACGATAACTCTCGAAAAGAGTAACGGATTGACTTCAAATTTGGTATGTACGAGTAATACAATTTTTTTCTATCTCAGGATAAGTTCGAAGATGGACATTATTGGTCCACTCCTTCTAGTACCTCCCTCACAAAGCGTTAAAATGTAGTGAAATATTGATTATCTAATATCTTCTATACTTCTTATCCGAATCTTCTGTAATATCATACATAGTAATAGTTAATCTGTAGGTAGCAGCTTATGAAAAATGGGCAAAGGGGCCCCGACCCTTTTGGTACCTCCCACACAAATGAACCACTTTGCACCAAAAGTTAACTGCTAATAACTTTAATATCAGAGCATACCAAAACCAATTTTGTACAGTGTTATGTTTTTATAGTACCTATAGTTACTTTAAAGTTATTAAAGGCAAAATTGATAAATATTTAATAAAATCAAAACAAGTCAGAAAGTTTCAGTCGGCTAATGCGACTAAGGTATACGCTCACTTTGTGAGTAATACGAGTATAATATGGAATATTACACGGATTATTCTGTAAATTTTTGTGGAGGTATCAGAAAGGGTTTTACAAATACACCTATTTTTCGTTGAACAGCAGATACTTAAAATACATTCCATAGAATTATAAGCGTTTATGTGCACTGGTATATTAACCTTATGAGCTATTCAGTTTAGTATGATTTTGCGTGGGAGGTACTAAAAGGGGAGTGGTGATACCGCCCATTTATCACAGTGGTGTAGGCACTTTAAAAGCGTTACACTGTGCAAACTTTTGTTGTATTTTCGTGCATTGGTACTCACATTGTAAGCTGTTTGTACAAAATGGTACATTTGTGTGGGAGGTACCAAAAGGGGCGTGGCAATAACGTCCACTTTTCACTGGACTGTAGGCACTATAAAAGCATTACACACAACATTTTAATTATTTTTATACATTGGTATTAACGTTATAAGCTGTTAATTGTTGGTGCAAAATGGTTCATTTGTGTTGGAGGTACCAAAAGGGGTGTGCCAATAGCGCCCATATTTCTTGAGGTAATAGCGACTAATAAACTAATACTATGTGTGGAATTTCAGAAGATTCGGATAAGTAGTATGGAAGTTATTAGAGAATTAATATTTAACTAAATTTTAACCCTTTGTGAGGGAGGATCTAGAAGGAGTGGACCAATATGGCCCATCTTCGAGCTTAGCCGGAGATAGACAAAAAATTGTCGCATACCAAATTTGAAGTCAATCGGTTACTTCTTTCGAGAGTTATCGTGCGCACCAGCCAGCAGACAGACAGACAGACGGACGGACGGACATTGCTCATTCGACTTAAAATGACCTAAAACGAATATCCGCCGAACATACTTAGGGTCTTAGGTCACTCCATCGATGTGTTACACCTTTGGTCCGTAGCAAATGTTATATACCCTCTTATCACTAAAGTGAGGGTATAAAAATACATTTACGAATATTTTTTGTGACTAAAGGTGAGGGGATTCGTAAGTCGGTTTACCCGACTTAACTTTTTTGCTTGTTTTTGTATTTTTTCTCATTTTTAATGGTGTTTTTGGTGCCGGAAAAAAACATTTTTAAAAATATTTCTTTCTAATTTTTAACGGCAGTTAAAAAGCAGTGTCTATACGCGAAAGTAAAATTCCCTAAATTTTAAGCACTCATAATTTAAAGGGCACAACGACTACATCGGGCTTATACTTGCATGAAACATGAAAATTAGAATTTAAACAAAAAAATGTCCACAATAAAATGTTTTTAGGTAACGGATAAACAATTTTTGTTGTTGCATAGAGTTATTATTATTATGCTATCCCTATCTGTGTCAAATCCCAAAAAAATCTTATATTGATGCTGTCGCGTCCCAGCAAAATTTCTCATTACCAAATAATCCGACGAGTAAGCAAAGTTCGATAATGGTAAGTACTTATTATTTAGCCACTTTTCTCATTATTTTAACATGGGGATGTCATTTGAGGAAAGTAATTCCCAAAAGCATACAATAAAGTAGCATAATAAGTACTTATTTGTAGCTCGATTTTATGTACTTGAATAATGCATTACCAATAAGTTATAAAACAAGTAGTAGATATGTAGAAATGGCCATTTAAAATGATTTTTTGCATATTGTCGCGCATATTTCTCGAAACAAACAATTTCCTCATGCCAGATTCGAATTTCTGGTATTTTCTTTCAAATCTGCACGTATTGTTTGAAAACATGTTGAAATATAAATAAATCTTGTACAATAACCAACATACAGCCAAAATTGCATTCTATTAAAATTTGCCAAAATGATTTTGATAAAAAAAAAAAATCACTTATTTCTGTTATTATTGGTAAGTCATTATTAATAATCCGAAAGTAATGCAGCGAATAATAAGATGTCATTATTTGGTAATGCAGGGAATAATGACAGGTACTTACCAAGATTTTGCTGGGGTGTAGTACTGCATCGTCGAATATTAGTTAAGGAATTCAATAGACTGTCATAAAATATACGTTTTATCTTTCAAATATATAAAATTGTAGTGTATATTTGAACGATAAAACGTGTAGATGCAATTTCAGCTGCTAAGATGAGATACTTCCGAGTAAATTTGGATCGGAAACAGAGCTCTAAGAAACACATAGAAGAAACAGTCAGATTTTGCACGTTATTCAGGAGTGCTGTAGGCTCAATATGGGGACTCGACCCAAGTGTGACACCCTGGCATTACGTGATATATATAAGTATAACATATAACAACAAATCAGTCAAGTCGAGGTATATCCTCACTTTGTTAGTAATGTTGTATGTCAAAGAGTGAGAGATGCCAGGTCGTTGAAAAAAAGTTTTCATTCTTTCAGGAAATGTTGTCCAAAACACAAAATATGAGAACAGTGATTAGAGTAATGAAAATGTCGTGTCCGAATGAATCTGTCAATTTGTGTGGGTATACCAGAAGTGACTTGGTCCCGTTGTGTAGGATGTACCAAAAGGAGCGCCCATATTCACATAGCCCATATTTCACAAAGTGATAGGGACAGATAAACTATTACTATGTGTGGAATTACAGAGTATTTAGATAAGTATTACAGAAGACTGAGAAACTATTACTATGTGAGGAATTACTGAGTATTCAGATAAATAGTATAGAGGTTTTTAAAGAATCAGTATTTCACTAAATGTTAACCTTTGTGTGGGAGGTACTAGAAGGAGTGGACCAATATAGCTCATCTTCCACCTTAGCCTGAGATAGAAAAAATTGTGTTAAGTTTTTCAGCAATTCAAAGATAATTTTTAGAAATTTTTAATGTTTGTTAAAATATTTTATAATTGAAATAGTACACAGAAAAAAAATGCCATACGAAATTCAAGTAAAAAAATATTATTTTAAGCCGAAATCGTAGTTAAAATTTTAAGTACGTTCGTATTAATATTTTTCTTAAATCAAGTATAAAACGGCTTACATTGAAAAAAAAATAAAAAATTATCCCCTTTTCAGACACTTTTATTTAAGTGGTTGATTAAGCAAAAGCAACATCGAACACACACGCATAAAATTGGCGAGATGTGTATATGACGGGGTTTCCAATAGGGATGATATGATTTTGAAGTGACATTACGGCCATTTGTAATATGTCATGATCTGTCATCTGTTTTTCATTGTATTCAATAGTGTTTACAATTTCATCATGGAGAGATATATGCAATAACAACGTTTTAAAATTATTCAGTTTTATTATCAAAATAATCGTTCTTCAATTGCAACATTTCGTGCGCTAAGTCCATTTTTTTTGTTAAGATCAAAAAAAAAACATTTCCAGTCGACCTACGACCTTGACACCCATGAGCAATATTTTAGCTGTCGTTAAGAGCTATCTTTTTGCCATTGACCGATTGTGGCTACGTGCCACACAGCAAATGAAACAATTGAATTGTTGCGAGAAATGTTTGGAGATTCGATTATTTCAAGAAATTGTGATATTGAATGGCCTCCAAGAAGTTGTGATTTAACACCATTAGACTATTTCTTGTGTGGTTATTTGAAGTCATTGGTCTTTCGAAATAAACCAGACTCTCTTGAAGCTTAACAAGTCAATATTGAACGTGCCATTCATGACATACGTCTTGATTTAGTGGAAAAAATGCTCGAAAATTGGGTCCATCGAATTCGTTCCTGCAGAAAAAGTCGTGGAAGCCATTTGAAAGACGTTTTATTTAGAACTTAATTGTATCGATCGTACTTCACATTAAATAAAAAAACTTTTGAATTTCCTTAACAATAAGTGTGTTTTTTTTTCAAAGAAATCAAATCACTCTTATTGGAAAACCCTGTATAAACAGTTGTGCGCAACGATATTCAGTTGGTTTCTCGTTTAAGCGGTGTTTTAAAATACATTACTTAGTGAAACTTTTTTGATTAGAGATGACAGAAGTTGTTATTAATTCTTGTTTATTTCGTTAGTGCTATCCTTATATGTTTGAGATGTAAATCTAATAATTACAGCTAGTGTCTCGCCGTAAGCTATGATTTTTATGAAAAAAAATAGAAATAAAACACGGGGTGTTAAGTTTTTTCTCATATTTATACGTAGTTAAAAGCTTTATTGAAAGCAGAAATTACCTTGTAAGGACTAGATGGTGGTTTTGTTGATAGAACAAGAGTGAAGTGTAATGTTACTTGTTAAAATGTAAACATACCCAGATGACGAAGGTAACGAATAATTAAAATAACCGTTAAATTCATTCGTCAAGATCAAGGCAATTACTCTGCAAGGATGCAAAAAAGAGTAAGCAGATCTGAAGTAGTGAATTGAACGATCGGGACACTGTAAA
Organism: Eudasyphora cyanicolor; assembly: GCA_963930755.1. Lineage (NCBI taxonomy): Eukaryota > Metazoa > Arthropoda > Insecta > Diptera > Muscidae > Eudasyphora > Eudasyphora cyanicolor. Next base: position 97,679,959 of record OZ005734.1, read on the forward strand.
GTCAGTGACGATTATAGGAAGTTTTAATTAAGTTTTGGCTTAGACAGCTAGATTTTTACTTTTGCAAACAACTGTATTTTGACATAGTATTTTTAATAAAATTTATATTTTGCAATACTCGTATAGGTATAAAACGAACGAAAGCACAATAAATCAAGAATTGATCAGGCTTGAATCAAGTATTATTAGGCTAAATCAAGTATTGGGCAGGCTTAATTCAATTCAAATTTTCTTCATTGAAGCCCGCACTCAAATCAATCCCATAAAATTTTTAAATCTATCGCCTTATGCTTGAAATAAGAATATTTCGGCTTAAAATCAAGCTTAATGAGCGCTAATATCAAGAATTTAGTTCTTTGAAGTCCGTACTTAATTCAAGTATTTTGTACTTGGTTTAAGAAAAACGTACTTACAGTACGTTTAACACTGCTACGGCTTGATTAAAGTACGTGTTTACGCCGGCGGGGGCGTAGGGGAGCAAAAGACGAGTTTACACCGAGAGGGTAAATAAAAAGAGAGTAGGAGAAATAAAATATAAATAAAACACGATTAGTTTCATGTAATAATAATAGGCAATGTGCCTGGAGTTTATTGTTGTTTTTGCTGCTTGGAGTGTGGTAACGAAGTTTACCTCAAATATATTTGTACAGCAAGATGTACTTACGAGTATTCGAACGATGTGAGTCGAGATGAAGAGAGGTGGCAGAGCAAGAATCAAAGCACAAGAAAACGAATCGTTACTCGTTAAAATTTGCAATGCTAATACTACAAGGATGTAGTAATGAGGAGTAGGCAGATTTTAACGAGTATGTATGCCCGATAAATTGGCCAATATATGCACCGAAAGAAATCAATGACATAAACAAAATTCAAAGAAACATTCTAACTTAAACAGTACGGATTACTCATTTTTTTATTTCTGTGTATAATTTTGGATAACAATAAGTTACTTTAAGGATTTACAGCATATGATTATTTAGAATAGACAGAATTTTAATAAAATGTTAATGCTTTGAAAAATAAGTTAATGCTACATATTGTATTTTTAACTGTGAGGTAAATTCGAAATCAAGGAAAAATTAAAACTGAAAATCGAAAAAGACAGCAACGTTTTGAAAGTCTTTTTAAAATAAAATATATTTGGAGAAGGTACTAAACAACATTCTTTTTATATTTAAACACATATTTTATTTGAGAAAATTAGTTCACAAACATATTTTGTTCTGATATATTAACATATTCACTCCAAATAATATTATTGATTTTGTTCATTCTATTTGTTCATTCTATTTGTTCATTCTAACTAGGATACTCTCCCGGCTTCAAGGCCATTTTGTTTGTATATTATTATATATCTGTTCAGAAATTTGTAATATTCAAAAATTTGTGTTCCAAATATATTTTATTGCAATTCAAACCTATCAAAAATTATGATTTTTTCCCGTGCACTTACAAATGATGTATTGCATCCTCAAGTAAATTTCCATAATATTAAGTACATTGTCTCCATTAAAAGTATGATATGTACTTATTTAGGACAATTTATATTTCAATGTAGAATAGTTATTTTCAGTGATCTCAATCGTTTAATTCATACCGATACTTATCAAACCATCTATTGTCGCACATGCCCAAAAGGATATAACGTGATGGCTTCATTAAGCACCCAGACAGCCACTCATTCTTACAAAATCCCAGAACCGGAAATATGCTTATGGAAACTGAGATAAAATATCTAAAACATAACTGAAATCCCCCAAAACGGTAGCATAACGCATAACTACGCAACACAATTACCTTCACTGTATGTTTACGTGTACGTACGTACCTATTGTAAGAGATTGTATGTTACCAACATAAATATCCTCACACTCACCTATATACGAGTATGTACTTGTATTTATGTATGTCTAAATCTATTTCGAAAGATAAAGAGAGCATAGAGTAGACATTTACCTTGTTGTTGCTAAAAAGGTACAATAAATATTTGTATGTGTCCTAGAGATTGACGACAACCGACTACGCAGGTGGGGTTGGGAGAGAAACAAAGGATATAACAATATATCACAAACCGAATACATAAAACACAGTGATTTTATGGATATAGCAAAATCAGTCTCCCATTAATAGAGTTTTATACAGCGTCGTTATGTTACATTTTTAAAAACGTATTTTGAGGACCTCTGGTGCAAATAAGAGGATCACAAATGCATAATTCATACTCTCTAGTACTTTTTAGATTTTTGCCGAAAATGAAAGGATAACGAAAGGATGAGGAATTAGAGATATAGTATGCAAAATCCCCACAAAAATATTCTTCATACGATTTCTGGTGATTACAGCATCTCTAAATTTAAGTACAGACTTTGATTTGACTTATATTCGGTGGAAAAGTATAAAATTGTAGTCTGCCTCCATGATGTTTTTTGTGTTTGTACAATTAAAAATACAAAAGAACCCCCAGATAATTTCCATGATTTTGTAGTACAGTGTACGAGTAAGTGGGTCACAGAACTCTTTGATCAGTTTACAATCACATCAATGTAGATGGAAATAGATATGCAGGTCACGAATTCTTATATACATATATTTATTATGCCAAATCTAACCCAGTTATTTTCTGCCCAGGCTCAACGCCACACCGAAGCACTGTGAGGACATTTGTCAATGGAGAGTGAGTCACAATAATGAACTGAAATGAATATTTAGTATTTTATTCTTCTTTTCTTTTCTTAAGAAGACAATCTAGTTTTACGAATATTATGAGCAAGTTGATTACATGAATAGAAATTGCCAACACCGCCACAGGGCGACACAAAAATCATCAACATTTTTAGATAAACACATAAAACCCCACGCCATAACATACAGTCACACAGACAAAAAATTAGTAAATTATAACTGGGCTGAATTTGTATACCCACACTTTAGTAGAGGAGGTATACATATGGGGGATTTCATATCAACTCCCTTTTTGAAACCGATGTCTTCTGATCGGGATGAAACTGGCACCAAGTTTAGTCCTATTGGATAATAGTTATGACACAAAATTTCAACGAGATCAGTTAAGGCCTGTCCGACTTGAAGGGTGTTGAATATGAACATTGTGGCCAAACGGTCCCTTTACCTATTGTATTGAGAAAATTTTGCCCAAAGTGTTGTCGATAGATTTTCCTTCAATTTTCTATAAGAAAAGCCATCATAGATGAATTTTTCTATAAGAAAAATCAAATGCGATTAACTTTTCTATATGAAAAGTCATCAACGATTATCTTTTCTATAAGAAAAGTCATCAACGATTATCTTTTCTATTACAAAGTCAACAACGATGAACTCTTCTATAAGAAAAGTTGTCTACGATGAACTTATCTATAAGAAAAGTTATCTACGATGAACTTATCTATAAGAAAAGTTATCTACGATGAACTTATCTATAAGAAAAGTTATCTACGATGAACTTATCTATAAGAAAAGTTACCTACGATGAACTTATCTATAAGAAAAGTTATCTACGATGAACTTATCTATAAGAAAAGTTATCTACGATGAACTTATCTATAAGAAAAGTTATCTACGATGACCTTATCTATAAGAAAAGTTATCTACGATGAACTTTTCTATAAGAAAAGTTATCTACGATGAACTTTTCTATAAGAAAAGTTATCTACGATGAACTTTTCTATAAGAAAAGTTATCTACGATGAACTTTCCTATAAGAAAAGTTATCTACGATGAACTTTCCTATAAGAAAAGTTATCTACGATGAACTTTTCTATAAGAAAAGTTATCTACGATGAACTTTTCATTAAGAAAAGTTATCTACGATGAACTTTTCTATACGACAAGTTATCTACTATGAACTTTTCTATAAGAAAAGCCATTAACGATAAACTTTTCGATAAGAAATTTCATCAACGATGAACTTTTCTACAAGAAAAGTCATAAACGATGAACTTTTCAATAAGAAAATTCATCAAAGATGAACTTTTCTATAAGAAAAGTCATCAACGATGAACTTTTCTATGAGAAAAGTCATCAACGATGAACTTTTCTATGAGAAAAGTCATCAACGATGAGCTTTTCTATGAGATAAGTCATCAACGATGAACTTTTCTATGAGAAAAGTCATCAACGATGAACTTTTCTATGAGAAAAGTCATCAACGATGAACTTTTCTATAAGAAAAGTCATCAACGATGAACTTTTCTATAAGAAAAGTCATCAAAGATGAACTTTTCTATAAGAAAAGTCATCAACGATGAACTTTTCTATAAGAAAAGTCATCAACGATGAACTTTTCTATGAGAAAAGTCATCAACGATGAACTTTTCTATGAGAAAAGTCATCAACGATGAACTTTTCTATGAGATAAGTCATCAACGATGAACTTTTCTATGAGAAAAGTCATCAACGATGAACTTTTCTATAAGAAAAGCCATCAACGATGAACTTTTCTATAAGAAAAGCCATCAACGATGAACATTTCTATAAGAAAAGTCATCAACGATGAACTAAGAAAAGTCATCAATGATGAACTTTTCTATAAGAAAAGTCATCAACGATGAACTTTTCCATAAGAAAAGTCATTAAAGATGAACTTTTCTGTAAGAAAAGTATTCAACGATGAACGTTTCTATACGAAAAGTAATCAACGATGGACGTTTCTATTTCATTTATACTATATTTGACAGAAGATTACTTATTTTAAGATCTTAGATCTATAAGAAAAGTCATCAACGATGAACTTGTCTATAAGAAAAGTCATCATCGATGAACTTTTCTATAAGAAAAGTCATCAACGATGAACTTTTCTATAAGAAAACAAAAGTCATCAACGATTCTATAAGAAAAGTAATCAATGATGAACTTTTCTATAAGTAAAGTCATCAATGATGAACTTTTCTATAAGAAAAGTCATCAACGATGAACTTTTCTATAAGAAAAGTCATCAACGATGAACTTTTCTATAAGAAAAGTCATCAACGATGAACTTTTCTATAAGAAAAGTCATCAACGATGAACTTTTCTATAAGAAAAGTCATCAACGATGAACTTTTCTATAAGAAAAGTCATCAACGATGAACTTTTCTATAAGAAAAGTCATCAACGATGAACTTTTCTATAAGAAAAGTCATCAACGATGAACTTTTCTATAAGAAAAGTCATCAACGATGAACTTTTCCATAAGAAAAGTTATTAAAGGTGAACTTTTCTGTAAGAAAAGTATTCAACGATGAACGTTTCTATAAGAAAAGTCATCAACGATGGACTTTTCTATACGATTTATAATATATTTGACAGAAGATTACTTATTTTAAGATCTTTGGCTGATTTTAGCCTAAGTATCACAGGCAGATACACCACTGTTTGTTGGAAAAACAGTTTCCAGGTAATTGGCAGGTCGATCTTTTAGCATAACCCTCAGTTCACTTCCAATTTGCTCTGCCGATTAGACATTTTAAAGGAATTCCAGAGCTTTTCCTTCTATGATGAAGCATTTTTATTTATTTTTAAAACAACATTTCTTTCGGTGTGTCAGAACTAAACGATACTCTTTGGCATTTACAATAGCGACATCTATCCGGCATATGAGTTAGACTCTTAGATGAATTGGGAGAAACGAAAACGATTTTTCATTCAAAATTCATTGTGGCTGTGCCTAAATTGCAATAATAAAAGTCCACAGCCGACTCTCACTGTCTCTCGTTTTATTGCAAGTACAATAAAAGCAACAATAATGGAGGCGAGGATAGCATCACAAATAAACGAATAGCAACAACAAAAACTTGCAAATTATGAACACTTGCATAGACACTCATAACAAACATAACATTGAATGCACTTCACCGCATTCGAATTCATTCAGAGAGAAAGCGACAATTGAAGTCCTTGTAGCCTAGCTTTTGTATCTCAGTGTTTGTATGTGAACAAAGTACGAGAGTGTGTGTTTTGTATACTGAAATGGAATGCAATATGCTCCAAAATGATAACAGACCACACCAACTCAAAGTCGTTTGTACGCAATTGTGTGTGTGCCTCCGCATCAATGGCAAATGTATTCATGGCCTTCCCCCCTCGGCAAACAATTGGAATGATACTAACTAACCATTGGCAGAACTGACTACTGGAGAAACAGGCCCAGACCAACACAGACCCCATTTCCAAATATACATATACATTCATGTGAATTGAACATGCGAATCATTTGTTACAATTCGCATCATTCATTCACTCGTTCTCAAATGGAGGAGAGCTGTTCGAATTACAATTGAATTATGCAGCCCCCACATTGAATGCAAGCGAAGCCTCAGCTTCATTTATTCAACCATACCAACAAATACCATCCATCCATCCATCATTGCATCACGCAAAGACGCCGCTACTCCACGCAACGGAAACTATTGTCGGATTAAAGTCCAGCCAATCAATCGGTCTCCCTCACCCTCACCACCATCCCATACTCTTGCCCAACGCAGATTAATTTAATTGCTATTCGGGTTCCCAGCCTCTCTTTTATTGTATATTCTGTCCGTTCTTTGGCTAGGCCTTTGCGAAGCTATTGTTATTCACTTTATGCACTGTATTTGTGGTAAAAATACCACTGTGAATACTAATAGCAAGGCTGTTAACCATACACTGCAAAAAACGATGAATGGCAAATATGTCTTATCACGAATTATTCATTGTTTTCGTGGTTATTCATAAAATGGATGCGAATTGAAAAGTGGGGTTATAAAAGAAATTAATTAATTTATCCGATTGGCGGTCATTGTGATAAAAACACAGAGATGTTAAAAAACAAAACAAATCCCAACAAAGCGCTTTCAATAACTCGCAAACTGTAAAAGAAATGCTGGCACACAATTTACACTGTACAACAATTTCAAACCTTTTTCGATAATGATTTCGGGTAGAGGAGACCAATAAAATATAAATAAACCAGTAAGGAAAGACAGAAAGTCGGGCGGGGCCGACTATATAATACCCTACACCTACCTACCAATGCGAAAATGGGCATTGCGATAAGAATTTTGCAGTGTTCATAAATGTAATAAGCAAACTCTCTCTGCCGATTTTCGTACTGATCGGATATAAAACACGGTTTCTACAGCGCTTACATGTCAAATCGGGTGTAACATATATATTGGGACTATGTTAAAATCTGAACCAATTTTTCCCGAATTTGGCAGTGTTCATACATGTAATAAGAAAACTCTCTCTGTTAAATTTCGTACGGATCGGATATAAAACACGATTTCTACAGCGCTTAAATGTTAAATCGGGTGAAACATATATATGGTGGCTATATCTAAATCTGAACCGATTTTCCCCGAATTTGGCAGTGTTTATTCACGTAATAAGAGAACTCTCTCTGTTAAATTTCGTACTGATCGGATATAAAACACGATTTCTACAGCGCTTAAATGTTAAATCGGGTGAAACATATATATGGTGGCTATATCTAAATCTGAACCGATTTTCCCCGAATTTGGCAGTGTTTATTCATGTAATAAGAGAACTCTCTCTGCCAAATTTCGTACTGATCTGATTTAAAATGAAAATAAGGATGTGCATTACATCTTAAATGGTTCGGAATAATATCAAATGTCAACTATCGAATTTTAACACAGTCAGGTGGTATTTGAGGTTTCTAAAACATCATGAACTCATATCGAGTGGGTGTCACATCAAAATGTAGACCAAGGGGTCCATTTCTCCTGTGTACAGTTATATTTAAAATAATCAACAAATGGACAAAGTTCATCCCAATTGGTTGGATGAACTATGTCGGTGTGATTGTTGGTGTAAGTGGTTCAAGGTGCAATAAAACGAATTCTGTCACTCGATTGAAGTTTGTGGCTTCTGTGACGTAAATAAATAATATAAAATAATAATAGATAATAATAATTTACAATCTTCGTAATAGGCCTGTATTATATTATTATTTTTATCCCCTCACCTTAGAGAGGAGGGTATATATCATTTGCTAGGAACCAAAAGTGTAACACATCGAAGGAGTGACCTAAGACCCTAAGCATGTTCGGTGGGTATCCGTTTTGGGTCATTTTAAGTCGAATGAGCAATGTCCGTCCGTCTGTCTGCTGGCTGGTGCGCACGATAACTCTCGAAAGGAGTAACCGATTGACTTCAAATTTGGTATGTGGTAATATTTTCTTCTATCTCCGGCTAAGTTCGAAGATGGACCATATTGGTCCACTCCTTCTAGTACCTCCCCCACAAGGGGTTAACATTTAGTGAAATATTGATTATTTAATAACTTCTATACTACTTATTTGAATCCTCTCAAATACTACACATAGTATTAGTTTATTAGTCACTATTACCTCGAGAAAAATAGGCGAAGTTGGCAAGCCCCTTTTGATACCTCCCACACAAATGTACAATTTAGAACCAAAAGTTAATAGCTTTTAACTTTATTACCAGTGTATATCAAGACTTGAAATTTGGTACAGTGTAAAGGTTTAATAGTACCTACAATACAGTGAGAAATGGGCAGTATTGCCACACTCCTTCTGGTACCACCCACACAAATTGACAATTTTGTACCAAAAGTTACCAGCTTGTAAATGTTATGCCAGTGCATTCAAATACTTGACATTTTGTACAGTGTAATGCTTTTGTAGTACCTAGAGTCCAGAGAAAAAGGGCGTTATTGGCCCCTTTTGGTACCTCCCACACTAATGGACGTTTTTTTTACCAAAAGTTAACAGCTTTTAACTGTAATACCAGTGCATACAAATACTTGAAATTTCGTACAGTGCAATGCTTTTATAGCATCTAGAGTCTAGAGAAAAGTAGCCGTAATCGGCACGCCCCTTTTGGTACCTCCCACACAAATGGACCATTTTACATTAAAAGTTAACAGCTTATAACTTTAATACCAGTGCATATAAATACTTGAAATTTTGTACAGTGTAATGCTTTTATAGTACCTAGAGTCCAGAGAAAAGTGACCGTTATTGGGACGCCCTTTTGGAACACAAATGGACCATTTTGTACCAAAAGTAAACAGCTTTGAACTTTAATATCAGTATATTCTTTAAAGTTATTAAATGCAATTTAAATTGATAATAATTTAAATAAAACAAAAAACTAAATAAATTTACTAATATAAGGTGAGGGGATTCGTTAGTCGGTTTACCCGACTGAATTTTCTTACTTGTTTATTAATAATTTGACAACACTTAATATAACCATTTTACCAAGTTTCACTACACGGGGAAAAAATCGCCTTTTTTTATTTGTTTGAATTGGAAATAAAATATATTTGGAAATAAAATATATTTGGAAATAAAATATATTTGAAAATATATTAATGAACAAACTTATTTTATTTGAAAATCAATAATTTTTGTTTGGAGCGCATATGTTAATATATTATATATAAGAAATATTTGCGAACTAACTTTCTTAAATAAAAGATGTGTTTAAATACAAATAAAATAATTGTTTAGGAATTTCACCAAGTATATTTATTTTAGAAAAGGTTTTCAAAACATAGCTGAATTTTTCGAAATTCAGTTTTAAATTTTCCTTGGTTTTGAAATATTCAATCCACTGAGAAATTGCATATGTTTGTGCATTAACCTTTGTTTTAAAACATTCATTTTTAATTTCCAAATATTGGAAGTCATCATTTGTTGTCAATTCTTCAAACTATTGACTGTCTTTTGCAAACATTTAGAATTGCTATAAAAATTAGTTTGAATTGCTGAAAAACTCAAAACATTAGGTATCGCTATATTTTTTGAATACCTAAATGCAAAAATATCTATGTTTCGGAAATATTGTAGACAATATTTTAAAAATTATAATTTGAAATGCAAAAAGGGCCAAACAACCAGAAAATTCAAAATTGAGTTATTTATAGATAACCATAGTTTGCACCCCTCAACTCTCAAAAATACCGATTTCATTCGAAGAAATCTAAATGACCTAACAACAATTTATTTCTTTTTTCGTATTTAAAAAATGTGTAACTCAGAATCTTATAATGTCAAGATAAAAATTCCGTATGACGGATTAAATAAAAGCTACACTCTGTTTGGGTATAATCCTCAAACTGGAAGTTTTGTAATCATATAATCTATTTCTAAATTGTTCCTGTGGCGTTTGCGTTTCTAATGGTGGTATAAGAAGGTCTCTTCACTTGAAAAGGTAAATTTTGGAATTTCTCGGGTAAAAGGTAAAAGTCGCAGGGGGCCAAATCTGGTGAATACGGTGGTTGAGGCATGATTACGGAGATATCGGATAAGTGGGCCCGACCAAAGCATCTTCGCCTTGGATGGCAATGTTAGCAATGTCCTTCACTCTGTCCGTTTGTCCATCTGGTTGGTGCGCACGATAACATTTGACAGGATTAACCGATTGACTTCAAATTTGGTATGTGTCAATATTTTTTTCTATCTCAGGCTAAGATCAAAGATGCACTATGCTGGTCAACTCCTTCGAGTACCTCCCCCACAAAGGGTCAAAATTTAGTGATATATTGATTATCTCATAACATCTAAATGACAACTCAGAATCTTCTAGAATTCCACCCATAGTATTAGTTTCTTGTTCGCTATCATTTTGAGAAAAATTGCAGAAGTTGCAACGTCCCATTGTGCACAAAACGTAACATTGATTTCAGTCCATACAAATACATTATAGTTTGTGAAGTGTAATGCTTTTATGGTACATACAGTCCCATAAAAAATGGGCTTTATTGCCACGCCCTATTTGTTACCTACCGTAGAAATGGACCATTTCGCACAAAAAGTGAACTGCTTACAACTTTATTTCCAGTGCAGACAAATTCTTCACATTTTGAAGAGTGTAATGCCTTTGCAGCATCTATAGCCCCGTGCAAAATGGGGGTTATTACCACGGACCTTTTGGTACTTCCCATATTGGACTATTTTGCACAAAAAGTTAATGGTTTATAACTTTGATTCCTGCACACACACACTTGGAATTTTGAACATTGTAATAATTTTATAGTACCCATAGCATAAAAAATTGCCACACCCCTTTTGGTACCTCCCAAACAAAATTTGCCAAAATAAAAAATATGAAGAATTATTTTTTTGAATTTAATTATTTGTACATATGGGTCATAATTTATACATTTATCCAAATACGCATTATTTTTTTCGTTAGGATGCTAGCTTTCAATGAATGGGACAATCTAATTTTATGCGAATTTTTTCTATTTTTTCTGGGTTTTTCAGTGCCAGCAAGAAATGATTTCTTAAAAAATCAAATGTTTCTAATTGTTTTGACGGCAGTATCTAGATTTCCGTTCCTACGTTTAATGTTTTAAGCATTTCTAGCCCTCATAATTTCCTTTAATTTAAATTGTATACCGGCTTTATCGAGCTTATACTTCAAATATGGTCCAAATACTAAAGGTAACTTCCATGAAAATTAGATATATAGAAAGAAAATTAAAAAAAAACTTTACCACAAGAAATTCTTTCACAAAAACTGTTGCATAGTGTATCCTCCAACCTTTTTTGAAGTTATCAAAGAAAAATACTTTTCCGGCCACATCAGTACCACCTTAGGTTAAGAATGCCCATGAGGCTATTTCATTTGAAGTACATACAATTTTTGCTGATGAATTTTTAAACGTCATCATAATTTCAGGTTCAATCTGTAGTATGTAAGGATAAATTTGTAAAGTTAACCACACTCTAGGAGGGTTTTATGGACACTTGAAAGTCTCTTTGAAAACTGCGTTTGTCTGACATTTTAATTTGACACAAGTCTATCAAAGAACGCAATGTTTCGAAGCCACTCGAATGAGCAAATTCCAGTGGAGTAGAGAGTGTGGTAAAAGGACATTTTCATTAGGTGGCTTTGGGAGATGTGAAAATGCCGAACGATTTTTAGCTTTTACTACTCCGACTTTGGCTTGTTGTAGCATTTTCAACTTTTGGTAAATTGTACAGAAGGCAGAATAATTGGAAGTCTAAGCTAAAGCCAAAGTAACACTCAATGACTAAACATACCTTTGAAATCAAACTGAGTTGTGAATTCACATTTTCCCAAAGGCTAATGTGGGGGTAAATTCCCCACCCCCACCAATCTCCCAGTCATTCAGGGCAGGTTAAGTAACCAACTTAACAACCATTCGGAAAAGTACGGCAATAGGGAGAAGTGACTCCTAAATACAAAACCACATTCAACCCACAACCACCCATTTCACACAAACACTTACACCCTGGGCCTCTTATACACCGTCAGTGTTCAGAACGTCAAAAATATGTATGTGTGTGTGTATGTGAAGAGGGTGGACACGGTTTAGTTCTGTATGTTTCATTTTTGATCAAATTGGGGTGTGGGTGGTGCGGTACGACGGTTCGGTTTGGTACGGTGCGGTGTGATACGGTGTGGTAAACACAAGATTGCCAAAAGAGGTGAAGGCTATTTCAATTTGGTTAAATTAACATTTAAAACGTCTCGAGGGTGAACACAACCATTCAAACGGATGAAATGTCGAGAAAAGCTATGGCCCAAATTTTCCACATTTATGTATGGCTGTATAATTGTGAATGTCTGTGTGCTGTACTGCGTAATTCATTCATGAGCACCTTTATTCAAGAGGAAACATACATAAATGGAAGGAAACAACTGATTACTAAATTATTTTTTTCGGTAAAATTTCACATTGCATGATACCCTACATCAGAAAGAAGTTGCTCTTACTTATTTAATTGAACTTAAAATTTTTTAAAATGTATCGGCAGGTGGACTCTTAGTCTTTAATTCTTACAAATATCTATTTGTGGAAAATTATATATAATAACGATTTATGCAAATTATAAGCAATTATTTTTGTGAAACGCTCTTTGCGGTCTACTCCCGAGAAACGCTCCATGGCAACTGCATTTTCAAGAGACCGACTATTCTATACATATGCTTACCAAGGCTATTGCGTCCAGTAATAAGGGTCATAATCTGTCGTTCATACGCTTTATCTAAGCCTAGCAGTATCTCAGTATTACGTGAACAAATTTCGTCCCAAAGAGCTTTAGTCTGCTCACGTCCTGCTGCTGTTGTAGCAGTATAGGTGCTGTTTGATTCGCCTTGTGTTGTGGGCAGTGTTGCCACTACAGTAATTTTTTTTCTACCAAAATTGTCTAAAATGTGTACCAAAATCGTTTGAAATCTTCCATTTTTTATTTTATGAAAAACATATGCATAAATTGTTTTTGAAAGGTATTATTTATATTTAAAAAAAAAAAGTTTTAATTAGATTTTTGGTTGCCGTTTCTACTCATCACTTGCAGAAGTTTTTTTCCGATTCTTATTGCTCTTTTAATGAGGTTATTATAGTTAGTTTTTGTCCAGATGTTTGTAACGCATTAAAATACTAGACCCAGAGCTAGAACAATCATAAAGCATACGGATACTTAGACTCAGAATCGCCTACTGATTCGATCTAGGGATGTCTGTGCGTCCGTCCGCTGTCCATGTAGACTTTGTTATCAATGTACAGGTCGCAATTCTGGACAAAATCGTGATGAATTTTGGCACGGACAATTTTTCGTATCGAGTACAAACGATATTGAATTTGGAGAAAATAGGTTCAGACTTAGATATAGGTCCCATATATTTGGCATATTAGCGCGATAGAACTAGTATTTTACATCTGATCATTACTATATTTGACACAAAAGAGTTTAGTGAACCAGAAATAAACATTCTCAATTTTGAACGAAATCGGTTTTGAATTAGATATAGCCCCCATATATATATAAGTATAGACATTCCTTCCGTTTTGGTATCAATGTGCTATATATACTCTATTTAACACTGAATCATCATGAACTTTGGCAGAGAGGAGTTTCTTTCGGCTCAGATTTAAATACAGCTTAGCGATTTTTCCGATTTTTTATCAAAGTGCTATAGAAACTTTATTTAACATTAAGAATTTTTGCAGAAAAGTTTTTGCTACAGAAACAAACTTTGACAAGTTTGAAGAAAATCGGTTCAGATTTATGTACTTTATAGCCCCCGTATACCCGCATTTGTTCCTTCCGATTCGCTATTATTGAGCTTAGAAGCACTCTTTAATATCTGATCGTTATGAAATTATGTAGAACGTTGCGAGTTCAAATTTAAGATTTAGGGTCATTATCAATAAGAAAATAAACTACGTTTTAGAGCTTACTATCAATAAAATGTAACTTTCTTTGGCTCTAACGCCCGTTAAATTTTCTTTGTGTTAATGTGGGTTAAAATCACAATATGTTTGCTTATTCTGCTCGAACAAAAGTGTTCGTATAGTCGGATCAACCCGACTTTAGCCTTTATATAGTTACTTCATATTTGTATTATAATCTTACTTGTCCATTCTGTTCAATTCACATTTTTTTCAAGTTTTTATATTAAGTTTGTTTAACATTCTACAAAAGAATTGGGATAATTAGGTCGTCAACCGTCAGCGATTGTTTGCATCGGGTAATTGCTGCAAAAGTAAAGAAATTTAATACACAATTTTTGTCAAAACTTTATCTAAAAGATATATTTTGAGGAGCGTTAAAACTACCAAATTTACATTGATTCTTCCATTCTACCAGACTAAAAAAATTCTACCAATTTTGGTAGAAAAACCCAAAAACGGCAACACTGGTCGTGGGTTCTGCTGTATTAGTTTACAGGCCAAGGAAGGTGGCTGCTTCCATTGGATGGGACCAAAGGGACCTGGGAACAAGTTGAGTAGGTTTGGCTGGGCAATTGAAGAGGTGTTGTGGCGTGTGATTGCATGTGTGACAGGTGTTCGACATGTTGCCATCAATCCTTGCCCAATTCGAATTAAGGCGGTTACACCAGACTGATCTCAATTAGACAAAACTACTCTTTTCAGCCGCGGTAATTCCGCTTCCTCCTAATCCACTGATGGAGGGTGGTCTCCTAGCACGACATTCACTCTGTAATTGTTCACGGCTTAAGCGACTGCGTCAGAGTGTACATATGTCAGCATGGGCTGCCCGGTATGCTCTTTGATCTAGAGGATCTCCCTTGTAGCGTTGGAAAACGCGTTCTAGATCACGAAGGTCTTTCCACCTCCCTGACTGGGAGGTGGAATCCAATCCACAAGGTGGTCGTTAGCATGGCTATGGCGGTAGCAACCAAGCAGATACGACTTCGACAGCAAAAAATTGTTTCGCGCTCAGGTATGACCTTCGTCTCCGCATGTAGGTGGTCCACAGGAGGAGGCACCCTGTCGCAGTTCTTAGGGCGGCATTTTGGCATGTTTGCAGGTTCTTCCACTACGTCTCGCTCAACTTCGTTGACCACACTGGTGCTGCATAAGTAACCACAGAACGACCTGTCGCTTTGTAAGAGGTCAACAAGGTTTCTTTCTCGGTTCCCCAAGTGCTGCCGGCCAGCAACTTGAGGACCTTGTTCCTACTTCTCATTTTATTGCAGATAACTGTGGTATGCGCGTTAGGCAACAAATGTGACACCGTGAACCCTAGATTAATTAGTGGTCAGAATTCTTGTGCCATCGACTATCATGCAGTAAACTGTGTGTACATTAAACAGGCTCCTCGCAACGAAGAAATCGGCAATCTTAGTCAGGTAGAAATTTAGTCTTTAGTCCACATATGTCATCGATCAAGGGGCCGACGCCAGAATCGTCGACGCTAAAGATTCTCTGATGCTAACGATTTTTATATTTCGATTTTATGCCGAAATAGATTGACGTTGCTCGAGGAAATGGCCCAAAAGCTTCATTTCAGAATATATCTTTGATGCCGGTACCCAGTGCAGGGTAATATTAAGCTGTTCTATGAGAAACATGAGCACTCTGCAACAGCGGCTGGCTAACTACGACCTTATATTCGTACTCCGTAGAGCCGGCCTGTTTATCGATGAAATATGGCTTCTAAATATATGCATCAGCGAGTTCAGTTCAGCCGCTCTGACAATCTGTATTCGATAAGTAAACAAAGAGATACCTTCATGTCAAGTCAAGCAGAAGTTGCCACAATCACAACCCTCCTCTATTTCGGAACCGTCTGTAAAGACATTCAATTCAAATAACCAAACATTCTATCTATTTGACATTCGGCCAGGGTAGGTATTTTAATGAGAAACCCTTTATCAACTACGTCATGACTAATAAAGTAATATGTGTCGGCACAAACTATGAAAAGGTCGAGTATGTGTTGAGTTGGTGCCTAACGAAAGGAACTTTTTTACCTTACTCAGTGCTTGGTAGTGTGTATTATACTCTGCTTAGACAACCATGTATGAGGACCGTCATTACTACCACAGAGTGGAGCCAGTCGATATGTTTAGGGTGTAATCCCCATCTGGTTCCCACGAACTTCTGACATGAGCACAAAGCCGCCAAAGCTTTCTTAATACGCTCTTCCTTAGTTGCTGTCCAATTGAACCTAAGGTCTAGCATCACACCACAAATGTTGAGAAATTTTGCAGAGACAATAGGGAATTATACAAAATGTACGAAACCTACGAAAATAATTTACCGTAGCAACTATTACAATATCATCAGCGTAGGCGTACAGATGATATTTCCAATCAAGATAACAGTTCATTTACTACTAGAATGAACAGGAGTGGTGAAATAACTCATATTTGAGGCGCCATTAAATTACACAGTACATACAGCATTTCTCAGCTCATTGATTTGGGACTTAATTCTGAGAATTGGACGTGAAAGTAACCCCAAAATATAACTTCGCATTTTGGGACCGCCCTCGCATATATGATTCCTTTGCCGCTTCGGATGTGACGCATCATCCAGATTAATATTCAAAATTATTAAGTTAAGACGAGTTCGATTTCTGATCTCATCATTACTAGAGTTGGGTCGTTCCGGAACGAACTCGTTCAATTGAACGATTCCCTCGAAGGAACGAATGGAACTGGTTCCTGCTATGTCGTTCTTTTAGTTCCATCGTTCACTTCGGATCTTTTGCTGTTATTCATCTTTCGTTCATTTTACCATTCTTCTCTTTTGAACAGCTATTTGATTGTTGCCAAATTTACCGAACAATGATTTCTCTAGTGCTGTCACACTAAATTTATTACAAAATTAAATGCTGGTGTCAATCGGAGGTATTGATTTTTTACCTTCATCAGTCTTTCACAGGGTTGCCCAGAATTGCCACATTACATACACGCGTTTAACAATTATTATTTAAATAAAATCAGCGGAACATAATTAAATAAATTAAAAATATATTTTCAATTTCCTTTTATGGCAAAATTGTTTTTATCACGTTCATAAAGGAAGACTGAACGAGTAAACAAACAGCTGCTGTGATGTTTGACCGAATGAATGTCATTTGAACGAAGGAGCCAAAAGGAACGATTAAACGAAAAGACTGAACGAGTTCCTTTACCGGAACGGAACGAAAAGGATCGCTCCGTTCAGTGAACGATAATGCCCAACACTAATCATTACAAAGAGCACGTTTTCGACTGTCATGTCTTCGTATAATGTAGACACGTTGTCTTCGTAGCTATATTTACCCGGCGTGAAAATATAGCTACTTCAGTTGTCTTGTCTTAACTTAATAATTTGGAATGTTAATCTGGATGATGCGTAAAATCCGAAGCGGCAAAGGAAACATATATACGAGGTCGGTCCCAAAATTAGCCGACCTGACTTATCTTATAGATGGCGTAGTAGTAGTTTGAAAATTAGTTAAAATTACTTTCGTGAAAAGTGTCAACCTTATAAAACGTATGTTTTAAGTTTCAAGGAACCACGTTGTTTAGTTTTTTAGCACTCAAAAGTAAACGATCTCAGTGAATTTTTAAACATGGAAAAAGTTGGTCACCGATATATATATACTACAATACTTTCATTTCAAAGGTTTCAGGTCTCAGTCTTTGGGGGAGTCTGCTCCTTAGTTGACAACTATAAACTATTGAGTGGCAGAGTTTAAACGGGGCCGTACGAGCTGTAAAGCTGGATGACCGTCGGTTGAAGGTTCATGAGCTTACTGAGGTTGCTGAGGTGCTATACATCGCACATCGCATAACGGAAAAGATCGGTGCCGCGTTTGCTCACAATCAAGACAATGCGCCAGTTCACAAATCCACTATTGCGGTAGCCAAATTCCATGAATTAAAGTTCGAATTGCTTCAGCAAGTACCTTATTCGCCAGATTTAGCAACCTCGGATCATTTTTTGTATCCAAACTTGTAAAAATGGCTCGACGGAAAAAGATTTTCCAGCAATGAAAACTGGAGTTTGCTGTTGATGGCTATTTTCAGGGGTTAGACAGACTAGAAACTACATGTTGTTTGAAATAAACAAAAAAAATCTGCTGTAAAATTTGCCGCTTGCGATAAATTTGCGCAAATGGCTCGATATAACCCAGTAAGCGCCATTTTTGATTGCCATTTTTTTTTGTTACTCCGTAAGGTAAAACAAATTTTGCCGCCCTTAGAAGAGCTATCTTAATTAATTAAGCAAAATTACTACTTCTTCTGAACCCATGCACATTTGTGCTAGAATTTTAGTTCAGTATTCCAACGACTTTTGAAGATAACTATTTAAGTGATTTCTAGCCAATCCTAGGACAGTGTGCCTTCAAAATAATAAATAAATGGAGATAAATACTAGTTGGCAAATCTTTATATATTTTTAACTGCCTGCTTATGCATGAGCGGAGCTTTAAGGACTACAGCGACTGAGGATCTAAAAGCACTACTCCATGTACTGCCGATTAATATTGTAGCGAGAGAAGCTGCAACAAGAGCGGCATTATGATTAAACTGTCTATCAATGCGGAGGTAAAAGAACTACGGTCATATGAGTATAGTGTTATGGTAACCGACCGAGTGGACTATATACCAACGGTGTACACCTTCGAGGGGAACTACATCACTATGATACCAGCCAGAGATGTATGGGTTAGCAGAAGATCAGGTAATATACGAGTATACCATTTCCATTCTATACGGATAGTTTGAAGCTAGATGAAAAGGTTGGCTTCGGAGTACACTGTAAAGAACTTAGTTTGGATATAGCTCACAGTATAGCAGATACCTGTAGTGTCTATTAAGCCGAAATAATGGGAAGTCGATTGCCGCAGATCTCTTAACGAGATAACTGAGCAGTTTTACATACACCTCATATGGGTACCTGGTTATAGGGATATCCCGGGGAGCTGCAAAGCCGATGAACTTTATAGGAAAAATACGACATTACAAATTCTCGAAGAACTTGCATATATTGGTGCGCCACTATCCATATGCAAGCTTTGGCTTAGGCAAGAGGTAATCAGGCAGTCCAACGAAAGATGGACAGAAATCGGCACCTGTAGGGTAGCTAGGTAAATCTGGCCAAAATATTACCTGAGAGGGTCAACATATACCCTAGAGAGAAAAAATATTGTTTACGTTAGTATAGGTTCTGACGGGACACTGCCTGGTCGGCGAACATGCCAGAAGGTTGGGTATTGACTCCAATGACTTCTGTAGATACTGTGGGGATGAGGAACAAATGGAGAGCATTGAGCACCTGCTATGTGGCTATCCCACTTTGAGTAAACGACGTCTGGACATACTGGTGTCGGCCTTTCTAGGTAGTCTCTTGTAAATGCGGCTGCGACTCTCTACTACAACAATTCTCTATTCGGAGCGGTAAGTCATTTCAATTGCCCTAAATCTATTTTAATTGATTGTCATCTATCCACGTGTAACATACAATGTATACGGACAAATCAATGTGAAACAATGGAGCAAATTATATTCAATTGCAGAAATGCATTCCAAATGACCCCGTGGACATACGGCCACATAGTCAACCAAATCACAGATCATTTGGGACAAACGACAAATTGCAAACCATTAAACGGCAATTGTGTATTTTAATTTAGCTTCAGGTCGTTTTTGTTTTGTATTTATTATGAATTTCCTAATTACTTTGCACTACCGCTGACAATTAACCGAATGTTTGAATGGCTAAATGGTATTCATCCGGCACCTAACATCCATCCCTTTCTACTTTCTTCGCCTCCTGTCCTGCATCATTGCAAATGACCATTCACCACAATAGAGTGACAGAAAGCTATTCAGGGGGGCTCCGGCCCGAGGTCATTTGTATATTGATCTATGTATGTGCAATTTTAGGAATGGGTAAGTACTTGTATATGTATGTTAATGGGGTAAATCAGAAGGTGATGTACAATTTCAAATTCTTATTGAGACGATGCTAAATTATTTTATATTTCATCTTTTCTGATGGATATTTTTATCTTGAAGTTTTTTTCATATGCCAATTTCGCTCTATAGTATTCCGTATTGTAACACATATTATTCATAGTTGAATTGGTAATGTATGTATATGGACACATCCGGAGTTGCGGAAGTTACATTCGAACGCATTTTGTTGTACTAAAAACATAAAACCTTCAGTAACAATAATTCTTTTAGAGTTCTTTGGAATGACATTTAAATATTTAACTTAATACTTCTGATGAATGCTATACTCGCAGCGAAAGTTCCGTTGCGGACGTTACAAAAAATGGAAGTAGGTTTTCAGGTTAGTGTGAATTTGCATGATTTTTAGCTAAGTTTACATAGTAATCAGAAAAATCCACATACATTAAATAAAGAGGAATATTTAAGGATATTAAAATAGCTCTTATAAGAATTAAAGACTTCGTGGTTCATCCAAAAACTTTGTCTGTTGCGGACGTTACACAATAACACTATGCAATAAAAAAATTTTTTTTGTGTCCTTGACATAAAAATTATTTTTTGTATAGATTGTGGCATACTGTTATATAAAATCACAAAAAAAATTATGGATAAATTTTTTTTTAAAAAAAATTTTATTAAAAATGCTATTATCGTCGAAGGTACCCTTAGTATTTGCATGTATATGCCCGATCAGGTCGACTTATACGTTAAATTGAAGTTATTAATGTGGGCTACAAATGTTGGAAATATCTCTTTCACTTAGAAATAGTGGTTTAATAACAGTCATTAAACAAATTGGAAAAAGTAGATTTTTTTCAAAAAAAAATCCTGGGACAAAAAAACATAACAAATAGAAAAAAATCGATAAAAATATTTTATTTTTTAAATGCCTGCAGCGAAGAAAATAATGCCTATTAGAAATTATAGCCCTTTTGGTAGAATTTCCAAAATTTTTTTTTTTAATTTCTGTTTAAATAGCGATTTTATTTATTACTTTTATTTATATTATGTACATTTGAGTTTATTTACATGAACAAGTTTCATTAGAAGTAATTGTAAGTTCTTTGTTGACGTTTGTAGATTTCGGAATCGGTTTCTCTAATGAGGAACCAAATATAATCTCCCATCATTCTTTCATCCCAGTGCCCTTGGTAACGCCGCTCGATGGACTTCAATTCTTGGTGAAACCTTTTGTCATGTTCGTCACTTACGTCGCCAAGATTCTCGGGGAAAAAGTTTAAATGAGAATGTAAGAAATGAATTTTGAGGGACATATTTACATCTGTTGGAATACATAAAGCGAAAAATAAGTTGGAAGCATATGTGTTATATATATAAATATGTATAAAAAAAATATATTTCTAACCAATTTTTTAATAATTTTTTAACAAATCATTAATCATTGTTTCATATTGCGGGCTTCTATTGGATCCAAGGAAATTTGAATCTACAAGTGTAAACGACCTCCATGCTGAAATTTCATCCGACCTCAAATATGATTCGAAATTCACATCTTTCATCAGTTTCCTTATTTTAGGCCCATCAAAAACTCCTTCTTCTATTTTTTGAAAATAAAAACTTTTAAATAATCTTTTTAAATATGAGAGTGAATTGCCATCTCTCCTTAAGGCTTTTACCAAATTTTTAAAGAGCCCCAGCTAAATATGCAGTGGTGGCAAAATATCGGCTATCCCAGAGGCATAACATACCAACTACTTTTAAATCGCAACAAATTTTCCAGTCATGTTCATATTTTATGTATTTTATCAATTTAGCCATTGTTTCGTATGATTCCTAAGTGTTGACAGCATGAGCAATGGGAGTCGACGGTTTCTGATTTCCGTTGTGTAAAAGTACTGCTTTCAAACTTTCTTTACTGCTGTCAACAAGTAACCGCCATTCCTTTGAATTGTATGTTTGATTAAGTTCCTCGAACAATCCGGGAATGTCCTAGAAAAAGCATCTGTTATCCACAGTTGTACTCTATAATATGATATGTTAACATCTGGGGCCAAAATATTGTACTCTTTCATCCGAGACGCAAGTAGTTCTGCCTTATCTTTGGTCAGTTCCAAATCTCTCACTAGATCAATGAGTTGAAACTGAGTTAAAAGCGATGACTTCTGACTCAAACTTGAATCGCCCAGAGTTGAGTACTCAGTTGAACTGGATGATGTTTCCGTAATTAAGCTGTTAGCTATACTTGGACACTTCCTACTCCAATCTATTAACTTAAACACAAATGGCAGTCCGTATCGTGAATGAATGGTCGTCTCCAAATCATTGGGATTCTAAATTGCACGTGATGTCTAAAATTAAAACGTTTTATTCCACAAAACATTGTAATACATTAATTTTAAAGTATTTACCGCATTCTTCCACTAGTCCGTCGAGTAAGATTTACATGGCACGAACTACGCAAACTACTAGATGTTAATTACATATTTTCCGCAGATGTAGCAGAAATTGTCGGGATCATTTACGCATGGAAAAGTTCTTTGCCTTTTACTCATACTTCGAAATATAACTTTATAATATTTTTCAGAAAACCGACTTATCTATTTAAGGCGGTGAATTACACTAATTTATTAATAAGAAATTTCATTCATAAATTCCGGGTTTAAGGTTCACAAGTTGCAGTAACTGTAGCTGACCTGACATATAGTTTGCTTCGAAAGTAGACACCCAATATTTTCAAGACTGCCGCGTACTACTTTGGTTACGAACGTCCATAAAACCTCGTCCTCTCTATAATTTTGTAATGTCTGACATCAATCCTCATAAAATAAAATGCAAGTGCAATGTCTCTTATAAGTCTCTCTCACATATGGCGAATTCAATATAAGCAAAAACATCATTTAAAAACGAAAAATATGAAACAAGATTTTTTTGAATTTCCCTAACATTTACAAAATGGCTCATAACGTTTACATCTATCGTTAGCATGCTGGCTTTTCAAAAATATCATAAATATTTTTTTTCTATTTTTTATGTTTTTTTTTTGAACCAGGTAAAAGTGTTTTAAAAAAATCATTTTTTCTCATATTTTTGACGACTGTTACTAAACCAAAGATTCTACGTGAAAGCGATATTTGCAGCGTATGTAGCCCTCATAATTCCCTTTTATTTGAGGCATAACACGGCTCAATCAGGCTTATACTTGAATGATGGTCCAAATACTGAATGTACTTTCCATGAAAGCTGGAATTTAAAAAAAAAATTACCATACAAATTTTTTTACAGGTCTACAATAAATAATACCAATTTTTTTTCTTATTTTTTCGTGTTTGTGACACCTAATTGCATCAGAAACTGTTATCCACATTCCTTGGACAACATTTTTGTTGCATAGTGTTATTAATATTAAATTATTAAATTTTAATATAATTTTATAATTTATATTTTATAGAACCCGCTGAACGTGTCAATTCAACGGTGAATGGTAATCATCAGAATTCACCGCAAAACAGTGATTTCATTACACTCCTGGCATTTTTTACTATTTTGGTATACAGTTTCTCGGATTTTCCCATATGCAGAGTAGTTGTCATTATCTACTGCTCTGCTGAAGGTGTCCTGGAAGAACGGATTTCATTGTCCTACCTTAGATGCTAAGTTGTTAGAGTTCAGCGTTTACATCACACATAAGGCGAGAAGTCTTTGGGAAAGGATAAAAACGGTTGCTTGTAATATTGTATTGTACCTACATGCTTTTCGAATATGTTTATCCCAAGGGAGGTATATGTACATACGCCTTTCGGTGACCACTCAGTCAGATCTGGTGAAAGGTTTTGGAGTATTGTACTCTCCTTTCGTTCTTACGAAGTTGTTGAACGCTTGTCTAATATAGTGTCCAACTCAAAAAATATATTTTAAGTAATAGTCATGCTGGCACAAAAAAACTATAAAGAAGGAAAAAAATAGGCTAAAAAATGTTTGTTCCAGTTTTTGAAACCTACACTGATCTATCATTAAAATAAGTACATTTAGATGCTACACAGAAAAAAATGGTCTTAAAATTAAAGATTTGTGCCATGGACGCCTTTAACCCTTAAAATAAGTACATTTTGTACTTAAAATATAGAAAATGTCATTAATATTAAGTATATTTTCTTAATTTTAAATGTACTTATTTTAAGGGTTAAAGGCGTCCATGGCACAAATCTTTAATTTTAAGACCATTTTTTTCTGTGTAGCATTCTATGCAATAAAATAATGCCTATTATATAAATTATAGACTTTTTGGTAGAAGTAAGAGAATTTCAACAAAATCATGTTTTATAACCCCACTATTGTTATCGAGGGTGTATATCAGTTACTGCCAAAAGAGTAAGATAGGTTTTAGACGAGACAGTTTGGCGAAGATAACAACAATACATGTAAACTTTTGATTTGACGTTAGCAGTCAATTCAACAAATAATAATCGCAAAAGACCGAAAAGTTGGGAAAATTTATTTTTATCTAAGATTTTGCTATATATTATTGAAATACTAGCTGACCCCAGCAGACATTGTCCTGCGCGTCCTGTTTGGGATGTCTTGTTTTGTTATTCATTGAAATTTAATTCAAAAATGCATACATCCCGAGTTTCAGAAAAAAATTTATATTGACCATATGTCCACTACAGCGACATCTACCGGTTAGAATCATACAAACAAACTATTAACAAGACACACCATACATACATTTACAGCCTGTTTCTGTAACTTAAAATTTTGCTTTCGTTCGCTTGCCAGACGACAAACAGCTGATTTGGGTTTCACTAACTACCATCACAACGGCAAGTCGCACGATAATGAACTCGTACGAAAACGTAATCATTTCAATTTAAATTTTGGTTTCTCTAACTCTCTTTGCTGTCATCTGGTCGAACACAAATGTCAGATCGAGTCACTTTATTTTATTTGTCGACTGATAGGAACAATGACAATAAAAATGTTATTAGAAGTAAAAATTAAGTAGATATAAATATAATTATGGTAAAAACAATTAAATAATAATAAAATTTTATACATATGTTTACATTTTTAAGCATAAAGAAGTCAACATTGGCAGTTTGCTAAGATGGAAAAATTCATCAGTGCACAATGAGAGAGACGTGAGAGAGAGAGAGAAAGAAATGAGAGTGTTGGATCAGCTCAGCTGAACCACCCAGGGTTGATTTTTGGCCACCACTAGTGTAAAGGATACAGAGTTGTATTTTCTAAGGTCGGCCATACAAAAATGTGTGCTTTTTTAGACCGGAAGTTGTGAAATGATTGAACTGGCAATTACATTATATGCCAATTGGTAAATTGTTAACGTCATTGACGTAAAGCCAGGCGAACGAACCTTAGAGAAACCAAATTCCAGACGAAAGTGTGTGATTGGTTTTCGTTCGCATAGACTTTCGTTAGAAATACAGAAACAGGCCGTTAAAATTTCAGTCACATCGCTCTGGAAATGTGAATATTTCAAATAACTTAACCACTCCGCGGTGAAAATAATTCTACAACACAAATGACCCCAAACTGAATATATTGTTCAATTTTCAGCCCATTCGCTTTTATACTTTCGGAGATCATGCGTTACTAACAAACGTACAAAGGATATTATATATAACGATTGTTCCGTAGTATATAACAAAAGTGTATTGTCTTCATTATTGTCTGGACGCATAGGTCACACAAACAACTTATCCCTTTTTTGACAACTAATTCGTATACTCAATTGTCTTCTGGTGCACTCCTTTGAATACCTCCCCCACAAAGTGAAATATTGATTCTTTAATCATTTCTACACTATTTATGAAAATCTTTTACAACTCTACACATCGTATTATTTTTTTGGTTGCAATCATCGTATTCGTATTATTTTTTTGGTTGCAAAATAGGCAAATTTGTCACGAGCCTTTTGATACCTCGCAAACAAGTGGCCCATTTTGCAGAAAAAGTTCTTAATTTCTTTAATCTCTTTCAGGACAGCAAAAAACAATTTTTTAAAAAACAAATTAAAAATGTTCTAATTGTTTTTCCGACATTTACCTAACAACCCCCGTGTCTAAGGGAAGGTGATATTCCTAACACATGCTTACCTCAAATTTGTATACGCTCCACCATAGGATAGGGGGTATATTTATTTTGTCACTTCGTTTCTAACACCTCTAAATATTGATCTGAGACCCCATTAGATATTTAAATTTTTAATCCTAGTAAAATTCTAAAACGATTTAACCATGTCCATCTGTTGTAATCACGCTACGGTCTACAATAACTGAACTAGATGACTGAAATTTGGTATAGATACTTCTTATAGCTGCAGGTAACTTGTAATTGAAAATGGGCAATTTCGGTCTATTAGTTGATATAGCTCCCATATATAGCATCTCCCCGTTTTAACTTCTTAACGTCATAGAACCCACAACGGGCTGAAAATTGGTAACTAGGGTTTATTTATATTCTTAACACGAACAACGGTAGTCATAGGGCCATATTTGGATATAGCCCCCATACAAAATTTCAACGAATTGGGCTGAAATTTGGTATAATTTGTTTGTACCCGAAACCATCACATGCGATCCATGAAAGAGGGTTTATAAGATTCGGCATTGCCGAACTTAATCCGCCTTTACTTGTTTGTTATTTAAAGAGTATCACGTGTTCGTCTGTCCGTCCGTCTGTTGTAATCACACTGCAGTCTACAATAATACTGTCCAACAGCATTTTTGGAACAGAAAAGCGACCCTATAATTTTGAAAGGGAATGTTGGGTAGATAATTTTTGTAGAATAAACTTATGGTCAGACCAGCTGATTTTTTTTTACAGTCGGTCAAAGTTTTCATTTTTTGGTCAAAGGGAGAATTATACTAAATGACAAAAATTATTTAAGTTAATGTTTGAGAGATTTCTCATTGTCAGAGTTATGTAGTGGAATTTTATGAGGATAATTTTTGTGGAAAATTTTTACCCTCTGCTCCCCTCTTAATTGGTCAATTTCAACTGTTTTATCGAAAATTTTCAAAAAAAAACCTTTTAATAAATGACCTTAAAGTATTCAAATACTTTACGAAAGTATTTGCCGGAAAATTGCAATGGGGGTCGCCAAAGACACCAAAGTTGTAAATATAGTACGTTTAATTAGCAAAATTACATGCCAACTTATACAAAAAATACTATAATTTAAATTTAAAGTCGTGATATTTATGGAATTATAGGAGCAGAAGAGCGACTCTATAATTCTGAAAGGGCATGTAAAATAAAGTTATCGTCAACCTGGTCTGAGTTGATTTTCACAGTGGGTCAAAGTTTTCATTTATTGGTCGAAGGGATACTTATACTAAATGAAAAAATGCTGTAAGTTTATGTCTGAGAGATGTCTTATTGTTATGCAGAGGAATTTTATGAGGATCAATTTTGAGCAAGATCTTAACCCTCTAGCTTCCCTCTTAATGGGCTAATTTGGCCTCTTTTTTTTTCGAAAAAATCATAAAAAGTCCTTTCAAAAAGACATTTATGGATTAAAATATTCTACGAAAATTTTTGCCAGAAAATTTCAGTGGGGGTCGCTAAAGACACCCAAGTTTTAAATATAGCTCTTTACGCTTAATTAGCAAAATACACATTTACACTGTGGCGTATTTTGCGAAAAGATCTTGGCCTTCGTCCTTATAAGATCAGACTGACTCAAGAACTAAAGCCACTTGAGCATTTCAACCGCCGATAGAAGTTGTACATTACTTCCAATCATTACAAAATTTGGTCTTCCGATTCTTGATCTATGAAAGAATACTGCGCATTTTAAAGCTATCGCTTCAAGTCATTTTAATAATGATCTTTGAACTAAGCCTTGCTGTGGAGCTAAGTACTTTGTTAACAGAAAAGAAAGCAATTATTCCAAATTATTATTGCATTGTTAGGGAGGGGTGGGCCGACTATATAAAAACCTATATAGTCGGCCCCGTCCGACTTTCTTTACTGTTTTTTTTACAGAAAACAAACACAACGATCTCGAACTCGATAGTAATAAACAAATCTATGAAAGGTTAAGCAGATCGAAAAAAACAACAAGTAAAAGCGTTAAGTTCGGCCATGTCGAATCTTATATACCCTCCACCAAGGATTGCATTCAATTTTGATTGCTGGAAATATCTTTGGATATGGAGCAAATCAGCATTTTTGAGAGCTACATCTACTCTGGGACTGCAACAAAATAAAATTTTATTTGTATAAATTTTATTGAGATGAACCCTTGCCAAAGTAGAATATAAACTGCAAAGTTTCAGCTAAATTGGCCAATGATTTTTTTATTTATTTTATTTAAGTACACACAAATTTATAAATTTATACTTAACGGAAAGGCTAGAGAACAACGCCTATGTAGACAGGTAGCTAGCTACTAAATCCTTAGCGTTGTCTGTAAAACCCAATATAATTAAGTTGCTTTTTTCGGATGCAAAAATACCAAATTTGATTTATTCCAGTGAAAGGAATTATAAATATCGAAGGCTTAATATAAAAAGGGCGTATCTCGATTTTGTTGTTTCTTAACAGGAGCATGAAAAACCGAATAAAAACAAAACAAATTCTTTGACTAGACTTATGGGGTTTTTACAATACCCATAAGACCCGATTTACACGGTGCGACTTGTCCCTGCAACATGAGACATGCGACTCGGGTTTGTTGACGAAGGGTGTAGAGAAGCTTACGGGGTAGAAAATATTTCACGACATAAAAATTCAAGGCACAAAATTGACATTTCCCTTTATGAGTGACTGAATAAAAAAAAACAAATTCAATAAAATAAATTTGTCCCCTGGTTGCTGAAACAAAGGCTCACCGTCTACACGTGCATGATTTTACGTAGGGATTTAAAACAGAATTCAAAAAAAGTCGCAGGGACAAGTTACGCCGTGTAAATTGGGTCTAACTCCTTTATTTGCAACTATAAAGGAATTTTATAAAAAAAATTAAAGAAACCATTGCGCATTTGACAGTTTTCGACCAGAATAAACGGAAAGCGCAATTATGACAAAAATCATGTTGCGCCCTTTTTATATTAATCCATCGATATGTGCTTTAAAGAACTAACAACATTTTGGGCCACCCTGTATGACTACTTGTGCAACAGTGTTTGTTGCTGGTGACAATTATTTCCATTGCATGCTACATCTGTAGTTAGTTTGTCATTCAACAGTAACGATAATTATACAAACACTCATACATACGGACACACACGAGCACACATACACAGACAAATACATGCATAGAAACAGACATCACTTTTAAGTGCTGCCATTTTGATTTATTTAGCGATTTGTCACAGCAATTTATCCATTTTTGCTGGGAAAAAGAAAAACCCGAAACGACAGCCGCTGGAAATTGCTTCAATGTGTTGTGCAGTTGGCTCGTGGCAAAAATGTCCCGTCATGCAAATTTCAGACATTCTGGGCCGTATTTTTGAATTTCTATTGGAATATAAATTCATATGTATTTGTGAGTATGAATGTGTGTGTGAGTGGGTTTGCCTTTTGGCGAACCAAAAAAAAAAGCTACAACAACAAAATGGCAAATGACAGCAATAAAAGAGTTAAATGTTTTGTAGATGACAATAAAAATATAAATTATTTCGTTTTATGGTATTTTAATTTCCGGTTGCACACAAGAATTATGGAGGACAATATTCAAATAACGAAGCGTCCAACCAACGAGCGAACTAACGAACGATAGAGCGAACGACATGACAAATGACAATCTAAATAACATTTGATTTGTGGCAGTGCATGTTAGCCAAAATCCATTCAATGGGCCGCGCCATATTGATAAACTGAAATTAGCCATTAGTCATGCAAATTAATTTTATTTTTAATGTGACACTGTTTTTATAGTTATTAGTTTTTGAGTGTGTGTGTGTGTGTGATTTGAAAATTTAAGCTCTTAGCAGGGCATTATGGAATTGTTCATTAAGACAACGATTCCGTAAGGATTCTTATTAACACATTATTTTTTTAGAATATTTTAAAAATGCATTTACTATTTCATTTAGAATGTTCAGAATATGGTAACATTTAGATGATTGTTACAGAATATATGGAGAATTTAGATTCGAATGCATCTGCCCAGAAGGGGATTGAGAAATACGGACGCTTTGCGTTTAACAGTAGATACTTCATTGCACTGTGCCGAATTTTAGGTGTTTGTTCGATTTGGCCTTTATGAGTGGGAGGTACTAAAGGGGGTGCAATTACGCCAAGTTTTCATTGGGAAATCATTACAATGTACAAAATTGCGAGAATTTATATAAACTTGTTCCCTATGTGTGGCAGGTACCAAAAGGGGTATGGCAACTTCGCGCTTTTTCAAGATGATAGCCTCCACCCTTTGTTGAATAGGTACTATGAGGATTGGAACAAGGACTGACTCATTTATTTCAATCGGTCTCTCCTTCTGAGAGCCAAACATATGGACTGAAATCTGCGACACTCGAGGCCAGTTTTCGAATTAAGGAATATGGTTTCCAGTGACTTGATAGCAGCCGGACTATCAAAGAAAATATTGGTAACAACTTTAGTCAGAACATTCATTTTCTGCCATTCTTCTACCAAAATATTCGCCCTATTTAGCTCCTTCGGATTATTTTTTGTTTCCAAATATGAAAAAATGGGTCGGTGGAAAAATATTGCCAGCAATGAGAGTTGGTGGTTGCTGTTGATGGTTATTTTTAGGAGATTGACAGTTCTTACAATAAACAGGGCATCGAAACTATTTAAAATCGCTGGAAAAAGTGTATCGAGTTAAAAGGAGATTATGTTGAGAAATAAAGAAAAATGAAATATGCTCTAGTTCTTCCATTACCTGTACCTTGAAGCACCCTAAACTCTGACGTCCTAAGCCCACGAAGCATATTTCGACCTTCCAGTAGCCTGTTGGAAGCCCGGGATTGCAAAAATTCAGCATCTAAGTGATGGATTCCATATGGGCTGGTATAGCCGAAATCCATGCATGTGCCGTGGGCCTAGACGGGATGTCCTCCTTGTTGACAACATTCAGTGCTGCACCCGGTCAGATTTCTTCTTCAAAGCGCAGCGTTAGCAGTCAACAGAGCGCATATTACTAAACAGTAATAACGGAATATACACAGAGTAAGGAGATATACTCAGAGTATGGAGATATACACAGAGTATGTTTATATGCGTACAAGTACGAAAATAAAGAGTAGATATTGGTGTATACTTTCAATGTCTATCATTCTCTGGTCGGGAGCCGGTTCCGGCAGCTCCTCAAGAACATCGAAGAAAACAGAGCACTGTGCGTACTCAATTACAATTCAATTGTCCGTGGATGTTGCCATCTTCATCTCCCTTGTTGATGACCGCCAGTACCAAGCGTTACAACTGAACACTTTCGTCCTTTCGGAAGCCGGCGGTTCATCTTGACATGCTGCGTAATCTTGACATTGATGCAGTATGCTCGGTGTCCACTTTAGGGATTCCCTCTGCTTGCTAATCAGAGAAGCCGGTTTTCTCAAGTCTCTCAAGGATCCTGAAAGCAATACGTTGATCACTAAACTTCTTCTTTGAAGAACGGGTATTCTTGTCATAGAAAACCGAAGTGCCAGGTAGTGCTGCAGCCTTAGAAAATGTTGGATCACCGCGTACATAATACAAGCAAATACTGTTTGCATATTTAACAGAAAAAATATATTTCATTTGGCAAAATATATGTTTAATTTTTCAGTCCAAAATCTCTTAAAGTAACAAAAAATAATTTCACGACAGATTTTCGGCATATTGAAAATACCTATTTTCTAAAAAAGCCTAAAAATTAAAAAGTTCAGCTCTTACATAAATTAATAGTAATTTAGAAAAATATGATATTGAAACAAATCACATTTACTTTTTTCACATTTCAGAAACGCCTGTTAACAATTGGAACCATCAGTCGGACATCATCACCACCATTTGCAGCTAAAACATGGGAACCGGTCATTTTTTCTGGGTGATATTTTACTTTGCCAGTTTATGTAGTGCATCACTGTAAGTACTTGCGATACCGCAGCCATTTGCTCTCTCACTCTTTCCAAATGTACAAACAATTATTTTAATGTTCTTCTGACAACTGATTGCACAGGAAATCTGGCAACACCGCTGTGTATTATAAAAAGAAAAGAAAAAAACAAACAACTCAAATCTCATAGAAAACTTGTGCTTAATTTCCAACTGTTAATTCATTTAGTTAATTTTTTTAATTTTTGTCGGACTAGACATTTTGGAATTATTGCAAATTTTATAAGATAATCAAACTTAAGCATATCTTCAACAAAACATAACACATAACTGAAATTATAATATCAAAATAAAGAAAATACAACACTGTAACACATATACCTCAGCACTCTCTCACGCAATCGCGAAACCGCACACACACGCTCACAAAATACCCTTACTGACGCATATACACAGAACAAAATATAATGCTGGACTCACTCTCGCAACTGCACATGCAAATGCTCATACAATTCACATTATTCATCATACACTCACTTGACCTGAACCGACGACTACAATTGCCATAAGATATGCTTAAATTATTATTAAATTTATGATATGTGCGGCTGTATAATACTCCAATGATAACATACTTTTGTACATCACTGTTATAATTGGATGCCTGTTTTCTTCATACAATTCTTTTCAATTCACCACTTTCTCGAAATCCTGTTGTTTTCTAAATTATTATTTGCAATTTATCTAAACACACTCAGCAGGGAAGAATGTAAGTACAAGCAAACGCTACGAGGTCATATTTGATGGGATATAACTACTCTTGACAGGGTTTAGAATAATAATAATGGCAAATCAAAATAATTTTGCTTATTTTAAGATTTTTTCTAGCATAACAGTACGAATATGGTTAAACCACTGGATTATAGGACTACTAATGCGTAAGATTTGTTTATCGGATGAGCCATAACAATCAATCTTATGTTTAATAGATCTTCTTAACTATATATCTTTAAGTATAAAGTTTAAAATGAGGAAGACACTACATGTTGAAAGATTTTTTCAAATCACAAGATGTTTTATGGAGATTAAGTAATCCGTTACCTAGAATTTTTGTGTTAAAATTAGGAAACGTGGAAATCGACGTTGCCACAAAAATGGTGCTAACTACAATTTCATAAAATAGTTTCCCTATAAATAAGCGCTACATGTTATAATTTAAGCCCTGAAAACATTTTCCATCGCGGAAATCTCTAACACGTGGTTGAAAATCATCGCGGGCGATAATCTTACCTAAGAAGTGAGTCTTGTCCAGAAGAAATGTACAACATATGCGATACACCCAACAAGGAGCTATTTCGTGACTTCAACAAGTGGGAAAAAAATTGTTGAGGCGGGGTTTGAACTCAGAACCTTCTGCTAGCAAGTCTGCCGCACTTGCACCGCACCACCAATGTTTCTGTCTTTCGATGCCCGTTTTACATTTTATAATTTTCATGCCGTCATGAAACAATAACAACTTCTGGTCAGTTCAGAAAATAAAATTTCGATAGTTAGTACTTTGTTGAAAAAAGCTATTGCATGCGCAAAGAAAAAAAGGATATTTGTCTGAGAATTTTGAAACCACGGCCTTCTTACAGGTATAACGCGCTTGCATCGCACCACCAATGAACGACCCCAGCCGTCATGAGATAGTAGGTCAGCCATTATGATATATACGACAAGTGAGACGTCCGGTATCGATGTCGACAGAAGTGCTTAGATGCTTTTGGAGTTTAGGCAGGGCCACATCCGCCTAGAATGTATTCAGTTGTTGCCGTCGTCCCATAAGGCAGTGACAAGTGAGACGTCCGGTCTCGATGTCGACATCAGTGCGTTGATGCATTTGGAGTTTAGGCATTCCAATTATTCCTAGGTGGAACATTGGGCCTCAACAAACAAGTTAAAATTTGTTTTTTTTAATGCTTAAGTTTTATTTCACCCCATGAACGAACAGCTGCTATTCCGTCAGATTCAACCAGTCTCCTCTAGATGCAGTTTCTGAATAGTGACCACCAGTCATTTGTTACCGTAAGTGCACCCTCTCTCATGAAGAGCTTGTAGATTGCTAGAGACATGCCCACATTAAGATATTATTAAGATATCTGTGACAGTAGAGGGCAGTTTTTGAATTCGGGAATATAAGTTCCTGGGACTTGAGATCAGCCTGACTATCAGAGAAAATTTTGATACTGATTTTGGTCAGAACATTAGTTTTCAGCCATTCTGTTCCTCTTTAATAGCTATGTTTCTATCTGGTAAACACTATGTACAGTCGTTTTGCAATTGATAATGGTTCAAGTTCCTCAGAAAAGATACCAAAGCCCACTTGGCCATTGAGTTTGGACTTTGGTCAGAACATTAACTTTCAGCCATTCTGTTACCTCTTTAATAGCTATGTTTCTGCCTGGTAAACACAGCAGTCGTTTTGCAATGGATATCAAAGCCCACTTGGTCATTGAGTTTGGAACCGTCTACAAAGAAGTTGACGAATCTCCTATTTCCTGGGACACGACCATTCCATTCTGATCTGTCATGTATAAGAGAGATACTTTTTGACAAAAACTGGATCAGAAATAGTCAACAATGACATTTCCTGACCATAGTGAGAGTTCCCTAAGTCTAACAGCAGAACATGCGGCATATTGCATTGCTATAATGTTCAGCGGCTTTAAATGTAGTATAACACATAGCGCCTCACTTGGTGTGGTTCCCAACGCACCAGTTTATTTGATCCGTATGTCGAAGGTCATCTTACTTATTCAGCACTGATAAAGGATTCCTATGGCACATTTATTTTTTGAAGAAAACTGCAGCTCTCTTTAAACCAGAATTATGATTAAGACGAAATGGAACTAACTCAGTTCCAAGTCGTCTTAACAGACCTTGTGTGAAATCTGCAGTTGTAAAAATTATTTGCTTCTGACTAGTAATATAATATCGCCCTAGTAACTGATTAAAATTATCCACTCCTTCATTCTGCCATAGAGGAATTGGGCAGATCTTGCCCAGTCAAAATAGGAACATCTCTATATAAAGTTTAAAAGAGAGTCTTGACTTTCCCACTTATGGAATAAAATAAAAATACCTTTCTTTAATCAGTGATGTCAATCATTTGGTAATCGCTGGGAAAGCTTTCGTCGACTTAGACTTTTTCTGTATAGTTGAGTGGCTAGGGAATTTTGTTTTGATTCGAGAAATAGCATGGATAAGATACTAATATTCCACCTATAGTTCTCTAGTGTTGTGCAAGTAATATCTACTACTTTTACTCTGTTGTTGTTTTAGCAACATATTAATATAAATATCGTCGACCTGCTGGGATATGAGGACCTGCTGGGATATCATGAAATTTGCAACTTGTATTCGGTGCGTCAGGGGACAAGCTGAGTAGATTTTGTTGGGAATCGATAGCGTGTCATGTGGCCCAGATTGCCCACTGTTGTCAATTGGCGCCTAGTATGAACTGAGTCGGCTTCACCATCCTGAGTTCAACAACATCTGTTAGCCGCGGGAGTTTTTCTTCTTCAGATGCTACTGATGACTCCGATAACGGTATTCCGTCGGTAGTTATAACCTGCTGTTGCGATCTCATCGGCGTGAATACCGTTCAGACCTGTTTTATATGCTCTCTGGTATATAGGCTGTCCTTTATAACGTTGGATTTGCACTCTAGATCTTGAAGTCCGATATCAACCCAGCATGTACTGCTTCAAAATCATAAAATTGTGTTACATAGCATGACGTTCGACTCCTCGTCACGATTTCAACGCCTTTAGGTGGGGTTGGCATTGCATAAAGGTAGCCGTTAAACAGTCCGAGAGGATCGGCTTGAGGGACGTGTTGACGATGTCCTCGAACAACGTGGAATGGTGCAAGAACAAGTGCAACGAAGACCGTCCTGTCACATATCTTGTTCTGGTCTTTTGGCATTCAAAGCAGTCGTTGTACTATGCTGCTTGCGAGAGCCGTGCTGATGATCTGCAGAAGGCGAATGTCCAATAGTGCTAGGGAGAGGAGTGCCTTTAATGTCTTCGTTACTGGCGAAGCCTGTATAATATTCCCTTACTCTCTTTACCAGGTTTTATTAGCGGGACCAGTCTTCCCATTTCCAAGGTTTCGGGAATTATAAGAATGGCCAATGACAGTTAAAGCATTTTTGTAAGTACTCGACTCCAGGTAAACCCATCTTGTTCAACGTGAACATAGGCACTCCATCTGGGCATAGCGCCTTGATGACATCGGTAACTTCACCTGTAATAAATTGTGGTGACTTCTCCTGACGACATCCTTAGATCGGATAGTATGAATGAGACGCAATACTCTTCTTTTCACTCACTTTTGGTGGTTGTATAACTCGACCACCGCTTTGGATCAGTCATCGTTCTGTCGCCGAAAGTGACTGTCTTCCGGTTATATTTATTGCCGGAATTCGAAATGAACTCCGGAACTCATGTTGCACTGCCGCAAATGGTCCAGCAATTTATTCTGCTTGTATTCGTCGACCTTTCTGCTTATTTCCATATTCACTGAACCCGTCCCAATTAGCTTTACTCTGATTGAGAAAAGTCCGGCGCTCTGAGACTATGAAGTTGGATGGTCTTT
This sequence comes from Eudasyphora cyanicolor, assembly GCA_963930755.1. Taxonomy (NCBI): domain Eukaryota; kingdom Metazoa; phylum Arthropoda; class Insecta; order Diptera; family Muscidae; genus Eudasyphora; species Eudasyphora cyanicolor. Next base: position 97,716,787 of record OZ005734.1, read on the forward strand.
TTATGGAGAGAAGTATGGGAAGGAGGTCTAAATCCTGAGAAATTACGGGTTGCAAGGTGACGTCATTTATCAGGTCGGGTGGCACAATAGTAGGATCTGTCGAACTGTGGCAGTCACCCAAAATTCATGTGGGAGCATCCTCATTTACTGCGCAGATAGTAGAGCTATCTATCTGCTCAGACAAAGCTATGCCCCTCTGGGCATTGTCTAGGATAGAATGCCATAGTTCGTGGTGGTCATTGAAGTCTCCTAGGAGCACGCGGTTATTGTCTTTCAAGAGCAGATGGATGTCGGGCGTATAAAAAGGAGCACAGCTTCCAACCGGCTGTACGTATACGTTATACAATTCTAGCTCGGCAGCCCGGACTTGACTGCTACAACCATACATTCCATGTAGAGCAGAGTATAGCTCAGGCGAGAATGGCCAAAAAATCCTCCACTTCTTGTTCGATCTTTAAGTAAAGCTATGTACACACGTTGTCAGATCTTACAATGTTATCAACTCTGTAAAAATGATGGTAATGTAGCAACAGGTGAATTGTCAGTTTAGACGATTGCAAGAATATTTACAATATATTTTGAAAATATTTATATGCAGAATTGCCAATAACAATATTTTATAGACAGTGTTGCCAATAAAATATTTCTCTGACAATGGCGTCTAGGCTTTACACGTCTTACAAATTATTGTCGACGACCTTTCTGCCAACTTTGCATGTCAAAAATTGTAGTTCACACGGTTTTAAGTTTCTCGTTTCTTGGATCGCATCGACTATGATGTTTCTCCGAATCAAAATTGACAATTTCACTATTGTATAAGTTATATACGATAATATATTATGTATAAAATTATGAGTAGGTATCGTGCGGTTCCAACCAGAGGCCGTGGGCTTTCACTGCAGAAATCTTGCCATATGATTTTTGGCTTTACGCTGGACGGTAAATTAGAATATAAATCTGTGTTCATACAAAAAATATGATTGTTACCCGTTAACTACCAAAATGTCAGATTGTCACAGGATTTCACACATATTAACGTGCATGACTACCGCCGTCTGTCAGCTGATTGACAAAATAAAAGGCAATAGATAGCAGTGTAAACGCAAATGTTCTAAATTCAATAAAGAGTAACTTTTTGCTTAAACGCACCATAAAGTTCATACATATTTCTGTCAATAGATTATTCGTCTGCGATCTTGTGTAAGTTGCGCCTTCAATCCGCGTATCATCAATATCAGTAGTTAGTGCGCAGCGTAACGTAAGGGGATCAACCTTGTAAATTGTATAAGTAGTACTCGTATAACAGTGTTTAAGTAAAGCGTTGGTAATCGAATTTCGCTGTATGTTATAGTAAATACAATAAATATGTTAAAGAAATATGCCTCCGATCAGATGATATTGCCATATTCTCTAGGTTTGCTTGTCGTTTTCTACATTATTCCCAGCTGTGAAAGGTAATAATACAATTTTGGCAAATTTTTTTACATCACCTTCACCAGTTTCTAATTTATTCACCTTTCTGTTGTTTCCTCACCCCTTTTTTTAAAAAACACAATCGATCCACATGTGATCATATGCAAAATTTTCTCTCATAACAAATTGAAAAAAACACTTATTATACGTTCGTACCTATCATAATTTCAGAGCTAATAATGCCAAAATAAATTTCCGAGAAAAGGAGAAAAAAGTCTTAGATCAAATTTTAGGTGCAGGCAAATACGATGCAAGAATACGACCATCTGGTATCAATGGAACGGGTAAGAAATCCTTTTAATCCTGAAATTTACATGATTCTCTGTCTCTCTCAAAAAAAGAAAAGAAAACATTTTCAAAACTATTTCTACTATCAAAAAAATACTAAAAATATTGAAAAAACATCAAGAAAAAAAATTAATTATTTATGCAGAAATTCCAGGGAAAATTGTGATTTATTTTTTTTGAAATTATGATTTGGTAAAGATTTTATTTAATTATGGAAATATTTTTTTTCTATTGTTTCTTTTTTATTTAGAAAAATGTAATATTTGTTTGTATTATTGATTTCATTATTTTGTTTATTTTAAACTTACAAACTTAGGACAGTCAGGGATACAAATAAAGCACTTCAAATACAATTGCCGTATGCCACTAAAAAATAACTTATTTTATATGAATTATTTATTATTATTATATTTTCTTTTTGCATAATGCTATATATATATATATAATATATAATTTTAGATACATTTATTTATAAGTATTGTATTTGTCTTACACCAAAAAAAAAAACAACAAAAAATACATACAAAACATAAACCTAGTTAAAACCTTTCTACTAATCCAATAATTTCTCTCTATATACTTACTTACCCACTTATTTATATTGACGAAAATTCAATCAATAATTGTTATAAACATTATATCCATACTACCTACTACCTAAAATTAAAAAATCAAAAAAATACAAAAATCCACCAAAAAACGTCATACTGTACTGTTGTAAACTGAAAACTGTGAATCTGTCAAACTGATCAAAATGAAAAATGCTAAAAACTATATATACAACTCGAATGTATATATGTGTACAACTATTAAAATCTAACATACAGATGGTCCCGCCATAGTCAGAATCAATCTGTTTGTTCGAAGTATTATGACGATTAGTGACATTAAAATGGTAAGTTCTCACTATCAATCTGCCAAAAGACACAAACAAACAATTTGTGTTTTTTTAAACTTCTTGAAAAATTGAAAATTAAATCTAAAAGAAAAGTCTAAACCTAATTCGGAAACCACAAAAAAATATCGCAAAACTATTTGCTACCTTCTCCTCTAACCCCCTTCAAAAAGTAATCATAGTAACTCACTGCTCCTACACCTTCAAAATTTTCAAAAAAAATAAAATATATACTCGTATATAGACACCCTACCTTTCAAAATAAAAACTAACCATTCGTATATAGAATATATATTTGCAAATGAAGATAATCATCTATTATACTCTAACCATATACTCGTATATGTAATTGAATGAATTGGAAAACAAAATCAGTTCCATTATCCATTACTCTGTGTCGAAATTAGTTACAGTTTCACAAAACTGTTGAATTCGTCTCCTTCAATAGATTTCCAAATCTGCAAACAAAAAAATCTAAAACCAAAACGTATTGACTCAATCTAGCCAAACACTTCCCCTTACCCTAAAAACCAGTCACCTTCATTCACTTTGCCATCAGTTCGAAATCTCTAGTTTCACAAAAAAAATATTTATTAAAATTTAAATAAAAATAAAAAAAAATTAATAATGAAACCAAAAAAAGGAAACAAACCCAACGAAAAACCAAAATACTATATAATTATTTTTAATGTAGTTTTAATTTTATAGTGTTTTTCTTGCATACGTCTTATTATTTTGAAATGCATTTTATCAACTTTGAACTATGTGAACATCAATAAAAACCAAAAAAAAATCCAAACCAACAAAAAACCAAAACTTGAAATTTTTAAAAAAATTCCGCCAAAAAAATAAGTTAAACTAAATTTTCTGTTCTGCCATGAATTAAAAAGTTCTTTAAATAAAGAAGGATTACGGATTTAAGATCCCCTTCACCCACTGATGTTATATGTACTGAAGTCAATTTTGTATTAGGACAGAGACTGAGAGAGTATGACAGCTGATGAGAGCGTGAGTTAAGAAGACAGAGTTGATTAGATTATAGACCTTTAGCCTAAAAGTATGATACACTTCGATCTCTCTCGTTTCTAAAGACCACGACAATACCGACGAACGAAGGACAGATTATTATGTAAAACGTAAGGTAAAGCTCGAATGCAAAATCTCTGCGTTCATCACTGTGATTTAGCAAATAACCCCATTAGTTGTCCTTATCGAGATCGTTAACTATTTACTATGATTAGTTAACGTTCTTTATACATCGAATTGACTTATCCCCTTATTTTGCGAATCACGGCGAGTGAACGCAACACGAGTCTCCAGAACTCGTGTAGTGTCTGTAAATCGCACAGGCCTAGCTTTGAATTGATGGTCCTTCGACCCACAAATAGTCATTCGATTAGGCCGTTTTGTTCAAAAAGTATAACAAAATGGCAAATATTTTATATTAAAAAAGCAATACTTTGCGTTTTACATAATGAAAGACCTAAAATATACGTTAGCAATGAAATTGAAGATTTGTGTCTTAGGAAATATGAATTAGTTTAAGTTTTGACGATCATTCATCATGTCATCAGTAACGTTAAGGAATGTTATCAGTAATTATCAGTATTTAGATTTGCTACAATAGATTGTTCCTAATTTTATGTACTTTAGCTAATCTGGATGTTCACAATAAAATACATGTTCAACAAAAAGATATTCGTTAGAGAGAAAGGGGGCATCAAATTGATCAGCAAATACATACACATCTACAGGGTGACCAGAAAATAAAGTTGTATTAAAACACTCGTACAACGGAGATATAAATTGAAGCTAGGTTTATACCATTATGTCTGGAATTCACATCATTCAAATGGCCGCCTTGGTTGCGCTGGCAGTGCTTCAAGCGGTCGAGAATTCTTTGAAGACTTGGTATAATATCTCAGGTGTTATTCCGACAATACTCGTTACATCACGACGTCGTCCAAGGCGGTTGGCTTGATAGCGTAGTCTTAACACTTAACGAAGTCGCAGTGAAAATAATCGAGTGGTGTCAAATCGCATGATCGCGGTAAGATGGTCCAGTCTGCAAATTGTTTTCTTCAAAACTTCGAGTTGATTGTATGCACAGCTCAGATATAACGAAGTTATTAAGCTCTGACCACAGAAAATCTGTTAGCATAGCTCTATACAGAGAATCATAGAGCTGAACAGACTTTCAACAAACTTTCGAATAGTTTTCGGTGCGATTTTCGCCTTTTCCTCCTTCAAGACATTTTTAAGATCATATTTTTTCAAGAATCGCCCATAAATTTTCATTTACATTATGATCCGGTGATGCCATTAATGTCCGACTTATGGTTCGCGCCGATGTCTTGATAGAACCAAATTACTTTTTAATAAGTTGAGACAGATATGTTTGTCCACTGTAATATCAATTAATTTGAACTTTTCAACACCATTTGCTGACATGCATGCCGAAACCATGATGCTTCCAACGCCATATTTGACTGTAGCCTTGAAATGTTCGTTTTACAGCTCAGTATTTGGCTTGCGACAGACATAAGGCTGCCCGTCGCAGCCGAAACTATTGAATTTTGACTCATCAGCGTATATGAGTTGCTTCCAGAAGTTCATTAACGTGCTCATTCGCAAATAAAATACGACTTTGTTGTACAGGCTACCCTTCCCGAAGATCTCGGCGTATGGGTTCTACACAATAAGACATACCTAACTCAGTTGTATCTTCATTGCCCAGTCTGAGAGTCAAAAGCTTAAGGTTATCTATAATTGTTCTACGAATGTAGCGCTCGTCCGTGTGGTAAAAAATTTTATTTGGATTATACTCTGTACCGTAGTTACTTAAATTACTTTTGAAATTTGCTGAGGACCAATACTCGATTGCAGAACGTCGACCCATTTTTTCAAGTTTGGAAACAGAAAATAATCCGGGGGAGCTTAACCTGGCAAATAAGGTGCGTGATGAAACAATTCGAACTTTAATTTATTTAATTTTTGTCATCGCAATAGTGGATGTAGGAACTGGTACGAGTACATTGTCTTGATGAAACAACACTTTCTCCTTCGCCCAATGCGAATTTTTTTCCTTAATTCCATTACTTAAACGCTGGAATAAGTTACTAGTATTCGTCGTTCGTTGTTCTTTCTTTTTGAATATAATCAATAAAAATTATGCCACACGCATCCCAAAAATAGACGCAATGATCTTGTCTACATATGGAACTCTCTTTGTCTTTTTTTGGACACAATTATGCCATTCCCGTTTACTGCCTTAACAGTTCCTTTGTCTCAGGCAAACGCGGCAACCAACTTGCGCACAGCTTATTCAGCTTCTAATTATTGGTTAATATGCGACGAATAGCACTTTTTGAAATGCCTATGGTTTCAGTTAACTCACGGCCGATGGTCATATAACAGAATTTTGTGGATTTTCTTAACTGTTTCTGGTGTGGATTCCTCGACCACTACGGCGTTCATCTTGGCAGCTACCTAATATTTAATAATCGCAAACGAAGGAGCAGACTCCCCTAGAGTAGAATCTAGCTCGACTTTAATATTGGTTGAACTGAGACCTATCAAATTAAAGTATTGAATTTCATAACGGTCAGAAAGAATTTAAAACATAAGTTTTATAAGGCTGAAACTTTTCCCCAAAGTAATATTTTCAAACTAATGGCGCCATCTATACCTCGAGTCAGGTAATTTGGGGCCGCCCTAGTACATGTGGTATTACGGTTGGATTAAGCGGGATTGCAGGTAAAAACTTCCCTGAAGAATCTCGTTAAAGACTGGTCGCCATTCTGGAGTTCTTTGAGGCTATTCGACTCACGGTGAAAGCGGTTCCGAATCTTAATAGGATTGGAACTACATATCTGAATGTAATAGACCTTATTGGATTAAGTGTTATTCTTGGTAGACACATCCGTGTAGAATCTCGTGAAAAACGTATCTATACATATTGTTTTGTCTGGTATTTTCAAATGATGAATGTTATAACACCCTTAGGCCGGTATGGATCAGTATCTATCATTGCACTTGAAGTTAGGTTAAGATTTCACATCAAAGACGAATTTGCAAATTAAGGCCACTAGGACCTTTGTCAGCAAATGTCATGGACCAATTAGGAATTTTCGGCTTGGGTTTATACTCGACTGATTCTGAAAGAACACTGGTAGTATAGCAAAAGGTATACTCTTTCTGGGTAAGGCAAAGACAACCGTAACCCCCGTAGCGTAACGAACCAGTTGATTAAATCTGTCATACGGAAATCAATGTAAACGACTAGCCAACGAAAACGAAACGTAAACTGACGGCTGAATCTGCAGAAATTTGATTTGGACGGTACGTTTACGTGCATTTGAAAGCACAATCAGCAAACAATGAAAAAAGAAGACTCTTAAGCGAAACTTTTATAATAGAATGATAAATAAGTAATAAAATTTCAAAATAAGAGAGCTGGGAAATGTAGAATAAACTAAAGATGTTAAAATTTTTGTTGTCAATGTTTGGGTAATTGCTCCAGCGAGTAACGTTACGGCTGCGCTAAAGTTATGTTACGGTTTCGTTTGCCTAACCCGGCCTTAAGTATGTTAGTGTGAAATCCATTTTAGGACATTTTTGGTAATTTCAGCAATGTCCCTCCGTCAGTCTAGCTGGTGGGCACGATAATTCTCTAAATGAGTACTATCTTAGGTTACCTTCAAAGATGAGTCATATTGGTCCAACCCTTCTAGTACCTCCCATAAAGGTTTAACATTGAGTGAAATATTAATTCCTTAATAACTGATATATGTAATATATATCCAAATCTTCTCCAATTCCTATCACCTTGAGATAAGCGGAACAAGTTTATATGTCATTTTGGTACCTTCCAAACAAAGGAACCATTTTGTACAAAAAATAAATTGCTAATAACATTAATACCAGTGCACACAAATACTTGAAATTGAAATCATGCAGTGTAATGCCTTTGCCACGCCCCTTCGGGTACCTCCCACACAAAGTTACCAAATAGTACCAACATTTAAGAGCTCATTACTTTAAGACAAGTGCACATAAAGACTTATAATTCGGTACAGCCCACTATGTCTGAGGTATCTACTTTTCAGCGCATAATAGGCGTATTTGTGAAAACCCTTCTGGTACCCCCAGCACCCACCCTCGCACACACACAAATTGGTAGATTCATTCGAACACAACTTCGCCATAACCTATGTAACAATCAACTAAATGATTTCATATTCAGTTGGCCTATAGAATTTTGCAATATATATACAGTAAGTCAAATCTGTCCACCTTTCTGACACCCGCATGAAGTGTTATATTCCGTAGTTCATTACTCACAAAGTGAAGGTATAACTTAGTCGGTTTACCCGACAACAATTTCCTCAATTGTTCTTAATTAACAAAGTATGTTTCGACCAAACACGATATATAATGAATAATTATAACGAGCGGAAGTATTAAAATATTCCATGTGCGAAAGCTGGGTACTGCCATAGGAAGTTTCCATTCCCTACTGCCATTGTCGATATCTGTTCATTCCATACCTAATCTAAATCAACTCATACATACAAGGTGACCCATTAAGTTTTCTTCCATTTAAATTTGAGTTGCATACCGGTCACACATGTTAATGAGCATTTGGACCCTTTTCACCATATTCATATTTTTATTCAGAGCTCAAACATCCGTTACATGATCGCATTAGACCCGCGACATCAAAAAACTAATATAAAGACGTCTGAAGTGATGGAATTTGGCGATCCCACTGTCCATTATAAGTCGCTCAATCCAAAAATTAGACGTTCCGAAAACGAATCCTTCAGAATGTCCTCCAGTCCCTCATGTTTCAGCAACGCTTACCAGTTACAGTAACAATGCTACCCATGGTAACTAAAAGTGTCCATAACTAATGTATTTCTTCACATGGATATATTTTTATAAGAAAATTAAAAACTCAGTGATACCTTTTTGTCAGTTAGATCAGGGAGTGCTACTCCAGAGAAGTAGCTTCTGGCAATTTGTCAGTGAGGCCTACAGCCCAGGAATTTTATAAGTCCAATGTTTCCACAAACATCTTTATTTATTTATTTATATGAATTACAATACAAAGTAAATTTATATTCCAAATTTACGGTTCAGGGAAAAGCCGGGTTGCAAATACCATGTGGCTAGATTTTGCAGCGACAGACCGGAGCCTCTGGTGGGAATCGAACCCACGACCCCCAAACTCATAGGCGGGTACGCTACCAACTCACCTACTGGGGCGCTCATCTTTATTGTATTCCTTTTAACAATCGACCCACCCGCATTGCCAATACCACCTAAACGAAAAAAGCCTACAAACGAAGTCTGAGAATTTGTCATTTTTTAGTGCTAATTAAGACAAAGTCGATTATATAAAATTGAATAGCAAAAAACTAGACAACTGACATCTGAAGTACATATAACATCATCTACGTAGCCTCTAAACGTAAATAGTTGAGCTCAATCGTAAGATGGCGTCAGCAGTCGCCTCTAGATCACATAGCTTATTTAGAGAACTTAAACTCGAATCACTTATTGGTTAATCATCATATCGTATTACATAGATTGAAACTTAATTTAATTTAACGAAACAAAATTCCACATATCTTAGATTTAAATAAAAACAAAACCGAAATAATATTTAATACATATTTATTCTTTTGATTTACAAAGAAATGTTATTGTTAATGTTATTTCTTTAATTTAAAAGAAAACCCAAAAAGGAAAACTATAAAAACCAATTAAATCTATTGTTATGAATTTTTTTTATATATTATGATTTCTTTGAAACATATTTAAACGTTAACTAATAATAATTTCCAATATTAATTTTTTCTGCCAAGTTTAATTCATTTTAAATTTTAAGTATCAAATGCAAAAAAAAATCAATGCATAATCAATCCTGCAAAAATTTAAATCCTTGAAAGCCATTAAAAATTACAAAAGAGTCTTTGTTTCGTTTAAATAGTATTTTAAATTTAATTTGCATTCTTATGTTCGGTTTGGTATATTTTTTGTTTAAATTTTTTTTTAGTTTATCTTCATTGTCATTATTTTTGTAAATTTTTCTTTGTGACATTTTCCATTTAGTGCGAATACATCAATCAAATTCCCTGTGGAATATAACAAATGTATTTAGATAGAATATCAAATATTCAGATGACAAGAAAATCGAAAACATTTAAAATAAATATTTTCATATCGAATGACCAAGTTCAACAATTAGGAAGCAAAAAAGAGTAAAAACAACAGAAAAAGGAATTATAAACAATTTAATTTATTCAAACAGAACATCTTATTTCAAAACTCTTCTTCGTTCATCCACACAACTCTCCTCCTCCTCCACCAGGCAATGGAACGCATGTTTTCTCCTCTAGAAACAAAGCAATAAATATTCGCCAGAATAACATTTTAATTTTTTTTTTCATTTTCTTACAAATTTTCTTTCTTTTTAAATTGTATTTATTCAATTATATTTTTTTTTTATTTATTGGTTGTTTTATTGTTTGTTTTTTATTTGTAATCGATAATTTCCACAATGAAATTACGTTAGATTTATTTTTAATTCAATATTTTAAAATGTCATTACATTTTATTGCAGAGTGTCGAAAGACGTCAATTGACTATTAAGCATATTTTGATAATTAAATAGGTTTTATAACTGATTCATATTAAGATGAAATCAAGTACAGTAGTTTTTAATAAAAGCACAACTGCGGACTCAATTAAAGCTTTGATCGAAATTATAAGACATCGAAACAATTGAAACAAAAATCCAATTGGATCTACTTGATATAATTTGGGCTTCTATATCAAATTATTAAAGACAACACATACCTAGTCCAAGAAACAATTCGACGTCAGTGTTTCCAGAAATGACGATTTAAGACGTTTGAAGATTTTTTGAGATCAAAAATAGAAAATGAAAATTTGACAATTTTTGAATTGAAAATGTTATGAAAAAACTATTCGGAAGAAGAAAGTGTATTGACAATTTTTCATAGGTTAGGTTGACATCCGGTGTCACCAGCTCAAAAAGAGTAATTGAGATCCCAAGAGCTAACACGGGCTTAGCTGCACCTCATCGAAGCTCATTAGTTTGAAACACAAAGTAATCAATAAACTGAATATCCGTATTACTTCCTAGAAAGGCCTTTCCCAGTATAACCAGAATCGTTTACTCAATGCGGGGCAGTAACAAAGCAGGTGCTCCATGCTTTCCACTTCCACCTCTTCTCCACGCAGACAGGCTTTTCCTCTCTAGTGCGAGGAGATATTATGACCTGTTAGGTCGTACTTTACCCAAATGTGTCTGGCTACCTTACAAGTGTCAATTTCTGTCCATCTCTAATAAGATCATTTCCCTACCCTAGGGTGCATAGGGCCGTAGAGGCTTGTATGTGGACAGTGGCAAGTTTTTTTCGAGAATTTTTAATGTCGTTCCTTTCTTAGCAAGTTCATCGGTTTTGAATTTCCCTGCGATATTCCTATGCACAGCTATCTTGTTAAGAGATCTACGGCAGTCAAGAGCTCTTTCCGAATTTTGGGATGTCGCCTCAATAAATTTAAAGGTAGTCCTAGTAAATGACAAAGGCAGTGATGGTCACTATGTTGCGACTCAGTCACTTAACAACTTCTCTTATCTAGTAGTATCAAGTAGTCTCTGAGCTATACAACCTTATCATCAAGCTTTTTTTATATTTCCTTGTATATCGCCAAATCATTTCCCTCTGATAGTTGTCTTAGTAGTAAAGTTCCTCCCTAAGGTGTACTCGTACACCATTGGTATATAGTTCATTCGGTCGGTTTCATGCACTGCAACGGGATATCCTAATGTTGCTGTATGTCGTGCACTTCCACATTGATAGACAGTTTAGTTTTAATGTCGCTCTGGTTGCCACAATATCAATCGGCAGTATATGGAGTAGGACTTGTAGAGACTCTGTTGCTGTAGTCCTTAAAGCTCTACTTATGTTTAGACAGACAGTTGTCTGAACTTTCTTTAATTGATTGATGATGGATGGCTTATCAGTTGTCGTACAATAGTACGAGTATTGGACGAACTACTGATATATATATATAATGGACGATTTTATGAGAGAGGCCTCAACGCACCCCTGCAGCTTTCCTACAAGAATATAAGGCGACATTGGCCTTCCTTATACGCTCCAATTCATGAGGTCTGATTGAAAATTTTGTATCTAGAATTATACCGAGAAATTGTCCACTTTCAGAAGAGACTACCTTAGTTCCATTTAGCCGAGGAAGATCGACAAACCACTGCAAGCAAAGAAAAAATTCGTTTCTGCGAAACGAAGTATTAGACAACTACAATTCTCGTTTGTTGGAACTGAAATTTCGTTTGTTGTGACAGAAACATATTCTGACCAAAAGAAATTTCAGTCGTCGTAAATGAGAAATGTAGAAACGAATTTTTTCTTTGCGTGTGGTTCTGGCCCATCTGGACACTATGTTCAGAGCCACCTGCATAATGTCTCTGAGGACGTTGGGGAGTTTGCAATTACTGCAATGGTAACTTCGTCCACACATGCCACAACTTTGCGTCCACCACGTTCTAGATCCAACAGGATTGCATTCACCGCTAAATTCCAAATAAGTGGTGACAAAACTCTTTTCTGTGGTGTAGTCCCTACAAATCTCGTTAAAATTGTGACCCCGATAAGTTCTGTTATGCGTCTGCTGGTGAGCCAACACTGAATTAGTCTAGTCAAGCTATATTTCTAGAATATACACGACAGCGCCGAAATTACCGCATCTGAGTTAATGTAGTTAAAAGCCCTTTCAATATCAAGACAGACCATCAGTGAATTTCTTTCCCAGTGAATGTATAGCACATATTCCACTTCCCCAGTGAATACATACTAAAAACGTCTTTCTAAAGAAAACCTTAGGTCCTCCCTATAAATGTTGAGTTCCTCCTTATAGGCATGCTAGTCATTAGTGGCCACCGTGTAGTTAGCCTTGTGGAATGGCCCGTTACAGATATTTTTCCTATCCTGTAGCTCAGAATTTCACCATTGTGGTTCTGTGTTACCCTTAAACCTGCGTTTTGGACAAACTTCTTCAAGGGAACTATTGAAGGATGTAGTGGTTTGGTCGACCAGATTATTCAAATCGACTTTGTCATTCGGTTCGAACAGACGTTTTGAATTGAGGATTTTTAAAAATGTCACTCATACAGGTGCCATGAGGTCTATAGACCTCATAGAGGTATACCTCACATTTCTGGGACGGCAAGTTTACGTATTTTTTCAGCTTCCGCCTACACCACGCATCTTTTCTCCTACTATGTAGGATTGTATTAGCACCCAGTATCGTTGCAGATTATGGTGTACCTGTCATTTCTCTAAGGACAGCGAGGCATTGGGCAATAGTCCACTTGTCTTTATGGATGGTACTGTCCACATCACTTCTGTCTATAACTCTCCTTCGACACTTCACTGAAAGGTTTGGTGAGTTTCCTATTGAAGGTTACGTTATTGCCTTTAGCCTTTTTCTAAAGCAGAGGTTGACCAGGTGATCTGACACTTTGGCATTATTCTTAGCCTTTAAAACAGGCCCTATCAGCCGACTCAGTGGCTTTAGGATCATTAATGATGTTCTCAGCCCAGTTAAGTGACTACTTTTGCTCTTGGTAAGAGTTGAAACCTTCGTCAGCGGTTATCAGCTGTTCGTTGTTCCGTTGTTACTGTAGCACTAGTAGTGAGTGCTGGGACGACCTTTTCATCCGATTTTGTATGATCGGCTTGGGCCAAGACCAACGGATGGGCAGTCGGTCAACTGAAGAAATTTGCTCCACTGGAGCATGAAGGATTCTGGTGGATTTTGACTTGACCTTTTCATTTCTGAACATTCAAAGGGTCATTCATTAAAAGTTTGTTAATCAGATTTTCAACGTTAATATCAACATTCCAAAAATTTTTAAAATATTGCTTCCACGAACCTTAGATTTGGCGTGAAGCTTTTTTAACCGGTATCTGGAAGTAGTTTATTTCTATTTTAAATTTCATGGTTTTAAAGAGCTGCTAAGATTTAAGACAGAGATATTTCTACAAAACAACCTCAGAAGAACTCTCCGTCAAACATTCTGCCATAGAATATCGCATGTTGAATTCCAAAGTCATTTTGTGATTTTACAATTATTTATTTAGAAACAACTCGTATTTAAAAAACATTAATCTATATATATAAAAATGAAACGGTCCATCTGTGTAATGGCATCACGTCAGAACGGCTGGAGCGATTTGGATGATTTTTTTTTTATTCGATTCTAAATTTTCACGAGATGGTTTATATAGAAAAAAAAATTATTTGGACAAAGGGGCGTGGTACCTCCCATACAAATCGCAGGTTAAAAATCCGATATTTCTGCTCCTATTATAGGTATAGTGCTGAAATTTTGTTTGTATGCATTTAATGGCAGATTATGTGAATTTTCCAAAAATGGGCGGAATCGGACTAATGGGCGTGGCCCCGCCCATATAAGCCAAATTTTGAAATTGAGATATTTTGCACAATTTGTTAGCGAGAGTGCTGGAATTTTGTGTATATGTAAACGGTGGCTGTCTACGTGATTGGTCCAAAAATGGGCGGGATCGGACCAATGGGCGTGGCCCCGCCCACATAGACAAAATTTTGATATCTTACACAATTTGCTAGCGGGAGTGCTGCAATGTTGGGTATCTGGTGCGTATCTGGTGGCATTCTACGTAATTGGTGAAAAAATGGGCGGGACCGGACCAATGGGCGTGGCCCCGCCCATATAAGCCAAATTTTGAAATTGAGATATTTTGCACAATTTGTTAGCGAGAGTGCTGGAATTTTGTGTATATGTAAACGGTGGCAGTCTACGTGATTGATACAAAAACGGGCGGGATCGAACCAATGTGGCACCGCCCATATAAGCCAAATTTAAAAAATGTGATATCTTGCACAATGTGTTAGCGAGAGACCTGGAATTTTGTGTATATATATCCGTTGGCGATCTACGTGATTGGTCCAAAAATGGGCGGGTTCGGACCAATAGGCGTGGCCCCGCCCACAATGACCAAATTTTGAAATTTTTATATCTTGCACAATTTGCTATCGGGAGTGCTGCAATGTTGTGTATATGAATCTGGTGGCATTCTACGTAATTGGTCAGAAAATGGGCGGGATCGGACCAATGGGCGTGGCCCCGCCCTTATAAGCCAAATTTTGAAATTGATATAACTTGCACAATTTTTTATCTAGAGTGCTGTCATGTTGTAGATATGTATCTGGTGACAGTCCACGTGATTGGTCCAAAAATTGGCGGGATCTGACCAATGGGCGGGCCACCGCCCATATAAGCCAAATTTTGAAATTGAATTATCTTGCTCATTTTGTTAGCGAGAGTGTTGAAATTTTGCGTATATGTATCTGGTAGCAGTCTACGTGATTGGCTTTCAAATGGGCGGAATAGGACCAGTGGGCGTGGCCCAGCCCATATTTTGATATATCTTGCAAGTATTATATAGGAAATACATGAACAAAAATGCTCGGTATGCGATAATTACAGCTGCTCACTCCAATACAATCGCAATATGATAATGTGATGCAATATCAATGAAACAAGAATTTGGAAATTTTATAAGTATACATTTCTATTTTCTGGACTTTCCACTGAATTCGGTATTTTTTCATTCAGTGAATTTATTACTAATACCAGTAAGGAAAGGCAGAAAGTCGGGCGGGGCCGACTATATAATACCCTACACCTCCCTAACAATGCGATAAGGGTCATTGATCCGAAGTAAACTACAACTTCTATAGCGCTGGAGGTTATATATAAATCTGAATCGATTTTCCTAGAATACTCATTCATGTAAAATAGAAACCTGTTTCTGTCGAATTTCGTACTGATCGGATATAAAACCCAGTCTCTACAGCGCTTACATGTCAAATTGGGGGTAACATATATATATGGGGGCTATATCTAAATCTGAACTGATTTTCTCCGAATTTTGCGGCATTCCTTCATGTAATAAGAAACCTCTTTCTGCCGAATTTCTTACTGATCGGATATAAAATACAGTTTCTACAGCGCTTGAATTTCAAATCGGGGGTAACATATATATGGGGACTATATCTAAATCTGAACGGATTTTCTCCGAATTTGGCAGTATTCCTTCATGTAATAACAAACCTCTTTCTGCCGAATTTCGTACTGATCGGATATAAAATACAGTTTATACAGCGCGAATTTTGACATGGGCAGCAAAGCGCACCGGGCTCAGCTAGTTTTTTATTAAAATTTTCTTTTCAATTCATTTCAATCAATTAAATTCGGCCAAATGGCCGCACCGACGCTTGCGGCATGGCGTGATGAGATTTTCGTTGACATTTTGTGTATCTTGTTTCAATGTGTTTGATCTCGTAAACTGCACTCCTCAAGTAGACCCTGGGAAGAAATTGGAACCGGAGGCAATTTAATGTCGTCATATCGTGATGGTATATGGGCTTCGATTATTGAGTGATTTTGATCTTGTGCGAGTAAGGATTTAAATAGAAATCTTAAGATTTTAATGTGAATTTTCATAATGCTCTTGGGAAGTTCTTGAAGAATTGTATAGCTACAAAAAATCATCATCATCAGAAATGCAATAAGGGCAATCATTACTTTTGAAAAGTGTACAAACTAAATTCCGAACACTTTAAAGTACTAAATTAAATGCAAAATGTGTGGTTTTAAAATCTGCAGTTTCTGCATACTACCTCCAAATACAATGTAACATTTGTTTATTCCTTTATATGTGATTTTTATCTTAGCTCCGTATGATTCTGAAAAAATTTTTTGTTTTTTAGTAGTTCTTTTAAATTTATTAGATTTTTAATGGTTTTCACATTTGAATTGTTCAGCTATTTCGATCAACTCTTCCTTTCGAAAGAGAAATTTTTTGTGGTGCATTGGAAAAGATAAGACACTGCGCTCTGGAAGCCATGTAAACGCATACCCTTATGCGTATTTCAGTCCTGTGCTGGAATATCATCAGAGGGACCTATGTGAGTTTGACACAGTGTGAGCTTGTAGTTGTGCCGATCTCACGAGTATATACCAATCTACAAAGAAATTTGCATATGGGAATTATATACCTACGAAGAAATCTTACAAGTCACACAGCCAAAGCTCCAAGCAAGACTTTTCACCACCCATGTGACTGGTACGGGTTGCCAGTTCGACACAGCTGTCTCTACACCAATCGCCAGTTGATGGCGTAGATTCTGAGATTAGTTGGATGATTAGAAAGACTTACTAGATTTTAGTAATCATACTGTTTTTGTAGAATACCAAACATTTTATGTTATTATTTAGAATTCTTTAACAGTACGTGTTGAAGATAAGCTTCTTTCAAATTGTATTAGGCGGGCTGATCCTATTAATTTAATTTTTAGTTTTTAGAAGTTTTTTGTTAAAGATACCTGTTATATACTTTTCAATTTCGTAATACGCTAAAAAAATTTCGTATCTTTTAATAACTCGATTTTGATTTTTTGTTGGCCCTTTTGCGTTTATGATGATGAATTACCAGAACATACATGTGCATTGTCAAAAAAATATAATTCTTCGATTTCGATCATTGCTTTTACCGTTTCCGCTGTGCTGTACAATTTGGTATGCTATTCGTCGTAGGTTTTTGTGCCCCGCTATTTGCAACTCTGCAGCATACGTTTAATTAAAGAGAAGCAGAAGAAATCGGCATTGTGTATCCATTTATAGGTCAAAGGTTAAGCACAACTGACATTTACGAATTTCCATTGCCATATTTTTTTTTAATTTTTAATTAATTATTCAACTTATTTTGATTTGTGAAATGAGAAGTCTTACAACAAGAAACAATATAATAATAAAATAAAAAGAAAAAAAAAACAAAACAAAAGAAGCAGAAAATGCTGGACAAGGAATAAAGCCTCTAAATAAACAACAAACACCACAAACACAAACATTTCTTTTTCTTCTCCTCCTCCACGTTATTATTATCATCATCCTCCTCTTATTGTATACTCTACACACAGATGGTCCGGCTGTTGTGAGCGTCAACATTTTCGTAAGAAGTATTTCAAAAATCGATGATGTTACCATGGTAAGTGCGCGTTGGATAATGTATCGCTTTATTAGAGAAAACAAATCCCCCTCAAAACAAAATAAAGAACACCACAAATCGACATAGAGAAGAACAAAGCGCCCCGAATTAGGTAGAGAGCAAATCCCCCAAAGATGATACATTATCTCAGAAAATGGCCATAATTCAAGAAGTCTGTCTGTACTCTTGTTTTGGACACATGCTCGTACATACTCCCCATTTCTCTAACCTCGGCCCCATAAAGACAGCAAGTCTTTCGTCCCATCCCCCACCCTCCGCAAAGGCGTTTCACAAACCGAGCAACAATACTTTTTGCTATACACTCGGGAAAAAAAATCCCTTATTATTTACAAATGGGCCAAGACCAAAACCAAAGGAAACCTCTCTCATCGTCGGAGGTGAAATTTGTCTCGTAGACCAATAATACACTAACAACTACAACCACCACCAAATTTGTAAATATTTTTTTCATTCGATTTTCTTAAAATTATTTCTACTCGTATTTGCGAATATACAAGTTATCGATTTGAGTTACTTCGTCTGTGAATGCAGTGATCGAAAGTTTTTTGAAAATACTATTCCAAAAAAAAAAAAACGAAAAATAACAAACTTAATTAACAATCATTCTTATATATAATACTATGTCTATTTTCCTTTTTACTGTTTATTTAATTTTTCTGAATCGTATTTAAAATAAATTACAAAAAAAAAACAAAAAATATATATATTTTATATGAAAGAAAAGAAGAACAACAAAACAAAGGCAATTTTTGTGCATTTTTACATTTAGTAATAAACTATATGCTGCAAACATGTAAATGTTCGATATTCCACTCTGATAATTATATGTATTTTTTGAGGAAAAAACAGATTATGAGTCAAATAACAACAACTAAGCAAAACACAAAAATATAATATCTGCTAATTATTGCGATTATCCGGCAGATATCAAGACTTATTTTTCATATAATTAATATGAAATATAAATAAGAAAATACTACTATTAATTTATATGAATATCCATTATTGATAACTAAATATATTGATGTGTTTCTTTTCTTTTTCTTTGACTAAACTATATATACACGAAACACACAAAAAAAGTAATGCTCTTCCATATGAATTATTTTTATGTCTTGATTTTATATTTAGAATTCATACTTTCGTCATTTAACATTTAATTTTATTTTGGATTTAAATAGATTTTTTAAAAAATATATGACCATTTTCACCATCTCTGGCTGTCCAACAGTTCTGCATAACCTAATATTATAGCTGTTAAAAGTGTTAACACTTGTTCAGTTCCACGCGGAGACGGTGACAGTGACAGTAAACAAAAACTATGACAGATAGAAGTAAATAAAACGATACTTCATAATACACCGAAAAAAACAATTTTCTCAATTAGTTCAAACACTGTTACTTATACTTTTCTTAGGTAGGATAGGACAGGTTGAAAAGAGAAGAAGTTTTAATCTCATGTCCATGGACAAAAACTTAAGCCAGCGGCCTGTTGATGATATTTTTTACCCTTCAAGGGTTATACAAAATGGACACGAATTTTCAGATGATCCAGATCTGGCCATGTATAGGAACCGAAGTATCGGAATCTTGAATGTGAAAAAGCTGGGCATTGGCAAACAGAAAATGTTCCATAGTTTAGATACTTTCCCTGCATTCATAGTCTCAATCTTATTTAGTTTCAATAAACTACATGTTTTCTTCTCATTTGGGTCAACGCACAGTATCTGCAGTTTCTACCACCGATTCGCTATCCCACATAGTTTTGTGAGCCACCACTGCCCAGTGCTTTAACTCCCTCTTCGCGGCATTAAACGGTTTCGAATTTTCCATGTTTCTCTGCCCCTTGAGACCAAGCCGCTAGTCCATTCATTTCCAATCAATAGACAGGTGTCCTGTCACCCAAAATCGTTCTTTTACAGTAAATATAGTTCTGAATTTTACCCCTTCGGACCTTATTGCCTTGATCGCCATTAGACTATCTGAAATATGTTAGCATTTTAGGCTTTTGTTACTGAGGCAGTTCACATAATCCGTGATTTCTCGAATTTTCGCTTGAAATTCCGTATTATGATCTGGGAGGGGAAGTTATAAACAAACCTATAAACTGTCAGACTTCCAAGAAAGACCGACTCCAGTATATGCAGAAGTCGATTACTTAATGAGGGGCAATGCTTTCCATTTCTCATCACCACAGCTCCTGCAGAAGTCATTGGACTCAATACCTACCCTTCTGGCGTGTTAACCGATCAGGCAACGTCCAGTCAGAACTGTTACTAGCGTAGTTTTTCTCTCTAGTGCGAGGAGATATTTTGACTTTCTCAGTTCGTATCTTGGCCAGATTTGTTCAACTACCCTTCAGGTGCCAATTTCTGACCACCTTTCAATGACTACCTGTTTGCCTCAGCTAAAGCCTACATGTTGACATTGACGCAGCAAATTCTTCGGAATTTGTCTCCCTTTCCTAACAAATTATTTAGCTCTGCAGTTCCCCGGTATATCCCTATGCCCATGAACCCACATGAGACGTATGTTAAATTGCTCAGCCATCTCGTTAAAAGATCTGCGGCAGTCGAGGGCTGTTTGTGAATTTAGGGATGTGTCCTCCAGAGAATTTATGTCAGCCTGAGTGTCCGAGTAAATGATAACACCAGTGTTGGTTACTATGTTGCCACTCAGCCACTTGTCGACTTCCCTTGGCTGCCTCATACTTTACATGGATTTCTATTGGTTGAATGTGCAGTATAGTCTCCAACGCCTCTCTTGGTGCGATTCTAATTGCCTCGCTTATGTCTAGGCAGCATAAACACACATTACTATTTTTGCAATGATTTTACGTTGCACTTCTTTGTCATTGATATCCAGCACACTACTGAGGCGTATGTTGTTATTACCTGAACTTAATCGCCAATATACTTGGACCTAATCCCCATTATGAACCTATAGCTCTTCTGCAGAACGACCAACATCCAAGAGCCTTGGATGCTCTTTCTTGTATGTGGTTATTCTCACTCAGTTTCCGATCCAATATAACTCCAACGTATTTCACCTGGCCAGATATTTTATCTTATTCAGTAATCGAGACTAGTCGAATCGCGCGGTCTTCGTTATCCTCGCAAATGCCCCACAAATAATTCCGTAGCATATGGTTGATTCAGTTTTTCAGCGGCCCATGAGAGGAAGGAATATTTGGCGCTTTATCAACAGTATATGCAGCTTTATTCTGTTAATAGCATTTCGAACTCATGCAAAGTGGTTGGCTTCTTAGTGTAGACTAAGGACTTGGCGTTGCGCTAGAGAAAGTAGTGGAGAGGTGTCAAGTCGAACGATAGCGACGGCCAATTAGGTTAACGGCTTAAAGTGCAAAATGGTGTACTTATCTCCTAAATCTTGACCTCACGGCGAAATTCTTATTTTGTACTACCATTCATTCGTACGCTTTTTGTCAAGACAGCAACCCGTTAAATATTCGATTCGATGTTGACATCTCGGATCGTTGTTTACATCCAGTACTTAGGAGAATACACTCCTTTTAAAATAATGTGGTAGATATGGTTAGTTTCTGTCCAATCTAGGGACATCCACGATTTCACGTTTTCGCCGTCGCGATTAGGTTTACGGGAATCTTAATGAAGGACATGCTCCCCCAATCCCTATCATGGCATTAAAATCAATTTCATTTATGCAACGGATGTATGGATTAGTTATAAAGCTTACGACTGGGCAAATGTCAGATGCACAACAAGTAGTGGGTAAATAAACAATCAAATCATTGTCATGGATATCATACTCGGCCTTTAATTCTCCTGCAGAATGTTTCGCATGAAATGTCCCATCGTTGACTACGGTCACTGATTCCACATACTTCGTGATTGCGTCTATATAATTACACCTTTGATTCTATATGGTTTAGGTTAGGAGGGCAGCCGTTTTTTCTTGTCAGCTCACATAGACCAGTTTAGGTTCCTAGTGTTACCACGGGCTGAAATGCCCCTCATCAAAACCAACCTGTTTGATATACAAATTTATCGGTAGTACGAATATCGCTACCGGAAAGATCTGTTAGACTGCCTAGATAGACCGACAACAGTATGTCCAGTCGTCGTTTACTCAAAGCGGGACAGTCGCATAGCAAGTGCTCAATGCTCTCCACTTCTTCCTCATCTCCGTAGCTTCTGCAGAAGTCATTGTAGTCAATACCCAATCATCGACGTGTTCGCCGATCAGGCAGTGTCCCGTCAGAACTGATACTAACGTAGACAAACTTTTCCTCTCTAGTGCGAGGAGATATTTTGACCTTGATTCTTATAGTTCTATACAAAAAATTGGACAGTGGATCACGTTTGAATTGTACTTCCAACGTAGCAACGAGCAGAACCAGTACACGGTCCGTGTATTGATACATGGACTCACATATTGAGTGAAAGGCATACAAAATCATTCTGTCGCGCTTGAGCCTTCGTCCGACGATGGTGTGTTGTTGCTCGTTGCACACACAAAAATAAGATTTTTAACAGAAAAGAAGAAACAGCAGAATAGCCACAACCACAACACATAGAGATACAAGATTCAGATGTATGTGTTTGCCAGGCCATATTTTGAAGTGAAAGTGTACTAATGCATTTTGAGGGAATCGGTTCATGGCTTTAAAATTCGATTCACATCGTAGGGAAACCTCGATCAGGAGTGATGCAGTGTCACAACAACAGATAACTCTTAGGCAGGTTAGATTAGGTTAGGAGTAGCAGCCTGTATAACAGATAGAGTCCATTGCGCTAGCACAAATATGCCACCTTCTACAGAGATCGAGGGACAGATTTAAAGACTATCAAAGAGAAAGACCTGAAATTATGATCTGCTGCTGTCATGAAAAGATCCAACAGTAGAGTTCACAGTCTGCAAGGACTGTTAAAATTAAACAGCTTTTTATTTAGTTTTAGTGCATTTTAAAAACAAATATTTTTTTCTTTTCAACTCCGACATGATTCGTTTTAAACGACGACAGAAATTTGTTTACAAAAACCAACCCAACACCATCTACAAAGCGCAGCAAAAATGTCTGCAAAGCACTCTATTTTCATCTATGTAAACCGATGGCACTTCTGCACCATAACAGTGCCAGAGCGTAATTTGAACACTTTCCAATGTATACCCTTTGAATAGATTCCTCCTTCCTTCGTCTCCACAGCTGCTGAAAAGTCGATAGGCAATAACTTCAATCTCTCTCTAATAAGGCAGTGAGCCGCCACGATAGATTCGATAAGTAAGACGTCCAGTCTCAACGTCAACTGGGGGTTTGGAGGACAATGTATGCAGTTCCTGACTAGTGATCACCTGTCATTTGTTGCCGTAAGGGCACTATGTATCTCTTGGGAAGAACTATGCCTACATATCTAAGTTCTCCTGGAGCGTGTAAGGTAGTTTTTAGCCTTGCAAGTTCATCTGCTTTACAGTTCTCTGGTATGTTCATGTGGCCCGGTACCCATAGCAGATGAAAACTGAAATGTTCGGCCATCTCCTTAAAAGATCTGTGACAGTCAAGGACAGTTTTTGAATTCAGGAATATAGTTTCCGTGGTAGATACATAGTTATTAAACTCTAGAAGCTGGCGTATAAATGAGGAAATTTATATGGCGTGTAGTGCGAAGTTATCTTACCCATTTCGTATTTCTATCTGTCATATTTGAATAACTCTGAAAGCATACAAAATTTCATTAGATTATTATTTTCCATAACTCAAAATTTGTTTTGTAAAATAACCATGAACTTGACTTAGTTGAACTTTGAGAATATTACATTTAGTTTTTATGATTTTTGTTTTTGTTTTTACAAAGCAGAATGAAACTGTAAGATAACTAACTAACTTTATACATATCAACATATATTTATTGATTTCTTTAATTAATTTTCAACTAAAATGTCGTTTGGATCTCTACTTTTTTCTAACTTTAATTCTGCTCAACTCTCTGTCTGTCTCTCTCTCTCTCTGTGTCTGTCTCTCTCACTAGCCCTATCTACCTCCCTAACTCTGTCTCTAATACTCAAATTATTTCTTAACTTATTTCACTTCAAATATGTTTTCGATTTACTACGACAATTAACCAAAATAAAAAAATAAAATAACCATAATTTATCTATATATATATATTACAAATATTTTATATACGAAATGATAATAATCAAAAAAAATAGAGTATGCAAACTAAAATGTGATTTGATGTTAACACCGAATTAAAAAAAAATACAAAACAAAAATAAAAACTTAACAATTTATAATGGAAAGCCAACTAATGATATTCATTTATATTTTGTCTTAACATTTATTTACTTAAATACTATTGTGTTTTTTGTTTTCAATGGAAACAATGAACAATTAAATGTGCTTTAGACGTAATTTAGTTGAAAAAAAAAATAAATAAATAAATTTGTGGGATTTTATTTTTATTACTCGATTATAATTTTTTACGAAATTTTTGTTTCAGTTAATACCAAAAAAAACATTCGTACCTTAATCATGAAATCTTAGTGACTTTTTGCTTTCCATTGCATATGGAGAACAACCAAGTAAAAGAAACAACCAAGTAAATGAAGAAATGAGAAAACTCCCAATTGAAAATGTGTGGCATGCATTTTTCAATTTCATGAAAAATTCCCAAAAGCAATTTAAATTTTGAAATTCAATATTATTTTTAATTTATTTTCAGAATTTTCGTACTTTCAGTTGGTTTTTTGTTTTTCTTGATTTTATGAGATCCATACAGACATTTTTCTTATGATTTTCCTCTTTTAATATTTGTTCGATTCTTAAAGTTGATTTCATTTTCTGATTCTGTTTCGGTTCCATTTTCACATTTCCAATTCATAACGTTCATTTTGTCATCACAGCAACGGCAATAAATAACTACAGCAAATTGTACACTCGAGAAAACGTGTTAGTCGCTTAGTCGTTCTCGACTGCGCCCAATTAGATTTAAGTAGGTCTAGACTTTAAGCCTAATGTCATTATCTAATTTTAGTTTTGAAAATTTGCTATTTATTTACGTGTTTAATTTTCGTTTCCTTATGATCACAAGAGATATTCCACATTGGATTTAGTTTATTTTAAGTTTCATTCCTATTTCATATAGAAGAAGTATTTCTACACTTCAGCGGTTCAATGTTTCTCGAGACGAGTCATAATAAATCATCTTTCTAATTTTCGTTTGTTTTTTTTATTGTTTTGAAAACACATTTTTATAGAAAACTTACCCACATAT
Organism: Eudasyphora cyanicolor; assembly: GCA_963930755.1. Classification (NCBI taxonomy): domain Eukaryota; kingdom Metazoa; phylum Arthropoda; class Insecta; order Diptera; family Muscidae; genus Eudasyphora; species Eudasyphora cyanicolor. Next base: position 97,741,872 of record OZ005734.1, read on the forward strand.
GTCTATGTCAACATGTTCCTACGGTCAATTTCGAAAATCGACGATTACAAAATGGTGAGTGGGTTTCGCATAGAACCATATCCAAATTTTCCCTTCCAATAAATACTAATACAAAATATTACTAATTTTAAAATAAATAAATAATAAAAAAAACAACACTTTAAATGCCGTGCCTAAAATGTGTCCAGTATTGTCCTTCACTGCAATGTGTCCGCGACGCATAGATACGAGCATACCACTACTACAACACTCATAATAATAAGCTGTGATTTTGTTGCATTTAACGTTACGTTACGTTGCGTTGCGTTGTGTTGTGTTGTGTTTCGATGTCTGTTACTTACTAACTAACAAAGGAATAACTAACCAGCCACATATGTGAGCCGCTTACTTGTCAACACAGTTACGTGACTAAATGACACAAATAGTATTATTTCGTCCCAATTTTTTAAAATATCTGATACTCGTACATCTATCCATATGTATTTGGGGTTAACACATAAACGACTAACTTTTAAAAACCATTGTATAATACGCTAAAGCGAGCTTTGTAATCTACAACTCTGTATTTATTTTCTTCCCTGTTCTGTTTTTATTTTCACATCAACGCCCTATAACATGCTTTTTAATATCCATGAAAATTCTTCTTCTTCGAAATATGTAGTAAGATATCATAACTTATAGGACTTCTGCCAATTTATCGATGGATTTGCAGACCATTAAATAGTAAGTGCAGAATCTTCCTAAAAATGAATTCTGATATCGAATAGCGTCAAGAACGAAACCTTTAAAAATTCTATAGTCAATCTTGTGATATACTCGTATGTCTTTGAGTGTAATGGAGGTACGAGTATGTCAGAAAATTTAATTAGACTGAAGATCAAATTGGCCCAATGAAGAAGTTTTAACATTAACTTTATGGCAGTCGAAAGAAATTTGGATCTAACGTAACCTGCCACCTTATATAGACAGCGGACAGAAAATGTGTTCCCTCCTCTTGTCATCGGAGCTCCAGCAAAAATTAATTCTGACGACAGTGACTCTTCATGACAGACGCGATAAATAAGACGTCCAGTCACACTCTTGAGAAGTGATCATATATATAGAGGCGAAATAGAGGCAGCAACTCTTAAGCGTATAATAATAATAATAATAATAATTTGCATATATTTATGTCCACATGTAAGCTTTGGCTCAGGGATGTCAGGCAGTCCAATGAGAGATGGACAGAAAGAAAGACTGTTACGTTGGTGTCTGCTCTGAGTGGACGTTGCCAGATCGGCGAATACGCCTGGAGTTTGGAAATTGACACAATTGATTGCAGCAAATATTGAACTGTTCATTAATTTCGCTGGAAGATCTGCGGCATTCGGGGCCAGTCTTTTAATTCAGGAAAACAGTTTCCAGGGCATTTTATCAGAGGTAATATTGATGCCGACTTCAGTCAGTTTTTTAGTCTTAATTCTATTCGACTTTAGTCAGAACTTTAATTCTCAACCATTCTTCTACCTCTAAGATTTATAGCTAAGTTTTATGTCTTGTAAACACAACAGAGAGAAGGCGTTTTTTTCCCATGTAATCCTAGTTCCTAAGAAAATACACTAAAGCTCACTTTGTTGTTAAATTTGGAACCGTCTTTTCATTAATCTGAACCAGTTTCAGTAATTATCGAAAGCATATATCATAGATCACCTATAGAAATCTGTCCATACAAATTATTTAAGTCCATACTGCTTCGATCTGATCGATCCTGTAACTATCCGTTCATCAAAAGAGTCCAGGAAGTGGGTACTTGGCTTTTATCAATATGTCGGAGTGCTATTGGCAGTTCTGTTAAGTAGCTATATTGCATTTTTTGCAGGTCCAACAAGCTAAATGAACTATCTTCCTTCCAAAACGGATGTATGAAGAGACTATAGACATCCAAGAAGTGGGTACTTGGCGTTTAGAAATATGTCAGAGTGGTACTGACAGTTCTGTTAATCTGCTAAATTGCATTTTTTGTGGGTCCAACAAGCTAAACGATTGCTATTGTATTCGTTAGTTAACCTTACAGAAGAGTTGGTACAATATAGCCGAATTCTCCCTTCTAGATCCCTCATCTTAAATTTGATTATTCGAACACCTTCGACTTGAATGTTCAGATCACTGTTCAGATCCTTATGGCTTTTCAAAGGTAGGGATTTTAGTAAGGTGAACATTTCAGATGGAAAACTTTGCAGGTAGCATGTAGATTGTCCCTTTTCCAGAGGCGGCAGATCAGATGCCCGCATCTTATTTTTAAACCAACAGTATATAGTCGCAAAGAGCTATTAGGTTGGACCGTTCTGTTCTATAGTTGAAGAATATTTCATTCGAGGAATCAAACGACAGGCATGGTGACAGATAGTCTGTCGGTCCCAAAAATACTATACTTGCTCCCGCCGACCGTTTGGATCAAAATGTTTGACTAATCCCAGACTGGGTTACGCCTGATTATCGACTTTTGAAGTCTCAGATCGGTATTGGTGGCTAAGCACTTAACATACTGACCTACCGGTCAGAGAACGAAGACGAGGCAAAATTTAAGGCGACGGTTCCACCAAAAATGGGTCGGCTGCTTTTCGGCTCGACGTTGGCTTGCGATTTATTGTGCCACATAAAATATACAAATTTATTGTACAACATCGTTGGATCTTAAATTGCAATGTTAATTGCATTGGTACAAATTTATTTGTTCCGGCGCTAAAAATAGCAAACGGCGGCGATTTTAAACAGGTACGAGCTGATAGACGGCGGTGATTTTAAGCCAATTTTAGTCGAACTTAAGTCGGCGTGGCACGAAGAACATTTTTCGCCTTCGGTAGTTTATCGGCAAAAGACTGGCTGGCTTCGTTCCCTGTTACCGGTGCCGCATGCGGTGTGCTTTACTCACATACATCATACATGCTGGTGCGAAGCTTAGTACTTCTTCAAGTGCCATGTCATTATTTGAATATAGCAGACCACCTTACCAGACTATCAATCCATACATAAGAATCTATCGAACCATCCTGTGGTAATTTCCTTACCACGACATCGCATCATATGGAAATCTTCTGCTGAAATATATATGTATATAATATCAGCTAAAAGGTGTACGTTATATCACCAATCCACTGATGCTTAAATATTTGGAAATTCAAACAATCATTAGTCATTCCAAGCTAGCATGTTATGGGGTGTTGAAATTTTTCCTCAATAAAATCGGTACTACAAATCGTTTATTGTATTCTTTCAATTTTTTCAAATACAGCCACGTCTGAATGTTTATGTTAATATTCCTGTATTCATTAATCTAATAATGTCTATAATCATCTTAACTTTATAAATATATATAAATGTAAATCTATTCTCAAATTAAACGAATATCTTTACAAATAGACAAAATGACACTGATGAAAATGAAAATTGTTTTGAATCACCTCCGATAAATGTAAGAAATTTAAAATGTTATATTATTTAAATTGTAAATATTCATAACTGAGGCATTCATTTTTAAACTGTGAATAATTGTGTAAACAAATTTAAGGTGATTTAGATTAATTTCCATTGTTCAACAAGTTTTTAAATATTTTTATGTAATTGAAAACTTCAATTTGTAAAGACATTTTCGCAGTGTAATTTGGCATTTCGAAAGACCGAAATAAAGTTAAATGTCTTTACAAAAACTACATAATCGTCGTCTATATATGCTAATGTAAATCTATTCTACCTAAATGTCTGTCTATATGGATCGCATATCCAAAATAACATCGGTGTTTCATATGATTTTTCTGTCTCTGTCTCTATCTCTATCCCTCTTCATTCCTATTTCTTATTGTCTCTGTCTCTCTCTATCTGTCTTTCTGTCTACCTTTCCAACTATTTGACTCGTCTAAGTACTTAAACAACAATAGTAACTACTTTTCGAGGGTTTCATTTCCGTTTCCTATCTATGCTAGGACTTCCGTTTTTTTCTTATGTTAATCATTCAACTTCACCTTCTGTTCTTCCTTTCCACGCGAACGATTTCAACAGTTGTTTTCTTTTTCACTGGCTTTTGCTTTTATCACCATTTCTTTTTCTTCCATTTTCTAAATGTACAGATTCGGTCCACCATTTATTATAATTGGCCATCATCTCCATTAATCTGATTTTTTTTCATTTGCTTATCCAGTTTTTTTCTCTTCAGTTAGTATTTTTGTCAATGGATAAGTTTATAACTAAATGGGGTGAATATAGTGTTAAAAAACTACATATTTACTAAGTTAAGCTAAGAATATATGTATATTTGTATGTTAGAACAGTTCAAATCTGAACTAGAAACTATTTTTTCTGCCGGTGCATTTAGGCATATAAGCAAATCCGTGATACTTTGATCCAACGCGCACTTTAAACAAAGTTCCCGTTTTGGAGACATACAAACTAAATTGCACTCGTGTCTGATATCCTTGTTAGTATATAAATCGAAAATATTATAAATTGTTGAAATAAATTTTTTTTTAAATGAATTCATTACTTATGCTTAATTTTTATACAATTATTAAGGGATCTGTTATGGAAAGTACAAAATAAAACAAAGTTTTTAGGAAAATAATAACATCAATCAATTTCTTAGTCGGACGCAAAGGAAAGATTCGTTCCAAAGCAACTACGTTTAAGACAACTGCACTCACTAAGTTTTTAAAGGTAACATAAAAACACAATTTTATTTCCGGAAATACAATTTGATTTATTTAAATTTTAGAAATTGCATTTTATCAGGAAATTTAGAGCAAACATTTTTTATATAGATTTGTCGTAGGAGGAATAGGATTTAGATTATAAAAGGCGAATCAATTTTACCTGTCACGTTTATACATATATTTAGATTTCTTATATCTATTATTTGGGTACTGTTTTGTGTAATAGGTCTGACTTATGCAAGTCATGGAATTCAAATGTAGAGGCTTTTTTATTTTATGCTCACATCAGACAATCTGGCATTAAATACGAATTCCTCAAGATGGCTGATAACTCTATGTAATAAAATTTTAGCCACAGGGCTGTGCTTAACATTTTACGGTGTAATATGGTACCCTAAACCAAAAAAAAAAATATTTTAAGAAAATGTTATGGTATTTTTTAATTTTTCCTTAAAATTCCCATTTTCTTGGAAGGTGCCTTTAGTATCAGGATCATTTTTTTTAAGTATAAGCTCGATAAAGCCGGGAAACACTTTAAATTAAAAGAAATTATAAGGACAACAAATGTTAATAATTAAACTTTCACGTGGAAACAGAACCTTAGTAACTGTCGTTAAAACAAGGATACAAATTTGTTATTTTTTCACAAAAAATCGTTTAAGCACGAAAAAAACTTAAAAATTTATAAAAACTTTAAGTTCTCGGACAAAAAAAACATCTTTTTCTTGCATAGTGTAATGACAATATTGTTCGAATAGTAATCTCAGGAAATGACTTCAATTCCGACGAAGGAAATGTATATTGGATACCTTCACAGTATACCAAGATGAAAATTAGAGATTTATCAGAAGAGCTGTCGGAAAATATCAAATCTTTATGGAATTCCTTTATAAGGTCAATCGTATGACCTCTGTTTTTATCAGCAATTATAATATTTATAATTCTAACTTTTTCATGTTTTGGGTAATTGCTCCGGCGGGCAACGTTACTGCTGTGCTAAAGTTAAGTTACGGGTTCGTTTGCCTAACCTGGCCTTGAATCAGCTGATTCGGTACTCTACGGGGGCGTTATGGTTACCTTTGCCTAACCAAGCCTTCAATCTGTTATTTGTAAACAAAATCAGTAAAACAATGAAAGAAGAAGACATTTATGAGAAACTTTTGTAATTGAATGATAAATAATTAATAAAATGTTAAAATTAAATCAGTAAAACAAAGAGTAACGGTTTCTCTTGCCTAAACTGGCCTATAAGATGCAAGCGCGAAACACAAAATGAAACTCACATAAACACAAAATTTTAGTGTTCACTGGTAATTTGACAAAATCAGCTGTTTTTGGGAGCAGAGACGACTGTCCATTTGGCAATCAAAGACAGTTTAATAGCAAGAAATGAAATTTTCCATAGTCTTCAAAGGTTAATAGCTTTGAAGATCGACTGCAATGCAATATTTCCAACAATTTTAATAAATGTAAATGCATGAACGTATTGATTTTTAAAAGACCTAGAAAACAATGTCTAAAAAAACCTACAAAATATCTGAAAAGCTCACCAGTGACAGTTCTCGATGACACTTCTGCACAAGAGAGGCGAAAGAGAGAAATTTCATTTCTTTCTTATTAAACAGTCTTTGTTGTCAACTCTTCGCATTTTTCTCGGATCTTGCTCAATTTTATTAGGAATGCTTTGGCTTTATAACAGTAACAAAACATGGAACCGTTTTTTAATTTTTGACTAAAGTATGGATTGTTAAATTAGGTTAGACTAGGTTAAGAGTGGCAGCGTGAAAAACATAATCTACAGTCCATTGTGTTACCACATGAACGTAAGGGAAAATATAATTTATCCCTAGGCCCTCTAATTACACCAATATGATTGCTTTAGAGGCTTTAAAGTTTGCGGATTCCAACATCAGCCATGTCAGCTGTCTCCCCAAAGAAATAATAGCCTAAAGTTGCATTCCGCCTTCTAGAGAGCGGGGCACATACAAAGATGGCAATGTATTGATTCTTCCACCTCTTCGTCTACACAGCTTCTACAAACGTAATTATGCCAGACGTTCACCTATTTAATAGCTTCGATTTTTGCCTGGTAAACACTACAGTTATCAGGCAGTCGTTTTGCAAGTCATAGCTCAAGTTCCTCAGAAAAGACACTAAAGCGCACTTGGTTATTGAGCTTGGAACCGTCTTGGGATACGGCCATTCCATTCTGATCTATCAGGTATAGGAGTGAGATACTTCTTGTCAAAGAATGGATCAGTGATAGTGTAATCAACCCGGAAGGTCAGGTCAAGTCATTTTGTGTAGAATGACACTATGCACGTAGAAATTTCCTGAACCTATGGTCAGTTCCGTGAGTCTAATCGCAGTACATGCGGGTTAAGACCAAAACCACTACCGGAAGCATATCTAGTGGTTGCATTAAGGGCTGTAAGATGTCTCTGAGAGTATCAAGAAACATGCCTCTAACGCTATTGCCGCTTCATCTGCATAGGCAACAACTCTGACACCCATCATCTCCAGAGAAAGCTGAAAATTCTTCATGGAGAGATTCCATAACAAAAGAGACAGAACACCCCCTAGGAACGTTCCTCTGCAGACAAATCGACGGAGGTCATTTGACCCTAAGCTAGCTGAAATTAGTCTATTAATCAAAAGATTATGAATAAACATACGTATGTAGCTATAAACCACCAGGGTTGCTTAAGCCGTAAATATAAGGGCTGGATTTGTATTATTGAAGGCACCCTCTACAACTAAGAAAGCTATAATTCCTTAACAAAGATAGATCCTTGAATAAAATTGACTAAATCATGCAGGGTGGTTTCGGTGAATTTGCCTGTAATAAATGTTAGTCCTAAGGCAACTATCTGTTAATATCTCAGAGGTTTTAAGGGGAAATGACGATATTCTAATTGGCCGCAAATACTTAGCTCCAGTATGGGAAGGCTTTCCCGCTTTTGGGATGAAAACAACCATGGTTTCTCTCCATTTCGTTGGTATGTAGGCCTGATTGATTTTTATCCAGTTGCAACAATTTGTATCATATATTCGGCCTACCCGACTTTAGCCTTTCCTTACTGGTTTTTCCTCTTGCTAAACTTAGTTTTATAAAAACATGTGATCTTTCATTTAAAATATCATGTTTTGATATACGGGCAATTCCAAAGCAGTACGTACTACTCAAAAAATTATCGCTTTCAATTTTCACAAAATTCAGCACAATAATTCTAATAGTGTGCGGGAATTTTTTGCCGTTTTTAGTTTTCCAAAATTCATTGTAGTTTTTGTGTTACAGAGCTCCAAATTTACATATCTCAAGGATTTTTCTCAAAATTACTATTTGTTAAATTAGCCATATCTTCTTAACCGCTTTACGAATTTTAAAGATATTAATATCAATGAAAAACTCTGCTACCTCTCTTTAATGTTGCGTAATGAAATATTTATTTCCTTCTGGTGCAATTGATATCATGAATATAATGTGTAAAAATGACATCAATCGGTCAAGCCGTTTTGAATTTACACTAGTCTTAATTCTAAATAAAAATTCACAATACAATAATATTGACTTAAAAAAATTGCTAGATCTTTTTGGTCCATCAGGGTTCCATTTTGAGTTTTTCATAGTCAGTTTATAATAGTTTGACCCTTAAGTACCAAAAAAATCAATGATCTTAATTGACACTTTTTCGGGATATTCATGGATTAAGGATATTTTCCATATGCTCATCTCATTCCACCAAAACAGAAGATAAATATTTCATTCCGCAACATTGAAGGGGAGCAGCAGAGTTTTCATTGGTATTTATATCATCAAAATACGTAAACCGGTTAAGAAGATATGGCTAATTTAACAAATAGTAATTTTGGGAAAAGTCCTTGATATATTTTACTTCGGAGCTCTGCATCACAAAAACTACAATGAATTTTGAAAAACTGAAAACGCCGTAAAATTCGTGCACATTTGTGTAGTCATTGCGCCAAATTTCATTTAAATCAAGAGGGGTAATTTTTAAAATGTTTGTTTTTTGATTCATTTGCTTTGGAATTACCCATACATAAATCGATTTTAAATTTTCCAATTGAAAATTCAAGAAAATGATCTGAAAATTTCCTAAAACGAAATTATTTTTAAGAATATCTACTAAACCCAATCATTGGAATTCTTTATATGTTTTTTATTTGAGGTTTATAATTAAGAATGTCAGACACTTCTGTCCAAATTGTTTCAAATTTGCTAAACTTCGACAATTTTACGATATATGAACAATTCTATTCCATGTCTTGTTACTGCCATATACCCAAGCATACCAAAAAAATTGAGGCAGATTAAAAAAATGGCAATTGTAAATGTTAAAACGCTATTGTTACACCGTGCGACAAATATGAATTTTTTCTTCTCAGCTTTTTTATTCCGTGATAGTTTGTACTTTTTATATGACTTTTAAAAATTCAAGGATAACATTTCTTAAATATTTTTAATTGCACTTATTTCAATGTGAATTAATAAAATGGCATATCAAACGAAATGGGGAATTACTGCAGTTCATTAACATTTTTGGAATAGGACGAAGGGTATAATAATATGTCCTTTTAAACGTATACCTTGAATTTCCTTCAAAATAGTGATTCTAAAAAAAATATATCGATACCTCCATTCTAAAACATGCTAAGTCGACTTGTGTGTTTTAACGAGATTGCATTTTTAATTTCTAAATATTCCAAAATGACTGCGAAAAGGACAAACGATCACGAAATAAGGACGTTAGTAAATATTTTTCCTGCTAAAGGCCTATATTTTCAATTGTATATAGTCTATTTCGTGGTAGGGAATAACATACTCGTATATATTTTTTTTTTTATTTTACAATAATTTTTTTTGGCTCGGTGTCCTCAGTAAATTATGCAGGCTGTGGAATTTATATAATTGTTTTTCCTGAAATTTTAATATGCGTTGTGTCAGTTAGAGTTCTGTAACATACTTTTTTTTCAGATTAAAAGACCTACTACTTTGAAGCATACTCAAGGATAAAAGTTTAAAAGGACATTTTTTAAATCCCTTCGCCCTTGGAAAATTATTCAAAAAATTTTAATGAATAGCAGGAATTCTTCCCTTTCATTTGATATGCTATTTTTCAATTCATATTGTAAAAAGTGCAATGAAAAATCTTTCAAAAATTTGATCCTTGAAATTTTAAAACGTTCTGTAAGAGGAAAAACGAATACGAATTAAAAAAATGAGTATGCGGTTTAACTTCTGTTGTCCTATAGTTTCACTTCTATATAGTCTCGTTCTTAGGAGGAAAGTCGTGTCGCACGGTTTTACCGATTGCAAAACAGTGGTAGCTTATTCCATGCGATTTTTGTGAGAAATTTATGGGAGGCTGATTTTAGGTTTACATATTATGAGAGATTTGAAAGTACAGCTAGGATATTATTTTAAAATTTATTGTTTTGGGCAACGAGTTTTGAGGCAAAATAGTCGTTTCCGTTAATAGATTGGCCTTCTCAAAAGAGGGGCAAACGCCTCTTTTTTACCAAACCACTCCAATCGGAATATATAGTCGTATTTAATAGCAGATTGTTCTGGAATAGAGCAATCGTAATCCGCCATCGCATCGAAGCAAAATATAAAGCTTATTTTTTCCATTAACATCGGTTTTCTTTTATTTCAAAATAATTTTACTATAACCACACCCCAATCCCCAGCATATCTATTTACAAACTTCAGTACAACAATGAAACTGCTGTAAAAATCCAGAAATGCAATTTTTTAACACGTCGCGTTGTCATGTCACAAATCATTCATTATTTCAGTTCACCACTAATCAAAGAAAAATTAAAACAACAGTGTTTCATTTTAATTTGTGTCTGAATATATTTTAGTTTTTGTTGTTTTGTTAATATGATATATGTAAAAAGAAAAAAACAAAATATATATAAAAATTGTGCAATAAACAAATTAAATCAGACAAAATGCTTACCACACAGGTCAACCGACAACAGCCAAAACAAAAAAATGTTGCCACCCCAAAATCTAATCAATCAACAATAAACCAAACTTTAACACTGAAGAAATAAACATAAATTTTGTACTGTAATAAAGCAATTTAAAACAAAACGTACACCCACTAAAAAAAGCAGACCAAGAAATTCTACATTCACAAAAAGAAAATTGTATTAAAGAAACTTTGCTCTCACACAAAACCAATGTAAATTTAAGCTTTAATTGTAAGTAAAAGTTCCTTTGGATTAAATCAAGTCAAACCAACCAAATCAGTTTAGGAGCACCTGAATCATCCACTTAAATTTAGTTGAGTTCAGTTTTTGTGTATTCGTTTTTTATATTTTCTGTTTTTGGTTTATTTTTTTTTTCTTTTAACATTTTTAACTTTGTCGTACACTTTTGGTTCCAGTTCAGCTCATTTCGTTTGTATTTTGTTGGAATTCATGAAATGAGTTTTGTTTTTGCAATTATATTTTTTCAAAAGAAGAAAATATGACAAAGAAAACAACAACAACAAAACATGCCACTCAAATCATATCAAAGTAAAAACTACTTTTTGCCAAGGAATTTGCAAATTTCTAAATTCCTTCTCATGGAACCTTTGTTGAATGTGTCAGAAAATGAAGGTTCCTTTGTCAACTCAATTTTCAATTTCAGTCTTAATTAATCAAATGCAACTGAAAGGTATTTTGTTCCGTGTATAACCAATTATAATTATTTGTTATTATCCTTTAATGAGTTTTGTTTAAATTTGTTCAGTTTGTTTTGTTTTTTTTTTTTTTGAACTTTCAGTTTTCTTGTTGAGCATTTATAAAACTCCGATTTATGATTTCCTCTTCCTGTCTCTTTGTTTTGTTGAACTTGTGTTTTTTTTTAATTTTTTGTTTTGAATTATTTAGCATGATGTCCGTTTCCGCCTTACAGTGATTATTTTGTTTTTGTGCTTGTTTTAATGACGATGAGTGAATGATTGGTGTCAAATGTCAAATGCATGTTAAGATCCGTTCTACCTTTTTGGACAATGCTTTGGTCCTCTTTTTATTTTGCAATATTATGGCTTTTGTTGATTTATTATGTATTTTTTCTATTGGACAGCTCAAGGAATCAATGATGACCAGCCAACTATGATGCTGGGAGTAAAAGAAACGCTGCAAATGCCATCTGACAGTCGAAAGTTTAGATGAAAAAAAACACAGAAAATCAATTGAGAAAAGTTTGAATGTTTTGCTTTGCAAACTAACCAAACAACAAAATTTCTTGCTCTCATGAATATCCTTGAGTTATGCTATTTTTGCAAAAATATACCATTTTGATTGTGCTGATATGTAGTCGTTACTAGTTGGGAATTTCATGTTAAACCAACGAAAAATTTTCGCAGATCTTACGATTTTAATGAAATTTGGTGAACGCGTTTGGTAGCGCAAGGTTATAGATCGCCAAGTTTATTCTTTACCAAAAATGTAAGACTATGGCAACCCTGTAATGTTGAAGCTTTGCATAGTTTGAAAAATGGCGTTTACAAGAACGGTCATAACATTTGTTCTGTGAAAGATATTGGAAACATTTTTATTGCAGAAGAATTATAAAAATTCAGCGCACAAAAAGAAATAAAAAAAAAAATTTTGGAAAAAAAAAGATGTTTGTGTAGATTTCAGAGTGAACTTTTAAATAGTTTCTGAGATATGAGCAAACATATTGAAGTACCCGAGTACTGAAGTATTGCATTTTCTGCTAAATGTCATTTAATGACATGCTCGAGTACTTCTAAATTGTTGCTGATAGCTCAAAAACTACTTAAAAGCCCACTCTGAAATTTACACAGTACATATTTAGAAGAGAGATATAGGTAATTGAAAAAAATAAAAAGGTACTTTTTAATTATTTTTAATTTTTTTTTTTTGAAAAAAATATTTATTTTTTTATTTCTTCTTTATATGCTGAATTTCTATAAATCTTCAACAAAAAAATATGTTCTCAATATCTTTCACAGAACAAAAGTTATGACAGTTCGAGTAAACGTCATTTTTCAAAATATGCAAACTTCAAGTTTAGAGAGTTGCCAAAGTTTTCTAATTAAAAAAAATGATTACCTTGCGGTACCAAATGCGATCCCCAAATTTCATTAAATCGGAAAACCTTCAAAAATTTCTCGTTGATTTAACATCACAGCGGCGGATTGCATGAGCTGCAAGCCATTCCATCAGACCATCTAGACATGCTGCAGGCCTTCCCAAACATTACCTACCCCTTTCCATTTAACATTGGGTACGATTGGGAGCAAGGTTTTCCCTTCTCAATGTTATAAGGATGTTATAAAGAATGTCTATTTAAAGGAAGCGAAATGTATCCACAGACGTAACTGTAACTAGACCAACCTTCCTCGCACCTTCTTTTAAAGAATGTGCAGGCATTCTTCTTTAAAAAATTTACTCCCATATAACATATTTTGAACACACATTTGGCAGGCCTTCTTAAAGGAAGTGAAATGCCGTGAAATTACATTGTTCATAGCTTCTCTAAAGGAAGGAAGGGAAATTGTTATATCAATATCTTTGAAACGCGACAACAAGTTTGTTTGAGGAAGGTGATGAGAATCTAAATCGTAGAATGAAAATGGAAAGCATTGTCAAGGCCTACATACACGCCTGCTCATAGAAGTCCTACTCTGTGTCAAATGCCATTCATTTTACTGGCCTTACAAATGGAATAAATTGCCAGTCATACAAAGGCCTTCTGTATGACTTAAATTTGAGGGGCATTCCAAATGTTTCTATATTCTGCCGCTGGGATGGAATTCCTCACAAGTAACAACAACATGTAAAAGCGCAATCAAAATGTTCTTTTTTTTTTGAAAAATTTGCTGAACTCACGTAATTTATCTCCGATTGTTGTAAAACTACTACCATATAGTAATGTTGGTAATAAAATATTGCAATGCGTCACGATTAAAGTTTAAAAACTGAGAAAAATTATAAAAATTTCTTGTTTACTCGCCTGTAACTCTGTTAATTTTTTTAAAGTACCATGATATGCACATATTTCTGAAGGTCTATGTTTCCTCTTTCAAAATCCTTTACACAACCAAAAATCGGTTTGAAAATAACTGTTTAATCAATGGATTTTAACAAGGTGTCAAAAATGGCGGATTTTTAGATGTCGATGGTATACAACACATAAAATAATTTTGAATATGCTGCATCAGAAGTTGTTTTTGATTGTAGCGCTGTGTAATTGATATAGTTTGTAAATTAATAAGCCAAACATATATTGACATTTTGAAGTTTAAAATGTTAAGTAAATGATCCATTTATATGACTTTTATGTTTCAACAGATATTTTCGATGTTTCAAAATCTGTTGTTGCGTCTGTTAGCATATTTATTTGAGTGTACACTAGACAAAAACCTATCTTCCACAAACGCATCGTAACCCTAAACGTATCGTAACATTAGAGCAAAGTGAAGGACGAAAGAGTAACGTAAAGTGGTGAAAAGTTACACAACGCTGCGTGTTCGTGGCAACAGTATTTATTTTGTACCATCAACAACATCTCTGTCTACTGAATGCAGTGATTTCCCAAACCATAAGTGGAATTTTTGGAGGAGCCACTTAATATGCGTGTTTTCATTACAAAATATCGATTTTAGTTTAGCAGATTACAACGATTTATTTCCACTAACTGGCTTATTTTGAATAACTTTCAAAATACATGTCCGTCTGTCTGTCTGGATATCTGTCTGCTGGTACGCATGATAACGGGTTGACTTCAAATTTGGTGTGTACATAGTAATATTTTTTTTATCTCAGGCTAAGTTCGAAGATGGGCCATACTGGTCCACTTCTTCTAGTAAATCCCCACAAAGGGTTAAGATTTGGTGAAATATTGTTTTTTAATAACACATATACTACATATCGAAATCTTCTGAAAAATGGGCGAAGTTACCACTCCCCTTTGTACATTCCACACAAATGGTCCATTTTACACCAAATATTAACAGCTTACAACTGTAACACCAGTACATACAAATACATTAAATTTTGAACAGTGGTTTTACAGTTCCTACAGTCTAGTGAAATATTGGCGTTATTGTCTTGCCCTTTTTGATACCTCTCACACAAAAGGTACAATTTTTACGAAAAGTTGACAGCTTATAACTTAATACTAGTACATACAAATACTTCAAATTTGGTACAGCGTAATTTGTTATAGTACCTGCAGCCGGTCAAAAATGGCTGTTATTGTCACGCCCTTTTGGTACCTCCCGCACAAACGTACCACTTTTGTACAAAAAGTTAACAGCTCATATCGTGAATACAGCCTGAAAACAGTCCTGTTAAAAATAAAAAGAAATTATCGCTACACCCGTTTTAGTACGTTCCATAAAAAAAGAGCAAAGACATACCAAAAGAAGTAAAGGCGGATCAAATGCCGAATCGTATATAACCTCCATCGTAGATCGCATGTGAATGGTTTCGGGTACAGATAAACCATTATACCAAATTTCAGCCCAATTCGTTGAAATTTGAGGTTTTGTGGCGCTACGAATTCAAATTTAGATGGACCTTTGTATGAGAGCTATATCAAAACATGGGCCTATGACTACCGTTCTTCGTGTAAAGGATTACGGTTATAAACCCCCCAGTTACTAATTTTATTCCCGATCAGATGACATTTGTGGTCTCTATGACGTTAAGAAGTCATACTGGGGAGATGCTATATATGTGGGCTATTTCACAGATAGACCGATATCGCCCATTTCCAATCCAATGTTACCTGCAGCTATAAGAAGTATCTATACAAAATTTCAGTCATCTAGATCAATTATTGTGGACTGTAGCGCGATTACAACAGACAGACGGAGGGAGGGACAGACGGAAATGACTAAGTCGTCTTAGAATTTTACGAAGATTACGGGCCTAATTCATAAAAAGTTAAAGAAGGTTTGAGGAACGTTTTATCAGTGTTAAAGCGTTCTTCAAACCTTCATTAATTTTTTATGAATAAGGGCCTAAGAATATAATGTATACTTTATGGGGTCTCAGATCAATATTTAGAGGTGTAACAAACGGAGTGAAAAACGAAAAAAACCAATTTCCATTAACTGGCGTTTTTCCACTAAAACTGACGTTTTCGACTAAAAATGCAGGTGGTGTTTCTCTATACCATGATACAACTACCACAGGTAGAGTACAGCGAACACCTGATTTACAAATTGTTCTTGCAGGGATATTGGGTTGCAAAATGCACACAACTCTGTGTGCTGTTTTTTACAACAACAATAACGAGCTAACTTTGATAACTTCATACAACAGCAAGTGTATTTTGACAACAGAAGACCCCCCAGGGTTGATAAGGTGTATATGTCGGCAAGTGACTAGTTATTGTATCATGATCTATACTGGGGTCTCTGCACAGAAGACTTTCTCAATAATACAGTCGATCACTGATGTCTTTTTATATTTTAGAGTCGGCCACTGAAGTCTTTCTCTTGACTAGAGTCGACTACTGTGTTCACCGCTATATTAACGTATACCAAAAAATCCTTCCTATAAACTAAAGTCAATTCATGTAGCCTTCTTCTGTACCTGAGTGAACCACTAGGGGTTTCCTCTAAACTAAAATTGGCCCATAGTGGAATAACTCTGTACTTGAATTTCCCTCTATACCAGAGACGACTATTGAGATATACCCTTACAATAGAGTCGATCACATCGTTTCGAGGACTGAAATTTCTTTTGGTCAGAACAAACAACAGAACAAATACAACAAACGATATTTCAGTTCCTGCAAACGAGAATCGTTGTTGTATAAAATTGCGTTTCGCAGAAACTAATGTCGAGTACTGGTGTTTTCCTCCATAGTTTAAGCGACTATTTCGGTGGAACACAGAGATCATTCTACCTGATCATCCTTTATACCAATTTTGAACACTCTCTGCTAGAGTCGAACACCAGTAGGTGGAGTAGAACTTGTAGAGACTCGGGCGATGTAGTTCTTAAAACTAAAAAAAAATTCGATAATTGGTTGGCAATGAATCGTTTATCAGTTGCCGTCCACCACATCACAATGTCGTACAACAGTATTGGGCGAACTACTGCTATATGTATATATCCATTGGACGACTTTAGTAGAGATGCCCCAACGCGACTCTACAGATTTTCTGCAGGAGTACTTGTATACGGCGAAGTTGGCCTTTCTTACAATCTTCCTCTATACTATTTATAGTCGAACATAGAGGTCTTCCTCTGCACTTTGGTCCTTTCTCTATGGCAGAGAAGATATCTGGGGCCTTTTTCTATAGCAGGGACGACCACTACAATCGACTACTGGATGTTCTTTATACATACTAGTACTAGGGTCAATGAGTAAGGTTCTTCTTATACTACCGATACAGTCGAGCACTGTGGTGTTAATCTTTATTCGACTACTGAACTCCCTCCCTCTCAGCACTAGAATCGACCATTAATATCGTCCCATAGAATTGAGTCGAACACGGAGATCTTCTTCTACAATAACAAACTGAGAGTTGCCTCTGTAGTATGATCGGTCTTGCTCGTCCATGTGGATACTTCTGTATACTCGAATATGTTACGGAGAACTTCATCTACACAAGTTTAAGCCACAGAGATTTTCATCTATACAATTGTTGACCAATAAGTTCTCAGTAAACACAGAACAAGAATTTCTCAAGAGAAACATATCTTAATTTCCTCCACATTTTTGGAGCTTTACGTCTGTGTTTTACAAATCTTCTTCTAAAGAAGAGCTAATTTTAGCTCAGACCAGTTCAAACTGGATCACCTCTGATTTCCCTGTTGCTGTTTCAGTGAGTCATTTCATATATTTTTCTTTCTTTTTTTAATTTAAATTTTTGTTACTGTTTACTTCAGTTACATATTTGCAATCAATACATTTCTGATTAAAATATGTTTACTATAACTTTTGGTTAACCACATATGATATAAAAAAACAACCAAAAATACAATTACAGTTAAACAATAATAGCCTATATACATAGATAAAAATGCTTTTAATATTTCTTTATTGAATTATTTACAGTTATTGCTTTTAAATGAAATATAAAAATTAAATCAATTATTTAAAGCTTATTTTTAGCTTTTTTACATATATATAAACGTAAAAACTTAATAATCTAATTAAATACAAAAAATACATACATATATGAAGGAAATTCATGCATTGGCGTAACTCGTCATGAATGTCGCTGCATTGGCCATTTTACAATGCACCCACCCACGCACATACAAACACACACACACACATAGAGGACATTTGTGTCGAGATAGGTCGAAACATGCATATCCTTATTGTTAATTTGCTGCTGTAATTACCATTGCCAATACCATTACCAAGTTCCGCTGACGCATGTTAAGTTTACAGTACAGTACGTGCCAATATATTGTATTGTAGCCGTAGATAAGCTGAATTTTGGTTAACAACTCCAGTACACAACAACAACAACATCAACACCACCCGATCATCATTGTATTCTATTATCAATTGCTGTGAATGCCAATGCTTTTTTTCTTCGGTGTAATACCAGTTTGTTTCAGTGTAATAAAGTATGCTTTGCGAAATGGTGCTTAATATGTATTGATGATTTTGCCTGCCTCTGAATGCTTACTTTTAGTTTTGTTTTCTACTACTCTACTACTACTACTACTATCTTCTTCTTCTACCACTACTACTACTATTGTACTACTGCTCTGCTATTACTACTACTATTTACTCTTCTGTTCCTCTGTTGCTTCCTGCTTTTAATGAAATGATGCCTAAAAAAATGAATAAACTTGAATAAACATAATATTTTGAAAAGTATTTAATGCTATAAAAACAAACCTATTAAACAAGTTGTTGCCATGCGCTTTGGAATGCTCGATAACATCAGTAAACTACTAAAACCCCCCGAAAATCAGAACAAAACGAATCAGACACAAACTCAAACCCCCAGCCATGAAAACAAAATTCTATTTCAAATTCTGAAATCATTGCTAGAACCAAGAAAATACGAAAATGCAACCCCCCTCTGAAATTGAGCTTTATCTGCATATATTATAACTAATCGGTATTCAATCGCAACATTTTGAAATTAGTGCCACGCCCCAAAATTACTAATTTCCACCCAAATATATGATTGGAAAAAACCCCATTAAACGAAATTCGAAGTTTCTCGCCAATCTGAAAACCCATTCTCAAATATTCGTAATCACAACAAAACCAACAAAAAATATATCTGACACTTCTTCTCCCCATTAACAACTAGAAAACGCATTTAACCTCTAATGAATTTTAATAGAACTTTTCGTTTAAGTTTTGACAAAATATATATTTATATACTATATTTATAATCGCAAAATATTAATGATAACTTATGTATTTTTTGTATCCATCCCCATTGTCCTACCCAAAAAAAAAAAACTGAAAACAAAACTCAAATCGTCCGTCCATCGCCATATAAATCACCAAAATATTAAAAATCACCAACGATCACACCACTACCACCACCTCAACCACCCTCACCAACAACGCTATACAGGAATACAGTGTACAGCTAACATTCCGTGAACAATGGACAGATGAACGTTTAAAATTTGATGATATACAAGGTTTGTATTATTTAAGACAAGTTTACACTATGCGATTGAATCGTACGGTTTTCCAGTGATCACTGATATCACTTGAAATGTCTCTCCCAACACCACCAACACCAATCACACGCCACGCCCACACGCTCTCACCCACCCTGCCAACCAGCCACGCAATGAATACACCACACACGAATCTTCCTTCGGTCGCCACACTCACCGCACACCGACCGATATCGGTGCGATCGGCGATCATTTCGACGATACGAGGGTATCGTACAGTTCTTGTAAATATGTATGTATGTGTATGTAATGTATGTAACAAAAATGAGAAATCTCTCATTTGCATTTTAAGATTCCAAGTGGTGTTGCCACTTTCGAAGGGGTGATTCTTTCATTCAATACTCGTATCCACTGATTCCATATCGGCGGTTATGTATACCTTTGTACATAACAAGCTTATCCAAATGTATATCCCCGTGTCCACTGTCCCATGTATATAAATATCCTGAATGTATGTATGTAAATTGAAATGCAGGGAGAGATAGATTCGTGTCCTTATGCAGTCTAACAATTTTTATCAGTTAGAGCACATTATTTGTAAATAATATTTAAAATGTAACACAAATACTTGTCCCACAACACAAAAAAGGGTATAGTTGGCAACATTGTCATCAGCTTTATGCTAGTACCTATATTGAACGTCAGTGCACGACGTATTGTCAAAATCTATTTTTAATATAAAGTTTTGACAAATAGTCGTAAAGTTTTGACAATTGGTAGACGTATGAATTAGGAATAGGATTTTTTTAATGTTAGGGTGGCAGCCGAAGTTACTATCTCATATACGAGTATGTAGACCAATTGAGGTCCCTAGTGGTACCACGGGCCCAGTTGTCCATTTGGTTAGGGTGCAGCCGGAGGCCCTTAGTGTAACCACGGGCCCAGTTGTCCCTCTTCGGAACAAACTTGTTTGATACACATAGTTAACAATAGTACGAATATCGGCATCGGCAAGAGCTGTCAGACTAATGCTCTCCACTTCCTCCTCATCATCACATCATCTGCAGAAGTCATTGGTCTCAATTCTCAACTTACTGGCGTGTTCGCTGATAAGACAACGTCCCATCAGAACTGACACTAACATAGACAGTCTTCTCCTCTCTAGTGCGAGGAGATATTTGGACCTTCTCATGTCGTATTTTGTCTAATTTCCCTCATCGGAACAAACGTGTTTGATACACATAGTTTACAATAGTACGAATATGGGTTCTGGCAAGATCTGTCAGACTTTCTGGAAAGGCTGACCCCAGTACGTCGTTTACTCAAAGCGGGACAGTAACAAAGCCTTTGTCATGTCATATTTTGACCAGATTTGTCTAGCTACTAGGGCGGTCCCAAAACATGTTTCTTCATTTCGCAACATAATCTCCTTTTCGCTCTATACACTTTTTCCAGAGATTTTCAACAGCTTCGATACTCTGTTTATAGTAAGAACTGAGCCATTTTTTCAAGTTTTGAAACAACAAATAATCCGAGGGAGCTAAATCCGACGAATAAGATGCGTGCTGTAGCAATTCGAACTGTAATTCATTTATTTTGGCCATCGCAATAGCGGATGGGAGATCTGGTGCATTGTCCTGATTGTGAGCAAACGTGGCACCCATCTTGCGTACAGCTTTCTCATCATCAAATTTTCCGTCAATGTGCGATGCAAAGCACTTTTTAAAATGCCTATGACTTCAGCTGGCTCACGAACTTTCAACCGACGGTCATCCTATACCATTTTGTGGATTTTTTAACCATTTCTGGCTTGAACACCTAAATTGGTCGACCACTACGGTGTTCGCTTGGCACTCGTACGGTACCGTTTAAATTCTACCACTCAATATGTTATAGTTAATAAAAAATATTGAGTGGCAGAATTTCTTTTCGCCCTCGTATCGTACAGGTCTCCATTTCTGTCCACCTCCCATTGGATGGCCTCTTGACTAAGTCAAATCTTGCAAGTGCACAGTGGCGCAGCAATATATGTAAATACTTCGAGAATTTGTAATGTCGTCCCTTTCCTAGAAAGTTCATCGGCTTTTCAGTTCCCCGTGATATTACTATGCTGTCATCGAGGGCTGTTTGTGAATTTAGGGATGTAGTAAATGACGACGCCAGTGTAGGTCACTATGTTGTGATTCAGCCACTTGGCGACTTCCGATACTACCATTTTTTTTGTATTCTGCCTACCCATTTCCATTCTATTTCAATAATTTGCCATCATATTTAACTGTCTGTATACCCAACACCACACTTTGGTCCACATTATTATAAGTTACTTTGGTGGCAGATGTTTGTAACACCTATAAATACCGCAGTCGAAAAGTGAAATGTGTGTTTTGGACTGTATACCATTAACGTTCATTGGCGAACTGTTGAAACGCCTATTTTAGAATAGCCCTGAATACCAATGTTGCCAACTCCCTTAGAGACATCACATATATTATTTAAACACAAACAATACAATTAAATTCTCTCCCCTGACATCCGCCATTATTTTCGTCGTATTGTCCGTGCGCAACTGTAATCGTGATCAACGTTATAATCTGTCAAATGGTTCGTTCACCTGGACTCTGTGCAATACCTCCAAAAGGCGTCATTCGACTAGAGGCATGATTTTTTGACAGATCGTTTGATTCAGTCGCATAGTTTAAACAAACCTTTATCCCTTTCAAAGGCTAGTTTACACGAAACAATTGAATTGTACGATTTTGTAGAAAAATCAACAAAAACTAAACACTCTCTATCACTAAAGAAATAGTTGAAAGGAACATCAGCAATTGGTATTAACTAAATATAATTTTTGAAAATATATATGTTTTATGAGATAAATGAGGTGTTTATTAGTTCCGAAAATTATTGAACATTTCGTCGTATTTAAAATCCTAATCGAATATTTAAAGTAAAATTTTCCAACGTTTGTGTCTTAGCAAAATCACTCTACAAAATCATATTTAAATTCAAATAAATATTTAGAAATATTTTTTATTTATATTAAATACAGATGTATGTTCCCTTTTTGACACAATCTGACATCAAAATATCCAGAACTTTAACATCAATAGACACAACTATTAGTAATAGGGAATATTTCTTAGATTCAGGGCCCAGACGAATATTAACATATCGCTCACTCACTTCAACTGTGACACAAATCAAAATTTAAAATTGTTGAGGTTGCCTTACAGAAATTCGAATTTTGCAAATTTCCCTAAATTAATCTCTGCGAAATTTAGTTTATAACTTAACATCCATATTTCGGGTAATTCCAGCGTTTTAATACATCTCACTTCATGTTACTTATCTTTTTATACGGAATTAAAGATACACATCTTCCGAATCAATTTAGAGTTATGTCACTCGTGAAGTAAGTGAGCAATATTCATGTAACAGCCGTTTTCACCAGGTCTGGTTGTAGATGTCAGATTGTATGGAAATTAAATATATATTTTAACATTCGGATAGTTCTAAACAGACTTGTTGAAAATGGGGCTTAATCCAATTACTCTTTGATTCACATTTCTAAATATGTGTGTGTGTGTGTGAGAGAGCTACTTCTCAGAATGTCTTAATCTAAGAGCAAGAAGAAACCATGTAGAGAAACAACTACAACATCCACGGTCATCGCCGCGTTTAGAGAGCAAGAGAGACCACACAAGTCTTAAGGCCCGATTAGTAAAAACGTATCGTAGCCGCATATTTTGTATATGTTTTCCGCTGGAACGAAGCGCCAAACATTAGCCGTCAATGCATAAGACGCTGAAGCGGGCATAAATCGATGCGTTTCGACTAATCGAGCTTTTGGAGACTGCTGCTGCACAATGGTAGTTGATATTTTTTGTGAGTACAGATCGTACGACTGGCATCGTGTAAACTAGCCTTTATTGTTTGTAAAGGTTACCATATATTATACAAATCAGCTGTGTTTGCGTTTTGTTTACATCAATTAAATGAAATCATCTGATTCAAACGCATTGTGTAAACTGATCTTATACTAAGTAAAATCAACGTAATTATTCTTTTTTTTTTCTTGAATCTAGAGTAATGTTATCTAGAGTGTGTATTTTGTATGTAGTCCTTAGTTTTAGTTGAATAATTTTTTTATTCGATTTTAATTTCGTTTTGTTTTGAATGTGTGTTGTGTGCAAATTGTGAATTATGATTTGATGAAATATATTAATCGTTAAACTTTATACAATTATAGGTCGTTTAAAATATTTGACCCTAACAGAAGCAAATCGCGTGTGGATGCCAGATTTGTTCTTTTCAAATGAAAAAGAGGGTCATTTCCATAATATCATTATGCCTAATGTTTATATCCGTATATTTCCAAACGGTTCTGTTTTATATAGTATTCGTATCTCATTAACATTGGCTTGTCCTATGAATTTGAAATTATATCCCCTGGATCGTCAAATTTGTTCACTACGTATGGCCAGTTGTAAGTATGAGTTGCTAAAGTCTCTCTCTATCTTTTTTCCGTTCTGTTTTTTCTATCTTTCTTTCGATCTTAAAGGCTTTTCCACACTGATCGTTCGTTGGAGAAACTCATTTCCACACTATTTAACATGAAATGTTCGTTTGCTCTGTAAACCGTTTTGTATTAATGTTTCTGTCTCTTTTTTCTCCTTCTCTATCTCTCTCTGTGTGTGTCTAATTTCCTGTACCTGTCATATACCACTCTTGTGGATTCATAGATGGCTGGACTACAAACGATCTTGTCTTCCTGTGGAAAGAAGGTGATCCCGTGCAAGTGGTAAAGAATTTACACCTACCACGCTTTACACTTGAAAAATTCTTGACTGATTACTGCAACAGTAAAACCAACACGGGTACGTCCAATCTTGTTCTAAACTACTACTCTTAATACATTACATATGCTAAAAAAATATCAGTTGGATTTGTTTGAAACGTAACGTATTTATTAACATTCAGTTCATTTATTATATTTTCTTGCTTATTTATATCTATCTATCTATCTATTGTAACTGTCTTTATATATATATTGAAAACAGAAAGAGCAAATCTATCACTCGTTTTGCGCAGTATTATTTATATATCAACATACTCGCATAATTATATATATATATGAGAAATTTTCTGACTATGTTCAATGTTAGTTCTTCCTTTTTTCAAAACAAAAAAATATATAACTTTTGATTACATTGAATTATGTTCACTTGAATTTATGTTTTTCTTTACGATTTACGATTTTCTCATAAAAAATGCTTTAATGTTTCGAAATTTCATTTGATTTTTTTGCTTGTTTCTTTTGTTCTTGTTATAATTCCATTTGAGTTATTGGAAATAAAAACAAAAAACCGTCTCAAAAACTACCAGATCCTAGTCTTTTGACATATGCCCAGAAAAGAAAAAGTTGTTTGTTACAATTTTCACACACTCCACAATTATATTACACGCCAAACATCTCATATTCCCGGAAACACTTAAACACCCAACAGCACACTTCTTGTAGGTCCAAACATTGCCAGTTATTCCAAAATTACAAAAGAATTGCATTACAAGTGACAGAAATTCTCGTCTTTATTCGAAATTATTCTATTCATATTAATTTAATTCTATGCTCGTTCATTTTACTCTGCTCTTAGGGGTAATGTAAATTTTACCCCATTTTAAATTCTTAGAATTTCGCTAAAGCTACATATCTCTAGTTTACGTTCCAAGAGGTGCCCTCACACCCGGTACCGTATTTTTCGATTTTTGCCTCACCTTAAGCCTGGCACTATGTTACCATTTCACCGCGAATATTTCGCAAGAATTTGTCATCCTGTGGCAACTACAAAATGTTTTAAGTTTTAATTTTAATCATTTTTCCATAGGGTGCCAAATTATGGCGAATTGTATTATTTTGCCGGTGATAAGATCTAGTACGATTTCCGATAGATCCCACCATCTCCAGGCTATGTCCCACGGATTCAATTCGATTTTATTTTGTTTTGGAAGTGATATTCCCTTTTTGTCCACTGTGCGATTAAAAGTGCGAAAGTCTACGTCCTAAGGACTTGCGATTCGAAAAGTTGTTCCTTTGCGATCTTTGGTCTCCCATTGACTTTATTTCGGTCCAGCTCACCCCTGTCATCCTTAGTTCGGATTCTCTTATCTTCTCCATCTGTTGCCGGGCATTCCTCTCCTCCTGCTTTCTTGAGGGTTGCATTCGACAGCCATCTTGGCTATGTCATCATTTGCTCTTCTCAGAATGTGTCCGAAGCGTCTCCAACCTTTTTATCCGTCTAGAATCACCTACCCTGTCTAGCATTCCGCTTCATCATTCGATCGTTGTTTGCATATTGTAATTGCAGACTTACTGTTCATCATCATATTGTCCTTGCGGTATTTATCTAGTCTTTCAGTCACCTCCTTTCCCGAATGAGTTGCCAGGTTTCAGCGGAGATCCACGCCTTACTTTGTTGTTGGTTCTGACCTATTTCATCTTTTGCACTCACAGTAAGAGTTGTTTTTATTGTATTCCAGACAGCCTGGTTGTGATTTAGAATGCCTTCATATCGCCTTGGAATAGTTTCCATGAAAGTGCAATGTATTGGCGTTGTATCGTCTCGGCATGTTTTTCCTATTTTAACGGATTTCAGCGATTTTTAGTCTTATCTCACCAACAAGTAGATGATGGTCTCTTGATTCTGTATGGTCAATTTATGATGAGTCCTGTGGTCTGGAGATACCCAAATAATAGTACGAATCTTCCTGTGGGTGAAGAGTCTCCCATCAATGGTCAGGTTATTTTTGGCACATAATTCAGTGAAGGGTCTACCGTCTTCATTTATTTGTCCTGGACCATATACTGCCATGGTTTGCTCTAGGTTAGTGTTCAATTAGTCTTCAACATTTGGGAGTCATTTTGGTTTCATTAGTACCAACTATGATTGTTGTTGAGGTCGGCTGTTTGCTGGCGACATCCACTCGCCACAACGCTTCAGGGATCTTTGGAACTCGGACATTTCAATTTGTTAATGCGAATTCTTTGACTGAGCAATATTCCATCGATCTCTTTAAGAAGCAGCCTCGTTAAATGTGAATGCGGTTTAAGAATTGATATTCCATCTGACCTTGGAATTTCATTATCAGCAATCTCTGCAAAAGCCATGTATAAAATTCCCCTGCGATATATGGAACGGCTTATTTCCAAGCGCTTAGAAGTGATGTGGATCAGCCGTCATCTGTAGGATGTCAATTCCACTCTTAGGTTTATGTTAGGTTGACAGGCGGAGTTAACAGCTCACATAGTCCAGTTGGATCCCTAGTCCACATTCCCCTCCTCGAAACCAACTTGTTTGATACACAAGGTTATCAATAATACAAATATTGGGACTGCCAAGATCTGTTAGACTTCATAGAAAAGCCGACCCCGGTTTATCCAGGCGGGTCAGTAACAATGCTCTCCACAGCTTCTGCAGAATCAGTGGACTAAATTTCCAACCTTCGGACGTATTCACCGAGCAGTCAGAACTTTCACTAACGTAGACAGTATTTTCCTCTCTAGTGCGAGGGATAATAATAGGTTTTATTTCACTAAATTTGTCTAGCTAAATTTGTTGGTTTATGCCTATCTCTCATTGGACTGCCCCTTGCCTAAGCCAAAGGTTACATGTGGACCAATACAGGAAAGTTCTTCGAGAATTTATAATGTCATCCCTCTCCCAGCAAGTTCATCGGCTTTGCAGTTCCACTCGATATGCCTGTGCCATCTCGTTAGGAGCTCTGGGCCAGTCGAGGGCTGTTTGTGAATCTAGGGATGTAGACTCCAGAGTTTTAATGGCCGCCGGAGTAACTTATGGCGCCAGTGTTGCTGACTTCTCTTATTGTCATTATTTCAGCTTGATTGACGTTGCAACCTTCAGGTAGTCTGTGGGCTATATCAAGACTAAGTTCTGTACAGTGTATACCGAAGTAATCCTTCTCATCAAGTTTCGAACCATCTGAAGTGGAGATAGTTTATAATTTCTGTTATTCAAACCTAGTCCTCTCTGGCAGGTATATTAGTGGCGAAGTTTCTTTTGAAGGTGTATACCATTGCTACATAGTGCACTCGGTCGGTTACCATTGCACTACAATGTGATATCCTCACAGTTCTTGTAACTCCACATTGATAAACAGATTAATTTTAATGCCAGTCTGATTGCAACTTCTCCAGCCAAAATATCGATCGGCAGTAAATGGAGTAGTACATGCAGAGACTCTGTCGCTGTAATACATAAAGCTCTGAAAATGCTTAGGAAGGTAGTTCTCTAAACCTTCTTTAATTGATTGGCGATGGATTGTTTATCAGTTGAAGTACAGTAGTAGTATTGGGCGAACTACTGCTATGTATATCCTAGAGAAGATTTTAGAAGAGAGTCTCCAACGTGCCCCTACATTCACGATCAAATACTTTAGTTCTGAAGAATAATTTCCACTCTATAATTATTCCTAGAAATGTAGCACTTTCAGAAAAGACTAGCTCAGTTGTATTTAGCCGAGGCGGGTCTGCATGTGGAACTTCCTAGTAATGAGAACGAATTCTGTCTACCTCATTCACTGGTAGGATCTAGAAGTTCTATCTAATAAATCTTTAATATACATTTTGATATAGTCATAGAGACGAGAATTCATATTATGCACACTTATGTAATAACCAATGGCAAAAAGATCTTTTTTCTATTCCATTAACACTTGTTCGTTTGGACACGATTTGACAAAACTTCTAATATCAAAACCTATTAGTTGAAACACTTTTACTTTTTTTATAAATAATTATTAGTTAGAATTGAGAATTGCATGAAGTTGATCTGTTGATACGAGTCTTAGGTCTAGATTAAACCTGTCACATTACATATATTTGATATATAACTATGAGTTGTTGTTATTCTATTATTACTTACGCAAATGGGTAGTAATAAGTAATTAACATTTGTTAGTTTCAGGGATCTAAATACGTAAGAAACATCGCAGACAAGGAATTATAAGACGAAACCTACAATTTGAGCTTGGGTGTCCAGAACGTCGTCCACAAAAACGTGTTTCCCTTATGAAATAGTTCGAAAGTCGATATACATATATTCGTTTTTCATTTCTATAGAAATACTCTTTGCTCATTTCGACCCAATTATTGCACGAGTTGCCTCGCAGTCGGTTAACCCAAATATTTCTAGAATTTTTTTAGTATTATATCTATCATTCCCGGAGAAGTCAGTTAGTTCGGATTTAGTTAGGAACTAAATCCTGAAAGGAGCTTATGATAATTCTGCCATCAATCAATTAATGCAACTTCGTTTCATCATGATTGTTTAAGAGGCCTAAGGTGTAATATCTGTTTTGCATTGAGACGATGTTTAATTTGCGAATTTGTTCATGCCAGCTTTTGTAAGTTCTTGGTCATCCACGGCGGCACACGATTTCTATATTGCCAATATTTTATTTGGTTGTAGCATTTTCAATTATATTTATTGTTTTTCTAATATACATGAATAAGTGTGCATGAGACCAAAGATCTGTTCGATTTATCTATCATTCATTCGCTGGATTTTACCTAACCCAATAAAATATTCCGTTTCGATGGCATGCTTGTCTTCTGCAAGTGTCTTTAATTTCTGAAGTAGAATAAGTATTATAAAATTTCATAGAATTTATAATGGACATCTGTTCCATATACAGGGTCTCCCATATTCGACGGACCCATCTGGCAACGCCATAACTTTTGACAGAGATGCCAGATCGCTTAATAACATACCGCGTTTGAAGCGTCAGTCCAAGCAGATTTTTACCATGGAACAATACACGCCACGCGAAATAGTTGAAATTTACATTCAACAGAAGAAGTCAATTGTGAAAACTCAACGTGCTTTTAAAATATTAAAAAATGTGAGAAGTGCGCCTTCTAAGAACACCATTAAGCGTTTATACGAAAAATTTTCGACTGGTGAGGCTCTTTCTAATCCGAAGAGGCCAAATAAAAGTCGACCAAGGCGATCGGCCGAGAATATCGCTGCCGTACGAGCCAGTGTTGAGAGGTCCCCAAGAACATCCCAAAAACGCCGTTCTCAGCAGTTGGGCATGGCTCGGTCCACTTTACAACGGATTATTCGCGTTGATTTGCATTTGTTCCCGTACAAAATTCAATTGACGCAAAGATTGTTGCCTGCGGACAAGCCTCGTCGATTGGAATGGGCCCAAAAAAACATGGGTCCGTCGAATATGGGCAACCCTGTACAATGTTTTAGCAATTACTGGCCAATGTTCACTTACCGTGTACTATTGTTATAATTTTCATATTTGCCGATAAGCTTCTGAAACATCTCTTCGGCCAGTCCTCCTGGGGTATCAACCATCCGATTCAGTTCTCGGCGATGGGGCGATTTATTTTGTGAATAGTATTTGTTGCCACCCTAGAATTACGAACATAAGAAAATATGGATATCTCCATTCTAAAACATGCTAAGTCGACTTAGCATAGTTTTAGGGAGATTACGTTTTTAATTTCTAAATATTCCAAGTTTGGTGTTTATCCGTCAACCCAATCAATAGTTATTCACAAAACAGTACAGGTTATTCGATTTGCATTATAAAGGAAATCCATACAAATTTGAAAAATTCATCAAACTTTGATCGCATCTCCTGAAAGACTACCTTTTTTCACTTAGCATAGTTTAGAATGGAGGATCGATATGTATTAGAGAATATTTAAATAAAATATCTACCTTGCTCAGAATTAAAAAAACTGTTACTTTTTCTACGACGCACACATCTGTTTTTCTCTTATTATTCCTTCTGCTTTTCGCTTCTTTGACAGTTCGTTCGGCAGAGATGCCACCAGACTCCAACAGTTGTCTACTGTCAGGTCAGCCAAAAGTGTACTATCCAACTCCTTCCTCTTTTTCACAATAATGCAAGATATTCCCTTCGAGCTGCCATCACTCCCGTTCCTCAGAACCAGATCGGTACTGTTTTGAGATCACCTAACAACTTTATAGTTCGATGAATACTTACACCGATTGTAGTGAGATTTTGTTAGTTATTTTTTTATCCTTTCCAAAGATACTTCTGTAAATTGTATCATTCCCGCAAATAACATATCCTTCAAAAAGTGAGGCCAAAACCTTCATTAATTCCTCTACATCATCGATTGATTCCTCTTACAGTTAGTCTAGTAAATAATATATGATTCTTCTACATCTTTGTTCAAGCAATCCCTAAAATAATCATCATGCTAGATAACAATTCGTGTGTCCATTAATCGTATCGTACATTATTCTGCTATAATGTCTACTGTAATTGTTAGCTCTCTTCTGGCTTAGCTCTCTTCTGGCAAGACACTTTTGCATGCGCTCTAATCAATTCTCGAAGCAATTTGTTCACTCCGATTGAGACACTTCCAAAACATGGTTTTTGAACACCTCAACAGCAGCCTCGGGCGTCGAAAAACGGTGTCCACGCAGTCTTTTCTTGATGTGAGAGAATAAGAACAAGCCATTGGTTGCCAAATCAGGGCTGTACGGCGGATGATCCATCAATTTGACATCTTGAGTGCTCAAATAGCCTGACAATGTGCGTGCTCGCATTGTCGTGATGCAAAATGTATTCGTATTGTTTTTCCTTATTTCTTTGAACACTGTTGGCAAACAAATGATTGTTTATCACTCAGATTTGACCGTCCTACATTTCTCTAAAGGCAATGTGGCCTCATGAGCGGTTATACCGAAAAAACACGATCATTTGCTTCGATGTGCTTCCTCCACGAACAACTTTTGTTGGATTTGGCTCGTCTTGAAAGACACATACGGTCGATTGCTGATTTCTTTCGCGCTCATGTGCATAGATCCATGATTCGTCACCTGTGACGATGTCATAGCCGGCATTTGAGCTACCTACAACCGAAATTTTTGCTCCAATCGACACGAGCCTTTTCTTATGGCGGCAACCCGACACACACAAACAATACAGTCCAGCTGCCTACGAAATATACTGCGAGTATACGGGCCGCTAAAAATTACCAACAATAATTTGTGAGCGAAAACACATCAGCAAGCAATAAATTTGGAAATAAGACAGTAAGTGGCGGTGGATGGGACACACTTGAAGGCAATCTACAGATGACATCGCAAGACAAGCCATCGACTGGAACCCCCACGGCAGCAGACGCCGAGGAGTCCGTCAGATACATGGAAACGCCAAATTGAGCTAGAAGCAGCAGCAGCCAATCTCAGTTTAAACCAATTAAAACGTAGAGAATCAAATAGAAATGAATGGAATTCAATAGTAACGACCCTATGCTCCTCATAGAAGTAGGAGTAATAAATATATATATTAGCCATAAAGGAGTCTACATGACGAGGCGTCATACGAAATTGTACTGAGCCATTAAATTAGTACCGCGAACGTACATGTGGAAAATTTGTATAAAATAAATTCTCAAATTGTGTACTTTAATAACACTGTGCTAGTCCAAAATTTTAACAGAAGGGGGACCTTATGAATATACCTATTTCGACATTGCGGAATACAGTGGTGCTGGCCATTTTTCTAGGTTAGCTTTTATTTTCGCGATATACGACCTCAAAGTTTGCATGGAAATCTGAGGTTAGTTATCTCGGAGGTGATTTTGATGTAGAATACATCGCAATATATGCCTCAGTCCCAAGAATGAAATAAAGTGAAACTTTGGATAAATATTTTACTCAAAAAAGACGTCTCCGCTTTTCACGCCCTCATATGTCAAAAATTGTAAACATTTTCGAATTTTTTTTGTGTTTTTGAAAATATATTCCTCGCGAAAAAATGCTATGAGTCCTATTTCAAAGTTTTTATGAGATATAATAATTTCAAATTCGATTGCTTAAAAAAGTACATCTGCTTTGCTGTTCCCTGATACGTAACTGTGGCACGGTACCTTAATCATTCTGCTACCTCTCTAATAGCTAAGATTTCTGCCGCCTAATAAACACTACAGGAATTGTTTGGCTATGAATAGCCTTAGTTCTTCATAAAAGTCAAAAAAGCCGACTTGGCTCTTGAGTTTGGAACCGTCTATATAGAAGTTCACGAATATCCTATATGAAGAAATAAAAGTGAGGAACTCCTTGTCAAATCACAGTATAATCAACAATGCCTGGATGATCCGGCTTGTATCTAGAATGGCTAGGTTAGGTTAAGAGTGGTAGCCTGTATAAAGGACTCATTTAGACTATATAGTCAATTGAGCTACTACAGCGATGTAAGGAAAAACTCCCTAGGTACTCTCGATGAACCAATTTGATTGCTTTAAAAATTCAAAAGTTGGCAGATTTTAACATCAGCCAAGTTAGCTAACTCCGCGAAGATGAGAGTCTAAGGTTGCATGCCACAGAAGGCCCTCTTCATCTCCGCAGCTTCTGCAAGAGTTAACTATTATTTTTTTATTTTATTTATTTATTCAATTCAGTTTGGTAATATAAAAGCCTTTTTAGGCCAATACATATATATTACACAGCAAATAATAACCTGAGTATCAATTTATATATAATAAATATTCATAAACTTTAGCTCATATACCAAACATGATGGCTCCCCAGCCCTAACAATTAATAAGATCTTATCAATGTGAAAAAATTGCAAAGGCAAAAGAAGGTCCTGAAAGCAGCAACAAATAGAAACATCAACATAGTTTACTGAAGAAAAAGCAATAGTTTCCGACGAAAAACGTTGTTAGAGTGCGAGAATATGCGTAGCTCATATGGCAGAAAGTTCCAACAATGGGCCACTCTAACCAGATAAGATCTAGAATATACCGATTTTACCACCCTGTTTATGAATATCTGTGGATTTCTAACAGATCTAGAAAATATAAATGATCTACACAAACATATAGGTTTGCCAGTTTTTATAACATTATGGAAAAAAATTAAATTTCTAAATTGTATAAAATTGTTGAAGGAACATCCAAAAAATTTATTTACATGTGCAGATATGTGACTCCTTCGACGAACGTTATATACAAATCGCACTACAGTATTAACTAGCCGTTTCAACTTATTGAGATGTATCCCAACAGTACCAGAAAATATTTCAAGTCCGTAAATTATCTGTGACATTAGTAATGAATGAGCTAATCTTTGTCTGATATGAAATGGTAAGCACATATTGGTAGAATAAATTCTACGTAAAGTGCCATATACTTTACCGCACAGATAATCAATGTGGTATTTAAAATTTAGTCTACTATCTAAAATAATACCAAGGCACCTATGACGATCAACCTGTTCAATCTCTTCTTGATTCAAAAAAAGATTTAGATGTGGCAAAACTCGAGTTGAAGGTGTAAACACAATGACTTTAGTCTTAGACGAATTTACCGTTAAGTGGTTTGATGAAGACCACCGGAGGAATCGATCCAAACAATCATTGATGTTGCTTTCTAAAATAGCTTGTTGAGAACGATTACTCTTAAATAATAAATAAACATCATCAGCAAATATGAAGGTGTTACAGGTTCTGGAATTAGTAATTGATGGAAGGTCATTTATATAGAGTATAAATAATAGTGGCCCTAACACAGACCCTTGAGGAACTCCCGAGGAAAGCGAAAGCAGGTCTGACTTCACTCCATCAACCACAACAAACTGAGATCTTTCACACAAGTAGGAATAGATAAGCAAACAAGCCGATTTCGAAAAGTTATATTGAATTCGCAGCTTAGAAATCAATTTATCGTAGTCAATGGAGTTGAAAGCTTTCGAGAGGTCAAGCGATACTAAAGCACTTAATTTGTCGTTATTTATATTATCGCGGATGGTATCAGTAAGCTCAAGGAGTAGGGATGTTGTATTATGTCCTTGACGAAAGGCATATTGAGATTCATAAATCTTAGCAATTGTATATTGCAACATTTGATATTTGATAAGATGTTCAACAACTTTAGATAATGCTGGTAAGATCGATATTGGTCTAAGGTCCTCAAGGCCATGTACAACCTTAGATTTTGGAATGGGTACAACCCGTGCAGTTTTCCAAGCCAAGGGATAAGTTGAAGTGGTTAAAATGCAGTTTATTAAATCCAAAATTAAACACGAAACAAATGGAAAAACCAATTTAATAAAATGTACAGGGATTCCGTCTACACCTACGGACTTAGATTTCACTTTATTTAAGGCATCTAATACCTCGGATTCGTCAACACAACGGAAGGAAAATGAATTTTCAGATTCAAGGAAGTTATCAAAGTAAACTTCATTGCTCTGAGAAAGGTTTTGCACGAAATAAGAATTTATTATATTAACATCATAGTCAATACTCAACTGATCGGTACCGGCACATCCCGAACTTTTAAGTACCCTCCACAACCCAGCAGAATCGAGACCATAAAAAAGTTTAGAAAAGTACTTTCTTTTTTCCCTGCGAATGACACTTTTTGCTTTGTTGCGCAATTTACAGTAGCTCCTCCAATTATTTTCGCAACGATCAGATAGAAATGCTGAATAAGATAGATCTCGAAGAGATCGGGCAAAAATAATTTCTCGAGAATCCATCCAAGAATCACTTTGAATATAAATTTGTCGTTTTACAACAGGTACATATTCGAATAGGCATTCAAATAGCAGGGAAATAAAGGAAAGCTTTATATTCACATCAGTAGCATTGAAAATTACATCAGAATTGAATTCATTCAGAAACATAAATAAACCATTCCAGTCAATATTCTTGAAGTCACGGTATTCAATATAATTCGGAAGACGATCAGGATAAAAACAAATAGCTGCAAAAATAAGAGAATGGTCCGACACAGAGGGACATTGAACCTGGTCAGAATAGCTAACAGTGACTGCATTACTAATCATCATATAATCCAGCAACGAGGTAGATCGAGTTCTCAAGTCAAAATGAGTGGGTTTAGAGTTATGAAATGAACGCAAATTGAGCCTAGTACATAATGAACGATATAAATTGGACTTTGTGGGATTGAACAAATTACAATTGAAATCACCAGTAATAATTATATTGGAATGGGCTGACAAAATACTGCTATGGTAGTCTTCAAACGTGTCTAAATCACCTCTAGGGAGGTAAACAACACCGAATAACACTTTAGTGCCACCAAAACATAGTTCAATAAAGAGAGATTCACACCCTGCCAACGAAGTTTTTAAAATTAGCTTATAATCAATCATGTTCGAGACATAAATCCCTACACCGCCACCTCTTCCAGGAAAAATACGGTCGTTACGGCATAGTTTGTAGCCAGGTATATCAACAACTCTATCTGGAATTTCATCGGTCAACCAAGTCTCGGAAACGGCAAATAAGTCAAATACACCATCTCTAAGAAGGCATTTAAGTTCATCCATCTTAATAGCTGGCTTTAAACTTCTGCAATTTAAATGAGATACTTTTAATTGACTCTGGTAAGAATGTAAAGCATTTATAATGTAGGAATTATTGCTGATTATAGGACCGAGGTTGTCATTAAAAGACATCAAATGTAGGAATTAATGTTATGGCGGGGAACCAAGAAATGTTTAGGGCATGAGGAAAGTTTGACAAACTAATATCATAACAAATCATTAACAATATTTCAATCATTAACTTTATATTAAACCAGCTAAATCAAGATAAATATGAGATCAATAGAGGTACAAAAATAATACTAAGTAATACAATGTAAAAAATATATATATAGAGATCAATTCATGTTGTCACCAGACTCATTGCACGGCAACCTGGATTAAATTGTAACTTTTCCACTCCTGTTTACCAAATCAGCACACTCTTCAGCATCAGTATTAAGCTCCTTGCCGTCCGGCATCATCAGCTTAACTTTAGGCTTATCAGAATTTAACAATTTAAACTTTAAAATTATCTTATCCTTTTGAAGTCTTCTGCATAAAGCATTTAACTTTCCAGTAGCAGGTGAGTAATGATCATTCAGGTAAACCCGAGCATTGATCATGGTGTTAACGTCACTCGTAGCTCCATTGCCGTTCAGTTTGATCAAGTCAGATACATTTAGAGACTTGGTTTTTATGGTTCGGAAGTAGTTCTGCATAATACCATCACGCACATGCACTCTATTGAATTTAACTAAAACAGACTTTCTTCCATTGATATAGCAGACATGACTGATATCAAGAGGGGTGACAGGGACATCATAAAAAGTGCCCAGCTCAATAATTGGTTGAATCAAACTATCTAAACCTTGCGGCAAGCCATTTATTACAATGTCAGCTCTGTTTAATTTACGATGCAACATGTTGTTTTCACATTCCAGTACATTTATTTTGGCTGAACAAGTTGATTTAACCAGGTTTATCTCTTTCCGGCAATCAGAAACCTGGGACTTCAGGTCATTAATGAAAGTCGCCATTTCATTCTTCATGTCAACAATAGCATTCATTGCTGCTTGTACTGTGTTCCGTTCTTCATCACTTTTTTTAACCAAGTTATCAATTTTGAGACTTAAGCTGTTGAAATCATTCCGTGAGGACACTTCGGAGACATTGGGGTTAGGATTACTCTTACAAGACGGACATACGTATGCAAGTGATGGGTTTTCAATTAGGATGTCACATTGTTCATTTGAGACGCCAGCGCAAGAGGCATGCACCCACATATCACAGCAACGGCATCTAATGCAACCTTTGGATTTACAAAGATTGTTGGAACATATTGTACACTTCGTAGCCGGCATTTTAACTGTATAGTTTTCCAAAATTACGTCACTATTTTCTAATTACAAATGCACAAATTGCACAGCAGCTTAGACAACAACAAATCAGACAGAAGCAGCAGCAACCGTCAACCAAAGAAAAAGCAATCAGATTTCAGAGGATCACAAGCAAAATCAATGCAGCCGAAGTATATTCAATGTATTTGAGAGTTTACGAAGCAAATTTTAATAGTTTTCTGACTTCTTTTAATTATTGATCAACGCAAATAATTAATTAACAAAAGGAGCGATCAGCCGATTAATAAAACACGTTTACTCAGGCATAGTTTACTCAGGCAACATCTTTGCATGACGTCCAATAAGGCAATGACCCGTCATGACAGACACGATAAGTGAGACGTCAGGTCTAGAGTTCGACCAATTAATCGGCTTCGGCAAAAATCTGGTAATCGGCCGGCCTTCGGCGAGAAAAGGTCGATTAGCCGAGGACAAACATTTTTACCTATTTACTTAAAAAAATTAAAAATATTGAATTTTTTTCTTAAGAAACATTTTTGTTAATCTATGAAGAAACGGTTTCACATATGTTTGGCCTTTAAATAATCATTTACAACTTTTTCAAATTTTATCAATTTAAAGAATGTGATAAAAAATAGTGCAGAATAAGCTATGAGACCTATATTTGCAGGTACTCGAGATTTTGCATGTTGAAAACTATGCAAATAGGCGCATAAACTCATTTTAGTACGTGTAAATGAAAGTTAGAAACATTCGGTTTTTACCGAATTTGAGGATTTTTGTGAGGATAACGACAGTAGAACGTTGGTGCAGGTTCATCAGCTTTGCAGTTCACCACTATGTCCCTGTGGCCTCGCACCCATATCAGGTGAATATTGAGTTGTTCATCCACCTGACTATCAGAGAAAATATTGATACCTTTGGACAGAACATTACTTTTCGATCATTCCAGTTCCTCTTTAATAGCTAAGAATTCTGCCAGGTAAAAGCTACAATGATCAGGCAGTCTTTTTCTAAGGATAGCTAAAGAATGGCTTTGTAACCTATGTAGCGCTTTACTGATCAGAGTGACAATTCCTTAAGCCTAATAGCAGTAGCTGCGGCATATTGCTTTGCTAAAATATATACTCGTAGATTATTTAAATGTAGTATAAAATTTTGTTCCTCAGCTTAAACGGTGCCATGTACAAGCAATAAACTATACGCGGGTACAGACCTCTGGGGTTTCCTATTGTCGGTTTTCAGATTTTTGGGATTGAAGTAAATCTTCTTGTCTGTAAAATTATCTAAGTATTTTGCGCTTTCAGAGAATCAAACTCCAATACCTCCAAGGAGATATATACAACTGTTGGCTTATTGCTGCGGAATATTGCCTTGCTAAAATATATACTCGTAGAGTACCGATACTGTGTAAAACAAGTAAACGCGGGTACAGACTCCTGAGTTTTCCTATCTCTCTTTCCAGATTGTTGAGGTGAACTTTGTGTCTGATAAATTATCTATGTATTCTGCGCTTTCCGAGAAGCCAAATCAAATTCATTCAAGGTATTGGATTTCGTTCCTTATATTTCCTGCTGAAAACAACAACTACGCCGGATCCACACCAAGACCATTATTTGAAGCCCATCTAGGCAGTGTTGCCAGAAATGACGATTTATCGTCAATTTGTCGATTTTTGAAGGTCAAAAATAGATGATGAC
Source organism: Eudasyphora cyanicolor (assembly GCA_963930755.1). Taxonomy (NCBI): domain Eukaryota; kingdom Metazoa; phylum Arthropoda; class Insecta; order Diptera; family Muscidae; genus Eudasyphora; species Eudasyphora cyanicolor. The sequence goes on from OZ005734.1 coordinate 97,780,583, forward strand.
GATGTTTTCCCTGAAATGACGATTTTTATAGATATGAAAAAAAATATAAAAGTTAACAGATTTCTTTAATTTGAAGGCTTTTTTAAAATGTTTCGTTAGGTTTTGTATTTGCCTAAATTAAGCCCAACCGGGTGTGACCGTTGCGTTTTCAATGCACAGATATACATAGATTTCTTTAATTTTGCGGACTGTAGTGCGATTTAAAAAGACGACATCACTAAATCGTCTTAAAATTTAACGACAATCAATAATATTTCGAGGCCTTATATTAAAAAGCGTCTATATAATTTTTTTCCGAAAATGTCTTTTCGAAAATGTTGATGCTTAACTCTTCTATATTACACCATTCATCGATGGAGTTAATTTGGATTAAAACAAATCCATGAAATTATTTAGTGTTTTTGATTTTTTGACTATCTTGTTCTGATGATTTTTTTCAAATTGGACTCTTTCTCGATATTTTCAAATTTTTCGGCAAATGTTGACCTGGTGAATTCAAATCTGTGTTTGAAACTGTGGCACGATATTTAAAATTTCAGAATTCAGATTTTATCAGCTTGTACAACACGCATAAATAATCTTAAGTACAATTTATGACTCCAGATTAAAATATATGAAGATTGTACGTTGGAATAAATCTAAGAAATTTCTGTAAACAAAAAAGGGCTAAGTTAATTGGAAACTCGAATACTATATTATATTTCGATCTTTTGTTTGCGCAATTTGCTAACAGTTTTTTTAAACAGATTGTAGATATTATATTTGCAAAATCATTTAGTCTATTAACTTTTCGCTCTCCTTTGTGATAGCCGGTTTTGAATGTAAGGCTTCATTATTTTATTTATAGGGTCTCGCATTAACATTTCAATATTTTAAACTGAATATGAAACTTATGGGGGATGGTATAATGATCATCCTCATCGACAATACATTTTTGTAGTTAAATTAATTTCATAGTGAAAATTTCATGTCCTAAAAGTATTTACTAATACATAACTTTCTCGGAAGCGCTTCCATAGCCTAAGTGGCTCAAAATCTGTGTGTAAATAGTAGATTTATGGAATGACGATTTGGGCGGCCGGAAGTTGGACCCCAAGAAAATGCACCCCAAATTTAAAATGAAAGTGCGCCCCAAATTTGGGGCATATTTTCGTTACAAAAACTGATTTAGAAAATTACACCCCAATCAAGAAAACTGCATGAAATGGCAATAAACCCCAAAAAACTAAGAAATGTTCTCTTCCTAAATCTGGGGAGTACGCATTAATACACGTATACAAACATATTTTCTAATTATAAATCTATTCCTGTGCGGTCGGCCTACTGTTTAAGACTTTCTCCTATGGACAGGATCCAAAGTTGGCAACGTGGAGCAAATCTTTTATGCGTAGCCTCTCCTGTTTCTAAATAGATGAAAATAAGCCCCAAAAAGCAGACAAGAAATTAAAGTAAACCCCAAAAAGCAGTCAAAAAATGAAATTAAGCCCCAAATAAAATTGTTGTTGTTTGATATGTTATTTTCTGGGGCCCATATTCATAAAAATAGTGGGGTGTATTTTCCTGGAAATGGGATTTTGACGATTTTTGGGTCCTCATTTTGACGATTTTGGCCCAAATACGTCTGGCAACACTGCATTTAGGGATGAATGAAGGGCCGGTGGTAGATTGTCTTCAAGTGAACTTGCAAACTCCCCTGTTACCTATATTTCCACGGTATTTCCATAGGCAATAACCTTGACACCCTTCGTCTTCAGAGAGACACAATACTGAGCCTGAAGAGATTCCATAGCAGAAGAGACAGAACAACTTAAGGAGGTCGATCAGTCTGAAAAGCATCTGCTAATCAGAATGTTATGATTATGATACCTTCGTAAATTGTTATCAACCCCCAGGGTTGTCAGATCCGTAACTATTGCAACTGGATTAATGTATAGCTTTCTATATGTCTGAGAAGGCTACCATTGTATATTCCCTACCATTTTAATGTTTACCATTAATTTCAGTTGTTGGCTTACCGGTAGTTTTTTTTTTGGATCTTTCATAATAAAATTAAGTTTTTTATACTCTAGTTCCTGTTTCTACTATAGTTGTTCCTACTCTATTTCCACGGTAGAATTCTTTCTACTTGTTCCTAAAATTTAAACAGTTTCTGTCTATATTTTTCATTCATCTATATTTTGTCAGTTATTGTCAGGGTTATACTTTGTACTCTATTATCCCATCTGTACCCCAATTTTCTATTTGATTTCTTTGTGGGCAGTTCACATTTTTAGTTCGATCATACCATTATTTTCTTGCTGTGGCAACCACAATTTTCTTGAAATGTTATGCTGAACAAATTTGTTGTCTCAAATGCGGTTAGCCTATAACTGTGTGCCAGCTCGCGACTATCGTCATATCTTGCATGATGAATCATAATAAATATACTTTGCTGGCAATATTTAACATAAGGATATCAGTCTTGGCTTTTTCGCGCAGCTTTTTATCTGGTCGCCTTATCAAATCTTTGTCTTAACTGTGATTTTACCTAAGTGTGTTTCTATATTCTTTTCGATAAACATCTAATATTTGATTTTCTCAAATAAAAGAAAGAACAAAAAATATATCAGCAGCAACAACAACAACCACCGACTCTAAATGCATGTAATTACTAATTAGTTCGTTTCAGAGGTGATTAAAAGTAAACATTTTGAATAGTTTAGAGAATTAAAAAAAAACTTTCTTTAGAATAGTTTGTGACTTTTTTTCGTTTTTGTATCTTTTTAAATCACCTTTGGCAATTTTTAGAATTTTATCTTTTGTGAACAATGATGTTTTATATATACCATAACTTTCTAATATACTACATATATTTACTGAGGATTTTTCTCTTAAACTTCATTTAACAAATAACTATACGACCTATCTATTAATAACATATATCAACAGAAGAACAACAAAAAAAAGAAATAAAATACACTATGAAACCTTCATCAGAAAAAACTACAAACATCACAAGAACAATAAACAAATTAACCAGACAATCAAAACCAAACCACGCAATCAAACAATCAAATCACAATGCAACTCCAAGAAATTACTCCAAACAACAGTCGTTCATTTAATTAATAATTTAATGGTTGGAATTTGGATCGATTTGCCAGATGCATTGATGAGATAAGTTCAACGAGAAATTGCCAAATAAATTCAGTTGCTATTTTGACTATTTACATACTGCTGTAAATGAAAATAAAAGAAACATCCAAAAAATAAAACGAAAAAACTACAAATGAACCAAAAAAAAAACAAACAAAAATATGAGAATATATTCATGACAAACAAAATGATTGAATTGAAGAATAACGCCTAATCTTAACTTGTTTTGCCATTTACAAGCAAAAGAAATAACAACAGCAACAACTACTATTAACTAACTAACTAAAATCAACAACAACTTTGTCTTGAAGAGTATGGAACGCTTTGCCAACAAATTAACGGAAATGAACGGAATGCAATTTCCATTTAAATTCATTCATTTCCGTTAAGTCTTGTTGTCGCAAATACACAAATGCCATGAAAGTGTTGATTCTACTTGCCTATGAATGAGAAAAAAATAATTAAAAAAAAATAACTACAAATATTTAACTAAGTTTTAATTTTTTAGTTTTCTTTTTATTCTTCATTTCAATTGTAAATTTTCATTTAGGTAATTTCCGCCTAGTTTCCGTTTAATATGAATTTCTGTCTTTCTCTTTTTTCGTTTTGTTGGTATTATTTGATTTATTTTCATTTTCCTTTTTATTTTGTCACTTTTGATTTAATCTATGTATGTATTATTTCTGTTGTACAAATCTTACTGAGTCCCCCTGTATTTTATGTTTTATCATTTGTTTGTATGTTTTTTCGTACCTTGTATACTCATAGGTGAATACAGTTGCCTCAAAGTCGATCTACTATTCAAGCGAGAATTCTCATATTACTTAATTCAAATTTATATCCCATGCTGTATGCTGGTAATTGTCTCATGGGTGTCATTCTGGCTAGATCAAGGTGCTGTACCAGCTCGTGTCTCCTTGGGTAAGTTGTAACAAACAAGCTTTAGAAAAAGCCCCCATCCAAAAAAAATACCAAAGAAATGCCAACACTGTACCTACACTTTACAACACTACTGAACTACACAACCACTCCGGCGCCCACTACTCACTCACACGAATTTCAATGAACAGTAACATTTATTGCAACAAAAACCACATTAATTACTCGTACATACCAAATAACACAAAGAGCACTCATTCACCGTCGTTTTAACTTGGGATTTTTATTGAGAACAAAAATTAATTATATTCGTACTTGTGCAACTGTAAGTAGGTCGGTTGCCCAGTTCGTCCTCTTCACATAGAGGCTGGTCGCGAAGTGATGTTTTTTTTTTCGCGTTCTCTCTCTATCTCACCTACATTTATAAGTGTTTCGATGGAGAAGAAAGGGTTGCCAAATACATATATATTTATTTTTGTTTTGTTTTCAGCGCTACACATTGTATTCCTTGAAGAAAAAAGTGGTTTGCAGCATGATCTGTTGTGGTATTAAGTAAAATTAAGTATTTATAAAAAAACAAAAACATTGGAATGCGCTTTATGACAGCAAACATATATTAACATAAATAACAAATGGAAAAACTTTGCTTTATATGTTCATTAATACATTATTTTATATTAATTCTACAATTGAAGTGGGATCTATGGCCCTGTTTTAATGGCTGTATGTATTTAAATTTTTACCTACGCCGAGTGCCAAATGAATGTTAATTTTGGAACTAAAAATTATTGTGAATAAACTTGTTGAATTTATCTAGCCAACGGTACTGTTTAGAATTCGACAGTTGGCAGTTTAACAACTGTCAAAATGCTTACAGTGCGATTCGATAGGTTAATTTAAAATATTTATTTACTAACTATAACTTACATTCATAAAATTAGAAATTATTTGACACAGGACCTTCTCATGCGGCTGCTTTTTAAATACGAAGGAGAACGTTTCTTAAAAAGCCGCTCTTGAAGTCGTACTTTCTCACTAAAATTTAAGTAGCAGACTTCCTCCGGTTTTTCGAACGGTTAAATAACTGCAAGGTACAATGCACAGTGGGAGTAATTAAAAAAAAGAAATAATTCTGCCGTTTCTTAACCAGACAAACGATTGCGACCAATATTGGCATGCTTGTAGAAGAGGTATTAGAGAAGCTAAGTTTTGAGTTTGGTATACAGAGGCGGAGCTGCAGGGCCTCAAAGTTGGCGTAACTTTCGTCCGATTCATAAAATCTTTTTTGCGTATATTCTAGTAACTGAGGTTTACAAAGGGAGTTTTCCACCTAGTAGTTACCTTGTACTGTTACTGAGATATCTGCACTTGAAAATTTAATTTTTGATTTTCTCCCCGACCCTGTGCTAGTATTTTGTAGATATCGAAGCAGAATATGCACCAATTTTATCCGCTTAAACACGTCTAGATTGGCATCAAAATTTTCTATATAATTATAAATATATTGGTGCGATATACTCAACAGGACAAAAGTTATGGCCACTTGACGTTATTTTCAAAAAAAATAGAATTTTTAAATTGTTTAAGGAAAAAAGTTTATGTGGTATTTTCGAGTTTAAGAAGAAGTTTGTTAAAAACGGTATACAATATTTACTATCATCTTAAAGGAAACGTTCCAGAGAATGTTCGCAAAGAAAGAACGGGTCAAAAAAATTCACGGGTATTGTTACCAAGCTTCTCCAATTTACACCATTTTTTACACAAATTTCAAAAGTAAGTTATAGTTAAAACTTTTGGCATATTTGTATGTGGTAAGGTATTGTAAGTTTAACTGCAAAGGCAATCTGAAACCAGGCTTTTAGTATAGTAGGAAAATCCAAAAAAATCCCATTTTTGAGGATTTTCAAAATTATTTTGGGAATTGTGGGATTGACTTTTGAAAATATAATATTTCGCGAATTGCATTCGATTTGTGATAGCAAGACCTAGGTTAGGTTAAAGGAGGTGTAGTGTACTACCAATTGGCGTGAACTACTCCACTCGGAGACCGAAAGGTCCATTGTGTTAGTTCTATATAGAATTAAAGATTTGGAGAAACAGTAGAAAAACCCGATTGGTCGCAATCGGTAGTCTGGTTAAGAAACGGCAGAATTATTTCCCTTTTTTGGAATTCCTCCCACTGTGCAATGCTTGTTTTAGGTGACATAAACCTACCATAACATTAAAGGCTGTGTTAGGCAAACGTAGCCGTAACGCCCCCGTAGCGTAACGAATCGGCTGATTCAATCTGACATATGGATATCAGTGTAAACGATTTGTCAGCGAAAATGAAACGTAAACGGACGGCTGAATCTTCTGAAACATGATTTGGAAGGTACGTTTACGAGTATTTGCAAACAAAATCAGCAAAACCAAACAAAAAAACAATACATTATACGAACTTTTGAAATGAAACGATAAATATGTAACAAAATGTTAAAATAATAACAAGAAAATATAAAATAAAATAAAGATGTTAAAATTTTTCTTGTGAATATTTGAGTCATATGGCACGTTTTTCACGCTTTGGATAATTGCTCCAGTGTGCAAGGTTACGGCTGCGCTAAAGTTTTGTTACGGTTTCGTTTGCCTAACCTAAAAAGCTAGCTGGGCGTCGTAAATATAACGCACCCGTAGCGTAATAAATAAACTGATTCAAATCAGTGTAAACGATTACCCAACTTAAATGCTGGCAGAATCTGCTAAAATTTGATTTCAACGGTACGCTTTCTCCATTTGCAAATAAAATCAGTAGAATAATGCAAAAGTACAAATTTATTTGAAACTTGTGTAATGCAATGATAAAAAAGTAAATAATTTTTAAAATAAGTGAAATTAATTGAAAATTAAATAAAGCTGTTGATATATTTGTTGTGAATGTCTGAAAGACTGGTTGGGCTAACGCAACCGTAAAGCCACCGTGGAGTGACAAATCAGTTTTTCAAACTGCCCTATGGAAATCAATGTAAATGATTAGGCCACGAAACGTAAGTTGTTGCAATTCTTGCTTTTAGTGTCAGAGTCATATGACGCGTTTTTCACGCTCACTAAAGTTAAGTTGTGGTTTCGTTTGCATAATCCAGCCTTGAGTCATATGACTTTCATTTTCAGGTTTGGGGTAATTTTTCCTGCGGGTAATGTTACGGTTCCGTTAAAGTTAAGTTACGATTCCGTTAAAGTTAAGTTACGGTTTCGCTTCCTAACCCAGAAGTAAATAGCACTTTGCCTAATGTATGTGTCCGCAATGCGATAATAAATATGAAATAATAAAACAACAGCTGCAAATAATGTATGTGTCCGCAATGTGATAATAAATATGAAATAATAAAACAACAGCTTCAAAATATCGAGAATTAATTTACGGGAGTTTGTGTCCATTTGAATGATTCCCTCCTTTAGGGCATGTCCACAATCTATTAAGCAAAGTATTATTTAGTAGCCTGGACTTATTTATTGTGCCCTTGGCACATAAAAGATTCCATCTAACCTTTGGAGACAAGTCCACATTGGGAATGAAAAGCCGAGATTTCCTCCATTATTGATTCTCCCCTGGGCACGGCTTCCCGACGTTGGACGGGCTTAATGAGTTCAAAATAGATATGGACAGAAAACTTTTTCTGCGTGCTTTAGATACATTTTGCATTATATAATTGAAGTGTTATTTAGTAGCCCAGTCTTTGGACTAAGCGTTGATGTTACATAATGCAAGTAATCGTGTAATATCATAAATAAGACCTCCTACTAACGGATTATGATGTGTAAAATAACAAAGTTGTATATGTAGAAAGCTTTTTGGGGGTTTCTAGCACGAGTATACTGGATTTTGTCCCTCTGATATTAAGTAAGGTGGCAACCTGTATAACAGACTCACTTAGACTATATACAACATAATGCTACCACAGGGACGTAAGGAAAAATATAAGTATTCCCTAGCAGTTCCCGTTGAACTAATTCGGTTCTTTAAAAAGCTCAAAAGTTGGGGGATTCTAACATCAGCCTATTTATCTAACATCAGCCTGTAATGTATTCAGTTCCGGACTAGTGACCACCTAATATCTCTTAAGAAGAGTTTGCAAGTCGCTAGAGTCCAGCCCACATATTCAGTTCCCCTGGAGAGTGCAAGGTAATTCCGAGTCCTGCACAGTATCTGCTCTGCAGTTCAGGTGAATTTTCAACTGTTCAGCCATCTCGCTAAGAGATCTTCGAAAGTAATGCATAGTTTGCAGGAATATATATATAGTTTTCAGGGACATGAGTTTAGCCTGACTACCAGAGAAAATATTGATACCGACTTTGGCCAGAACATTAATTTTCATCAGTTCAGCTACCTCTTTACTAGCTAACATTTCTCTACTACAGTGCTAAGGTAGACTTTTTGCTATGGATAGCTCAAGTTTCTCAGAAAATACATCAAAGCCCAGTTAAATATTGAGTTTGGAACGGTCTGTACCAGTTTACGAATCTTCGAAAGGACCATTTTATTCTGATCTATCAGGTAGAGAAGTGAAATGGTTTTCAAAAAGTAGTTCAGACTAACCGTGTCTGTAATGACGCTATGTCCGTAGACGTTTCCTGACCAGAGGGACAGTTTCCTAAGTCGAATAGCAGTGAACGCAACATATTGCCTTGATATAATGTGTAGCGGCATTAGAAGTAGTATAACATTTAGTGCCTCAGTTATTGTCGCTCTCAACGCAACAGTGATACATATAGCAGTAATTCGATGAACATTGTTTAGTATCACTCAGAAGGTGGATTTCTGCAGAGCTGTCCCCCAGGCGGCAATGCCGTACAGCATTATCGGTCTGACTACTGCCGTATACAACCTATAAACTATACTATGTTTCAGACCCCAGCGTTTTTCTGTTGTCCTTTTACCGGTATATAGCGCTACCACAGCCTTATTTACTCTTCCTAAAAATGTTGCTTTTCAAGTTTAACTTTCAGTCTAGTAAAATTCCTTAGTATTTTGCGATTTCAAAGAAGGGAATATCAATACCCCAAGAAGACAGGGGCAACTGTTGATACATTATATCTCCTGCTTAAAAGAACTAGTTCTGCATTAGTAGGGTTCACACCAAGACCGTTATCGGAAGCCCATCCTGCGGTTGTATGTAGGGCAGATCTCTGATGGCTGCACTTCAACAGTACCCCCAGTTGAAGTAATTAGTGCCCGAGAAATGTATATCAAGGGGCACTCCCAGCGATTCCTTACTACATGTAATCCAAGAACTACCATATTTCTTAATGTACCCAATAGCACAAAGTGTTGAAGCTAAAATTTTTCGTAACCTTGGGGTTTTGAATGAGTTTCCTACGCCATTGCAGAAATATATATAGAATTTATTTTGAGCGTTCTTTCTCAACTCTTTTTGTACTTCTTGAGTTTTTTCTTATATGTGGCCCAGTCCTTTGGATCTCTTGTGGCCTTTTTAAAGAGCTTCCTGCAGCGCTTCCTCAGCATAATTTACTGAGACTACCACAATTGCGGTAGTTGTTTGTCCCTTGGCTTAAATTTGGGACACGAGGGTATTAAGGAGCATTTAAGGGTGGCAGTTTAAGAAGATACCTGAATGAATGTGTCTCTAAATTTGCCTTCCCAACATTGTGAGGCTTTTCTTTCATGCAAAAGCTTATACATATATCTATTGTCGGAGAAGCCATGAGCCTCTCAGTCTTTCCGCCATGAGCCTCCAAGCAGCCGTCATTGAGTTTTCTAATTCAATGACGGCTGCTACTAAATAATAGCAAACATATCTGCTAAAGCAACAGAATTTGATTTATAAAATAGCAGAGTCTGCTAAAATAGCATACTAAAATTTTCTAAAATAACGAACACAAAATTTTCAAAAGATCAGAATCGACTGATTTGCCTTTATCAGCAGATAAAAACTGCTATTATTAATAATTTTTTTCTATGCGTTTATAAATACATCGATTTTTACAAGTAGAGACCAAAATCAAATAACCTTTTATCATTCTGACACGATTCGGCAGCAAAAAGACGTCCTGAAAATTCTTAAAATTATTATAGAACTTCCTATCGCTAAATCTGGTGTAAATCAAGTGGTGATATGTAGCAGTCCCGAAAACCTGACTAAAAAATAATTGAATACAGAAGTGTTACTAACCCTACAGCAACCCTAGTAAAAACAGATGAATAGATGATATGATTGTATTTCGCAATTAAATTTCCACAATAAATTGACATACAATCAATTAAAAATGTGCAAAAAAAGAGAAAATACCTACCAATACGAGTATATGGAAGCTGTATCAATCATATAATGAAGAGATAAAGACTATAAAAAGCTCGTAAAATTTTGCATCAGAAGATATATCTGAAACATGTATCTGAAATATATAGCCTAGATGGATTTGGACTGTAACTTGAAGAATTATTTGTGGACTCAACTAGAGTTGGGCTTATAACAGACGTCGTTCAGCATAATTTGTTTATATCTTAACAATGATGGGAATCGCACTACTTGTTGATAATTTTTCATGTGGATAGCATTGGATCCCGAGCTAATCTCCACTGCAGCGATACTGTGTAATGTAAATTTCGTCTTAGAGTAAATAAATTGCCTATTATATGTCTAATCAATACGTGTATTTATTTATGCAATATATATAATGACAATTTTTAAGACAAAGAATCATCAAATTAATAATCATTAATATCTTAATAGTATAGCTTAATAACTTTTTTTGTTTGAATTTGCTATTGTTGTAATTGAATGAGAAACAAATACTTCTTCTATTTTCTGCGCAGCATAAAATAAGGAGATTCCGGCGCTGAATTACATCAAATGGTATTACCCGGACTTGAACCTGGGCTATCAGGGTGGAAAGCGGACACACTACCTACCACACCACGACGGCTTTGAGAAGTAGTTATAAAAAGGCAAACATTCCTTTAATAAATACGAAAGGAAAAAATAAATATGAAAACAAATCAGTAAAGGAAATTGAAAATTCTGATTGAAATTAGAATGAGACACGTTCTTGTCCAGCATCAACGTTGAATAGATGGAATAGAATAGCTTTCATATACATACGAGTTATTAGACTTTGTCCTGCGAGGAATTTAACTAATGAAAATTTGGGTTTCAATGTAGTTTATTGCTTGGCGGAATCCATCATAACTTTACATTTTTCTAGAGATGGTGAAGTTAAATCCAAAAAATATCGTTATGCCATTTAACCTATTTGGTTAAGTTCCTCAGATATATTTCCGATATAATCGTTGGATTGTAATCTCGATATGATACTGCAGAACTTCCAGCACATCTTTTGTCTTCGCTGCAATTTTTTTCACGACATATTTTTTAATCTGTCTTCTTGACGTAGAGATTAATTCCGAAAAATATCTTAAAATTGCAAAAGATCTTGCCTAATTCGTTCGTCCGCTCTTTCTTCCCTTAGAACATTTTTTTGGTCCTACAGCAGTGATTTGGATCGGGAAAGGTACATTGTTTGGCACTCGACTAATATAGCTTAAGATTAAGGTGTCTTCATACAAGATCTTCAGAAACTTAATGAAAAGTAACTAAGCTGGAAGATCCTGAAGCAGTATCGACGTTGACAAGTGGTGCCCCCATTGCCGTCGCAGCTACACCTGCTTCTTAAAATGCAATCATAGAGAAATTACTAGTTCTGATTAGATATACATTCTCACAATCTCAGTGAGGGATATGTCCATGTTTGGCAAGGGGACTTCTTTGGCCACGGATTATGTATCGGACTGCCAAATATCCCATTTCTGAGTAGTTATTCCCAATTAGCTGATGACAAAGGTAAGCTCTTCATTGAAGGTCTGCCTTGCGAAGTTTTTGTTTTCTTTCAATTCTACTTTGAGGTCTGGATGCGACGCCACTGAACGTGTTTCTCAAAACTTTGAGTAGTCCTCCTCGTTTGTACTCTTTAAGCTGGAGGTTTCCTTATTTCTTTCTTCCGTTCTGTTTACATGACGCGACGGGCAGTTCTTGTGTTGCTTGCGCTCTGCAGAGGCATGGTGTAGCTATGGCGGGGACCCACGATGTTGGCTACTGTCTGTCTCATGACATGAGACCAGCAGCGCGTCCTCAGTGGAGATGTTTGACATCTCATCGTGTTTTTTTTTTTTGCGATCGATTATTTTTTTTTTTTAGTTATCAAAGGTATCGAAAATGCTTGAAAAACATTATAGAGACTCAAGATTTTGTTTATTGTTCTGAAATCGACATTTTATGTTGGGTTTATTGTAAATTGGACAAGTTCTCCTTCAGAGGTAAGTGACAGTTGTCGGTCTGAGTGAAGACTAAACTGCTTAAGGCGCATTCTACGTTACTCCTCTCAACCAAAAAAAGTAAAACATTTAGTAAATTGATCGGGAAGGATTTTGCCGAAATTAGAGGGATGTATTTTTGTGTCCCGCCACACACACACACCTGCAGCCACTTTTGTCTTCTAGGAATTTTACAAAACCAAAAAAAACTGAAAACATTTACCACAACCGTTGGTTCTCACATTGTTCCACTGTCATTTTCTAGGTGTCACCACACTGCTCACCATGGCAACGCAGACATCCGGTATCAATGCATCACTGCCTCCGGTCTCCTACACCAAAGCCATTGACGTCTGGACTGGTGTGTGTTTAACGTTTGTATTCGGCGCCCTGCTCGAGTTTGCCCTGGTGAACTATGCGTCCCGCTCAGGTTCGAATAAAGCTAGTAATTGAGATTTTATATGCTTCTTATTAACTGTATTTAATTAATTAATGGTGTTTTCTATTATTATTTTTTTCTTATGTACGTACTACTACTTTTCCACCACAAACACATAAATATATTTGTTCTATACATACATACAACATGTGTATATACAACTATATAATTTTAATACGTATGATTTGTAATTCAATATTACAACGATATGTACAATTACAACTACAACATCAACATCATCGTCAAATCACAAACCACCACCCACCATATTCACCACATTCCACCCTCTCACACTCACTGACCGACTAACCGACTTTCCTACTGACTGGACTATGGAGCTTAACTGTTGGCCAAGTACGAACGACAGACCGGCCGTTCGGGGGCGGAACAGAATGAAGAAATAACTTAAAACGATTTACTTTGACAATACTCGTACCATGGGAAAATCGAAAAAAATGACAGATGATGACAAATTACATGAAATTCGGTTAATATGAAAATCCATGTCACTCGAGATGAGTGACATTGTTTTTCGCAAAAACAAAAAGGAAAACCCAAAATCCATGGAAATGAACTCGGCTACAGAACTGTAATATGGACAATTTTTGGGGTGACACTGACACATGTCGTATTTCATTTAAATCTCATCAGAACAACAGCCAACCAAGCACAAACAATTAGAAATGAGAAGAGAAAATGTTAATTCGTTGATTGATTGAAAGTTAATTTAACGTTTTCTCTTTCGAGTTTGAAAATCAGAGTCTGGAATTTGTTAGAAATTAGCCAAAATTACGTAGTGAATTCGTTTCAAACATCAGTTTTTGTTATCTCAATAAGAAAATTTGTATTGTTAGGATGTAGTTTATATATAAACCGAGACAGTTTAAATTATCCAATAGGGATACATTTTACTGCATAGATATGTAGTATTAATTTCAAAGATTGATAGATCCACTTAGGACTGGGTTCGATCTGCAGATTGTCCCTTTATATCATAGAAAAAACGGCAAATTTAAAATGTCACTGGATGTGTTGAAATGCCACCTTGTGCCATATCCAAGTTCTGGCCCAAAGAATACCTACAGTACCAGACCCTTGAATGCAGACACAGTATACGTTACCTTTAAAACAAAATGTATGTTTACATTTTAATGGTTGAACATCGAAAACTGGTCCCAACTGGTCGCGTACTAAGGAATAGTTTATCGAACTGTATCTCTACAAAGGTGTAATTAAAGTAACTGTTTAACTAGACTTCTGCTAAGGTAAATAACACACTTTGTCGTCAACTAAGGCGTAGATAACCCTCCTGACGATCTAAAAAGGAGTTTGTAACACAATTTGTCATAAAATAAGACATAGATGACCCTCTACTAAGGTGTGGATAACATAAATAGTCGTCTACTATTGAATAGATAACCCAAATTGCAGCATACTAAGTAGTAGATTACTAACAGTTTATCTATCTAAGGATAACCCAACTGACACTCTAGTAAAGGTTAGGTAACCCAAGTGACCCTCTACGAAGGAGTTGGCAACCCAATTTGTCGCAGTAATTTAGTAAGGAGTAGATAACCCAACTATTCGTCTACTAAGGAATAGATAACCAACAGTATATACAAAGGATAACCCAACTAGACCTACTAAAGAGTGGGTAACCCAATTTGTCGCCAACTAAGTCGTAGATGACTCTCTACTAAATAGTATGTAACACAATTTGTCGCCAACAAGACGTAGATAACACAAGTGGCCCTCTACTAAGGAGTATATAACCCCAGCTCGTCCTTTACTAAAGATTATTTAACTTAATTTGGTTTTAGATAACCAATAGACCACCACTAAGGAGTGGACAACCCTACTGGTCCCCTACTAGGAAGTTGACAACTCAATTTGTCGTATACTAAGGATTAGATAACTTAACTGGTCGTCTGCTAAAGATCGAATTTCTTTGACGATGTCGTATGATGACATAACCATATTGTTCGTGCATTCAGTTCTAGGTAATACCAAATGGAAAATTGGACCGGCGCAAAACCAGACACGTGATAGGGACCTGTTCCACGATTATATCTTTTAAGGAGTAATTTTCTAAGAGCTTCGGATTTGATTTAAAAACACATAAAATTTAGAGAAATGTATGAAATATTTATAGAACGGTCGATATAATTCAATGTTTAAAGATAATTTCATGTACATGTTGACCGCTGCTGCGCCTCAAATGGTTCATACGCTGGGTCCAATTTTGACATACTCTCCTCAACATATCGGTCGGTATATCATCAATAAATTCTTAAATACTGGAAGGCGTCAACCGTTGCGGGCTTGTCCCTATAGATACGAGCCTTAACATAGCCCCACAAAAAGTAATCTAAAGGCGTTAAATCGAACGATCTAGGGGGCCAATTGACCGGCCCCACATGTGAAATAAACTGTTCACCGAACTCAAAATTCAATAAAATTAAATAAAATGCTATAATCAGCAAGCGTTGTTCGTTTGTTAATCGATTCCTGGTTAAATTATAGACCAAACTGAATATGTTTGACAGTAACATGTTACACAAAAATAGCTAGTCCGCCAAAAAAAAGTTGACAAAAAATCACCCATTATATGAAAATAACTGGTAACATTAACATGGCTTCGACACCTTGTAACATATCCAAGTACTGTTCTGAAAGAGTTCCTACAGTACAATGTACTATCATTATAATATCATTTACAGGATAGTTCGTATTTGAAGCCAATTAAAAGTTTAGCATTTAATATTTGAACTTCAAAAAGTATGGT
Organism: Eudasyphora cyanicolor; assembly: GCA_963930755.1. Taxonomy (NCBI): domain Eukaryota; kingdom Metazoa; phylum Arthropoda; class Insecta; order Diptera; family Muscidae; genus Eudasyphora; species Eudasyphora cyanicolor. The sequence continues at coordinate 97,796,129 of OZ005734.1, forward strand.
TCACTAAAGCATTCGTTTAATAATGCAAAGCCTCTGTGAATTTCGATTTGGTACATCTAAAGCCAAACCAATTGACATCAATCAGTTCGTAAGGGATCAATTCAGTGACAGATTTTGATGTAATCGATCCTGGGATCTACAGATCCAGGGTAATTGGATTCGAATTTCCCGTAGATCATATCCCATCTTTCACCACGTGATCAGAGATATATCCCAATTAAATCGGAATTGGGATCAGTAGACTCCGGTAAACATTTCCCGCATCGTAACTTTCAACACTTTTGATGCTATTGTTTCTTTCATAATGTGCCCAATATCACGTTTATACGTTAAGCAGTTCAGTAGGTTATGATGCCTTTTCTTTGGATTCGCGGCTCTAATGCACTTAAATCGGTATACCAGCTGTCACATATCTAACACAACTTCCTTATAGAAGAATGATGTAAAGTATTATGTATTGTAGCTTCAATCAATCATATTTGTTCATTAGATGACTAAGTTATACATGAGTGCAGATACCTGGCTTCCTCCCTCCCTCTACCTTTCACATTTTTTATCTCCATATAAAGGATTATAATTCCAGAAACCGTAGGCTAAATGGTAGACATTTATATTTAATATTGACTAAAAACATGTCAATCAGCCCAGTTTTTAATGAAGATCCCAACCGATTTGACTTCTTGACAGCCTCGAAAATAAAGTTTAAGCGATCCGGCTGAAATTAAAGATTTTACATTTTATTTTTTCTAGTATGACTCCTTGTAAAAATAAGTCATGTCGGTTCATGTTTTTAATATAACCCCCAATTCTCTGCCCTGACCGACTTAAGACTTTCCATAATATTTTTTGGTACAATGGTTCATCTTAATGTAGTAAGTCAATTGTGGAGAGCCATCATCCTAGGAACGTGTTATATGTCTGTGGAGGCTAATTGGGTATAATCGACTTACCCAGTCAGACCATTAAGTGATTACTTCAGTTTGGATGTTTTGATACGGTATCAAAGATGATCAAGATGTATTTCCGTATCACAGATTAATATGCTTCTAATAACAGGTTTCTACTTGCAACAATAATGTCCAGTAGTAGTTTCAGTCTTTCCCTGGTCAATAAAATATAACTTTAACGAATGTTATATTCGAGGAAAACTGCTCAAGAATATCCATAGAAGTTCTTCTCGAACAACCCACCCTGCATTTGAGAAATATATCGTCCTATTCAACTGTGTGTATGTACATACTTCGGTCATTCCAATCATTATCTCGTATCATCCTCTTTTTTTAGCATTTCGAATTGTATCTGCTATTATTAGTTATTTAATATTACATGCTACCCTGTTTCATCCTCATCTGGATATTATGTGCAAATCCGTATGGGTAGCTTCTATAACCTGCTAGTGGTATCAGTTTATCATACTATATATTCAGTTTACTCAACGAGTTTCCCTAGATACTTGTAAGGGGACATGAGAAACCCGTTACATACTCCTAGATAACTCTTCTGAGTGATATCTCTCGAATTTTCCTACTTAAATTAAAAATTATTTACTTAATATTAACAAACTCAACATGATATTATAAACTTACATTAAAGATTAAACTAGTTTACAAAAATGTTGTCGACATTTTTTGGGTATCCTAAGCACGAAAAAAAATATTAAAAACATTTTTTATGGTACTCGTAAAGCTTTTTGCAATCTGTGTACCTTTAGTATTTTGAATATATTTTTTTAAGTATATGCCAGAGCCGGTCTACATATTAAATTTAAGGAAATTATGAGGGCTACATATGTTGGAAATATTTCTTTCAGCTAGTCAGTCGTTTAGTAACAATCATTAAAATTTGAATGTGCAGTAACTAGGATAAAATAGATTTTTTTTTTTCAAAAAAAACTTTTTTGTTGGCACCAAAAAATGCAATTAAAAAGCCAGCATCAGAACGAAGAAGCCAATGCTAACTTGAAAAAATCTATGGATAAATGTCGAAATTATAACCTATTGGCTACTATTGTGAACGAGAGTATATGTCATTTGCTACGGTAAAACATCGAAGGAGTAGCCCAAGACCTCAAGTATATTTTGCGGAAGTCCATTGTGATCCATTTTAAGTCATTTAAGCAATGTCCATCGGCCCGTCTCTCTGGTGCGCACAATAACTTTCGACAGGAGTAACCGATTGACTTCATGTTTAGTACGTGGATATTATAAATATTATCTGTCTCAGTCTAAGTTCGAAGATGGGTACACTCCCTCGAGTACCTCCCCTCAAAAAGTTAAAATTTACTGAAACATTGATTCTTTAATAACTTCGATAATACTTATTGGAATTTTCTGCAATTCCACACATTATATTAGTTTACTAGTCGCTATAACCTTCAGAAAAATGGTGATTGATTCAAGACCGTACAAATACTTCAAATTGTGTGCAGTGTAGTAATTTTACTCCTTTAAAAATGAGCATCATTTCCACGCCCTTTTTGGTACCTCCCATACAAATGGACCATTTTGTCCGTCCATCTGTCTGTCCGGCTAGGGCGCGCGATTACTCTCGGAAGGAGTAACCGACTGACTTCATATTTAGTACGTGGAAATTATTTTGTCTATCTCAGGCTAAGTTCGAAGATAGGCCATGTTGGTCAACTCCTTCGATAACTTCCTCCCACAAAGATTTAGAATTTAGTAATATTGTAATAATCAATATTGATTATTTAATAATTCCATACTACTTATCGGAATCTTCCGCAATCCCACACATAGTATTAGTTTACTAGTTGCTATCACCTTGAGAGAAGCGGCGAAGTTACCACGCCGATTTTGGCTATTTTCAAATGTGTTTTTCGTGCCAGAAAAAAAATGTTGAAAAAACTAACAACTACTTCTGCGTGAAAGGGATATTTCCAAAATGTGTAGCTCTTATAAATTATCGCGTATACCGGCTCTATCGGGCTTATACATCAAAAATATGGTTCAATTTACGCGTATTAAGTAAAATTTCCTAGTTTTTAGACAAATATAACTCAATAAGAGTAAAATTTTGTATTTGACTCAAATTTAGTAAACCTATTTTTTTGAGTGCATATGAAACTTATTAGTTTAAGCCTAATGGCGCAACGGTATCATCTTTTTAAGTTAGATATATGTAGTTGCTAGTTACTGCACATTCAAAATTATACTCTCAATTTTATAAGATTTGGGGCCAACGTCGTCCTAATCTTTAAACTAACGACATTTAATACTTCATTTTAAGACAATTTAATGGACGCAAAGGAAATTGTCCTCATTTAATGTTCGAAATGTAATTATTAGTAAGATAAGGACATCTTAGGTGGCAATTCACAATTTTTGGAACTCATTTGTTGTAACCATCGTAGTTACTGACAATTTAGTTTTGACAGTTTCCAGAGTGATACTTATCTCAAAACTGTCACAGGCAATTTAGGAAACCAACAGTAATGCCCACTTTTCTCGATGCATATAGCTTTGAAAAAAGCTCATGGCAACATCGGTCATAGTTCATGTAGAAAATTCATATAGTGAAAAAATGGTAGTGTCACCTATTTTGCCGCATGTCAGACGCGTGAAGTGGGCTTGATCATGTCTTACTGATCCGGTTGAATGTCCATACTCTGATTTTCACATATACACTCCACCCAAAAAGTCTTCATACATCATTTGTTTGAACTTCATAAATGTAGAATTAATTACTGTCACGAATTTATGAACTAACACAGTCTCTTTTATTTCCTTTCTTATTATGCCACGTCGTGTCGTCCACCCGATGTATTGTACATTTATAAATGTATTCTATGCAACAATATTCCAACAACTCCAAATCCATCGACGACAACAACAATAAAAAACAACAACTCCCTCCAATAACAAAACTACGTTTAATTTTTGTCAAACCAAAAAAAATCCAACGACGACTTCAATGAACCAACCACACACTCGGACAATCTGAATATCACCACCAAATGTGACAACACTTTTGCACACCACTGTAAACGAAATAAATGCAAACAATAATCAACGAATATATTTGAAAAAATAAAAAACAACAATTCAAACTTGATTATCATTCACTAACCACAAATCATTAAAATCACCACTTTTTTAATTGCTTTCATTTCAAATATTGATTTATGCAAAAAAACCAAACATTTTATGTGTCCAATTATAACTTATTTGCTAATTTTGATGTGATTGTTTTTATTTATTTTGTTTTGTTTTTCACATGTACATAAATAATTGTTTATTGTATCAATTGTGTTTGTCTATATCAATCATATGTTATAAATATACAACAAAAACAACAAAATAAAATTATAATTATGCTTATGAATGTGGCTAACAACACACAATTACACATATTTTATTAAAAACTAACAACTACAAAATAACACTTTAATTCAAAACTTCGTTTCTACTTTTTCACTATTGTTTATGCTTTGTCTCCTTTATTTTCTCCATTTCTTTTTCCGTTTCTCTGTTTCCTTTTTCATGTACATGATTACCTTATGGTTTCTCAAAATTTCAACTTAACCACAACAACAAATTTAATAAAAAAAAAACAAAAATCCAACAAAAATGCCGTAATATCATCTCTAAACTCTATTTCTTTCTGTGTGTGCGTGTATGGATGTCACTGTAACTCTCGCTGTGTGTAAATAACCAACTACAATCGTAACGTAACGTAACGCAATGCAATGCCACGTCACGTAACGACAACTACTAATCAAAAATGATGATGACATGGTTGCATTATATGCGTACGTACGTGTGTGTTTTCGTGAATGGGTGCGTGTGAATGTGTATTTTCATAATTGTTTATATATTTGCGTGTGTGTGTGTATGTGTCCGTTACATCGATCATACAACTGCCGTCACCACCACCACTACTACTGCCATGTACAACTGCTAACAAATCTACTACAATTTATTGCAACTATGTAACCACTACTACTACCAATACTATCTCTGTGTGTGCAACATTGTTGTGTGTGTGTTATAATTTTATGTGGATACAATCAATCAATGAACTAAAACTATTTCGCAATCGTCGCTCTTGCCGAACAATTAAATTCTTGTGAAACATTAATTTCTCTTCAACCACATGCCATCATATACGGATCGGGCCGCAGACATCCACAAGGAGAATATGAAAAAGAAGCGTCGTGATTTGGAGCAGGCGAGTATAGATGCCGCTTCAGATCTCCTGGACACAGATAGCAACGCAACATTTGCAATGGTACATATAGATATTTGTGTTTTTCTGTTCTCTGTATTCTTTCGACTTCAATTTATCATTGTCTGCTGCTTTATGTTCATAATTGTTAAAAGAATAGTTCATCTATCATCGTTGCTTCTGTTTCATTTATTTTTTGGGGAATTTCATAATTTTATGGAGTTATATTTTCAAACCACTTTTTCAGGAAACTCCGTTAATTGCAGATTTACATATAAAATAAATAATCATGGCAGCTCGTACGGCATCGTTTAAACTCTGCCACCCAATATTTTACACTTTTAAACGAAGGAGCTGACTCCCCCAAAGTATAGTCTAGGTAGGCTTTAATATTGATTGCACTGAGACCTTTCAAATTAGGGTATTGAATCACACAATGGTGACCAATTTTTTCATATTTACAAATTCACGGTGATCGTTTATTTTTTGATGGCTCCCAAAAGAACTAAACAACATGAAGCCTTGAAATTTAAAACATATTTATTTATTTATATGAATTACAATACAAAGTAAATTTAACCTAAAACATATGTTCTGCAAGGTTGCCACTTTTCAGCAAAGTTTTTTTTTTTCAAACTAACGCCCAAGAACCTTTGAGCTGATCGAAATTTCTGCGTCATCTTCGATTCAGGCCGCTACGGGGGCTATGTTTTCTTCACTTCGAAAACCAATTTCTACCTTGTTTGCGGCTTAAGATGCACCCACTTTCAAACTGTTCCACAGTGCGACGAATTACCTGCCCACTGAAGCCATGCTGATCAAAGCTGACCTCAGCCGATATTCGTATTTGGGTATTTACAAATGAGCTGGTATATCAGCGTCAGCAGAATGGCATTATTAACTTTAACAGCTTCTGAAACATTACAGTTAGAAAATCTATCATTTATATCTGTTCATCCGATAAAAGTGGTGGTATTTCTTTCGGTACACGTGTCGTCTCTAAAATTTGACAGTCATGAACTTGGTGAAATTTTCGTTCCCATATATGTTAACAATTCGATAGTGATCAAGAAATCTGAAGAAAACTTTTCGATTATGGACATACAGAAATCTAATCAATTACATTCTTCACCTAGAAACGACAGAGCCGCACGACATTTCATTTCATTGTCGTTGCCAACTGCTAAAAATAGTCAACTTTATTTCGAAGATTATCTCCTATTGTAAACCAATTTATCTCTAGCCCCTCCCGTTAAAACAATTTGATTGCTTTAAAAGGCTGGCGGATTCGAACATCAGCCATGTTAGCTTATTCCCCAAAGAAATGGTATCGGGGCACAGACACATAAGGCAATCTATTGGTTTCTTCTCCTCTTCGTCTTCGCAGTTCCTGCTAAAGTCGTTACGCAATACCTTCAATCTCTCTGCATTTCGTCCAATAAGGTTATCCTGAGTAGTGATCATCTGTCATTTGTTGCCGTGCGGGCACTATCTCTCAAGAAGAGCTTCCAGGTCCCTAGAGGCATGCACACATGTTCCAGTTCCCCCGGAGCGTGTAAGGTAGTTCCTAGTCTGGCAAATTCATCTGCTTTGCAGTTCCATGGTGTGTCCCCGTGGCTCGAAACCCATATCAAGTAAATATTGAATTGTTCAAACCTCTCGTTATGGATATCTCAATTTTCTCGAAAAATACACCAAAACCCACTTGGTTCTTGATTTTGGAACAGTCTGTATAGAAATAAGTTAACGAATCTCCTATGTCCTGGAATACAACAATTCCACTCTGATCCATTAGTAATAAGAATGAGATACTTCTTTTCAGAAATTAGTTCAGTTATAGTGTAATCAACTACGCCCGGAAGGTCAGGGGTATTGTGTCCAGATTGTTCAGCAACTTTCTGGAAAACATTAAGCCCAATATTTTTGTGGGACATATTAACCCTCTAGCTCCCCCACATAAGGGTTATTTTTGGCTTTATTTTAATAAATCATAAAAAACGCCGCTGAAAATTGGGAGGGCGGGAAAAAAAAATATTCTATAAAAATTTTGGCTCTACAATTTTACTACACCCAGGAAAATAATTGGGTGGAATTCGATAGTAACAATAAAAAAATAGTACTAGCAACAAAAAGTCTATTGCATACACCGTGTGCCGGTTGTACTAATATATAAATAGTTAGAAAAACAATAATAACATGGGTACGATGAAAAAAATGCTTGCATCTAAATCGATGGTTGTATCAATCGATTTAAGATTGTTTTTTTTCATTGACACTCGGTTAGTTGTGGTAACTACTTTTAAATTTTCATTATAGTACCATATGATCGATATTTGGTAGTGACAGCGAATGTTTTATTCTTGACAACAGAAATTTTATCAATAGACCAAAGATTTTTATTGCAACGAATAATTCATAACTATAACAGAAAAAATATTGATATACGAGGTATGTTCAAAAAATATATAATTTTGTATTTTTTCAAAAAGTATTTATTTATTCATGAATATCTATTTTGTCCCCTTCAAAGTAATTCCCCTCGGATATAATACACTTCTGCCAAAAGTTTTTTCCAATCCTCGAAGCACTTCAAATAATCATTTTTTGTGATCTCCTTCGATGCCGTCTTTATCTCCTCAATCGTGGCGTAGCGTCGTCCTTTCATGGGCCTTTTCAGTTTTGGGAACAAAAAACGATATCCACGTCGCCCAGATATCTGTGAAGCCAATTTTGCTTACTAATTATCCATTGATGTACAATTTACCATATCACGGACTACTTGTTCATGCATCAAAGCATCCCAAACGGTACGACACTGATGACGATATCGGAGTTCTTCACTGATGTGGATCTTGCATCATTTAAAACCAAATTCCTTAGTCAAAATACACTGCTTAGTAGAATACTAAAGGTCCAGAAGCTGCGATCGACATAAACTCTGTCCATATTCGGAACCATCTGACCGAGCATGCTAGGTTGTTTTACTATCTGAACTAAATTCAAAATTGTATCGATTGTGTACATCATAAAATTTAAATAAATAACGATGTGCAATTTTTCTTAAGCGCCCCTTTTCAAAATACCTATGGATAGTTCTACCACGTTTTGTTTTGTTGCTCCAAGGGTAATTTTGTGAAAGTATCTGGAATATAAATGTAATTTTGAAAGTGATGCTTAACTTAAGGTTAGGTAAATATTAGCCACTCTCTTGTGGAAACTCACCTTGAATCACCCTTTAGTATGTCTCGCGAAAAAACACTGCAAATACCGCTTTTTATCTATGTAAATGGTCGAAAGTTGGCTCCATAAAGTATGCAAATTCCCCCCATTTCGATACATTTTGTTAATAGTAACTATGAACTTAACAATATCATTCAAACACAAATTATCATTATATGTTTTTGGGAATTACTTATTAAATTTTTAGTTTTACGGCCATTTCAATAAACTTGGGTTAACCTACGGCTAGAGCTAACTTGCAGTAATAGCTGTAAAATAGCATGCGACATTCAACTGCCGCTTAGCTCTATCTGAGGGTGAATGAGTGAAAATGGCCATTAATCGATTATTGGCATAACAAAAATTCTTACTAAAACATGATCACCTCTTTTTATGTCTCTTTACCTTAATTGTTTTCTGCCTACATCTTCATCTGGTCTGTAAATCACCATGCCCCTCAACATTCGCCCCCACCCCAACCACCAAACTGCATTTATCATTCAACGCCGCAACCAATCTATGATCGATCATTCATTCATGAACGAAACAAACAAATAATAAATAAAACGTCAAAAATACACTGAAAAATAAAACACTTTTGAAATAATTGGCAAATAATTGACTAATGACACCACTACTTCATCGAAAATCACACACCCAACTCTCACAATCAACCTAGAAACCTTTGGTGCGTCATCCGGGTGATCCATTGGCACTGGAAAAGTTGCGGCAGTGCGAAGTGCACATGCAGGCGCCCAAACGTCCCAACTGCTGCAAGACTTGGCTTTCAAAGTTCCCCACAAGGTAAGTCACTACACGGCCGGACGGACCCTCAAAATGTCCACAGTCGTTCTTTGTTGAATGTGAATGCGAATAAATTTTGTTTGGTTTCGCTTTGACTTTCAGTTTTTGGATTTTGGATTTTCTTTTTGATGTTGTGATTTGTTCTGCATAATGATTTTGCTCTCTCTATCTCTCTCTCTCTCGATCCTGCTTACCTTTCTCCGTATTTGTGTAATGACGTTTTGCTTAATCTCCTTTTGCGCAATTAATATATTTGTATCAATTTTGCTCTATATTCATTTCGTTTAATTTGCCTTTGAAATAACATAAAATGAAATATATTTATTATATTAATTTAAATTATGTATTGGTTGAATACGATACCGTAAACAACAACAATGTTAATTGGACATAATCAATACTGGTTTCCTTTTGTTGGATAATTACTTGATTTATTGCTAATATATAATCGTTTTTTGCTTGAAACCTTATCCTTAAAGTTAAAAAAAATGTCTTATAATCGATATTTTGTTTGTTTTATCGATTATATTTTCATTTTAATGAGTAGTAATAATACTTTTTTTTATTTTTTCGTTTTGTTTAATTATTTCGTTAAAGTTACTGTTTTAACATTAAATTGTGTAGTTTAAATATTCTCAATATTAATTATTGTTATTAAATTTATACATAAATATATTAGTCGGAACAGACCGACTGTACGGCACTCAACACCATCCAAAATGAAACGCAAATAATATAAATAATTTTTAATTTGATGAAAATTCGATTACATTATCGATTACAAATCCATAATTTTTTTTATAGTTTTCACATCTTTTGTGGGTGAAAATTTTGTGTTTATAACTTATTCTGATTCTCCCAAAACAGTCGATCAAGCTTCTAACACTCTTACCCCTAAAAAATTACAATCAAATCTTATTATAGTCAAACTAACCAATGATGCCGCACAAAATAAATTTTTTTGGATGCATCGCATTGTCATTAACTTTGAGCTCCTATGCCAGTAGGATCCTCTAAAAGTTCAGGTTTCGCTATCCCACACAGTTTTGTGAGCCATCACTGTCCGGTCCTTAATTTCTTCTTCGTGTCATCGAACCGTTTCGTATTTTCAAAGTTTACTGCACGAAGTTCTGTGCCCTTTGAGGCCAAGGCCCGTTCATTTCCAATTATTCCGCTGTGTACTAGCACCAAAAATAAATGCAGAAGATGTTAGCATCTTTAGGCCTTGAGGTGTTACTCAGCCAGTTCCCACACTCCGTGATTGCTCAAATTTTCGACTGAAATACCCCAGTCTGGGAGGCGGATGTATACATAGTTCGAATCTGGTTGCTCAATAAAAAGTTCCAGAACGCTTTTCCACCTAATTTAGACTCATCCATGTAGCAGTGGGTTCCCACCAGTAAATGCGCTAGTGTTCCGTTCAACCAAGAGTGTCTGTCTGGCACAAATGTTTCACAGATAGCTGAAAGCCGTACTTCAGGAATGCGGTCGGATAGTTCCGTTGTTCGAATGTCGCCGACCAGTGATTCTAATATCTTCGGATGGTACGACTTGAGGCCTCGATTATTCCATTCCCCAATCACTTGTAGGGCTTCCTCACACTATACAGATACTTTATACAGATTTCTATCGGTTGAATGTGCAGTATAGTCTCCAACACCCTTGTTGGTGCGGTTCTAATTGCTTAGACAGCACATACGTTGATTTGTTTGCAATGTTTTTATGTTGCACTTCTTTGCTATAAATGTCCGCCACACTCCTGAGGCGTAGTTTATTATTTTTCAATTTCGTGTTGCTTGCTTGCTTTTATTCGGTCTGCAAATCTTTGTGATTCTAACTAGGATACTCTCCCGGCTTCAAGACCATTTTGTTTCTATATTATTATAGAAACAAGTATTTTATACATGGCGGTGTATAAATATGTATTAAAAATTGGCAGCACACATTGTATTAACTTTGGTTAACAATTGTGTTTTGGAAGATTTTGGAGAAGTGTGGTTTCACAAAGATTTCTCATTTGCTTGTGTTTAGAAGTCTTGAAGCCGGGAGAGTATCCTAGTTAGAATTTTTCAATTTCTCTCGTGTACAGCCAGGACTTAATCCACATTTGGAACATTTAGCTCTCCTGCACAACGATAACCATCTGCGAGCCTTCTTCGGTTTACGTTCCAAGATTACTCCTAAGTATTTCACATTGTTATATATTGTTATTGTCTTATTCAGGAAACGGTCTTATTCAGGATCTTATCTAATCTCGTAAATAAAAATTTTTTGTTGTCTGTGTTCACTTTTAATCCTCAGTGTTGTTCCTAGTTATGTGCTATCTTAAGTGCCTCCTCAGGTCTTCTACATAATTGGTTTGGACTCCCAGCCCTTAGCAGTATTACGACGGAAACTGCATAACAGATAGCTTACGTCCTTCATTTGTGAGGTTTCTAAGGAGACTGTATACTAGGGCTAGTCACTTTTTTAACATTTTTGTAATATCAAATTGCTCCTGATATTACCGCGTAGGGCGTGTAAAAATATGAAGAACTGCGCTTTTATTTTTTTAAATTGCACAAGAACCTTCCGCACCGATTGCAATTACTGATGCTCGAAACCGAACTTTTAGTTTTGAATTTTTTCCTGATTTTCAAATTTAAGAAAAAAAACTTCATTTGCCGTTTTTGACGTCATTCAAGGCCAACTTCCGCTTGAGGCACGCTGTATATAATGTTCTGATATAGAAATTTAACAACAACAAATTGGCATGAACAGTCTTCCAAATACCGCCATTTAATAGTTTGTTGTGTGGTGATCACGAATCTGCTCCTTGATCTAGAATCTGTCGTATAGTTTTGGAGATATAGGGAGTTTGCACATAAAAAAACCAGTAAGGAAAGGCAGAAAGTCGGGCGGGGCCGACTATATAATACCCTACACCTCCCTAACAATGCGATAAGGGTCATTGCCTTAATAATTTGGAATAATTGGTAAACGGGTAGAAACATATTATCTAATTCTGAAACGATAATCGCTAAATTAAGCAATATTCGTTCCTAAATTGAGAAACATATTTCTGGAAAATTTTAATAATAGGAAGTAAAATACAACTTCTATAGCGGTTTAATACCAAATCAGGAGGAACAATCAATATAAATCTGAACCGATCTTCCCTGAATACTCATTCATGTAAAAAGACCTCCTTCTGTCGAATTTCGTACTGATCGCATATAAAATACAGTCTCTACAGCGCCTACATGTCAAATCGGGGGTAACGTATATATGGGGACTATATCTAAATCTGAACCGATTTCTTCCAAATTTAACAGTGTTCATTCATATAATAAGAAACCTCTTTCTGCCGAATTTCATACTGATCGGATATAAAATAACATTTTTACAGCGCTTACAAGTCAAATCGGGGGTAACGTATATATGGGGGCTATATCTAAATCTGAACCGATTTTCTCCGAATTTAGCAGTATTCCTTCATGTAATAAGAAACCTCTCTTTGCCGAATTTCGCACTGATCGGATATAAAATAACATGTTTACAGCGCTTATATGTCAAATCGGGGGTAATGTATATATGGGGGCTATATCTAAATCTGAACCGATTTCTTCCAAATTTAACAGAGTTCATTCATGTAATAAGAAACCTTTTCCTGCCGAATTTCATACTGATCGGATATAAAATAAAGTTTTTACAGCGCTTACATGTCAAATCGGGGCTAATATATATATGGGGGCTATATCTAAATCTGAACCGATTTCAACCAAATTCAATAGGGATCGTCCTTGGGCCAAAAAAAAAGATATGTGTAAAGTTTCGTCGAGATCGGACCATAATTGCGACCTGTACTTTGATTACAAGAATACATGACAGACAGACAGACGGACGGACAGACAGACAGACGGACAGACAGACAGACAGACGGACAGACGGACATAGCTAAATCGACTCAGAAAGTGATTCTAAGTCGATCGGTATAATAAACGATGGGTCTATTTCTTCTCCTTTTGGGTGTTACAAACAAATGCACAAAGTTATAATACCCCGTACCACAGTGTGGTGTAGGGTATAAAAATATTTTGCAAAATTTTAAAACCGCCGTATCTCAAAAACTTTATGACCAATTTTAGATCAAAAAGCAGATTCGTGATCACGACATCAAAGGTGAACTAAGGTCCGCGACTTAGCAGACTTACTATAAAAATTTATTTTTCTCAAATTTGAAAATCAGGAAAAATATAAAAACCAAAAAATTCGGTTTCGAGCATCAGTAATTGCATTCGGTGCGGAAGTTTTTTGATCGCAAAGTAAAAAAAAAATATTTATTTGTAATTAGTTCATCATCCCCTATATCGAAGTGGGATGAGCCTTTGCCGCAAAAAAAAGTGACTAACCCTACTATATACCATCGTAACCCACAGTAGATGGTTCTATCCGTCCCTAATTTGTGGTCATATCATTCATTCCTTAGCATATGGTTGATTCAGTTTTCAGCGGTTCCTCATCCCGTAACTCGTCTAAGGATTGGATAAGTGTATCGGTCTGTACATTGTTAAAAGTACCTTTGCGGCTTTGTCTATGCAAACGTCGAGTGTATACATTTTTCATTGAAGAATTCTTCTATGTGTCCACTGATCATCCTTTAACAAAGGCGTGTTGTTTAAACTTCAGCCTGTCATCCGGTAACCAACTTTTACCCATGATGTTTATTATTCTTTCCACTGTTTTTAGCAGGAAAAAAGTTAAGCTAAGTACACACGATTGCCAGATCGGACAATATTGTCAGAAAAATGCAACCCTGTGAACGTACAACCGTGCCAACATACAATTTTTGTCTTGGCAGAAAAGTCATTATTGGCAACACTGTCTAAAAAATATTTTTATTGGCAATCCTGCATATAAATATTTACAAAATATATGCAGGGCAATATATATATATATTTGTGAGTGAAGAATAATATGCTATGTCGTTATGCCTTTGGGTGGCATAACACCCGCGATGATATATTACCATATCTACCTAATTTTAAAGGAGTGCCGGAAAGACTCCATCCGGTCCCGCATCTTTAAATTGCGAGGAGCTTCCTATTGCGTCTTTATCCGTACTATCTGTTATAATATTACTATGTACTTGATTCAACATTTTTTCGTTCTGTTGGTATAGGAATTTCAGTAGGAAAGTGAGTTTTGATTAAGAGTCTTATGGTATCTTCTATTGTTTCCATCCTTGGGTGTCAGTTTCTGATAGGATCTTATTTACGACGGCGGTCTCAAATTTAGGCGACCTAACAAAGAAAACACAACAAATTTGCGAAAATCTTTCTTTATTTCTCAACATAATCTCCTCGATACACTTTAGGATTTGATTAAGCAATATTCAATACCTCACTGCTGGCAAATATTTTTGAACCGATCCATTTCTTCAAGTTTGGAAACAAAAAATAATCTGAGAGAGGTAAATCCAGGGAATAAGTTGGTGATTGGCAGCACCTTTTAAACGCCTATGACTTCAGCTAGCTCACGAACCTTCAAAGGACCATCATCCAATACCATTTGGTGGATTTTTGTAACCATTTCTGGCGTGGACACCTCAATTGGTCGACCACTACGGTTTGCATTAATTGTTCCAGCGGGTTTCTTTTGCCTAACCCGACCTTAAAACATGTGTTTTAGAAGGTTACCGCTTTTCATGAAATTATTTTTTTTTTCCAACTTCTACTGCCGTATCTATATGGCTACTTTTGGGACCGCACTAGGATTTTAGAGACGTTGTTAACGTTATCTTCCTGTTCGCACAAAAGATTCCAGGAATTTCGTTTCGCCGATCTAATGATTTGCTCGTATTCCTTGCGCTTTGTGTGGTAACCGTCCGAATATACTGATGATAATTTATTGCGAGCTCTGCGAAAATGCAAGTTTTTCACCGGCTGATTTCCTTTCTCGAATTGGGCAACTTTCTTTTGAATTTTATAGTTTCAACTGAATTTTTAAAGTTTTTACAACTATCAAATTTGCAATTGTGATAATTGATGTGGACAGCTGGAAAATGATTACTTCAACTTTTACTATTCTGAGAATTAATTGATGACCAGATATATTCTGCTAATGGTTCTGTCAACACCAACAAATCGGCTTGCGGGAAATTGTTTGATAACTCATCGACTGCACAATTCAATTTTAAAAAATTAAATTAAATTACAATAAAAGTTAATTTTTTACACTGAATTCGAATGTCAAAACACTTTCTTGTCATACTATGTGTCATATTTTGTTATACTCGTATTTTGTAGCGGAGTGTAATAAACTACAATAAAAAGGTAATAAGGTTCGACATTTTTGTTAGACACAAAAATGTCAAAATTGTCTAATTTTAATTTAATTCCAATATCTTGCATATTTATGTGGTGTAGGGTGCCAATAATATAAAATTTTTATTTTTTTTTTAAATATTTTCGAGTATATTTCATTCAACATGAACCGTTAATATAAGAATATATGTAAGAACTGTTGAAATACAATACTGAGGTTCATTCATATTTGTAACTAATAGAAGGGCTATACTCAAAACAAAAACATGAAAAGAGGGATTTAAATTTTATCCCAATCCGATCAGGAGAATCAATGGGTTTAAAATAAGCATACTCAGTAAATACAAGCAAATAATTCTTAAGGGTATCACATTTTAAATTCGAATGCAATTGATACTGCTAGCACTTTCCCATTTCTTAACAATGTCTTCTCTTTGTTTGATATATTCCAGGGATGGGGAATTTAATTTCTCAAAAGTACTAAAATGGTACTTTTTAAACTGAAAAGGTATTTTTTCATTTTTAATAGGCATGTTTTCGTTACAAGCTAGCAATTTTTGTTTAGCACTTTGCAACGAAAACAACTGACTTCCATTAACTGGCGCATAAGCAGTAAGTGGCGGATTTCCACTATCTGGTAGCAATGGTGTCATGAGTTGTGAAGAAAGAACAGTGCGAAACAGACAAAAAAAATCATGAAATGTATTTATAAAACATAAATTTACTATTCTATGTTCAATTTGCACTCTTTTTGCAAATATTAAAATAATTTTCCATTTTTGTTCTTCTTCTTTCCGTTAATTCACAATAATTGACAACAATCCTTCAAAAATGAGATGCCATACTGAAAAATATGGGATGCCCAATCTGGCAACACTATACTCGATTAAGACAGGAACACAAGCACCAAACTTCATTGGGAACTAATAATGCTTAAAAGTGCTTAGCTCCCCATACAAATTAGGCACCTATGCTGTAACGAAAACACGCCTAATATTAATTTAATGCAAATATAATGCAATTGACTTAATGGAAAATATTTAAAGATATATGAAATTGATTTTGCTCAATAACTATAACAACTTATATAATAACGCTTCTTCAAACAGACATTCCACTTATAGCAATACCCTAAAATCATTTGATAGAATTATGAAATTGTCAAATGCTCTTCTTTTCTGAAAGAAAACTTCAAATGGTTGCAAGCCGTTCGAAAGAATTCTAATAACTTCTTTAAAATGCATATTCTTCCGATTTTATTAAAAACAAATTAAAATAAACCCATTCTCAGAAAATACATCAACGAAAAATATGGTGGCCGGAAGTTGGGCCACAGAAAAAGGCACCCCAAATAGAAACGATGTAAATCTGGGGAGTCCATAATGCGAGCCTCTGTTTAAGATTATCTCCTATGGACAGGACCCAAAAGTTGGCTACGAGGAGCAAATCTTTTATACATAGCCTCTCCTGTCTCTAAATGTTATAAGCCTCAAAAGTGCATATTGGGTACATTATCATGGTTTGTAGTTTGTATTTTAGGAAATGAAATTTGTTTGATTATTATTGAATACAAAATATGTGTTTCTATAAGGACATATATTGGATTAAATTCTGAAGAATAAATATATAGATTACTAGCTGGACCCGGTCCACTTCGTTGGTCCACTATTTGCAAATTTTTTTTTTCCAAAACCAGCCCAGACCAAATAGCTTTCAAACAAAAGAAAAAATTTTAAAATCGGTCCAGTGGTTTAAGCTTCTATAAAACACATATATACAAACATTTTTCCATTTTTATATATATAGATAGAAAAAGCTACTGAAATGACTGTGGGGGTACTTCGGTGGAAAAGTACCAATGTACTGAATTTTCCATCCCTGATTCCAACTGTTAGAATTAATTCCTGTTTTTTATGAGAACGCTATAAACAGACAATATGTGTCGAATTAACCACTTGTCCATTTAAGATAATGTTGAAATTTTCAGAAATTTCTCAAATATCCAGGGTGAAATTCAACATGACAAACTATGAAACAATATAGCTGGGAACTGGAAATTGCTCAAGAGATTGATTAGTGTTGCGTGAGAGTGAAATCGCATTCAAAATTAACCGCCTGACCTACGATGTCGAACGTTAAAGTTTGCATGACTTCTATGCGAAAACAGCTGATTTGTGGCCTACAAAAAGGCATCAGTTTAGTTGGTCGCAAATCAGCTGTTTTTCACGTAGAAGTCATGCGAACGTTAACGTTCGACATTGTGGGTCAGGCGGTAAGATGTTACTCTTGGGTGGGGTTTCTTGTTTTTACTGGGTTGCTACAATATTAAAGGTACATTTAAACTGTACCTTAGGGCTATTCACATTTCAAGGTCTGTTGTACTATTATTTTCATTCTGTGACAACGACAATTTTGTTGTTGTTCCGCTGCGGTGTTTTCTATAACTTGTCAAATTGACCAATGCTTTTCTTGTGGGACAGAGAAAATAACGCTACAAAAAAGCGGACGTAGGTCCAAGTCTTTGATTCCAACATGAAAATAATGTTGTTCTCATAATAATAATGATGAATGGTCAATAGTTTCAGAGCTAGCTCCCCCACGTTAAGGTAATTTTTGCCTCTTTTTCAAGAAATCGTAAAAAAAATTCAATCACTAGCTAGATCTTATGTTGACAAAATCAAATACTGAGAAATATTTAAAATTCATAACACTGGCCGACAAGATTTTTGGGTCTGACTTTTAAGTATCAAATTTTGGTTTCTTTTTTTGTTACTAATAAAGGGAAAAAATTATTTTTTTGTCAAACCTAAGAAAAAAAATAGGTTAATCACATAAATATAGAACCATTCGTCTGAATTAGTTCAGGAAAGAAAAATTCAAAATTAAGTAGCCTTCAACTTCTTACAATACCATTTTCCATCCGTTCAGCGTATTCGGCGATATCTTACAAAATATTGCGAAAAAACCATATTTTTTGAGAAAATGTTTATAATTTTAAAATAAAAGCCCCATTAAATAATCCATAAATACACAGTTCTTATATTTTTATGATTTTATCGTAAAGTCTGATCGGTCAAAAATCAATGCATAATTTAAAAAGTTATAGGTTATTAAGGTCTTACCTTCAAAACTTTCTCATCGATGTAAAATGTACAAAAATAAACTTTAAAAGCTATGGATGGATATTTTGGCATTTTTTGGTGTCAAGCATCAGTATCCATGCATTAAAACACAAACCGTAGAAAATATTGTGTTTTTGTTGACTGGTGCAATTAATAATTCATTTAGATAATACAAAATAATCGCAGTAATGTGAAATGAAATGTACTTAATTATTTTTTTAAATTCTTATTATTATCGCTTTTTACTTGTTTTGCTTGTAGATATATCCAAATCCTAGCGTATGGTTTTTAACTCGCTTACCTTAAAACAAACAAATTATTTTTAATATTTATAATTAATTCGAAATTTGCCGAAATGATTATTAACAATAATAAAATATGAAATTAAACATACAAACACAACAACTCAACTCAAAGAGACAATCTAAAATTTTATAATTAATCAGAAAATCCTTAAATATTTATTCAAGACAATGTTCTAGATCGAAGCGGATCGATGTTATATCGCGAATAACGTTTCCACTGGTCTTCGCGCTGTTCAATCTGGTCTACTGGAGCACCTATCTATTCCGCGAGGAGGAGGATGAGTAAATGCCTAAATATTTTTCTTTACAATTATTATTATTATTATCATTATTATTATTATTATTGTATTTAGTATCAATTATAATACGAAAACGATTATCGATTGTTATTACGATAACGTTTAATTTTAACCATAAGGGTTTCTACAACAACAACAAAAACCTTAACATTTTACTAATCAATTATTTTCAATTTTCTTTTTTCGTTTCATTTTGTTTGACTTTGTTTTTTTGTTGCATTTTTTATTTAAAATTTTCCGTTTCAATTTGTGATTTATGTTTTGTGTTTTGAACGCAAATCAAAATCGGAAAAACAAAAAAAATAAACAAAAATTTTCTACGTAAACTTGAAAAAAAAACCAAAACAAAAATCAACCAAATTTATCAAAAAACAAAAACTATATAGGACTTTCTAAAAACGTTGAAGATGATGATGACGTTGATGTTCATGATCACGACAATGATGAAGATGAGCCTAATGTGGATGAAGTTAAGCAAAATGAATGGCTATGTAGAATTCTATCGCTAATGTTAATGAAAGAAATCTTCCCCTCCATTAACCACAACCTGGCCCCCAAAACATTCTTCGAGCAATACAAAAAAAAAACAAAACGTTGCATTCGAAAATTCACCTCAGAAAAACGCGGTGTGATTTGTTATAGAAATTCATTTCGACCCCCCACCCCTCACAACAATTTCCCCCTCGGTCTTCTTACACGAAACAAAAAAAAAGGAAAACAGAAAACGTAAGAACAGAAATTAGATTAATTAACCAAACCAAAATGTGAGCCAAGGATGTTATATATTAAAGACGTACATATATACATAGGTACATAAATATAAAAATAGTAATAGTAATAAACCCAGAAAAAGGACAACAAACAAACCAACAACCTATGACGTAGTTAACAAATTAAGGATTAGAACTAAGTTTAAGGATAACAGGAAAAAATTAAAAAAAAAAAAAACAAACAGACAAAATTCAAAAACTCCCCCGCCCCTTTCACAAAACGACCCACTTCCCTAAGTTAAGGACCCCCCCCTCCCCTCGACAAAAAACCAAACTTTGGATGTATTCATGTGCATATATTTACTTATATATGTATGCATGTAGTACATAGTATTATAAGTACATATATAAAGCATATGTCTAAAACAAACACAACAACCAGAACATATGTATGTATTTTGTAAGGATTTATATATAGGTTAACCTTAAATTCCAATACAAAACAGACAAAAATACCAAAACGCGATAAAAGAAAACCACTGAAATCATTTTAAATCGAATTTTAGCTTTAAGGCATGTTTCATAACTAAACTAAAAATGTTTTTAAAGACAATGTTATTTTACAAAAAGAAAAAAAAAGAAACAAATAATTGCTGTTTTTGATTTTTGATTATTATTTGTTCTGTTAAAATCGAACATACCCTACATTCATATATCACGACTGCTACACTTGCCTCCTGCCCCCGCCTATCCAAAGCAAAGCAAATAAAATAAGTGAATGCCTTAAAAATTCAATACTGTTACAACGAGAGGCGTACAAAGTTTGGTAACAACAAAAAAGAGTCAATTACAATTTAGATAATTTCTACAACAGCTCCGATATTCTTGAATTTAAATATGTATGTATTTCTCATAGGAAATTCCAAGTTCTCAGTGGAAGATCCAATATAAGGTGGCCTCTGTCACCTTGAATCCATCTATGTATACATACCTTGATATCGTGGTATAAAACCGATCCCTCCTGCCATTCCTTCAAGTAGGATTCCTGAGGTTTCACAGCAAATGCTCTCTACAAATTTGGATCCATCTATAAGGACATTGATATCTTAGAATATAACCGGTACCTTCTCTCATTCCTTCAAGTAGGATTCCTGAGGTGAACCTCGTTAGCAAATATATCGTGACCAATAACATAATCTGACTGATTGTGTATTCCAGATAGGTCTCCGCTTCAATAGTATTTCAAAGTAAGTCCGATATCTGCTCATGTAACACAAAGCTACAAATAATAAAAGAATATCGGTACTGAAAAGATCTGTCAGACTACTTAGAAAGGCCCACCGCAGTGTATCCAGAAGCCACCACAGCTTCTGCAGAAGTCTTTTGACTTAATTCCCAATCACCCACCTTGCAATGTCGCGTCAGAACTGTTAGTGTCAGTCAGTCTTTTCCTCTCTAGTGTGAGGATTTTTTTTACCTTCTTGGGTCGTATTTTAACCACATTTGTCAAGCTACCCGACAGGTGTCGATTCCTGTCCAGCTCTCATTGGACTGCCTCTTGTCTAAGCCGTAGCTTGCAGTTCCCCGGGATATTTCTATGCCATACCCACATTAGGTATATGTAAAGCTGCACAGCCATCTCGTTAAGAGATCTGCGGCAGTTGAGGGCTGTTTGTGAATTTAGGGATGAAGCCTCCAGTGATTTAACGGCAGACGGACTGTCGAAGTAAATGACGACGACAGTGTTGGTGACTATGTTGCGACTAAGCCTCTTGAAGACCTCCCATATTGCTAATATTTCGGTTTGATAGACACTGCAAGTATATGGTAGCCTGTGCGCTATATTAAGCCTCAGTTCTTTACAGTGTAATCCGAAGTCAACCTTCTCATTAAGCTTCGAACCATCTGCATATAAGCGGAGATATTTTTTTATTCCCTGGTATTCCGCCGACAGATTTCTCTCTGGCAGATCTTCAAATTAAAATATTATTTTTAACAGAGTGGTCCATCGGATATTCCTGTGGTGAATAAATTAATTCACTTTATCTTGACAAGAGTGTTGGTCAATATGTTGTGACTTCCCATATTGCCATTATTTCGGCTTGGTAGACACTGCAAGTACCTGGTAGTCTGTGAGCTATAGCAAGAGTTTGTTCTTTACAGTGAAATCCGAAACCAGCCTTCTCATTAAGCTTCGAACCAACTGCATAGAAGTGGAGATATTTTCTATTTCCTGGTATTCTGCCGTCCCTCTCTGGCAGATCCTTAAAATTAAGATATTATGTATGGCATCCATAGGTCAGGACTGGGCTTACTACCGCAGAGTAGAGCTAGTGGACTAGTTTAGAGTTTAATCCACACAAGGCCGCGAGAGCTTCCTTAATACGATCTTCTTTATTTACTGTCCAATTAAACGTACGATTTAGAATCACATCTACAAATTTGGCCTAGTTAGACAATTTAAAAGTAGTTACTTGTAGCGCAGATAATATAAAGTCCAGTATTTCATATTTTCTACAAAACAATACCAATACAGTTTTTGTGAGGTTAAGCCTCAAACTGCTACCAGTTGCCCAGGATAATAGGAAATAGGCATAATATTTCTATAATTTAACATGGCATAATCCAATTTAGAATATCTCCTTTTGTACCTGGTTCACCCAGTGAAGCCTCTATGGCCGACGGCAGAACATTACGAAGAGCACCTTCGATTTCAAGGAACGGAACCAACTTGAACTTGTTAAACTCGAGGACGCTTTCAATATGATGGATCACACAGTGTCCACCCATTACCCTTCAAGTAAGACTGTTGTCTCCTAGAGAGGAAGACTATATCAAACTTACGTCTAATATGGTTATCTAACATTATCTCTAAAGTCTTAACAAATTATGAAGAGAGACTAATAGCCCTAACATCTTTCGCAAACTGTGATTTAAGTTACATACCTTCCGTATAAAAACACCTTAACTTTTCTCTATGATAGAAAAGTTAAGGATTAACTAAATCGACAAGATAATCAGATATCATATCGAATGGGTGTTGAGACTATCAACAACTTGCGTATTTATGAAGTCTTGGTTTGACTGGTATCTGTTATTCAGCTGTTCTGAATCGCATCCGGCAAAATGTGTACTCTCTTCAGATGCGGCAGAGTATTAATATGGGATTTATTAAAAAAGTGTTGGCCGAAATGAAGAACCCATCTCACCTGTGGTACGAAAGTTTGTGCAAAAAATTCGTGAGACAGTATATGCTAGTTGACAACACTCACAGTGTCCATTGTCTTACGGTGCGTACTGACGTGACTGTAGCTGCGGAGTCCAAAGTATGTTATCAGCCGTATCGGAAATGGCCAACTCAAGGTTTTTGTTCACTTTTTTTAATTTCGTAAAAAAAAACTTTTATTTGGACCAGCCTGTTTACAGTTTTTGGTGTTATCATTGCTTTGTAATGGGATATATGTACATATATGATCTCCAATGTAATGACGGTGAGACAGACATTTCCTTTACGCAGTTGAACAGTTTTAGTGTTATCAAGGTTTTGACGACAATATGGCTCCAGAAGAGCCGTTTACTGCTGTCTGTTTGACAATACAGCAGGACCAATTGGGTAGATCGCGATCAAAGGGATTTATTGTGAACGTTCCAAAAAAGGGCGATTTACCCGACCGCAAAAACTGGAGAAGAGTTACGCTCCTAAGAATGATGAATAAAGTCATTCCTCACATTCTGTACAAGAGAATTTCTGAAGACATTCTACGAAGCCTACGGAAAGAATAAACTGGCTTTCGACCGAATAAATCTTGTATAGACCAGTCAACAGTCTGTGAGTGGTAATCGAGCAATATGTTGTATAGAGGTCCCCTCTCTACATAGCTTTCGTATATTTTGAAAAAGCATTCGACATCCTTAACCATGTCGCAATATGGAGTGCTCTGATAACCAAAAGTGTATCCAAAAATCTGATTGACCTCACTAAAGGATTAAATCGAAGCGCTTCTTGTCGCATACTACACAACGACCTACTGAGCGAGCAGATTCCCATTAGCGCTAGAGTGAGGCAGGTGTTATCCCCCTATTGTTCAATTGTGTTTTCGATCTGGTGATGCGGAAAACTACTGCACCCAGGAGAGGCATAGCTTGGGTGACTGCTAGGATGACAGAAAGATATAGATTACGCATACGAATTGTGTCTATCTAACACATTCGGAGACATGAAAGCGAAGCATAAAGATCTTCAAAAGGCAGCTAAATGTGCCAGTCTAAAAATACGTTAATATAAAAAAAAATCAGTTAAACACAACAAACACCGAAAGGTTCCATCTCGAAGCAGAAACTGTCGAGGACGTTGAAACCTTCTGCTACCTCGAAAGCGTACTTGATAAATCATGAGGATCCAAAAAAGATATTTATTTGTAGCAGCTTTAACAAAGGAAATCCAGCACCATTCCTCAGAAGACAAAAATGAGAATATTCAACTCCAATGTTGAAGCAACTCTTCTTTATGGATGCGAATCATGGAATATACCAACCCGAGACATACTAACAATACAGTCCCTTTGAAACAGATGCCTACGAAAAATATTGCGAGTATAGTGGCCGAGAACAATTACCAACAATCTTTTGTGTACAAAAACACATCAGCAATCAATAAATTTGGCGTCACTTGCGTTGGATGAGTCACATATGGATAAAATCTACAGATGACATCGCAAGACAAGCCATTGCCTGGAACCCCAAGGCAATACATGGAAACGCCAAATTGTGCTAAAAGCAGAAGCGGTCAATCTCAGTGTAAACTAATTAAAACGTAGACCATCGAATAGAAATGAATGAAATTCGATTGTAACGGCCCTGTGCTCCTCATAGGAGTAAGCGGAATAAATATATATTAATAGATCACCAGGACCTATACGAATTAGTTACCAGGACGCTGCGATATCGATGCCAAATTCCCGCCATACCAGATATTTATACCTTTCAGTGAAGATACGGCTAGGCAGATATTTATGTCATACAGTGTAGTGGAGGTGAGTTAGATATTTTCTTTGCCGTAGATCAACAGTTTTAGTGTTATAAGGGTTTTTGTCAACGATGTTTCTTTAAAGCATTCTGATTAGTCAATATATGATTATAATGGATACAAACAGTGATGTCACGCTCTGCGGAGACAATCTCCAGTAACTATAACACATCGGGGTAACATTCTTTTTCTCTATTCTTTTAAGTCTTCACTAGTGTTTTGCAGTCCTTCGTGAAATGTTGAACTCGAATTAATTCCTACCTTACATAGCTTAGGTGGAAAATTCGATTAGGATTGGGGATTACAAGGAACTTATTGTATAATAGATCAGCATGACCTATAGGACTTATTTACCATGACGCTCTGATATCAGTACATCGCAATAATTTACATTGCAAAAATGTAGTTTTTAGAAAATTTAAAATGAAATCTACTAGGACCGGTTGGGTTGATTAGGATGGATACAGAGAGTGAAGTCACGCTCTGAGGAGATAATCTCCATAACACATCAGGGCAGAAGTCTTCTCTATTCTTGCAAGTCTTCACTTGTGTTTTTCAGTCCATTGTGGAAGACTAGTCTCCGTTTTTCAAGTTAAGGTAGAAAACGCTTGCTTTTGAAAAAATACATTTAAGTAGGTATAAATTTGCTAGGTATATCCAGCTGTTTCAAAAACATAGCTGAATATATTACATTTAATCTTGCCATTATTCGCTAAAAAATAAGGTCGGACGTACTACTCACGCCAAAATGTCAATTGACTTCTCTTACTTTTTGAACACATCCACCAAATTAAATTGTTTGTTACCAAATTTATCATAACGCCTACATACATACATATATCGTCATCGGAAAAGCAAAAGGGCCAATCAATTAAATAAAAAAAAAAGGTTTTGTCATGAAAACGGAGGACGGAGGATTCAGAATGGCGCCAAAATACAATGATGCATTTATTTATTCTCACATAGGTGATTTTAACTTGGTACTTGTAAGTTTTAAAATTAAGCATTTTTTACCCGTGGAAAAAGAAACAAATTTGTTCATTAAAACAAAGAACAACTTCTTAGTTTAAAAGAAATGTTCATAGTTATTTAACCAAAGAAACTTCTTCTTTATCTTAAATAATGTTTTCTTTATTCCAACTAAATATTTCTAAATTAAAGAAAACATTCTTTAGAATCAGGAAAATACTATTTAAAATAAAGAAAACGATTTTTTGGCTGAAAAACAATCAAAGAATTTGTATATGTAGAACGCTCTACCTGGAAATAACAGGAATTTAAAATTTGGCCTTTATGCAATTCGGATGACGTTATATCAATATTTATAATTTTAATGCAGAATTCTGAAATATATTTTATAGACCGAATTCCCAACATCCTCTCCCCTAAATGTACTTAATTTAAATGCGCAATTGTTATCACACTTTCTCTCTCTCTGTCTCAATCTATCTGTTTGTGTTAATTGTACTGAAAAAAACTAAAATCATAATAAAATAATATCTATATACATACAACATACTATTGAATATATGTTTGTTTTTCTGTTGCATTTTGTTGTAAATAATTTTTGAAAACAAAAAAAACTGAAATAATAATGTAAATTCCAATTAAGCAAATCCATTTCTGTTATCCCTTATCCATAATTTATTTCCGTTTTAAATGTTGTATACTTTTGTTCGATTTTAATTGAAATACATTGGAAATTGTTTTATATGTAAAATTTAATGAACAACAAAAAAATGAAGAAAAAATAAGAAATAAACTAAATTGAGTTTTAAACAATGCTTTTCTTTGATTTATTTTGCTTTACTGTATCTCTCGATGTTTTTTGTCATCAGAAAACATAGCGAATGCAAAAATATTTATTTACGTTCAATGTGTAAATATAATGCCAAACGGTGGGTACTACTAAATAATAATATTTAATAATTAATGCTTTATCTTATTTCACATTTTCAATATTAAATATACTCGTATGCTATGGGATGTTTCTTTAAAATAAATATTATCAATACACTATTCTATGGTACTTATTTTCCCCCGTTTGCACCATCCCTGGTTAGAGGTATTAATTTTAAATTTCTATATAATTTGTTTGCAATTTTTTATTGTCGCTAATCCAACATTTCTTGTTTAACTTTTTTCCTAACCAGGAACGGTGAAAATAGATTTTTACCCTTTTTAAAATATTAGTATAGATGATATCCGTCTAGACATGTTAGTAAAATATTATGAATTATCAACTACTTTTTCATAAGAGGTACGAGGGCAAGCTATTATGTCCGTGTCGTTTTTAATAAAACACAGGTTTTTGGAAAAAAATTGCTTTTCATAGTAATCTCCTTTGAGCTCTATACACTTTGTGCAACATCTCTCCAATTGTGTTATCCCTTCCACAAAATTAAATTTGTTGAAGATGAAGATGATTTCATCGTAGGGATCAAATCGCTTTCCGTCGAGCCATTTTGGAAACAAGAAATAGTCACTCGGGGCTAAATTCGTAGAATAGGTCGGATGAAGGAGCATTTCTTAGCCTTAGTATGAATTTTTGCCATGGAAACTGCTCATGTGTACACCCTTGTCCTTTTTCTTTTCCAAATACGGTGTTAGGCTTCTTAGGTTGACATAAACTCGCCATTGATTTATTTTACCTTTTTGAAGGTAGTCAATGTCGATTAAACCACGTACATCCCAAAAAACGGTAGTCATAACATTATTGTCTGACAAACCCACCGTTGCTTTTTTTGGCGCCGATTCACCCCGAGAAACCCACTGTTTTTACGGCTATTAGGTCTCTGGTATGTTGTGGTGGATCCACGTACCGTCCGCGGTTACGAAACGGAGCGGTTAAACAACGCCAACCACTCCTGAACAAGTTGCCACACGATTGCGTTTATGATCGATTGTGAGCAAACGCGGCACCCATCTTGCGGAAACTTTCTCATATGGTAACTTCAAATAATTATGGTAAATTCTTCAATTGTTTCGGGCGTAGAAACCTCAACTGGACGTGTAGAAGGTTGGGCATCTTCCGTGCTTGTACGGTCACAGCGAAATTCAGTAAACAACTTTTTTACTATTGAAATTGATGGTGCCACAGTATTTATCAAGCTCAGCCGCAAAAAAAACATTCTTAATGCACACGGATTTTTTTCCATTTTCTCCTCAAATTACGCAGTAGTCCGCCATCAATGGCTGTCAAACATAAAGAAAATATCGCAGCTTATTATTGTTTTGACAGGAGTTAGCTGACAGATGCATCTTGACTGGAGCAGAGTTGCCCTTTCAGTTCACAGGCGAGAAATTCTAAAAGTCGCGGACTTATAATCGCAATCTACTTGGAAATCTAGCCGATTGTTTTTATCAGTTGGCAACGATAATCATTATACTCATTAAAATGATATGCCTAAGAGCATATCATCCATATCATATCATCCAATCGGCCAAACCCATATCGTGAATTTTTTCAATTGTTCGGGTGTAGAGACCTCAACTCACCGTCCAGAACGTTGGGCATTAACCACTTTTTGATATTGATGGTGCAGAGTTCCTATAGTATTTATAAATACGATACCAATAAGGAATAATTTTTTGTGAAATACAAATGATGCGTTAGTCTGCTATCAATGGCTCAACACAATGGTCAAACCCAAACTAACTGAAGAAGTTTATTAAAATTTTGACAGGAGTCAGCTGACAGATGTCTCCTGACTGGTGCAGTTTTGCCCTTTCAGTTAACAGACGATAAATTCAAAAAGTCGCGTACTTATAATCGTAATCTACTTAGAAATCTAGCCGATTCTTTTTATCAGTTGGCAACGATAATCCTTTTACCCTATAAAATGAAATGCCTAAAAAGTCTATCATTGTTAACCAATGAAAATAGTAGATTTTTTAGTAGATTATACAGTAGTGGAAATTAAAGGCTGGATTAGACGAACGTAATGGTAGCGGCGTTTTTTCATAACAAATCAGCTGATCGAAACTGATAAATGGAATTAGTATACGGGACGGAAGAAACTCCTGAATTTTGATTTCGAAGCTACATTGACGTTGCTACGTTACGGTTACGCTAACATTACTCGTTCATATTGAACGATTATTGATAATAATAAAAAACGACGCCAAAATCCCGTACGAAGTTGTAACGCGATTGTGTATGTGGTCGGTTGTGAGCAAACGCGGCACCCATTCGTTCATATTGAGGTTGAACAACGCCAAAAAGCCCTGCGAAGTTGTAACGTGATTGTGGTCGGTTGTGAGCAAACGTGGCACCCATTGCGGAAAGTTTTCTCATTAAAAATTTAAACCACTGAGCCAACCACTGAGCTTTTTCAAATTAAATTCCTTTCTCCAATCGGCTAACACCATATCGTGAATTTTTTCAATTGTTTCGGGTGTAGAGACCTAAATTCGGCGTCCACAACGTTGGACATCTTTCGTGCTGGTACACAACGAAATTCAGTAAACCATTTTTTGAAATTGATGGTGCAGAGTTCCCATGGTATTTATTAATACCATATCAATTAAGAATAATTTTTTTGCGAAATACAAATGACGCGTTAGTCTGCTATCAATGTCTCAACACAATGGTCAAACACAAATTAAATGACGAAGTTTATTAAAGTTTTGACAGGAGTCAGCTAACAGATGGGTAACAGCAGTGTTACCTTTCAGTGAACAGGCGAACAATTCAAAAGTTACGGACCTATAATCGCAATCTACTAGGAGGCCTGCTCCTTTGTTTAAATCTATAAAATATTGGGTGGCACAGACTAAACGGGGCCGTTCGAGCTGGCAAGACGAACACCGCAGTGATCGGCCAATTGAGGTGTCCACGCCAGAAATGGTTTAAAAAATCCACAGAGTGGGAGTGGATGACCATCGGTTGTAGGTTTGTGAGATAGATGAAGTCATAGGCATTCATTTCAGATATTGAGAGAAAATTTTATGATAAAAAAGCTGTGCGCAAGATTTGTGTCGCGTTTGTCCACAATCAAGACTACTATTTTCAGGAGCTAAACTGTTCTTACTATAATCAGGGTAACGAAACTATTGAAAATCGCTGGAAAAGTGTATTTAGCTAAAAGGAGATCATGTTGAGAAATAAAGAAACATTTTCCCTAATTTTGTTGTGTTTTCTTTGTTAGGTTGGCTAATTTTGAGACCGCCCTCGTAATCCAGTCAAAAACCTCAACTGACTGGCTGTGGTCTGCCCTAATAGTGATTTCTCCAAATTTTAAAATTTGTAATTGCCAACTCTTAATTTTCTTTTTAAATTACGACCTGTAAGACCAAGGCTAAACCTAAACTAATATTTAGTAAAAACAATTAATTATGGGCTCATATATATTCCTGGATTTATAGGGTGATCAGATAAGAACGATAATAAAAAAATTAATTAAACAACAACAAATTGATCTTGGCTTTATTTTGAAGCCTCATTTATGTCAATATGTATCACATCGACCTCAAAAAAATCGAGGATTGTCAAGTCACATGGTCGCGTCTGCCAATTGATGACCTGTTACCGTGAGAGTTAGCGTCGGCCACTGTGGATCATCCTACTGTTTCCTTCACAACTTCGAACGTTGAGTGGCTTGTATGGCATGTAGCTTGTATAGATGTTGTCGAGCTCTGAAACTCGGTTAACATCGACTCTGAGAGTCGGTTTATATTAACTATTCTGAGGACCATTGAGCTGTTCAACACCGAATCGGAATTTTTATTCTTTTTAAATACCAGCCACTACGGCAGTTATCATTTCCTCACATTGTATCAATCACACTCTGGTTGATGGGTTAAGATTCAAGCAGTGAACTTGCCATCAACATTTTGCGCGGTCCGACTAATTGCAGGTGCACTGAAGCCGTGATGACAATCAACCTCAGAACGAAATTGTTTGCGTATTTACAACTGAGCCGGAATACCGATAGAAAAAATTATAATTTTCACAAATTCGACACGCGAGAAGCAATACGCGATGAATTGGCAAACCTTACTGAATAATTCGACAGTTCGAGCTAACGTTGACAGTTTCTGAAGTATAACATCATTACTATCTGATTACCCATTAATATAATTTACCTTCCACTTTTCCCTGTTGATAGTTTGGTTTGACAAAATACTACAATTTATTTCTGTCAATTTTAGAAAAAAATCTCGTTTTCTTTTATAAGTGCATTTTCTTCCTTTCTAATACTCGTATTTCGTTTTAAAATTACCAATTAAGTAATACCTAACGTTGTTCTGAGCTTTCCTTTTGACGCTTTAAAACTGTAATGTGACTACTTTTATTATTGTATTTAATAATTAATATTTTATTTACTTTATGTAGTTTTGTATTATATTTCCTTAAGTATTTGGATTTTTAATTATATTAACACTGTATAAAAGCTTCTATGCTAGTTCTACCCCTTCCCAAAAGGTAGAACTTGGTATTCCGGGCTGCTAGAATAACTACAGATAATTTGTGTATCCTATTGTATACATATATATTGTGATTATTGATAGGGATTAAAGATTATAGAGATTGGTATGTGCCTAAACAAAATTTTTCAAAAGAGGCCCTATTACGAACTGATTAAGGGAGTGTCAAATTTTTGTATATGCCAAGATACACTTATAACGAATTCTTCTGGAAAAATGTTGTCCCGTCGACATGAAATACAAAAAAATTGTTTTCCTTTTTAAGTCAAAATTATGTAGTCCTTCGAATTTAACTTGTCTCAATTTAAAAATTTCCAAAATGTTTAAGAACATTTTGTTTTGGGAAAAGTGCAAAGAAAATTATGCACCTTTTCCAGAAACGGAATCGCCATTAGTCCTGCACCAGTCGGTCAAGTTTCGATTCCAACAAAGTAATTCGTTTCAAAGTAATTTCGTTTGATCACAACGTGTATCTTCGTCGTCAGTGATTTCCGGAAGGACATATCTGGTGTTTCGTTATGTCTTTATAGTCATATAGCAAGTACGTGGAACGGCAAGGAAGAAGCCGGCTTTAAATACAATCAATCATGTGTATATCTTATAAACATCCTCAAAATCATCATAGAGCAATCAATAGAGACACCATTATATCTAACATTTATTTATTTCCACAAAGCTGTCGATATCTTATGTCACAATGTATCATGGACATCATGATATGTGAACGATGACTCTTACTGTCGTATCTTACACGATGTCTTGACGAATCGTTAAATCAAGATCCGTAGAGGGGTAAGACAAGGCTCCCCTCCTCTTTATCATTGTATTGGACACAATCATGATAGCGTGGGGATTCAATAGTTGACTACGCAGATGATTTCTGTATGTTGTCCCATCAACATTCAAGCCTGAAGAACAAACATATCAAAGTTAAGGAAGCCGCTGAAAGAACTGCACTTCTCATAAATACTCAACTCTGTAAAAGTGCTGCCAATGTACTGAGAATGACAAATTGTTAGCATTAGGTGAATTATCAGTTCAGACGATTGAAAGAAAACCTTATGATTTCATATATTTACACACGCAATGCAAAAAATCGTTACTTTCAAACGAAAAACTAGACAAACAAAATTCCTTTTTCGGTCTATGTTTGTCGCAAACGATTTATGTTTATCGCAAAAACCCAAAAAACGTTTATAGCAAACGGTTACTGTATTTATTATAAATGCTTTATATTTATTAAAAACTCTGTGAACAGTTTGTTGCAAATGGTTATTGCGTTTGTCACAAGCTATGCCTGTTTATCCCAAACCTTATGAAACGTTTGTGTTTGTCACAAGCAATACCTTTTTATCAATAAATGAAAAAACGTTTGTCGCAAAATAATAGTTTGTATAATAAAGTTACGTTCTTTGTTCTCCCTTTGAAATGTCCAATCATGTTTAAACACAATGAGTTTCCTTAAACGTTTCTCGTTAACCGTAAACGTAAATTATGAAAATTTTGGAATAAAATAATGTTGGTGTACAGCAAGAGAAACTACGTTTACGATAAACATTTTCATTCGCTGGAAATATTTAAACTTTTGGGAAATGTAAAGCGTTTGAGACAAATAACTATGTTTGCTATAAACGACCTCCAAACGGGTTTTTTTCTTTGCGTGCTATATATTTTGTAAATATTTATATGCAGAATTGTCAATAAAAATATTTTGTAGATAGTGTTGCCAATAATATTCTCTAACAATGGCGCCATTATCAGATGCATGAAGTTCGTACATCTTACAATGTCTTACAATGTACTGACGATGACTTTTCTGCCAGCGTAGCCAGATAACAATTTTAAGTTCCCACGGTTGCATTTTTTTGACTTTTTGCTGACAATATTTTCAGATCTGACCACAGTGTGACAATATTGTGTGTACAGCTTAAGTCCAGTCGTTGAAGATACAACAAAACACCAAAAATATACGAATTCAACTCAAAATCGTGTAGTTGTCATCCTACGACGATATTTTTAAAGATGGCGCTCAATGGATGGAATAGATAGTGTCATCCTACAGTGATAAAGTTGGCGTCATACACTACTTTTTTTAGAGTCGAGGAATGCTATCAAAGGATACGACAAATTTTTTAATTAGAATTTTTTATTAGACTCGAATGTATGAGTCCATCGTGGTAAAGCTTTTTTTCAAACTGCGCTCTTGATATTTCATAAGGAAAAAGTGATTATCTTATCCACCTATCCTATACTCGTATAAGCGCAATACCGCTCCCCATCGTGTCACGACATACATACCAATTATTCTCACGCGAAAATGAATATAAATTTTGGATCTACGTCAGATCGGTTTACAAATAATTTTTTTCCAATTTCTTGAACAATCACTCCTTCGCTATTCGAGGTTAAAATAATTCGAAAACACCGATGAGCTTGAGTTGTACCTTTCGCGCAAGTTTAAGTCTGTTCACTCTTATGATTTCGGAAGTTCCCGTTACAAACAAACGCACAAATTATTTTATACATATATAAGACTCTCAGTCCAGAATATCTGGAGAGCATTTACTTAAATATATAACCACCGCAGTAACTTAAAGATTTGAGAGCACAATTCATTCACGAGAGAGATATATGTCCATTTCGTTTCTAGAAAAAATGTTGCCCCGTCGACGTGATATACTAGTAAATGATATACTAGAAACCTTTTAAGTCGCAATGATGTACTTAACTGCAATTTTTGGGAAAAAGCTAAAGAAAATGTTGCACTTTTTCCAGAAACGAAATCGAATATGCTTCGAAAATCGAGTAAACTAAATTTTCAATGCGTTACAATATCTTGTTAGGCAAGCGTAGATCTGTGATCTAAGCTAAAATTACCTTTAAAGGACCTGAAATAACGTAAGTATCAATTCATATTTTAAAAGAAATCTTTGCTTTACAGTTTATGAAACCAATTACACGGACTTATTTAATATGCGGACAGAAAATTTCTATTTCTATTTGCAGAATAATGAAATGGGTTTAAGCAAAGACAAGTTATCAGATTCAGACACTTTGAATAATATTGCAATTTTTAAAAAAATATTTATTTTTGTTACTAAAGGCTTATATTAAGTGAACTGTTCATTTTGAAAGTGGCGTAAACGCCATTCTGCTTTACTCGATTCAACCTTAAAAAAGGGGGGATAATACAACTAGAATGCGAAAATTTGCATCTAATGTAGAAACATTGAAGACTTGAGATGAACTGCATGTAAATAATATATATATGTTATTCACATAGCCTATTAACTGTACTACTATTGGTTCAATAACAGAATGGCGTTTACGCCACTTTCAAAATAACCAGTTCTTAAATGGCCGAAAGTCAGTTCAGAAATATATTGAGAATGTTGTGTAATAGTTTAATATTTTCCATATGAAGTTTTTACTCGCATTTCGCTTACTTTATTTACAGAGTTTCACAGATTTCCACGTTATTCGCTGAGATATGTCTTAAAAGATATTAAACGGATTTTCATAATACAAGGATAGCAATATTATAGTCAACGCAACCATATACGCAGAGCATAATGTAGTGTCTATCAAATAATAATAATAATGATCATGGTTGATGTGATCATAACATAGTCACAAGAGCATTAATAATCATGACTGTGATGATATAACACTGTGCTAGTCCAAAAAAATAACAAACAGGAGACCCTGTGGATAGACATATTTCGACCGTGCTGAATCCGTTTTTCTAGTATAGCTCTTATTTTCAAGATATTTGGCAACACAATTTGCTGGGAAATTACTGACGTTAGTTATTCCGGGCAGAATTTTCAGTGGAAGACTTCGGAATACACGCTTCAGTACAATGAACGACATAAGGGGAAGACTTGAGGAAGTATTTCTCTCTAAACAGCTGACTCGCTTCTCATCTTTTTGTCTACACATAAAAGTATTTTGATATTAGTTTTTGGCTTAGATTTTTGTAGATTACACTGTGCGAGAAATTGACACCGTGCTGAATCTAGTGATGGTAACCATTTATCTACATTAGCTCTTGTTCTCTAGATATTGGACAACAAAGTTTGCTGGCAAATCGGAGAAGTCAGTTATCTCGGTTGTGGTTTTGAAGTAGAAGACTTCGGAATACATGCTTCAGTCCAACGAACGACATAAAGCGAACCCTTGAAGAACCATTTCTATCGAAAAATTGTTGTTCACACTTAGCAAATTTCAGTCAAATGTTACAATATATCAAATGTCATATAGATCACCGACATATTAGTTGGTGTATTTGAGAAAAATGTTCCTTGCGAAAAATTAATATGGCTCTCCTATCAATATACTCGTGTTTATGAAAAATCAATTAATTTAGCAGGTTTTGATGATTATATTTGTAATTTCCATAAATACCAACGGAAATTTATTTACGAAAATTTATATCAAAAAATAATATAACTAAATAT
The DNA here is from genome assembly GCA_963930755.1 of Eudasyphora cyanicolor. Classification (NCBI taxonomy): domain Eukaryota; kingdom Metazoa; phylum Arthropoda; class Insecta; order Diptera; family Muscidae; genus Eudasyphora; species Eudasyphora cyanicolor. The sequence continues at coordinate 97,831,992 of OZ005734.1, forward strand.
GTTCTGCTATGACAAGAAATAACCGCAAGTTATGTAATAACTCGTCGAAATTTGTGGTTGGCGTAGCTGAGAAAAACATTCCTCTAGAAAAAATACGATGAGTATTTTTATGAGAATTAACCAGATTTCGAGTTATTACATAATTTGTGTTTTTTCTACACATAGCAGAACATATATATTTATATTAATGAGCATTTCCATGTTAAGTGATCACAGTATGTTTGGCTAATGTCACGGAATTTAGTGAAACTTGGTATTATGGTTATACTAAGTGTTGTCAACAACCCAAGCTAATTATTTTGAAAAAAAATAATTATAACATTGTATCGGTAAAATCTATCAATATGAGACTTTTTGCAAAACGTTAGTAATTATTTGCACTTTTAATGAAAATGGAATGGAAAACAAATTTAAAAAGAATTTTTTTATAAATTTTTTTAAAAAAAATGTATCAAAATTAATTTTTAAAAAATCCCCTTTTTATTTTTAAATTTTATTTTTTGTATTTTAGGCCATATTGTCCTCTACAATATAGCCAAGTTCCACGATGGCCCTTTTTGTATTTCTCGAGAAATAACTAAATCTTTATGACAGGTTTGTCCCAATATTTTCTAAAATGCTCAATAGGTCGGATTGAAACACGAAAAATTCCAATAATAACTTTTGAGTAGCAAAAAAAAGTTGTATCATGACGCCAACAGTTATGTACCAAAAGGAAACAAATTTTAAAAAATCCTTAAGGTCGCGCAAGGACGATCTTTGCAAAAAGTAAAAAAAGCTATGAAAGCTTTTCTTAAAAGACGTTCTTAAAGTTGAATTTGGGTTTTGTAATTTATGCTAATGCTGCATTAGGCATTATAGTACATTGTAAATGGGTTTTGGGGTAATATGACTAAGCCTTCTACTTTTTCGGCAATGTTGAATTTAAACATTTTAAAGTAAGTAAATAAATACATGTTATTATTTGGTCCAGGCGTCGAAACCAATTTATTTTTTATTTTGCGATAAGCAGAGATTAAAATCTTTCATCCGACACAATCGTTGCCAAAATCTGTAGGCTCTTTCAAAAGTTATGCACTAATAGTGAAAAATAACTTGTATAATTGAAGATATGGGAAAATCCTGGGTTGCGGACGTTACATTAGTAATATACAATGCAATATGAATGCAATATTTTCATACAACCTCCAACCACAACAACTATTGTAGAGTTCTTTGAAAAGACATTGAAATACTTACCTAAATATTTTTGATGAATGCGATATTCGCAGCGAAAGTTTCGTTGCGGACGTGAATTTGCAATTTTTTTAGCTAAGTTTACATTGTAATCAGAAGGATATTAATAAAACCTCTCATTAGAATAAAACACTTCATGGTTCATCCAAAAACTAGAAATTCGTCTGTCGCGGACGTTACGTTGCGGACGTTACACAACAGTTTCAATAGATTAAAACGATGATACGAGTGTTCTGCAGAAATTTTTATATAATGTTATAGTTTATATTTTATAGAAGCTGCTGGACGTGTCATTTCAATGGTGATATCATTAGAATGGACCGTAAAATAATAGTGTTTCTTATTTACCCATATGTTAAATTTACTTAATATTTAATGGAATTAGTCTACATTTACATCTACACTATTATCGCTTAATTTTTAGGGGAAGTTATTCGATTTTAGATCTCGATAAAGTTTCACGCTTACGTTCCTATATAATGAAGTAGGGAGTTATCAGTGTGAGTAATATTCGAAATTCTTTGTTGTAAGATTTCTTCTCTCAATCTTACAACAAAGATACCATTTTAAAAAATATTAAGCTCAGAACTGTAAATATTACATTTTGTATATATCGGGTGCGTTTTTGAGGCTACAGAACTTTAAATTAAAAAAACAAACATTTTTAATTTCAGTTTAACTGTATAGATAAGTTTATGTCATTAATGTTTGAGTATATTAATTAGGCCATGTGGCCCACGGCTGCCGCAATCATGAACTCCAATTTTCTCACACTTTTTGTAACACTTGGTGACCCATTTCGAAAATAATTCGTCAATTGTTTATTTCCCAGTGTTCAATTGTCACTGGTTTATCGGCATAGAAGAGTGAATTTATATAGCCCAAATGAAAATAATCCAATGGGGTTAAATCACTCGATCTTGGTGCCCAATTAACAAGACCATAAAGTGAAATTATTTCTTAATCAAAAATTTATTTGCGTAAATTAATTGTAGCGTGCACTGTGTGGCATGTGGCTCCGTCCCGTTGGAACCACATGTCAACAAGACCAATAATGCCAGCTGATAAGGTATGAAAATGCTTGTAATTATGGTATATAGACCAATGACTCCGCCGGCAAAAACAGTATTTTCTGTAGATGTAATGGTGTTTGGACAAAAGATTGTGGATTATATACGTCAGTTTAGCTTATTTACGTATCCATTCAACCAAAAATTACCTTTATCGCTGTTTGAAGTCTTACGAACAAAACCATTATATTGATAGAAAATTTCAACAATTTACAATCGTTTCTCTCGTTTAAATCTAGCCATGATGAAATGGCAAACCAAAGTAAACAAACAATTACATAGTATTAGCTGTTAAATCGTTGTCAAAAAAGCAGTGTTACCAACTAAAAGTTCAGAACCTCTAAAAAACACCCTGTATATATTTTAAGGACCATAATATTTGTTAGGCTTTTCTGCATTATTTTTTTTGTGACCCGCGATGTTAGTATTACTGTATAGTCCGTTTCGTTGCAAAGTTTTACTAAAATCGATTGCTTGTAACGAAAACAATCCTTCTATCTTCAAAAAAGCCGTAAAGAAATTTTTTTCTCTTGTTTTCGCGATATTTTACCACAAAGTTGGGAAATCAGAGAGGTTAGATATTTCGTTGGTGATTTTGAAGAGGGAAGCTTCGCAATACATGATTCAGTCCAAAGAACAAAATAATGGGAACCTTTGGAGAATTATTTCTCTCAAAACAGTCGACTTCGACTTCTCATCCCTTATCTATAAAAATTGCAATCAAATCTAATCGTATGTCAAAAACCATTCAAATCGTCGAAATTTGTAATTGCCCAGCAAAATCTTGGTAAGTACCTGTCATTATTCCCTGCATTACCAAATAATGACATCTCATTATTCGCTACATTACTTTCGGCTTATTAATAATGACTTACCAATAATAACAGAAATAAATGATTTTTTGTTATCAAAATAATTTTGGCAATTTTTAATATAATGCAATTTTGGCTGTATGTGGATTATTGTACAAGATTTATTTATTTTTCAACTTGTTTTCAAAAAATGCAGATTTGAATGAAAATACCATAAATATTTACGTATATCGTATGATGTTAGCCCATTGAAGATTCACAAGGTGGTTTCGGTTCATAACATCTAATCTGGCATGATGAAATTGTTTGTTTCGAGAAACATGCGCGACCATAAGCAAAAAATCAATTTAAATGGCCATTTCTACATATCTACTTCTTATTTTATATCTTATTGGTGATGCATTATTCAAGTACTTAAAATCGTGAAAATATAAGCACATATTTATGTGGTATGCCTATACTATAAATAAGTACTTATTATGCTACTTTATTGTATGCTTTTGGGAAGTACTTTCCTCCAATGACATCCCCATGTTAAAATAATGAGAAAAGTGGCGAAATAATAAGTACTTACCATTATCGAACTTTGCTTACTCGTCGGATTATTTGGTAATGAGAAATTTTGCTGGGTGGTGTCACTGAGAATGTCGATGATTTGTTTGTGCGCTTTAACATATTGTAAAATTTGATTGCAATTTTTCAGAAATAGGGGGGTGAGAAGATTGGATGACAGTTTTGTGAGAAATAATTGTCCAAGATTCCATTTATTTCGTTTGGACTGAATCTTGTATTGCGAAGCTTTCCACTTCATATCGACACATCTATCGACACATTGAATTAATATTTCTTGTTTACTTTTACCAAATTACAAATTGTATGTTCAAATTAATGCAACAGAAATTAATGACTTAAAATGTCCAAAATTTGTTGACAAGCATTTGTATATTAAATTTTTCGGTTTTTGAAAATATATTGCATTTAATTGCTTTAAATTTGGCCGCCACTACGCAGCGGTTGGTGGTAGATTCGGACGGTCTAATATTTGATAACTCTTTCCAGCATGATGCCGCAATTCTGTTTATTATGTACACGAAAATTTCGAAGTTCACAAAAAACTTTTCTTATAGAAAGCTAGTACAGATGAATAGTTTAGAGACATTGTTGCGGTGTAAGTCTATCCATAATGAATTGAGAAACAGTACTGAATATGAATATGACAGCCAAGGATGATGAAAAATGAAAAAGGTCTTAATGGATCACTTCATATAAATCGTTGAAGAATTTGTATTCATTCTATTATTTTGATACTGAACTACGCCAGTTTTAGATCAGCATTTATTATCAATGTGGATGAAATTGTCATTGCACTATGTGAAAATAATTGTACGATCAATCTTAAAGTGGGTATATATTGTTATATATCATTAGCGTCCGCATATATACTTTTTTGGATTTTCATTTCGACAATTTATCAGGTTTGGGAGTTATATGTACATTAGGCGTTGCATAGCAATACATAATTAATAACGCTCTTATTATTAACAGCACAAAGGTCTGATTACCGGTTAGATAGTCGAACCGACATATCTGACTACCAAAAATTGTATTTATTAGTTTATATAAAACATACATATAAAGAACACTTTTGTACAGTATAACATCGATTTAGCAGTACTTAGTCACCTACTAAAACAGATATAAACTTAACACATACAAAATATATCACATCTTCTTGCACTCACATTATGAAATCAAATTCCAAAAATAGAAACTACACTCACACCAAAATCTATATAGGCTTCTGTAAAGAGAAATCCCAAACACCACTGGTTTCATACACTACATACGTATTATTAATATTTATGTAGAGAAATCTTACAAAAAAAAAACGCAGACAAATTACATAAATCGCTAAAGAACAAATTTCTTAGGAAAAACGCCAATTGATGCTTTAAACAAATTAGGTTCAGCACAAACCTATACTGAACAAACTCATCCCTTTGTATACAATTCTACATAGCACATTGTTGAGCAATTTTTCCAAATTTTATTAATTTAATTTCAATCCTTTTAGTTATTAGAATTTATTTTATTTATTTTAAATTTTCGGTTTTTGAAAATATTTTGTTTTTAAGAAATCCTAAAGGTTTTCAAATCAAAGAATTTTAAAAAGAAATCGATAAACACAACAACAGCAAGAAATATATAAATGGTCACAACATCACAAAAAAAACATCCCGAAAATATAACAAAATTAGACAAAAAATGAACCAAATTTCATATATGTAGAACATTTACAACCGATATATGACATGTTTACATTGGCGGTTCCAAATCGTTTCCCGACCCCCCCTCGAATGTGTTTCACTTCAATCCCAGTGTGAACATGACATTAGTGTTGGTAGTTATAGCGGCTCTAAAGTCCGAACGTCAAAAAAAGTATAAATAGTAGAAGAAAACGAGTATATGAGAATGCAAATGAAAAGTAAGATAACTAGAAAACTTTATAAGAAAAACCAAATAAACTAGAAATGTCGATGAATGTTATTGGTGAGTGTGTGTTAAATACAAAACAAAATTTTGTAATTAAAACAACAACAAAAATACAGGGTTTTAAAACAGAAACAAAATATAAGAAAATAAAATCGCCTAAGAAGCGCCAATAAAAAGAAAACTAAAGAATGTTATTATTATTATTGCCTAGATTATGTATGTATTATGAGTATAAAACAACAAACAAAAAATAGTATATGTATGTATCTATATATGTAGGATTTATACACAATACATAGAATTTTAATACCAACACAACCACAAAACCCATAATAAAGAAGGACAGCTATTAACAAAACGTAATTGTAGAAACCCCATTTGCAGCCATCCACTTTCCATATAGAAAATCAGGACATTAAAATAAAAGAACAATACTCACATGTAGATGCCGCAGTAATCGCTAAGAGGTTTATGTAGCTGCGCCAAACATGCTGCTTCTTACCACCCAATAATTCTGGACAGGTAGGTGTAAGTGAACGTAGTATTGGGATTAGGTATTGAATTTCTCAAAAAAAATCATTGTGCTCGAAATTGGCCTTTAAAAATGCAACAGAGAGAGGAACATCTTCTTTTAACAAATTTTGCTGGGAAATCATAAAGATTATCCATTTCGGCGGTGAATTTGAAGGCTCGCAATGCATGCGTCTACAGGACGAAATAAATATCTTCAAACTGAAGCCCTGCATGAATACACTCGTTTTGCCGTGTACCCTACAGCGAATGAATAACGATTACTGTAGAATTGTATGAGTTGAAAACACAACGAATACTCAAAGTTTGATAATGTCTTTGGTAGTTCCGCTTAGAAGATTCTGAAAGCAATAATGTCAATATACTGAATCTTACTACTTTCACAATAAAAATTCTGATACGATAGTACAAAGGAAATCGGTCCAGTAAAACCAAAATATAATAGATTTTTGGTGAGTATTGAAATACACAAGGACAAAAAGTTGGCGAAATGTCAAAAATACTAGCTACGTTTATTAACCACATTGTGGTGTTAAAAACGGGATGCAATAAAATTTTAATTTAAAAATATATCCGCACAAAACCACGCTTAATTTCACAAGAAATGGATGTAAAATACAGCTTCTATAGGACTAAAGGGCCAAATCGGACGCTACATATATATGAAGATTATAACTAAATCTGAACCGATTTTTTTCAAATTCGGATCACTAAATTCTACCATGCTAAATTTCAAAACGATTTGATGTAAATTACAGCTGCTATGGGGCTAAAGGTCCAGAATCGGACGAAACTTATATATGGGGGCTATAGCTAAATCTAAACCGGTTTTCTTCAAATTCAGCTATGAATCAAGCATGAATCAAGAAACTCCACCATGCAAAATGTCAAAATAATTGGATGTTAATAAAGCTACTATAGGGCTAAAGTGCCAAATCGGGCGAAACATATATATGGGAGCTATATCTAAATCTGAACCGATTTCAATTAATTTCAATAGGATTCTTTCCAGGTGCGATCGGATAGAAATTTCGACCAGTCAGTTAGTGATTCTGAGTCAATAGGTATACTTTAAGGTGGGTCTAGCTGCAGGGTTTCTATGTGTTACAAACATGTGTCATGAATTTTATTTTCGTTTCCGATATTTCGACTAACATCGTTAGTCTTCTTCAGGGAACTACAAAAACACAATTTTTAAAAACTACATAAATTACTAATTCATTGCAGCTTCCGCATTGATATAACTAAGGAAGAAGTTTCTATAAAGTAGGTAAGGTTAGGCTGAAGAGAGGAGACGTTTAACGTCTCATGTCCGTGGACATACATTTAAGCCAGTGGTTCGGCCTGTTGTGCGCTCCTTATTTATGATCTTTTTATACCTCACGAGTTACAGAAAATCGGTACTAGACGCGAATTTTTTCAGCATCTTCCAGTCACATTCTCTGAGATGAGTCAAGTCTGGTAATATGTCAGACCCGAAATGTTCGGATCTTGCATGTGTGAAAGCCGGGCAGTGACACAGAAAATGTTTATCGTTTCGATGTTTTCCCTGCATTCGTCGTTACCTGCTAGTCCTATGCGATGAAGATGTGCTTGTAAGCTTGAGTGTCCCGTTAGAACACTCATCATCTTACTAATATCGATCTTGTTTAGTTTCAGAAGACTTCTTGATTTCCTTTCATTTGGATCACCCCACAGCATCTTTGCAGTTGCTCCTACTGTTGCGCTATTCCACACAGTTTTGTGAGCCATCACCTAGTAGTTTTCCAAGTGTATTACTCGAAGTCCTCTGCCCTTTGAAGCAAAGCTGTTTGCCCGTTCATTTCCAATTACTCCGTTGTGTCCTGGTACCCAGCAGATACGCAGTTGACCATGGGCCAGACCAGTAATCATTTATCGTTCATTTACAGTCCAACACTGTTCTGGATTTGACCCTTTCCGATGTTATTGCTTTAATCGCCATTTGGCTATCTGTGAAGATGCTGGCATATTTAGGCTTTGTGGTGTTACTGAGCCAGCTCACACACTCCGTGATTGCTCGAACTTCTGCTTGAAATACAGTGTTATGGTCAGGGAGGCGGAAGTGAAGTTCGACTTCTGGTTCATCAATAAAAAGTCCCTTTTGTTGGCGCAGTTCTTATTGCCCCGCTTATGCCTAGACAGCACATACGTTGAATTTTTTGCAAAGGTATTACGTTGCACTTCTTGTCCATTGATGTCCACCACACTACACAGGCGTAGGTGGTTATTGGTCTAATCACGCTCTGTAAAGCCAGTGAGTCATATTTGGACGTAGTCCCCATTTTGAACCCATAGCTCTTCTGCACAACGACCAACATCTGTGGGCCTTTGTAACTCTTTCTTCAAGATGATCTCATGATCCCAAGTATTTTACCTTTTTAGTTATAGCAATCGTCTTATTCAGGAATCGAGGCCGGGTAAAACGTGGGATCTTCGTTTTCCTTGTAAAGAGACATATTTCTGTTTTGTCTGGGTAAACATTTAATCCCCTTGGTTGTGACCAGTTATATGCTATGTTAAGTGCCTCCTCAGCTCTTCTGCATAATAGATTTGGATGAAAGCCCCTTAGAAGTATTACAACGTCGTCTGCATAACAGACTGGTTCAAGTCCTTCATTGGTGAGGGCTTTTAGGAGACTGTGTATCGTCGTAACCCATAGAAGAGGCGATAAAATGCCCCCCTGAGGTATACCACGATTTACCTTGTCTCAAATTTTTACGTCATATGACCCACAAATAATCCACCTATTCCTTAGCATATTGTTGATCCAGTTTTTCAGCGCCCGGTCAACCTGAAACTCGTCTAAGGACTGGATAAGTGTATCTGTCTGTACATTGTTAAATGCGCCCTCAATTTCTATGCAAACAGCCAGTGTATACATTTATTTACTGAAGGACTCTTCTATGTGGTGCACTACCTCATGCTGAGCTGTTTCCACTGATCTTCCTTTGACATAGGCGTGTTGTTTGAATTTTAGCCTGTCATCCGCTATTTTACTTTTGACCATGTCATCAATTATTCCCTCCATTGTTTTTAACAGGAAAGAAGTTAGGCTAATGGGTCGATAAGCCTTTGGAGTCATATAACTCGCCTTGCCAGGCTTTGGTATGAACCACCCTTGATTCTTGCCAGTTTTTTGGGGTAAAGGAATGGGTTAGGCATGCAGTGAACACTCCAGCCAGATGAGTTGATACCAGATCCACCTCTTCTACAAAGTAAGGTCAAAACAAATAAATATAAATATCTCTCGTAGAACAAATGTTATTCCAATTCAATCACATTTCGAGATTTTCACCCAATTTCTAATATTTAAATGTGTATACCTCCCATAGTTTTGTAGATTTTTCAACATAATTGTATCCCCGTTATTAGAGCACCTTAATTAACATTACCAACAAGTTTCGTCAAAATCGGGGACCATAAGCATTGGTCATGTAACGTGATTCTCGTCTTCTTCTTGGGAGAAAACACCTGAACCAACTTCACAACTTATGTTGGAGCCGTCCGTGTACACTTTGGAGTCGTATCTCCTCAAAGGATTCCCGCTATCCCATTCTATTCTTCTAGGGAATTTTCTTCAAATGACTGTTTGCAGAACATTGCGGGAGTGCAGTAGTCTGATATAGTTTGTATTTCCCTGAGGAGTTTGTGAAGGATTCGAGCATTTTCGTGCGTTCTATCCTTCCAAATTCCATGGAAGAGTAATCGTGACGCTTTACCGGCCGCAATTGCCGTTATATTTATGTAGATATATTGGAAGTAAGTGCATTATCTCGTTGAGGGCTTCTCCAGCGCAAGTACGCATAGCCCTTGTCACCACGATGCATGCTGATCTTTGTACAATATATTCAGCGACTGGTCACCATACCAGTGCGCCATAGGGGAGTATGGGTCTCATTATGCTTGTGTACATCCATAGTGTCATATTAGGTTTCAGGCTCCAACAGCTACAAAACATTTTGCAACAGGCGTAGTATGCAACGGTTGCTCTCTGAGCTCGATGTTTCGTATTACGCTTCCATGATAGTTTTGAGTCTAAGATTACACCTAAGTACCTAGGATGATTCGATAGTGGTATTTCCCGACGCGTAGCTGCAGATTGAAGGCTGCACATTTGGTCTTTGTGGTGAATAACACCATCTCTGATTCACTCCCAGACCGCTACTTGTGGTCCAAGTATCCCGTGATTCCAGAGCTCCGTTCATGATTTTACTCATCACAGACGGAAATAAAATCGCAAAGAGGTATTAACAAATCGTCCGCATATGATACTTCTTTAACCCCCATTCGGTCGAATTTGGCTCATATTTCGTTAATAGCAAGAAACCATAGCTATGGCGAGATAAGTCCTTCTCCGCTGCCCATAGTAGCGTTTATGATACTGTTCGGCAGTATGGTTATTATTCAGTTTATAAGGAATGATTCCACGCCCAGGTTTCCTAAGGCATGTTAGATTATCGATTTATTTACCATGTTCAACGCACCTGCTACATCTAAGAAAAAAACTAAAGTATATTGTTTGTGTTCTATGGTCCTCTCAATAGTCCTAAGGACTTCATGTTGTATCTGCCGAGCGTCGGTTTCGATATGAGTATCGACTGTTGGTAGAGCTATCCATCTTCTTTCGAATATACGCTCCAGACCGGGTCACCAAATAAATTTATCAAATGTGAGGAGGATTATTAAAGCTAAGCGCGAGACAATTGCAAAACCATTTTTTTTAATTTTTTCGGAGCCCGCGAAATCGTCCCAAAATCACATTTATAAAATGTGAAGTGGAATATTAAAGCTTAGTTCGAGAGAATTGCAAAAAAACATTTTTTAAAATTTTTTAGAACCCGCGGAATAGGCTCAATATCGTTTTTTAATTGTAACTTTTTTGTTTGTAGCTCGATTGTCACATTGCCTCATAGATTTCGCCGATGTACAATGTAATTTTCTAATGAAGACTTAACTTTTTTGTTTTTTAATAATAGTGCGTACATCCAAAGCAAAATGTTAATGGTTTTTAAAGCGCTTTAATCCTATAGAATGATATTTTTAAATTTTAGGGTTAGAAACTTCAGTAAGTGAAGTCTTCATTAGAAAATGACATTTTACTTCAGCAACATCTATGAGGCAAATGTAGTACTCGTCGAGACCAACATATTAATGTATCGCATGACAATCGTGCTACCAACAAAGAAGTTACGATAAAAAACGATTTGAGCTGATTCCGCGGGCTCTCAAAAAAATGATTTTTTTTTGGATTGTCTCGAGGTAATAATTCCGCCTCGCATCCGGGAACTTTTTTTAAATGGAGGCCAACCCGGTTTAATACGCTCGATATGTCTTTCGAGCGTTTCCAGAAAAATTTATAGAGACTTATTGGTCTGAAATCTTTTGCTTTTTCATGGCTCCATTTCCCCGTCTTGGCTATAAAGACAACCTTTTACTGTCACAAACTTAACGCTATGTAGGTAAGATATGGGCACAGTCTAAATATCTATATGCACACGAGCCATGGGTTGATTACGCTCTCTGCGCTTTGAATCATTTGTGGAATAATGCGATCTGGCCCGGAGATTTTTATGCTGAAAAGCTATTTATTGGCCAGGATATTCAGCTTGAGCTGATTATGATGTTGATGAGTTTCTGGGCTTTTCTCTGATAGAAAATGCGGATTCCATAGCGCTTAGACTCAATATCTGAACATAGGTTATATGGAAACTATATCTTAATCTGTATCGATTTTCATACATTTTGTTAGAGTTTATGATCGGTTCAAATAACTTTCCTATGTAAATGTTAAGACAAAACGGAATGGACGCATATATGTTGGCTATATATACCTCAACCGATTTGCATGAAAAGTGACAGATTTCCTGACTGCCGAATAAAACTTTTCTAAATTGATTTGCATACAGATTTGCTGAAAAATAATAATATAAAAAATAAATAATACACCACCTCAATGCCATACATATATGAATCGATATTGGCCAAATTCAACTGCGATAGAAGGAATCTTCTAGTGATTCGGAGTCGATCGCTATACTTTATGTTTTAGCGCCAATTCCGTGAGAATTATCTTTTTATTCCAAGTCGATCGGTATTCTTTAAGTTCTTGCACCAATTCTGTGAGAATTATAGCTACATAAACCTCAACAGCAGTAGTGTAGTGTAGCCATAACATATTTACTTCGGATGTCATGTAATCGTAATTTAAAAATTCAAGGCCTACATATTTATTGATTAACTGTATGTAAAATGGGTTGTACTTACAAGAAAAATAACTACATACTAACTCATTAGCATAGTTATGTATAAAACAATAACGATGTATGATTAACCGATTAATTGTGATTTATTTATAATTTGAGATACATTTCACCATTTAAAATTTTCTACACAAAATACGAGACATATCTGTTATTTTTTAGAAGAAAATACAAATAAATCTCATTTTAGTTTAAGTTCATTTATTGTTATACAAAAAATAAGTGAGTTCTATAAATGAAGACATTTATAATTTAACTATCTTAATGAATTAATTAATTATTGTGATATCGGTGAAATGGAGTTTTTTTTATCGATCAAACTGAACTAATATTCAAAATTGTTCACTTGAATTTCGACATTACTGATGGCACAATAAAACGCTATAATGTATATAAATAATAAACAAACTAGAGTATACATAAATGTATAAATTTAACACAAAAGAATAGATGAGGAAGCGAAACAGAAATCTATAAATGTTAACACAAAAAATTCTACTGGTGGTCATTCTTAGATCTTAGAAACTCATTCACAAGTTTATGATTATTAAAGACAAAGAAAACACAAAAAAGTTCGAAATATGGCTAAGTAGAGTTAACTCTCCACTGCTGTATAGAGAAAAATTCTTTTCAATTTCAGTATGATCATCTTAGCTTATTTTTTACAGAAGTTATACAGCTCGAAGGACCAAATGTCAGTGAAGCAAAAGAACAAGAAGAGCAATACATTTAATACATAATCAGTAATGACATTTTTAATGAACTAAGGAGCTGCTGATTGACTATCAATTATAAGTTATACAGTATAGTTATCCAGCTCGAAGGACCAAAAACAAGCGTATGCCAACTGAAGTTTTGCTTGAGATTCTAACAAAACAAATTTAAACCAGTAAGAAAAGGCTAAAGTCGGGCGGTGCCAACTATATGATGCCCTACACCACTATAGATACCTACACCACAATGTATACTTCAACTTAAATTTCTTTACGGAATTTACATTTGGTACGTCTCTGCCTCTGTAGGCAAATCGAACGAAACATCTACATATGAACTATTTATTTTGAAAGTGACGTAAACGCCATTCTGTTTTACTCGTTTCAACATTGGAAAAAGGGAGTTAATAAAACTAGAATGCCAAACATGTGCACTTAATATATATATATATTATTTATTCACATAGCCTTTTAATGATAATACTCTTGGTTCAAAAACAAATTAAACAGTTCATATATGGGAGGTTTAAATCTGAATCGATTTTTTTTCAAATTCGGCAATGTTGGTCCGTCGATCAAGAAACTCTAACACGCTAAATTTGTATTGTATGTAGACTACAGATTATATAGGGCCAAATCGGGCAAAACATATATATAGGAGCTATATCTAAATCTGAAGCGATTATCTTCAAATTCGGCAGTGTTGCTCCAAAACTGTGCCATGCCAAATTTCAAAACGATTGGAGGTAAACCACAGCTTCTATAGGGCTAAAGGGAAAAATCGGACGAAACATATATATGGGAGCTATATCTAAATCTGAACCGATTTTCTTCAAATTGAGCTATGTTAGTCCATGGATCAAGAAACTCTAACATGCTAAATTTTAAAACAGTTGTAAAATACCGCTTCTATATGGCTTAACTCAACCAATTCCAATAGGGTTCTTTCCTAGAAAGAAAGACTCTTAACTGCAATATTTCAGCACGATCGGAGTGAAATTGCGACCTGTACTCAACGACCAACATAAGATAGACAGACGGACGGACGGACAGACATGGTTAAATCGACTCAGCCAGTGATTCTGAGTCTATCGGTATACTTTAAGGTGGGTCTAGCTGAAGTATTTCTAGATGTTGCAAACATCTGCCATGAAACCAACTAATAATACCCTGTGCAAATAATTTAATTTAATATAGATTTGAAAAATTAAACCGCCTTAATTTTTAAATATGATTTGGCCACAGCTGGCGCGTATATGGCGCAATCTGGAACTCACACACTTTTCGTATCGATTGCGGCCGTATTTCGCCAATAACTCGTCATATGTTGATTTCCAGATGTTCAATTATCTCTGTTTTATCGGCGTAGTTGAACGACTTTGCAAAACCTCAAAGATAATAATCGAATTTGGTAAAATCACACGACCTTGGTGGCCAATTAACTAATTTGTTCATCAAAAGTTTCTATGAGCAAATTAATGTTAGCATGCGCTGGATGGCATGTGGCTCCTTTCTGTTGCTACCACATGTCAGTTAATTGAGGTACTGAAAAACTGTTGATCAATTATCTATACCGTTGACAGTAACATTCTGCCCATCATCGTTTTTGAAGACATATGGACCAATGACTCCGCCGGCCCTTAAAGCGCAGCAAACAGTATTGTTTTGTGGATGTAATGGTGTTTGGACAAGAGCATTGCACCAAATGCGACAATTTTGCTTATCTACGTACCACTTCAACCAGAAATGAGCTTCACCGCTTAACAACGTTCTAAAAATGTCGAACTGAACCATTATTTTGATAGAAAATTTCAAACTAAACAGAAAGCAACTATCTGCTGTTAAATCGGTTGTCAAATAAAGCAGTGTTACCAACTTAAAGTTGTGAACCTGTAAAGAAAAGCAGTGCATATGTTATTACTTCTAAGGACCTGATGGGAGCGAACTTCATCGCTTTCTTCGGGTACCATGTCAATGGGTTAACATGCGACTCATGGGCCGACAGTATCTACCACGTAGGTAAGAACAGGTGCTGCGAAGAAAAAACAGTCTTGGTCATAAACTCGGCTTTGAGCCTTTACGCTTTTGGCAAGAATATAATGCAGCGCAAGCTCTTTTAATTATTCACAGTATTATGAAGTACTAAAAAATTTTAAATTTAAATATTGAAATAATTGACCTTTGTAATCGCCAGATCATAGAAACGCAACAGTGCACATGTGGCAGGTCTCAACAATTTTAAGTCGCTTTCGCAGTATTTGAAGGAAAAATTCAAGATTTCCCAATCTGCAGTGGAGAGTACTCAAAGCATATTTTGGTACGCAAAAGTTGTTTAATGATTTTATATTTGTTTTAACTTCACAAAAAAGTGATTAATGGACTTAAAGTAAAAAAATAATATTTGTTGCGTTATTGTTCCTAATATTTTTTCAACAAAATCAAGTATCCAAAAATATTTTTTCTGAGAATATGTAAGAGAAAATATGACAAACTAAAGACCACATGTAAAACTCCATCAAGAACAATTATAATCTAGATATAGTCACAGCAAATCAAGCATGTCACTCAAAAATAACAACATATAATCACAAAATTATATATTATTTAAAAAATTACATTATTTTTTAAACGAAAAAAAAACGTACAGTAACAAATGATGTTAAACATTAAAATAATAGTTACCCGTGTAACTGTATTACTATAAATGAATGTAAAATTTTTTAAATGTCTCACTCACATACTCACTCATCCTATCACTACTGTCACGCCTTTGTCTCATCTTACTCACTCTCCATCCGTCACTTTCACATTCTCTCTCTAAGAATTAACACTTTGTGTCACTGTCACCAGATTCAAAAAATGAACAAAAAAATGGAAAAAAGAAACTGAGATGAAAGAAAATAAAATCAAACAAATGTTTATATATTGTTGAAAACAAAATAATACAAAACAAATCAAGAAACAAACAAACCAAAAATAAACAATAAAATGTGAGAGTATTTATAGGCAACACAAAAAAGAAACCCTCAAACAGGAAACGGATATGAAAAATAATAAAATAATTACGAATAACAATAATAATGCAAAAAATAAATAAACATTCGTTAAACCTAACAATTAACAACAACAAAAAAACGTAATAAATAATAAATGTTTATGAAACCAACAATTGTGAAATAAAAGACAAAAAAATCATAGAAAATTGAGAAATATATTGTATATAAAATATTGAAAAAAAAAAGAAATGATTTATGTATTTATGAGAATTTTTTATAACAATGCTGGAAGCTAGTACACAAGCCAACAGTAAGGAAAACGCTAGCCATGAAACCCCTACACCAAACTGGATGAATGCAGCTTATCCTTCATAAGTACTGTGACCGTTGATCATTGGCTAGTAATAAAGTATGTACAGTAATCCCTCAATTTACGTCGTCTACATCATTTAAAAAATGTGTAATTTTATATTTTATTTACGTTGTCATTCAATTAACGCCGTCTCTATAAAACTTGAATATGAAACCAGTAAGGAATGACAGAAGGTCGGGCGGGGCCGACTATATAATACCCTACACCTCCCTAACATTTGAGTTAAAAAACACTTGGCTTCACCAGCTCATCAAGACTTATTCCAAGGAGGAGATGAAAATGTTATTCATAATAAACTAGATATGAAAGGATAACTTTAAAAATTCGCAGTTTTCTTTCATAAACAAGAATCAGAAGGCACAAATGGATGGAACTATACATAATCTAAACAGATTTTCACCAACTTTGATCAAAAGCCTAATTTCTGCAAAATTATATAAAAATCGGACGTAAAATACAGTTTCAATAGCGCTTAAATGCTAAATAGGCAGGATCATATATATGTGGATATATCTAAATCTGAGCCAATTATCCCCAAATTAAGCAGTATTCGTTCCTAAATTAAGAAACTTCTTTCTGCCAAATTTTGTAATTGTTGGAAGTAATGTACAACTTCTATAGCGCTTTGATACCAATTCGGGAGGGATATAATCTGAATCTGAACCGATTTTCTCCGAATTTGGCAGTGTTCCTTAATGTAATAAGACACCTCTTTCTGCCGAATTTCGTACTGATAGCATATATGTGGGGACTATATCAAAATTTGAACTGATTTTCCTCAAATTTAGTATTGCCTCTAAGTGTATGAAGAGACTTCTCTCTGTCAATTTTTATACAGATCGGTTAAAACGTGTTGCTTATACAGTGCATATATGCCAAATCGAAAGTACATACATATATGTATAAGTAACACCGATTTTAACCAAATTCAATAGGGATCGTCCTTGGACCAAAAAAAAAGATATGTGCAAAGTTTAGTTGAGATCGGACTATAATTGCAACCTATACCTTGATCACAAGAATACATGGACGGACGGACAGACAGACATGGCTCGACTCAAAAAGTGATTCTAAAATTCGGCAATGTTGATTCATATATAAATAAACTATACCATGCTAAATTTCAAAACAATTTGATGTTAAATACAGCTTCTATAGGCCTAAAGGTCCAAATCGGACGAAACATATATATATGGGAGCTATATCTAAATCTGAACCGATTTTCTTCAAATTCAATAGGATTCTTTCTCGGTACGAAAGACTCCTAACTGCACGATCTGTAAATTTCAGCACGATCTGTACTCAACGAACAACATAAATGGACAGACAGATAATTCTGAGTCGATCTGCGTACTTAGAGGTGGGTCTAGCTATGGTGTTTCTAGGTGTTACCAACATCTGCCATGAAACAAATTTGTTACCTTGTACCACTTCATCTTTTGCCATGAAACAAATTTATTATACCTTGTACCACTTCATCTTTTTTTCGAGGAAAATTTGTCAGAGTGGACACAGACCCGAAGTATGTTCGGCGGAAATCCATTTTGGGTCATTTTAAGCCGAATGAGCAATGTACGTCCGACCGTCTGTCTGTCTGTCTGGAGTAAGTCTCGAGAGGAGTAACCGATTGACTTCAAATTTGGTATGCGATAATTTTTTTCTCCGGCTAAGTACCAAGATGGGCCATATTGTTCCACTCCTTCTAGTACCTCCCCCACAAAAGGTTAACATTTAGTGAAGTATTAATATTTTAATAACTTCGATACTACTTATACGAATCTTCTGAAATTCCACACATAGTATTAGTTTATTAGTCGCTATCACCTCGAAAAAAATGGGCGAAGTTGCCACACCCCTTTTGGTACCTCCCACACAAATGGACCAATTTGCGCCAAAAATGAACAGCTTATAACTTTTATACCGGTGCATAAAAATACTTGAAATTTTGTACGGTGAGGGTACAAAATATCAACTTTTATAGTGCCTACAGCCCAATGAAAAATGGACGTTATAGCTACGCCTCTTTTGGTACCTCCCATACAATGGTATCATTTTGTACAAAAAGTTAACTGATTACAGCGTGAATACCAATGCACGAAAATCAAACACAGAGTAACGTTTTTAAAGTTCTTATAGCCCTGTGAAAAATGGGCGTTATCACCACGCCCCTTTTTGTACCTCCCACACAAAATGGCCACATCATACCAAAATTGAATAGCTCATAACGTTAATATACCAGTGCACATAAACGCTTATAACTCGGCACAGAGCAATGTGTATAAAGTATCTAAAGAACAAGTAAGAAAGTTCAGTCGGGTAACCCGACTTATGAATCCCTTCACCTTGAGTCCCAAAAAAATATTCGTAATTTTTTTTATTTTGTTTTAATTAAATTATTATCAACTTAAATTGCATTTAATAACTTCAAAGTATGTACTGCTATTAAAATTAAAAGCTGTTTACATTTGGTACAAAATGGTTCATTTGTGTGCGAGGTACCAAAAGGGGTGTGCTAATAACGGCCACTTTACAAAATTTCAAGTATTTATATTCACTGGTATATTAAAGTTAAAATCTTCTAACTTTTGGTACAAAAAAACAAACTTATAATACCCTGTACCACAGTGTGGTGTAGGGTATAAATATTACCGCATACCAAATTTGAAGTCAATCCGTTACTCCTTTCGAGAGTTATCGTGCGCACCAGCCAGCAGACAGACACACAGACAGACAGACGGACGGACGGACATTGCTCAAATGACTTAAAATTACCCAAAACGGATTTCCGCCGAACATACTTAGGGTCTTAGGCCACTCCTTCGATGTGTTACACTTTTGGCTCGTAGCAAATTATATATACCCTCCTCTCTAAGGTGGGGGGATAAAAATAGGTGTATTTGTTAAACCCATTCTGGTATCTCCCACAAAAATTGACTTAATATTTCGTGTAATATTCCATATTACATTACTCACAAAGTAAGGGTGTACCTTAGTCGGTTTACCCGGCTGAAACTTTCATACTAGTACTAATGTAAATTTATCAGAGACCACCTTTTCCTAATAAGTATTGAAAAGTTACCAGAGGCGACCTTTTACTAATAAAAAGTTTTCAGATTTGGCCCACCTTTTGCTACTGTAAAGTTGTCAGTGACTTTCGCAAGAAAAAATTGCAGAAGACTACTTTCAACTAACGAAAAGTTGTCTGAGACCACACTTACCTAAGGAAAAGTTGTTAGAGCTGTAAGAGCCCACGTTTACCTGACGAGAAATTACTGAAGTTCTGACATATCCCACCCGAATTACCGTATTACATTGCACACAAAGTGAGGATATACCTTAGTAGGTTTGCCAGACAGACATTTTCTTACTTAATAATTAATTTTGGCGTTGAAAGATGAAATCTGTCTGTTAGAAATATTTCCATCTAAAGTTCTAACATTATGGAGTATATATAATCGAATCCATAAAAGTTAGTTATAATATAGCTACATGCACAACCTATCACCGATAAAAAGACATTTGGAATTGAAAATGTAAACTGTTTTCTTCAAATTAAAATCCAGATACACTTTACTTAATGGCTCTTCAACTCTTCCATCCGAATTCCACAACAGAAACTCGGCAATAGAGACATTTCTTTTTGATATTCAAAAATTAGAACCCACACTCAAAGAAAAGTACGTTATAGCATTGATGACACAGTTACATGACCCGATTGACATCAATACTATGTCAAATGACATACATTTTATCAAATATGACGTATATTATATGACAAGTGACATGCCTTAATTTTGTCATATTTTCACTGTCATATATACCATGACTTGGCTAACATCAATGCAATGACATATTTTATATTTTATTTATGCATGAAATGAGAACAAAATAATAAATAATTCTATTTTATTATACTCATGGCATTATTTTACAATATATGTTATCTAAACCTTTAGCCTTATTATTACTAATTGGTACGTATTGCTCGTAAAATAGTTACATGGTTATGATGTCACTTTTACATAGATATTACGACAAAATGTCTATATATATTTTTCAAAAATATATTATTATATTAATTATATTATAACTTAATCGCAATTTTACATTAATTAATTCTATGACATAGTCTGTTGAGGAATAAAATACAACAAAAAGATCCTTTAAAAAACTGTATAAACTTTACATTGTATACATGTCATATATACATAATACAAATCACATTACATAAAATAAATGTAATTTTATTAATAACACCTGAAGAGAAGTAGAGAGAGAAGGGAATAACAATAATAACACGAAATCATAAATGTGCATGCCCATGCAAACGAAAAAATAAACGATAACATCAAAACGAAAAAGAGGCACGATCATGTAGAATGTACATAGATTTGAAGACACTTTACATAGAATAGATGTACATTTTTATCATTACTGAAGAGAAAAGAGAGGGAGAGCGCGAATACACATTATGAACGACATTCACTGCAGTAAAAAAGGGGTTGATATTTAGAGCAGGTCTTAAACAAACATCTACATATTGTGTTTGGTTTATGCTAGGTCAGTTCTTTCTTAAAAGCAAAGTGACACACACGTAATAATCGCGTCGCGAATTTATTTGTTGTCTGTGGAGTTTTTCTTTAGTGAATAAAATAAAAATTGGTAAATGGAAAGTGCTTTTTGTGCAATAAAATATTTGTAAAAAATTAATATTACTTCGAACATCTGAAGTCATACCATTTCTTAAAAACATTACCATACCATTTCTTAAAAATTCATAAAAATTTAAAGTACACGTGCGTAAAAACACCTAACATCAACGTCTTCTATTGTGTGCGGTAGTCTCGTCCATGACGAAAAGGTGAATGAAGTACAAACTGATGGGGCCTCAAAAAGTAGTCTTGCTCATCATGAAAAGGACAGTGAACATTTTATAAACATTAACGTATATCAAAATAAGAGTGATGAAGAGCTATTAAAAAATATACATAAAAATGTTTTAGTATTTGAAACAGCGTTTTTTTCGAAGTGTAATATTAAATTTATTAATTGAAAGTTCTCTTCAAATATCATTACGAAAAATGGAGATCAGATTCTAATCTTCCTGCTTTACTTCAAAAATTCTCGAGCAACAGCAAAAATTCCTTGATGTCTTCTTCACCTTCATCATCAACGTCATCTCTAAATGATGAAGATATTTCAAATCCAAAAATTAACGTCACGGAAATTTTGCAGCAACACAAAATGGGGAGTAGAATTTTGGAAACTTATGAGACAACTAATAAAATAACTTCCGAACACCGCGGTTTGCTAAAGAAAGATGTGGTGAGTATATTTAATTTTTATATATAATTGTTTACATGTATTTTAACATCTATTTTATTTTTAGTTCCGGAAAATGACGATCAGATGCTTTTTCAAAGTATAAATTATGACAGCCTTTCAACAGAAGAGGTCCACTCAACTTGGGCTACATGTTCAAACTTAAGATTTTCTCAAATAAACAATGAATGCCAAACAATGCACGACATATTCTAACTTTGGCCACAGTGTAAAGGCACACATGGCTTTCGACTTGTAAGTATTTTTTTTGGATTTTTTTTCTTCGAAAAATAGAAATAAGTAGAAAATTAATATTTGAATTTGTTGTTTTAGATTGATATGGACTTCAATACAATCCGCAAAACGAATAGCGCTATGATGAATTGGAAAGAAAAGTTTGTTAACCTTTTCAATTACTTGAAAAATGAACGCAGTATTCGTGATCCCAACTTTAGACGAATTATGGATACAATAAAACGTGCAGATGTGGAAAATGGTTAGTTAAATGCTAAGATTTAAGAACACTTTATAATTACACGTATTCTTTTTTGACAGATACCGACAAATACCCAGCTAAAAATTATGTGGTGCCTCCATAACATTTTATTTCCTACAAAAAAAGGAGTGCGAGTTGAGGCTGATGGCAAAAAACAGTGTAAAACTTTTACTCTTTCCTGCTTATAAGTGAGACCTTGCAATTCTTGGAGAATCACGTGGAGGATTTATGTAACAAAAAGCAGCCAATACAGCCATTTATTTTAGTACTTGGCGAAGTAAATCTCTTAGGGTTACAAAATATTGTTTGTATTTAGGTGGACAATTTTTGCCCTTTAACGCATACATGAGAACATTATATATTTGCTTTAAAACATTTCATATATTTAATGTCGAGTATCCCAGACCATGTAGCCAAGTATGGCTTTTTATTGATCAGTACTTTTATGACTTGAACAAAACCACTGAGAAATCGTTCAAAGTGTCACTCTTGATAAGAGATTTGCAAAGTTATAAATAATTTTATATTAAAAAACTATATCAAAGGTTAATGTTCCTTAACTATTTTGAATTATGAATTTATTTTCTATAAAATATATTAACATTATTTTTAACAAATAATACTCCAGAAGTCAGGTATTATTATTACTTTTTATTTTATTTATATTACATCAATAAATATTTTTGTACAAAAATAATTTTATGCACATGTTTTTGGGCTAATATTAATTGGTATTGCAGTGGTAATAACATCTAAGACAATAGGTTATTTCTTATATAGCAGCAAGTAAATATTGTAATTTTATTTATGATAATGAATCATAGATTTAATAGCATATTGTCATATCATCCATGGCAATTTGTCATTGTTCCAAAGACATATTGTCATAAGATCCATGACAATTTGTCATTGCATCGAAGACATATTGTCATTGCATCGATACCATATTGTCATAAGATCCATGACAATTTGTCATTGCATCGATTACATATTGTCATAAGATCCATGACAATTTGTCATTGCATCAAATACATGTTGTCATATTATCCATGACAATTTGTCATTGCATCATAGACATATGTCATGCATTTACCACAATGTGTCATACATTTTACGCCACATTTACATAGCATCAATGTTTATTGTCATAGCATCGAAGACAGAACTGACATCAATATTACGACCGGTTCATGTAACGGTTGACATGGGACCAATGACATGTGACATTGCGACAAAATCGATGACACTTGTCATGAAATACATGTCAGATTACATTCAGATTACGTCTGTTTTTCTATGAGTGCAGATTTACTGTTCCCTCAAAGACACTTGTATGTACTCTGATTCACGGATAAAAAGACGGATTTCAGTCCCCTGAACTGGTATTAATAATAATACACGATTTTATTTAATCAATAGTTATTCCTGAAGCATACAATTGATTATATAGCGTTGAAGATGGATCAGCTGCAGTCCCTGTATACCAAATGTCAAAGCGTTTGCAACCGACTGAATGCTGAATCTCAAAGAAATAAGGAAGGAATTTCACCAACTGCGATAATAAATGGCGATCATCTATAATACAACGGACAATAAGTTGAATATTTTCATTCATAATCTTTATTTTAGTGTAATGTGATTTGAATAATAAAATTAATTAATTTAATGAGAATTAGTTATAACAATAAATATTTGAATTGTATTACAACCCCCAAACTTATAACAAACAAATTTGCGTTATTATTTCCAAAGGTATGTGTCTACTTCTGAGGGCATCGTAGGCTAAACTTAATGATAGCCACATATGATTTCAGGTAAGTACACAGAAAAATATAGAAGCTAAAACATTCAACGAAAAAATTACCAGTCATTTTAGAATATTCATTGTAATATCACTATCCAACAAATAAAGACTTTTTGATTGGAACAGAATAGCGACCTTATAATTCTGAAAGGGCATGTTGAGTAGATTATTTTTGTAGAATACATAAACTTATGGTCCAGCTGGTCTGAGGTTTTTTTTTTACAGTGGGTCAAAGTTTTCATTTTACGGTCGAAGGGAGCATTATACTTAATGAAATAAAATGCTGTAAGTTATTGTCTGAGAAATTTTTTATTGTCAGTTATATAGTGGAATTTTATGAGGATCATTTTAGTTAGAGATCTTAACACTCCAGCTCCCCTCGTAATGGTTAAATTTGGCCCTTTTTTAAAAAAATAAGAAAATTCCTTTCAAAAGGGACATTTAAAGATTCAAATATCTACGAAAATGTTTGCCGGAAAATTTCTGTGGGGTCGCCAAAGACACACAAGTTGTAAATATAGCTCTTTACGCTTAATTAGCAAAATTACACGCTTACTTATACAAATAAATAATAAATTTGAGCTGTTTTTTTAAAGTGGCGTAAACGTCATTCTGCTTTACTCGATTCGCCACTAGAAAAAGAGAGTTAATAAAACTAGAATGCGAAAATTTTCAGTGAATATAGAAACATTGAAGTCTTGAGATGAACTGAATGTAAGTAATACATATATATTACACAGGTATACACACATTTTGGTGCCGATACTTTTTAAACTGTTCTTTGTTAAATTCGACCTCCTGAATACAAATCTACAGTCTGTTTTTGCCTAACAGCTCCCGATTTCATGTTATGGGGTAGGGTGTTGCAAACCTGACACCACTTAGAAATACCCTAAATAAGTGTGAAAAGAAGAAAGTAAAACATTTTTTGTGTGTATTTTTTGTCGTGTATTCACCACATATACAACAAAATTGTTCGGGATGATTTATACAGATTCTGTGGCTAAACGACAATTTTTTTATTATCTCTCAAACACTTAAGGCGGCCCTACACTCATCAGTTTTGTCCTACAACATGTGTGATCCATTGATTTATCATCAGTGTAAAGAGCTGCATGATGAGTGTTCATGGATGTTGGACGAAAATCAAAACGATTTTGATATTTTCATGTTGGCTCATGCAAATCCAGAGTGTAATGGCAAGTATGACAACATTTCGCCAGTTCAAAAGAAACATTGTGGCGGAAATACGAAAAGAGAACAAAGTGCCGTCGGCAAAAAGACATTTGATTAAGTAAAGACGCGTAAAAGTAAAATGGAAAGAGATCGGCAATTTTGGTTGGATTTTCTGAATTATAAATAAAATAAATTTCGCTTAATTTTCCTTCAATAAATTTATTTTTTATGTTGGTTTAAAGACAATAGGCCATTTCTTATGGAAGATAAATATGTACATAAATATTTTTCGTAGATTTTTTAAGCTTTTTTATTTAAAGAACACTTTCCTTCCATTTCCTTCAAAAATATACAGAATTTGTTTCTGTCTCTTCCAAACATACTTTTTGATAGGCAATACTTGTAAAAGTAATTAAGAAATAACCAAATTGTCATGGCATTTTTTTACTTTTCTCCTCTGTTTCTGCACATTTTCCTTTGTATGAAAATATGAAACAAATATACTGAAAGTCAGGTAACATTCGTATCAGGTACATTTGTATATCACATTAAAAAATATAACGCACGATGCACATTCATATGGAATTAGGGTATAAACAAATTCGTTCAAAAAAGGTCAAAAATTCCCTAATTATTCATTCAAAAAAAGTTGAAAATAACCTAATTTTTTTGGTTGCATATTTTCATTTTTGCCGACGGCATTTTGTTCTTTTTTCGCTGCACACGCACAACCGTCCGTGTTGCTGCCTCTCATAAAATGATGTTGGTCAGATTGCTTGAGGGAACATGATGTTGTACAACAAATCCACAGTGTAGGGTACGCTTTACAGTATTAGTAATAAGATGAGATTATTTTACTGCAATTCCTTATCATAAATATAAAATAAGGTAAGAGAATTAACGCTACCTGTAACAGAGAAGAAAATTATGTAAACACTAGTTTGTTACGTGTATACAAGAAAGGCATATGCTCTTTTTAAATTACAGGGTGGCTGATATGTAATGCAACAAAGTAAAGCGCTATATTTTTTTTAAATTTTATTGTTCAAAAGCAAAAAATTTCGGAAATAACATAAAATTTTAGAAACAGTTTAGATTTGTTCGAATTGGCCACCTTTGGCACGAATTATGGCCTTCAAACGGCCGACAAAGCCATCACACGCTGCACGAAAGTGGCTCTGCGGTATTTTGGCCCATTCCCGGCGAAGCGCCTTCTTGAGATGATGGATACTTTGGTATTTTTTAGTGCGAACCTTACTCTCTAAAATGCCCCAGGCGCAAAAGTCCAACGGATAAAGATCCGGAGATCTTGGTGGCCATTGTGCGGTAGAAATGAAGCGAGGAACCTCCTTTTTAAGCCATTCTTGGTTGACGCGTGCTGAGTCCTGTTGGAATGTCCATGGTCTGCGGCCGAAATGTTTGTCTGCCCAGGGCTTCAATACTGTCTTTAGGACATTTTCCCGATAATATTCGGCATTTATTTTGACCCCATGGTCGATGAATACGAGCGGGGAGCGACCATCGGCCGTTACGGCGGCCCACACCTTACCATCGGCTGCGCTTGAGTTCTGGTAGCCAATCGAAGGTGTAAATTTTCAGCTGACCTCTTTGGCAAGTAAACCCGATCATTTTGTTTGTGCACAAACTGCTCAATTTGGAATGGCTTCTCATCGGAGAAAACCAAATTCGGTAACTGGCCACTTTCGTGCAAGCGAAGCAACTCCTTGGCTCTTTCCAGTCTAACTTTTTTTTGTGCATCGGTGAGCTCTTGCACTTTTTGGAACTTCAATGGCTTTAGTCCAAGCTCATTTTTTAATATGTGTTGTATCCGTTCTCGCGATATGTTCAGCTCACGAGCAATTTTTCTACCACTACGGCGTGGATTTCGATCAAATCTGGCCTTCACTTTTCGGATCATTTCTGGTGTTGTTACCGTTTATTTTCGTCCACTTTTTGGACGCGATGCAACACTGCCAGTATCACGGTAACGAGCAATGGTACGAGAAACAAAAGATTTATTCACATTTAAATGTTGGAGGACTCTAACGATAGCCACTTGTATTTTTTCACCCAAATATAAAGCAATCACACTATCACGCTTGAATTCCATCACGAATAACTTTTTTTTCTGAATGCAATAGATCAAAATGCTTTTGTAAGCTTGTAAACAATAAAATTAACTGTCACTGAAATAAATCTGTCAGCTATCAGACTAGCGGTTTAGAAATGATAGCAACCTGAAGTTGGTTGCAATACATATCAGCCACCCTGTATATATCACATATGTCTGTATTCTTCCAACTTATTTTTCGCTTTATGTATTCCAACAGGTGTAAATATGTCCCTCAAAATTCATTTCTTGCATTCTCATTTAAACTTTTTCCCCGAGAATCTTGGCGACGTAAGTGACGAACATGCCGAAAGGTTTCACCAAGAATTGAAGTCCATCGAGCGGCGTTACCAAGGGCACTGGGATGAATGAATGATGGGAGATTATATTTGGTTCCTCATTAGAGAAACCGATTCCGAAATCTACAAACGTCAAAAAAGAACTCACAATTACTTCTAATGAAACTTGTTCATGTAAATAAACTCAAATGTACATAATATAAATATAAGTAATAAATAAAATCGCTATTTAAACAGAAATTAAAAAAAAAGATTTTTTGCAATTCTCTTACCTCTACCAAAAGGGCTATAATTTCTACATTTATCGATAGATTTTTTTCAAATAAGCTTTATTTTGTTCGATATGATGCAAGCTTTTAAAAAATAAAATAATATAAATAAAAATAATAAAAAATCTACTTTTTCCAATTTGTTTAATGACTGTTACTAAACCACTGTTTCTAAGTGAAAGAGATATTTCCAACATTAGTAGCTTCAATTTAACGTATAAGTCGACCTGATCGGGCATATACTACAAAAATTATAATGCAAATACTAAGGGTTTTTAAAAAAAAATGTATCCATAAAAAAAATTTTGGTTTTGATTTTATATAAAAGTATGCAAAAAAATTGTTTTTAGGTCTAGGACAAAAAAAAATTTTTTTGTTGCGTAGTGTTATTTTTTTTTTAATTAAATTATTATCAGTTTAAATTGCATTTAATAACTTTAAAGTACATATGTACTGGTATTGAAGTTATAAGCTATTAACTTTTTTTGTAAAATTGTCCATTTGTGTGGGGGTTGTTACCAAAAGGGGCGTGCCGATAACGACCACTTTTCTCTAGACTCTAGTTACTATAAAAGCATTGAACTGTACGAAATTTCAAGTATTTGTATGCACTGGTATGAAAGTAAATGCTGTTAACTTTTGATACAAAAATGTCCATTTGTGTGGGAGGGCGTGCCAATAACGCCAATTTTTCTCTGAACTCTTGGTACTATAAAAGCATTACACTGTACAAAATTTCAAGTATTTGTATGCACTGGTTATAAAGTTAAAAGTTGTAAACTTTTGGTACAAAAAGGTCCATTTGTGTGGGAGGTACCAAAAGGAGCGTGGCAATAATGCCCATTGTTCACTGTATTGTAGGTACTATAAAACCATTATACTGTACAAAGTTTAAAGTCTTTGTATGTACTGGCAATAAAGTTATAAGCTGTTAAATTTTGATTCAAAAGTGTCCATTTGTGTGGGAGGTACCAAAAGGGCCGTGGCAACTTCTCCCATTTTTCTCGAGGTAATAGTGACTAATAAACTAATTCTATGTCTAGAATTTCAGAGGATTCAAAATTGTGGTATAGAAGTTATTAAATAATCAATATTTCACTTAATTTTAATCCTTTGTGGGGGAGGTATTAGAAGGAGTGGACCAATATGGCCCATCTTCGAACTTAGCCGGAGATAGAAGAAAATATTACCACATACCAAATTTGAAGTCAATCGGTTACTCCTTTCGAGAGTTATCGTGCGCACCAGCTAGCAGACAGACAGACGGACGGAGATTGCTCTCGGACGGAAATTACGAGAAATATTCATAATTTTCATAACATCTTCATAATTATACCCTCACTTTAGTGTGACGAGGGTATATATCATTTGCTACGGAAAAAAGTGTAACACATCGAAGGAGGGACCTAAGACCCCAAGTATGTTCGGCGGAAATCCGTTTTGGGTCATTTTAAGTCGAATGAGCAATGTCCGTCCGTCTGTCTGTCTGTCTGTCTGTCTGTCTGTGTGTCTGCTGGCTGGTGCGCACGATAACTCTCGAAAGGAGTAACCGATTGACTTCAAATTTCGTATGTGGTAATATTTTTTTCTATCTCCGGCTAAGTTCGAAGATGGGCCATATTGGTCCACTCCTTCTGGTACCTCCCCCACAAAGGGTTAAAATGTTGTGAAATATTGATTCTTTAATAATTGCTATTATACGTATTCGAATCTTCTGAAATTCCACACATAGTATTAGTTTGTTAGTCGCTATCAACTCGAGGAAAATGGGCTAAATTGCCACTCCCCTTTTGGTACCTCCCACACAAATGCACCATTTTGCACTAAAAGTTAAAAGCTTATAACATTAATACTAGTGTTTAGAAATACTTGAAATTTTGTACAGTGTAATGCTTTTATAGTGCCTACAGTCCAGTAAAAAATGGGCGTTATTGCCGCGCCCCTTTTGGTACCTCCCACACAAATGCACCATTTTGCACCAAAAGTTAACAGTTTATAACATTAATATCAGTGTATACAATTACTTGAAATTTTGCGCAGCGTAATGCTTTTATAATGCCTATAGTCCAGTGAAAAATGAGCGTTATCCTCCCCCCTTTTTGTACCTCCCACACAAAATGGCCAAATTATACAACAATTTAATATCTCAGCGTTAATATACCAGTCCATATAAACGGTATTTAAAGTATCTACTGTTCAGCGAAATATAGGTGTATTTCTTAAACCCATTCTGGTACCTCCCACAAAAATTGACAGAATAATTTGTGTAATATTCAATATTACATTACCCACAAAGTGAGGGTATACCTTAGTCGGTTTACCCGACTGAAACTTTCTTACTTGTTTTTTTAATACATAGTTTATATTTTTTGCTTCAAAGTTTTCGAGTAAAGTGGAATTGGTAAATATTAAAACGAGGAAAATAGCGGTATGATATCTATGGGGATTTCCAATAGGGATGATATGATTTTTAAGTGACGTTTCGGCCATTTGTAATGTGTCATGATCTGTCATTTTTTATTCATTGTATTCAGTAGTGTTTACAATTTCATCATGGAGAGATCTACGCAAGTACAACGTTTACAAATTATTCAGTTTTATTATCAAAATAATCGTTCTCCAATTGCAACTTTTCGTGCGCCAAGTCCATTTTTTTTTAAATCCACAAAAAAACACTTTCCTACGTCCTTGACAACCATAGCAATATTTTAGCTCTCGCTAAGAGCTATCTTTTTGCCATTGACCGATTCCCGATCAGACGTACCGTTAAGGGGCTAGAGCAAAAATAAACTTTCCGTTCACATTTGAAAATGATGCTAAGTCAATTTTTTTAAATCCAAAAAAACACTTTCCAGTCGACCTACGACCTTGACACCAATTAGCTATATTGTAGCTCTCGTTAAGAGCTATCTTTTTTGTCATTGACCGATTGTGGCTACGTGCCACACAGCAAATGAAACAATTGGATTGTTGCGAGAAAAGTTTGAAGATTCGATTATTTCAAGAAATTGTGATATTGAATGGCCTCCAAGAAGTTGTGATTTAACACCATTAGACTATTTCTTGTGGGGTTATTTGAAGTCATTGGTCTTTCGAAATAAACCAGACTCTCTTCAAGCTTTACAAGTCAATATTGAACGTGCCATTCATGACATACGACTTGATTTAGTGGAAAAAGTGCTCGAAAATTGAGTTCATCAATTCGTTTCTGCAGAAGAAGTCGTAGAGGCCATTTGAATGACGTTTTATTTAGAGCTTAATTGTATCGATTGTACTTCACATTAAATAAAAATCTTTTGAATTCCCTTAACAATAAGTGTGTTTTTTTTTTTCAAAGAAATCATTCACTCTTATTGGAAAAACCTGTATAAGTTATTACCCATATTGTAAAAATAAGGAAAATTAAAAAAATATTTTTCATATTTTTTAGTTCGGCCATATTATTTAGGAGGTACCAAAAGGGGTATGGTAATAACACTATGGGTACTATAAAAGCATTTCACCGAACAAATTTGCAAGTATTTGTATTTTAATTTATCGCGACTTTAAATTTACATTATAGTATTTTTTGTATAACCTGGCGTGTACAATTTTGATGTCTATAGCGATTTTTTTTTAAAGGACCAAATTGACCCTTTCAAAATTATAAGGCTACTCTGTCCAAAAAAATGCTGTTGGACAGTGTATTTATTCAAATGTAGGATGTTGGATAATAGATATTTCACCAAATGTTACCCTTTGTAGGGGAGGTACTGAAAGAATTGAACTAGCATGGCCCATCTTCGACCTTAGCAGGAGATAGAAAAACATGTAAGAAAATATCAGTCGGGTCAACCGACTAAGGTATACCTATTCTCACAATGTGAGTAATGTACTATGGAATATTAGGTGAATTTATCGTGCAATCTGTGTGGGAGGTACAAGAAAGGTTTAACAAACACACATACAGATCGCTGAACAGTAGATACATCAAATACTTTGTATTGAACCAAATTGTAAGCGTTTATGTACACTGGTATATTAACGTTACGAGCTATTACATCTTGGTATAATTTGCCCATTTTCTGTGGTGATAACGCTAATTTTTCACAGGGCTTAAGTACGTGCATTGGTACTCAACTTAACTTTTTGTGCAAAACGGTACCTTTGTGTGGGAGGTATCAAAAGGGGCGTGGCAACAACGCCCATTTTTAACGGACTGTAGGTACCACAAAAGCATTAAACTGTAAAAAAATACAAGTATTTTTATGCACGGGTATTACAATTATAAGTGTTAACTTTTGGTGTAAAATGGTCCGTTTGTGTGGGAAATGCCAAAAGGGGCGTGGCAAATTCGTCCACTTTTCAAAAGGTTATAGCGACTGATCGCCCTTATTCCAGTTGGCGTCGTCGACGTCGTTACATCATTTTCGTCATAACTATGAAGTTCTAGCTTTGTCATCTTTACGCCAAAACGAACGTTTTTGGTATCCATGAACTAACAAAAACGCTTTTTATAACCTAAAAATATTTAAAAAAAAATTTCAAAATTTATGAAGTCGTCAATCTAAACAACTTGTAGTAAGCGCTTCATATATGTATAAATGGTTTTCTTTTATTTCTTTATGCACTTAGTTGCCTTTTTTGTCATTTTATTTTACTCTGTTAAAGGGAGCTTTATGTTATCCCTACGGTTAGCTTCATAACAGCAGAAGAGAGAACCTTCCCGTCTTGGTCTTTAAAAGTCTTTGATTGATGGTTACATTGAAAAAATATGGACCGATGATTCCGGTACGTCGGATCGGGAATCGGTCAATGGCAAAAAGATAGCTCTTAACGAGAGCTAAAATATTGCTCATGGGTGTCAAGGTCGTGGGTCGACTGGAAAGTGTTTTTTTTTTGGATTTAAAAAAAATGGACTTATCGCAATTGGCGAACGATTATTTTTATATACTCGTATGTAAAACTGAATAATTTGTAAACGTTGTTCAGGCGTAAGTCTTTCCATGATGAAATGCCAAACAATACTTAACAAAAATAACATGACAGCATGACACGACTCGCACGTTATCTGTCAAAAAGAGGCTATTGAAAAAAGTATCTCTACTTAGATCACCCATTATATGCACATATTTATGTGGTATGCCAATGCTACAAATAAGTACTTATTATGCTACTTTATTCTATGCTTTTGTGGTGTACTTTCCTCCAATGACATCCCCATGTTCAAATAATCAGAAAAATGGCTAAATAATAAGTAACTACCATTATCGAACTTTGCTTACTCATCGGATTATTTGGTAATGAGAAATTTTGCTGGGTTTGGACACTAAAAATATTTGTCGTTGCATAGTGCAATAAATGCATTAAAAAATACGCCATCCTTCCTATATCAAAGACAAAAGTAACGTCAGATGGTTTGCACGCAATATACCGAAGATGGCGCTGTTATAATAGACCCAATCTTTTACTAGAGAAACGCCACAGATGTCGTTAGTGAATGGGGTGTAATCTTTTATTCCAGGAACGTCAAAACAACTCAATCTTCCACTTAAATCTATCTTCGCGACTTGACAGAATTAAGAAACTGATGTAAAACAAACAATATCATCAAAACTGATGAGAATTAATCCTTATTTTATTAGAAATTAACACTGCATATGTGTTTCAATAAAAACATGGCTCCATCTATGCGGATAAATTGTCCCTATTGAGTAATTTATTTTGCCTCATCTTTAAGATTTGTGTCTTTGCTGCCTACTTTCGTTCACTATTAGCGAAGACAAACTCAAGATAATTCGTTAAGCTGAAATGCAACAGCGACGAAACATTACAATTTGACGAAACGTTTAATATATTGTTATAGGTAAATGGGAACGGAGGTTGGTATTTGTAGTAAGATCTGGCAATGCTATGGGATATTTCGCTGTTCAGCATAGACAAAGTGCACAGGTTGTTGTACATGATAGTTCTGTATGCTGCGCCACCTAACGCACAGTAGTGATACTATAGTGATTGCAATATTCTCTGGGAAGGGTTCTTTTTATGTTTCATATGTGGGAATGGTTTGGTTTAAATAAAGAGCAGAATTAAAAAAAATTGTATATTAGCCCTCATTGCTAACTCAATTATTGTAGCTTGATAAAAACAAATGGTAGCAGAATTTTACGAGTATTAAACAAGTAAGAAAGTTTCAGTCGGGTAAACCGACTAAGGTATACCCTCACTTTGTGAGTAATGTAATATGGAATATTAAACGAATTATTCTGTCAATTTGTATGGGAGGTACCAGAATGTTTTTAACAAATACACCTATTTTTCGCTGAATAGTAGATTCTTTAAATACTGCGCCGAATTATAAACGTTTTTTGCACTGGTATATTAACGTTATGAAATATTAAATTTTGGTATAATTTGGCCATTTTGTGTGGGAGGTACAAAAAGGGGCGTGGTGATAACGGCCATTTTTAACAGGGCTATAGGGACTTCAAAAGCGTTACACTGTGCAAAATGTTGTTGCATTTTCGTGCACTGGTACTCATGCTGTGAGCTCTTAACTTTTTGTGCAAAATGGTACCTTTGTGTGGGAGGTACAAAAAGGGGCGTGGAAATAGCGTCCATTTTTCACAGTGCAAAAGACACTATAAAAGCATTACACTGTAAAAAATTTCAAGTATTTTTATACACTGGTATTAATGTTATAAGCTGTTATCTTTTGGTGCAAAATGGTACCTTTGTGTGGGAGGTACCAAAAGGGGCGTGACAACAACACCCATTTTTCCCTGGACTGTAGGCAATATAAAAGCATAATACTGTACAAAATTTCAAGTATTTTTATACACTGTTATTAATGTTATAAGCTGTTAACTTTTGGTGCAAAATGGTGCATTTGTGTGGGAGGTACCAAAAGGGACGTGGCGACTTCGCCCATTTTTCTCGAGTTGATAACGACTAATAAGCTAATACTATGTGTGGAATTTCAAAAGATTCGAATAAGTAGTATAGCAGTTATTAAAGAATCAATAGTTCACAACATTTTAACCCTTTGTGGGGGAGGTACTAGAAGGAGTGGACCAATATAGCTCATCTTCGAACTTAGCCGGAGATAGAAAAAAATATTACCACATACCAAATTTGAGGTCAATCGGTTACTCCTTTCGAGAGTTATCGTGCGCACCAGCCAGCAGACACACAGACAGACAGACAGACAGACGGACGGACATTGCTCATTCGACTTAAAATGACCCAAAACGGATTTCCTCCGAACATACTTGGGGTCTTAGGTCACTCCTTCGACGTGTTACACTTTTTTCCGTAGCAAATGATATATACCCTCGTCACACTAAAGTGAGGGTATAAAAATATATTCATTTTACAAACGGAGTCTCAAAACAATAACGAAAATTTCAGCCGTGTAAACCGAATATAGTGCACCCTATCTTTATAAGGAATGTAATGTGGAATATGGTACTTTTGTTTGGGAACCAGAAAGATGAGAACAATTTGCTCTGTCTGCAATCATTGCAAATTTTGTATAAAACACAGAATATAAAAACATTTAGATGATTGCTTCGGAAATTATGAGAAACTTGTGTTCGAATGAATCCGTCAATTTGTGTTGGGGGTCAAAAAGTGGCTGAACTGTAGATTGCTTAAAGACATTGTACTGTACCAAATATTAAATAGTAATTTTTAGGAATTGACACTTTTAGAAAAAGGCCCACGTGACTTCCTTTAAAAAAATTGCAATATTAGGTAACTTTTTTAAATTTTTGTTGACGTTTTAGTAAATTTTTTACAGAATCGAAAATAACTTTTACAATTTTGTTTCGATTTTCTATTTTCATTGCCCGTTATAAAACTGCTGACCTTTAGATTTAATTTTTACATAAACATTAACCCCTTCAAGGACGTTAACATTTTATTTGATTGTTGGTTCCAAATGTTAAAGCGAAATAATTGCCATAAAAATGATCCTGCACTCATTATTTTAACCTCAAGAGCTGAAATTTTGAAGAAGTTAGAAATTTTGTACATTTTTCTTTAAAATTGCTCAAATTCAAGTGAAAATAAAAATACGAAGTCGAAAGAAAGATAAACAGTTCTAAAGGGTGGTTAAATTGTAATGGCCGATGTTGAATGCATTTCATTTGACATTTCTCAATTTCAGACTGACTCAATTTGAACTATGGAAAGATACACAATCGAGCAACGCGTTAAAGTTTTTTAAGCCTTTTATTCATTCACTTCGTGATGTTTTTTTGATCAGCATAATCGACCAAATGTGTACACAATCGGGAGAATTGTGCGCAAATTTCAGCAAACCGGGTCTGTAGGAGATGTGAAAACACCTGTGCATGCTCGCCCAGTTCGTTTGGTGCGGCATATAGGCTGGCGACGTCATCGGGCCATACTTCTTCGAGATGAGGCGGGTCAGGCAGTTACTGTGAACTGTGTTCGCTATCGTGAGATGATAACGAAGTTTTTATGGCCCGAATTGGAAGATATGGATGTGAACAATATGTGGTTTCCACTTGCCACACAGCTAACGAAACAATGGCTCTTTTGTGCAACAAATTCAATGGCCGTATTATCTCACGTCGTGGCGATGTCAATTGGCCGCCAAGATCATGTGATTTGACACCGTTTGACTTCTTTCTTTGGGGTTATTTGAAAGAAAGGGGTACGTCGATAAGCCAGCAAAAATTCAAGAGCTAAAGGATGACATAATTCGGCACATTAACGGCATAGAACCTCAATTATGCATCAGCGTCATCGAAAATTTGGACCATCGGATGGAGGTGTGCCGTCGAGGTCGCGGCGACCATTTGAGCGATATTTTGTTCCATGCTTAATTGAACCATACCAATATTATCATAATAAAAAGAAATGACAATAATTTCCTAAATAATTTGTGTTTTATTCAAAATCAACATCGGACCTTAAAATTTAACCACCCTTTATATTTGGGAACGTATTTCAAATAAAATTTACAAAATGACTATTTTCGTTATAATTTCAGCTTTCGAGGTTGAAATAATGCTTTATCCCTTTTGGGACCAACAAACAAATTAAAAGTTTATGGGCTTGAAATGGTTAATTTTTTATAAAAATAAAATCTAGAGCTGAGCAATTCTATAACGAGCCATGAAAAGATAAAATCGGACCAAAATTTTAGAAATTATTTCCGATTTTTTAAAAAATGCACTAAAATAAACGTCGCACTATAAATAATGGTCCAGATTTTATTGTACAGTGTTCAATTCCTCACTGTAATACTAATTGGCAATTTTAGTAAGGGGAATCTGATTTTTAGAAGTTATTTAAACCGCAAATAGCCCCTAATTTCGCGATCGCAGAAACGAAATATTTTGGAAATATACTTAACAAGCCATGTTTTCATATAAACTTTGAACAATGCGAACTTTTTTTCGTCCTCACAAATGAAGCCACTCTAGTGTATATGTGAATTGATATTAATTTTATGAGATATTCAACAATAATATAGTAATATTTTGTGTTATTGAGGGAAATAATACCTCGAAAAAAGCTTAAAGTGTTTTCAGTATTAATATAATCCAGGCAATAACGTGATTTTCTAAAAATTGCACTTAAAGGAAAACATATTTTAAAATTCGATGTAAAGGAGACTTTCCTCACGTTTCTTTGATTTTGTTCAGATTGATTAAGAATTGACGAGGATATTGTCAAGAATATATCCACAGTTTGGAGGTCTGCGACATCGAAGAGTTTTTGGACTCACAACTAATGGATTTGGCTATGGTGTAAATTTGGACAAAGTTGGAAAGTTCCTTGGTGTTTTGCACCCATGAACCCAACATATTTTAAAAAAGGTAGTGTCTATAAATTTGCTTTAATTTGTACATGGCGCGATCTGCCAAAATGTTTTTCCTGATTATGGTGGACGTCAAAATATGACGTATTCCATATAGGGTTACCAAGTAGTGAAATTGAAATCACTGGACACTCGGCAAAACTATTATTATTTCTCAAAACAAAAATATTATTTAGATATTCCAAAACGTACCCTTTCATTTGACACCCATATCGACTTAATTTGAATAATTATATCCTTAAACATGTAAAGGCGGATTAAGTTCGGCCATGCCTGGATACAAATAAACTCATTATACGAATTTTCAGCCCAATTCGTTCAAATTTGACGTTTTTGTGGCGTTACGAAGTCAAATCTAAAGGGACCTATGTATGGGGGCTATATCAAAACATACGTCCATGACTACCGTTGTTCGTGTGAAGGATTCCGGTTATAAATTAACCCCAGTTGCCAATTTTCAATTGAAATTTGTGGTCTCTGTGGTGATAAGAAGTCAAATCGGAGAGATGCTATATACTTATATGTGGGCTATATATACAAATGGACTGATATTGCCAATTTTAAATCCCAATAAACCAGCAGATATAAAAAGTATATGTACCCAATTTGAAGACACCTAAAAAAGTATTATAGGTTATTGCGTGATTACAACAGATGGAAAGGGATAAGTTGTTTTAGAATTTTACGACGATTAATAATATATATACTTTATGGGGTCGCAGACCAATACTTAGTGGTGTTAAAAACGAGGTGACAAAATGAATATACCCCCATCCTATGGTGAAGGGTATAAAAATGTGATGTCCTTTTAAACGCGGACACGACCAGCAAATAAACAAGTTGGTCCATGCCGACATTAAGTTGGTCCATGCCGAATCTTATGTACCCTCCACCATGGATTACATTCAATTTTAGTACTGGAAAATCTTTGGATATGGAGAAAATCATGAAACGAACGCTGCAATTTGTAGCCAATTTTTAGGAAGTAAATTCTTTGGCCAAACTCTTCACCTGAAAATAAGGTATTTATGGCTTCAAATAGCATTTTTATACCCGCCGTAGGATGGGGATATATTAATTTTGACACTACGTTTGTAATATCTCTAAATATTGATCTGTGACCCCATAAAGTGTATATATTCCTAATCGTCGTAAAATTCTATGACGATTTAGCCATGTCCACCCGTCCGTCTGTTGTAATCGTCATAGCAAAAATTTTACAAATCGGTTTATATTTTGTTGTAGTCAACCTATTGAGGTATATAAGATTCGGCATGGCCGAACTTAACGCTTTTACTTGTTCTATATCAAGAACACTTCTCTACCAGATTTTGTAATGATAGATAGGATGTGAAATGAAGCTTATATGGAGCTTTGAGACCAAATCGGAAGGTCATATCTAAATCCCCGATTCTTTTAAATTGCAAATATATAGCAGCTATATCTAAATCTTAACCGATATTGTCCATATTTGCACAGATGTTAACTGGGTGAATAAGTTAAATTTATTCGTCCAGTTAAATTTCCGAATATCAATATGAATCGTACTTGGGGGTAAAGACAGATGCTTTTTTCCAATCCATGACATTTTTTACTAAATCTTTTATTATTAAACAATGAAAATGACAAAAAGTGAACAAATCTTAGCGTAGTATACTATTATCTGGGTTATTGCCAATGCGAATAATCCATTGAGACTTTACAGGATTTTTTATTTTAACAAAAGGTTAACATTTAAAATTTAAGAATTCATAATTTAATTTTTATGTTTTAATTTAAAATCAAGTCTAGCGTATCTCTCCTTCTAAGGCGTGTATGACCTTCAAAATTTAGTAGTTCTCGAGCCAGGATGTTTGGACGATTCAATAGTTAGCCCACATAACACTGACAATAGCTTTCAATTTTCTTATATGTCCATATGGGTTTTAATACCCTTTTGTATAAAATATCTTTATACTCTTGATCTAGGGCAGACCTTTGGCTGATAAGCCGCTGAAGTTGATTACTTTTGAGATTTAGTTGAGTTACTTTGGAGTATATATGGTG
Organism: Eudasyphora cyanicolor; assembly: GCA_963930755.1. Taxonomy (NCBI): domain Eukaryota; kingdom Metazoa; phylum Arthropoda; class Insecta; order Diptera; family Muscidae; genus Eudasyphora; species Eudasyphora cyanicolor. Next base: position 97,871,854 of record OZ005734.1, read on the forward strand.
CGACCACGTCAAGCGACGATTTTATTGGATTCCAAGATATTTTATATGATCCTTGTGAGAAATCAGTGAATTGGAAATAGAAATTGGAGGACTTGTAATCCTTCGTATGGTAAAAGCAACATGAGTTCATTTTAAGGCATTTACCATTATTCTCCTATTTTTTTTACCATACTTCTAGGATTCGGACATGAGATCTTTTAACCCTAATTCCACATATAAATAATTTTAAATCACTTCAACTGAAATTATTATTTGCAATATTTTACATATGGTCAGTTGGTAATTAAAGCTAATGGTATATTTCGATTTTAGCAAGTGTTTCGTACTTAACTTCGAAATTTCGGTCGAAGAGGTTCAATATTTCGAGAGAAAATGGTAATTTTCTAAACATATCTAGAAAAAAAATTAAAATTTTGCAAAACGGTTCAAAATGTTTTTTTCCAAATTCTCAATCGGATTACTAAGAAATGTCACAAGAGTCTTGAAATTCCCAAAATATTGTTTGTTTTATTTTTACCCTTCTTCCAATATTTATCATGTGCACAAGTCTGACAGACAGACGGACTTTGCTGAAATAACTTAAAAAATACAAAAACAGATTTCAGCAAATGATCTCTCCTCCCGTAGAAAGTAAGGAAACAGAAAGCTAGGAAAATTAGTAGAAACCGTAAAATTTCTTATAAGGCTACACTTCTACTCCAAAAATTTAAATTTCTCTCCATAATTTGTCTACTATAGTTAATTTTTTTATTGTAAATGAACGGATTTTGGAGTAAAATGGTAAGACTAGTGTCTTGAAGTATCAAGTATAGCATCATATCTTATAAAAATATGGATGACAAAAGTAATTGCTTTGTGAAGAAACATGAAAAGTTTTGTGTTTTAAAAACATATAATTTTTTTGAGAATTCGACACGTCTTTGGCTTTGATTAGTAGAATCTTTTAAACTAAATGTTGTCATATGTCTTCTGAAACATAAAGTTACATGTGTTTAAAAGTTGGGTATACCCGAGGTTGAACACTGTGTGGCCCTGTATTGTTTATAATGTCCAAATTAAAACACGCCTTCACCTCTTCGATAAGCCTGCCAAGTTTCGGACCAATCTGACTACACTCGAAATAAGGTGAATCCTACAGCAAATTAAAATGAACACAACTTATGGAAATTTAACCTAGTTTAGCGCTAGAACTTGTTTTCCATATATGAACAGATTATTTTGAAAGTTTCGTCTCAACTGAAAAAGTGGGTTAAAAAAACTCAAATGCGAAAATGTTCACTTAATATAGAAACATTGAAGGCTTGAGATGAACTGAATGTAAATAATGTATTTATACAATTCACCTAGCCTTCTAATGTTACTGCTCGTGGTTTAAAAACTTTCAAAATAAACAGTTCATATCAAGTTTAAACATTTTCCTACAAGTTACAAAAATAAATATAGTGAAAAAAAAAACAAAATAGTGAAAATTAAATTAAGAAATTAAGTAAACTCAATGTAATTTTTTATTATTTTTTTTCAACAACATTTTTACTCAAATTTAGCAAATAGGAAAATAAATTTTTAAAACTTTGGCCCTGATATTTTTGTGCTGTCACTTTATTTCCTCCCTTTATACCGACTATGCAAATGGTTATAATCCTTAAAAAGTGTGATAAGTTGGAGATCAAGAAGGATGCGGATGCCTCCAGTAAGTAGTCATTCTATCGAGTATTGAATATTTTTTTAATTGTCAATGACTTTATTATTATTTGTATATCCACATATTGGAAAAAGTTCGACACTTTATTTTCCTTTTAAACGAAAGCAAAATTTTTAAGTCAAACCATAAATAATTGAATTTTCACCGCCTAAAGATGTGACAACCTATCACCGTTTAATACGAGTACATCTATCCATCAGCTCTCCCAATGGACTAATGGAACAACGAAGAGGTGTTAGAAATTGAAACGCCTTTACTACCAAAATAACTGTAATTAATATACAGGTGCTAGTGGTAGGAGTCGTGTTCCAATGCTCTTGTAGTCCGATCTGAAAATGGCCACCGGAATACATATACCCGTACCACCAACACCTGTTGTTCACCAAGAAGGAGATTTGTTAAATATTTTGTTGGCTTTAATCGATACGCGATACTCCGGCGTTGAATGGCAAAACAAGCGAAACAAGTGTTCGCAGATTATGTGATGGCGATAAGAGTTAATACAACTATTTGTGGCATTCGATAGGTTTTTGCAATGAATACGTGGACAGTGCGAGGCTTCACTGTTATGATTTTGAATCGGTTGGACAGGAATAGATAAATGAAACATAAACAAGAAGGAACGATAGTTAAATTGGCCGGGCCGAATTTACTACCGTTTTATAACCTTCCCAGCAAAATCTTGGTAAGTACCTGTCATTATTCCCTGCATTACCAAATAATGACATCTCAATATTCGCTGAATTACTTTCGGCTTATTAATAATGACTTACCAATAATAACAGAAATAAGTGATTTTTTTATCAAAATAATTTTTGGAAATTTTGGCTATATGTAGAAGATTTATTTATTTGTAGAAGATTTATTTATTTTCAACTAATTTTCCAAAATACGTGCAAAATGAATGAAAATACCAAAAATATATCCGTATACCGTATGATGTTAGACCGTTGAAGAACTTTTCTCATGGTGGTTTGGGTTCAGAAATTCGAAATATGCGCGACAATATGCCCAAAATTACTTTCAATGGCCATATCTACCATATCTACTACGTATTTTGTAACTTATTGGTAATGCATTATTCAAGTATTTAAAATCGTGAAAACATAAGCACATATTTATGTGGTATGCCTATGCTACAAATAAGTACTTATTATGCTACTTTATTGTATGCTTTTGGGAAGTACTTCCCTCCAATGACATCCCCATGTTAAAATAATGAGAAAAGTGGCTAAATAATAAGTACTTACCATTATCGAACTTTGCTTACTCGTCGGATTATTTGGTAATGAGAAATTTTGCTGGCTTAATATTATAAAACACCCATGAATTGCATTAAATTCTAATGGGTGTTTTTTAGCTGCATGAGAACTTTCGGTAACGATATGGTTTGACAGCTGATAATGTCAAACTGTGTAGACACTTCTGTTCAGTAGGGTTTGGCAAGTCATCATGAATCGTTTAACGCCAGAACAACAGTAGGCATGTTTTCGTTACAAGCTAGAGATTTTAGTTTAGCACTTAGCAACGAAAACAACTGACTTCCAGTAACTGGCGCATAAGCAGTAAGTGGTGGATTTCCACTATCTGGTAGCAATGATGTCATGAGTTGCAAAGAAAGAACAGTGCGAAACAGACAAAAATTTCGTGAAAAGTATTTATAAAACATATATTTACTATTCTATGTTCAATTGTTTACACTCTTTTTGCAAATATTAAAATTTCCCATTTTTGTTCTTCTTCTTCCCGTTAATTCACAATAATTGATAACAATCTCTCCAAAAATGGGATGCCATATTGCTAAATATAGGGTGCCCAATCTGGCAACATCATAATCGATTAAGACAGGAACACAAGCACCAAAGTCCATCGGGAACTAATAGTGCTTAGCTCATCATACAAATTAAGCACTTATGGTGTAACGAAAACACGCCTACTGTGGAAATTTACTTTGAAAAAATAAATTGCTTCGCGAAGTTCAAATCAAAGAATCGTTTTCAGTGACGAAGTCTATTTCTGGTTACATGACTACGTCAATAATCAAAATTGCCTTATTTGGAGCAAACACAATCTTCAAGCCGTTAACGAATCACCATTACATCAATTACAACTGACTGTTTGGTGCGGCATCATCGGTCCTTATTTCCTCCGAAATGAGGAAGGAGCTGCTGTAACGCTGAATGAAGAGCGCCATCGAGCCATGCTGACTGCATTGTTGTTTCCAAAAATAGTCAGCTAAACATGATTTTATGATGGCGTAATTTGCCATACAGCGCCCTTAACAATCAATTTATTGAAAAATCAATTTGGTGACAACTTTATTTCCAGAAGTGATCCTGTTCACTGTTATGAGGCTTTGTCAAGTCATTGGTTTATGACGACAAACCAGCAACTCTTGAAGCATTTGAATCCAATAGTCAAGCCACCATTGACGCCAAATGGCCAGATTTATTGGAAAAAGTATGCATTGATGGATGGACAAAAAGTGATGAATTGGAATATTTATTAATTAAACATTAGTGCTGTAAGACAAATGCTGCTTATGACATTTTTGACAATAACTATAAAGTATAACACTAAATATAGGAAAACTAACTAAAATTCGAAAAGTCAGTGCTTTTTAAATAAAATATATTTGGGAAACTTCTTAAACAATAACTTTGTTTGTATGTAAACACTTATTTTATTTGTGAAAGTTAGTTCGCAAATATATTTTGTTCTAATATATTAATACATATAATTCGAAATCAATGAAAATGAAATTCGAAAAATCTTTTGAAAATCTTTTTTAAACAAAATATATTTGGAGGAATTCGTAGACCATAATTGTATGTGTATATAAACACATATTTTATTTGAAAAAATAATTTGCAAATACATTTAGTTCTAATATATTCCATTCCAAATAAATTTTATTGATCTTCACATAAAATGTATTTGATCATAAATATATAATACTTCAAAATTTGTGTTCCAAGTATACTTTCCTTCGAATCAAACTCTGCATACTCAGTTTTTTATTTCGTGATCCTTTGACCTTTTTAAAGGACTGTTAAAATATCAAGGATAACATTTTGGAAATATTTTTCTTTGCACTTGCACAAATGAAATGGGAGAATTGCCGTAATTTGGCAAAATTCTTGGAAAAAATTTCCAAGGACAAATGCTATAAAAAAGTAGCTTTTAATCTTTTATTTTTAAATATCCTTCAAAGTTGTGGGTTTAAAAATCTAAAAATATACATAATATACTGACATAACACATATTAAAATTTGAGCATTCTATCTATAACGGTTAAGGAATAACAATTATTTCAATTCCACATCCTATATAATATATTAAGGACACTGAAACAAAATAAAATGTTATTCCCTCCCATGAATGGGACTATATACAATTGAAAATATAGGGCCCTAGTATGAAAATAATGTACTAACTTCATTACTTCGTGATCGACTGTTCTTTTCCAAGGATTTTCAAAATTACAATGGTAACAATTTTGATATATTTTTTACACAAATTATAATTAAAGTTAGAAACTGTGACGTCTATGGCTTTTACAAATATATTTAAGAGCGGTCTATATACGACTGGGAAATGTGATATTTATGATATAAGGGTGCAAAATTTAAAGCGACCATTATATTATGACTACTCGTATATCAAAACATGTACATGCCCACTTTTCTGTGAACTCTAGGTATACATATATAAAAGCATTACACTGTACAAAATTTCAAGTATTTATATGCACTGGTATTAAAGCCATAAGCAGTTAACTGTTGTTGCAAAATGGTCCATTTGTGTGGGAGGTACCAAAAAGAGAGTAGCCACTTCGCCTATTTTTCTTGACGTGTTAGCGACTAACAAACTTATACTATGTGTAAAATTTCAGAAGATTCGAGAAAGTAGTATAGAAGGTATTATCGAATCAATATTTCCCTAAAAGTTAACCCTTTGTGAGGGAGGTACTAGAAGGAGTGGACCAATATGGCCCATCTTCGAACTTAGTCGGAGATAGAGAAAAATATTTCCGCATACCAGATCTGAAGTCAATCGGTTACTCCTTTCGAGAGTTATCGTGTGCACCAGCCAGCAGACAGACAGACAGACGGTCGGACGGACATTGCTCAAATGACTTAACATGACCCAAAACGGATATCCGCCGAACATACTTAGGGTCTTAGGTCACTCCTTCGATGTGTTACACTTTTGGTACGTAGCAAATGATATATACCCTCCTCTCTAAGGTGAGGGGATAAATATTAACGCATTCCAAATTTGAGGACAATCGGTTAATCCATTCGAGAGTTATCGTGTGCACAAGCCAGCAGACAGATATACTGACACACAGACAGACGGACGGACCGACATTGCTCAAATGGGTTAAAATGACCCTAATCGAATTTCCGCCAAACATACTTGGGGTCTTAGGTCACTCCTTGGATGGCTCTCGAAAGGACTAATCGATTGTCTTCAAATTTGGTATGCGGTAATATTTCTCTCTATCTCCGATGGACCAAAGTTAATCCCACAAAGGGTTAACTTTTAGTGAAATATTGCTTCTATAATACATTCTATACTACTTACTCGAATCTTCTGAAATTTCATATATTCATAAACATATTATTATTTTGCTAGTCGCTAACACGTCAAGAAAAAAGGGCGAGGTGGCCAAACCTCTATGTTACCTCCGACACAAATGGACCATTTTGTACCAAAAGTTAACTGCTTATGGCTTTAATATCAGTTCATACAAATACTTGAAATGTTGTACAGTGTAATGCTTTTATAGCGTTATTGATACGCCCCTTTTGGTACCTCCCACACAAATGGACGTTTTGGTATCAAAAGTTAACAGTTTTTAACTTTAATACCAGTGCATTCAAATACTTTATATTATTACTTATTACTTTAATACCAGTGCATATAAATACTTGAAATTTTGTACGATACAGTGTAATGCTTTAGTGGTACCTAGAGTCCATAGAAAAGTGGGCGTTATTGGCACGCCCCTTTTGGTACCTCCCACATAAATGGACCATTTTGTACCAAAATTTAACAGATTTTAACTTCAACAGCAGTGAATACAAATACTTGAAATTTTGTAGTATTGTGGTGTAATACTTTTATAGTATCTAGAGTATAGAGAAAAGTGACCGTTTTTGCCACGCCCCTTTTCGTACCTCCCACACAAATGGACCATTTTGTACCAAATGTAAAGAGCTTTTAACTTTAATACAAGTACATACTTTAAAATTATTAAATGAAATTTAAATTGATAATAATTTAATTAAAACAATACAAAAAGAAATTACAAATTCTTGGAACTCAAGGTGAGGGGATTCATAAGTCGGTTTACCCGACTGAACTTTCTTACTTGTTTTCTCTATCTCAGTCTATGTTCGAAGATGGGCCATATTGGTCCACTCCTACTAGTATTTCCCCCATAAATGGTTAACATTTAGTGAAATATTAATTCTTTAACAACTTCTATATTACTCGAATCTTCTGAAAAAATAGCATTAGTTTATTAGTCGCTAACACCTTAAGAAAAATTTAAGAAGTTGCCACGTCCCTTTTGGTACCTGCCACACAAATGGACCATTTTGCACCAAAAGCTTACAGCTTATAACTTTAATACCTGTGCATACTTTAAAATTATTAAAAACAATTAAATTGATAAAAATTTTATTAAAACAAAAAATAAATAACTTTACCAATACTTTCTGGAAGTGAAGGTGAGGGGATTCTTAAGTCGGTTTACCCGACTGAACTTTCCTACTTCCTACTGTGTTTTAATCTATGTTCACACGGTGGTCAGATCTTACAATCTTTTGGCAATCCTGCCTATAAATATTTAGAAAATTTGTTGGAAATATTTGAAATTTTAAGGTTTTCTTGCAATCGTCTGAACTGACAATTCGCCATTTGCTAACAATCTGTCATTGTAAGTACATTGAGAGAGTTGATTACATTGTAAGATCTGACCACCGTGTGTACATAGCTTTATCCACACATTCGCATCGCTTCACATTGAAATTATCTGTCCTTTGAACCAATATCGTTCCCTCGTTTCTATCCAGTCATTCTGCTTTGTCCTGGCATAGTGAAACTCTACTTTTTAGTGTAGAAGAGTTCTGCTTGCACTTTTCTGGCACTATTGGTTATCCCTGAACATGTTAATAGAGGTTAGCCTTATGTTGTTACAGTGCCAGTAGACATACTTGCTCCTACTTTCTCTTATGATAGTGCTGATGTCTGGGAGGTGAAGGTAATGACTGTCCTCTGGTGCTGCAATAAAAAGTCCCAGTTCCCTTTTATCCACCCTAGTCTATAGCGAGTCGTGTAGTATCAAGTTCCAATGGATACTTGGTTATAGGGTTATGTTTAAAAGGGAGCGTCAGTTTGGAACTAGTAAGTAGCAGTTAGATGCAAGCCACTGAGTCGGCATTGCACAATCTGTTTGGCTTTATTGAAGGTTCACTTAGTGTAAACGAATGTTGCCGTAAAACAATTCCCAATGAAATAAATCAATACGAAAAAAGTCCCAACAAATATGAAATAATTCCCAATTTTAAAAAGTGAAATAACCCCTAAATTGTAAATGAAATAAGTCCCAATATTTCGATGTTATGCCATCTGAACAGAATAAAGTGAAATAAGTCCCAACAACGTTGGACTAACCACCAATCCTCATGCATATGCGTGGTATAGAAACGCTTAGGACCATTGGTCCGCGTAGTCGTCATTGGAAGGCCAGCTACGCAAAACAAATTTTGGTCCGCGTACCCATCTTTGAACATACCCCTGAGGAGAAAATCTTTAATCCCGGGCGAAGGCCGGCCACCTAAAGAAACTGAGGTCCGCGTAGCCGTCTTCGGACATACCACAAAGGAGAAAATCTTTAATCCCGGCCGAAGGCCGATCACGTAAAGCAACTTTGGTTCGCGTAGCCGGAATGAAATTACTCCCAATAAAAATTAACTAACATTTAATGATCCACTATAATGATACTCGTATTCCTAATCGTCGTAATATTCTAAGACGATTTAGGCCTGTCCGTCCGTCCGTCAGTTGTAATCACGCTACACTCCGTCATAACAGAGCTAGGTTGGTCAATTTTGGTAGAAATACTTCTTATAGCTGCAGGTTGTTTGGGATTGCAAATGGCCCATATCGTTTAATGTTTTGATATAGCTCTGCTATAGAGGTCGCTCCAAAATATGATTTTTGAGCCATAGATACCACATTTTAAAAGCAATTTAGCAGAAACTTAGCAGTTTTTACTCTATTTTGATAAGAATTGAGGTCGCTCCAAAATATACGTATTTAAGCATAAATACCACATTTTCTAAGCCATAAACACCACATTTTCTAAGAAATTTAGCTGAAACTTTGCAGTTTGTATTCTATTTTGGCAATAATTCATCTCAATAAAATGAAAATAAATAAATTTTTATTTTGTAGTAGTCCCCGTGTAGATGTAGCTCTCCAAAAAGCTATTTTAAGCCATAAATACCTCATTTTTCAGGTGAAGAGTTTGGCTATAGAATATGCGGCATAAAAATTGCTGCGCTCGTTTTTTTTTTTAAATTTACTTAAACAAAAAGGATTGTTTCATGATTTGCTCCATATCCAAAGATTTTTCCAGTAATAAAATTGAATGCAATCCATGGTGGAGGGTACATAAGAATCCGAATGGCCGAAATAAACGCTTTTACCTGGTTTTTTTTGGGGACTTATTTCATTTGGGAGTTATTTCACGGTACCTAAAGGAATATCTCATGGTGCCATTAATTGACATAGATAGGGCCTTCAATAACGTTAAACCGAGCGCAATACAAACGGCCCTGAAGAATCTTGGTGTATATAAAGGCATTGGGAGGTTTGTTGAAACCCTTCAAACCAAGAGGAGAACCCCGGCTATCACCCCGGCAACATCTCGGTGAAGTATCCCACCAGTGATTGCATTCACGGGAACACCCCAGGAAGGTGACCGATTCGTGATTCTAATATCGCTAATGAAAGGACCAAATGTCTCGAGATATCCATTTAGCAGTCAAATATAACCTGGTTATTCATATATGATCCTTCGCCACGAGTTTGTGGACCGAGACTGTATTTGCAAATTGCTTTAAAAATACTTCGAGTACATGAACAGAAACATGAATGACAAAATCTGTGCAAATTTGGTAAAGTTGTTCGTCGCGCAGATCTGCTTTCGGGTAATGAAACTCACCTTGATATTGACTGTGAAATCGATAAATAACAAATTATTTACAAGATCATAAAATCACCAAGTGCTTCTGTATTTGTGCGCATGAGTACAGACTTATGGGTGTGTGTGTGTGTGTTTGAGTATGTTTGTGCGCTCAGGCAGCAAGATCTATTGATCATTAGAAAATGGATTCGGCTAATTTTTAAGTTTTTTCGAAACTAATTTTTGATTTTATCAGAGCTGAGAGATGATCAATGGAGTTATGGGTTGGGGAGCAGATGATAGGGGTGTTTGGACCAAGCAAAAAATAATGCTAAGCAGTATCGCATGTGGCATCTAATACTGCCTTCACTTGCCGCATTCCCCTTGCGCAGGGGGGTAGGCATCCAACGGCGACTGCCATCGAATGACGGTAGCTTGTTTTGGTGGATCTGTTTGTTTTCATGTCGGACGTGGTCGCGAAATGTACCGGATTGGTCTGATCGAATTTATTTGCTTTTGGTGGCAGCATGTTGTGATAAGTCTCCATTCAGATAATCATCCTGTTACCACACATACTATATGTATACTAACTACTATACGATGGACGGCGGACGGTGTAATCCACACAATCCGGTGATGCCTGACGAAGATGCCATGGGAGCGGTAGAAATAGTTTCATGTGATCTGATCATAAATGTTGGCAACATCGTCGTCATCGTTGTTGTCTGTGCTCATTTGGCCGTCAGTCGTACGTCGGCCGGGCCAGTTCAAGTCGCACCTGATTTGGGTTAACATGTGTTGGTTGTCGTTTAATAACACGTTATTTTCACTGATTAACTGATTAATTGGACCAAATTGTATGGTGGATTAACCACCTCTTTTTTGGCCGCCGCTTGTTTGTTGCTGCTGCTGCTGTAGTTGTTGGCTCTCGTGAATGTCTGCCCCAGCAAAAACAACACTTAATTTGTCATCACATTAAAATTATTGTTACATTTTCGCCATAAACTATTTGCGCCTGAAGATAGAAAATTCTACTGTAGATATGCAGATAGATATACATTTCCAGATTGAATTGTGAGCATTTTTCTAGTCGATCAGGTATATGAGTATGTCGGTACACAGCCACACATACATACATCTAACATAGCCTAATTGATAACTTCCTGTGAAAAATTAATTTTTGAAAAATGTCTAATTATTTTCACATTCATTGCAAGCCATTTTACACATCTGCTAAGTGCTATGGCGGCATTGGGTTGTTCTACGCAAACGTTTTTCATGTCACGGATATAAAATCATAACTGAAGTCTGACCAAATCGAAGAGATTAATTCAAATGATTTCGAATTTTAATAACCGTTAATTTTAGTAATGTCTTTTAGTAGCATTCTTTCCCAAGCAGAATAGCAGTAAAATGTCCAACGATTGCTTCTGCTAGTCGTTCCTGTAAACATTCGTAGTTTACAGGAACGACTAGCAGATGTTAAAATACTTCTCTGCAGGTAAATTGGGATTAAAAATGGGCTATATCGGTTAATTTTTTTGATATAGCCGCCATATATATTATCTGTCCGATTTGACTTCTTACCGCCATAGGGACACCACATTTTAATTAATGTGGCTGTAAATTGTTATTTTGGGTTTATTTATACCCAGCAGTGTTACCGTTGGAAAATTTCAGAAAGGGGCACAAAAATAGGATTTTTCCGAAAAACGGGGCACACGTTCATAAAATAAAGTGGTATGCTTTTTGAGGTTCTTATATAAGGCAAATACAATAAAATCAAAACTTGTACACATTTTCTAGAAATTTTTAAAGAAATTTATAAAAAAAAAACTATATGTGTACATGACATTACATTTTATGGGCCTTGTCACAGAGCTTATTATAATGAAATCCAAAGCGCTAAGTTACTTTTATTGCTGAATTGCTGCAATTTTCATGTGGACCTGATATATATAATTTTCTGCTTTTAACTACGAATTTCCGAACGGCATCTGTGATATGTCCATATATCGGAATGGACGTGATCGGGTTATGCAATATATTTCGATAATAGTACCTGTACTCTAAAACAAATTTAAAAAAGCTACACAAAACTTTTTTGTGATGTATACTATCTAAGTAAATATATGAAATATCATATATTTTACATTTATTTTTTTATTTATCATTACTTTTTGGCAATTTATTGTCTTCATACGTTATTTACGTACATTAGTACGGAAAATGCTGTTTAAATAGTGCAAAAATATAATTTTTTACAAAAGTGGCGGAAGTGTATAAAAGTTGCACCAAAAATGTGAAAAGTTGCACATTTAGTATCCCAAAAGAAAAGGGGCGCAAAAGTATCACGGCTGAAAAAAAGGGGCAAAACTGCCCCTTTAGTCGCACAACGGTAACACTGATACCCAGAGCCCCTTCACACATTAGTACTTTATGTGCCCTACTAGCATATAATATCATTGGAAGCGCATCAAATTATTATCCTTGTTGCTATTAGGAAATTCTTAAATGTGTTACTGTTAATTTTTTGTCGCAATAACATTTTGGACCTGAAGCAAAGGTACTTTTTCGTAGGTTTGTGCATGAATAATTGGAACTTTTATATTTTATTTTTAAAGAGGATATGGCATTAATAATTTTTTGCGAAAAAATTTAGATCTTCACGACTTTTTTCCGATGACATAAAATTTTATTTTTTTTTTGATTTTCGACATAAAAAATCCATATTAAAAAGATTTTTTTAAAAATTTTCTCAAAAATATTTAATAAATAAGATTTTTTGTATTTTTAAGAATTATGTCAACTATTAGGCTGAAAAAATATGGGTTTGTTCTAAAAGACCAAGGAGATGGTTTTCAAAATTTTGTGCGCGAATAATTTGAATTTTTATATTTTATGCTTAAAATGGGCATATCATTAATAGTATCTGGCGAAAAAAAATTAGGGATCTTTACGAATTTTTTTCCGATGCCATACAATATTTAATATTTTTTTGATTTTTCGGCATAAAAGCACAATATTAAAAGCGATTTTTTTTATATATTTCTCATATTTATAAATATGAATTTTTGTATTTTTTAAGAATTCTGTCAGCTATCTGGCACAAAAAAATACGGATTAAGTCTTCACGTTAAACGTTGGCGACTGTATTTGGAAAACCCCTACAAATTATATTTAAAAATAAGAAAGCTGTGATTCTAATAAAAGTACTATGTATTGTTTAATTGTAGATCTGCCCTGAAGATGCAACTCAAAGAATTGCGAAATATTGGCAAAAAGAACTAAATAAATAAAAACAACAAAATAAACCTAAGACCTCGAGCTCGATTAATCATTAATTTAAAAATTAAATAATACAGGTCGAAAAATACATAATAAACAGACATAAAAAAATATTTTTTTTTTGGAGTTTGTGCGCTTTTTTTTTAAGTTTTTATATTTTTTATTTCAAAGTTACAGTACATATATTGTTTTTGAAGAATAAAATTTTAGGGATCTGTACCAACTTATTTTTCTCATTCCAATTGAACTTGCTTTACTCACTTAACAAAAAATACGAATTTTCCAAAGCATTTTTGCATTAATAGGAATTCGATTAACTATGATATACGAAAAGGTTGGTTTAATTTCCCTAATAAACGAATTTTACACAGCTATTTTATAGTGTTCGTTTAAGGTAGTTTATTTTTTGGTCGATTTGCGTATACAACAATTAACTTTGGCGCCCTCTCGCGTTGTCAAAAAGAGCTAAATAAAAAAATAGTGTTATTATTTATCTTAATTGGTTTGTTAAGATATTATGAGTACCAATTCTACCATTATTTGAGCCAGTACAGTATTATCGTTTTTTGTCAATGGGACAGAGCACTGTGCGCCGTCCTCTAGATCTTACTTTATAACGCAAAAAAAACTACAAATTTCAATCGAGTTGAACATAACATTTTAGACCAGTTTCCCAATATCAAAGTATAGCTAACAGCATAATTACGGAAACATCATCAAGTTCAACTGAATTCTCAACTCACAGCGGTACCAGTTTCAGTCAGAAGCTAGCGCTTATAACTCAAGCTCAACTCAATGATATATTGAGAGATTTGAAACTGACCAAAGATAAGCCAGAAATACGTGCATCTCGCATGAAACAATACAATATGTTGGCCCCTGGTGTTAACATAAGACATTACAGAGTTCGTCATATACTTTTCACAAAGTTTTGTTAAACTATGGATAACATGTGTTTTTGCGAGGACATTCCTGGATTGTTTAAGGAACTTAATCAAACATACAATTCAAAGGAATGGCGGTTATTATTAGTTGACAGCAGCAAAGAATGTTTAAACTTTTGCATATCGGAAATGAGTAACCATCGATTGCCATCGCTCATGCTGTCAACACTAAGGAATCCTACGAAACAATGGCTAAATTGTTAAAATACCTAAAATATGAACAACATTATTGGAAAATTTGTTGCGATCGTATACAAATCGTATACAAAATATTGGTGTTTTTAAGCCTCTGGGATACATGGATATCAGAAGATTATTACAAAAGGATGGAATGGTCAACTAGAGAAAAATTACATTGGGTGAAAACAACATCAAATACACACCTCTTATCAAAAAAGAAAACATTATTAAGATGGGACTCTTTTTTAAGAGCCTTACGAAGAGGTGGTTACGAGTTTATTTTCAAAAAATTGAAGAAAGTATTTTTGATGGGCCAAAAATAAGGAGACTGATGAAAGATGTAAATTTCGAATCATATTTAACATCGGAGGAAATTGCAGCATAGCGGTCATTTACTGTCCATATTTAATCCTTGGATCTAATAAAAGTCCGCAATATGAAACAATGTTTAATGATTTGTTACAAATTATGAAAAAATTGGTAAGAACATGCTTTTATATATTCATCTAACCTGTATTTATTCTTGTAACTGTTGCTTTATATATTCCAACATGTGTAAACATGTCCCACAAAATTCATATCTTGCATTCTCATTTAAACTTTTTCTCTGAGAATCTTGGCGACGCACAGTGTACTTTTTTCCTCTGAGAGCGCTCAAAAATTAAAACATTTAATTTTGTTTGTAATTTTTTGTAATTTTAAAAATGATTTTAATGTAAAACAAACTGAATTTTCCAAATCTAATCTTCTTTGTATTGTGTGACTTTTAGTTCGGAAGTTATTCAGCATTTAATCCGTAAAAATTTCGTAAATTTAGCATAATAAAAAATTTTCTATACTTTTAAAAATGTAAATACATACCATTTGCAAATAGTTCAATGAATATGCGTTATTATTTTTATCTTTGATAGACGAATCTGTCTAACACAGAAGGTAGGTAAACTTTTTTAAATTTGGCGGATTTTTGCTTTGCAAAATCGCATTAAAAAACCGTTTTTTGTTTAAATTTAGACAAAAATTAAACTTTTAACTATTTTCCTAAAAAAAGAAAAAAATTCCGCTAACATGGATGTGTAGCCCTATCTATCCTTTGTAAATATATGCACAGTTTTGCTACAAGAAACTGCAAGTAAAGCGTAGCGCGGCTTTGTTTTCAGAAAATCGTTTTATTTTGAAAAATCTCATTATTTTGAGTTTATGTTTACTTTGTACGTAAAAGTTAAAAACTCACTTCAAACAAAAATAAATGCATAATAAACAACGGACTTAAAATATCAATTGTGTATTAATTATATCAATACGCGACCTTTGTAGTGCATGTTTTGAAATACTTGCGAAGGCACAACATATTACGGAAAAGTCAATCCTTTATGCACTGTTTAAAAAGATTTGCGGGCAATTTAAATTAAAAGAAAATTGTAAAAAAATAAATAAAAATGAACTATATAAATTCGTTAAATACTTTTGCAAAAGTGGAAGGAAAGTTCAAGATCGACTACTGTTTTTCTCCAATTAAATAAGAATCGCCGATGGTATTTAGCATCGTTTAATTTATCAAGATACAATTAAATACATGCTCAACAAATGGCGAATCAAGTGAAAATAAACGTGGGCGCCCACGAAAGCCGTATGAAGCTCTGCGAAATCTAGTAAGCGTAGAAAGGTAAATTCTATATCAGAAGATATATGTTTAGATGAAGCGTATAATGTTTTAAAGCATCATTTACGCATTTTGCTTGCGATTTAAATAAACTATTTGCTGTTGAGTATTTGCAAAAGAATACATCAGAAACTCTTGGAAAGTTTAAAGAAGCCGTCAAAAATCCCGGAATTACGGTGGGAGATTTTTCCAACTCGGAAGCGTTATCATTATATATGGACTTGGATCTATCATGCAGACAGTACAAAATAATGCGCAGTTCTCTGGCAAAGAAAGGTTTTTGAGGATTGCCATCGTATGAAAAATATCAGAGGAAAAATCTGCTTGTATTCCAGAGGGTACAACAGATAAATAAGTCATGTTTTGCATTTCACAATGGTGGACGGGAAAGTTGCTCAAGCTATATCAGGTAAAATACTTCAATTATAATAAAATGTGTTGCTTATGAATAAAAGCTACAATCTTTGTTTTCTTTTATGGATAATATCTTTATTATAGGAAACAAATCATCAAGTTCGTGTACTGTTTGTCATGCAACCCAAAAACAATTTAGAAAATGTACTGGCTTAATAACACTATGCAAATTTTTGTCCAAGGGATGTGGATAACAGTTTCTGGTGCAATTTGGAAAAAAATATCAAAAAAATTTTTATGGTACATTTTTTTTTTAAATATTTTTTTTTTTAATTTTAGCTTTCATGGAAAGTACATTCAGTATTTGGACCATAATTTTTCAAGTATAAGCCTGATTGAGCCGTGTTATGCCTCAAATTAAAGGGAATTATGAGGTTTACATAGCAATATCGCTTTCACGTAGAATCTTTGGTGTAGTAACAGAAATATGAGAAAAAAATTATTTTTTTTTAAAACACTTTTTCCTGGTACAAAAAAAAACATAAAAAATAGAAAAAAAAATCGAAAAATTATTTTATCACATTTTTAAAAAGCCAGCATGCTAACGAAGAAAACACTGTCTATTTGAAAAAATCTATGGATAGATGTAAATGTTATGAGCCATTTTGTAAATGTTAGGGAAATTCCAAAAAATCTTATTTCATATTTTTTCGTTTTTAAATGATGATTTTGCTTATATTGAATTCGCCATATGTGAGAGAGACATATAAGAGATATTGCACTTGCATTTTATTTTATGAGGATTTATGGCCGTTCGTAACCCTCCATAAAACATGATATGCAATGTTAGAGCTACATATATTGGATGAGATCCGCTCAGATAGAGGGTCATTCAACAATATTTGTGTTTTTTTATTTATGAGGTTTCCATTCAGTTTCGCCTTTTAGGGTCATGGACATCCTAGTCGTATATACAGGTAATACAATTATATGTACGCAATACAAAGTAGTACGCTGCAGTCTTGATAATATTGAGTGTCTACTTTAGAAGCAAACTATATGTCAGCTACAGGTACTGCAACTTATGAACCTTAAACCCGGAATTTATGAATGAAATTTCTTATTAATAAATTTTTATAATTCAGCGCCTTAAAGAGATCTGAAAAGATTAAAGATTTCTGAAAAATATTACAAAGTTATATTACGAAGTATGAGTAAAAGGCAAAGTTCTTTCAATGTGTAAATGATCCCGACAATTTCTGCTACATCAGCAGAAAATATATAATTAAAAAAATCGACGTGCGTTTAGTAAAATAATAGAAGAAATATATGTGTAATATTTTGGTATACGAGTTAAAAATTTGAACGAAGAGTGGACACCTAGTATTTTCTGTAATTCGTGCCATGTAAATCTTACTCGATGGACTAGTGGAAGAATGCAATGTTTTGTGGAATAAAACGTTTCAATTTTAGACTTCACGTGCAGTTTGGAATACCAATGATTTGGAGACAACCATTCATTCACGATACGTACTGCTATTTTTGTCTAAGGTAATAGGTTGGAGTAGGAAGTGCCCAAGTATAGCTAACAGCCTAATAACCGAAACATCATCAAGTTTAACTGAGTTCTCAACTCTGAGCGATTCAAGTTTGGGTCAGAAGTCTTCGCTTTTAACTAAATTTCAACTCATTGTTCTAGTGAGAGATTTGGAACTGACCAAAGATAAGGCAGAACTACTTGCATCTCGGATGAAACAGTACAATATTTTGGCCCCAGATGTTAACATATCATATTATAGAGTCCGTGAAACAAACAAAGCGTCCTTACAAACAATTTTATACAACTGTGGATAACAGATGCTTTTGCAAGGACATTCCCGGATTGTTCGAGGAACTTAATCAAACATACAATTCAAAGGAATGGCGGTTACTTGTTGACAGCAGTAAAGAAAGTTTGAAAGCAGTACTTTTACACAACAGAAATCAGAAACCGTCGATTCCCATTGCTCATGCTGTCGTCACTAAGGAATCATACGAAACAATGGGTTAATTGATAAAATACATAAAATATGAACATGACTGGAACATTTGTTGCGATTTAAAAGTAGTTGGTATGATATGCCTCTGGGATAGCCGATATTTTGCCACAACTGCATATTAAGCAGGGGCTCTTTAAAAATTATGTAAAAGCCTTAAGGAAAGATGGCAATTCACTCTTATATTTAAAAAGTTTATTTAAAAGTCTTTCTTTTCAAAAAATCTAAGAAGGAGTTTTTGATGGGCCTAACATAAGGAAACTGATGAAAGATGTGAATTTCGAATCATATTTGACGTCGGATGAAATTGCAGCATGAAGGTCGTTTAAGCTTGTAGTTTCAAATTTCCTTGGATCCAATAAAAGCCCGCAATATGAAACAATGATTTGTTAAAAAATTATTAAAAAATTGGTTAGAAACATATTTTTTTTAATTTATGTATATAACACATATGTACGTATTCTTCCAACTTATTTTTCGCTTTATTTTTTCCAACAGGTGTAAATATGTCCCTCAAAATGCATTTCTTGCATTCTCAGTTAAACTTTTTCCCCGAGAATCTTTGCGACGTAAGTGACGAACATGGCGAAAGGTTTCACCAAGAATTTAAGTCCATCGAGCGGCGTTACCAAGGGCAATGGGATGAAAGAATGATGGGAGATTATATTTGGTTCCTCATTAGAGACACCGATTCCGAAATCTACAAACGTCAACAAAGAACTCACAATTACTTCTAATGAAACTTGTTCATGTAAATAAACTCAAATGTACATTATATAAATAAAAGTAATAAATAAAATCGCTATTTAAACAGAATTTTTTAGGTCTAGGACACAAAAAATTTTTTTTGTTGCGTAGTGTAATAGATATGCCGAAACAGTGTTTCGGAAGTTCTAAAGACAGCAATACGGCCCGACGGTTTTTTGAAAACACAGAACTAACTTCTAGTATAACACAAAAAGACGAGTAGCTACTGATTCGCTTTAAAATAATTCTATCAGCTATTAACTGTCGAGAAAAAGTAGATCCCGCTAAATTTGGAAAATATACATCTGATACTGTATCCCTATATGATGAATTATACGGAGAATGGAGGAAAATGTCAACAATTTTACATAAAGTACTTTGCCATGGTGAAAACATTATGAAATATCATAATGATATCATTATGAAATATCATAATGATATCATTATGAAATATCATAAAGTTCAGGAAACAAAAAACAAGCAATATAAAGAATTTAGACGGAGACATACAAGGAAATGTAGCAGAAAAGAGCAAAATAGAGATTTAATAAAAATGCTGCAAGTTTCTTCTGACCCTTTATTAAGTTAACTTTGACATAATGTATTAAACAGATTCTACAATGAAATCACAAGTGAACTAAGTAATCTTTTGTTATAAAATTATTGTAATACGTTAATTTAATAATATTTTATTAATTTAACTACATTGAACAATCACTTTACACACAAACTAATTACCAAAAATAAATTCAAATGTTTTGAAACATTATATAATTCCATAGGGAAACGCTTCACAATCTTTTTTCGTTTTAATCGCATATTGAAAATTTTGTGTAGAATCATTTAAAAAAAGAAGCGGTGAAATATCTTGCTCCGTTCAAAAGTTATAGATTTTTGATCACTTACACCCAGAAACAGTACACTGTGCGACGTAAGTGATGAACATGGCGAAAGGTTTCACCTAGAATGAAGTTCACAACACTTGTAGCCCTGATAATTTCCCTAAATTTAAAGAAAATGTTGGCTCTATCGGATTTATATTTTATACAAATGGTTCAAGTACTAAAGGTATCTTCCATGTAAATTGGAATTTTAAAGAAAAAAGTTTTAAAAAAACTTTACCATAAAAATTTTTCGTTTCGGTTTCATACAATAGTATCCCATTATCTACACAAAATAAAGTTTATAGGTCTAGGAATTTTTTGTTGCAAAGTTTTAATACGTTACACCTTTTTCTATAGAAAAGGTTACCTTTTACATACCTTTATACGAGTAAGGTAAGGGTATTATCGCCGTTTATCTTCATAACCATGTTGTTGTTGTTGTTCGCTCTAAGTTAACCTTCCACTTCCGTACAGATAAGCATTTATTTACCGTCTATAAAGTCTTCCGACATACGATGTATGCAATAGCAATTCTCGATTTTTTCAAACGAATTCAAATCAATTAATTCTCTGTATGAGGGAACTATATATGGGCATTTCCGCCGAATGGTCAACCAGGGCCGAAAAATAAAATGTTGGTAATCATCGTATTTTATTGTGAATAATTATAAAAAAATGAATACAAAGAGTATAAATTTTTAAAATATAATGGGAAAATTTGCCTAAAAACTGAAAAAATTTATTTTTTACATTTTAAGCTACTTTTACAGACATTTTTATATTTAATTATTTTACATATAAAAAAATATGTTATGCTTGCACTCTTTCTACAAAATTTCTCTATTACAATAATTTAACGGTTAAAACAGATGGAAAAATCGTACGTTCGCGACCGGCACCTAAGCCAATTAGAAAAAAAAACAATAGAGATAATTTATTGTGTAAATACTCGATAGAAAACTACATTAATCCTCTTTTAAAATAAATTAATAGCTTTAGAATATTCCGTTTCTTTTTTGCAGATTTTTGCATGTTACTAGATTCAGCCAAAGTTGATTTCTATTTCGCGTACGTTCGTGACCACATGTTTATTGCTATCATTATGAAAACTAAAACTCGATGAAACCCATCTTTTGTACCTAACATACCAATATGCTATCAAATCACCAAAAAAAGTGCGGGAAAAATTTTTTCGACCCGCGGAAATGCCCATATAAATCTAAATCGAAAATGCCACTATAGAAATACACATCTTTTAATTGATCTGGCCGAAATTTAAGAATTTATTCTTTATGGGGTACATCGGTCCGTGTTTTGGTATAGCCAATGTCACTTCTTGACGCTCTAGAGAACACATTTTTTAATCTGGCTGAAATTTAAGAATTTATACTTTATATTGCACTTAATAGTTACTAGTGGAAATGGGGAGCATCGGTCGATATTTTGATATTGCTCCCATATAAAGGTCCCTTCCGCTTAGACTTCTTGGCGTTCTAGGGGACGCAAATTTTAGGCTTTTGTACTTCATATTGAATTAAATCGTCTCTAGTGAAGATGGAGTATGAGTCGGTACATCGGTCCATGTTTTGATAAGATGATGAAGGTCACGTTTTTTAACCTATGTACTCATATGTGCCTAGAATTTAGAAATGTACTTTATTTAACCTGCAACGGTTAATACAAATATTGGTAATCCTGAATTTCTTAGCAAATAATGGTGGAGGGTATTATACAGTCGGCCCAGCCCGTCTTTAGTCTTTCCTTACTGGTTTATCATAATATTTTTATTTGTAATGTTATGACACATGTATTTGTATCTCATTAATATAACGAGTCATGGTTTCTTATGGCAATATCAACAACATAACAGTACAATAGGCCCCAGCATCTTTCAAAGGAGAATTCATTAAAAATACCCCTAGATAGATATTGAAGATTTTTTTTGATTTTCATATCCTAAACCACACTCATTGTGGCAGATGTTTGTAACACCTAGAAATACTATAGCTAGACCGACCATCGACTCAGCTGAGTCGATTTAACTATGTCTGTCCGTCCGTCTTTCCATCTTAATTTGTTCGTTAAGTATAGGCAATAAGGAGCCTTTCGCATCTGGGAATAACCTTATTGAATTTGGTAAAAATGGGTTCAGATTTACACGCTGGAAAAAAATCGCTTCTGTAGTATATTGTCCCAAACATATTCGGCTTGAAACATATATATGTTTAGGGTACACTCTAAACATATAATATTGGGTACATACAAAAAGTATATATTTTTGGGAAAATGTTATTGTAAACAAATCCTTGCTTACATCCCAATATGTTTTTATTTGGGACTATCATTTCCGAAACAAATATTTATTTGCACTTAAGAATTCAGAAAATACGTCAATTGCGTTAAATTTTTACTAATTCAAAGTCATTTTTTAGAAATGTTTAATGTTTGTAAAAATAATAAATAATAATAATTGGAATCGTATAATCTTGGATCAAAATAAATTAAAGGATTGACAAGAAATGATGATTGGAAATCTAACTCAGAAATTTGAAATTATTGATTTAAGGAGAAGTTAACGCTACATATGACATTGTAACTGGGAGGTACAATTCGAAACTAAGGAAAAATTTAACCTGAAATTTCAAAATGTCAGAAAAAGTTTTGAAAATCAGTTTTAAATAAAAAATATGTGGATACATTCCTAAACAATAATTTTATTTGTATTTAAACACATATTTTATTTGAGAAATTTAGTTCGCAAATATATTTTGTTGTAATATATTAATATATGCGTTGCAAATATATTTTGTTGATTTTCAATTAAATTTATTTTCTCAGAAATATATAATATTTAAAAAATTGTGTTACAAATATATTTCCTTTCGATTCAAATATATCAAAAAACGCTGTTTTGCCCCGTGTAGATATAGCCGTATATATATATTCCATTCGATTGACCTTTTAGCGCTATAGAAGCTGTATTTCACATTTAATCCTTTTGAATTTTAGCAGGGTAGAGTTTCTTCATCCAAGAACCCACATTGCCGAATTTGAGGAAAATCTGTTCAGATTACATATATATACTATTTCGCATCTGGGAAGAACCTTATGGGAAGAACCTTAGTTCACGCACGGCATAAATGTTCTCTGGCACAACGGCCGTTTTTGGACGACCTTCGTCATTGAGCGAGCGTCGGCCACGATTGAATTCATTAAACCAGTTTATCACAGTGCTATACTCGTAGGATGGTGCTTCCCAGCAAAATTTCTCATTACCAAATAATCCGACGAGTAAGCAAAGTTCGATAATGGTAAGTACTTATTATTTAGCCACTTTTCTCATTATTTTAACATGGGGATGTCATTGGAGGGAAGTACTTCCCAAAAGCATACAATAAAGTAGCATAATAAGTACTTATTTGTAGCATAGGCATACCACATAAATATGTGCTTATGTTTTCACGATGTTAAGTACTTGAATAATGCATACCAATAAGTTACAAAATACGTAGTAGATAATGGCCATTGAAAGTAATTTTGTGCATATTGGTAGATATGTAGAGATGGCCATTAAAAAGTAATTTTGTGCATATTGTCGCGCATATTTGGAATTTCTGAACCCAAACCACCATGTGAAAAATTCTTCAATGGTCAAACATTTGATAAAAAAATCACTTATTTCTGTTATTATTGGTAAGTCATTATTAATAAGCCGAAAGTAATTCAGCGAATATTGAGATGTCATTATATGGTAATGCAGGGAATAATGACAGGTACTTACCAAGATTTTGCTGGGTTCATTGCCATACAAAGATTTAAGTTCATCGATGCACTCTTGTCGTGATAATCTACGTCGAAAGTTGCGAGTTAACAGACTGACGCTTGTCAAAAAATGATCGCGTTGTCAAAAACTTTTGTTTGCAGCTTGAAATTGGTCACACTGGTTGATTTTAAAGGATTTTTCTAAAATAACTCAAACAATACCACAATATAAGTGCATACTTCACATTACTTTGAATAAAAGATTTCTATGAATTTCTATTAGTTAAAATAAAAATGGGACTTTATAAGAATGTTGAACATGTTTTGTATTATGACTATGCACTCACAAGATTGATGCTCTTGCAAACAGTAAAGTGTTTAAGTAGTTTATGCAAACATGTTGGAATTTATTACCACTCGACATTAGCATGAATTAAATAATCAATTTCAGAATGCCCAATACTTTACCTATACTCATATCAGGGCCTTATCAGACAATTTTCTATTCGAACAGATAAATCAAACGTAATATGTACTCCACAAATGCAACGACTAAAAACGGCTGCGAACATTTCTCTTAGAAAAAATTCATATCAGCTGTGTGTTGGCTAAAAGTCTCTTATACCTTATCTAAGAGGTTTCCATTCTAATCAAGTGGAGATATCAGTGGACTGGCCAGTAAACAATTCTTAGTTGGCTAACGTCTCGTGAGAGGGACACACGGCACATTTGAACGGATTACGGTGACACGGGACGCTTTTCTATACAATGGAACGCTATCATACACAATTTGATAAATACACTAAAATATGGATGGGTCCAAAGGCTTCGAATTTTTTCGATGCCGATTGTTCCATAGGGCGGATATTGTTTGCATTTATGCGAAATAATCCCAAGAATATATGTCAAGTAAGAAGAGTGATAGAATATAATATGTTTATTTTGTATCTTATTCGCTACTCTCTTCTAGATTTCCGACACTGAAGGCACTGCCTTGAACAACAATGAAGCCATTACCTATTCTATACGTATTGCCCAGTACTTGCATTCGGTTGGCTTGAGGCAAGACGATGTGGTCGGAATTGTTGGCTCGAATAGCACGTACGTCATGCCGTTGGTCCTGGGCTGTTTGCTGAATTGTACTCCCTTCCATGCCATTAATCACAAGAATGATGAAGGTATTTTTCTGTTGTTCCCCCCAAATTAATCGTAATCGTAGTTGACGTTATCTATAACGGGTTTCTTCATTCTATTTGTAGCCACCATAAAACATTTATTCCAAAGCACGCGACCCAAAGTGATATTCTTCGATGGCAGTATTTACTTCAATGTGGCCGTAATTGGTAAAATTCTCAAGGCAAGAATGTTTACATTAAAGGATCATCGTACGGATATAGCGAAAATTGAAGATCTTCTCGAGCCCACAAATGCTGAGCTGTTTTATGTGTAAGTGTTAATCATAGAAGAATCTAATAGGTAAAAGTGTGAAGTATGTGTATCTTTCGTGATCAAGTATAGCGTAAAGTGTTTTGTACCCAGAATGTTAGGGTTAGACAAGAGTCCAACTCATTTTGTATAGGTCGCCGAAAAATAATACTATGAAAAGTTTGCACACATTACCAAAATTTACAAAATCAAAAATCTCGATCCATTATGACAAATAGTCAGATACAAAATATATACATATAGCGTGATCCATTTCGAGGTTCCCTACTTTTTTAAAGAAAAATACACAGAAAATTCAAATTGAGTGGGGAATGTTCATTTGAAAGAACATTCTTTGGCACTTATTTTTTGAAGATTATGTCTATCAAATGTTGGCCGCGGCTACGTCTCAGATGGTCCATCCGTTGAGTCCAATTTTCAATGACTCGTTCGAGCATTTCGACTGGTAAATGGCGAATGACACGCGTGATGTTTTCCTCCAAGGCCTGAATCGAAGCGGGTTTGTCCGCATAAACTTTAGACTTTACATATCCCCACAGGAAAAAGTCTAACGGTGTGATATCGCTCGATCTTGGTTGCCAAAACGAGAAATTATCTGCTCACCGAAGTGTTCTCTCAATAAATCCATCGATTGATGCGATGTGTCGGAAGTGGCGCCGTCTTGTTGAAACCAGATCACGAGCTTCAATTTCAGGCATCAAATAGTCGGTTATCATGGCACGATAACTGTCGCCATTGACGGTTACGTTCTCACCGGCATCATTTTTAAAGAAATATGGACCGATGATTCCACCCGCCCACAAACCATACCAAACCGTTGTTTTTTCTGGATGAAGTGGCAGCTCTTGGTCTCTTCAGGTTGCTCTACGTTCCAAATGCGGCAATTTTGCTTGTTTTCATACTCATTGAGCCAGAAATGGACCTCATCGCTGAACAAAATTTTGGTTTGAAAACGTCGGATCTTCTTGGAACTTTTCAAGAGCCCATAGAGCGAAGCGATGTCGCTTGGGAAGGTCGGGCGGCTTCAGTTCTTGCACAAGCTGTATTTTGTATGCTTTGAATTTAAGATCTCGACGTAAAATGCGCCAAGTCTTTCCATAGGTCAGTCCAGCGAACGGCGCCGAATCGACTCTCCACTGTCTTCGTGAGCACTCTCAGCTACAGCCGCTACATTTTCTTCACTGCGTGCTGGACGTGGTCTATTCGGTCAAATATTATCCAATAATGAATGCTGGGTCTTAAGATGGGTGATGGTGTTGCGAATAGTACGCTCAGTGGGCCGATTATGTTGACTATAAGTTGAGCGTAGTGCACGAAACACATTCCTCACAGAACGTGAATTTTCGTAATAAAGTTGAACGATTTGTAAACGTTGTTCAGGCGTAAGTCATTCCATGAAGAAATGCCAAACAACACTTAACAAAAATAACATGACAGCATGACACGACTCACACGTGATCTGTCAAAAAAAGGCTATTGAAAAAAGTACCTCTACTTGGATCACCCGTTATTTTGCAAATATTGGCTTGAATATTTCCAAACTTATAGCTTAACATTTTTACAAGAGTAACAAATTAAAGGTGCAACGTAAGACCTTATATATGTTTGAATAACATCCGTTTTGGGACCTTTCAAGTAAGTGGAACTATGTCCGTTTTTGAGCCTAACATTTGGAGTCTTCAGAAGGTATTCAGACTTATATGCACTAAGCCCTCGTCCCCTGTTGCGGTAGGGAATTTAGACAGGTTATAGTTTACCTATCACTGTTCATCATTTATCCATGTGTTCATAAACGGATTTCCCGTCTTTTCTGCCGGTTTTGCATGGAACTTTCTCTCAGGCTTAAAGACGCCCTTTGGGATTCATTTTGTCACTTTGTTTGTAGCACCTCCAAATATTGATCTGAGACCCCATAATGTAGATTCTTATATATTCTTAATCGTCGTAGCATTCAATGACGATTTTGCCGGGTCCGTCTTTTGTAATCACGATACAAAAGTCTACAGTAATTGAGCAAGATTTGATATAGATACTTCTTATATAGCTGCAGGTAACTTGGGATTGAAAATGGGCAATATCGGTCCATTTTTTAATATAGCCCCCATATATAGCATCTCCCCGATTTGACTTCTTAACGCCATATAGACCACGAATGTCAACTGATTGGGCTGAAAATTGGCAACTGGGGTTTATTTATACCCGGAATCCTTCACACAAACATGGTAAGTTATATGTTCATGTCTTGATATAGGTCCCGCACAAAGGTCCTTCTAAATTTTACTTCGTCACTCCACAAAAACCCAAATTTCAACGAATTGGTCTGAAATTTGATACAATAAGTTTATTTATACCCGAAACCATTACCATGCTAGGGGTATATAAGATGGTGGAGGGTATATAAGATTAGGTATGGCCGAACTTAGCCCCTCGTTACTTGTCTGACATATCCTTCTTTCATATTATGTTAGGTTAGGTTAAGAGTGGCAGCACACTTAGACTACGAGTATATAGTCCACATGGAATTAAGGGAAAACAAAGTTATCCCTAGCGCCTCTCGTTGAAGCAATTTGATTGCTTTAAATAGCTCATAAGTTGGCGGATTTTAAACTAACTCCCCAAAGAAATGGGAGCCTAAGGTTGCATGTTGCGTTGTGGAGAGAGCGGAGCTCAGACATAGAAGGTGATTCCAGTATGCAAGTACTTCAATCTCTCTGCGGGCTGTCCAATAAGTGCGTTTGGAGATAAGGCAGGGTCAAATGAGCCCGGAATGTATACAGTTCCTGACTAGTGACCACCCGTCATTTGTTTCCGTAAGGGCACTATCTCTCAAGAAGAGCTTGCAGGTCGCTAGAGGCATGCCCACATATTCAAGTTCGCCTGGAGAGAGAAGGGTAGTTCCAAGTCTTTCAAATTAATTTGCTTTGCAGTTCCCTGGTATATCCCTGTGGCCCGGCACCCATATCAGTTGAATATTGAACTGTTCAGCCATTCGTTAAGAGATCGGCAACACTCAAGAGCATTATTGAATTCAGGAATATAGTTTCCAGGGTCTTGATAACAGCCTGACTATCAGAGAAAATATTGATACCGACTTTGGTCAGAACATTACTTTGCAAACATTCCGCTTCTACTTAAAATGCTAAGGTTTCTGCCTGGCAAACACTACAGTGATCCAGGCAGTCTTTTTGCAATGCATAGTTCAATTTCTGTAGAAAACACCCCAAAGCCCACTTGGCTGTTGAGCTTGGAACAGTTCATATAGAAGTTAAGGAATCGCCCATGTCCTGGGATACGACCATTCCACTCTGATCTTTCAGGTATAAGAGTGGTTCAGCCAGAGTGTAATCAACAATGACTGGAAGGTCAGACATTGTGTCTAGAATGACACTATGTCCGTAGCCATTTACTGACCATATTGACATTTCCACAAGTCTAATCGCAGTACATGCGGTATATTGCATTGGTATAATGTATAGCGGCATTAAATGTAGTATAACATGTCAGTATAGTGCCTCAGTTTGTGTAGTTCTCAGCGCACCTTTGATACATATAGCTGCCATTCGCTGAACTTTGTTTAATATCACACAGAAAGTGGAATTCTGCAGAGCTGTCCACCAGACGACAATGCCGTACAGTATTATAAGTCTGACTATACACCAAAAAAACTATATGTGAGTTCAGACCCCAGCGTTTTCCCACTGCCCTTTTACATGTATATAGCGCTACCACAGAATTCTTTGCTCTTTCCAAAATGTTGGGTTTGTAGTTCAACGTCCTGTCTGGTAGAATACCAAAGTATTATACCCAAATATTCAAAGTATTTAATTTGTGTCTAATTAATTACTTTACAATGCAAATCGAATGAACTCAATTATTTTGGTTTGGGTGCACGTATAATCTGCAAATTTTGAGTAACTATAGTTTGGAATGTTTAGAATTTAAAAATGAAAAGTCCTTAAAAACGTGTTAATTAAATTTAGCTTACTTTGGAAATAATTAATTAATATGCTTACAAGCACATCTGCGCTCTATAAGACAAGCATATATAGACGTATGCAAGGCATGTGGGGAAGATATCGAAACCATAGAACTTTTTCTATGCACGGAGGAAAATCGTCATTTTTGATATGTTTGAAACGAAAGAAAATATACTTGGAAACGATTTTTTTAAATATTATATATTTGTTAACAAATAAATTTTATTTGAAAATCAAGAAATTTTGTTTGGAACGCATATATTAATATATTAGAACATAATTTATTTGCAAACTGAATTTCACAAATAAAATATGTGTTTACACACAAACAAAGTTATTGTTTAAGAAGATTTCCAAATATGTTTTATTTAAAAAGATTTTTAAAACATTACTGACTTATTTGAATTTTAGTTAGCTTTTCCTAGTTTTCGTGTTAAGCTTTATAGCTAAAAATGTCCTTATTTATGTATAAATATTCCTATTCAACACTTTTTGTCTATCCATCAATGTCGTTTATATTTACGAAAGATTGTTCGATTTAAGTTTTGATTAAATTTTACAAACATATAAAATTTATAAAAAATTGCTCTTTGAAAATCTGAAAAACAGAAAACTTGTCTTTAAGTTAAGGCATTTAATACATTACCAAAATAAATAAATACAAATGGATCCTTGTTTCGGAAATACTAGTTCCAAATAAAAAATATTTGAAAGGGAGCATATTTTTGTTTAGAACAATATCCTCACAAACATATAATATTTGTGTGTGTAAAATATTATATATTTGGAGTGTATCCTAAACATATGTTTATTTCAAGCCGAATATGTTTGGGACAATATACTACAAAAGCGATTTTTTTTCAGCGTGTGCCAATGCCCAGCTTTCGCATATGTAAGATTAAGATATTTCATGTTTGACTCTTTACCATATCTGACTCTTTGAGATATATGACTGGAAAACACAGAGGTTATTCGTGTCAACCACCGATTTTCTACAATTCTTGATGGTTTAAATGATTACAATATTTATTTATTTAATATGGATCGCGCAACAGACCGATCCACGGTGTTAAGTGTATATCCATGGACATGAAATTCGTTACAAATACCATGACAAATTAAGAATGCTCTCAAAACCAAATTAGCGACTATTACAACAACATCAATAATTTTGGCATTTTTAGTTGGAGATATATTGGAGTAGTTGCGTCTATTATATTTAATAATCGATTGGAGGGCATTCCTTATCGTTCAATAGTTTCTATGGGCCGTAATACCAAAGAATGTGAATGATAACGAGTATTGTTGTTTTTGGTACTTACTAAGGTAACCCAGTTAATAACGTTTAAACTAATTTTCTTTTTCACCTTTGCGGCAGCAAAATAACAAACGAATAGTCTTTAGACAAATATAATTTGTGATAAATTCATATTTTTGCTAATAGTGAAAACAAATATTGTTTATCGTTGAGTAGATTACCGAATATCTCTTTGCTCGTGTTTTAGACTTAAAACAAATTATATGAGGAAAAATAAAAACGTTGATGTATTAAATTAGTAAATAATGATGAATTTGGATGCAGATATCCACGATTTTTCTGGCAGTTTTATAAATCACCAAATTTTTAAAATGAACGTGAAATATATCATGAATATCAATATCCCTCTAAAGTGCATTACTTTTAAGTTCGAAAATAAGGAAAATAAGTCTTTTTGTGACAATATTGATAGATTGATTAATTCATTAAAGATATGTGTTGTGTAGATGTATGTGATACTCGATCAATATTCATCGAAGTTTAGGTATAATCAAGATAAGTTTATTCATAATCCTTCCGATTCACCGACATTTTGGTGTCCAAATGAAAAAGATGGATTTAAATAAAGCAAAGTAAGAAAGTTCCGTCGTGTAAACTGACTTACAAATCATTTCACATTCAGTCCAAAAAATATAAAATACTATCAATTTAAATTGCAATTAATAGCTTTAAAGTATTTGTGGAAAATGGTTCATTTGTGTGGGAGGTACCAAAAGGGGCGTGGCAACTTCGCCATTTTTTTTCTTGAACTGTTAGCGACTATTAAACTAATACTATATGTGGAATTTCATAAGATTCCATTAAGTAGTATAGAAGGTATTATAGAATCTTGAAAACGTTTGCTCTCATTTCACCAACTTATAAAATTCGTTACAAATACCATGACAAATTAACAGCGACAATTACAACAACATCAATAATTTAGGCATTTATGGTTGGAGATATATTGGAGTCGTATTTTTACAAAATTTGTTCAACCTAGCTCTATTATTACGGACTGTAGCATGATTACAACAGACGGACGGACATGGCTAAATCGTCTTAGAATTTTACGATGATTAAGAATATGTGGCAGCACCAAGACCGCCGTGTTCGAATGACAGACAATATGGCAACTTTGTAACGAACCGGAGGAGGAAAAAACAACAGCTGATTCCTAAACAAGTTTTCTCACTTCAGCTCTAGCTTTTTTAAGTAATACTTCGTAAGATTTTGTGAACTAGTTTTAGTAATAATAAATAGATTTAAATAGTTGTTAAATGTAAATACAAACGTCTTATTATTACATCGGCAACTATAAACATATATACGTTGTGGGTTCTCAGATCAATATTTAGAGGTGTTGCAAACGGAGTGACAAAATGAATTCACTAAATGTAAACCATTTTGGGGGAGGTACTAGAAGGGGTGGACCAATATAGCCCATCTTCGAACTTAGCCGGAGATAGAGATAAATACTTCCAAAGGAATCCGTTGGGCAAACGAAGAAGAGCACGGACTAAAAACACTTGGCGAAGGAACCTAAAAATTTTGGTTTTGATTTTGTCTCTGACACAAAAAAAATATTTTTGTTGCAGTCCCTTTTGGTTTTACCCGTGTTCATTTTTTGGAAAGGCCAAGGTTACCACTGTTAAATATAAGTAACTAGCTGGACCCGGTCCACATCGTTGCCCCAGATTTTAGATTTCCCATTCTGTCTATTTTTGAACCAATCACGACGACTGCCAAAAAATTCATATACAGGGTGGGCCAAAATGACCGAAGGTGTTTGAATTCCTTATAACTTTTTATTTAAGACATAATTATAATTTTTTTAATACAGTACGTTAATGGAGAATGTTTGAAAAAATTGGTGGCAATCGCAAATGGTGGCATTTTCTGCATTGCATATTTATGCTCGTTCAGGTATCTACTGTTCCATTTTAAATTCCCCAAGTCTTTTTTACAAAATACTGAAAAGAAATATATATGTACTAGAAGGAGTGGACCAATATGGCCCATCTTCGAACTTAGCCGGAGATAGAAAAAAATATTACCACATACCAAATTTGAGGTCAATCGGTTACTCCTTTCGAGAGTTATCGTGCGCACCAGCCAGCAGACAGACAGACACACAGACAAACAGACAGACGGACGGACATTGCTCATTCGACTTAAAATTACCCAAAACGGATTTCCTCCGAACATACTTGGGGTCTTAGGTCACTCCTTCGACGTGTTACACTTTTTTCCGTAGCAAATGATATATACCCTCGTCACACTAAAGTGAGGGTATAACAAAATACATTGCCATTCTCTGTTGCTATCCGTAGCACACACACGCTCGGCCATATGTAGGCAAAACAAAAACAAATCACATTGCTATTCTCAGCAAAGCAATACTCACTGTAGGATGGGAGAGTAAAATATTGGAACACTCGCATCGTGTCGATGTGCCGCACACTGCTTTATTTTTCACTACCACAACTACAATTTTTATACGCTATGAGTCGTTCATGTCCGTTTGTGCTTGCAGGTGAATTTTACTTAGGATTTTGAAAGCCATGAATCTCCTTTTCTAATAAACTTTTTAATAATTTGTTTGGCCTAAAACCTTCACCAGGTCGAGAGCTTTTTATTATAAAAAATTTCATGAAAATCAGCCGGGCCTTTCTCAAGATTGTTCCGAACATAAAAAAGGCACTTCAAAATATAATATTAGTTTAGATAAACAATATATTATAAAAGTTTTAGGTAATCATTATGAGCCATCCTGTACAGAAAATTACAGCACTTTCGCTAACAAATTGTTCAAGATAAACCTATTTCAAAACATGGCTCATATGGGTGGGGTCACACCCATTGGTACGATCCTTTCCATTTTTTGACTGCCATCAATTACGTAGACACAAAATTGAAGCACTCACGTTAAGAAATTATTGAAAATATATCAATTTCAAAACAAGGATCATATGGCGGGGTCACGCCTCGCCTTTTTTGGACCAATCACGTAGACTGCCAATAGATACATATCCAAGGGCGTATCCAGGATCTAAATTAGGGGGGAGGGGCAGAAGTTCTTGTTTTTTCTTAATATTATTTTTAAACATAAAAAAATTTAAAACTTAAAGTACCTAATGAAAAAATGAATGCTCATTGTTTTGAAAATATATTAAATGAAGATAAACAAAAAAAAGTAAATTTTATTGGAAAAAATTTATGATTTTAAATTAAGAATTTATGTAATTAGTAGCAAAAGTATTCATTTTTAAATGATTTGTTTTCATGTGGATTTAAAATAGATGTCATTTAAATTTTTTTTAAGATTGGTATATAACTTTAAAACAGTGCTTTTGTCATAATGTAGGAATATATGTATATGAAGCTATATTGGAAGAACTCGCGTTTATTCAGTCGTTTTTTTCTACCAAATACTTTGTTGATGGTATTCTATGTATGTAAGTAATGAGTCTTTATAAAAAACGTTCGGAGAACTTTGAGAACTCTTAAAATTGCTTCGAATTAAAAGCCCAAGTACATTGTAGGATTAGCTTTAAAAAGCCGCATAGCCAACATAAACACAACGTCACACAACTCCAAAACGGTTTTTGCTAGTTCAAAATTCTTAACGGTTTTTAAAACCTAATAATATTCACTAAACTACAATACATTAATCGTTGGAGCGAAAAACCTCAAATAGCTGTTAGTGAGATTATTAACTGGGAAAAAACCCCATATAGCCAGCTCATCTAGGATTTGAGATATATGGGTACTCAGATATCGGCTACATATATAGTAGATATTGCAACGTATATATCTCGAAAACTAGAATACACGAATCGGTCGAGCGAAAAACCACAAGTAGCTGTTAGTGTGATTATTAACTGGGAAAAAACCCTATATGGCCAGCTCATCTAGGATTTGAGATATACAGCTGTCCAGATGTCGGCAATATATAGCTGATATCTGGGTAGCTATATATCACCGATCCTAGAAAACTGAACCCAAAACAACCAACAAACAGACACACAATACATAACAACAAAAATTTTCCAGAATTTTGACTTCATTTTGTAAGCTGTAGGGGGGGGGGGCAGGACTTTTTTGGCATTTTTCCGATAACTCGTTCAGTTGTTATCAATATTTAAAAAACCGTTAAGATATCACTCTGTTTATCGGTATTTTAGTCATATCTTCTTAAGTTATGCTCCGATTTGGGGTGGCGGGTGTTTTGGAAAAAATACTTCCTGAAGTGTCTCCTCTATTTTGTTCTTTAACGTGGAACATCTATTCCGAACCCGAACAGTGGTTTGCAGCAATTTTTTTACATTTAAAAGGTGTATAAATAATTTAACGCCACTTCCATCCAAAGCTTAAATGTTAGAGAATCAGTAGAAGTTTAAAGTATAAAACATTCGCGATAATCGGAGAGCACAAACAATTTAAAAATTGTATTTAAATTTCAAAACATTAAAATCGCACACAAAAGAACATTTCATTTTTTTATATTTTTTCTGAGAAGCACCGAAAAATTCCAACATTTAAAAAAATATATTTTTGAAATTGGACCATATATTAAGAAATTATGAACAAAAGCCCGATACACAGAGTGATATCTCAACGATTTTTTAAGTACCGATTACTTCTGAACCAGTTATCGGACAAATCTCAATAAAATTCACAAAGCGTTTCTTCAGGTCTACTAAAAGACGTAAAAACAAGTAAGAAAGTTTCAGTCGGGTAAACCGACTAAGGTATACCCTCACTTTGTGAGTAATGTAATATGGAATATTACACGAATTAATCTGTCAATTTATGTGGGAAGGGGTTTAACAAATACACCTATTTTTCTCTAAACATTAGATTCTTGCACGGTGCCAATTACACTATGCAACAAATGAACAATTTTTGAAAAATTTGAAAAATACTATCAAAGGGTAGTGTAACCCTATACTCGGTTTGGCGAAATTGGTGACCAATTTTTTTTTATGGGCCTCCGAAGTTTCTGAAGATCAGTGGGCCCCTCGAAAAAGGTGTCATCAGCTTTTGTCCAACAACTAATTCAGACTCTGTGATACCGCTTAACTATATTTGGCAATAATGTAGCTAAGAATATGCTGAACAAAGCCTCTTAAAATTTTTTGCGAAAAAAAAATTTTTTCGCTACTTTTTTTTGAAAAAGTAGAAGAAAATATTATTTTTTTTACTTTTTTCAGCATAACTTCCAGGGACTCGTAATTTTTGTATAACAATGGTTGGCAAAATTGTAGCCAACGTAAATCTGAACAACTTTTGTAAACATATCAATACAATCTGAACGTGTCTAGGTACCCGAAATACCTCAAAAAAACCATATTGTACCCCAAAAATGTTAGTATTTCACTATTATGTAACAAATATATATTTTTTTGGTATAGGGTATGTCAGAAAATGTATAGAAAATATTAAGGCCAATATTTTTGTGGAACATATTAACCCTCTAGCACCCCCACATAACTGTAATTTCTGGTCCCATTTTAACAAAACGTAAAAAACACCCCCTAAAATGGGGAGGGCGGGGATAAAATGTTCTACAAAAATGTTGGCCATAAAATTTTACTATATGTGTCAGAACACACCAAAGCTCAAAACATAACACAAACACCAAAAAAAGCTAAAATTTCTGTTCGTTCAGCAATGTTGTTATACGATTTAGTGGTCGAAGCAATAACGATACCAGTAAAGAGCGTTTTTGACTGGTATTTGACCGTTTTTTGGTTTTTGTGTTCAGTGTGTTATAAGTGTTATAAGCGTTTATATGAACTGGTATATTTACATTATTAGCTATCATTTATTAAGGTACAAAACGAGGCTTGGTGACAACGCCCATTTTTCACAGGGCTATAAATACTTTAAAAGCGTTACACTGTGCAACATTTTGTAGTATTTTCGTGCATTGGTACCCACGCTATAAGTTGTTAACTTTTTGTACAAAATGGTACCTTTGTGTGGAAGGTACCAAAAGGGGCGTGGCAATAACGCCCATTTTTCACAGGACAGTAGGCACTATAACAGCATTACACTGTACACAATTTCAAGTAATTGTATGTACTGGTATTAAAGTTATAAGCTGTTAACTTTTGCTGCCAAATGGTCCATTTGTGTGAGAGGTACTAAAAGGGGCGGTACAATAACGTCCATTTTTTACCGGACCGTAGGCGCTACAAAAACATTACACTGTACAAAACTTCAAGTATTTTGATACACTTGTATTAAAGTAATAAGCTGTTAACTTTTGGTGCAAAATTGTCAATTTGTGTGGGTGGTACCGAAAGGAGCGGGGCCACTTCGCCAATTTTTCTCAAAGTGATAATTACTAATAAACTAATAATATGTGTGAAATTTCAAAAGATTCGAATAAGTAGTATAGAAGTTATTAGCGAATCAATATTTCACAAAATTGTAACCCTTTGTGAGGGAGGTACTAGAAGAAGTGGACCAATATAGCCCATCTTCGAACATAGCCGGAGATAGAGAAAAATATAACCGCATACCAAATTTGAAGTCAATCGTGTGCTCCTTTCGAGAGTTTTCGTGCGCACCAGCCAGCAGACAGACAGACTGACGGACGGACGGACATTGCTCATTCGACTTGTATCGACCTAAAACGGATATCCGCCGAACATACTTAGCAAATGATATATACCCTCGTATCACTAAAGTGAGGGTATAAAAAATTGGAAAAATGAAAGCTGAAATTTTTTTGAATCCGTCGATTTGTCGTGAAATACCCCATATATAGGATATAACGAAAGAAGCTTTTTTTATCGGTTTTCTTTAACCGAGGAAAAACTTCAGGAAACCTAATACGTTATCATTTTGGGAAGAAAAATCAAGAGACATAATTTATCTTAATTGGTTCAGGAAACTTCTTCTAATGCCATTTTATATCCTTTCAACGGTTTCGAAGATATCTGAAAAGATATTGCGAAAAAATCAAATTTTTTGAGAAAATTTTAATACTTAACAGCGCCATAAAAACATCGAAAAATGCACAATCATTATATTTTTATTATTTTATGGTAAACTCTGATCAATCATGACTAAAATGAGATCATTCCGAAGAAAATCGATGAATAATTTAGTTTTTAAAATGTTTGCCAAACCAAGTAGGATAAATGGTTTTCGGGTTATGCTAAAATATGTATTTCAACCTCTCTATTTTTTGCATATGACGGTTTATCGCGAGGACTACAGTCAATTCAAAGAAACCTCCTTATAGACTATATTATCCCATATGTCTAAATCGAATGCAAAATTTGATGCAGAAAAAAAAATATTTTTGTTGAAATTGGAGCTAAGTTCGAGGGACTTCATCATTTCGACTTAAAAAGTGCAAATATTTTGTAATATTTCACGTCAACAGGGCAACATCTGTTCCAGAAACGAAACCCCATAAGACGTTCGTTATCTTCATTTAGTGGAGATATTTGTTTGCGTACTTGTATGTGACAACTGACTAAATAACGGTTATCAATATCCATCGGAGGTGAGATATAACCAAACTTTCGACTTTATGATCCTCAAAATAAAAAAACAGTATGCTAGGGGTCGTCTTATGTATAAGTTATAATCCTCGCTAATTGAATGCAATGGCTGTAAATAATTATTCATCCCAAGATTTGCATTAAATAGAAAATAAAAGTCTTTCAAGTGTATTCTTATTGAAACATATAGTAGATTAGGCTTATTTGTGAAAAACTGCAAAGGGCAAATGACCTTCAAACGCCTTTGAAGACAAGATTGTGCGTCACATCCGAGCCTGTCTCAATGGCTACATAACCCAAATTATTTCAGACACTAATGATATAAAGGATGGGCCATTTAAAATTTTAAATTTAAACTACCGATTACTTTGACTTGTGATTTGAGCCCTTTGGATTTTTTTCTGTGGAGATAAATGTTACGCAAAGCATCCAGAGACAATTGAAGCTCGTAAACATCAAATTGAAGTTGCCATGAAGAGATTCGACCCGAAACAATCGAAAATTTACTGAAAAATTGGGTTGATCGGATGAGGTACTGCCGAAGTCGTGGTAGTCGTATGAATGATATTGTATTTCATTATTAAATGATAAAGTTCAACCTTTCCAATAAAACCAGATATTTGAAAAAAATATCAATTATAGCCGATTCAAATTTATAATTTTAAATGGCCCACCCTGTACAGCAAGCTTTCTAAGAAATATAATTTTCCATTTGAAGTATGTAATCTCATTATCTTATTTCAATTTAAAGCTTTACGCCTCTAAAAACACTGCATTGTATTTGTCCGGTGTGTTTTCTTATTATATCACGTAATAATTTTCTCCATCTTTTTCAGACCCGAAACTTTAAAATTGGGCGGAGATCAAACTGTGGCAATTGTAAGTACGGCCGGTTCATCGGGAATTCCCAAGAATGTCTGTATCTCGAATGCATCGTGTCATTTTGATTACGGGTAAGTATTTCTGCATTTCACTTTGAACTCCGACGAAAACTTTAATTAAAAATTATCTCTTATTGATCATTAGATTTGTTACCGGACAAGATGTCCTGCTATCCTTCAGCACTACCGACGTGTCATCGGGCATGTTTAATATGCTCTTTAGCTGTGGTCATGGCTCGACTCGTATCATAACCGATAAGCCCCAAACGGCCGAATATCTCTTGGAACTGATCAGTAAATACAAAGTCACATTACTCACACTAACGCCAAGCTGTGTCACCTCGCTGGCCAAGAGCAAAGAGTTGTCTAAGGAAAAATTGTACAGTGTTCGTTTTATAAGCATATCCGGTGGCAATGTTCCGGTGTCGACATTACTGAAGCTGCAGGACAACCTTACAAATGGTTTCATCTCTTATGGCTACGCCTTGACAGAGTGTGGGGGAATAGCTGGCAATATGGGTGTAAGTCATCCCAACAGTGTGGGTAGAATATTGCCGGGAGTCAAGGTGAAAATACTCGATGAAAATGATCGCAGCCTTGGCCACGGTGAGATGGGAGAAATATTGGTGCACACGGGCAAGGTTTGGAATGGCTATTATGGTAATCCCTCGGAAACCAAACGCATACAGGACTATCAGGGTTGGTTCCACACCGGAGACTTGGGTTATTTTGATCGGGACAATAATCTGTATGTGGTAGACCGCAAATGCAACTCCTTGCGATTCCATGGTATGCAATATTGGCCTCGGGAATTGGAACAATGCGTGGCCGAATTGCCCGATGTCTTGGAAGTCTGTGTCTTTGGCCTATGGAATGAGGTGGACGGAGATGCTGCAGCAGCGGCAGTAGTAAAAATCCCCGGCAGCAAACTAAGCGAACAGGATATTGTGGAGTATGTGGCCAAACGTCTGGTAGTCGAATACAAACATCTCCATTGTGGAGTGTTCTTCCTCGATGAACTACCAAAGGCTGGCAATGGTAAAGTGATCAGAGATAAAGCTCGAGATATGGCATTGGGTAAACATTGGGTAGCACCGAAACCCTCTTATAATCGTTTCGCACAGTAGTTGGATGGGCCGAGAAGAGCCATCCGTGGTCATTGTTTATTTCCCATGGCTCTGTGCTTGTATTTTTAAGTATTTATTTTAAAACTTAGATATAATTGTCTAGATTTGTAAGTTTCACAATAAACATTTATTCTATTGTGAGTGGTAGTCAAGTTCGAAACTGTTATCATTTCCATTGCAAGAGATAATTGCAAATGTGTATACGAGTGTGTATTTATCACTGCCTGTTGACTGATAAACCACTTGGGCAACAAATCACTGTACATAATTTATTTCAATAACCAATGAATGGATGAGTCATCTGCAGCCGGAAAATCCCCGATTAGAATGAGTGTTGGAATAAGTTTCCAATAGCTCGAAATAATAAATTAAAAATATGCCATTCTCAAACGATCAAGTGTATACATTGTACTCGTATACAAAATTTTTCTTCAAAATTATATTCAGAGTACCAACAAATTTAAACACGATATCGGCACTTAGACTATTATTAATGAACATTTTCAAACGCCTAGTTATATACTAATTTTTCAATTGACATTTTGACCAATTTTGTGGAGGTAGAATTTCACAAAATTTACATTAAAACCAGTAAGGAAAGGCTAAAGTCGGGCGGTGCCGACTATATAATACCCTACACCACTCTCGTAATATTGAATAACTCTGATATATAAATTTTGTAATTCATGTATAATTTGTTTACATAAATTTACTTTTGGGACATTTTAAACTTAAATAATACCCTGTACCACAGTGTGGTGTAGGGTATAAAAACGATTGAATCTAAAGAGCCAAATCGGATGAAACATATATATGGGAGCTTTAGCTAAATCTTTACCGATTTTCTTCAAATTCGGCAATGTTGGTTCATGAATCAAGAAACTCTACCATTCTAAATTTCAAAACGATTGGATGTAAAATATAGCTTCTAAAGAACTAAAGGGCCAAATCGGACGAAACATATATATGAGAGCTATAGCTAAATCTTAACCGATTTTCTTAACATTCGGTAGTGTCGGTTCATGGATCAAGAAACTCTACCATTCTAAATTTCAAAACGATTGGATGTAAAATACAGCTTCTTCAGGACTAAAGAGCAAAATCGGACGAAACATATATATGGGAGCTATAGCTAAATCTTAACCGATTTTCTTCAAATTCGGTAGTGTTGGTTCATGGATCAAGAAACTCTACCATTCTAAATTTCAAAACGATTGGATGTAAAATACAGCTTCTTCAGGACTAAAGAGCAAAATCGGACGAAACATATATATGGGAGCTATAGCTAAATCTTAACCGATTTTCTTCAAATTCGGTAGTGTTGGTTCATGGAACAATAAACTCTACCATTCTAAATTTCAAAACGATTAGATGTAAAATACAGCTTCTATAGAACTAAAGGGCCAAATCGGACGAAACATATATATGGGAGCTATAGCTAAATCTTAACCGATTTTCTTCAAATTCGGCAATGTTGGTTCATGGATCAAGAAACTCTGCCATTCTAAATTTCAAAACGATCGGATGTAAAATACAGCTTCTATAGGACTAAAGGGCCAAATCGGACGAAACATATATATGGGAGCTATAGCTAAATCTTAACCGATTTTCTTCAAATTCGGCAATGTTGGTTCATGGATCAAGAAACTCTACCATTCTAAATTTCAAAACGATCGGATGTAAAGTACAGCTTCTATAGGACTAAAGGGCCAAATCGGACGAAAGATATATATGGGAGCTATATCTAAATCTGAACCGATTTCAACCAAATTAAATAGCGATCTTAACAGCCGCGAAATACTCTAAACTGCGAAATTTCAGAACGATCGGTGTGAAATTGCTACCTGTAGTCGACGAACAACTTTACATGGACAGACGGACGGACGGACGGACATCGTTAAATCGACTCAGCTAGTGATTCTGAGTCGATCGGTATACTTTAAGGTGGGTCTAGCTGTGTTATTTTCAGGTGTTACAAACATCTGTCGTGAAACAAACTTATAATACCCTGTACCACAGTGTGGTGTAGGGTATAAAAAATATGCAGTAAAAAACAGCAAGTAGAGTTCAAAGTCGGACTATGTGATACCCTACACCTTTAATGTGATGCCTATTTTTATACCCTCACTTTAGTGTGACGAGGGTATATATCATTTGCTACGGAAAAAAGTGTAACACGTCGAAGGAGTGACCTAAGACCCCAAGTATGTTCGGAGGAAATCCGTTTTGGGTCATTTTAAGTCGAATGAGCAATGTCCGTTCGTCCGTCTGTCTGTCTGTCTGCTGGCTGGTGCGCACGATAACTCTCGAAAGGAGTAACCGACTGACCTCAAATTTGGTATGTGGTAATATTTTTTTTATCTCCGGCTAAGTTCGAAGATGGGCCATATTGGTCCACTCCTTCTAGTACCTCTCCCATAAAGGGTTAAAATGTTGTGAAATATTGATTCTTTAATAACTGCTATACTACTTATTCGAATCTTTTGAAATTCCAAACATAGTATTAGCTTATTAGTCCCTATCAACTCGAGAAAAATGGGCGAAGTCGCCACGTCCCTTTTGGTACCTCCCACACAAATGCACCATTTTGCACCAAAAGTTAACAGCTTATAACATTAATAACAGTGTATAAAAATACTTTAAATTTTGTACAGTATTATGCTT
This sequence comes from Eudasyphora cyanicolor, assembly GCA_963930755.1. Classification (NCBI taxonomy): domain Eukaryota; kingdom Metazoa; phylum Arthropoda; class Insecta; order Diptera; family Muscidae; genus Eudasyphora; species Eudasyphora cyanicolor. Next base: position 97,914,532 of record OZ005734.1, read on the forward strand.
TTATATTGCCTACAGTCCAGGGAAAAATGGGTGTTGTTGTCACGCCCCTTTTGGTACCTCCCACACAAAGGTACCTTTTTGCACCAAAAGTTAACAGCTTATAACATTAAAACCAGTGTATAAAAATACTTGAAATTTTGTACAGTGTAATGTTTTTATAGTGTCTATAGCCCTGTGAAAAATGGGCGTTATTTCCACGCCCCTTTTTTTACCTCCCACACAAAATGCCCAAATCATACCACAATTTAATGTCTCATAACGTTTATACCAGTGCACATAAATGCTTATAAGTCGGCACAGTGCAATGAATTTAAAGTATCTAATGTTCAGCGAAAAAAAGGTGTATTTGATAAACCCCTTCTGGTACCTCCCACACAAATTGACAGAATAATTCGAGTAATATTCAATATTACATTACTCACAAAGTGAGGGTATACCTTAGTCGGTTTACCCGACTGAAACTTTCTTACTTGTTCCTGTAAATATTACTATAAATTGGAACTACGTTTTCTACTGCTATTTCTACAGTATTAAGATTTGAATTGATATGGCATCGTATAATAAAGTTAATTTGATGGGGCTAAATGTTTTTAAAATATGTAATTTCAATCTAAAATTAGTAAGGAAAGTCTAAAGTCGGGCGGTGCCGACTATATGATACCATACACCACTCTGGTAAGATTGAAGTATAACTAAAATTTTTTTACACAATTTACATTTGGTACGTCTCTGCCTCTGTAGTAAAATCGGACGAAACGTATATATGGGAGCTATATCTAAATCAGAACCGATTTTCATCCAATTTAGCCATGTCAGTCCATGGATCAAGAAACTCCACCATGATAAATTTCATAACGATTGGATGTTAACTACAGCTACAAATTAAGGGCCAAATTGGACAAAATCTGAACCGATATTCTTAAAATTCGGCAATGTTAGTCCTTGGATCAAGAAACTCCACCATGTTAGATATCAAAACGATTGGATGTAAACTACAGCTTCTATAGTGCTAAAGGGCCAAATCGGCCGAAACATATATATGGGAGCTATATCTAAATCTGAACCGATTTTCTTCAAATTCGGCAATGTTGGTCCATGTAATAAGAAACTCTACCATGATAAATTCCAAAACGATTGGAATTAAAATAAAACAAAAACATTTTTAATGTCAGCCGGATCGCTTGAATATAGGGACTTCTAGAACTTGAAGACGTCAATTCGTAAGGTAAAATTATATGGGGGATATATCCATTTTCAATGGAGTTCGTCCCTTGCACCTAGAAAGTCCCAAAATTTCGTAAGGATCGATACACCCAGGAAAATAATTGGTTGGAATTCGATAGTAACAATAAAAAAATAGTACTAGCAACAGAAAATATATTGTATATACCGTGTGCCGGTTGTATTTATATATAAATAGTTAAAACAACAGTAATAAAATGTAAACGATCAAATTAAAATGCTTACTACAATTCGATGGTTGTATCAATCGATTTAAGATTGTTTTTTTTCATTGACACTCGGTTAGTTGTGGTAACCATGTAACGTGACGAAATTTAATGCATTTCGTACTTACATATTCTCCCCTTATTCATTAAACATGTTGTGTGGTAGTAATTCCCATTAACTCTGTGTAATCGGGAATACCTAGTGTCGACTTTATACGACCCAAGTATGGGGATCCATACATCGCTAAAAAGACGAGCATAAGTAGATGTGCGGCACGACCGCAGTCGAAAATACCCGACTTAAAAACGATTGCGATTCACCTAACCAGTAATCTAGAACATATTTTTAAGCGTAGTTAACCGCGATTCGTTCGCTCCCGCGATCCGTTCGCTCCATATAGTAATTTAAGAGTAGTTAGCTGCATACTACGACCCAAGTATGGATCCCCATCGCTAAAAAGACGAGCATAAGTAGATGTGCGGCACGACCGCAGTCGAAAATACCCGACTTAAAAACGTTTGCGATTCACCTAACCAGTATTCTAGAACATATTTTTAAGCGTAGTTAACCGCGATTCATTCGCTCCCGCGATTCGTTCGCTCCCGCGATTCATTCGCTCCCGCGATTCGTTCGCTCCCGCGATTCGTTCGCTCCCGCGATTCGTTCGCTCCCGCGATCCGTTCGCTCGTAGCTAGTTTAACCATGTTTGATTCTCCTAGAATACGTGACCTATAAAACCGAAGCGAAGACTAAAACCGAAGCGAAGACCGAAGACCGAAGCCGAAGCGAAGACCGAAGCCGAAGCGCAGACCGAAGCCGAAGCGCAGACCGAAGCAGACGGAGAAGAACGAAGCGGAAGCGTGAACTGAGCCCGACGCTCCAGACTCCAACCGATCGACTCACCCGAAACCGATTTTGTCCTCAGAAACCGCCGACCAGACTGAGAAGCCGAAGCGAAGACCGAAGCCGAAGCGAAGACCGAAGCCGAAGCGTAGACCGAAGCAAAGCGAAGACCGAAGGGAAGACCAAAGCCGAAGCGATAACCGAGGTCGAAGCCAATACCAAAGCCGACGTAGAAGAACGAAGCGGAAGCGTGAACTGAGCCCGACTCTCCAGGCTCCAACCGATCGACTCACCCGAAACCGATTTTGTCTTCAGAAACCGCCGACCAGACTGAAGCCAAAACGAAGTACCCGAATACGAAGTCGAAATACTCCGAGCCGCCCGCATTTCTTTTACTTTCATATGCACTCCCTATTATTGTACGAAAAACATCAATAAAGGTGATTACAAGCCCAAGTGGGTTAAATACTCGTCTTCTTACTTAAGGTTCGTGGGTCCTTAGGGCGAACTCTGGCAACCACTAAGCTCCCCTCAGCAAATACAAAACCATCGTTATAACCACTTTTAAATTTTTATTATAGTACCATATGATCGATATTTGGTAGACAACGAACGTTTTATTCTTGACAACAGAAATTGTATCAATAAACCAAATATTATTATTGCAACGAATAACTGGTTAATTTATATAACAGAAAAAATTTTAATAAATAATCTTTTTCGTTTATCCCAATAATTTCCCAAATTTAGAATATTTAAATATATTTTGGGAAATACAACCGAAAGCTTTGTTGCTGTTCTTTTGTTGATACATGACAAACAAAAAATAAAATTAGTCGACATAAATAAACTTTCAACATTTTGTTCAAGAACGGTATATGTAGTCAAACATTATTTTGTGTGGATAATAATGTGTGGAATGCAGAACATGGTGTGAAAAATGTTTTACATAAAAAAAAATAAAAGCGACAATCATGAAATTGAAAGGTTAAGCGACATTTACATACAAGTTTTTGTATGCCTAAATGTTGGTTGTCCTGATGGAATCGCATGATAGTAGACAGAACTACCAAAATTCGGTTGGCAAATAATTGTTGAGGAAACCAAACTGTTTTTTGTATGTTAGTATTTGCGTGCTGTCCTTTGATCACAAGCATGTGTTCACATACGTATAGACGGACGGATGGGCACGGCTGAATTGATTCTGAAAGTGGAGTCGAGCGGTGCAATAAATGATGAGTCCATATTTTCTCTTTTAAAGTGTTACAAAAAAATGAACAATACCATAATACCCTGTACCACAGTGTAGTGCAATGTCGAACTTGACATGAAGGATTGGTTAGCGAACAAATAGATTTTAACGTGGGAGTACAATAGGGTTGCGTTCTATCGCCACTTTTGTTGAACTTATTTAGTTATAGACGTTGTTATGAATAACTCTATGTGTGGTCATCGTGGAAAATCTTTGGGTCTCCATGGAAATCTGGAAGACATAGATTATGCCAATGACATTTGTCTTTTGTCACACCGTCATGGCCTCAACAATCCAGAGTCTTACCGGAGGAGACACTTAAGCTTACAAGCAAATCTTCATCGCATAGGACTAGCAGGAAACGACGAATGCAGGGCATGCAGGGAAAACATCGAAAAGATGGAACATTTTCTGTGTCACTGCCCGGCTTTCACACATGCAAGATCCCAACATTTCGGGTCCGACATATTACCAGACTTGACTCATCTCAGAGAATATGACTGGAAGATACTGAGAAAATTCGTGTCTAGTACCGATTTTCTGTAACTCGTGAGGTATAGAAAGATCATAAATAAGGAGCGCACAACAGGCCGAACCACTGGCTTAAGTGTATGTCCATGGACATGAGACGTTTAAACGTCTCCTCTCTTCAACCTAACCTAAACTAACCTACCGGAGGAGCGACTAGAGCTGATCTGCGTATCAACATTTATAAAATCAAGCCTATGAAAATTCATGCTTCAAACACCGACAAATTCCAACTGATAGGTCATCATAATGAATATGTCAATATCTTTAGCAATCTGGATGAACAAAAGAAAACGAAAAAGACATTCAGAACATTGAATAAATTCTGGAGATATATTTAGAACTGTATCCTCTCAAACAAACCTTATAGTATTTAGCAGTAATGTGAAATCTATGCTATTATACGGTTGTAAAGTGTAGATGATATGGAAACATCGAATTATGCTATGCAATCGATGTGTGTGCCGAATAGACGGTATTCTCTGGCCAGTTACCATAAACAAATTGGAAAATTTCAATTGCCTTGGTCACACCAAGCCTACGAAAGACATAACAAGGCAGCTGGTCGAATATAATCCACAAGGCTCGAGACATATGGGAAGACTATATAACACCTGGAGACGCCAAATAGAAACGGAGATAAGGCAAAATGGCGTAACATGGAATGAGATAAAAGATCTAGAGGAAGATGGAAAGTATTTTTGACGGCCCTATGTTTCAACAGGTAGGACTTGATATATTTATATAATACTCGTAATATATACTGCTGAGGGGAAAAAGTAGAAACCTAGTCCCTGTGGACCTTTCTTTCAAATTTGCATGATTGTCTTGCGTGTAATTGGGGGTTAAGTACATACGGTTGTTAAATATTACAATGTTGTCAGATCTGGCTATGTGTTGGTAATGTAGTGATAATTAAAAATTATTAGCAAAAGGTGAACTGTCAGTTCTGACGATTGCAAGAAAACCTTACAATTCCTGACAGTGTTGCCAATACAAATATTTCTCCGACAATGGCGCCATTGTAAGATGCATAGACTTCGCGGATCAGGCAAGAAAAATTGTATGTTTGTTCACACAATCGTCAGATATCTGACAATATTATTGCCTTACAATGTACTGACATTACTTTTTCTGCAAACGTTGCAAGACAACAATTTTAAGTTCACACGGTTATAAGGGATTTTTAGCAGATTTTACTGGCAACATTGTAAGATCTGACAACAGTTTGTACATAGTTCATATTTGTTATTAAAAACAAAGCTTCAAACAAAAAAAGATCGGTGCTATATTTTACCGTTAGATTTAAAGCAGCTAAATCTCTCACAGTTGCCATGAGGAGAATATGAACGATTCTCTCAGAGAAGGCTCATTCAATAGAATGTTTGAGAAACACAAAAATGTGCTATTTTTGCGGCAATGTATGCTTTCGAGGAGTTGCAAACGGAGTCAAAGAAGGTTTTCATTTTAATTTTTATCCCCACCTATGGTGGAGGGTATAAAAATGAAAAACCGGGTTATAGATTTATTACACTAAAAATGTCCTTTTAAAATTTTATCCTGAATATACTTTTAAGTAGCGGGTCTAAAAATCTAAAAAAAAATCATGTTACAGAACTCTGTCAGTACACAACAAATATTAAAATTCAACTATCTATCATTAACGGGTAAGGAATAACAATTATTTAAATTCGAAATTGTGCATAAATTAGTAAGTGCCAAAAAAATATTTGAATCCCTCCATGAAAGATAGTATATACAATTTATTATGCATACTCATGTTTTTCATATTGCAATAGGTGTAAAGAAAATTTTATCAAAATTGTTAGTCTAGTAATTTTAAAAATCCTGTGAAAAGGACAAACGATCATGAAATATAGAAGTTAGTACATTATTTTCCTACTAGTGGCCTATATTTTTAATTGTATACAGTCTCTTCCATTGGGGGGAATAACACATTTATTTTGGCTCATTATCCTTAATAATTTACCCAGACTGTGGAATTTAAATAAATGTTGAAATTTTAATATGTGTTGTGTACTGACAGAGTTCTGTAACATGTTTTTTTTTCAGATTTTTATATTTATCGTGCACTCCAGCCAGACAGACGGACGGGCATTTCTCAAATGTCCTAAAACGGATTTCTCTCAAACAAACATAGGGTTTTTTCTTAGGCCGTTTTTTCTATGTGTTACATTTTGGGCCGTAGTAAATGATATATACCCCCCTCTCTGTAAGGGTAAATAGGTAAATCGGTATACGTTTATAAAGAGCTCTAAAAGAGGGCAAAATTATTATCTGGATTATCCAGAAGGCAAATCGGAGGGACTTGTGGATAATCCAGATAATAATTTTTTAACGGAACTGGTAGAAATTTAAGACTTCATTTTATTTCGTGGCGGAAATCCGTTTTTGGCAATTTTAAGTCTTTTGAGCAATGTCCGTTTGTCTGAAGGGTTTGCTCGATAAATTTCGATAGGAGTAACCGATTGACTTCAAATTTGACATATATTAATTGTTTTTTATCTCAGGCTAGGATTAAAGATGGACCATGTTGCTCCACTACTTTGAGTATCTCAGAATTTATCACAATTCCACACATAGTATTAGTTACTTGGTCGCTATCACCTTGAGAACAATGGGCGAAGTTTCCAAGTCCCTTTTGGTAACTCCCATACAAATGGACCAAATGGCCAAAATCTAAATTTTTTTTGTTGCATAGTGTAGTTTGATGTAGTCCTATATAAATATACCCCTCTTTTCACTTATTTATGCTATAGGAGACACGCGTTGAGTGTATTAATTCGCATATAATGATGTAGTGGATTTTTTTTTGTTTTAGTGGGATTTTTAAATTTGTCTCGTTTCTTCTTATGATTACAGAAACTCAATCCAGCATACATATTTGTGCATATGTTCGTCTACCAGAGAAAAAAGTATTTGCACAAAACCCAATGGCAGTATCCTTTTATCTGTGATTGATCAGTGATCAGTGACATATCAGTAAGCGCCATCTAAATATCATAAGGTTTTTCAACAATGAAGAAGCCCTCTAAAGGGTCCGACCGTATAGAATAATTATAATAATCCAAGATTTAATTTAAGGCCACAAAATATCAAAGTGTTTGTTAACAGACAAGTGGTCTTCCAGACAACTCACAGGGAACGTCACAAATCAACTAAGACCATTGAATACAATCAACCGACCGACCGACCATCAGATGCCATTAGTGCTAAGGCGATTAGGACAGATTTGTTGCAGGCATATGATAAACACTACGTCTGGCGGGGTAACACTACATATGGACTCCTTTTATGTTGACCACTAAGACAGACAGTGAGTGAGAGTTGTGAGTGGTGGTGTCCTCACGGCAGACTGACATCCTTGCGATTCGCATGATTGGTTATACCGCCAAAGTGCAAGATTTAAATGCCACAGACTGATTGGAATCGTACATATGGACCAAATATGTACCCGCAATATCTTTGAAAGTTTGTTTGTAATTATTTTGAAAAATAATTGATCATATCGGTGACTGTAAATTCTCCCAGCGGAGAGTATCATAGAAAATAAATAAATTTCCCTTTTCGTGTTTTTGATCTGATAGGAAAATTCCCATAAGTAAATTGAATACGTTAATGTGTCGTCCAGTGTTTTATGGTCAACAAAGTTGTCTGCCAATACGAGGGTGGTTTAAGAAGTTGTATTCCAGAATTTAAATAATCTACTAATTTTAATGGATAAAATGGTCATAGCAAAATTATAAAGGGTCCGCCATCTACCGTTTTTTTTCAACTAGTGCTTATTTCGTGAATGGTAACACTTAGCTCATGTCTGATTTGACAGATAATTCGTTTTATCCTTCCGCTGAACGAATATGTGTATATTGCGAATATTGCGACATTACTTTGAAAATCATGGTAATGTTGCAGAATGTCTGCGAAAATTGCGTACGGATTTTGGAAGAAGAGAAGCATCGTCAGCTCCGTATGTTCGTTATCTTGTGAAAAGAGTAAAAGAAACTGGCATCCTCATCGATAAAACAAAGCGTGAAAAGCCAAAAACAGTGCGTACACCCGACAATTGAACATTTCGGAGACATCATTGAGACGAATTTTGCATAAAAACCTTGGTAAGACGCCATACAAAGTAAAATTGGTTCAGCAGTTGAAGCCAACTGACCATCCAAAGCGTTTTCAGTAGTTTTTTTCAAAAAAAAAAAATTGGCGGACCCTTTAGTATGTACCTTCAAAATAAATTAACAATTTAATATTTATGAATTACTTTTTTTTCAACTCTATCAAAAATTAAGGTCTTTTATGAATAAACTCGAATTAAGTCTTTTGCTGTAACTGGGTATGTTGGTTGAGAGATGTGCATTTAAAATATATTTTTCGTTAACAAAAAGAGGTGTAGTAAAATAGCCAACTATACAATCGTTCCAATACGCATATGCATATGAATTTGTTTGTAACACCCACAATAGAGATTATCTATGCCCTCACTCTGTTTATTAACCGATCGACGTAGAAATCGTTTTGACTATGTCCGTCTGTCTGTAGATAAATTCTTGTAATCCAGTTACATGATCACCCGACAGCTACGAAATATTCTTTTGATAAAGCAGGGCTGCGGAGTCGAGCCAAAACTACTCGACTCCGACTCCGTCTGCAGAGTCCGGCAGTTAAATAACATAAATTTCTGAAATTATATTTCTACTTAGACGTGAGTTCATGTTTTTGAAAATAAGATATAGCTTTGTTAAAAAACTGAAAAAATTGGTATTCAATACCAGTAATTAAATAAAATTGTATTATTTATTTATTGATGCAACTAATATGACAATTCTTTCAACATGAAATCATGATAAAATTTTCATCAATAACTGCCTCTGTTCTAATATTCCGCAATTTTTTTAAATTATTTTCGCTTCAAGCAACCTGTTCATTCGTTAGTTATTATACCCTACACCACACTATGTTACAGGGGGTTTTAAATTAGTTTTTTTGCAGATTTGTAAAAAATACTGCAGCTAGACCCACCTTAAAATATACCGTTCTACTCAGAATCACTAGCTGTCCGTCTGTCCATCTTAAGTTGTTCGTTAAGTACGGGTCAAGATTTCACTACGATCCTGCTAAAATTTGGCAATAAGGACTTTTTCACACCAGGGATTAAACCTATTGGAATTGGCCAAAATCGGTTTTGATCAAAATTGTCCCAGACTCCGACTCCACAGCCCTGTGATAAAGTACGTTCCCCATTTAAATTGGTGAAAATTGGTACAGATTTATAACCTCAACATACATACATATATATATATATAGCCTCAATATATATTTATCTCCGATTTGGCGCTTGTGCACTGTAGAAGTCTTATTTTACTTCCGTGTATTTCTAAATATCGTGCAACTGAATTTATTAATCCAAGAATAAACACTGTTAAATTTGAAAAAACGCGTTCAGATTGATATAGCCCCCATATGTAAGTTCCTTCCTTCTAGCTACCCTACGGGTACTGATATCTGACCATTTTTCATTTGACTGCCTGATTGCATAAGTCAAAGCTTTCATGTGGGCAGTAGTTATGATGAGAAATCGTGAAAAAATAATAAAAAAGGCAATACTCGTATATGGAAAAAATAAAAAAAAATGCTATTATAATTTTTCAAAAACGATTTTTTAATGCTGGAGCATGGTGTTAATTTGGAATCAAAAAAATATTCAATGACCCTATTTAGCGTTTTTGTTTTTTGCCTATCTTATTTTAATGAATTTGTCACAAAAATGACTTCCAAATTGGATGCGGGGTTGAAAATATATATTTTAAGCTTGTATTCGTTTGTTTTAAATATGTTTGATTCATATCTAACGAAATAGGGTTGCGTTAAAGCGACTTTTCAACTTTATCATATTTTGGGTGGTTTTTAAAAAATATTGTCAAACCGATACCATTTTTTTTCTATCAAAAACTCATCGCGTAAATCCACGTATTTAATTTTTTTTAAAAAAATTGCCGTTTCATTGTAGTTTAATCTGATTTTCTTTTACCCGGGATATAACTATGTCTAGGTACCCATATAAGGTGTATGTTAAACTGCTTGATGGCAGTCGGACTGTGCAAGTAAATGACTATGCCAGTATTTGTCACTATGTTATTGTCATTATTTTGGCATGATAAACGCTGCAGCTATCTGGTAGCCTGTGAGCTATATCAAGACTGAGTTCCTCGCACTGTTCTTCGAAGTCAACCTAATCATCAAGCTTCGAATCATCAGTATAGAAGTTTCTATTCATCTTATTTTGCCAACCCATTCCTCTCTGGCAGGTATTTTAGTAGTGAAGCTCTTCTCGAAGGTGTACACCGTTGGTATATAGTCACCTCGGTCGGTTACGGTAGCACTACCTTGTGATATCCACATGTGGCCGTAGTTATTATAACTCCACATTGATAGTACAATCGTAATAACGCTCTAGTGGCAACTTCTCTCGACACAACATCAATAGGCAGTAGATTGAGTATGACTTGTTGAGAATCAGTCGTCGTAGTCCTCAACGCTCCGCTTATGCACAGACAGGCAGTTCCTTGAACCTTTGATTGAATTGGTTAGTAATGTACGAATATAGTTTATCAGTAGCCGTCTACCACACCACAATGCCTTACAACAGTTTTGGGCGAACTACTGCTATATATATCCAATAAACGAGATTTTAGGAGAGAGGTCCTAACACGACCGTACATCTTTCCTGCAGGAATATAATGCGACGTTGGCTTTCCTTACACGTTCCAGTACATTAATGGCGATTTCGTTTCTGGAAAAAATGTTTCCCCGTCGACGTGAAATACTACAAAATATTTGCACCGTTAGATGACTTTTAACTCCAATTTTCAAATTTACAAAATTTGTTAGGAAAATAGTGAAGTTTTCGGGAATAGGACAAAAAAATGCTGTACTTTTCCAGAATCGAAATCGCCATAAGTCTGAATAACAATTTCCTGCATAGAATTTTTCTAGATATTTTCTGTTCCATTTATCCGAGGAGGGTCGACATGTGGGACCTTATTCTTCTTAGTAAAAAAAACAATTCTGTCTTGTTTGGGTTAACGCCCAAACTGCTGCTTCTGGCCCATCTAGACAATTTGTTCAGTGCCATCTCTAGGATGTATCACGTCATTCTCATATGCCACGACTCCATTCACCGCTAGATTCCAAATTAGTGGAGACAGTACTCCTCCTTGTGAGGTCCCTCTGTTCACAAACATTGTAAGAGTTGTGGACCCAAGACTTGCTGTTATGCGCCATCTATTAAACAGGCTTTGAATTAGTCTCATCAAGCTACAACTCACCCTTAAATATGACAGCACTGCAATTACTGCGTCTGAGTGAATGTTCTTAAAAGCCCCTTCTATGTGAAGTAAAGGCCACAATAGGGAATTCCTTGATATGTAGGGCCATATGATAATTTACTTTAATATTTTCTGAATTTCTGCTGAATAAATGCCAGGTGATTTAAATGGATCAAAGCTGTTAATCGCCCAGCTGATTCTGGTTTTCTCAGTCAACGAACTAGCGACGCTTGCAGTCTTCTCGTTCTCTTGTTGATCCTGCTGTTCCTGGAGTTCTGTTTGTGAGTTCTCCGAGAAATGTGTGTCGAGCAGTAGTTTCAGCGAGTGTCCACTGTTGTTTGTCCAGTTGTTGGCCTCATCCTGCTGTTAACCCACTGTACAGCTTGTAGCGGATAACATCTTATGCAGCCTTACGGCATTCAAGACCTTTTCCACTTCTCCTAGGCTTTCCTTAAATATTTATTTTTGGTCCGAAGAGCAGCCAGAGGCTTTTCAGATGCAGCCAATGCACCCTGAAAGGTGTACTGTATGGTGTACTCATTGGACCGCAAAGTTTCTGTCAATGGAGCAAAAAATATGCCTGACATGTGGTTTCAACAGGACTGTGCGATATGTCACACTGCACGCGATACCACGAACCATTACGAGACGAGTTTGTCGCTGTTAATTTACTACGACTGGCTCGGCAGTAACTCATACATTTTCGACTGTTTCGGGTCGAATCTCTTCAATGACATCTTCGATTTCATGTTTCAACGCTTCAATTGTCTCTGGAAGCTTTGCGTAACATTTATCCTTAATGACTCCCATCAGAAAATAATCCAAAGGGATCAAATCACAAGTCAAAGTAATCGGTAGTTCAAATTAAAAAATTCAAATTTTATAAAATTTTAAATGGCCCACCTTTTAAAAAATATATTATGTATTTCAAAGTACTTTATATTTCACTGAAGTGAAAGAATGGGGCTACGAAGCGCGCCGGGGTATACCTATATTATAGCAATAAGAAGTCCTGCGAAAAAAACTTCCCATAACACCCTCGCACGGTGACCAAACTCAGAAATAGATCATTGCAGCTGCGGCAATTACTTTACCAAATTGATTGCAAATTACGAGGAGCACGCACGTGAAGCCGAACCGAAATGAAGTGATAAATAACCTGACCACAAAGAGACCACGGAGAAGATCCGTTGATCCATCCGCGCCGCCAAAAACCGCCAACAACTGCCATCCGCTATCCGCCATCCAAATACTCATACGAGTATCTAATACATATTTGAGAATAATATACCAAGGAGGAGGATGACGATGGCGATGGTGTGGTACGCCGCCTGCCCAAGGTATCACATGTACCTACACATGCCGTTCATTATTTTTTACACCGTAAATAAATGTCATTATAGGTACACCACCGTATACTCAAGTCATACATGTGTACGGATGTTTGTTTAACAAGGTATTGTAGGTTTTTCGGGGGAAGTATAGCCACGTAACGTCGTTTGCGTTCCAGCAGTTAATAATTTATATTCAATAAGGCCAAATATACTGGGGTCTCTAATGACTGGGTTGCCTACAAAAACAACTCAAATCAAAAAAGAAGGACAAAAAACTGCGAGCAGTCGCAAAATGTACTGCTCGACACACATTTCCCGGGAAACTCACCAACAGAACCCGAGGATCAACAGGACGAACAAGAGAGCGAGTTGACTGCTAGCGTCGCTAGCTTGTTGGCTGAGAAATCCAGAATACGATGGGCTATTAACAGCTTTGAGCCCTTCAAATAATGTGGATTAGACCAGCAGAAATGCAGAAAATATTGAAGCTGGCTGGAGAAAATGTATGTAGGCTGTATCAGTCTTTCAAACATCCCGAATCGATGGAGGGATGACCTGCACGAACGTGTGAGCAATATCGAATCGTCCCCACATTTCATGGAATTCACTATGGTGGCATTTCATGACATAGAAGGAGCTTTTAACAACATTCATTCAGCGGCTCTGTCACATCTACTAAATAGCGGCGCTGTCACATCTACTAAAGGTGAACTCTAGCTTGCTTAGACTACTTCAAAGCCTGTTTAACAGCAGATGCATAGCAGCAAGTGGTGAACAAGTTGGGTAAATGGGACAGAAGCAGTGGTTTAGGCTTTAACACAAAGAAGACAGAAGTGGTTCTCTTTACTAGGATGAATAAGGTCCCACATAAGGGCCCTGCTCCTCGGATAAATAGAACAGATCTAGTCTTTTCTGAAAGTGCAAAATTTTTAGGAATAATTCTAGATAGGAAAATGTTATTTAGACTTAACGTATTGGAACGTGTAAGGAAGGCCAACGTCGCCTTATATTCCTGCAAAAAGGCTGTAGGGTCGCGGTGGGGACTCTCTCCTAAAATCGTCCACTGGTTATATATAGCAGTAGTTCGTCCAATACTGTTATACGGTATTGTGGTATGGTGGACGGCAACTGAAAAACTTACCATTACCAACCTACTAACAAAGGTTCAGAGAACTGCCTGCCTGAGCATAAGCGGAGCCTTAAGGACTACAGCGACCGAGTCTCTACAAGCCCTACTCCATATACTGCCGATTAATATTGTGGCGAGAGAAGTTGCAACCAAAGCGGCAATAAGATTAAACTGCCTATCAATGTGGAGGTACAAGAACTATGGTCACATGAGGATATCAAAGTGTAGTGCTATGGTAACGGACCGAGTGGACTATATACCAACTGTGTACACCTTCGAGAGAAATTACATCACTATGATTCCCGCCAGAGATGAATGGGTTGGCAGAATAACAGGTAATAGAAACCATCTACCCTTTTACACGGATGGTTCGAAGCTTGATGACAAAATTGGCTTCGGAGTACACTGTGAAGAACTTAGTTTGGATATAGCTCACAGACTACCAGATACCTGCAGTGTCTATCAAGCCGAAATAATGGCAATATGGGAAGTCGCCAAGTGGCTGAGTCGCAACATAGTAACCAACACTGGCGTTATCATATACTCGGACAGCCAGGCTGCCATCAATTCTCTGGAGGCAACATCCCTAAACAGCCCTCGACTGCTGCAGATCTCTTAACGAGATGGATGAGCAGTTTAATATACACCTCATATGGGTGCCTGGGCATAGGGATATCCCGGGGAACTGCAATGCCGATGAACTTGCTAGAAAAGGGACGACATTACAAATTCTCGAAGAATTTGCATATATTGGTGCGCCACTATCCACGTGCAAGCTTTGGCTTAGGCAAGAGGCAATCAAGCAGTCCAACGAAAGATGGACAGAAATCGGCACCTGCATAGTAGCTAGACAAATCTGGCCAAGGTATGACCTGAGAAGATCAAAATATCTCCTCGCACTAGAGAGGCAAAGATTGTCTACGTTAGTATCAGTTCTGACGGGACACTGCTTGATCGGCGAATACGACAAAAGATTGGGCATTGACTCCAATGACTTCTGCAGAAGCTGTGGAGATGAGCACTTGCTATACGATTGCCCCGCTCTGAATAAACGACGACTGGACATACTGAGGTCGGCCTTTCTAGGCAGCCTAACAGATCTTTCCATTATAAATTTTTATATCAAACAGGTTGGTTTCGTTGAGGGGCATTTCAGCCCGTGGTAACACTAGGGACCTAAACTGGTCTATGTGAGCTTGTAAAAAAATACGACTGCCACCCTAACCTAAACCTTAAACTATCACCAACCTAATATCTAAGGTTCAGAGAACTAAATGCCAATGCATAATCGGAGTTTTAAGGACTACAGCGACTGAGTCTCTACAAGCCCAACTGCATTTACTGCCGATTAATATTGTGACGAGAGAATGTGCCATCAGAGAAGCATTAATATTAAACTGTCTATCAATGCGGCCCTCGACTGCCGCAGATCTTTTAACCAGATGGCTGAGCAGTTTAACATACACCTAATATGGGTTCCTGTGCATAGCGATATCCTGGGGAACTCCAAAGCCGATCAACTTGCTAGGAAAGGGTATTAAATTTTGGTATTATTTGGCCATTTTGTGTAGGATGTACCAAAAAGAGGTGGCAATAATGCCTATTTATCATAGGACTGTAGGTACTATAAAAGTATTACACTGCACAAATTTTTAAGTATTTTGGAGGCAGGGGACAAGGCCGAAGTTAAAAAAAAAAAATTTCTCAGCAATGCTATAATGCTTTAAAGTGCTGAAATTTTGATTTTAGGTTCTTGGTGTGAATTCAAAAATTTAAAGTAACTGTCGGTATAAATTGTAATAAAGTTCTGTGAGTATTTAACCTGGTAACACTGTTTCTGATTCATAAAATTCGTTCATATAATAAGTACTGTTACCAAATAAATAAATGGAAAACAAAGGGCTGTGTTGAACACAAATTACAAGGTTAGTGAACAATTAAAAAATATATCTCAAAAGATCTTCGCAATTTTTTCACATTTTGTTGCTAAGTATGTATTTACATAAATATCAGCTGCAGCTAGTTTTTATCCCCTCACCTTACAGAGGAGGGTATATATCATTTGTTACGAGCCAAAAGTCTAAGATATCGATGGAGTTAGCTTAGACCTTAAAAATATTTGGTGGAAATTCAATTTGGGTAATTTTCAGTCATTTGAGCAATGTCCGTCCCTTCGTCTGTTTGTCTGTCTGTGTTTCTGTCTGTCTGCTGGTTGGTGCGCACGATAACTCTCGAAAGGAATAACCGATTGACTTCAAATTTGGTATGTGGTAAAATTTTTTCTTCATCTGATGAGTTTCAAAGATGGGCCATATTGGTCAACTCCTTCTAGTACCTCTTCCACAAAGGGTTACAATTTAGTGAAATAAAAAAACTCTACTTCGAATATAAATACTTTTATATATGGTCCAATTCTGGCAACAATTCAAAAAATATGCGATTTTTTGATTCAGGATATATGGTCGTTGGACGTATATTTTGAAAACATTTTCTGGAATTCTGCAGAACTATTTATTATACGCCGGACACAAATCGTGACAATTTTGGTCCAAATCGAACAATAATTTCAAAAATTATGCAATATTTTCTTTTCAGGATGAAAGGGAGGTATGCGTGGTCTTGAACCAATTTTCACAGAACTTTATATATTTTCTTTCTTACTCACAAAAATGACTTGTACCAATTTCCATTCGCGTACGATAACTCCTTCTATTTTTGGCCAACGTTTACATGAAATCACAACACCGTGTACCGTTATCAATGCAATAGAAGCATGCGTTTGTCATTTATTCGTAAATCCTAAGAAAAAATCAAGGTCAGTTGATAGTCTGCTTTTAATAAAAAACCATATTTTAAATAGTGTTCAATTATTAAATTATAATGGAAACATCTGTAATGACAGTTGATTCCTCCAAGTCTGTACATGGGCTTGCCATGTGACTTAAGTAGTATAAATTTACTAAGTATTCGCGACGTGTTAAAATAATTAATTTTTCTCTTATAATTCAGGAGATAACGCTGAAAAACTAAGTTTTATCCCAGACCTTCCATTAGTCCTTGCATGGGGAAAATCTATAATCCTTGACCGATTTAGAACAATTGCAATGCCAACCGTTGCAGGACAATAAGACATGTTTCTGCAAAATTTCAGCTACTTAGTCAACCACCTGACCTGTTGCCTGCTTTCCATAGACAGACGGACATGGCTATCGTCTTAGAATTTGAAGTCGATTTCCGCCAGCTAGGCGAAATATATAGAAATATTCTTAAATGTTTCCGTAGATTTCATTTTTGCCTGACGCGTTGTTCATTTTTTTCCACCCATACAAATTGAACGACCACCCAACCCCACACCCCTAATGTATATCCACCAAAATCGGATCGCCGCAGCAGTTACTTATTGGCGTACTTCCCTCAGACATCAGCGAATACAGTTACAGAACATGAGGAATTCTTTGATAGAAAACAAGCATTTTGCGGTGATAAGTGACAATACAAACATGAAAAACTAATTTATTTTTTTGCAGAAGTTTACCTTGCCGCTGTCTCAGATTCCATCCGTTCGTCTGTCTGCCTGTCTGACTTCCACAACAAACGGACTATGTCTACGGCGGCGTCTGCCGCTGGACGCCTAGCAGGCAGGCATAGTAAAGCGATAGACGTGGTAATAGAACAGGAAGTGCTATTAAAGCAAATACTGGAACATCTTTGGGACAACAGCATATGAATTCCTAATGAAAGTGCTTCACCTATTCGCAATCCCCGCAAACTTGCAACAACCACAACAATCACCCAAAAAAGAAATATAACAACCAAAACCAGTAAACCGAGCAACTGCGACACCAAGAGCAGAGCATAGACGCATTTGCATTCACGGCAGCATTCTCCCAGAACAAACAAAACTGAACAGATGGAGGAGACGACGAGGTGTGGAGACCGTGAGGCCAGACCGGCCGGCCCAAAACCGGAGTAAGAATAGTTGCCAGGTGGTTTTAACCTGTTGAACCAAATGTTTCAGGAAATTAGCATGCAACGTTTTCATTGGGCTCCACTCCATTCTCGGTTCGGCAACAAATTGTGAAATTTGGAATTGATTTTTTCTTTTGGAAATTCATATTCCTGGCATGATTTATCAGTTTGTTTTTCCACTGAAGAGTACCATCATTTTTGGTGCTTTTTTCGGCCATGTCTCAACGCTCTGAGGCATCATCCACCTCCATGCATTCGCGTGAATCCAAAATTCATGATCATCGAATTTGACTCCTTTTTCACACACCGAAAGCGATTGGCCATCGACAATTGTTAGCTGTGCGTTTGCGCGTACGCCTATGTGTCCGCATCAATGCTGCTGATCTGCGTGTTGATGATGATACATGAATGTTGTTAGCTTGTTACTTACCACGGCTCATTTTTTGTTCGATCTGAGCCATCATAAACAATTTTGGCATAACATCTATCAAGTCATCTAATGGATAAGTGTGAAGATCAACTCACTCTTTATCATGCGTATAACCCAACAAACTATTAGTGTACGAGTGTGCAGAAAAAAAGTCGATGTTTTGAATCTTTCAAAACGCGTTACACTCTTTTATAGGAAAAAAATCTTACAAAATTGCATTTGATTTGGCACAAAGAATTTTGATTGGCGATTCAAATAAATATTCATTGTAGCATCTGACACGTCTTCTTGTCATAACCTTGTCACCCGCCCTCTTAGCCGATACTTAATCGATAAAACTATGAAACAAAAAAAATGTGTTGATTGAGGCATACTATTTTAGGAAACTATAAAAAAAAATTTGTAATCGAAAAGTTTTTTTTAGAATTACAATTTTCATGTAGGATACCTATTTGGACTATTGTATACAGTATGAGCTTGATAGGGCCGTGATACCCTTTAAATGAAAACAAATGTTGGGAATATCACTTTCACGTAGAAATAATGGTTTAGTAACGTCGTTAAAAAAATTATTAAAATAGTTTATTGCTGGCTCCGAAATCTTTATTTGCCGTTTTTTATTTTTTTTATTTTTATGGTTTTTTCCTTGTCAACAAAAGTGTAACACATCGAAGGAGTGATCTAAGACCCTAAGTATGTTTGGAGGATATTCGTTTTGGGTCATTTTAAGTCGAATGAGAAATGTCCGTCCGTCCGTCTGTCTGTCTGCTGGCTGGTGCGCACGATAACTCTTGAAAGGAGTAATCGATTGACTTCAAATTTGGTATACAGTTATATTTTTTCTATCTCCGGCTAAGTTCGAAGATGGGCCATATTGATCCACTCCTTCTGGTACCTCCCACACAAAGGGTTAACATTTAGTGACATATTGGTTCTTTAATAACTTTAATATCCAAACGGTGAAAGAAGAAATAATAAAACAACTAAAACAACATCCAAATACATTAGCAAACAACCTTATGTCAAACGGACAAACATTTACAAGAATTAAAAGAAAAGCCCCACAAGATCTATTAAATGTAAATTAAAAGTAGAAGTAAATTAATATATTGTAATTTGGAAAAATAAATTTCTTATTATACCAATGTAATTGTAGAAAAATTTGTAATGTAATGGGATGATTACTGAATCATTTCCATATATGTATATGAACACACATAGTGCTTAATATTGAAGAATTTATATTCGAAATAGATTGCACAAATAAAGTACAATTATGAAAAAAAAAAAAAACTTCTATACTACTTATTAGAATCTTCTGAAATTTTACACATTGTATTATCTTATTAGTCGCTATCACCTCGAGAAAAATGGGTGAAGTTGCCTCACCCCTTTTGGTACCTCCCACACAAATGGACCATTTTGTACCAAAAGTTACCAGCTTATAACTTGAATACCAGTGCATATAAATACTTGAAATTTCGTGCAGTGCAATGCTTTTATAGTACCTAGAGTATTGAGAAAAGTGGCCGTTATTGGCACGCCCCTTTTGGTACCTCCCACACAAATGGACCATTTTACAGTAAAAGTTAACTGCTTATAACATTAATACCAGTGCACAAAAATACTTTAAATATTGTACAATCATTTTATAGTACCTAGAGTCCAGTGAAAAGTGGACGTTATTGGCACGCCCATTTTGGTAACTCCCGCACAAGTGGACCATTCTGCAACAAAAGTTAACTGCGTATAACTTTAATACCAGTCACACAAATACTTAAATTTTGTTCAGTGTAATGCTTTTATAGGACCTACAGTCTTTTATTGCATTAATTTGATAATAATTTAATTAAATTAAAAAAAATAAATAAATGTACTAATATTTTTTTGGGACTCAAGGTGAGGGCATTCATAAGTCGGTTTACCCGACTGAACTTTCTTACTTGTTTTTAACGACAGTTTCTAAACTTATGTTTCAACATGAAAGTGTCATTATTAAAATTTCTAGTCCTCAAACTTTCCTTTAATTTATTTCACAGTTTTATCGAGCTAATACTTCAAATATTATCCAATACTAAAGAGCACCTTTTAAGAAAATGGGAATTTTAAAGAAAATTTTTAAAAAAAATTACCATAAACATTTTTAAGTAGTTTTTTCGTGTTTAGGACACCATATTACAACTGGGAAATTCGTGTAAATTTATTCCAAAATTATCAATGAAAAATCGTGTAAATCGAAAATAAAGGCAGAATAGCACCAATAATGGATTAAATTAAGGAAAGTGTATATACATACATATGTAAGTTAAAAAACATATAAGTTCACTCTTCAAACATAAACTATGGTAGCAGAAAATATTACCACGTTTGAAATTTTAAGTCCTTTTCAGAGTTTGCGTTCGCAACAGCCTTCAAACAGAGGGACTGACAATTATTAGGGACTGAAAAAAATCGATTCTGTAATATATTGTCCCAAACATATTGTGCTCGATTTAAACAAATTTGTACGGTACACTCCAAATATATTACATTTTTCACACACAAAAATTATGAATTTGTGAAGTTATTGTTGTAAACAGTTAATTGTTTCCGTCCTAATATTTTTTATTTAGGACTATTATTAACGATGCAAATATGTATTTGTATTTAAGTATTCAGAAAATATATCAATACACTAGCGGACCCGGCGAACTTCGCCTCGCCCCAATTTAACGCCTTCAGATAAACTTCAGAGTGATAATAAAACACAGATAGTTAAAATTTTAATGCGATTTGTTTAAAAGGAATCGAAATCAGTAGAGAGCGATGTGATAAACAACAAACAACGAAGACAGAAGACAGGCAACGTACAGATGACCGTGCGAAAAACAGGGAAATTCGAGATTAATTCCACAGACTTCCTACGATTTGTCTTGAGATTTATTGATTGTCATCGTAAAAGCCAATCGTACAGGGAACTGAATCCGCTTGAATTGGAATGAAAGATCAGTTGGAATAATCGGAATTCGTGGGATAAGGACTTCCTCTCCTTTGAATTTTCCCTTGATGATCGTCGCCTGAATCACATTGTCCATAAGTTTCCTAATGGACAACCGCGAACTATGCACAATTTCGGATGATTCAGATTCCGCAACATGATTATGATCGATTCCACCTTCAGCTGTAAATTATGCGGCGGAGCTCCTGGCACATCAAGCGAGTTCGATTTTACTTTGAATAATAAAATTCATGCTATCGACGTCCTTATTCTTCGCTGCTAATATTGCCCGTTCACTAATCTAATCGAGATTTGGAAACACTTTGGTGATGAGTTCCTCGTTCGACGATGTGAACTCGCAAAAATTTGCCGGGAACAATATCAATGCAGTGGAAACATCAACAGTAATTTGTTTCGAGAATTCAAGAGCCGATGAGTCGTTCTGCAGCGCGACTCTCATGTTCGTGGTCAATTTCAACTTCTTGACATTCCGCCACAAAGACCACGATTTCAGGCATGCATTAATTTCATCGGCAGTAGATTTCGGGATGACGGGAAGCGTTTGACGAAAATCTCTGGAGAGCAATATCATAGACTCACCAAATTGTCTCAAATCACGTCGTAAATCCTTCATCGTTCGGTCAACTGCCTCCAGAGCTCGTTTATGCGCCATCGTGCATTCATCCGAAATTATGATTTTGCAGTGCCCGCAATCCAATAAGATAACCTTACCTCTTATACTCAAACTTATTATCTGAAACAATTTTCGAACTGATAAATATCGCGTTGAATTTTAATTGATCGTAATGCTTGTACCGTTTGTCGATGTGATACGCGAAATCAGTGTAACAATACGCAAAACTCGAATGAATTGCAGCAAGAAAAATAGCACATACTCGTACATATGTTTAATAGAAAACTTTTTTGTTTAGAAAATTAATAAAAAAAATTGGATTCAAAAAGAGAGTAGTAGATAGGAACAGTAGGAATCTCGCAAGAAATAGCAATTTTCGATTTTCCCAATTTTCCGACTTTTTTCCAAAATTTTCTTGTGTATTCTTCTTATTTGGCCGGAGACCTGTCCGAATTGGTGCTAATCACCGAAATCGGTCCAGGCGTTCTAGAGTTATAAGCGTAGTAACTATAGATTATTAATTTTTAGACAAGCTTTATGTTTTCAGTAATTTAACGGTAACTTTTTTTAGAAATTAAAAAATAAACGTTCATATTGCTACTTATGTCATTTTAAATTATAATAAGGTATAAATCGAAATCAATGAAAAACCAGTAAGGAAAGGCTAAAGTCGGGCGGTGCCGACTATATAATACCCTACACCACTCTCGTAATATTGAATAACTCTGATATATAAATGTTGTAATTCATGTATAAATTGTTTACATAAATTTACTTTTGGTACATTTTATACTTAAATAATACCCTGTAACACAGTGTGGTATAAAAACGATTGGATCTAAATAGTCAAATCGGATGAAACATATATATGGGAGATATAGCTAAATCTTTATCTTTCTTCAAATTCGGCAATGTTGGTTCATGAATCAAGAAACTCTACCATTCTAAATTTCAAAACGATTGGATGTAAAATATAGCTTCTATAGAACTAAAGGGCCAAATCGGACGAAACATATATATGGGAGCTATAGCTAAATCTTAACCGATTTTCTTCAAATTCGGTAGTGTTGGTTCATGGGTCAAGAAACTCTACCATTCTAAATTTCAAAACGATTGGATGTAAAATACGGCTTTTGAAGGACTAAAGGGCCAAATCGGACGAAACATATATATGGGAGCTATAGCTAAATCTTTACCGATTTTCTTCAAATTCGGCAATGTTGGTTCATGAATCAAGAAACTCTACCATTCTAAATTTCAAAACGATTGGATGTAAAATATAGCTTCTATAGAACTAAAGGGCCAAATCGGACGAAACATATATATGGGAGCTATAGCTAAATCTTAACCGATTTTCTTCAAATACGGCAGTGTTGGTTCATGGATCAAGAAACTCTACCATTCTAAATTTCAAAATGATTGGATGTAAAATACAGCTTCTACAGGACTAAAGAGCAAAATCGGACGAAACATATATATGGGAGCTATAGCTAAATCTTAATCGATTTTCTTCAAATTCGGCAATGTTGGTTCATGGATCAAGAAACTCTACCATTCTAAATTTCAAAACGATCGGATGTAAAATACAGCTTCTATAGGACTACAGGTCCAAATCGGACGAAAGATATATATGGGAGCTATATCTAAATCTGAACCGATTTTCTTCAAATACGGTAGTGTTGGTTCATGGATCAAGAAACTCTACCATTCTAAATTTCAAAATGATTGGATGTAAAATACAGCTTCTACAGGACTAAAGAGCAAAATCGGACGAAACATATATATGGGAGCTATAGCTAAATCCTAATCGATTTTCTTCAAATTCGGCAATGTTGGTTCACGGATCAAGAAACTCTACCATTCTACATTTCAAAACGATCGGATGTAAAATACAGCTTCTATAGGACTAAAGGGCCAAATCGGACGAAAGATATATATGGGAGCTATATCTAAATCTGAACCAATTTCAACCAAATTGAATAGCGACCTTAACAGCCGCGAAATACTCTAAACTGCAAAATTTCAGAACGATCGGAGTGAAATTGCGACCTGTAGTCGACGAACATCTTTACATGGACAGACGGTCGGGCGGACATCATTAAATCGACTCAGCTAGTGATTCTGAGTCGATCGGTATACTTTAAGGTGGGTCTAGCTGTGTTTTTTCAGGTGTTACAAACATCTGTCGTGAAACAAACTTATAATACCCTGTACCACAGTGTGGTGTAGGGTATAATTAACCAGTAGGGAAAGGCTAAAGTCGGGCGGTGCCGACTATATAATGCCCTACACCACTCTCGTAATATTGAATAACTCTGATATATAAATTTTGTAATTCATGTATAAATTGTTTACATAAATTTACTTTTGGGACATTTTATACTTAAATAATACCCTGTACCACAGTGTGGTGTAGGGTATAAAAACGATTGGATCTAAAGAGCCAAATCGGACGAAACATATATATGGGAGCTATAGCTAAATCTTTACCGATTTTCTTCAAATCCGGCAATGTTGGTTCGTGAATCAAGAAACTCTACCATTCTAAATTTCAAAACGATTGGATGTAAAATATAGCTTCTATAGAACTAAAGAGCCAAATCGGACGAAACATATATATGGGAGCTATAGCTAAATCTTAACCGATTTTCTTCAAATTCGGTAGTGTTGGTTCATGGATCAAGAAACTCTACCATTCTATATTTCAAAATGATTGGATGTAAAATACAGCTTCTTCTATGGGAGCTATAGCTAAATCTTAACCGATTTTCTTCAAATTCGGCAATGTTGGTTCATGGATCAAGAAACTCTACCGTTCGAAATTTCAAAACGATTGGATGTAAAATACAGCTTCTATAGGACTACAGGTCCAAATCGGACGAAAGATATATATGGGAGCTATATCTAAATCTGAACCGATTTTCTTCAAATACGGTAGTGTTGGTTCATGGATCAAGAAACTCTACCATTCTAAATTTCAAAATGATTGGATGTAAAATACAGCTTCTACAGGACTAAAGAGCAAAATCGGACGAAACATATATATGGGAGCTATAGCTAAATCCTAATCGATTTTCTTCAAATTCGGCAATGTTGGTTCACGGATCAAGAAACTCTACCATTCTACATTTCAAAACGATCGGATGTAAAATACAGCTTCTATAGGACTAAAGGGCCAAATCGGACGAAAGATATATATGGGAGCTATATCTAAATCTGAACCGATTTCAACCAAATTCAATAGCGATCTTAACAGCTGCGAAATACTCTAAACTGCAAAATTTCAGAACGATCTGAGTGAAATTGCGACCTGTAGTCGACGAACATCTTTACATGGACAGACGGACGGACGGACATCATTAAATCGACTCAGCTAGTGATTCTGAGTCGATCGGTATACTTTAAGGTGGGTCTAGCTGTGTTTTTTTCAGGTGTTACAAACATCTGTCGTGAAACAAACTTATAATACCCTGTACCACAGTGTGGTGTAGGGTATAATTAACCAGTAGGGAAAGGCTAAAGTCGGGCGGTGCCGACTATATAATACCCTACACCACTCTCGTAATATTGAATAACTTTGATATATAAATTTTGTAATTCATGTATAAATTGTTTACATAAATTTACTTTTGGGACATTTTATACTTAAATAATACCCTGTACCACAGTGTGGTGTAGGGTATAAAAACGATTGGATCTAAAGAGCCAAATCGGACGAAACATATATATGGGAGCTATAGCTAAATCTTAACCGATTTTCTTCAAATTCGGTAGTGTTGGTTCATGGATCAAGAAACTCTACCATTCTATATTTCAAAATGATTGGATGTAAAATACAGCTTCTTCAGGACTAAAGAGCAAAATCGGACGAAACATATATATGGGAGCTATAGCTAAATCTTAACCGATTTTCTTCAAATTCGGCAATGTTGGTTCATGGATCAAGAAACTCTACCGTTCGAAATTTCAAAACGATTGGATGTAAAATACAGCTTTTATAGGACTAAATGGCCAAATCGGACGAAACATATATATGGGAGCTATAGCTAAATCTTAACCGATTTTCTTCAAATACGGCAATGTTGGTTCATGAATCAAGAAACTCTACCATTCTAAATTTCAAAACGATTGGATGTAAAATATAGCTTCTATAGAACTAAAGGGCCAAATCGGACGAAACATATATATGGGAGCTATAGCTAAATCTTTACCGATTTTCTTCAAATTCGGCAATGTTGGTTCATGAATCAAGAAACTCTACCATTCTAAATTTCAAAACGATTGGATGTAAAATATAGCTTCTATAGAACTAAAGAGCCAAATCGGATGAAATATATATATGGGAGCTATAGCTAAATCTTTACCGATTTTCTTCAAATTCGGCAATGTTGGTTCATGAATCAAGAAACTCTACCATTCTAAATTTCAAAACGATTGGATGTAAAATATAGCTTCTATAGAACTAAAGGGCCAAATCGGACGAAACATATATATGGGAGCTATAGCTAAATCTTTACCGATTTTCTTCAAATTCGGCAATGTTGGTTCATGAATCAAGAAACTCTACCATTCTAAATTTCAAAACGATTGGATGTAAAATATAGCTTCTATAGAACTAAAGGGCCAAATCGGACGAAACATATATATGGGAGCTATAGCTAAATCTTAACCGATTTTCTTCAAATTCGGTAGTGTTGGTTCATGGGTCAAGAAACTCTACCATTCTAAATTTCAAAACGATTGGATGTAAAATACGGCTTTTGAAGGACTAAAGGGCCAAATCGGACGAAACATATATATGGGAGCTATAGCTAAATCTTTACCGATTTTCTTCAAATTCGGCAATGTTGGTTCGTGAATCAAGAAACTCTACCATTCTAAATTTCAAAACGATTGGATGTAAAATATAGCTTCTATAGAACTAAAGGGCCAAATCGGACGAAACATATATATGAGAGCTATAGCTAAATCTTAACCGATTTTCTTCAAATTCGGTAGTGTTGGTTCATGGGTCAAGAAACTCTACCGTTCTAAATTTCAAAACGATTGGATGTAAAATACAGCTTTTGAAGGACTAAAGGCCAAATCGGACGAAACATATATATGGGAGCTATAGCTAAATCTTAACCGATTTTCTTCAAATTCGGCAATGTTGGTTCATGGATCAAGAAACTCTACCATTCTAAATTTCAAAACGATTGGATGTAAAATACAGCTTCTTCAGGACTAAAGAGCAAAATCGGACGAAAGATATATATGGGAGCTATATCTAAATCTGAACCGATTTCAACCAAATTCAATAGCGATCTTAACAGCCGCGAAATACTCTAAACTGCAAAATTTCAGAACGATCGGAGTGAAATTGCGACCTGTAGTCGACGAACAACTTTACATGGACAGACGGACGGACGGACATCGTTAAATCGACTCAGCTAGTGATTCTGAGTCGATCGGTATACTTTAAGGTGGGTCTAGCTGTGTTATTTTCAGGTGTTACAAACATCTGCGCTGAAACAAACATATAATACCCTGTACCACAGTGTGGTGTATTTTTCAAACAAAATATATTTGGAGAAATTCGTAAACAATCATTTTATTTGGATATAAACACGCATTTTATTTGAGAAAACTAGTTTGCAAATATATTTTGTTGTAATATATTAATATATGCGTTCCAAATAAATCTTATTGCTTGGCCGATAGCCTTAGATGCTAGTGCCTTAAACATTAAGTTTATTATAATTTTTAATTGTAAAATACAAATAAATACAAATAAATAAATGTTATTGATTTTCAAATAAAATTTATTGCTCGGAAATATATAATGTTTAAAAATGTTTGTTCCAAATATATTTTCTTTCGATTCAAAAATATCAAAATAGGTGATTTTGCCCCGTGTACGACTATTTCATATTTTTATAATCCACGGATAACCCATAATAAACAATTTTGCGGAAAAATGTATGGGCAATTTTTTTAAAAATAGAGCGAAAGCATTTTTCTTCATTTTAATATCTTTAATACATAAAACGTAATAATTGCACTTATATCACTGGCCGACAAAAACAAAATTTTTTCTTAAGTTTGTGTCTTTATGCATAGTTTCTGATGTTATACTTAAAAAACGTCAAAATATCTAGCTTGGCTTTTAAAGTTTGCTTTTGTCTGTTTTACATCGATAACAAAGTTTTTTCGATTTTCTTCGGAATGAGCTCATATTATTCATTATCGATCAGACGGTAAAATTATAAAAATAAATTAATTGTGCATTTTCCGACGTTTTTATGAGGCTTTTATTTAAAAATTATTAACATCTTCTAAAAACAAGCAAGAAAGTTCAGTAAACCGACTTATGAATCCCCTCACCACGAGTCTCAAAAAAACATTAGTAAATTTATTTATTTTTTTGTTTTAATTATTTTATTATAAAATTAAATTTGCTTTTAATAACTTTAAATTATGGTGTTAAAGTTAAAAGCTGTTTACTTTTGGTACAAAATGGTCCATTCGTGTGGGAGGTACCAAAAGGGTACTATAAATGCATTACTATAAATGCATTGCACTGTAAAAAATTTCAAGTATTTGATTGTACTGGTATTAAAGTTATAAGCTGGTAACTTTTGGTAAAAAAGTCCACTTTTCTCTGGACTCTAGGTACTATAAAATCATTAAACTGTACATTATTTCAAGTATTTGTATGATCTGATATTAAAGCCATAAGCGGTTTACTATTGCTGCAAATGGTTCATTTGTGTGGGATTTGCCAAAACGGGAGTTACCACTTCGCCCATTTTTCTTGACGTGTTACCGACTAATAAACTAATACTATGTGGAAATTTCAGAAGATTTTTTCTAAAAGTTAACCCTTTGTGTGGGCGGTACTAGAAAGAGTTGACCAATATGTCCCATCTTCGAACTTAGCTGGAGATAGAGAAAAATATTACCGCATACAAAATGTTAAATCAATCGGTTACTGCTTTCGAGAGTTATCGTGCGCACCAGCTAGCAGACAGACAGACAGACGGACGGACGGACATTGCTCAAATGACCCAAAATGGATTTCCGCCGAACATACTTAGGGTCCTTCGAGGTGTTACACTTTTGGCTCGTAGCAAATGACATATACCCTCCTCTCTAAGGTGAGGGGATAAACAAATTATTATTTCTCAATATCTTGTAAGATATCTTCGTAACCGTTGAATGGATGAAAAAATGGTTTTAGAAGAAAGTAAAGGCTATTTAATTTTCGATTAATTAAAAAATCTCCCGAAATTGAATTTAATTTAATAATGGTTCTTGAGTTATGCTTAAATATGTGGTTCAACCTCACTCAAAAGTCACACGCAAAAATCGTGTAATTTTAAAGGGAAGTTAAAATATTTCAAATTGTTCCTATACCATTTTAATTTGATATCCCATTCAAAAGTTATGCTAAGTTGAAAATAGGTAAATTTTTAAAAAAATTATTGATTTATAGATTTTGGCTCCAATACAACCTAACCCGCTATGAATTTCGACAAACGTTAAAATTTTAATTATCCACTCACCTTTATTTCATCATTTGCTACGAGCCAAAATTGTTACACATCAAAGGAGTGACTTAAGACCCTTAGTATGTTTGGCGAAAATCCGTTTTAAGGCATTTTAAGCAATTTGATCAATGTCCGTCCATCTACACACGATAACTCTCGAAATGAGTGCTGGATTGACTTCAAATTTGGTACGATGTATTTTTTTTCTATCTCAGGCTTTGTTCGAAGATGGCCCATATTGGTCCACTCCTTCTAGTACCTCACTCACAAAGGTTTAAAATTTAGTGAAATATTGATTCTCCAATAACTTCTATGCGGGTGGGCCATTTATAATTTGAATCGGCTATAAAAAGTACTGATATTTTTAACAAATTTCTGGTTTTATATGACATTCATATGACTACCACGACTGGCTCGGCTGTACCTCATCTGATCAACCCAATTTTTCAGTACACTTTCTATTGTTTCGGGTCGAATCTCATCAATGGCAGCTACAATTTCCATGTTTCAATGCTTCAATTGTCTCTGGATGCTTTGCGTAACATTTATCCTTAATGGCTCCCCACAGAAAATAATCCAAAGGGCTCAGGTCACAAGTCAAAGTATTCGGTGGTTCAAATTTTACTTATCCCAATCATCTGGGTAGAAAAAGTTCCGGGGTAGAAAAAGTTGCTCGAAATGAAAATACAAGGTACAAATTGACATTTCATTTTATGAGTGACTGAATACGAAAAACATATTCAATTAATAAAATGTGAGTGAACGAATAAAAAACATAAATATGCCCCCAGGTTGCTGAAACAAAGGCTAACCGTTTAAACAAGCATGATTCTCGTAGGGACAAGTTGCACCGTCTAAATTGGGTCTTAAGCAAATATTTTCATAATTTTTGACATATGTTTTAAATGTCTATTATAATTACGGAAGGCATTGTCATCTACTGAAATTTTTTTTAGTTTTGAGTTGTTACCCTTTTGTGGAACAGGTGGGATTTGTATACTCGTTTAATACTGTTCAAGTGGTTAGTTGGTACTCGTTCTTCATCCATGAAGAATATTGAAATGTACATAGAAATTTGGAGAAAATGATGAATTCAAATTACGGCGAAGTTTTAAAAATTTTATTTTCCGTGTAAATCAAGGTTTTTATTAATCACTCGATTTACGCGAAAACTCAAAAACACCATGTAAAAGTGAAATAGTGTAAAAAAAGTAGCGTGTAAACTGAAGGTAAACTGACATACACCTAAATCGGAGAAGTGCACATTTGTGCAGCTAAGTGAATACCGGATTAGCACTTTTTTATTAATTGAGTAAAATTTCTTGCAACAGTAGGCGAGGCAGCTATGCACAAAATAGTGTATATTTAAATCAAATCAAAGCCCAGCAAAATTTTGGTAAGTACCTGCATTATCAAATAATGATACCTCATTATTCGCTGTATTACTTTCGGCTTATTAATAATGACTTACCAATAATAACAGAATTAAGTGATTTTTCGTTATCATAATCATTTTGGCAAATTTTAGTATAATGCAAATTTGGCTATATGTGGGTTATTGTACAAGATTTTTTTATTTTTTAACATGTTTTCAAATAATACGTGCAGTTTTGAATAAAAATAGCATAAATATGTTATGATGTTAAATTATTAAAGAATGAGAATGACAGGAAATATCTTTAGAATTTAGTAGTGCAATTATCTTCCTCTCGTCGATTATTATTCATTATTACACTATGTATGCACTAAAATTTTGGTTTTTTTTATGGTGCAATTTGGAATCCTGTACACGAAAATTTTGTACTCAGGCACAAGATCGTTATTGTTGTTTTCAGTATATGAAAAAAAAAAACAAAAAAAAAATTTAAATTAATTGAAAAAATGTGTTGTTGTTATTTATTGTTGGTCTTTTGTTAATCAGTCAGAATTTATTTTGGTTTGAGACCATATGTTTCAGTTACTTTCTGTCTATTGCAAAAAAAAAGTAATAGGAACAAATACAAAAATTTGGTAGAGCGTTTTAATTGCTTGGTAGAATTGACTGCAGTTTCGATAGACACCGCTCTATCATCTTCAGAATTCTGTAGCAAAAGTGTATGGCTTTAACTTAAATCAGCTGAAATACTATTTGTAATAGACAGAAAGTAACTGAAACATACGGTCTCAAAGCAAAATAAATTCTGACTTATTAAAAAAAATTCTAAGGTTAAATTTTTTTTAGTTCAAGTTTTCATGGATTGTATATGATAAATATTTTCAAATGAAACAAAATTCATGGGTGCGACTTAAAGAAAATAGGTACGTAGATTACAGTACCTGCATCTGAAATATCATTTGCTACCGTCAGCTTATACTTGAAAATGACATCTCTACTCGTAACTGATTTATATTTCAAAAAATATGTTCCAAATACTACAGGGTGGCTGATATGTAAAGCAACAAAGTAAAGCGCTATATTCTTTTAATTTTTTTTTTAAATTTTATTGTTGAAAAGCAAAAAATGTCGGAAAAAACATAAAATTTTAGAAACAGTTTAGATTTGTTCGAATTGGCCACCTTTGGCACGAATTATGGCCTTCAAACGGCCGACAAAGCTATCACACGCTGCACGATAGTGGCTCTGCGGTATTTTGGCCCAGTCCCGGCGAAGCGCCGTCTTGAGATGATCGATACTTTGGTATTTTTTTAGTGCGAACCTTACTCTCTAAAATGCCCCAGGCGCAAAAGTCCAACGGATTGAGATCCGGAGATCTTGGTGGCCATTGTGCGGTAGAAATGAAGCGAGGATCCTCCTTTTAAGCCATTCTTGGTTGACGCGTGCTGAGTGCGATGGTGCTGAGTCCTGTTGGAATGTACATGGTCTGCGGCCGAAATGTTTGTTTGCCCAGGGCTTCAATACTGTCTTTAGG
The DNA here is from genome assembly GCA_963930755.1 of Eudasyphora cyanicolor. Taxonomy (NCBI): domain Eukaryota; kingdom Metazoa; phylum Arthropoda; class Insecta; order Diptera; family Muscidae; genus Eudasyphora; species Eudasyphora cyanicolor. The sequence goes on from OZ005734.1 coordinate 97,946,867, forward strand.
ACATTTTCCCGATAATATTCGGCATTTATTTTGACCCCATGGTCGATGAATACGAGCGGGGAGCGACCATCGGCCGTTACGGCGGCCCACACCATTACCATCGGCGGCGCTTGGGTTCTGGTGGCCAATCGAAGGTGTAAATTTTCAGCTGACCTCTTTGGCAAGTAAACCCGATCATTTTGTTTGTTCACAAACTGCTCAATTTGGAATGGCTTCTCACCGGTAGAAAACCAAATTCGGTAACTGACCACTTTCGTGCAAGCTAAGCAACTCCTTGGCTCTTTCCAGTCTAACTTCTCATTTTTTAATATGTGTTGTATCCGTTCTCGCGATATTTTCAGCTCACGAGCAATTTTTCTACCACTACGGCGTGGATTTCGATCAAATCTGGCCTTCACTTTTCGGATCATTTCTGGTGTTGTTACCGTTTTTTTTCGTCCACTTTTTGGACGCGATGCAACACTGCCAGTATCACGGTAACGAGCAATGGTACGAGAAACAAAAGATTTATTCACATTTAAATGCTGGAGGGCTCTAACGATAGCCACTTGTGTTTTTCAACCCAAATATAAAGCAATCACACAATCACGCTTGAATTCCATCACGAATAACTTTTTTTCTGAATGCAATAGATCAAAATGCTTTTGTAAGCTTGTAAACAATTAAATGAACTGTCACTGAAATAAATCTGTCAGCTATTCGACTAGCGATTTAGAAATGATAGCAACCTGAAGTTGGTTGCAATACATATCAGCCACCCTGTAAAGGCATCTTCCATGAAAATTGAAATTTTTAAAGAATTTTTTTTAAAAACTTTACCCTATGGTAATTCCAAAATAAAACGACCCAAAAATTACGATTTAAATATTTGACCATTTCGATTTCAATGACTAGAAGACCATGCAGACTTACTACCTTTTACCGATTGTATAAATTCATAACGGTTTTGATTTTATAGGGTTCCCAAGTTGGTCACCTACAACGTTATTACAAATTTAGCCTTTTTTAAGTCTGCATAACTTTTGAACGGAATATCAGAGTTCAATGATATAAGTACCTCTCTAAGAATTATATATTAATTAGAATTATATATTAAAGAACTAAACTATACTTAATCCTTGATTATCCTGAAAAGCATATCTTCGATTTTTTCGTTATATTCTTAAAAATTACCCACTTATTTTACCACAAAATGTAAAATTGTCAGTGTGTGTCCTCCATGGGTTAAAAATATATCAATTAATTAGTGTCCGTCCGTCTGAATGGTGCTAACGATAACTCTGAAAGGGAGTGACCGAATGACTTAAAATTTATCGATATTGATTGATTTATCCCTCATATAAAGCACCCTCTCGATTTATTTTCCGGGCTGAAATTTTTACAAACATCGTTACCGATGGCGCCGATATTTCTCAGCACTACATTTCTTTCAAATGTCCACTTATATGGCTGAAATGTAGACATTAGTGTTTAATTTTTACTAGATCCATATCTACTAAAAATTTACATACTTATTACAGCCGCTATACGAAAGACGTTTCAACTTGATAACGCTGCAGAAGATGTTTGACTTTATTTAATATTTGAGTTTAATTATGCTAAGATATCATTTTATGAAAAAACGTCATCATTGGTTCTCCTTCTGATGTAGCCCCTATACAAAGGAACTGATTTTTATTTATAAAACAGAGCCTTTATTCCATTTTTGAGTTAATTACAATTTTTTTTTTAACTCGAAAAACTCGGACATTTAGTTAAAAATTTAAGATCTTCATACCACTAACAAAAACGTTCTTTATGTCATGACAGTAGATTGCTACTCGAAATCAAATTTTCCCAGGTATCGGTATGGGAATTTTCCCAATTCCCAGGGATGGCTGGATAATTATATCGCCAAACAGTGCTAACGCATACCTTCCGGTTTCGCTGGTCTATTCCACCTAACATCACAATCATGTACTAACAACCCGTCTCTCGGCATCTCTCCAGTCTCTGCAGTCCGGTCTCTGTTGGCAGTGGTGCAACACCTTTTTGTGATTATATTTCAAAGAATTGTAATGTTTACCTTTTGGCCTTGTTTGTTGAACGTATGCCACGTCTGAAAAATACTGCCGGTGATGATCTTGCCTCTTACCATGGTCATGGCCGCTGCCGCATGCCACTGATGTTGGTTGGGAAAATGTCCATGTACTTTCAATATTAAAAGCAAAACTTAGCGCCTTTCTTCATAAGCCGCCTTCCGCCTAATGCCGGCCAAATGCACCAGTAGATGCTGTGCCCCGGATGCCATCGCCACCTCCGCTGTTGTTTCCAAAGAATCCCCGTCCATTGGAGCCTCATAAATAATAAGCAAATTTCTTGGCAAAATGAAGCGATTTGCCGGGTCGATTATTTTTTCACTTGTTGAGAAAACATTTTAATTTTAAGTCGATCCTTTAGAGTTCAGCCCAAAAAACTCCTTTAAACGCCAATGCCAATGACTGGTTGTTGTAGGCCCTTTCATTGACGTGCCATTATAAAGTTGTTACAATTTATTCCTTCGTTAGTTTTTTAGGGGTATATTGCTCCAGCATCATCCGCAGAATGCTGCATTAAAACTGAAAAAAAATATTTAGTTTAGATTTATGTCCTCGTTCAACAGATGTTGTGGCTGTTCTTTCTATCTCTTTAAATACGTATCACGATCTTGTGATCATGCAACACTTTTCATTTCTTTTATTTTGTATTGATGCATGTTTAACATAGAAACGAGCGGCGGTATGATAAAATCCAGAATTTTTATATTACAGCTTAATTTAAATTTTCTAATTTAGTAGAATGTTAGAGTAGGAGACTTGGACAAGAATAATCCATTACTACACAGATAAGTTATGAAATATTTAATAAAAATTGTGAGCAGAGTTTTTTTGGATTAAAATCAGTCAGATTGACGACCCCACTGCCTAGGACCTACAGGTTTTTTGGACATTAACGAATCGTCCCTACATTTAAATTAACAGCCTGTTCAGCTAAATGTAACAAAACGCAGACGTGCGATAGCTACCCAAGCAATAATTTTCTTCTTCTTATTCTCACCCAATCGATCATGTTTTTAATTTGGTTCATTGTCACTTATCGTTCGGGTAAGAAAGCTCTTTTCTTCATCGTCTTCTTGTCAAATACCAATATTACCTACATGTTGTTATTGACATTTCTTAAAGCTTTTTCCACACGAAAATATCAGAACGGGGGCAACCCTATCCAACAGCTGTAAAAGTAGCAACAGCTGATTCTAGACAATGAGAAATAATCAAGCAACCGAAAATAAATACAATTGTTTGCTTGATTGATCATATATGTATATATAGGGGCTATATCTAAATCGGAAACCTTCTGTACCCATTTCAGAGAGTTAAAAAGAAAGTTCTTGCTAAATTTGATAGTGATCTGAGCATAATTGTGACCTGTATTTGGTAACAAGAATACATTTAGAAACAGACGGACGGACAAAACCAGACCAATTCAGAAAGAGATTCTAGGTCGATAGGTATAATAAACGATTGTTTCTAAGGTATTATGCAACAATTTAAAAAGCAACAGTGTAGTTGTAGGATTTCAATACATTTTATGCACACTAATAAACAGAGGTTTTTTGAAATTATTATATAGGATACTTCAGCAAAAGATACATGTTAATGTTGTTTGGTTCATTTATCCATTTTTTATTCATTTTCCCAACAATTTTCACGTTATCTTTCAAAAGGCAAACATAACTGACACGAATGAATTTTTCTGATCGTCTGATTTGACGTTTCATTTCGTTCGTTGTTGTCTTATAAGAACCAAAATGTTGGCGATAATTGAAAGCTTCTTTGTTTATATCCAACACAAAGTGTGCAAAAACCAAAAATTTCATTCGCTTGCCATTTGACGTGCGAAGTGGCAAAAAAGAAGTTACAAAAACAGGCCCTAATTCACTAACATGGTCTTCATTGATATAGATGGTGATTTTAACAACATTCACTCAGTTGCTATCGTTGTGGCGATATGTCTTCTATGGATGATTGATTAGACTAAAACAGTGTTTGCTCAAGATAAGACTTGGGACGACAACTCTACTCAGGTTTGTAAACAGGGGAATCCCACTAGCGGTAAATGGAATCCTATTAAATAGATCTGAAATGTTGTGGCTGCAAAAGTCGTGAAATATGCGGTTGGCGTTAGAATCGCATTAACTGGCAGATTACATAAAGTCCTTAAAGACATTGTGCAGGTGGCTCTGTATAAATTGACTAGATATGCCAGAAGTCGTGGATTAGGTATTAAACCAAACAATATACAATAGATTCTCTTTGGTCCCATATGTGGATCCTCCGCGGCTGAGAGGAACTAGGCTTTTCTGAAAGTGCAAAATTTATAGATATAATAATAAATACTTATAGAAAATTTTCCTGCAGACCTAATGTAATAAAATGGGTAAGGAAACAAAAGTCGTCTTATATTCCTGCAGCTGTACAGCTGCACGTTGGGGAATATTTGCTAATCCATTGGATATACATTGCAGTAGTCCCAACAATACTTTTGCACGGCATTGTAGTGTGGTGAACGATTACACAGTGCAACAACCCAAATGGGAATGGGATGAAACCAATTGCAAATGAAAGTTGACATTATTCATAACAAAACATTCAAGGGTTTTTTCAGGTCAGTACTGAGATTTTTTTTACACGTATTTGAAGTTGGTGATTTTGAACCGTTTTTTTCTATGAAAATCGACAAGAAATAGCACCATTTGTATGTCAGCGCAATCTAGCGTGAGTTGTAGGTTAAAATTAATATCAAAAAAGAATTCCTCGACCCCAAAAACAGTAAGATACCTCAACATTCGATGATAATAAAAAATAAGCATTATTTTATCAAATTTTCAATGATCTTTTCTTGTTGAAATCACCAACGGACTTAAGGTACATTAACTTATCAGTCTTAAAATCCAAATTTTTTATTTAAAAATTCATAGTAACATACCATAGTAGCGTACCGCGGAGGACAAAGTCATTAATTATAGAAATTTTATAATACAAATTGTGTAGCGTGAAAACCTGATAGTATGGTAACTTTTTTTATTGCCAAAAAAATGATTGCCAGAACAGCACAATATTTGCCAAAGAAATAATTTGTCATAATATCGTTAAAATGGTTACTAATACTATGGTTACGAGACAAAGATATTATGGTATCGACACAACCATATTAAGGATACGCGAAACGAATTTCGGTGGATTCTGACTGTAACAGAGTTACGAAAGGATCATGTTATGGTTACGACACAACCATAGTATGGTTACGGGAACAGATTAGAGGCATATTCTAACCATAATATGTTTGCGACTAGTCTTATGAGACCATATTATGGTTACATAAGGACCATATTATGTTTCTAGGGAATATAACCCGGTCAAGGGGACCATATTATGGTCATAGAAAACTTAGCATGGTTGCAAGCTTATGGTCGTGGAGAACATATCATAGTAAAAGACGGGTACACTATTAGGCTCAAAGAAATAATTCGTCATGGTTGAATCAACCATATTACATTATGCTCTATAAGTCACGATAACCATATATTTTTCTCTGTGTGGAGGCTATCATTACGAGCCTGCATTAATATGTTTATTATCTATGCTAATTAGAAACTGTAATACGCTGTAGTGTCTTTTTTAGCCAGACCTCGTACAAGGCATAATTATGTAAATATTTTCCATGTAATGATCACTTAGAGCGTTATACATGCAAAACTTCCTGATTCTTATCCTTTGCCACAATATAAACCGAAGATACACTTAATCTTTGTCTCTTTCTAAAAATAAAAAGATTGTTATTTTAGGATTAGACTTTTGTTTGTCAGTTTTATCGAAAATCTATTGGAGGACTGGTTTTGAACTTATTTTGTGAATATATTTAGATGTAGTTTTGTTTTTATTGGCAATTGAAGAAAACGATATCTCGTCATGTGAAACAAGTCACTTGAGGCAATTGGAAATTATGTAGAATCAATGCCGAAAGAGATTCGTAGTCGATTTCCCCCCTCTGTTCCTAATTTTAGGATAATTCTTCTAATTAGTTAGTCGAAATTAAACTCGCCCCCCCTTCGCTTTCACTAGAAAAATCAAATGTCAACGATTGCAACCTTTGTTTATATTCCCGGCGTCAAGACATGGCGCATGTGTAAAGGTTAACATGAATTCTGATTAATATGCAATTGACTGTGTCAACTGGAAAAACAAATAACTTTAAGTAACACCTCAAATATTAGAAAATTCGAAACCTTTGAAGGTCTCTGTGACAACAAATCAATGTCAGATTTAATGAAAAACTGGCAATCCTGCAACAGTTGAACTCTGGGACAGATACTACAAGGAAGTGATAAGAGGCGTGCTCCCAAAGACAATTCTAATAATAGGTGTGTTCACACACAGTGTGTTTGATGTCACTTGTTTGACGTGCAACAACACGACAAGCAATGTTTACACAAACTCGAGTCACCCCTCTGTGGCAGGCAACATCCTCTTTATCACGTGGATGGGAATTCCACATAATCGCTCGCATTCATCCGCGCCATTGACGCTACTTGCGTAACGCCGCCAACGATATAACCATAACCATTGCCATCACCATTAGCTGCAATTGAAGAATTGAGATGAACGACGACATGATTTGGCTCATAATCATTATCCATCGACACCGTGAAATGAATGAATGTTACAAAGAATCAAATCCTCTTTAATGCCATTCACACCAAATAATACTCCGTATAAACAGCATCACCTTCAAATCCAACGTTGCGATAGGCAGAGAGAGATGAAGGTACTTACACACATACTCCTAGTTCCATAGGTACATTGTAATGGATCCCATCGCAGCCTTTTTGGGATGTCTTCACATAAATTTCAGTGTAAAATTCTAAGTAATCGACAGGGCATGAATTGTTTGTCGAATGCCCCTCAGACGTGAAAGCCGCATGCGCATGTGCGCGCGACTTGTTTTGACACCTAACATCCGTCTGTTGTTGCGCAATTGCTTTTCGCTCCACTACGCGTTGTTCTTGCTGTTGTTGCGTGGCAATCCGCTTCGTTGTCTAGCGTCAAAGCGGCATCCATTTATTGGTCAAAGCGGAACGAGAGTATATTGTAATGTAATATGTGTAATGTTAAACAACGAAAAGAGTGTTCCAAGGAACTCTCTGGTAAGGTTACTCTTGAAAGGTACATTTTAGGAGGCAATCCCATGATCCCATTCACACGTAATATACCCATCATATTTAAGCGACGGTTACAGATCGTTCTATGCTCGTGTTATGATCATCGTTGAATGAATTATTAGCCCCCATAAGCCTTGGCATTAGTGGCAATAAGGGTAGGGGGGACAGGATTCCATAAATAACAATTTAACCAGACAACGATTTGTGGGCCCACAATTGAAGGAGTGAATTCAGAGCGTGGAGTTATTTATTATTTTTTCGGGAGGGGCTATGCAGTTCACTACACATACACGAACTGAATCAAACACATACAATTTATACTTTTAGTTTGAAAAACTAAAAACTTAGTTTCGTAAAGGAAATACATGCAATATTGTCGTTGACATATAAACTCCATTAATGAATATCCAAGATTACGTTACAAATGATATATACGCTGCTCCACTACAGTAGGCATGTTTTCGTTACAAGCTAGCACTTTTAGTTTAGCACTTTGCAACGAAAACAACTGACTTCCACTAACTGGCACATAAGCAATAAGTGGCGGATTTTCACTATCTGGTAGCAATGGTGTCATGAGTTGCGAAGAAAGAACAGTGCGAAACAGACAAAAAATTCGTGAAAAGTATTTATAAAACATATATTTACTATTCTATGTTCAATTGTTTACACCCTCTTGCAAATATTAAAATAATTTCCCAATTTTGTTCTTCTTCTTCCCGTTAATTCACAATAATTGATGAAATCTCTCCAAAAATGGGATGCCATATTGCTGAATATAGGGTGCCCAATCTGGCAACATCATACTCGATTAAGACATGAACACAAGCACCAAACTTCATCGGGAACTAATAGTGCTTCAAAGTGCTTAGCTCCCCATACAAATTAAGCAATTATGGTGTAACGAAAACACGCCTAGTATGTATTTGTTCCAAATTATGTTATATTTTCCCACTGTAATGGAATGGATATGGATGTGGACTATATGTGCTTTCAACAGGACGGTGCCACTTGCCACACAGCTAACGAAACAATGGCTCTTTTTCGCAACAAATTCAATGGCCGTGTTATCTCACGTCGTGGCGATGTCAATTGGCCGCCAAGATCATGTGATTTGACACCGTTGGACTTCTTTCTTTGGGGTTATTTGAAAGAAAAGGTGTACGTCGATAAGCCAGCAACGATTCAAGAGCTAAAGGATGAGATAATTCGGCACATTAACGGCATAGAACCTCAATTATGCCTCAGCGTCATTGAAAATTTGGACCATGGGATGGAGGTGTGTCGCCGAGGTCGCGGCGGCCATTTGGCCGATATTTTGTTCCATACATAATTTAACCATACCAACATTATCATTATAAAAATAAATGACAATAATTTCCTAAATAATTTGTGTTTTACTCAAAATGAACATATAACAGCTAACAACTTTAGAAAAATGGGCGGAATGGTCAAGCATCTTTTGGTATGTCCCAAACAAAGCAAAAATTTTGTACTTACATTGAAAATGTATAGCATAACTTTACCACCAGCCAAACAAAGTAATCAAACCATTTCAAAAACAAATAACTTTACCAGTAAGGAAAGGCTAAAGTCGGACGGTGCCGACTATATAATACCCTACACCACTCTCGTAATATTGAATAACTCTGATATATAAATTTTGTAATTCATGTATAAATTGTTTTCATAAATTTACTTTTGGGACATTTTATACTTAAATAATACCCTGTACCACAGTGTGGTGTAGGGTATAAAAACGATTGGATCTAAAGAGCCAAATCGGATGAAACATATATATGGGAGCTATAGCTAAATCTTTACCGTATTTCTTCAAATTCGGCAATGTTGGTTCATGAATCAAGAAACTCTACCATTCTAAATTTCAAAACGATTGGATGTAAACTACAGCTTTTATAGGACTAAAGGGCCAAATCGGACGAAACATGTATATGGGAGCTATAGCTAAATCTTAACCGATTTTCTTCAAATTCGGTAGAGTTGGTTCATGGATCAAGAAACTCTACCATTCTAAATTTCAAAACGATTGGATGTAAACTACAGCTTTTATAGGACTAAAGGGCCAAATCGGACGAAACATATATATGGGAGCTATAGCTAAATCTTAACCGATTTTCTTCAAATTCGGTAGTGTTGGTCCATGGATCAAGAAACTCTACCATTCTAAATTTCAAAATGATTGGATGTAAAATACAGCTTCTTCAGGACTAAAGAGCAAAATCGGACGAAACATATATATGGGAGCTATAGCTAAATATGAACCACTTTCAACCAAATTCAATAGCGATCTTAACAGCCGCGAAATACTCTAAACTGTAAAATTTCAGAACGATCAGAGTGAAATTGCGACCTGTAGTCGACGAACAACTTTACATGGACAGACGGACGGACATCGTTAAATCGACTCAGCTAGTTCTGAGTCGATCGGTATACTTTAAGGTGGGTCTAGCTGTGTTATTTTCAGGTGTTACAAACATCTGCCGTGAAACAAACTTATAATACCCTGTACCACAGTGTCGTGTAGGGTATAAATATCAATATATTTTTGAAAATCGATGGAGAACTAAACAATTAAAAAGTTCAGTCGGGTAAACCGACTCATAAATCCCCTCACCTTGAGTCCCAAAAAAATATTAGTAAATTTATTATTTTTTTTGCTTTAATTAAACTATTATCAATTTAAATTGCATTTAATAACTTTAAGGTATGTTCTGGTATTAAAGTTAAAAGCTGTTTACTTTTGGTACAAAATGGTCTATTTGTGTGGGAGGTACCAAAAGGGGCGTCCCAATAACGGTCACTTTTCTCTGGATTTAACGTTAATTTTTTTCTGGACTCCAGGTACTATAAAAGCATTACACTGTAAAATTTCAAGTATTTGTATAGACTGGTATGAAAGTTATAAGCTGATAACTATTGTACAAAATGGCCATTTGTGTGGGAGGTACCAAAAAGAGCATGACAATAATTCCCATTTTTCACTGTATTTTAGGTACTATTAAACGACTACACTGTACAAAATTTCAAGTCCGTGTATGTACTGGTAATAAAGTTATAAGCTATTAACTTCAAAATTGTTCATTTGTGTGGGATGTGGCAACTTCGCCCATTTTTCTCGAGGTAATAGTGACTAATAAACTTATACTATGTGTAGCATTTCGGAGGATTCAAATAAGTAGTATAGTAGTTATTAAATAATCAATATTTCACTAAATGTTAAACCTTTGTGGGGGAGGTACTAGAGGAGTGGACCAATATGGCCCATCTTCAACTTAGCCGGAGATAGAAGAAAATATTACCACATACCAAATTTTAAGTCAATCGGTTACTCCTTTCGAGATTTATCGTGCGCACCAGGCAGCTGACAGACAAACGGACGAACATTGCTCATTCGACTTAAAATGACCCAAAACGGATATCCGCCGAACATACTTAGGCTCTTAGGTCACTCCTTTGATGTGTTACACTTGTGGTTCGTAGCAAATGATATATACCCTCCTCTCTAAGGTGAGGGGATAAAAATACTTGAACGGAAACAAAGATTTGTTTAGATGCAAATCTTCCCAAAGATATAATATTTGTGTTTGCCAAATATAATAAATTTCGAGTGAACATTTATATATTTCGAGCAGAATATGTTTGGGAGAATATACTTCAGGGGCGATTTTTTTTCAGCGTGTACCTAGTTCATGTTGCAAGACCTGCAACCTTTTGCCCCACTTTGTCATATATATCCATTTTTTACATCACCATACAACATTTCGAGAAAAACGTTGTTTATATTACAAGAGCTAAATTGGTACACTTTGGCCATATTTAACACTTTTTGCCTATCCCCGTTGTACCACCGTCATATTTAGGTTATTGTGCCCCATATTTCCCTCGAACAAATCTTGTCTCTGGTTTATGCTGCAAGAGCTGCCCTCGCTTTCTGGGAACACTTTTTAATCCACTGTGCTTCTAAAGCACAAAATTTTATATCTAGGAATATTTAAAACATTTTTGCACCACTGTAACAAATAATCAGTTTTTACCCCACTATACCATATTTAACCTTTTTGTCCCACTGTACTATATTCAAACCATATTGCCACTGTAACTTATTTAAAACATGTTTGCACCACTGTAACATATTATCCATTTTTACCCCACTGAACCATTTTTTCCACTGTACATTATTTTAACCGCTTTTCACGCACTGTGCTCCTAAAAGCATAAATTGTGAAAAACACTTCATATCTCAAGTTCATGTTCCAATTTTGCCACATTGTTCTATTTTACCCAATTATACTATAATTTAATCGTTCTGCTCCACTGTGCCTCTAAAAGTATCCATTTCTAAAACAACACCTCTTATCTCTAGTTTAAGTTCCACGAGTTACCCTACCACTATGAGTCCATTTTTTTATTAAAAATCAATGGTTGGCATTTTTAATGCATATACATACATATATTTATAGGGCCTTATTCATAAAAAGTTAAAGAAGGTTTGAGGAACGCTTTAGCAGTGTTAGAGTTGATTTTATGAATAAGGGCCCTAGTGAATTGTATTAATTTAAATCATATATTAATTGTATTAATGTTTTAATAAATTGCAGTGAATTTCTGACATTCTCCGCTTCAATTCTTCTTCTCCAAAGCTTCACTTCACTAATCCACACTTCAAATTTTATTGTTTACAATTTTCTTCATTTAGTATTGCCATTTTAGATGGAAAAAGACATTGGAAATTTGACAAAATTCCACGGTGTTTCAACAAGCGATCTTCGAGTTGAGTGATGAATAAACCTAGATATGGAATATAGGTCGAAATCTTGTAATAGTCTTCAATATTTGTTGCATCAACATTGCAACGATGACTTTGTCGGGCCGCAATCCTTGGTTTCTTGATTTGAATGTCCTGTTCTTCACAAAATATTTTAATAGACGAAAAAATTGCTCTAAAATGGTGAGTACAATTTTCGCGCATGTCCATCAATTCCTTTTTCATATTTTCTGCCAGATGGACGGATTCAGCTAAATCTTGATTTTCACTTTGAAGAACGCGAATTAATGATAATGCCAAGCAGTGAACTGATCGAACTACGTGGACCGAAACTTAAAATCCAAGGTTTTAATAGCCATCTGCAACTTAAATGCAGATGTTGTAGTTTTCTGATCGGACCAGGTGGTGTAGATGCATTCCAAAGCCTCGATAACGGCTACTTGTAGGAGAAGATATATTTCAACAGACTGATGTTGTTCTACCCATCGAGTTGCGCAATACCGCTTTAATTTTTGCTTTTTATCATAACGGAGATTGCTGTTGTTAGAAATTGCTTCTTGAAGAGCTATTTGCCTTTTAGGATATTGAAACAAGTGGTATATGGTTTGGATAGTGCCGAGACAGTGCTAAGCTGTACTTTTCTTGGATATATGCTTGCGCCCATGAAATTCTCCATTCATTGCTCCTGCGCCGTCATAGCATTGCCCAAATAAATACTTACAATCAATACCAGAAGTTTCGAGGAAATGTAGAATAACATCAGCCAAACCTTTTCCATCGAACTGTTTTGTTGGGACGAAACTCAAAAAATCTTCACAAATTTTATATCGCCTATCGTTTTCGTTAAGGTACCGGATACACATTGAAACTTGCTCAACCCCTGAAATATCAGCTAATTCGTCCGCCATGACGGTGAAAGCTTTGGAATTATTGATTCTCTTAATAAGTTGTCGGTGTATAAGAGTGTGACAAATACTTATAATTTCATTTTGAACACGTTTGCTTATATACATAGCGTTTCGTGGTGAATTTGTCAAGTGGCTATTCAAATTTTAATCCGTTCGATACCTTTTCAAGGCTCTAAAATTGCCATCATTTTGAATAGTTTCATTTGAATCGATTCTGCCTGTATCACAACTTCCTCTTAGTGCTAATCCTTGTCGACCACAAAGGACTACTGTTTGAACTATTGCTTCCAAATGCTTTCTATTTTCGTTTACAACCTGCTTTTTTGATTTTGTAATTGTTTATCGATGGACGCTGTGGCCTGCTTTTCTACATTAGATCTCATTTCAGCTTTCAATACACTGTTTCTATGGTATTCGAGTGATGAGTGGTGGCGAAATACGTCCAGTGCTTTTTTCCAATTACACTATGCAACAAAAATTTTGTTCAAGGGATGTTGATAACAGTTTCTGGTGCAATTAGGCGTCACAAACACGAAAAAAATATTAAAAAAAATTTATGGTATTTTTTTTTAAATTCCAGCTTTCATGGAAAGTACATTCAGTATTTGGACCATATTTTCAAGTATAAGCCTGATAGAGCCTCAAATTAAAGGGAATTATTAGGGCTACGCTAAGATAGAGGATCATTCAAAAATATTTGTGGTTTTTTTATTTATGAGGTTTCCATTCAGTTACGCCTTTTAGGGGCATGGACATCCCAGTCGTATATACAGGTAGTAAAATTATATGTACGCAATAGTAGTACGCGGCAGTCTTGAAAATATTGGGTTTCTCCGTTCGAAGCAAACTATATGTCAGCTACAGGTACTGCAACTTTTGTACCTTAAACCCGGAATCTATGAATAAAATTTCTTATTATTATTAGTGTAATTCAGCGCCTTAAAGAGATAAGTCGATTTTCTGAAAAATATTACAAAGTTATATTTCGAAGTATGAGTAAAAGGCAAAGAACTTTTCAATGTGTAAATGATCCCGACAATTCCTGCTACATCTGCGGAAAAATGTGTAATTAAAAAAATCGACGTGCATTTAGTAAAATACTAGAAGAAATATATGTGTAATATTTTGGTATACGAGTTAAAAATATGAACGAACCGTGGACACCTAGTATTTTGTGTAATTCGTGCCATGTAAATCTTACTCGATGGACTAGTGGAAGAATGCGGTAAGTACTTTAAAATTAATTTATTACAATGTTTTGTGGAATAAAACGTTTTAATTTTAGACTTCACGTGCAATTTGGAATGCCAATGATTTGGACACAACCATTCATTCACGATACGGACTGCTATTTTTGTTGTTTATTTCATAGTTTGGAGTAGGAAGTGTCCAAGTATAGCTAACAGCCTAATTACGGAAACATCATCAAGTTCAACTGAGTACTCAACTCTGAGCGATTCAAGTTTCAGAAGTGTCAGAAGTCATCGCTTTTTACTCAGTTTCAACTCATTGATCTAGTGAGAGATTTGGAACTGGCCAAAGATAAGGCAGAACTGCTTGCATCTAAGATGGAACAGTACAATATTTTGGCCCCAGATGTTAACATATCATATTATAGAGTCCGCGATATAACTTACAAACAATTTTATACAACTGTGGATAACAGATACTTTTAATTTAACTTAATCAATCATACGATTCAAAGGAATTGCGGTTATATGTTGACAGCAGTAAAGAAAGTTTGAAAGCAGTACTTTTACACAACGGAAATCAGAAACCGTCGATTCCCATTGCTCATGCTGTCAACACTAAGGAATCATACGAAATACATAAAATATGAACAACATGACTGGAAAATTTGTTGCGATTTAAAAGTAGTTGGTATGTTATGCCTCTGGGATAGCCGATATTTTGCCACCACGGAATATTAAGCTGGGGCTCTTTAAAAATTTTGTAAAAGCCTTAAGGAAAGAGTGAATTGCCACTCTCATATTTAAAAAGTTTATTTAAAAGTCTTTCTTTTCAAAAAATCGAAGAAGGAGCTTTTGATGGACCTAAAATAAGGAAACTGATAAAAGATGTGAATTTCGAATCATATTTGACGTCGGCTAAGCTTGTAGTTTCAAATTTCCTTGGATCCAATAAAAGCCCGCAATATGAAACAATGATTAATGATTTGTTAAAAAATTATGAAAAAATTGGTTAGAAATATATTTTTTATATTTATGTATATAACACATACGTATATATTCTTCCAACTTATTTTTCGCTTTATGTATTCCAACAGGTGTAAATAATGTCCCTCAAAATTCATTTCTTCCATTCTCATTTAAACTTTTTCCCCGAGAATCTTGGCGACGTAAGTGACGAACATGGCGAAAGGTTTCACCAAGAATTGAAGTCCATCGAGCGGCGTTACCAAGGGCACTGGGATGAAAAAATTATGGGAGATTATATTTGGTTCCACATTAGAGAAACCGATTCCGAAATCTACAAACGTCAACAAAGAAACTTGTTCATGCAAATAAACCCAAATGTACATAATATAAATAAAAGTAATAAATAAAATCGCTATTTAAACAGAAATTTTAAAAGAAAAAAGATTTTTTGAAATTTTCTTACCTCTACCAAAAGGGCTATAATTTCTACATTTATCCATGGATTTTTTTCAAATAGGCATTATTTTCTTTGCTAGGATGCAAACTTTTAAAAAATAAAATAAAATATTTTTTCGATTTTTTTTCTATTTTTATACCCTCCACCATAGAATGGGGTATATTTCATTTGTCACTCCGTTTGTAAAACTTCTAAATATATATTCTTAATCGTCGTAAAATTCTAATTTGTCACTCCGTTTGTAACACTTCTAAATATTGATCTGAGACCCCATAAAGTATATATATTCTTAATCTTCGTAAAATTCTAAGACGATTTAGCCATGTCCGTCTGTGGTAATCACGCTATAGTCCGCAATAACAGAGCTAGGTTGATCAAATTTGGTACAAATACTTGTTACAGTTGCAGGTTGTTTGGGATTGCAAATGGGCCATATCGGTCAATGTTTTGATATAGCTCACATATATAGCATCTAAATTGCTGTGATTCTTCTACTATATTTTTTCTGTTTTTCGGTGTTATTTTCTTTAGGTTTGAGTTATTTTGTGAGGTCACATGCTATCCATGGTGGAGGGTATATAAGATTCGCTTTTACTTGCTTATGTTTTTTTTGTCCCAGGATTTTTAAAAAAAAAAAAACTACTTTTCCCAATTTGTTTAATGGCTGTTACTAATAAGTCGACCTGATCGGGCATATACTCCAAAAATTATAGTGCAAATACTAAGGGTACGTTCGACGATACTAGTAATTTTAATAAAAAATTTTTAAAAAAAAATGTATCCATAAAAAAATTTTTGGTTTTGATTTTATATAACAGTATGCCACAATCTATACAAAAAATAATTTAGGTCTAGGACACAAAAAAACATTTTTTTGTTGCGTAGTGTTATTAAATGGTCTTGATACCAAGTTTCCTAGTTTTTGGTTATGCACTTCTGCATCCCTAGGAGCAAATAATACACATGTTTTACAGAAAGCACCGACTTGATTTGCGGAGTACGCCAACCATTTATATTTATGTAACCAATAATGTTGGAATTTTAAACTTCTTTGACTAGTCACTGGAAAACTATAATTATCTGGAGGAATCCAGATTTTTTCATGAAGACCTTCTAACGGGTGATCTAAGTAGAGATACTTTTTTCAATAGCCTTTTTGACAGATCACGTGCGAGTCAAGTCATGCTGTCATGTTATTTTTGTTAGGTATTGTTTGGCATTTCATCATGGAAAGACTTACGCCTGAACAACGTTTACAAATTATCCAGTTTTATTATCAAAATAATCGTTCGCCAATTGCGCTAAGTCCATTTTTTTAAATAAAAAAAAAAACTTTTCAATCGACCCACGACCTTGACACCCATGAGCAATATTTTAGCTCTCGTTAAGAGCTATCTTTTTGCCATTGATCGATTCCCGATCCGACGTACCGGAATCATCGGTCCATATTTCTTCAAAAATTATGGCGGTGAGAACGTAACCGTCAATGGCGACCATTATCGTGCCATGATAACCGACTATTTGATGCCTGAAATTGCCCAGCAAAATTTCTCATTACCAAATAATCCGACGAGTAACCAAAGTTCGATAATGGTAAGTACTTATTATTTAGCCACTTTTGTCATTATTTTAACATGGGGATGTCATTGGAGGAAAGTACTTCCCAAAAGCATACAATAAAGTAGCATAATAAGTACTTATTTGTAGCATAGGCATGCCACTTAAATATGCGCTTATATTTTCAAGATTTTAAGTACTTGAATAATGCATTACCAATATGTTCAAAATAAGTAGTAGATATGGTAGATATGTAGAAATGGTCGTTTAAAGAGATTTTTTGCATATTGTCGCGCATATTTCTCGAAACAAACAATTTCCTCATGTCAGATTCGAATTTCTGAACCCAAACCTCCAGTTGAAAAATTCTTCAATGATTTAACATCTTAAGACATACAGAAATATTTATGGTACAGAAATATTTATAGACTTTTTCCTGTGGGGATATGTAAAGTCTAAAGTTTATGCGGACAAACCCGCTTCGATTCAGGCCTTGGAGCAAAACATCACGCGTGTCATTCGCCAGTTACCAGTCGAAATGCTCGAACGAGTCATCGAAAATTGGACTTAACGGATGGACCATCTTAGAGGTAGCCGCGGCCTGCATTTGATAGACATAATCTTCAAAAAATAAATGCCAAAGAATGTTCTTTCAAATGATAATAAACATTCCCCATTCAATTTGAATTTTCTGTGTTTTCTTCTTTAAAAAAGTAGAGAACCTCGATATGGATCACGCAATGTATAGTCGATACTCTCTGAAGCTGACTTGTTCACGAGTAAACCTGTATCATATGGTGATATGTACTTCGTTTGGGTTACTGGAAGATGTAGAGTTTGATGTAGTTGGCTTTTCCATATGGCCATCATTCGTTTCGACGGGCAAATTACATCTCTGTGTATCCTGTATTATTTTTTTTTTTTTTTTTAACAATTGATTTTATTTACAATCTATCCTAGGATAATAAGCAAATTAGATTACAAAATTTTACAAAAATGACAGAGGTTATGTATCTTCACTGAGATATGTACAAAAATTAGATCCGATATGGAAGGTCTAAAATGTGGTGGCGCTTCAGTCTTCTAGTCTCATTTGAACTATCTAATAAGCAGATAGCAGAGGGGTTGATATGATGGCTGAGTCTCTCCAAGTAATTCTCGCTGAATCTATTAATTTCTTCTCGAACAGTCGGTATTGATAAATCGTTTTTGATACATTTATTTCGAATGTACCACGGAGCATTGGTAATAAGCCTAAGAGTTGTTGATTGGTACCTTTCTAAAATATAAATATTAGATTTGCTTGCGGTTCCCCAAAGTTGAATGCCATAGGTCCAAATTGGCTTTAGAATAATTTTGTAAATTCTTAATTTGTTGCTCAGATTCAGTTTTGATTTTGGTCCTAATAACCAATATAGTTTTCTGGTTATAATTTTTAGCTGTAGTCGTTTATTACGTATGTGATCTTTCCAGGTCATTCGACGGTCCAATACCATACCTAAATAATTAACGGATGAGGAAGTTGGAATTATAGAGCCATTTATTGAAACAGGGGGACAGTTCTCTCGCCTTAGTGCGAAGGTTATGTGTTGAGATTTTTCAGGATTAACCAGTATATTCCATTTTTTAAGCCAGATGTCAAGCAAGTTGATGTGATTTTGTAAAATGGATGATGCTTCCGTGGATGAACTACTTGAGGCAATAACCGCAGTATCATCTGCATATGTTGCCACCATAACATTTTCTGAAGTCGGTAAGTCTGCGGTGAAAATCGTATAAAGGATGGGACCCAACACACTCCCCTTAGGAATTCCAGCATTTATAGGGTACAGTTCTGATCTTTGGTCATCCACTCTTACATAAAATTACCTCTCCGCCAAATAACTTACGAAGAATAGATAAAAAGGTACAGGTAAAAACAGTTTTATTTTGTGAAGTAGTCCTTGATGCCATACCCTGTCAAAAGCTTGTTGAACATCAAGGAAAACTGCAGAGCAATATCTTTTATTCTCTAGGGCATCAGAAATATGATTGACTATTCTGTGGACTTGTTCTGGTGTACCGTGTCCAGGTCGAAAACCGAACTGATTCTCAGGAATGATATTTTCGTTGTCCAGAAAAGGTAATAATCGTTGCAAAAATATTTTTTCAAATATTTTGGAGAATATTACAAGAAGACTTATAGGTCTATAGGAAGAAGCTAAATTTTCTGTCTTGTTTTGTTTATGAATCATTATGATTTCAGCACATTTCCACTGCGACGGAAAATGATTAAGACGATCCTGTATTATGAAAAATATTGCGGACGTTTAAGTATTTCGTCATTCACAAATCCACATATTATAAAAAAAAATTATATGTTTTATTACATTCTGCTTAGTAGTTAAGTATATCATAATACTTACATCCTCCTCCTCAATTCTTTGCCTTTTATTAAAATATTGTCGAATATCCATCCTTTTGTAGCACTTTTACGAATTGACACAATCACTTCTCCGCGATTTAAAATTTAATGTCACGTGTTCACCGCACTTATTTAAATTGAACTAAACGTTAGTATTGTGTATGTTTACAATGTGTAAATGTACAATGATGCACTTGGGCATACACAATGAAATCTACAATTTGGTACTACCTATTACTACTGTCTTTAACGCTGCTCTTATTGTATATTTACTACAAAACGGAAAATTCTTAATAATAATTGGCACGAATAATAAATTTTAAATATTATAATTTTATTCAATGATTTAATAGTTTTGTGCTATTTCAACAAAAATGTCTTGTTCATTATTAACAATCCCATCATCTAAACTGTTTCTGATTATTTTTGTCTGAAAAATATATAAATTATTGAATAATTTTATTATTATTATATAATTTCTATAAAACATATACACAGGATAAACTTCGTAATGGAATCCACATATAAATTTTTCTGTAAGATAAATTATACTTTTTTGCCGTAAATGATATTTGTCATCATCTACTACAAATCTGTTACATCAATTTTCTGAAGTGTACAGTTTTCTGAATGTTAAAGTCACAAATGTGTAGCACATTTGCGATTTCTTAGGTGTACAACTCAGATTTAAAATGATGTAATTTTTGAGATAAAACTTTAAAAATAATAATAATTTCCAGAGAGTACAGCCTTTGAAATAAAGCACAAATTTGTAGTTTTTTAGGTGTACAACTTTTTAATTTAAAACCAGTAAGGAAAGACAGAAAGTCGGGCGGGGCCGACTATATAATACCCTACGATTCGATAAGAATTTGGCAGTGTTCATACATGTAATAAGCAAACTCTCTCTGCCGATTTTCGTACTGATCGGATATAAAACACGGTTCCTACAGCGCTTACATGTCAAATAGGGTGTAACATATATATTGGGACTATGTTTAAATCTGAACCGATTTTCCCCGAATTTGGCAGTGTTCATACATGTAATAAGAAAACTCTCTCTGTGAAAATTCGTACTGATCGGATATAAAACACGATTTCTACAGCGCTTAAATATTAAATCGGGTGAAACATATATATGGGGGATATATCTAAATCTGAACCGATTTTCCCCGAATTGGGCAGTGTTTATTCATGTAATAAGATAACTCTCTCTGCCAAATTTCGTACTGATCTGATTTGAAATACATTTCCTACAGCGCTTACATGTCTAATCGGGTGAAACATATATATGGGGGATATATCTAAATCTGAACGGATTTTCTGCGAATTTGGTAGTGTTCATTCACGTAATAATGAAACTCTCTCTGCCGAATTTCATAAAGATCGGATGTAAAATGTGGTTTCTACAGCGCTTACATGTCAAATCGGGTGAAACATATATATGGGGACTATATCCAAATCTGAACCGACTTTAACCAATTTCAATAGGGCCAAAAAAGATTTCGTCCTTGGGCCAAAAAAGAGCACTACGACCTGCACTTTGATTACAAGAATACATCGACAGACAGACGGACATGGCTAAATCGACTCAGAAAGTGGTTCTGAGTCGATCGGTATAATAAACAATGGGTCTATCTCCTTTTAGGTGTTACAAACAAATGCACAAAGTCATAATACCCTGTACCACAGTGTGGTGTAGGGTATAAGGATGGAATTTTTTTTGGATAAAGCTCAATTTTCCGGATAGTATAGCCTTTGACTTACTTTTAATAAATTATATCTGCCATCATATGCTACAATTTACTACATTTTAGATATACAACTTTGAAGTAAACAACGGTTACATTTTTAGTCTTTGATTTACTTTTTGGAACAGGAAAAACATTTTAACCGTTAAAATCAGTAGTAAAATTTTTTAATTCCAAATCGTTTTGGTGGTGGGTGGTTGAACCCCCAAACCCCCTGCGCACGGGCCTGCAGAAGGGTTTTAACAAATACACCTATTTTGCGGTAAAAAGTAGATTCTTTAAATACATTGCACTTTGCTGAACTATAAGCGTTTATGTGCAGTGCTATATTTACATTACGAGCTATTCAATTTTCGTATAATTTGGACATTTTGTGTGTGAGGTCCAAAAAGTGGCGTGGTGATAACGCCCACTTTTCACAGGACTGTAGGCACTATAACTGCATTGCACTGTACAACATTTCAAGTATTTGTATGAACTGGTATTAATGTTATAAGCCGTTAACTTTTGGTGTAAAACGGTCTATTTGTGTGGGAGGTACCAAAAGAGGCTGTACAATAATGCCCATTTTTTACCGGACTATAGGCGCTACAAAAACATTATACTGGACAAATTTTCAAATATTTTTATACACGTGTATTAAAGTTATAAACAGTTCAATTTTGAAGCAAAATGGTCCATTTGTATCGGAGGTACCAAAAGGGACGCGGAAACTTCTTCCATTTTTCTCAAGGTGATAGCGACTAATAAAATAATATAATGTGTGGAATTTCAGAAAATTCTAATAAGTAGTATAGAAGTTATTAAAGAATAATTATTTCAGTAAATATTAACCCTTTATGTGGGAGGTACATGAAGGAGTGGCCCATATTCGAACTTAGCCGGAGGTAGAAAAAAATATTACCGTAAACCAAATTTGAATTCAATCGGTTACTCCTTTCGAGAGGTATCGTGCGCACCAGCCCGCAGACAGACAGACGGACGGATGGACATTTCTCATTCGACTTAAAATGACCAAAAACGAGTATCCGCCGAACATACTCAGGGTCTTAGATAATTCCTTCGAGGTGTTACACTTTTGGCCCTTAGCAAATTATATATATCTTCGTATCACTAAAGTAAGGGTATAAAAATAAATTTATTTTAGACCAAATCGGAGTGAAAATGCATGTCGGGGCTACATATAAATCTGAACCGATTTTCTTCAAAACTGAGGTTGTTTATTCTTGTTGAGAAGGTACGCGAAGACCCTAGCGAAGCGATACCGTCAATGGTAACCGTAATATAACCATGTTACCGGATTATGTGATTTCTGAAATTCAAGCGCATGGTCTTGGCGAGCTCTGGTTTCAACAAGACGGCGCTACGAGCCAATACAGCTCGTGAAAAAATGACATTGTTGAGAAATCATTTTGGTGAACACTTAATTTCAAGTTTTGCTACGGTAAATTAGCAACCTAGATCGTGCAATATCACACCTTTGGACTATTTTCTCTGGGGATATGTAAAGTTTGAGGTCTTCAGGAATAGGTCAGCTACGATTGACGCTTTGTAAGCTAACATTACTCGTGTTATTCGCGAGATACCAGTCGCTTTGCTTGAACGAGCCTCTCTAAATTGGGCCTGAATGGACCACCTCAGACGTAGTCATGACCAGCATTTACATGTTATCATTTTCAAACAGTAAATGCCATAAATTGTTCTTTTAACCGATAATAAAAATTTTAAGTTCACTAACAAATTTATTATAAATCAAACTTCAAACCCATTATAAATACGAGTATGATTTTTTTTATTTGGAAGTATTTATATTTATATCTATCAAGAAATTGCATTGTGCCAAATTTCATAATGATACTTTTCAGAAAATTGCATGAATATCATCTGGAAATTGTAGCTTCTGTGGAGGATATAACCGAAATCGAAGGTACGTATATATGAGACCTATATCTAAAACTGAACCGGTTCTGACTATTTGCAATAAAGTTTGTCATTTTACACGAAAAACGCATATCAAGACATCATAGAGTTGGTGACAAAATATACCATCCGCACTCGATGATTAGAAATTGGGATATATATCTAAACTGAACCGATTTTTACAATATTCAACATCGTTCATCCAAGTACTAAGAGACACATATACGATATGCCAAATTTCAGAATCATAGAAGGCGAAGAAATATAGCATCCACAGTTGAAGAAGTCAAATGGGAATGTACATATGTGTATATATGCCAGCTATATGTAAATCTGAACCGGCTTTTACCATTTTCAAAAAGGTTCGACATTAAAAACATGTGTGCCAATTTTCAATGCGATCGTAGGGACAGACGGACATAGCTATAAGTCGATCGGAATAATAGACAATGGGTCTATTTCATGTCCTTTTAGGTGTTGCAAACAAATGTACAATGTTATAAAACCCTGTACCAGAGTGTGGTGTAAAGGGTATAAAAATCGCATTTATTTGTTCGTGTCTCTAGAAAAATGTAAACCGAGAGTGACGAACTGTATTACTAATTTATTGACTTCATTCCTCTCGAACTTTGCTTTAAACCCAAAATGTTGATAATTACATATATAACAAATATAAAAATTGAAACCACAACATGAAACGTCCTGTACTTCATGAATACATACTCGTGCATTTGTTGACATCGTCGTAATACTATTTTCCCCTTTTTAATTTTAACCAAGGATGCGTGAATTTGTTGCATTAATTTGTTGTTGCCTCACAATCTCCACTTGGGAGACTCAAAAACTCTTTCGCACTCAACGACAGAGAATGATCGTCGATGTCAACTCTTGAATAGGGTGAACACTGATCATGAACTTGAACTTCATTTGCTTTGAGATCGGCGGGAAATCTCTACAATCCTCTTAAGATTGTGAGCATATGCCTCGAACCCGACTCATGCAATGGGTGATCAGTTGATGGATGTAATTTGATATTGGAGCCACTTAAGTGATCTGTATATCGGCGATCGTAATGTTGGCAATCATTAACGCAGCCGTACGAACATGAAAGTAGACCCAATTTGGAAATGATTTGTGGTGCACACACATTCACTACTGTTTCTGATTCCTTTTTAGGCATTACTGCCACATAATGCATAGGGTGATATCGGGGAGGGGATGGGGGTAAGGATGTATTTATTATGCATTGATCGGTTTAAGATACGCTTGTTTGTCACTCTGACAACAATTTCACTTTCCATTAACTCTGGCAAATCGTTTCTAACCCATTAATTATGGGAACAATGTTTCACTGGAAGAACTGCCTTCTGATGTCATGTCAATCTCAATTGGACTCAGTGTCAGTTTGACTTCTGCTCTCCTCTTGAGTTAGGCTTGAAATTTGAAACCTTTTCAAAAGATATTCTACATACAAATTGAAATTAACTCTTAATAATTCCAAAAAAGATAATTAATGAAATAATTAGTTTTATTTGTAGTTAGTAACAAATAAATGATGAAATGAAATGGGATATTATTAAGTCGAAAATTAAAAAATGTATCCTATTCTACTGCATAATAAATATTCACTCAGAAAAACATGTAAAAGCGGGGGTAAGTTCGACCATGCCGAATCTTATACACCCTCCACCATGGATCGTAATCGACAGTATAAATTATATGAAATATTCAAATCTTGAACAATTTTTGTATGAGGCCTATGGCAAAAAATTAATTAAAACCAGTAAAGAAGGCGGTGGCGACTATATGATACCGCTCCCCCACCTTGATAGGGCAGAGTAAGCATGGATAATATCGTTCATATAAATTTGAAACGATTACCTTTAAATTCATAGAAAAAAATGTCGTCTTTTTTTAATGTTCATGATAGTGCCAGGATATGCGTTAAACGTAAGGAAATTATGAGGGTTGCAAAAATATTGGAAATATCTCTTTAACGTAGAAAAAGTTGTATAGTAACAGTTGTTAAAAAAAAACTAAAAAAAGTATACTTTAAAAAAAATTGTCGTTACAATTATCTTCAATTTAACGCATATCCCGGCTCTATCAGGCTTATATTTCAAAAAATATAGTTAAAATAGTAAAGGTTGTAAATTGAGTCCAATTGAGCACCTGCTGTTCCTGTTCCATACACTGGACTCTGCCTATGTAGGAAGTCTAACAGATCGGTTAGGTGCCGATATTCGTATTGTTGATAACTTTGTGCATCAAACAGGTTGGTTCCGAAGACGTTCAACTGGTCACATTGTTACTCTAGGGATCTCAATCGGTCTATGTGTGTTCGTAATTCTAGCTGCCACTCTAACCTAAGAGACACAAAGGCAAATTTTTTAATTATATTTTAAGCTTGGAATTATATTTTCACTTAAAATGACAAAGTAAATTGCAGAAATTAAATTGAAATTGCTAATATTATATAAAAAAAATTATGATTCACAATCAAACTTTTTAGATTACATTTTTTAATCAAAATTAGCCCTGCTAAAACCGTAAAAATTTGTGACAATAAGCTTTTGAGCTACAACTACGCAACCGGGGAGCAGCGCACAGAGGGAGGAATTCAATAAAAGGGAAAATAATTCCCCCATTTTTTAACAGACAATCAATTGGGAAAAAACTTGACAAGATTGTAGATGTGGAATTAGAGAATTTAAGTTTTAAATGTGTGCCCTCTATGGTAAACAGCGGCGGAGCTACATGGATAAACCTATAGAGCGGATAAAACCATTGAGAACTAAAATCGTGAAAAATTGCATAGACCATTGTAATACAGACGAACAATGGAAACAAATTAAGGGTATTTTAATGGACAAGATCGTCGGAAACAGTGGAAGGATATATAAAGCCATTCTCCCGCATTCAGGGAACAAATTGAATAAAAACGTCTAGCGAAACCACAACTTTTAAGCATTCTGGATCCATCCAGGATATCGGAAATAGAGAAGGAATATAAACTTGTGGATAAGAAGGTAAAGAAACAACCGAGAAACGATAAAATAACATTTGCAGCAAACCTTGCAACAGAAGCGGAATATGCTAGCCGACGTGGAGACATGAAGACAGTCTTTGACGAAATACGACAACTCTCTAACAACCGATAAAAGACAAAAATGGAAGTATACTGACAACGCACAGAAAAAACAAAATTTTCAAATCAACAACAATTATCAGAAACATAAATACAAAAATTTTCAAAATTCCTGTGATAAAGAAAATTGAAGATTCATAAACGAAAATTTTGACTTGTTCATTGAGTATTTTTTCCTTTTTTACTCAACGACAATATTTGAAATTTGATTATTAAAAATATTTTTGATTTTGCACAACAAATATATTTTCAAATTATTTATTTAAATCAAATTATTTATTTAGTGTCATATTAACGAACAAATCTGTTATTTCTCCTGGAAATTAGTGGATTTTATTCAATTAATAATACAATTATTGAATAAAACATTTTTTTATTTTATACGCATTTAATAGTGAAAATAAACAAAAGAACAAATGATGGAATGAGAGAATGTTAATTATATTTACTTATGTATTTAAAATCTTACTGCCGTCTTCCTAATTTATGTTTATGCGAGGTGGGAACATAGTGTGCAGATTCCACAATAAATCCAATGACTCTGACTTTACGGAAAATATTAGACGAAAGTAAAACAAAATACAAAACATTATGTTAGTGATCGATACCCAGCAAAATCTTGGTAAGTGCATGTCATTACCACTCACATTAACAGGTAATGATATCTCATTATCACCATCATCACTTTCGGTAAATAAATAATAAATTACTAATTGACAAATTTCTCATTTGAGAAGTTTTGGAATATTAATATTTTGGAAACTTATTTTCCAAATTTCAATAACAATATTTGTTGAACTCCAAAAATTCTAACATACAAAAAAATTTGTTGAAAATTTTAATTTGTCTTTTTTTTCGGTAGAAGAACAAAGAGCGTGCTGGCGAGAATATTTTCAGGAGACGCTGGACCGACCTATCACATCTATCGAAGTACGAGAAAGCCTAAATACCAAACGCAATCCACCTACTGAAACCATTTAACTTACCCTCCGATTATTGACGAAATCGCGAGAAAAAAAGCCAGAGTTGCCTTCATAAACCTCTCCGAAACTCGAAACGCATGCGTCCGAAACATGACTAGTGAACTCCATAAACAAACGCAAATTACAAAGCTTCACAAGCAGATGTTTGCGAAAGAATGATCATGAGGGAGGAACTCGTAGCATTAGCAAACCAAGAAGACATTAACATCCAAGTAAAGATCACATCCCAAATTAAATTGGCTAAAGCTCACATGGAACCCGCGAGGCAGCAGAAGTCGCGGTAGACGAAACTGGAAAAACTTTTAACGAACTACGATACTTAACATTAGACAGACAAGAGTGGCGAGTCTTTGTAAATAATCTATGTTCCTATATAATGGAATACGATAGTAAATATATTGAAAATAAAAAAAATTAAATTAAAAATTTTTCCAAGAATTCGAAATGTACATGTTAGGTGGTTGTGATAATACTCGTACTTGTTTATGTTACCCATATGATTGTTTACATGTTTTTGTATTTATCGTTATTTGACAAATGTAAAGGAAATTAAATTTATTATTTACTAAATACCTGCAATTATTTAAATCTTAATCACACTACCACACTTTGTTATGCATAACACACGCCATCACCGGACCCACCAGATTCCGCAGATTATGCATCCATCCACCAGATGCCCGTTACGAAGAGAGCTGGAGGTGGTGCAATGGAGGTGACGCATTAGTGAAGTAAGCGAGCGGACGGACAGATAGCCGAGTATTTGAATTGGCGCCAATAATAAGTTAATGCAGTTAATGCAGCTTGATTTAACTTGTTGAAATTAAATACAAATGACACTTTAGTTACGAGTGCACGAGAGCGGTTAGCGCTATGATACCCATGCCGAGATTTATTTCCATTAGCGTTCCACAGATTCATAATCATCGTCATCAAGTGCTGGGAGAGCTGTTGCGGCACTGTGTCAGCGCGTCAACATCAACGGGAGAGCCCCCGTAAACTAAAGGACCACTTGCCGCGTGAGTCTAGTCATTGGCGGCTGCGCGGCCGCATTGTTACGGGCGGAGGAGCCTCAGTTTGCACTGGTGCAATTTCAAATGTCAAAATGTCATTGTTTGGCGTCGGTGTCGATCTTGTATTAGTCGCTCTTGTTTCAGTCTATGTTGTTAAGATTGTTGCTGTTGTTGCCGCTTTTGCTGTTGATGTTGTCAGTGCAGTTGTTGTCGTTCATGTTCAGCGGACGCAACAGCACTGTCAGTGTCTATGTCAGGGTTCCCACCGGTCATTTCGGCTCCAGCTCAAAACACACAGTGGTTTGCAAATGTTTTATTTAATTAACGTATAGAATTGGAAGGCTTTACAACTGTCAAATATATATGGCTCTCGCCTTGCGATTTGAATACACCTTTAGCTACAATACATAAAATCTTGGTAGTTTAAATATTGTAAAGGGACAGTTTTTGGGGTAAAATAGATAAAACTTCGCCATCTTTGGGACTTTTAGGTATGTTTTGCATGAGATCGTTTTGAAGCTGCAGCCTCCTCCTGGGTACAGAATGGGCGTAAATGCCATTCCGTTACTGCATCGCAAAAAAACTAATAACCGGATGACGGCTTGTGAGACACATTCGTCTATCCATCCGGACGTACGCCTTTTTCCTGGCGTTCCGTCTAATTTAATTGTAATGAATGACGATATACTCGTAGTTGGATATTGACATACAAGATTTAGAGAATTATAAGATATCCTTTAGAGAATTATAAGTTGTAATATTCACCTTTCTTTGGTATCTTTCAATGGCTATTGAAGAAGTTAGCTCAAATTCCATATTTAAAGACATTGTGCTAATTTGTAAGTTATTGGACATTGAATTTCATCCTCGAAAGGGATGCCGGGATGCCTCGATACTCAAATTTGTCGACCAATGAGATATTCCCATAATAGGGTCGACTTCTGAGACCTATTAGTTTTGTCTTTCTTTTTACCAGAGTCGGCCAATGAGATTGTCGACCTCTGTTGTCTTCTTATACACTAAAGTGTGCCATGGAGGACTTCCCCTATAGTCGACGTCTCAAGTCTTCCGCAATACCAGAGTCGACCTCTGAGTTTTAACTCTATACTAGATTCGACCACCGAATTCTCAATTTTTTAAATCCTGTAGCTTTAGAATTTGTCGAGAGAACAATGTCATGAGCCGCTAAACGTTCTGAGATAAAAGTCCATGTTTGTTGCTTTTTGAGGCAATACAACGCAAATATAGCCTTTGTCAATGGTAGTTTTTTTTTACAGTGGCAACATGAGGCACAGGTATTTTACTTTCAGAGAAAGGCTAACATCTTCCTGCTTAGGCATAACGAAATTCAGGGTCCTATTTCCTGTTAAAATAACTACATAATCCCGATATCACTGCTTGTTCCTCAAGACTGCTGATAACGCTTCACACAGAAAGTGTTCGCAGATGCACTTCCCGAGTTCTATCGAAAACATTTTAATATTTTTCATTTATGATCCGGATCCAAAAAAGGAGGCAGTAGGCACCCTTTGGTTGTTCCACTAATTGATATTCTCCTGACATTAGTAGGTAGACCCGATTCATAAAGCTATCGTCATCCTACTTGGTAGTTGGGGAGATCCATTTTCAACCCAACGCACCCTTTGGTTGTTTCCTTAACTACTTTTTTCCTAACGCAGGGACAAGTTGCTCCGTGTAAATTAGGTCTATGTCAAATAGAAGGTACATATATATGGGAGCTATATGTAAATCTGAACCAATTTGGCCAATTTCAATATGGATTGTCCTTGGCCCAAAAAAGAGCACTGTGCTAAATTTCATTACAATCGGATTATAAATACGACCTGCACTTTTATAACAACGATACATCTACAGACATTGACTCAGGATTCCAAGTCGATCGGTATAATAAACGATGGGTCTATCTCTTCTCCTTTGGGTGTTACAAACAAACGCACAAACTTATAATACTCTGGACCACAGTGTGGTGTAGGGTATAACAAATTTCGCTGTGTTAATTCTCCACTCGACTCGTAATATTCTTCAGGTTCCTCCAAAGCTGCCTTTCGTATTGTGAGTAAATAGGAAACCACAGAAAATAATAATGTTTCGTCACATAGCAAAAAAAATGAAGAAAGCGATTTTTTCGCTCTGATCAGAGTATTAAAATATTTCATCCTTTATGCCTGAGGGCCGGAAAATGCACTAAGTTGAAGAGAGGGACCCAAAATTTCACAATATATCCTGCTTTAGTAATCGAACAATGCTTTTAGAATGTCATTCAATTTAGGTTTCTCTGAATCCAAAAGTCGTCGCACACGAAAAGTTGAAAGAAAACGCTAACGTTTTTATACAAATTTGAGTTTCCCTATCTCAAACGAACTATCATTTGTACGAACGAAGCGTCAAAAACAGTCAGTTGTTGTTTTGTGTTCGACAAAGAAAAATACATGTTATGGTTTGTCGCATGCTTGCAAATGTGGAAAAATCAACTGAAAACAAATGCTAAGTAGATATGAATGTATAATAATTATACTAATATCTAATTTGTCAACTAAATAAAAAAAAATATGTATACATATTTTAGCAAACAGGAGTGAACATAGCAGCAGCTTTTTCATCTCGCTGATGCACAATGTAGCGGTTTTCACAACCAAAACAAGAAATGACTCAAGGCAACAATGTTGTGGTTGTTTTGGCTGATTTCTTGTTTTTTGAGAAAACCGCTACACTTGCTAAACAGAGTTGTAAATACATATTTTGTTCGAATTTACAAAAATGCCTGCTTTTTGGGCAGGAAGTTGCGAAATTGTTGATTTGGCAATTATATTATTCTGCAATTCGTAAATTACCTGCAATGTAGAAGTAAGGCCAAAATGTAGCCAACGAATCTAAAATTCTATATAAAAATATACAAGAAAAATTATAATATTGACTCAATAAAATTGCAATATCTTCTTGGTCCATCAAAGTTCCATTTTGAGGTTTTCATAGTCAGTTTATAATAGTTTGACCCTTTAGTGCCAAAAACATCAAGAACATACTTTTTCTGGTTAAGGATATATTCCATATTTTCACATCGTTTCACCAAAGGACATAAATATTTCATTCCGCAACATTGAAGAAGAGTAGCAGAGCTTTTTGTTGGTATTAATATCTTCAAAATACGCGACACGGTTAAGAAGATATGGATAATTTAACAAATGGTAATTTTGAGAAAAATCGTTATGATAGGTAATTTGGAGTTCTGTACCACAAAAACTACAATGAATTTTATAAAACTAAAAACGCCATAAAATTCGTACACATTTGTATAATCATTGTGCCAAATTTTATTAAAATCAGAAGGAGGTCATTTTTAAAATGTGTGCTTTTTGATTCATTTGCTTTGGAATTACCCTTTTTTTACTTTTACAAGTAAAATGATAAAAATAAAAACTTAATGTAAAAGGCACTAGCATCTAAGGCTATCGGCCTAAAAGAGTTCATATTTAGATTACCCTACTCATATGAATTTAGCCGATTACTTTCCGAACCACTGTGGCGGTTAATCTATGTTCGTACCACCAACACCGCCGCCACTATCAACGCCACCGTGATCATGTTCAAGTCACTGGTATTCTATGTGGACATAGTCGATAGTAGATCGTCGCAAAAACTCTTTCCTTAACTCATTGACGGCGATATGATTAATCGGGCGGCAAGCAACATGTAGTCCATTGTCCGCGTTATCACCGAACGGCCACATTGGGTTCACTTGCTGTGATCGATATGGCGGAATACGAGTAATTAGTTAGCTGCGTGCCGTGTGGTGGAGTACACTCCTCCCGATTCGACACCCACTCGCTTATTTGCCATTTAGTCATGACGTTATTTCAATTATGATTAGTTGTAATATAATTAATATTGATTATAATTAGTTTGCAATTTCTGTTATGGCGTTTGCTTCAGACGTAATGTGAAACGTATTTGTTTTTCACAGTAAATGCGGCTAATCGATACAGCTAATCGAAGTACCCAACCCCGATTTATATCGCTGTTTATAATTGCCAATATGCGTTTGTTTTGCAACAAATACTGATTATTTGATTTATCATTGGACATTTGAGGCCGCTGCAGTTACCGCTGCCTGGCACTGGCACTTGTTGTAATCGCTAATTTATGGCAATCTGTCTGCAAGTTGTCAGCGTTTATTGTCATTTCCACCTTCTGCGACACATAAGCGTACTAATCCCGATAAATCCGAGCACCTATAGCGTATCGGCGATTTACTACCACTATGCTAATTGTAAAATTAATCACTTAATCAATGAATAATTATCGTATTATAGTAGCAATTCATTAGTTGGGCGCCATTTAAATGCGAATATTTTTGTTGATATCCGACACTCAGTACTCCGAACTCACAATATTAAATACCTGCAGCGCCTGTCAGTATGTAAATGCCGTTAATTGCATCTTGTTGTTAAACATTCCACCCGTTGGAAACCCTCTCAAGGATTTTCACTACATTCCACATTTGTCTACTTCAAGCACCCGCACTACGCCTCGTGCTTGTGTTGGATAAAAAAGTCGTAAACACGCTGCTCATATAACGTAGTTGTTAAAATTAAACTGCATACGAGTATATGCGTTATGGAAGAAATTTGTAGATTTTCTTCTCCGTACCTAGAAAAAAAGAGATACATTTCATATTAAACTGAAGTTGAATTTTCGTTTCACTTGGTCTTGCATCATTATAATTGTTGGTTCACACTTCAAGTATAAGTCAATAAATACCAGCTATGCTACGGATAAGTTTTTACTAGTCCCACCTGTTAAACTAATTTGATAGCTTTAAAAAGCTCAAGAGGTGGCGGATGTTAATAAATGTGAGCCTAGGGTAGCTTATCACCCTCTAGAGAGTGCGGGAACAGGTAATGCTTCTATTTATTCCTCCTCTTCGTTACCGTAGCTTCTGCAAAAATCGTTTCACAAGACCTTGTCGTCCAATAAGACAATAAGACAATTGGACATGTCATGTCGTCCAATAAGACAATTGGTATGTTTTGAATTTATCCTGATAAGTGTCATTAGTTACCATAAGGGCACTAGCTCTTAAGCTGGTAGGTCTCTGGATGCATGTCCATATATTCAAGATGCCTGGGTAATGTAAGGTAGTTCCGCAATCGTGGATAT
Organism: Eudasyphora cyanicolor; assembly: GCA_963930755.1. NCBI lineage: Eukaryota > Metazoa > Arthropoda > Insecta > Diptera > Muscidae > Eudasyphora > Eudasyphora cyanicolor. The sequence goes on from OZ005734.1 coordinate 97,980,368, forward strand.
GCTCTTACCGTTTACGTTATTTGTAGCAGAGAATACGCAGATGCCACTAAGATAAACTGTGGTGTCGGATCACCATTTTTTGGTACTTTCCATTCAAATGGAACATTTCGCGTAAAAGGTTATCGGCTTTTCAAAGTTTTCTTCGTTAGAATGCTATCTTTCAAAAAATGGAATACATTTTTTGTAATTTTTTACGGTGGTTTTCGTTCCAGCAAAAAACTATTTTTTCTATAGATCAATTTTTTTTCAAACTGTTCATTTCAGAAATCATGAATATATAAAAATTTAACAAATAACAACTTTGTTATGGAAAATAGATTTTAAAAAATTTAAAAATGGAAATTATTTAAAAAAAGTTAAAAAACCGCTGCTGGGTTTGCCCGATTTTTTTATCCCGACTCTATCGTTCATATACATAAAAAATATTGGAATTTTATCAAAAAAAAAAAAAAATGAAAAAAAACAAGTAAGAAAGTTTCGGTCGTGTAAATCGACTAAGGTATACCCTCACTTTGTGAGTACTGTAATATGAAATATTACACGAATTAATCTGTCAATTTGTATGGGAGGTACCAGAGCCTTTATGTGAACTGGTATATTAAAATGATGATCTTTTCAATTTTGGTATAATTTTGCCATTTTGTGTGGGATGTACCAAAAGGAGCGTGTTGATAACGCCCGTTACACTGTGAAAAATGTTGTTGTATTTTCGTGCATTGGTACTCACGCTATAAGCTCTTCACATTTTGTATAGAATGGTCCATTTGTGTGGGAAGTTCGCCGATTTTTCACTAGATTGTAGGTACTTTAAAACCAGTACACTGTACAAAATTTCAAGTCTTTGTATGCACTGGTATTCAAGTTATAAGTTGTTAACTTTTGGTGCAAACTAGTACATCTGTGTAGGAGGTACTAAAAGGGGCGTGCCAACTACGCCTAATTTTAACTGGATTATATTATATTGGAATTTCAAGTATTTGCATGAACATACTTATGGTCTTACGTCACTCCTTCGATGTGTTACAATTTTGGGCTTAGCAAATGATATACAACCTCGTATCACTAAAGTGGGGTATAAAAATTAACCAGTAAGGAAAGGCTAAAGTCGGGCGGGGCCGACTATATAATACCCTACACTACTCTCGTAATATTTAATAACTCTAAAATATAAATTTTGTAATTCATGTATAAGTTTTCTTCAAATTCGGCATTGTTAATCCATGGATCAAGAAACTCTACCATTCTAAATTTCAAAATGATTGGATGTAAAATACAGCTTCTATAGGACTAAAGGGCCAAATCGGACGAAAGATATATATGGGAGCTATATCTCAATCTGAACCGATTTCAACCAAATTCAATACAGCTGCGAAATACTCTAAACTGCAAAATTTCAGAACGATCGGAGTAAAATTTCGACCTGTAGTCGACGAACAACTTTACATGGACAGACGGACGGACGGACATACATGGTTAAATCGACTCAGCTAGTGATTCTGAGTCGATCGGTATACTTTAAGGTGGGTTTAGCTGTGTTATTTTCAGGTGTTACAAACATCTGCCGTGAAACAAACTTATAATACCCTGTACAACAGTGTGGTGTAGGGTATAAAAAGTTGTTATGGAAAATAGATTGAATAAAGTTAACAGTTTAAAGAAAAAAATTAAAAACCCGCTGCTGGATTTGAACCTGGACACATCGATTTAATAATACTGAGATAAAGAGAGCATCCAAATCAGTGAATAAGATCCAATTATGCCCAACTTTTCTAAAAAGTACTCTGACGCTTAAATGTTCTTATATATCTCAGGACAGTAGTAATTCGAACTCGTTTTCGGCCCTGCGTTATGCAGATGCGGCGCTAGAAGACCCATATTTGAACTGTTTGTTTTGAAATTGGCGTAAAACCATTTGTTTAAAAATAGCGTTTACGCCACTTTCAAAACAAAGAGTTCTTTTAAATTAAAGTTTCAAAATATAAAATTAAAAAAAAAATATATGAAGAAAAAGTAAAACGATTTTTTTTACTTTATTGAAGTTTACATCCTAAGTTCTTGTGCAACTTATAATAATTGTTTGCTCAAAAGTAGACTCTTCAAATGCCACATTGAGAATTAATTGCGTTAATTTAACTTTCGCTAAAAATTTAATACAGCTTTTTTAATCCATTAAAAGTCGCCAAGCGCACCAAAAGGAGCTTAACCTTTAAATTGTCAAAAAAACAAAAACTACAAATGCCTCATAATGTCAACATATGATGTGGACATTTTACCAACTTAACAGCAAAAATGGAAAAACGAAATTTGATATTCAATTCTTTTTAAGAGCCATATTCTTCACATTTTGTAGATGCTTGTTAAAAATAATTCGTCTAAAAACGACAATTTTTTTTTTAAATAATTTTATGTAATAATACTTAATGGTCGCTTACATAATTTTCAAATTTTTTGGTTATCTGAGGGTGCACGGAGACTTCATGGAAGTGGGCCATGACGCAAAACTTAGTGAGAAGCTTTGTTCTAAGCACTGCACAGTGGGTGGAATTCCGAAAAAGTTAAATAATTCGGCCGTTTCTTAACCAGACAACCGACTGCGACCAAACATGACATAGTAGTAGAGGGGCATTAGGAAAGTCTTACATTTGGGCCCCTATCCCACACAGGGGAGAAGCTGCAGGGCCCCAAAGTAAGCCAGCTCGGGTGAAGAAAATTCTAATTTTGTGGTCTATCCAGAAAGGATAATGAAAAATTAATCGGTATATAACCGGCTCTAATATATATCGATTCGTAGGAATGTATCGGAACAAAAATGTTCAAACTTTATAAATCCATAATTTAAATTTAAAACTTAACTTCTCTAATACGAGTACTTCTTCTACTACCAAAGGAAATTTTGTCTTCACCAGACAACCGATTTCGAGCCTTTTTTTTTAAATTCGTCCCAATGTACAATGTGCAAATGCGCAGCAAAAGAATAGCACAATGGCGCGACAAGCCCTTGTTAAATTCATTGATGATGATCCATTTTCCTCTGGATCATAAGTTTAGGATTTTTATCACTTCTTTGGATATAATTTTTCCATAGTATTTCATATAAAAGTATGCCTATTTTCATATAATAGTATGCCTCAATTTACTCAAAAAAGTTCGTGTTTTTGTGTCGTTTTGGATATACGGGATAATACAGTTCTCAGCCTAAAGTATTGTTTCTCCGAATTGTCCAAAGACTTTTAAAGACCCAGACGGAAAGTTCTCTCTTCTGCTGTTTAAAGTGTGTCTAACTGCTGGCTGGTGCCCACGATAACTCTCGAAAGGAGTAACCGATTGACTTCAAATTTAATATGTGTTAATATTTTTTTCTATCTCCGGCTAAGTTCGAAGATGGGCCATATTGGTCCCCTCCTTCTAGTACCTCCCCCACAGAGGGTTGAAATTTAATGAAATATTGATTATCTAATAACTTCTATACTACTTATTTGAATCTTCTAATATTCCACACATAGTATTAATTTATTTACCGCTCCCCTTTTGATCCTCCCACACAAATGGACCATTTTTTATCAAAAGTTAACATCTTATAACTTTTATACCAGCGATTAAAAATACTTGAAATTTTGTACAGTGTAATGATTTTATAGTGTCTACAGTCCAGTTAAAAATTGAGTTTATTTGCGGGCCCCTTTTGGTACCTCCCACATTAATGGACTATTTTGCACCAAAAGTTAACAGCTTATAACTTTAATACAAGTACATACACATACTTGAAATTTTGTACAGTGTAATAGTTTTAAAGTACCTAAAGTCCAGTTAAAAATGGGCGTTATTGCCATGCCCCCTTTGGTACCTTCCACACAAAGAAACCATTTTGTACGTGTTAACAGCTTATAACTTTTATACAGTACTAATTAGTTGTGAAAATACGTTAACACAGCCCTAAATACTAGCTTCCACTCAAACACCAAGAATTCCATATACATATGTATAATTATTGTGAAAGTCTAGTGCTTTTATATTGCCATTTAAATAATAATAATTAATATTATTTTCTCACTTGTACTTAGATTAGGATTAAGTTCAGTTCGCTGGACAATAATAGTTTTTGCAAATACATAGTTCAATTATTTGACTTTATTTCCAAATGACTCCCTTAACTAAGTTGAGCAAGTACATCGAAGATTATTATGAATTCATGACCTCAATATCAATTCACAGCATCGATTCTAATCCCCCTGCCCAGTATAGGTAAACGGGGCAAGATGTCGTCAACTAGTTTGTGTCAACATTTCAAAGTTCAAACGATTTAATTGCAGCGCCATTTCTTCCAAAGAAATTTAGCGCAACAAATCGTTTTTAATTATTTATACAGATGAACGGGAACGATTATAGAACAATTGAAGTGCACATAGATAGATAGGGAGTCGTCAACATACGTTCAATCATAAATGCTTTTTCATATAGAGGACTCCCATCTCACTTGAAAAGAAGCACACGAAAGGGAATTCGGCGAACAACTGTCAGGTCTAGTATATATCCCATTCTATTGGATCCCATCCCTGAGTGCAATGGATGCACACATCATCCGTTCACAAGAGATGGAAAATGTAACTGAAACTGATGAAAACAGGCATCTCGTGTCATTAACAAAATGACAACAACAAAAAAGAGCTGGAACGACAATGGGCCACATCTAATACATCAGTTGTACAGTGGCGATGAAAAGTATTGTGATTGTCTAAAATTAATTGGAAACATAGTAAACTACAACGGGTCGAAACCACACAGAGAGAAAAAACCATTCTTAATTTAAAGATGTGAGTAAAATGAATGATTAAATCATTTGAGGAATTTAATTTAAAAAAATAAAATTTTATTTACAGTTTTCATATTTTCTGTGAGATTGTTGGTCAACGAAATATTGTTAGATCTCACCAGGAGACTCACTCGGGTTATGGACCACTTGTGAGGTAATCATATATTTAAATTCTCAGAAAAGAATTTGTGAGCCTTACCCAAGCTGGATGTCATAATAAATACAGCACCTCTTGTCGTATTTTTTAAAGTCCTAATTTATACTCTTCATATCAAAATAAAAATTGTTCCAATATTTAACAGAAATTTATGTCGTTAGACCACACCTTCTCATAAATATATTTATTCAAATCTTCGATTCTTGAAATTTTAATATAACGTTCAATTTAGGAAACCTAGTTTATATTTCAAAAGATAAATCCATCTTCATTTTGATAGATTGCATTGCAATGGGTTTTAAGATATATATATCCCTGCGATACACTTTTGTGCATAAGTGTAAATATTTATACAGTTAGAAATATGTGGCATCTAATGAAAGTCTGCACGCATATTAACGGAGGGACGGCTGACTGGCTGGTACGCAGACAGACGAACAGGCAACGAACGCACACTCTTGAACAGCAGATGTGACATCCATGATTAGAGCGGCTGTCAAATATCTTGTCGTCAATCAGTCATCATCTACTCACTCAGTCCCGAGCAAACTCTGGGCAAGAACGAATCATTCATGCATCGTCTTCATCCGCATCGTCATCTCCATCGACGTTGTATTTGCCGTTGTCATAGATGTTGCATGACTTTTATTCTGGAAGAGTTGACTGCTCTGGGGTCTGGCTGGTGGTATTCCTGGTGTTCACGATGCACCCATCCTGCAAGTAACAGTGTTGTTGTTATACTCGTATATGTATTTACATGTTGTACGGGAAGTATTAGAATTACAGACAGATAGACAGACAAAGTCACTCACTAACTCACTCCGGGAATGCAACAGATTATAAAATGTCAAACTAATGTAAGTGTCTCATCGTACGTGCACGGATATTTTTGTTGTACACCTACTTGGCACTTGGTGGAATCCAACGAGTTCATCTTCTCATGTATATGCCCTCCCTGGCACCATTTCACAACTTAGCTCATCTTTAGCGGGCATATTTGCATTGCTTGGTAGGTGTCGCACGGCGGGAATGCTACTCGAGGAATGTTCATATATGGAAATGGTAAATCTTCAATTGGCATTTAACATATTTTTTTGAAAATAAGTTCGAATGTTACACATTCAACGTATATCAGAATGAAATAAAGAAATTTCCCGCTACCACGGGTCCAGTTGCCCTTCACCTGAACCAGACGGTTTGCTACACAAATTTTTCAATAATACGAATATCGGTACCGACAATAACTTCTTCTTAAGACTTCTTAGAAAGGCCGACCTCACAATACCCAGACGTAGTTTACTCAATGCGAAACAGTTATAAAGCAGATGCTGAATGTACCCACTTCCTCCTCACCACAGCTTCTGAACCGGCAGACTCGTCGATCAGGCAGTGTCCCGTCAGAATTAACACTAACAGTTCGAGGAGATATTTTGACTGTCCATCTCTCATTGGGCTGCCGCTAATCTAAGCCAAAGCTTGCATATGGACAGCGTTGCACCAATATATGCAAATTCTTCGATAATTTGTAATATTGTTCCTTTCCTAGCAAGTTCATCAGCTTTGCAGTTCCCCGGGATATCCCTACACCACCATAGCACCATGATATCCTCCACATTGATAGACAGTTCTATCGTAATGCAGTAGGTGGTGTAAGTCTTGTAGAGACTCAGTCGCTGTAGTCCTTAAAACTCCGCTTATGCATAGATAAACAGTTTTCTAAACCTTTGGTAAAGGTTGGGAATGGATTGTTTATCACTTGCCGTCCACCACACCTCAATGCTGCTCAGTAGTGTTGGGCGAACTACTGATATGGATATCTAATGAACGATTGTTGGTGTGAGGCCCAAAAGTGCCTCTAGAGCTTTTCTAAAACAATTTAAGGCGACATCAACCTGATCCATAACATACTTAACAGCCTGTTCAGCTAAATGTACCAAAACGCAGACGTGCGATAGCTACCCAAGCAATAATTTTCTTCTTCTTATTCTCACCCAAGCGATCATGTTTTTAATTTGGTTCATTGTCACTTATCGTTTGGGTAAGAAAGCTCTTTTCTTCATCGTCTTCCTGTCAAAGACCAATATTACCTTCATGTTGTTATTGACATTTCTTAAAGCTTTTTCCACACGAAAATATCAGAACGGGGGCAACCCTATCTAACAGCTGTAAAAGTTGGAACAGCTGTTTCTAGACGATGAGAAGTAATTAAAAAACCGAAAACAAACACAATTGTTTGTTTGATAGATCATTTATGTATATATAGGGGCTATATCTAAATCGGAAACCTTCTGCACCCATTTTAGTAAGTCCTTGAGTTAAAAAGGAAGTTCTTGCTAAATTTCCTTATTGTGACCTGTACTCGGTAAGAAGGATACATTTATAAACAGACGGACGGACAAAACCAAACCTATTCAGAAAGATATTCTAGGTCGATAGGTATAATAAACAATTGTTTGGGTCACCTAATTTAAGGTATTACGAAAAAATGCAAAAAGCAACAGTGTGGTTGTGAGATTTCAAAACATTTTATACAAACTAATAAAAAGATTTTTTTTGAAATTTTGGTGGATACTTCAAACAACATACACATACATGTGTATGTTGTTTGGTTCATTTATCCATTTTTTATTCATTTATCCAACAATTTTCACTTTATCATTCAAAAGGGCGGTAAACATAACCGACACGAATGAATTTTTCTGATCGTCTAATTTGACATTTCATTTTGTTCGTTGTGGTCTTATAAGAACCAAAATGTTGGCGATAATTGAAAGCTTCTTTGTTTACAATCAAAACAAAGTGTGCAAAAACCAAAAATTTCATTCGCTTGCCAATAGACGTGCGAAGTGACAAAAAATAAGTTACAAAAACAGGCCCTAAGTCTGAAGGACACTTTCCAATCTACGATTGCTCAGTTCCATAGTCACATGTGGAACCTTATACTTAACAGAAAAGAGAACCAATTATGTTTTGCTCGGGTTAAGGCTAAAACCACTGCTTCTGGCCAATTTGTTCAGAGCCACAACGATGGGGAGTTAGGTTAGGTTAAGAGTGGCAGACTTTAGAACAGTCCATTGTGTTAGCACAGGACGTACGTTATTCCTAGCCCCTCCTATTGAACCAATAGGATTGCTTTAGAAAGCAAAAATGTTGCGGATTCCAACATCAGCCAAATTAGCTAACTCCCATAAAAATAAGAGCCTCATGTTGCATGCCGCTTTCTAGAGAGAGCGGGGCACAGACACAGAAGGTGTTCTATAGATTCCTCCTCCTCTTCGTCTCTACAGCTTCTGCAAAAGTCATTATGCAAGACCTTCAATATTTCTGTGTGCCGGCCAATAAGACAGCAACCCGTCATGACAGGTACGATAAATAAGACAACCGGTCTCGTAAACGACAACATAGCTTTGGTGCGTTTTGAGTTTAGGTCGGACCATATCTGCCTGGAATATGTTCCTGACTAGTGGCCACCTGTCATTTGTTGCCGTAAGTGCACTATCTCTCAAGAAGAGCTTGTAAGTCGCTAGAGTCATGAACACATGATCCCGTGGAGCGTGTAAGGTGGTTCCCAGTCTTACAATATCATCTGACTTGCAGTTTCCTTGTATGTCCCTGTGGCCCTGAACCCATAACATGTGAATATTGCACTGTTCGCCCATCTCGCTAAGAGATCTGGGACAGTCGAGGACTGTTTCAGAATTCAAGAATATAGTTTCCAGGGACTTGATAGCAGCCTGACTATCAAATAAAATATTTATACCAACTTTGGTCAGCACATTGATTTTCAGGCATTTTTTGCCTGGTAAACACCGATACACCAAGGCCCACTTGGTTATTGAGTCTGTATAGAAGTTTATGATTCTCCAATATCATGGGATACGAACACTCCATTCCGGTGGTTCAATCATAGTGTCATCAACACTGCCCGGAAGGTCAGGCATTCTGTCTAGACTGACACAATGTCCGTAGCCGTTTCCTAACCATAGTGACAGTTCCCTGAGTCTAATCGCAGTACATGCGGCATATTGCACTGCTATTACGTCTAGCGGAATGAAATGTAGTACTCGTATAATATAACATTTGGTTCCTCAGTTGGAGTCTTTCTCAGCACATCATTGCTACATATAGCCGCACAGCATTATCGGTCTGACTACTACTGTATACAACCTATAAACTATGCACGGTTTCAGCCCACAGCGTTTACCTATTGCCATTTTACAGGTATATACCGCTACCACAACCTTATTTATTCTTTCCAAAATGTTGGGTTTGAAGTTCAACTTCAGAATTTCAATACCCCCATGAAGACCGATGTAATTGGTAGTACCTTATATCTCCTGGTGAAAAAAATTAGTTCCGTCTTAGTCAGGTTAACACCAAGACAATTATCGGAAGCCCATCTTGCGGTTGTATGAAGGGCCTGCTGTAGGATGTTTCTAAGAGTATCCAGAAACTTTCCTCTAATAGCTATTGCTACTGCATATGAGTCATTCCATGCAAAACGGGACGATTTTTGACATCACTATTTTTGATTGCTTCGAAATTTTGTGTAGGTGAATATTGTTCATAGAGAGATTCCATAGCAGAGAAGACATTGGAGAGTTCCCCTACTGACAAATCTAAGGAGGTCAGTTGACCCTAAGCTAGCTGAAATGTGGCTCTTAATCAGAAGGTTATGAATGAACCTACATGTACTGATGTATGATAGATAGATGTATGTTATTAAAGGCCCCTCTATTTCTAAGAAAAGCACCACAGAGAGAGATCCTTCAATAAAGCTGACTAGATAATGCAGGGCGGTTTCGGTGGACTTGTCCTTGCTATCTATTTATCTCTCCAGGGTTCCAGGACTCAGATATTAAAGGGGCTTCAATATTAAGAAATGTCTCAATAATGAATTCTTTGAAATAAAGGGATTGTTCGATAGTGCCTACCTATTCATGCAGGGCTGATACTGTAGACTTGTCCTTGTTTTAAGCATCTCTATTGAAAAAATCTAAAAGTCTTTCTAGGCCTCTTAATAGGAACGAGGATAAACTAATTTGGTTGCAAGGTAATTCCAACGGCAGTCGACCCACTTTTTAACACGACCCCCTCCGATTTCGATGAAATTTGGTACATGCTATCTCCTAGTGTGTACAATTTGTATGATGGGTATATTTACAATTTGTATGATGTCTATATTTAGTCCAAATTCGTTATGGTTCTTGTTTTACAGCGTCCGAAAGTTGGTCGAATCTCTACTTTTTTCTTAAAGGATACTAAATTCAACAGAGTATAACTTAAGCACGCGTTATCCGATTTCAACGATTTTAGTGTCATTGTAACCGGCCACTCTCGTACTTCAAAATTTATAATTTAAAAATTCGAAGGACATTAAAAATCTAAAAAATGTTGTAATCCTTCAATATCTCGAAATGCACCTAATTTTTTTTCTTCATATTTTTTGTAGTTAAACCGTTAAATGTCCTTTACACGTGACATAAGTTTCACGATGGAGGTCATTTTGGTTTAAAAGATACAGATTTTATACTGTTTTCTCCCAGATATATTTCAGGATTTTTATATAAAACACAATGTAAATTCTTTCTATTTGAGCGGAATCAAATTATTATTTGTTATGAGAATCTGATTTATATTTTTGAAAGTCTTAAGTCAGGATTACTTTTAAGCCTCAAAAGCAAACCTGGCTTAAAAAATATATTGGTTAGAAGGAATTAGAAAGAATTTACAATGTGTTTTATATAAAAATCCTGAAATATATGTGGGAGAAAACAGTAAAAAATCTGTATCTTTTAAACCAAAATGACCTCCATCGTGAAACGTATGTCACGTGTAAAGGACATTTAACGGTTTAACTACCAAAAATATGAAGAAAAAAAATTATGTGCATTTCGAGATATTGAAGGATTATAAATCTTACGAACCAGACAGTCAAATGGACGGAAGGACATTGCTCAAAAGTCTTAAAATGTCCTAAAACGGATTTCCCCAAACAAACTTAGGGTCTTTCAATGTATTACACATTTTGGTCGTAGCATCCTCCTCCACTAAAGTGAGGGTATACAAGTGTTGCAAGCAGCTATTTAAGCTAATAATACTGATTTTAACGTACATTGTACGTGGCAAATGAAAATCCAGATAAATGCTGTTCATTTGTCATTCTCGCAAATTCTCACAGCTCATCTGATCTCCCATGGAATGGTCTTCTCGTCCCACTCGTTCACAAAAGGGGAGGGGGCTAAACGAATGACAATTACAAGAGTCTTGTCAAAATTAATCCCAAAGATTTCATCATTATTTTCAAATGCCTCTAGTTCCATTGATACTCGTATCCACAAAGTGTAGCGAGAATATTTTCATCTAATTTTATTTCACTGCTGCACGAAGTGTTGTTGCTTTTCAAAGAATTGAAACGAATGGATTAAAATTGGACTATGTGCTATTAGTTTCCATGGCGGGGATTTAGGATGTGTCACCTTAACGTTGAGAGAGAGAAGGGTATTAAACGGGTTCAATTTAAATGTTCCCAAATCGATTTTCCTTGTTTTTAGGCGTTTTATATGTTTTCTTATCTCTCTGCGATAAAAACAAGAACAAAATTGATGGATATCGTAGGTTGTAATATGGGAAAATTCACTTTATCTGGGTGACATCTGCCCGGATTGACTTGTGTAATATTAAATGTGTTAATATGTCTTTGATTTCCAAAGGGGTAACAGGAATCGTGCACTATTTTTATTGATTTGATGGTACACGTGAGCAGTCTGTTAATTGGAAGTGAGATTTTAGAGGATTTGTGATCAGTTTTTGAATAATTATTTAAATACGTAATACGCTAATTAGAAATTAAACTCAATTAGACTTTAAATGATAACTGAGTTTTTTAGTGAATAACTAAATTGGGTTTTATAAAAAACACATTGCTTTAAAATGCCAAAATTAGACGACTTGCACTAATATTAATGAAATGAGCCATTAAATTTTGGAATGATTGATCATTTTGTGTGAGGGGTACGAAAAGGTGAGTGGCAATAATGCAAATTATTTACCGAAATGTAAAAGCATTACACTGCACACAATTTTAAGTACATATTCATAAACTATTAGTATTAGTGGAATCGCCATTTTTGATATTTTTGAATCCAATAAAAAAAAAAATTTGGAATACAAATTTTTAAATAAATTTTATTTCAAAGTCCAAAAAAAATATATTTGGAACGCATAATTTAGTATCTTGCAACAAAATATATTTGCAAACTAATTTTCTCAAATAAAATTATAGTTTAGGAATTTCTCCAAATATATTTTGTTTAAAACAGATTTTCAAAACGCTGACTATTTTTCGAGTTGAATTTTTAATTTTTCATTGAATTCGGGTTGTACCTTACAATTTAAAATGACAAAAGAGCAATACGTTTTGTTTGCACTAATTTTTAATTTATATTTATTCAAAGACAAACAAAAAAATATTGGGACGGAAGCAAAGTTTTGTTTAGATTAACATCTTCCCAATGTATATAATATTCTTGTGCCAAATAAAACACATTTCAAGGGTGCCCTAAACATTTGTATATTTCAAGCAGAATATGTTTGGAACAATATACTAGAGAAGCGATTTTTTCAGCGTGTAGTATAGAAGTTATTAGAGAATCAAAAATGAATTATAACCCTTTCTGATACTTGGGGTTTTAGGTCACTCCTTCGATGTGTTATATTTTTGGTTCGTAGCAAATTATAAATTCCCTCCTCCACTACAGAAGCATATATCCGCAAAGCAATGATATATAAATAGAACCGGTAAAAATATTTGACAAAAATGTTAAAATATTTTGTGTTTGTGAACAAATATATTTTATTTGAAAATTAAGAAATTGTGTTTGGAACACATATATTAATATATTAGAACAAAATATATTTGTTATAATTATAATTTTCGAATTATAGTTTAAAATTTTCCTACATTTTATGTTATACTCTATAGTTAAATATGTCATAAGCAACATTCGCTTTTGTTTTACAGCACTAATTTTTAAATTATAAATATTCCATTGCATTACTCTTCGTCACTCCATCGATGCGATTTATATAAGTAGTTATACGATTTAAATTTTAATGGAATTTTACAAACACTTATAAACTTGCCTTTAAATTAAGGCAATGATACATTGCTTAAATACTTAAATACAAATTAATCTTTGTTTCGGAAATATTAGTTCCAAATAAAAAAATATTTAGGTGAAAACACAGTTTTGTTTAGAACAACATCCTCCCAATCATATAATATTCGTGCGTGTCAAATATTATATATTTGGAGTGTACCCTAAACATATGAATGTTTCCAGCAGAATATGTTTGAGACAATATACTACAAAAACGATTTTTTCAGCGTGTAGTTACAGGTCCCTTAAGAGTTACAGCAATACCTCAGACCCGAATGTACATCTAAAACTAAAGAAAAATAATTTTAATTTTTAACTACTACACTGTGCAACACATTTTTTACCAAATGTTAGCCTTGGAGGAGAAGTATAAATCATCCCAAAGACAAAATCGGCGTAGGTCAAATTTGACCTCAATTGCCTCATCAATTTTTGATTTTACCTCCGGATTGTTTGTAGAAAATGTTTAACACAAAACATATGTTTATATTAAGATCTGTACGTTGATGTCGGAATTACTTATAAATTTGTATGATGAATAGTTTTGTAGATCATTTAATAAGATTTAAACAACTAAGAAAGTTAAGTCGGGTAAACCCCTCGCCCTGAGTCTCAAAAAAATATTAGTAAATTTATTTATTTTTCTGTTTAATATAAATTATTATCAATTTAAATTGCATTTAATAACTTTAAAGTATGTGCTGGTATTAAAGTTCAAAGCTGTTTACTTTTGGTACAAAATGGTCCATTTGTGTGAGAGGTACCCAAAGGGGCGTCCCAATAATGGTCACTTTTCACTGGACTCTAGCTACCATAAAAGCATTACATTGTACAAAATTTCAAGTATTTATATGCACTGGTATTAAAGTTAAAAGCTGTTTACTTTTGGTACAAAACGGTCCATTTGTGTGGGAGGTGCCAAAAGGGGCGGGCCAAAAACGCCCATTTTTCTCTGGACTCTAGGAACTATAAAAGCATTACACTGTACAACATTTCAAGTATTTGTATGGACTGGTATTAAATTTATAAGCTGGTAACTTTTGGTACAAAATGGTCCACTTGTGTGGCGGGTAATAAAAGGAGCGTGGCAGTAATGTCATTTTTCACTGTATTGCAGGTACAACTAAACTCACCCTGTACAAAATTTCAAGAATTTTTATACACTGGTAATAAAGTTATAAGCTATTAACTTTTGGTTCAAAATTGTCCAGTTGTGTGGAAGGTACCAAATGGGGCGTGGAAAGTTCGCCTATTTTTCTCGAGGTATAGAGACTATTAAACTAATACTATGTGTAGAAATTCAGAGGATTCAAATAAGTAGTATAGAAGTTATTAAATAATCAATATGTGATGGTAGCTATAAGGAACTTCTCTGTGATATTTTAATATGTTAGTAATTATTTTTGCAAATATTTATAAGTTTGGTGTCGTACTACTCCAGTGTCGTTAAATCTAAATAAGTGAAATATTCTTATAGATCAAAATGCACTATGACATAGAATCACTTTCTGAGTCAATTTAGTTATGGCCGTCCGTGTTTTAATCAAAGTACAGGTCGTAGTTATTGTACAATCACAACGAAATATGGCACACATACCTTTATTGGACCAAAAACTAACGCTATTGACGGTAGTAGATTTACATATAGCTACCATATATCTATATGTCAGAAATTTTAGCATCAATGTATTTATTGAATATTCGTTTGTTTTATTACGGTCTACCCTCGTAATACGATGGTGTTGTGTATCATATATTCATCTCCGTTCGACTTTTGTCTTTCCCTACTGATGTAATAAAGTAACTGTAGATAAAACCACTGAAGAATATGTGAATTAAAGATATTTGTCCTTAGCTCAATTAACGAACTCTACGAAACTTGTGTGGATTTTAAATTGCACTTTACGCCTTTTCCTGCTTAATATTTTCGCCACAAACTTGATTAATCTTTATAATACCGGAAAAACAATATAACAAAATAAAATTTGTTTACTGTTAAAATATTCACTGAGAAATATCTAAGTCACCCAGTTGGGGGTCTAATCTCTAATATTAAACAATTTTAATTAGCAAATCAATGTGACACAAGCTGGTAATTAATAATAATTCAACAAATAAGTTTAATGAATAATTTGCTTTTAATTATGAGAACAAAAATGTTTATAAAATAGCGATTGCTTCTGTTTAGCATTTATTTATTCACACGATTAATGAATTTATATAATAGTCATTAGGAAAACAATATTATCATTCTAGGATTAATTAATCAAACAATTTATCGTGTGGCTTAATAATTTTGTAAAATATAATAGGATTAGTGAAAACGTGTAAAATTCCAGGCTGTTCCACTCACATAAAAACCATGGACAAAATGTGCTCGAATTGAACACGTACAGGGATGTACGTAAGTCTAGCTGATACATTTGGGCACAAATCGGCAACCATCTGGGCAATGCGACAAACTAACATTGAAAAGTAAACAATATGACAAAACTTGATAAAACATTTTTACCGAGACAAATCTGCGTTCTATTTAATCTTAATTGCAGAGGACGTATTGTGTTCCTAACCCCCGTTTTCATGAAGTTCCATTCGTTTGTATGGAGATTGGCATCTATAACGGTGCCTTGGCGTTAACGAAATGGTAAAACAGAGGCTAATGTAGATTTGATAGCAATTTCTTCAATCAAGAACGATGCTTGGAAAAATCGGCACCGCCGACTTTATGATATCCTAGATATTATTACATCTGATAAGATAATGGATCCTATGAGATCTAACTACACATAGTGTCATATTTAATCATACTAGTTCCTGCGTTTTACGATCGTACCTATCTATTATTATACCCCAAAATTTCGGATTTCTAATCCTATTTAATACAATGTGTAATGTACAGGGATGCCAACTTAGTGCTTTTCGCACCAGATTTAGTGCTTTTCAGACCCCCCAACAGACAATGAAGCCGGCCAAAATTATCGGCGGCGGCGCATGGAAAAATACCGATCGGCGGCGGCGGCTGAGCCGATAAAATTTCAACAAACGAATGTCAATCTCAGGCAAAGATTTAAGATATTTACAATTAAATGAAAAAACTTAAATTTAACACATTAATTTAAGAAAAGTTATGGAAGTTTTTTTGTGATGTCGAAAATCGGTTCAATAAATCTCTACTTATTAGTCTTTGTTGTGAAAGAGAATTTATTGTCAATGACATACTGCCTTTTGCGTTCTCTTTAAAACGAGACGTAGACTTTGTAAAAATTGGTGCTCAGGAGCTATTGTAATTTCCGTAAAAACCAAAAAACGCATTTTTCAATTTCAAAACCCATAAATTTTATGGATTTTTTGAAAGAAATGATAGCGAGATCCTTTTAGAAACGTTTTATAAATTGTTACGCAAAAATAAACTTTATTAAAAATTCTGACCCTATTGTATTACTTAGTAAGCACTTTCTTAATTTTCATGGTTGCTTAAAATAAATCTTTTTAACTCACTAAATCAAGTTCGGCGGCTGAATCTCAGCCGATGTGAGCCGATAAAATCGGTTGGATGGCCGGGTGCGGCGCGCCGCCGATTTGCGCCGCGTCGGCTTCATAGCCTGCCCCCCAATACTCGAAAAGTGTTCACTTAGTGCCAAAAAAAAACAAGAGGTGTACGCTTTTCATGTTTTTTGTTGGTGCTTTTGACGCTTTTCCTACATTTGTCAGATCAAATCTGGCAACATAATGAATTTATACTATTTTTGCTACTCCGGGTTTTTGCCGAAAAATTATGGTTTTATAGGTACACAATTCTCCGGTGCTGTGTATAATACTTTTGTTTTCGACCAGACATTTGTAAGGCCCTAAAATATTGGGTGGCTTGTCATAACGTCCAGGGACATAATGTTCATGGATCTTATGACACTTTGGTCCGCGTAAACGGCGTTGGAAAAAATTTTGAATCCCGGCCGGGCGTACATCAGAAGGGAAAATCTTTAACCCCGGCCAAGACCGGTCACGCAGACACAGTTTGGTCCGCGCATCCCGCAGTGGAGATATCGATAACTGGAAAATCGTCTTCAAAGATAACTTACAGACTAGGTTTAGGTTAGGGTGGCAGCCGTACTTTTTTATACAAGGTCGGTCGGTTACCATAGCACTACACTTTGATATCCTCATGTGACCGTAGTTTTTGTACCTCCACATTGATAGGCAGTTTAATCTTATTCCGCTTTGGTTGCAACTTCTCTCGCCACAATATTAATCGGCAGTATATGGAGTAGGGCTTGTAGAGACTCGGTCGCTGTAGTCCTTAAGTCTCCGCTTATGCTCAGGCAGGCTGTTCTCTGAACCTTTGTTAGTAGGTTGGTGATGGTTAGTTTGTCAGTTGCCGTCCACCATACCACAATGCCGTATAGCAGTATAGGACGAACTACTGCTATATATGTCCAGTAGACGATTTTAGGAGAGAGGCCCCACCGCGACCCTACGGCCTTTTTGCAGGAATATAAGGCGACGTTGGATTTCCTTACAGGTTCCAATACGTTAAGTCTAAATAACAGTTTTCTATCTAGAATTATTCCTAAAAATTGTTCACTTTCAGAAAAGACTAGATTTGTTCCACTTATCCGAGGTGGAGGGTCCACGTGTGGACTTTATTCATCCTAGTAAAGAGAACCAATTCTGTCTTGTTTGGATTTACGCCCAAAACCGCTGCTTGTGGCCCATCTAGCCAATTTGTTTAGAGCCACCTGTAGAAAGTCTCGGAGGACGTTTTCAAATTTGCCACTCACTGCGATTGCCACGTCGTCCGCATATGCCACGACCTTGCAGTCACAGCACGATTTCATTCACCGCTAGGTTCCAAATTAGTGGAGACAGTACTCCTCCTTGTCGGGTCCCTCTGTTTACAAACCTTGTTAGAGTTGTGGACCCAAGACAAGATGTTATTCGTCTTCTGTTGAGTAGGCTTTGAATTAGTCTAATCAAACTAGAGTTAACATTTATATGTTACAGTGCTGCAATTACTGCATCCGAGTGAATGTTGTTAAAAGCCCCTTCTGTGTCAAGAAATGCCACCATGGTGAATTCCTTGAAATGCAGGGACGATTCGCTCACAAGTTCGTGCAGGGCTGATTCTGTAGACTTCCCTTTATTGTAAGCATGTTGGTTCACCGACAGGAGTTTTGTATCCAGGTTTTCCCTAATGAAATAATCTAAAAATCTTTCCAGACTTTTCAAGAGGAAGGAGGATAGGCTAATTGGTCTGAAGTCTTTTGGCCTAGTGTGTGATATCTTCCCCGCTTTAGGTATGAATACAACTTTGGTATCCCTCCATCGATTCGGGATGTATGAAAGCCTGATACAGCATAAATAAATGTTCTCCAGCCAGGGGATAATGTACTTCAACATTTTCTGAATTTCCGCTGGAGTGATGCCGTCTGGTCCAGGAGACTTGAAGGGCTGAAAGCTATTAATAGCCCAGCTTATTCTGGATCTCACAGTCAACAAGCTAGCGACGTTCCCAGTTCACTCGCACTCTTGTTGGTCCTGCTGATCCTCTGGTTCTGTTAAAGAGTTCCCCGGGAAATGTGTGTCGAGCAGTACATTGAGAGACTGCTCGCTGTTTTTGGTCCAATTATTATTTATTTATTTATTTATATGAATTACAATACAAAGTAAATTTATATTCTAATTTTAAGGTCCAGGGAAAGGCCGGGTTACAAAGACCATATGGCTGAATTTTGCAGCGACAGACCAGAGCCTCTGGTGGGAATCGAACCCACGACCCCCAAACTCATAGGCGAGTACGCTACCAACTCGCCTACTGGGGCGCTCTTGGTCCAATTATTTGCCTCATCCTGCAAGTAACCCACTGTACAGGGTGAAGCTGATAGTATTTTCCTCAGCCTTGCGGCGTCGGAAACCTTTTCCACTTCGCCACAGAAGGTATACCAAGAGCGTCTTTACGCCTTTCTAAGCTCCTTCTTATAGACCTTGAGTTGCTCTTTATAGGCATTAAACTTTTTAATTGCAAATGAAAGAAAAATAGTTTCGCCTTTTACGCATTTATAGTTGGCATTACTGATAATGTATAATAGTTGGCATTACTGATAATGTATAATAGTTGGCATTACCGATAATGTATAATATTTAATATGTAAATGTATATAATTATATCTGTTTACATCGACAGCCTTTTTCTTGGGATTAAGAAATATATTATAGCCCACTCCCTAATTTTTGTGCCGGTTTGTCACTCTCCAGCTGCCCTTCACTACTTGTATTGACCGCTTCAAATAAACAGCCTTCTTGGGTGTTCGTGATATTACCAGCAACCTCCTCTTAAATTGTTGGCAGTCTTTTCTGTTCACTACTATTTCGGTTGCTGTAGACGATTCATCCTTACCATGACAATCTGGATCATTACAATTTGACTGACTGGAGTCTGGCTACACCGATGAGTGTAACTAACACCCGGATATATCCTCATAGCCAGTTTGAAATTGTGATTTCAAACTGGGTCCTAAGTATGTGCTCTAGCGAGAACTTTCGATTTCAAGTGCAGCGTTTATGTTTGAGATTTGCATCGTGGGATGGAGAGGGGTCCTATCCACTAGTTTCACGAAATTACCGAAGGGTTGTGATTTAAACCTCATCATTAGTCTTAAGATTCTAGAATATACTTCATTAGCTTCATGGCCAAGTCTTCGACCATTATCCTGTTGGTCTTTGCAGATTAGTTCAGATGCACTATAATAATTTATATAAACAAATTATTATAGTCTGTATGTAGTTCTTTTGGCTATCCTGGAATGTGCCTTAACTTATTCTATGCTCAATTTCCATTTTCGCGTCACTTGGATGTTCCTATGTAAGGGAAGATTTGGGGATCCTGCTCGTATTCTCCGTAACCGGGCTAACATCACCGGCCACACTCGAGTGGTTTAATTCGGAGGCACCCTACAATGATAGGTCATCACCATATGCTTTACTCAATATATATTTATAAGTTATGTTGTATGAATGTAATATTATATTAGGTGTATCCATAGGTATATACAACTAATACATGTAGGGTAGCTAGACAAATCTGACCAAAATACGAGCTTATAAGGTCAAAATATCTCCTCGCAGAGGATACGTTATTGCCAGTTCTGGCCGGCCACTGCGTGATCGGCGAACACGCATTGTAGATTGGCATTGAGTTCAAGGGCTTCTACTGAAGATGTGGATATGGGGATGAAGTGGAAAGCATTTAGCTCCTGCTTTGTCCAGATTCCTCAGACTGTGTATTAATCTGAGCAATCTATAACGTGAGTCATAAAGGTAAGAAGAGAAGAAAAAAACTAATATTTCCCTAGTCCACCTTGCCAACTGACCAATACAGAAAATCGTGTACACTTTTCTTATCTACTATCGCCTAGCTGGTACTAAAAAAAGAAAAATATAAATTAAGAAATAGAGATCGGCATCGGAACAAGTTCTTTTTGTTTTCTCCCTATATTTTAGGAGATATCTTTGAGACACATTTGCAAAATCTGCCAGATCATAATATAACCTATTCATTAAAGTATAGAATATAAGTTATTTGTAGTCCCTGACAGCTTCACTGCAAGTGCCTCACTTCGACATCCTTCGTTTCGTCGAGAAAGCTTATACAGAAATATGTATGCGGAAGTCCCATGCGTGGGACTGTTCTCTTCTGACAAATATTCGACCACAAAGTTTTGTATGTCCACAGTTTTGTATAGATTGTCAACACTCTTTTGTTCGTGCTTTGCAAGGGTTTACATTTTTTAAAATGTCATACCACAAAAAAAAATTGGGTTTTATGAATTTTGGGCGATATGAATTTTAGACAATCGAATTTGGGTTACATCCCTTTATCGAGCCATGTGACAGTAAGGTATTTCTCTATTGGTGTTAAATTTAGTTAAATTGGTTATTGTATCATATCTGACATGAACTGTACATCATATAAAGCTTATGAGATAGAGCGAAACAGCCTGTTGTTTACTTTTTTCGCGTTTACTTAAAAAAATTTTGAGAGAACGCAACAAGTGTTCAAGTTTGCTGATGAAAATAAGTTTTTATATTCCAAATAACTGTGTTTTTTGTAAAATACAGTGCATAAGTGTATAACTAATTGAAAGTAAGTGATACATAACTTTTGTGAGGATATTTTCCGTTTGTAACATGTATGTCACATTGCCTTATAGCGCCAAAATTTTATCAGGACCAATATACAAAATGTCTAAGACTTTGAGCAATGATGAAATATTACAAGTGCTTGACGAGAGTAAAGATGGACTCGATTTTGACGATGATAGTTTAGCTGCTCCAGATTATGATGTCGATTTGGAAGAAATTTATGATGCTGAAGATTTGGACCAAGCGGTTTTTGATGATATCGATGTACTTTTTGAAGATACAATGAAAGAGATCGAAAATGAAAATACTGAACCGACAAATATTCCATCACGTGATATTCCGCCAAACCCAGCAGTGAGTAAGCAAAACATAAAAACCCGTTACGCTAATCTTCTTTGGAAAAAGAAAAATATAGCTTTGGGGGAGCATCAATTGCGTTTTGCAGGAAATACATTATTGCCCGATGTCATAAGCGAACTTGATACGTCAATACAATATTTTCTTTATTTCTTTCCAAAATATCTTTTACGGTTAATTGCTGAGCAAACAAATTTGTATATTGCTCAAAAAGACGTCAGTGATACATTTCGTGTGTCAGAAATTGTTATTCAACAATTTAATGGCGTTATATATGATGTCTTTAGTACAACTTCCCAGTGCAGCAAGTCACTGAAGTAGGAAAATTGCAACGAAGGCAATCCAAGAAGTGATGCATCTTAAAAAATTTGAAAATATACGACGTCGTATACACTTCAACGACAATACCAAAAATCTACCATCAACTGATAAAGATCTCGACCGAAAGTTAAAAATCCGCCCGATCATTGAGGAGTTGAATAAGAATTTCGGAAAAGTTCCTCTTGAACCACAACTTTGCGGTGATGAACAAATGTGTTCTAAAGGGTCCGCCATCTAACGTTTTTTTTCAACTAGTGGTATTTGGCGCGGACCCTTTACTTAAGCTTGAAACTTTTTGAAACGATACCTTCCAAATAAACCTCATAAATGGGGCTATAAAATAAATGTTCTCTGCGGCTCTACGGGGTTTGCTTACAAAATTGGGCCAGAAACCGGCAAAGAAAATATTGTGGTTTGCAAAGAGCCGGACTTCTATACCACTGCTCGCATACTTGGCAAATAAAGGAATATTTAGTGCTGGAACAATTCGACGGAACAGAATACCAAATTGTAAGCTTCCAAGCGAAAAAGAAATGATGAAAAACTAAAGAGGATCGTCCGTGGAGTATGTATGTAATGCTGAAGGAATTGATATTGCAGCTGTTTCGTGCAAAGATAATAATATTGTAAATCTCGCGTCCACATTCGTTGGTGAAATGCCAAAACGCTCTGTAAAGAGATATGACAAACTTAAAAAAATACGTCGAAATCGAGCGTCTTCTATTGTTGGTCAATACAACTCGCACATAGGAGGTGTGCATCTCATTGATGCAATTATGGGAAGATACAAAATTAAAATTCGCAGCAAAATATGGCAAGTTCGAGTGTTTTATCACCTTTTAGATTTAGCTATGGCCATGCGTTGGCTTCTGTATAAAAAAAATAAAGGAGCTAATAAAGCAGAAAAGTAGGTGCCTGCGGCAGAGTTTCGTTTCCAGATTGCTGAAACTCTCTTGAAGCTTGATACAAAGGTCAATTCTAACAAAAGATCTATTGAGCCACTAATACAAGCTAAAAAACACAGGGAACCGGCTCAGCATGCCCCATCACAAGATATGCGGCTAGTCCATGTTGGGCATTGGCCAACATGGGCAGATAAACGAATTAGATGTAAAATGCCCAAATGTCAAGGGGTTTCGCAAACGTTGTGCGAAAAATGCGGAATTGCATTACATATGTTATAACAAAAACAACAACTGTTTCCGCTCATATCACCTTTAATAAATTTATTCACTTTATGTTTTTTTTGCCCTTTTCGGGCAATGTAACATTTATGTTACAGAGGACTTTTTTTTGAATAAAAGACTCGAAAACCTTTAAATTTTTTTTAAAAAAGTTAGTTTCTTATTTTAATGTCAGGTTTTGGCGATATGACATTGGGCGATAAGGCGTTACGTCTGGCGGCCATATCTTCAAAACACATCTTCTATTAGATACCAAATCGGAGGTTCATATATATGGGTCATATAGCCAAATCTGAACCGATTTTGGTAAATTTGAATAGAAAATGCAATTAAGTTTTTGCTATATTTGTTGTGAATGTCTGTGCCACATGACACATTTTTCAAGTTTTCTCTAATTGGTCCTGCGGACAACGTTGCGGTTACTCTAATGCCAAATTACAGTTTCGTTTGCCTACACCAGCCTTAAGTCCCTGGGAGTTCGTTAAAAGCGCACGCGACTGTTTATGACTTTTTCATTTTACAATTTTAGATTAGGGTGTCAGTCAGCTTTACCATCTCACATAGACCAACGTAGTTCCCTAGCGATACCACCCTAGCGATACCACCCCAGCGGTAAAATGGTCCAGGCCTTCTAGGCATCAGGCCTGATAGAAGGGCTTCCAACACCTTCTATTGGAAGGCACGCATGCCTTCTTTATGATGGCCTGAAAAATGTGCAATCTCTCACTTCTAAAAAAGTAACCGTGCCTCCTGCTCCCGTCTTTTTTCAAACATGTCTAACGCCTTCTAAAAGATGTCAGAGAAAAGTGTTCATATATTGATGCGTTTCGTTCTCCCTCTCTCTCAAGTTTTTGCATATGTAGAAAAATTTACACTCTGCCTTCCTTCTCCCGTCTTTTATCAGGCATGATTCTGTCCTTCTAAAAATATATCATATCGAAGGTGTTTAGCACACAACATTTACATTTTGTGTGGACATAATCATGCATGATAAAAGACGGGAGAAGGAAGGCAGAGTGTACACGAATTCGTTCGCCCTCCCTCAAGTTTCTCATGTATGAACTTTGTTGCTACTGCGAGAGTTCAAAACCAGTTTTATGCAAAAAAAAAGAAGTACCGCTACACAGCTACACAAATTGAAAAGCGAAGGTGAAGACAATTAAAATTAACAAACAATTAGTCGTTGCAAAGGTTTTGTGGAGTTCAGTTGTTTTGTGTTTTTGATAGATTAAGATATATTCTTATCAAAATTATTCTATATTATCTTTGCGAACTCCTATATTATGCATTTGAAGTGCTGAAATACATTATTTGGTCTGCATTTTTATTTACTATAGGACTTTCCTTCGAAGCTGTACATCATACCTAGAACAGACCTTCATTTCGAAGCTCTAAATCATACCTTCATTTCGAAGCCATTCTTAAGACCTTCCTTTCGAAGTCCTATATCAGACCTTCATTCGACAATCCTTTGTTAGGCATGATTTTTACCGCGAGATGCAAGGCCTGGCCTCGCAATGTCACTCCATGTAAAAAAGAAATAAAGATTGAATGCGGCGACCAGGCCTCGTGGCTCTTAAATCAGGCCTGATAGCTTGCCGCCTAAGACCTGATTTTTACCGCTGGGACGGTGCTCTCATCGAAACCAACCTGATAAACAAAGTTATCAATATTACGAATATCTTTACAGGAAAGATATGTCAGATTACCTAAAAAGGCCGACCACAGTTTATCCAGACGTCGTTTACTTGATGAGGGACAGTAGCAAAGCACACCAAGGAAAATGATTGGTTGAAATTCGATTGTAACAATAAAAAATAGTACTAGCAACAAAAAATATATTGCCTACTCCGTGTGTCGGTTGTATATATATATAATTAGTTGAAACAACAATAATAACATGGATACGATCAAATGAAAATGCTTACTACTAAATCTATGGTTGTATCAATCAATTTAAGATTGTTTTTTCATTGACACTCGGTTAGTTGTGGTAGGTTAGGTTAGGTTAGGTTGAAGAGAGGAGACGTTTAAACGTCTCATGTCCATGGACATACACTAAGGCCTGTTGTGCGCTCCTTATTTATGATCTTTTTATACCTCACGAGTTACAGAAAATCGGTACTAGACACGAATTTTCTCAGTATCTTCCAGTCATATTCTCTGAGATGAGTCAAGTCTGGTAATATGTCGGACCCGAAATGTTGGGATCTTGAATGTGTGAAAGCCGGGCAGTGACACAGAAAATGTTCCATCGTTTCGATGTTTTCTCTGCATGCCCTGCATTCGTCGTTTCCTGCTAGTCCTATGCGATGAAGATGTGCTTGCAAGCTTGAGTGTCCCATTAGAACACTCATCATCTTACTAATATCGATCTTGTTTATTTTCAGAAGACTTCTTGTTTTCTTTTCATTTGGGTCACCCCACAGTATCTTTGCAGTTGCTCCTACTGTTGCGCTATTCCACACAGTTTTATGAGCCATCACTGCCCAGTGCTTCAACTCATTTTTCGTGGCTTCGAAAGGTTTCCAATTTTCCAAGTTTATTACTCGAAGTTCTCTGCCCTTTGAAGCCAAGTTGTTTGCCCGTTCATTTCCAATCACTCCGTTGTGTCCTGGTACCCAGTAAAGACGCAATTGACCATGGGCTGAGTAATCATTTATCGTTCTTTTACAGTCCAACACAGTTCTGGATTTGACCCTTTCCGATGTTATTGCTTTAATCGCCATTTGGCTATCTGTGAAGATGTTGGCATTTTTAGTGTTTGTCGTGTTATTGATCCAGTTCACACACTCCGTGATAGCTCGAACTTCTGCCTGAAATACCGTGTTATGGTCAGGGAGGCGGAAGTGAAGTTCGACTTCTGGTTCATCAATAAAAAGTCCCAGACCCGTCCTTCCTCCTCGCTTGGACCCATCCGTGTAGCAGATGGTTCCCACTGGCACATGGGCCAAAGTTCCATTTTCCCAGGAGCGTCTGTCTGGCACAAACGTATCACAGGTAGCTGTAAGCCGCACTTCAGGAATGCGGTCCGAGATTTCTGGCGTTTGAATGTGACCAACTAAAATCTTCTGATGGTACGACTTGTGGTCTCGATTTATCCATTCACCCATCACTTGTAGACGTCTTGCTGTGAGGGCTGCCTCATACTTTATACGGATGTCTATTGGTTGGATGTGCAGTATAGTCTCCAACGCTTTTGTTGGTGCAGATCTAAATGCCCCGCTTATGCCTAGACAGCACATACGTTGAATTTTTTGCAAAGGTATTACGTTGCACTTCTTGTCCATTGATGTCCACCACACTACAGAGGCGTAGGTGATTATTGGTCTAATCACGCTCATGTAAAGCCAGTGAGTCATATTTGGATGTAGTCCCCATTTTAAACCTATAGCTCTTCTGCACAGCGACCAACATCTGTGTGCCTTTGTAACTCTTTCTTCAAGATGATCTTTCCAGTACAGTTTCTGATCCAAGATTACTCCCAAGTATTTTACCTTTTTAGTTATAGCAATTGTCTTATTCAGGAATCGAGGCGGGGTAAAACGTGGGATCTTCGTTTTCCTTGTAACTAGACATATTTCTGTTTTGTCTGGGTTAACATTTAATCCCCTTTGTTGTGCCCAGTTATATGCTATGTTAAGTGCCTCTTCAGCTCTTCTGCATAATAGATTTGGATGAAAGCCCCTTAGAAGTATTACAACGTCGTCTGCATAACAGACTGGTTTAAGTCCTTCATTGGTGAGGGCTTTTAGGAGACTGTGTATCGTCGTAACCCATAGAAGAGGCGATAAAATGCCCCCCTGAGGTATACCACGATTTACCTTGTCTCTAATTTTTACGTCATATGACCCACAAATAATCCACCTATTCCTTAGCATATTGTTGATCCAGTTTTTCAGCGCCCGGTCAACCTGAAACTCGTCTAAGGACTGGATAAGTGTATCGGTCTGTACATTGTTAAATGCGCCCTCTAATGTCTATGCAAACAGCAAGTGTATACATTTCTTTACTGAAGGACTCTTCTATGTGGTGCACTACCTCATGCAGAGCTGTTTCCACTGATCTTCCTTTGACATAGGCGTGTTGTTTGAATTTTAGCCTGTCATCCGCTATTTTACCTTTGACCATGTCATCAATTATTCGCTCCATTGTTTTTAACAGGAAAGAAGTAAGGCTAATGGGTCGATAAGCCTTTGGGGTCGTGTAACTCGCCTTGCCAGGCTTTGGTATAAAGACCACCCTTGGTTCCTGCCAGTTTTTTGGGGTATACGAATGGGTTAGGCATGCAGTGAACACTCCAGCCAGATGAGTTGATACCAGATCCACCTCATTCTGCAGAAGTGCTGGAAATATTCCATCCGGTCCCGCAGCCTTAAAGGGAGAGAAACTTTTTATCGCTTCTTTAACCATACCAACTGTTATATCCGTAATAGGTACTTGATGCAATACATTTTCATTCTGTAACTGTTCCTCTGTTGGTCCAGCATTACCAGTCGGAAAATGAGTTTTCATCAAGAGCCTTACGGTATCTTCTATAGTTTCCATCCTTTTACCCGTTTCATCCACCAGTGTTTCGGTTTGGACATGAGTTTTTGAGAGGAACTTTTTCATTTTAGACATGCTGTTAACGCTGTCTACCTGTTCACAGAAAAGCCTCCAGGAGTTACGTTTAGCCGATCTAACGATTTTATTGTATTCTTTGAGTCTTCTGTGGTAGTCGTCCCAATATACTGATTGTTTTTTACGTCGAGCTCTATTGTAAAGTCTGCGGACATCTTTGCCAATCGATCGAATTTGTCCTGTCATCCAGGGTTTCTCAAAGGCAGATTTCCTTTCTCGAAGTGGGCAACTATCTTCGAATGATTTTACAAGAGCCTCGGTAATCTTCTTCACATTGATATCAATGTCTTCTGCACATAGATAATCGCGTGTGGGCTGCCCCAATCGATTTCTAAGTAGATTTCCGAATTTAGTCCAGTCGGTCTTAGCCTTATTACGGAAACTTATGGGGTTCGGCGGTGGCCGCGCAATTTCAAACCTTATATAACGGTGGTCTGAATAGGAGTGTTCATCCGAAACCCTCCACTCATGAATCTCATCAATAAGATTTTCTGAACATATCGTTATATCTAATACTTCTTCCCTAATTTTGTTAACAAAGGTTGCAGTGTTTCCTATGTTAAGAGTTATGAGGTCATTTGTATTCAAAAATTTGATAAGGGCGTGTCCCCTTTTATTGGTGTTAGTACTACCCCAAGCGATATAATGGGAGTTGGCGTCACATCCAGCTAATAACTCATTACTTGTGTGTTTGGATTCCCTCACCAGACGTTGTAATTCCGACGTAGGTGGCAATGTCGGCGCATCGAATGGCAGATATATTGACGCCAGGTACATATTTCCATTACCTTGCCTCAGCACCGTTGCGTCCGATGTTGACAACTCTGGAGAGAAAATAAAACATACGTTTTTATGGCACAGAATACAAGTCCTTGGACGAGTACCTGTGTTAGCGTAGAAAAGGTTATAGTTCACATGGTTTAATCCAGTAACCTTGTTGCTAGTTGTCCATGGTTCCTGGATCAAAGCAATATGAACCCTGCCTTTATTTATGATGTCCATCAGAGTAAAAGTTTCTTTTGGGAGTCTATCCTATCTGGTGGCACCCCCTCATTATTTGGTAGTGGGTCATTCTCCTCCTTTCGTTCACTACCTATTACACCATCTTCCAGTCGACAATTTTGGGAGGCGGTGTTATTTTTTGTCGCTCCCTCATTGGTTTGAATCGTTTTGTGGCTCTTTTTATTTTGATCACCACCTTTGCTGGGAACTTCCTGCAAAAGTGGCGGTACTATTGGTGAACTGGTGGTGTTATTGACTACTTCCACATCAGTTTTTGGCAGTGTCTCACTTGTCTCCATCCGTTCAATACCAGTGTTTGCCTCTTCAGACAGTATATTTGGACTCGATTCATTTGTCCTGCCAATCGGGACCTTTCCAATTTTGAAAAAGACTGTCCAGATCAAGAAGTACGCCATGCCCTTCGCCATGACAAGATTGTTCTTGGATTCTGGGTCTATTCCTAACACGAGGAGAGTACCCTCGGTATCATCCTTCCTATAGAAGACTTCCCACTTTCTCACGGAAAGTTTTGAATTCTGTTTGCCAATGATGTCGAGTATGTACTCTGATGAGAACTTACTGGGACATCCCTTAACATATAGGGTCGTTTTTATGAGTTCAGGAATGTCGCTTTTCCTTACCAATTTTAGCTTTGCGCCGTCCCAAGGTGAGGGGAAGCTATCCACAAGTTTTACGAGGACACCAGCGCAGCGTTGTGATGCCAGCCTTAGCATCAAAACACCCCTCTCAAACTTGCAACTCATTACTTTGATTGGTGGTTCATCCTTAGATTCGAGGACGTATTCCGCTACCCTCGTATAGACCAAATCTTCGAAGTTACTCTTTTGGTCTTCGGGGATTCTGCCAGATGCACTACTGCTATCAATTATGGCGTAGCATAGATCGTCTCGAATATGTTGTTTAGCTATATTAGAATAAGACGGTGGCTTCTTACCCTTCTTTATGGC
Organism: Eudasyphora cyanicolor; assembly: GCA_963930755.1. Lineage (NCBI taxonomy): Eukaryota > Metazoa > Arthropoda > Insecta > Diptera > Muscidae > Eudasyphora > Eudasyphora cyanicolor. Next base: position 98,010,091 of record OZ005734.1, read on the forward strand.
CAATTGATTTTTCCGTGTCTGTAGAGTCTTTTTGGTCAAAGCCTCATCCTTAACGGATGATTTGGTTGACTTGAACTGCGTTATTGGGTCAACTTTACCGCCCACAATCGAAGGACCCAGACTAGAGACCTCCTTTTGTGTGGTTACGTTAGGCTTATCCGAATTACTGGAAGACGGCGAGCCCTTTTTCTTCTTAGTATTGGAGGTAGAATTGTCAGGTTCATCCCGTAATAGGTTCTGTCGGTTCAACTTATTCAGTTTCCTTCTTTGTGCCCCTGACAGTCTCTTTGAGTTAGCAACAATAGTGATATTGTTTTCATTTGATGATTCAGAGTCAGAGTCCCCAATGGCTTTTAAAGGCTGGTGTTGCTTAAAGCCCCGGCTGGGTTCTGCTTCATCTGTCTTATCATTTGTTTTGCCTGCGGCTGGATGTGCTCTTGTTTCATTTTCGACTACGGGATCCAAGGCACCAAAGCTCGTAGAAGTTGCTTGCTCACGATTGTTCGATAACGACGACACATGACTCGTGGGTGAATCAACGCTTGTCGCCGGCACTGGGTTTTCCCTCCCCTGCGCCGTAATCTCCTTCGTCTTTTTTGGTTTAATCATAAATTGGTTGGGGGAGACACCCCCATAGCCAGTATTAGCCCGTAATAGGTACGTCGGTATAGGCCTTCCAGACTGAGCTCAGAAATTTCTGTCCAGAGACCGATGCATCCAATTCAACCTACGCTTTATAAACAACAAACCTCCTGGTTGCGTAGTAGGTAGGTGAATAGGTATTGCGTAATAGGTTAAAAACTATCCGCTCTGCGATAACACGTCCGTTCGCTACGACAGGCGGCGACTGTGGTAACTACATTTACATTTTCATTATAGTACCATATGATCGATTTTTGGTTGTGACAACCAATGTTTTATTCTTTACAACAGAAATTGTATCAACAGACCAAAGATTATTATTGCAACGAATAATTGGTTACTACAACAGAAAAAATATTAATAAATAATCGTTTTTTGGTTATCCCAATAAATTCCCAAATTTAGAATAATTAAATGTATTTTGGGAAATACAACCGAAAGATTGGTTGCTGTTCTTTTGCTGATACATGACAAACAAAAAATAAAATTACTCGACATAAAAAAGTCTTTAACATTTTGTTCATGAATCATGAAATTGAAAGCACAGGGTTAAGCGATATTTGCATAAAAGTTTTGTGTTTTTTCGTGCACTAAAATTTGTGTCAAATATTTCCACATCTCATAATAGTGATGCATTTGTAATATGGGATTTTTAGTTTTGTTATGATATGTTTGGTCTTTTGTTCAATGCATAGAATAAAAATTAATGAAAACAGTTTTTAATTAATTGTCGGTAGTATATGACTGACAAATTGCCAGAACAACCAATTTTTTAAAACAGTTGGTTGTGTCAACAACAGATAATTTTAGCCACCATTTTCGTAGTTGGCGCAACCAAATATGACTTTTGTCAACATGGAAGCAGAAGTGTACCACAACCAAAATGTTGGTTGTCCTGATGGAATCGCATATATATAGTAGACAGAACTACCATCATTCGGTTGTCAAATAATTCGGTTGAGGCAACCAAACTGTATTCTGTGTGCATGTGCTCAATTCTCTAAACTTTTTCCTCATCACCACAGTTTCTGCATAAGCCTTTGGACTCAATACCTAACCTTCGGGTGTGCTCACCGATCCGGCAGTATCCCTTCAGAACTGACGCTAACGTTGACAGTATTTTCCTTTATAGTATATGCAAATTCTTCGAGAATTTATAATGTCCTCCCGTTCCTTGCCAGTTCAACAGCTTTGCAGTTCCCCAAGATATCCCTATTCACATATGAGGCCATATGCTCAGCCATCTCTTTAAGAGATCTGCGGCAGTCGAGATCTGTTTGTGAATTGAGGAATGTGGCCTCCAGAGAATTGATGGCAGCCTGGCAGTGTTAGAATAAATGACAACGCTAGTATTGGTCACTACGTTGCGAGTCAGCCACTTTGCACCTTCCGTTATTGCCATTATTTCGGCTTGATAGACAATATATCGATAACTCCATTCTAAAACAAGCTAAGTCGATTTATCTTTTTTTTAGGGAGATTGATTTTTTAAAAGTTATTCACAAAACAGTATAGGTCATTCGATTTGCATTATAAAGGAATTCCACACACTTTTAAAAAAGTCGTCAAACTTTGATCGCCTCTCCTGAAAAACTACCTTTTTGCTCTTAGCATAGTTTAGAATGGAGGTATCGATATGTATCTGGTAGTCTATGAGATGTATCAAGACTGAGTTCTTTACAGTGCATTCTGAAGCCAACCTTATCATCAAACTTCGAACCATTTGTGTAGAAGTGGAGATGTTTTCTATTTCCAGGTGTTCTGCCAACTCATTCCTCTCTGGCCGGTATCTTAGTGGTGAAGTTCTTCCCGAAGGTTTGTATTTAGTACAATCGGTCGGTCACGATATTACTACATTGTGATATCCTTATGTGACCGTAGTTCTTCTAACTCTACATTGAGATAATCGTATGTCGTTCTGGTGACAGCTTCTTTCGCCACAATGTCAACAGGCAATAGATGGAGTAGGGCTTATAGAGACTCAGTCGTGTTATTTTGATAATTAGTTTGTAATGGATAGTTTATTAGTTGCCGTCAACCTCACCACAATGCCATACAACAGTATTGGGTGAACTACTGCTATGTATATTAAATGGACGATTTCAGGAGCTTTCCTGCAGGAATATAAAGCGTCGTTGGCTTTCCTTACATGTTCCAATACATTAAGTTTGAGGTACAATTTTCTGACTAGGATTGTAACAAAAATTTTGCGCATTCAGATAAGACCAGCTCAGTTCTATTAAGCCGAGGAGGGCTCACATGTTGAACACTATTTGGTTTAAGACTCAAACAACAGCTTCTGACCCATCTTGCCAATTTGTTTGACGTTTTGCGAATTTGTAGAACACTAGGATTGCCTCGCCATTCGCATATGACACGACGTTGCTGCCACAGCGTTCTAGATCTAAGAGGATCCCATTCGCCGCATGTTTACAAATTAGTGATGACAGTACCTCTCCTTGTGAGGTCCTTCTGTTCTCAAACCTTGTTAGAGTTGTGTATCCAAGTCTTGTTGTTATGCGTCTTCTAATGCGCAGGCTTTGGATTCTAATAAAGCTAGAGTTCTCCTTTAGACGTGACAGCGCCGCATTTACCGCATCTGAGTGAATGTTGTTAAAAGCCCCTTCTATGTCATGAAAGGCCACCATAGTGAATCCATTGAAATGTTGGAACGATTCGATATTGCCCACGAGTTCGTGCAGGGGAGATTATGTAGAGTTTCCCTTCTTGCAAGCATGTTTGTTACCCGATAGGAGTTTTGTATCCAGATTTTCTCTAATGAAAGAATCTATAAGTTTTTCCGGAAATTTCAATAGGAATGAGGATATTCTAATTGGTCTGAAGTCCTCTGGCCTAGTGTTCGATATTTTTCTCGATTTGGGTATGAATACCACTTTGGTATTCCTCCATCGATTGGGGATTTATGATAGGCTGACACAGCCTTCTCCAGCCAGCGGATAATGTACTTCAACATTCTCTGCATTTCTGCTGGGACAATGCCGTCTGGTCAAGGTGATTTGAATTCGAATTTTAATTGATTCTTTCTACAATGCACTAACATTTTTTTTTGTAAATAAATTGTAGAGGGTATATTTGCAAAATCGTCAACAATGTGGAAATTAAGCAGTTTTCGTAAATAGGAAATTTCCCTCATATTGAAAACTCTGTCACAATAAAATTGTAGAAAACAGTTTACAGCCAGGTTGTTATAAAATTTTTTAAATATATTTCATATATGTATATTTCTATACGTATTTATAATGTGGCCATACGTGAGATATGGTCAAACTCTTTTAATCTAACAAATGTATTAATTTCTCTAATTCTTCTTTTTTATTCCACAATTCTGGTTTCTACGTGTCTCTTAGATTGTACATGAGCGCATGCGCAACAACACTTCTCTGTATTCTACCACTGAAATCTTGCGTATTTCAGATGCATTTCCCACACTACATTTTGGAGTAACTAAATGAGTTCGTCACGTGCTAACCGCGATTTAAGAACGTATCGGACGCCAATTTAATCTGATCAATTAGTGCTCGATTATAAAGGACGTAATCGTAAAGTAAAGCAAAGCAAAGCAAAGCCCATGTGAAAGCATGACTCAGGCTACTACGTGCTCCACATTTACGCACGTTCCACTCATTCTGTTTTGTTCATTCGCATGGCATTTGATGTAGGGTATACCAGATACTCGTACTTTTACCTTCTCGGTATCAATGAATGATCTTCAAATTTAAGTGGAAAACAATCATTGCCACCACAATTGCGCTAAAATTCTTTAGCGTAATCTCCAAAGAATCGAATAAATATAAATAAATTCCAACTAAACGCCGGACCATACATCATTCGATCATTTGATCATTATGGATTTGGTATGGCTTACGACAGACGCCCTTTCTTTTTTTCTGGAGGGACGAGTTGATCGTAATCAGTGATCAATGTGAACGAATTCAAATAAAAATAAATCAATGCATCAACGCAATTGAGATTACCGCCGAGGCGGCATTGTCATGGTCGTGGAGCAGATTGTGGTCGTCTTCCTCATCTTCATTCCTGGGTGATACTAAACACAAACAGTCCAGTTCATTCATTCTCCATTGTGTAAATGAGAGACCACAAAAATGACACCTTGGTGGCGTTGGTATGAGAATCGACGCATATAAACGGCGTTTACGGCAGTTAAGCCTTTAGGCCATCACCAACGATTACGGGAATTGTCCCACGTTAGTGACACGTTTTTTATACTTTTTGTAACACTTTTTTCTGGCCATCCAATTACTTTTGTTTTGTTCTTTCATTTTTTTCGGTTCATTGTTTCCCAAAAAAGATGATTTGAGTTCTGTCGCCATCGCTGCTTCGCAGTCTTTGGGGAATTACGAGCATCTAATAAATCCTGAATATTATTATCTTGATATTTTATCAGATTTATGTTCGGTTTGAATTGTTTTATTTCTTCAGTTGATTTGGTTTGTTTGACTCTTCGAGAACTTTTATTTTTATTGACCGTCGTCGAAAGGTGCGAGTATTGATCTCATTACAACATATAATGTTGTGGGTGTGTTCATGGAATTGTTGTCTGATTTCTCTGTTGTTGTTATTTACATTTTATGATTCCGTCATTGGTGCGAGGTCACTGACCTACGGCAAAGTGAGTTTTTAACTTTTAAAGGATAGAAACTTCAAAATACATTACATTACATTTCCCATATAGTATATTTCTAATTTCAGCATAATTTCTACCTAAAGTGATTCCTCAGCGAAAGTGCTTTAAACATTACCTCAAAGCTTTAATTTTATTAGACTAGTGTCCATTTTCACGTCTGTTTATTCTACGTTACAGATGATCTACATTTATAGCTATAAGATAGTATTGCGTGGGGTGTAACTGTAGACTACTTCCACGTACTGCACCCTGAATAACGCTAAATGTTCTACCAAGTAGTGGTTCTAAAACGATCTCCCCTAACAACCGGGGTGTAATACGAAATCATGCCGGAGCCTTACTGATACCTGGGCGACTCAACAAGTAACAGGTTTAATCCAACCTAGTCCTTACCACAGTGTCGAGGTATATGCTGTGGTGGACAAGTATCTCCCCTCCAGCTGATATCTGGACGACTCAGTCCTTGTCACACTCGTATGAAACCCAATAACCGAACAAAATCATATACACTACAACAAGAAACTACAAATACTAAAACTGATAACGATGCACCTACGCCGACAACTAATACACTGTCAACAAGCCTAGTGATCCAACGACCTACTCTAAATCGGCAGGACTACCTGACAATTCGATTTTTTATGGCAACTTTACCCGTCCTAGTGATCCAGTGACCTCTTCTAAATCGGCAGCTCTATCTGGAACTACGGTTTTATATGGTATGCCCGTATCCCAAGTATACCCTTTTTCAAAGAAGAAGTTTAATAATCGAGCCGACCCTGTATCTCTGACCAACAAGCAGAGAGAATCCCCAAAGTGGGCAAGAAGTACTTCTGAAGAACATGATACTGCGTCTACTTCCTACAGCAGCAGTCAAAAGTCTGAGATCTCCAGCAATGGAATATGCCGCATATACTAGACTTAGTGAACTGTCACTCTGGTCAGGAAATGACGACGGACATACCGTGATTCTCGACACAGTGCCTGACCTTCGGGTCATTGTTGATTACACTATGACTAAACCACTCTTCGAGAAGAAGTATCTCACCTGATAGATTAGAATGAAATTGTCGTAACCCAGGACATAGGAGATTCGTGAACTTCTATATAGACGGTTCCAAACTCAACCAGCAAGTGGCTTTAGTGTATTTTCTGAGGAACATAAGCTATCTATTAGGCAGGTACAAATCATAGCTATTAAAGAGTTATAGGAATGGCTGAAAATTAATGTTCCGACCAAAGAGGGTATAAATATTTTTTATGAAAGTCATGCTGTTACTATATTCCTGAATTCAGAAACTGCCCTCGACTGTCGCAGATCTCTTAACGAGATGGATGAACAGTTCAATATTAACCCCATCGGGTGCCGGGCTACAGGGACATACCAGGGAACTGCAAAGCAAATGAACTTTGCAAGACTAAGAACTACCTTACACGCTCTAGGGGAACTGGAATATGTAGGCATGCCTGTAGCGATCAGCAAGCTCTTCTGGAGAGATAGTGATCTTATGGCAACAGGTGGGCACTATTGAGGAACTGCATACATTTCAGGCTGATGTGGCCATCCCTAAACTCCAAACGCATCAACACATTGCTGCCGTTATCGAGACCGGTCGTCTCAAATATCGTATCTGTCACAACGGGTTACCGCCTTATTGGACGTCTCGCAGGGAGATTTAAGTCTTAAGAAATGCCTTCTGCAGAAGCTGTGGAGACAAAGAGGAGGAAGAATCAATAGAACACTTATTGTGTCAGAGCCCCGCTCTATATAGAAGGCGGTATGGAAGCTTTGGCTCTAATGTCTTTGAGGAGTTAGCTAACTTTGCTAATGTTAAAATCCTCCAACTTTTGATTTTTTTAAAGAAATAAAATTGGTTCAACAGAATGACTAGGGAAAAATACATATTTTCCTTACGCCCCTCTGGTAACACCATGGACTGTAGGGGCATCAATGTAGTTACAAATGATAGATTGTCGTGGAGTATACGTGTGCCAAGTTTCATCGAAATCTTCATAAATATCCAAAGTGGCCGGTTTTCTTTGGAATTACCTTAAAAGTAAACCCTTTATTGAAAGAATACATGGATAGACGAATAAGGATAAATTGATTAATGTTCCTTCTGTTGGATAATTTTCTAATTGCAACTGAACTGTTTTGTTGAATTAACTAATAATTTAAGTACTTTACTGAGCGCCCCAGTAGACGAGTTGGTAGCGTACTCGCCTATGAGTTTGGGGGTCGTGGGTTCGATTCCCACCAGAGGCTCTGGTCTGTCGCTGCAAACATTTAGCCATACGGTCTTTGTAACCCGGTCTTTTCCCTGGACCATAAAATTAGAATATAAATTTACTTTGTATTGTAATTCATATAAAATAAAATAAATAAAAAAATTAGTTCTTTACTAGACAGGAATTTGTACTTCAAATCCAACATTCTGGAAATAGCAAAGAAGGCTGTAGTAGCGCTATATACATATGTACCTGTAAAAGGGGCAATAAGAAAACGCTGGGGTCTAAACCTCCGTATAGTTTATTGGTTATGTCCGGCATTGTCGTCTGGTGGACATCTCTGCAGAAATCCACCTTCTGTGCGATACTAAGCCAGGTTCAGCGAATGGCTGCTATATTTATCAATGGTGCGCTAAGGACGCCACCATCTGAGGCACTAAATGTTCTACTACATTTATATTAGACATTATATTAATGCAATATGCTGCGATTAGACTTAGGTAACTGGTCAGAAAATGGATGTGGACATATTCTATGCACAATGCCAGACCGTCCGGGCACTGTTGATTACAGTCTAGTCAGAAACTTCATACATTCCAGGTTGATGTGGCCCAAACTAAAGTGCTGTCGTTGTCGAGACCTGAATCAATAGAACCCCTGTCTGTGCCTCCCCCTCTCTAAAAGGCGGCATGCATTTTAAGGCTCTTTATTATTTCTTTGTGGAGTTAGCTAACTTTGAACTTTTTAAAGCACTCAAATTGGTTCAACGGAAGGGGCTAGGGATAACTTATGTATTCCCTTACGTCCCTGTAGTAACTCAATGGACTGTGTAGTCTATGTGAGCCTGTTTTACAGGCTGCCACTCTTAACCTAACCTACAATCCATTGAGCGTTGCATAAATCGTTCTGAAAACCTTTAACAACTCGATTTTTAAAAAATTGTGAAAAAGATTCGCAACAAATTCATAGTGTAATATTGCGAAACAAAATTATTTCACGAAAATTACCCTCAGAAATTGCACTAAATTATCGTGAGTCGTTTTTTAGCAAAAAGAAACATACAGTACATATGCATACGAACATTATTTATTTAAAATACATATTTTAAAATATTTACTGTTATTTATGGGAATTTAATAAATCTGTTTCTTGTTCACAAGAATATTGTGAATTATTGCATAATAACAGTTAGACTGACAAAAATTTCTAAAATTTATTAATTTTAATTGGCAATGTCCCCGATGGCGTCAGTGGATTACAAAATGCACTCATATGTATGTAGTGGGGTTTATCTGCCACGGTCACACGCTGAAAGATATGACACTTCGTTTGGACAATGCATTCTGCATTTGGGAGTAGCATCGTATGCTTTTCTCCAAGAACATATCATCGGTATTTAAATGCCAAATTTATGATTGAATTAAAATGCATTTAACGTACTAGGCGCACCAGAGCCGCTCCATGCAGCTCATTTCCATCGTATCCGTGGAAGGCTATACGATTTCGGTGATGGAGGAGGTGCCTGGAGGTGTCTCTGCAGTTATGACAGCATTTGTCACTCTTTACTGCTCACTAAGCTGCGGTGTGGGAGTGAGAATTCCCAAACCACGAATAGTGGTGGTGGACTCGGATTGGCAGACAATCGCATAATGAAGTCATAAAATATCCCAAAGCCAATACGTAAATTTGTCCATAAATATTGTGTAGAATTGGCAATTAAATTATTTGTAAATCACGTTCTTAACATGGGCATAATATATGACATTGAATACCACAAATACCCATAAACTACTCAATGATTTGTACTTTTGATAAATACAGTGGCTCAAAGTAATGAAGTCCTCTTATTCTCAATAGAGATTCCCGCTTACGTTTATGACTACACTTTACAGTATGACAACTTATTTGTGGAGAGTTTGTAGTTATTTAGAGAGGAAGAAGAGCAAAATGTAAATAGTTGTGCTGAAAACTGCACAGAGAGTGTGAAATATTAAACATATTCAAATATTTTTCGTCCTGTTTTCCAAGTATTCTCGCTATTCTTTGATTCGGAAAAAATTTAAATTTCAAACAAATCTTTGTTTCAGATAAATTGATCCAAACAAAACCAGTAAGGAAGAGTTTGGAGTCGGGCGGAATCCACAGTATTATACCCTACAGAAAATTGTTAGAGTAGAATAGGATATAAAGTATGTCACGAATGTGTTTTTAAATCGAAAAAATTTACCTTCTGATGCAAAACTTAATTTCCTCACAAAAGTTGGTGTCAAGAATGTCTTTTTACATTTTCTTGAAGGACCTATACTCCGATCTGGAGTACATATTTGCCCTAAATGATTATCTTATAAGTCCCAGTTCGTTCTTGGATCAAAAACTACTCTCGTTCAAATTTCGTAAAGAACGGTTGGAAAATATGTATTCTGTAAGGCCGGCCGCACACTGGATACGAATTTAAATCGTACGAATTGAGTGCGCACACTGAATACGATTTTCTGCGTTAAATGTAGGTACTTGTTTGAGTGATACCGTATTCGTAAAGGTTTCTTTAGTGCGCTATGAATAATATTTATTGATCTGTATCAATTCTTATTCGTAGACAGTGGCATCGTCACTATCGTAGAACCTTATATATGCGTGGAATATTTAAGAAGAGATGACTGCGGTGAATTTCGTCAATATCATATACAGGGTGGCTGATATGTATTGCAACCAACTTCAGGTTGCTACCATTTCTAAACCGCTAGTCTGATAGCTGACAGATTTATTTCAGTGACAGTTCATTTTATTGTTTACAAGCTTACAAAAGCATTTTGATCTATTGCATTCAGAAAAAAAGTTATTCGTGATGGAATTCAAGCGTGATAGTGTGATTGCTTTATTTGGGTGGACAAACACAAGTGGCTATCGTTAGAGCCCTCCAGAATTTAAATGTGAATAAATCTTTTGTTTCTCGTACCATTGCTCGTTACCGTGATACTGGCAGTGTTGCATCGCGTCCAAAAAGTGGACGAAAAAAAACGGTAACAACACCAGAAATGATCCGAAAATTGAAGGCCAGATTTGATCGAAATCCACGCCCCAGTGATAGAAAAATTGCAAATGGCGCCAACTGTCAATTCGGTTTTTGACATTTGCGAAGTAAACAAACGCAGAATAGAAATCGACAAGCCATGAATCGGTTTACTTCGCAAGAACGCGGAACAATTGTTTCCATTTCCAGGTGGAAGATTTTTCATCGAAGATAATCATGAGCGATGAGGCTCATTTCCATCTTAGCTGTTACGTGAATAAACAAAATAATTATTCCTGAGCCAGCGAAAATCAGTATATCACCCACTAAAAGCCAATATGACAGCTCAATGTTACTGCGTGGTGTGTTGTTTACGCTGGAGGAGTCATCGTGTCATTTTTTTGAGAAAGTCGCGGACCAAATGACGGCTATGGACGGTGCCCGCTACAGAGCCATGATTACCAATTTTTTTCTTCCTCAATTGGAGGAATTGGGACTGGAGAACATGTGATTCCAACAGGAGAGTGCAACGGCGCACACTGCTGCAGCCGCAACCGATAGTCTGAAGGAAGCAATTCCGGGTCGCTTTATTCAAGCCTCAAAGTCGTGAAGTCCTTAAGGAGAATATTTGGCAGGAATGTAAGAATATGTCGCCCGAAGTTATGGCAAGACTGATGGAAAATGCCATAAAACGAGCCCGTATAGCCATCAACTCTGGCGGCGGCCACAAGCAGGACCAATGACAGCCAAAAAACATTGACAGCCAAAAAACATTGTTGATTACTTTTGCCCCAATTTGTATAATGATGATTTTCAGGATCAATTTTCTTTCACATTTTATTTCTATTACCTTTTCTTTCTTTTTACTTTTCAGCGAGAATGTGCGAATACGCAAAATCCAAACAAGTTGGGATTGCATTCGTACATCTGAATTACATTTGCTGGTACGTACGACTAATTCGCATCCAGTGTGCGAGCTTTCACGGTACTATCTTTGTTGGGATCTTTCGTGCGTGTTTGCACGATTTAATTCGTATGCAGTGTGCGGTCGGCCTAACACTTGTGAATTCGGATAATATATATCTCAATATTAGCCAAATTTTTCAAATGTAGAAACTCCTCTCTGCCTAATTTCGCAATGAGCATATACTCTTATAGCGCTTAGATGTCAAATCTAAGCGAACGTATTTATAGTGGTTTTATATCTATCTAACAAGATTTCTTTTAAGTGAATATACGTATGAGGGCTATATGTATCTAACTCTAAACCAATTTTGCACCAAATTTAGTACCGTTTATTCTTATCTCAAGGGATTTCGCCTTACTGATCATACTGTTCGATTATATTTATACATAGGTTTAGGTTAGGTTAGGATATCCGCCAGCTCACATATACCATTGTATGTCGCTAGTGATACCACGGGCTCAGATGCCCCACAACCAGGACTGTGGAGTCGGAGTCTAGGAGTCGGAGTTTGGGAAATTTGCCAGGAGTCGGAGTCGAAAAATTATGGTCGACTCCGACTCCGAGATGTGTTGTGCAACATGTACCAATAATGTGATAGAACTTTTGCACTCAAAAAATTTTGGGAAAACAAATTGGTAACAAGTAAGAAAGTTTCAGTCGGGTAGACCGACTAAGGTATACCCTCACTTTGTGAGTAATGTAATATTGAATATTACTCGAATTATTCTGTCAATTTGTGTGGCAGTTACCAGAAGGGGTTTATATAATACACCTTTTTTTCGCTGAACATTAGATACTTTAAATTCATTGCACTGTGCCGACTTATAAGCATTTATGTGCACTGGTATAAACGTTATGAGACATTAAATTGTGGTATGACTTGGGAATTTTTGTGTGGGAGGTCAAAAAGGGGCGTGGCAATAACGCCCATTTTTCACAGGGCTATAGACACTATAAAAACATTACACTGTAAAAAATTTCAAGTATTTGTATACACTGGTTTTAATGTTATAAGCTGTTAACTTTTGGTGCAAAAAGGTACCTTTGTGTGGGAGGTACCAAAAGGGGCGTGGCAACAACACCCATTTTTCCCTGGACTGTAGGCAATATAAAAGCATAATACTGTACAAAATTTCAAGTATTTTTATACACTGTTATTAATGTTATAAGCTGTTAACTTTTGGTGCAAAATGGTGCATTTGTGTGGGAGGTACCAAAAGGGACGTGGCGACTTCGCCCATTTTTCTCGAGTTGATAGCGACTAATAAGCTAATACTATGTGTGAAATTTCAAAAGATTCGAATAAGTAGTATAGCAGTTATTAAAGAATCAATATTTCACAACATTTTAACCCTTTGTGGGGGAGGTACTAGAAGGAGTGGACGAATATGGCCCATCTTCGAACTTAGCCGGAGATAGAAAAAAATATTACCACATACCAAATTTGAGGTCAATCGGTTACTCCTTTCGAGAGTTATCGTGCGCACCAGCCAGCAGACACACAGACAGACAGACAGACAGACAGACAGACGGACGGACATTGCTCATTCGACTTAAAATGACCCAAAACGGATTTCCTCCGAACATACTTGGGGTCTTAGGTCACTCCTTCGACGTGTTACACTTTTTTCCGTAGCAAATGATATATACCCTCGTCACACTAAAGTGAGGGTATAAAAAGGTGTCTAAACTGGACTCAGCGGAGATCTCAATCCCGACCCAACAGAGAGAGAAAGAGATCACTGCACAGTGTCTCGCTACAAGATAATATATATCGTATAAATAATCTATATAAAAAAACGACAAAATTTAAGTCATTCATCAAAATTTAAGTTAACATCAAAATAACTTCGATATGTTAAGGGTGATGCTGTAAAAAGTCGCTTTTTTTTGTAAAAAAAAAAAAATACACGAAATTATATATTTTAATCTATGCATTACATTTATGTTATGCATCAGTGTCGAAATATATCCAATAAACTGAAGGTTTTCATAAAATCTACAACAACTATTTAAGCTAAAAACAACAAAAATTACAACTACAGAAAGCCAAAATTTCAACCATTTTTACACTGCAAAACAGATTGGAACGTATAGTTTAAACTAAAGAAAAACTATTGAACTGGCAGATGATCAAATTTTCTACTAATAAAATTTTAATAATTTCTCGAGACTTTTTGCAATATATGCAAATTAATTCAATACGAATAGCATTTTACTGATAACAAATATCAAATATTGTTATCAAATATTTACTGATAACAAATCTCTCATACAACTAGTTTTTCTAAAGTTAAAAAGAACTTATTATCTCAAGTTCAAACTTAATCTCTTCAACAATCAAACTAAAACGTCATAATTAATTATATGATTTTGGTTATAGAACCTAAGTGTATAGGATCTATAATTTTAAATCACATTTAAAGGTTTACAAATAACCTGTCTGATATAGTCTCACAAAACAAATCAGATTCCCAACAACAAACATTACCACATTGGATGAAAGGTTTACAATATACCTTAAAACTTAACACAAACAAATTTCAAAATTTCTATATATTTACCTATAATAATAATAGCGTAATATCCAAAAACACTATTATCCCAGTACCTCAGCTGTATGAAAAAAGCAGCGAACAAGAATATATTTATATATTTTGTGTACATTTTGTACATTCAAATTTATAATATTGTACATTCATTCTCGAAGAAAGAAATTAAATAAATTTAATATATTCTCAGACACCAATTATCTGAAATATTTAAGATATAGTTTCGAACTGGTTTACTATTTTCCACTCTATCACTTTCATTAAAAAATGACTGAGCCAACAAATCAGTTAACTTCAACGGCTGGTGGTTCAGTTGTCAAAACTTCCCCGATTCACGACAAATTTCTCTTCGATTGTGACCATCTTATCGGATTTTGCACAACCTTTGAGAAATGTGATATAACGGATCAAACAGACTCACTACTTGAAGTGAAATTAGATGATTTGCAAAGCAGATGGAAGAAATTACAAGTTGGCTATGAAAACTTGTTTCTGTCTCCCGAATCATCTAATACGAAAGACTTTAAGGAAAATGCGAAAATTAACTTTAATGTATGTTCCGAGGCGTATTATGAAACACGGTCCCAAATTCTAGATATTTTAAGAATATCAGGAGGTACAAATGCCCGGGATTCTACGTCAAGACACAGTCTAATTCCTCAAGTCCTCCCCCAGAATAACTCTACTGCGCAAACTGCGGATATTTGCATAAAGGTCCCTCCTTGTGATACAGAAGTATTCAAGGGTAGTTACGAAGAATGGCCCTCGTTTCGTGATATGTTCACGGCCGTCTACGTGAATCATCCGAAACTAACCCGCGCCCAGAAACTGTATCATTTAAGGAATAAAACCAAAGGTTGCGCAGGAGCTATTGTAAAGAGGTATGTATACTCTGTGTGATGAGAATTTTGATCTCGCATGGAGTGCTCTTAAGACGCGTTATGAGAACAAACGAGTTTTAGTGGACAACCAACTAAAAATACTATTCAATATTCCCATCGCGTCTGTAGAAAGCAGCGAATCTCTTCAAAAGATTCATTCCACAGTCAATGATTGTATCTGCATTTTAAAATCCCTTGATGTCAAAATCGAAAGTTGGGATCCCATATTGATATATTTGATATCAACAAAGCTTCCCGATGAGACAATTTCACTTTGGGAGCAATCCCTAAAGTCCCATCGTGAACTTCCTACTTGGTCTCAAATGGATGAGTTCCTAATGAACCGATTCGAGGTCGTGGAACGAATATCCACCTTTAAGTCTGCAAAAGATCGCCGAAGTCTTCCCACAGGATATTCAGCCCAATATCATAACAAAATACAAACTTAAACATCTCAAGAAAAGTTAGATTCTCTATGCCCACTGTGCAAAGGAAATCATAGCATACGAGTTTGTAAGGACTTTCGAACATTTTCGCCCCAAGAAAGGATAGATTTTGTATTTAAACACAAAATTTGCAATAATTGCCTTTCGGAAAATCACATAAAATCCAAATGTAAAAGTAGACATTGTTGCCTCTCGTGCTGGAAACAACATCACACACTTTTGCATTTAGACCAATCGAAAATCAATAAACAAGAAACACCAGATTCAGGAACAATAAGATCGCCCGAAAAAATGGATCCAAACTCAAATTCTCCCTCATACACAATGTATAATCAAAGTGCATCCACTTCCAAAGAAGCTCACTCCCAAGTCCAGGCCAATTTTTCTTCCAACAATGAGACTATATTGTTACGAACTGCCTTAGTGCAAATCGAGCATAATTCCGAACTATTTACAGTTAGAGCTCTGACTGATCCAGGCTCACAAAGGACATTCCTTTCAGAAAAAGTTAGAAATATGCTACAAATTTCCTACCGAAAATCGTGTTTCGAAATTGTAGGCATTGGAGGAAAAACACAAAAGGCTGACAAGAAATGTCAACTCGTCCTTTACTCTAAAAAATATGACTCTAAATGCCATGTAAATGCCATAATTCTCCCAATGCTTACGAAACGGTTGCCCTCTGTTTCCTTTGAGATCTCCATATCTCCGGAACTACAAGAGCTTGATCTGGCAGATCCCAATTTCAATAAGTCTTCAAATATTGATATGATTCTTGGCAGCAACTCGGAACGTTTCATTAATATTGAGGGAATTAAAAAGGACATATGTGGTCAGGCATCTGCCTATAACACAATATTTGGCTGGTTCTAAGTGGCCCTATGAAAACTGAATCTGTTCACGCATTATCCACAAGAGTATTCCCTTCTGAACATGATAACATCAGTGAAATTCTGAAAAAAATGTTGGGAAACCGAAGAAGTTCCGTCTTTTTCTCCCATCTCAAGTTCAGACAAACATTGTGAAGAATTTTACTCAAATACTACAACGTGCCAATCAGATAGAAGATACGTTGTAAGGCTTCCCTTTAAAGAAGACTTCCCAAACTCTGTATTCCTTGGATCATCGTTTTTTAACGCTCTCGGACAATACACGAGAATGGAAAAAACACTGATTAAGAATACAGAACTTCAAAAAGAATACTCTTCTGTTCTCAGTGAATATATTTCTCTTAATCACATGGAGGAAACTTCCTCCCAAGAAATATATTCCCAAGGTAAATTCTACTCATTTTACCTCCCACATCACGCGGTAGTACGACCTGAACACAAATCTACAAAAGTTAGGGTTGTATTCAACGCGTCCCGTAAAACTAAATCTGGTTTTTCTTTAAGCGATGTACTCTATGCTGGTCCTACGCTCCAAACAGACTTGATATCGACAGTTCTCAACTGGAGGAAATACAAGTACGTGTACAGTGGAGATATTCAAAATATGTACCGTCAAATTTTGGTACATCCCACAGATAGAGCTTACCAAAGACTCTTATTTCAACCAGATCCCACAGGTCCCATAAAGGATTTCCAATTGAATACGGTCACATTTGGAGTTAATTATGCACCATTTCTGGCTATTCGAACCCTACTGCAACTCGCCTCGGACTCCGAAGAAAAATTCCCTCAAGTCGCTTCAATTTTGCGAAGAGAGACTTATGTTGATGACATTTTGTCAGGGGGATTCTCAATTAACGAGACTATCGAATCTCAAAAAAATCTAATTTCTGTACTAAAGTCAGCGGGATTTACATTAAAGAAATTTACCGCAAATGATTCACAATTACTTTCCCATTTGGCCCCCGAAGACTTATATGATTTAGATTTATTGCGCTTATATGAGTCCAGTTCCACAAAAACTCTAGGTATTAAGTGGAATGCTTTAACAGACAGATTTTCTTACTCCTCAATTTCCATACAAATGCAGACACATCCAACCAAACGCCAAGTTCTTTCAGCAGTTGCACAGCTTTTTGACCCTGCAGGCTGGTTAACTCCTGTTATAATAAGGGAGAAAACTCTAATGCAACAATTATGGTTGGAGGGTTGCAATTGGGATGAACCCATAAGCCCAGACTCGCTCTATATTTGGAAGAATTTAGTGACAGATCTGACCCATATCGAAAAAATATCAATACATAGATGGATTCAGTTTATGCCCACAGATTGTTTGCAAATTCATGGATTCTGTGATGCATCAAAAGCTGCATACTGTGCATCCATCTACATACGCTGCCAAACATCGACCTCAAATGTGTTCTCAAATCTTTTTATGGCAAAAAGTAAAGTTTCCCCTATTAAAACGATATCTTTGCCGAAATTAGAACTCAATGGGGCTTTACTTTTTTCGAAACTAGTCAAATACGTCATGGAGTTGCTTGATCTCCCTATCAACTCGGTAACTTTATGGACAGATGCATCCATTGTTCTGGGTTGGCTATCCAAGCCACCAATGTCCTGGGAAACATATGTTGCTAACCGCACATCTCAAATCCACGAGTTAGTTCCAAGCGCAACATGGAGGTACGTGCCTACCCATGACAATCCAGCCGACCTCGGCACTAGAGGTTGTAAGCCTGAAGATTTAATTTGTAATCCCCTATGGAGGAACGGCCCATCTTGGATAACCAATTCCGGAGAAAATTGGCCAAGAAAAAACCCATTAGTGATGGCAGATATGAAACAAACTGTTGAAACGCTAAACGTCACTATAGAACAAGATGTAATGAATAGATTTTCTTCATACACAAGAGCGCTAAAAGTAATAGCATACGTTTTCCGCTTCTTTGCTAATACTCATCCCCGGTTAAAAAATGTATGCAAGTTCCAAACATTAGATTTATCACATAACGAGATGGAATCTGTTAAATCCCGTTTAATATCTCTTTCCCAGCAAAGAGAGTATAAATCCGAATACGAAGCTTTATTAGACTCTAAACCTATCTCTCATAAAAGCGTTTTGTCCACTTTGAATCCATTTTTGGATTCTAAAAAGATTATGCGTGTCAATGGTCGACTTGCAGACTCCTATCTCCCTTACAGAGAACGATATCCCATAATACTTCCGGGAAATTCAAGACTAGCAGATTTGTACTTACGGCATCTGCACTTATTTTTGGCGCACGCAGAGTGCAATCAAATGTGTCGGCTTGTACAATCTGAATACCATATATCCAGGCTGAAACCCAGAGTAAAAGGGGTTATACGCAAATGTAAAGTGTGCATCGTACACAAACAAAAACCTAACACTCAGATAATGGCACCTTTACCCCCGGAGCGTTGCACTTTTTCTCTACCATTTCACACAGCAGGAGTGGATTTTGCAGGCCCATTTGAGCTCAAAAGTTCAACTCTTCGAAAAGCACCCACGACAAAGGGATATGGTTTCGTTTTTGTCTGCTTTGCCACCAAAGCAGTACATTTAGAGCCGTGCTCCGAATTATCGTCTGCAGCATTTGAAGCTGCCTTCATCCGCTTCGTTGGGAGGCGGGGACTGCCCCATAGGATGGTCTCAGATAATGGACGTAATTTTGTCGGAGCTAGTAGGACTTTAATCAGAGAATTTTCTCAGTTTCTCAAGTCAGCTTCAAGTGACATTTCCCAAAAATACACAGTGCACGAATTTGAGTGGAAATTCATACCACCCCACGCTCCCCATATGGGCGGTCTTTGGGAAGCCGCCGTCAAAAGTTTTAAAAATCATTTTAAGAAAATAGCTGGAGCCCCTAAGTTTACATTTGAGCAATTTTCAACATTGCTAGCTCGGATTGAAGGAGTTCTGAATTCACGCCCCATTTCTGCAATGTCAGAAGATCCAAAAGATTTAACAGCTCTGACGCCAGGTCACTTTCTGAAAGGAGCTCCCATAATGTCGTTTCCTGAACCTGTATGCGCCAATATGTCTCTCTCGTTGGCTAAAATTAAAAGCTCTTCACCACCAGTTTTCAATAAGGTGGAAAGAAGATTATCTTAGAGCTCTCCAAAAGCGATATAAGTGGAAATCTCCCACCCCAAATTTAAAAATTGACGATCTTGTCATTATTATGGACGATTTACTTCCCCATGCGAATGGCGTTTAGGAAGAATCGAGAAAACCTGTCTAGGTTCTGACAACAACGTACGAGTAGCAGACGTACGCACTGCTAATGGAATAATCAATCGACCAATAGCAAAACTTTCTCCAACTCACAAGATTCTAATCAAATTTACTAATCTTTCACGCTTAAAAAGAAAAGGGAAAGTTTATTAATACTCCTGTACACATTTCATATTCACAGATCTTCCTCAAATCACACACTTCATAAGTCATCCATATTCAAATGTAAGATTGAAATTTACTCAGAAGGATAAAATATTCAAAGCTCTTAACCAAATATTAAAGTATGCCAAAACAAGTAAGAAAGTTTCAGTCGGGTAAACCGACTAAGGTATACCCTCACTTTGTGAGTAATGTAATATTGAATATTACACAAATTATTCTGTCAATTTGTGTGGGAGCTACCAGAAGGGGTTTAACAAATACACCTATTTTTCGCTGAACAGTAGATACTTTAAATTCATTGCACTGCGCCGAATTTTAAGCGTTTATGTGCACTGGTATAAACGTTATGAGATATTAAGTTGTGGTATGATTTGGCCATTTTGTGTGGGAGGTACAAAAAGGGGCGTGGCGATAACGCCCATTTTTCACGGGGCTATAGGCACTATAAAAACATTACGCTGTACAAAATTTCAAGTATTTTTATACACTTGTATTAATGTTATAAGCTGTTAAGTTTTGGTGCAAAATGGTACCTTTGTGTGGGAGGTACCAAAAGGGGCGTGGCAACAACGCCCATTTTTCTCTGGACTGTAGGCAATATAAAAGCATAACACTGTGCAAAATTTCAAGTATTTTTATACACCGTTATTAATGTTGTAAGCTGTTAATTTTTGGTGCAAAACGGTGCATTTGTGTGGGAGGTACCTAAAGGGACGTGGCTACTTTGCCCATTTTTCTCGAGTTGATAGCGACTAATAAACTAATACTATGTGTGGAATTTCAGAAGATTCGAATAAGTAGTATAGTAGTTATTAAAGAATCAATATTTCACAACATTTTAACCCTTTGTGTGGGAGGTACTAGAAGGAGTGGACCAATATGGCCCATCTTCGAACTTAGCCGGAGATAGAAAAAAATATTACCACATACCAAATTTGAAGCCAATCGGTTACGCCTTTCGAGAGTTATCGTGCGCACCAGCCAGCAGACAGACAGACAGACAGGCAGACAGACAGACAGACAGACAGACAGACAGACAGACGGACGGACATTGCTCATTCGTCTTAAAATGACCCAAAACGAATATCCGCCGAACATACTTAGGGTCTTAGATCACCCCTTCGATGTGTTACACTTTTTTCCGTAGCAAATGATATATACCCTCGTCACACTAAAGTGAGGGTATAAATATTAAACAACCTATCGAGTTTCTGAATATATGTATTTAGCTAACAAAATAAGTATTTTTGCAAAACTATACACTATTACTGGAAAAATCTTTGGATATGGAGCAAATCATGAAGCTATCCTTTTTCTTTAAGTAAATTATTAAAAAAACTAACGCTGCATTTTTAGGCCGCAAATTCTTTAGACAAACTCTTTACCTGAAAAATGTGGCATTTATGGCTTAAATTAGCTTTTTGAAAGCTACATACATCTACACGGGGACTACAACAAAAGAAATTCAGTTAAAATGCTTCGAAAATATGGTATTTATGGCTTAAATACGTATATTTTGGAGCGACCTCTATAGGGTGACTATAACAAAATATGAACCGATTTGTAAAATTTTTGCTTTGATGAATTCTTGTCAAAATAGAATACAAACTGCAAAGTTTCTGCTTAATTGCTTTAAAAATGTGGTAGCTATGGCTCAAAATCCGTATTTCGGAGCGACCTATATCAAAACATTGACCGATATGGCCCATTTGCAATCCCAAAAAACCTGCAACTATAAGAAATATTTCTACCAAATTTGAGCAACCTAGCTCTATTGTTACGGACTGTAGCGTGATTAGAACAGACGGACGGACGGATGAACAGACGGACATGGCATCGCCTTAGAATTTTACGACGATTAAGAATATATATACTTTATGGGGTCTCAGATCAATATTTAGAGGTGTTACAAACGGAGTGACAAAATGAATATACCCCCCAGCCCATAGTGGAGGGTATAAAAATGATTAAATGTGAAAACAGCTTCCATAGCGTTACAAGGCCAAATCTAAAGAAAAATTTATATCTGGGCGCAAAATCGACCTGAACCGATTTTCACCAATTCCAATAGGTTTCCTACCTAGTTGTTATTGCCAAATTTTAATACTGGTACAATTTAATATGGTACAAATACTTTACGAACAACTTAAGATGGACAAACGGACAGCTAGTGATTCAGAGTAGAACGGTATACTTTAAGGTGTGTCTAGCTGTAGAATTTTTTACAAATCTGTCACAAAACTAATTTATAACCTCCTGTACCATAGGGTATAATAACTAACGAATAAACTGATTGCCTGAAGCGGACATAATTTCCAAAAATTGCGGTATATTAAAACAGATGCCGTGATTGATGAAAATTTTATCACGATTCCACGTTGAAAGAGTTGTCATATTAGTTGCAACTTGCACGTCAAGCCTAGATTAATAAAATTTTATTTAATTCAATACCAGTACAATATTTTCAATAACATGAACTCACGTTTTAGTAGAAATATAATTTCAGAAATTTATGTTATTTAAGTCGGAGCTGGAGTCGAAGTCGGAGTCGAATGATTTTAAAAGTCGGAGTCGAGTAGTTTTGGCTCGACTCCACAGCCCTGCCCACAACGAAACCAATCTTTTTGATACACAAAGTTATCAATAGTATGAATATCGTAACCGGAAAGATCTGTGAGACTTCCAAGAAAGGCCGACCACAGTATATTTAGGCGCCATTTAGGGATAGTAGCAAAGCAGGTGCTCAATGCTTTCCACTGCTTCCTCATCAACATCTTTCGTGGGACTGCTTGATTGCCTCTTGCCTAAGCAAAAGCTTACATGTGGCCGGAGGAGCACCAATGTATACAAATTATTCGATAATTGTAATGTGGTCCCTTTTCTAGAAAGTTCATCAGCTTTTCAGTTCACCCGGGATATCTCTATGACCAGGTATCCATATGAGGTGTATGTTAAACTGCTCAGCTTTCTCGTTAAGAGATCTGCGGAAGTCGAGGACTCTTTGTAAAAATAGGGATGTTGCCTGAATTGATGACACCCTGGCTGTCCGAGTTAATGACAATGACAGTGTTGGTCACATTGTTGCGACTTATTACCATTATTCTGGCTTTATGCACTGCAGGTCTCTGGTAGTATGTGAGCTATTTCAAGACTACTCAGCCTTACAGTGTACTCCGAAGCTAAGCTAATTATCTAACGTTGAACCATCTGTGTAGAAGTGGAGATTGTTCCTGTCTCTTTTTATTCTGCCAACCTATTCCTCTCTTGTAGGTATCTTAGTGGTGAAGTTCCTCTCGAATATGTACACCGATGATATATCGTCCACTCGGGCGGTTACCATAACACTACATTGTGACATGCTCATGTGGCCATAGTTCGTATATCTCCACATTTAGATAGACATTTTAATCGTAATGCTGATCTGGTGGCACCTTCTTTCGCACAATATCGATGGGCAGTAGATGGAGTAAGGCTTGTAGAGACTCAGTCGCTGTAGTCCTTAAAGCTCCGATAATGCATAGGCACGTTGGTACTGGATCATTTATCACTTGTCGTTTACCAAACCACAATGCCGTATTGGACGAACTACTGCTATATTTCGATGATTTTCTGGAATAACTGCACATCTCAAAAAATCAAAATTTTGAGGAGAGTCAAATACGTTTTCTCTCGCATTACATTTGATACTGCATATGCATAGGTAAGTGTTGCAAAAAGTTTCCAACAATTTAACATAACTAGTAGTGTCATTTATCGATAGATAACGATTAGCACACTGATAGAAAAAGCTTCGTCATGATTTTCGTCAAAATTCAGCTAACTAACGTACGGAATAATCCTCTGGATGAATTTGTTCGTCATCATGACGAATTTCTGTTTCCACAAACTTTTGTCCTCAGGATGATCCATTCATCACCACGACGAACCCCATTCATCATCATGACGAACCCCATTCATAATCACGATGAATAGCATTCATCACCACGACGAACTTTATTCATCACCATGCTGAACTCCATTCATCACCACGACGAATTCCATTCGTCACCACGACGAATCCCATTCATCATCACGACGAATTCAATTTGTCACCACGACGAATCCCATTCATTATCACGACGAATCCCATTCATCACCACGACGAATTCATGCCCACGACTATTTAAATTTTAAACATTCCAATAAATGTTCTTCTATTTTTAAATGGTATGGAAAATAAAATTATTTGACTGCATTGCTAGGTTCAGTTGTGAATATTCGTTTCGAGACGCAGTTCTTATCAGGTAAGGCTGAAATCAAACAAACGAGAAGTGTTCATTACTTCTGCTATTTTAAATCAAAAATAATCACATCAAGTAATGTATTCGCCAACAGACCACTAGCACAAATGTTTCACACTTATACAGCTTGTCGAGCTGCATGTGTTTGATGTTTTGTTAAACAAACATCAGTTACGCCGTGCCAGTGCGGTTTGTTTGAACCAATCGGTGCTGCGTGGAACACACACGTGGACGAACATAACAACGTCACATGTCTTACTTTGTTTTGCTGTAGGAGTTGACGTTGCCGTAAAGTCGAACGTTCTCATGATGAATGGATAATCTTATTGACGAACGGTGTTCGTCATTAATTATTAGATTTTTTAAATTGATCTTTTACAACAAATTATTTAACTAAGGTAATCAGAACGCATATAGAACAGTACATTTAAGCAGAAACTATAATTTGATTGCTTCATTTGATCATATTTTCAGCAAAATGGCCAAATAAATCTATTCGTCGGGGAATGAAACCTTATCGTTCTCTCGACGAATTTCGATGTCACCAAAAACATGACTTGAAAATCGTGTTCGTTCTATTGACGTACAAAAACATCGCATTTACGAAACTTTTCGTCACCAGTACGAAGATATATTCACGAAACTGATTCGTCATGGTGACGAACGTCTTTTCTATCAGTGCAGAATACATTTAGGCAAAAATCCCAAAATCGAAAATTTCTGACATGGCGGTTACTCCAGAAAACCATAGATATATCCAATCGACGATTTTAGGAGAGAGGCCCCAACTCGACCCTACAGCTTTCCTGCTGGAATATAAGACGACTTTGGCTTTCTTTATCCGAGGAGGACCTTATTCTTCCTAGTAAAGAGAACCAATTCCATCTTGTTTGGGATAACGCTCACACGGCTAATTCCGGCCCATCTCGCCAATTTTTTCAGATCCACCTGTAGCATGTTTCTGAGGACGCTGAAGAATTTTACAGTTACAGTGATATCCACCTCATCCGCATATACGCCACGACTTTGCAACGTTCTAGATCTAACAGGATTTCATTCTCCGCTAGGTTCCAAATTAGTGCAGACAGTACAGGGTTGCCCATATTCGACGGACCCATGTTTTTTTAAAAAAAATCAAAGAAAAAAATAAAAATTTGGCGGTTGGCAATCTTAATCATTTAATTTGTTCCAAGTAGATTTGTTTACATCAATTTTTGAATATGATATCTCTCAAATGGCCGCCTCTGGCGTTGATGGCGTATTGTGCCCTTTTTGCAGCATTTTCCATCGTTTGCGCTAACATTTCGGCCGGAATAGCGGCTATTTCTTCACGAATGTTGTCCTTGAGCTCTTCTACGGTCCTTGGCTTGTTAACGTAAACCTTTGACTTCAAATATCCCCACAAGAAGAAGTCAGGCGGCGTCAAATCGGGCGAACGCGGTGGCCAGTCCAAATCACCACTTTTCGACATCAAACGGCCCGGAAACAAATTCTTCAGAAAATCGATTGTTATGCGACTTGTGTGCGGTGGAGCGCCGTCTTGTTGAAACCAGAACTGCCTCATACGCTTTCGACGAATAATTGGCATCACAAAATTGGTCATCATGTCGCGATAACGCTCCTGGTTGATGGTAACAGCATGGCCATTTTCGTTTTGGAAGAAAAACGGCCCAATGACCGTTTTCGCACTAACGCCGCACCAAACTGTGACTTTTTCGTCATGAAGAGGCAATTCTTGAATCTCCTGAGGATTTTCAGTGGCGTAAATACGGCAATTTTGCTTATTTACGGTCCCATTCAATGTGAAATGGGCTTCATCGGACATGATAATTTTGTTTTTTGAGTTTTCACAATTGACTTCTTCTGTTGAATGTAAATTTCAACTATTTCAGAGCGCTCGCGTGGCGTGTATTGTTTCATGGTAAAAATCTGCTTGGACTGACGCTTCAAACGCGGTATGTCATTAAGCGACCTGACATCTCTGTCAAAAGTTATGGCGTCGCCAGATGTACTACTCCTTGTTCGGTAACTCTGTTGACAAACCTTTTTTCCCCCTCGCCTTAGAGAGGAGGGTATATATCATTTGCTACGGGCCAAAAGTATAACAAATCGAAGGAGTGATCTAAGACCCTAAGTATGATCGGCGGAAATCCGTTCTGGACATTTTTAAGTCATTTGAGCAATGCCTGTCTGCTGGCTGGTGCTCACGATATCTCTCGAAAGGATTAACAGATGGACTTAAAATTTGGTATGCAATAATTTTTTTTCTATCTCCGACTAAGTTCGAAGGTGGGCAATATTGGTCCACTCCTTTTAGTATCACCCCCACAAAGGGTTAACATTTAGTGAAATTTTGATTTTTTAATAACTTCTATGCTACTTATTCCAATGTTTGGAAATTCAACACATAGTAATAGAAGAAGTTTGCCACGCCCCTTTTGGTACCTCCCACACAAAGGTACCATTTTGTACGGAATGTTAAGAGCTTATTCGTGAATACTTAAATAGCTGTTAAATTAGTACATACCAGTGCAGGTTTACATTGCTCACAAAGTGAGGGTATATCTTAGTCGGTTTAACCGACTGAAATTTCTTACTTGTTTTTCTATCTCAGGCTATATTCGCCATATTGAACCATAAGGGTTATATAGTTATAGCAAAAGTCTTTTTGCTAAAATCAAGAAGTTGACTTTTTCATACTAAAAAGTCGATTATCGATTTTTAATGGAAATACGAATATATGTATCATGTTAAAGTATTCTTCATTAATATTTTAGTACAATACAGTAAATGTTAAAAAACTAATTATGTTATGGTAAATTGATATTCAAATATTAAACAGAAAAAATTAAAAAAAATCGATTTGTCAAGTATAATTGTATTTAATACTCTATACCTAGCACGGAACATGTCCACCTTAAATGGAGTTAGAAAAAAACTTAGTTAAATTGTACTCACTTTCATTTTACACATATAAAAAGTAAATCCTAAACCTCATGTTTTAAAGATGTAAGTGAAACATTTAAAAACAAGTAACAAAGTTCCAGTCGGGTAAACCGACTAAGACATACCCTCACTTTGTGAGTAATATAATATGGAATATAACAGGAATCATTCTGTCAATTTTTGTAGGAGGTACCAAAATGGGTTTAACAAATACACCTATTTTTCGCTGCACAGCAGATACCTTAAATACATTGCATAGAATTATAAGCGTTTATGTGCATTGGTATATTAACGTTATGAGCTATTCAGTTTAGTATGATTTGATAATTTTGTGTGGGAGGTACAAAAAGGGGTGTGGTGACAACGCCCATTTTTCACTGTGCTATAGGTACTTTAAAAGCGTTACACTGTGCAAAATTTTGTTGTATTTTCGTGCATTGGTACTCACACTGTAAGCGGTTAACTTTTTGTACAAAATGGTACATTTGTGTGTTAGGTACCAAAAGAGGCGTGGCAATATCGTCCACTTTTCACTGGACTGTAGGCACTATAAAATCAGTACACTGTACCAAATATCAAGTATTTTTATGTACTGTTATTAATGTTATAAGCTGTTACCTTTTGGTGAAAAATGGTACCTTTATGTGGGAGGTTCCAAAATGGGGCGTGGCATTAACTCTTATTTATCACTGAACTGCAGGCACTATAAAAGCATTACACTGTACAAAATTTCCAGTATTTTAATGCACTGGTGTAAGTGTTATAAGCTATTACTTTTTGGTGCAAAATGGTTCATTTGTGTGGAAGGTACCAAATGGGGCGTGCCAATAACACCCAATTTTCTTTGGACTATAAATACTAGAGAAGCATTACACTGAACAAAATTGCAAGTATTTGTATGCACAGGTATTAAAGTTATAAGCTGTTAACTTTTGGTGCAAAATAGTCCGTTTGTATGGGAGGTACTAAAAAGTGCGTGTCAATGACGCCAATTTTTCACTGGACCGTAGGCAATATAAAAGCATTACACTGTACAAAATTTCAAGTTTTTGTATGAGCTGGAATTAAAGTTATAAGCTGTTAACTTTTGTTGGAAAATAGTCCATTTGTGTGGGAGGTATCAAAAGGGGAGCGGCAACTTCGTCCATTTTTCTCGAGGTGATAGCGACTAATAAACCAATACTATGTGTGGAATTTCAGAAGATTCGAGTAAGTAGTATACAAGTTATTAAATAATCAATATTTCACTAAATGTTAACCCTTTGTGGGGGAGGTACTAGAAGCTGTGGACCAATATGGCCCATCTCCGAACTTAGACGGAGATAGAGAAAAATATTACCGCATACCAAATTTGAAGTCATTCGGTTACTCCTTTCGGGAGTAATCGTGCGCACCAGCCAGCAGACAGACGGACGGACATTGCTCAAATTACTTAAAATGTCCTAAAAAATTTCCGCCGAACATACTTAGGGTCTTAGGTCACTCCTTCGATGTGTTACACTATTGGCTCGTAGCAAATTATATATACCCTCCTCTCTAAGGTAAGGTGATAAAAATATGTATTGTGGCCTATACGATCAATGCACGGGAAAAAAATCGTGATTTTTGATATGTTTGAATTGAAAGAAAATATATTTGGAACTGTAAACAAGCCTTTACATTTGGCAATGTATCAATGACAAAAATTCTTAAATATAAATAAAACTTTGTTTCGGAAATATTAGTTCCAAATAAAAAAAAATATTAGTTTTGTTTAGATCAATATCCTCCCAAAAACAATTAATATTTTTGCGTGAAAAATATTATTTATTTGGAGTGTACCCTAAACATATGAATATTTCCAGCAGAATGTGTTTGCGCCAATATACTATTGAAGCCGTTTTTTTCAGCGTGTATATAACGAGCCCTAACAGCGAAAAAAACTTAACCAACAAAAAGTAAATTTTTCAGGAGAAGGTTTTTTTAGTTTCTCTACACTCAGTGCAGGTATTAACATAAACTTTTCAAGTTAAGCTTTTTTTGGAGTAATAAATTAGTATTAATCGTTGCATTAGTCCTTTTTCACAAAAAAGTACGATTTTTGTTACTTAAGTTTTTTCGCTGTCATTGTAGCAAGCGGAAGCGATGTATTTGTGTCGGTTAAGTTAAACACAATTGCATGGAAATATGCATTAGCATCTTTTTTATACCGTCCACCATAGGATGGGGGGTATATTCATTTTGTCACTCCGTTTGTAACACCACTAAATATTGATCTGAGAACCCATAAAGTATATATATTATTATTCGTCGTAAAATTGTAAGACTAGTTAGCCACGTTCGTCGGTCCGTCTGTTGTAATCACGCTACAATCTATAATACTTGAGCTAGGTGGCTGAAATTTTATACATATACTTCATATATCGTCAGGTATGTTGGGATTGAAAATGAGTAATATCGGTCCAATTTTGGATATAGCCCCTATATATGGCATCTCCCCGATTTTACTTCTTAACGTCATAGAGAACACAAATGTCAACAGATCGCGCTGAAAGTTGGCAACTGGGATTTATTTATACCCTGTATCCTTCACATATGCAACGGTAGCCATAGGTCCATGTTTTGACATAGCCCCCCATACAAAGGTCCCTCTAGATATGACTTCTTAACGCCACAAAAACCGACGAATTCAATGAATTGGGCTGAAATTTGGTATAATGAGTTTATTAGTACCCGTAACCACTCACATGCGATCCTTGGTGGATGGTATAAAAGATTCGGCATGGCCGAATTTAACGTTTTTAATTGTTTAAATTTATTTGGGAAATACATTAACATTAAATATAATAAAAACCAGTATGGAAAGGCTAAAGTTAGGCGTGGATTAAGTACAAAACGAATCAAATTCACAACATTGAGAGATACATTTTAAATTTGTGGTCGATATTTAAAGTACACTCTGTACACAAATATTAAATAAGCTCTTTGATACCAACTTGAAACGAAAACATATATGGGGCAATATAAATCTCAACTGATTTTTATCAAATTAAGACATCGTTATTTCTGTGTCAAGAAACTCCTACCTGCCAAATATTTAAAATGAGCGAATGTAAAATAAAGCTTCTCTGGCACATTGATACCAAATCGGAAGGAAAGTATATACGGGGGATATACATAAATCTGAACCGATTTCTTTCAAATTTGAAAGTGTTCATTCCTGAACCAATGAACTCCTTTATGCCAAATTTGGTAATGATCCGATGTAAAATTTGATTTATATAGCGTATCGATGCCAAATCGGAGGTAAAAATATATGGGCCTATAATGAGCATTCTGCTACTTTCATCACGATCGGACCAAAAATACGACCAGAACTCTGATTACAACGATACATCTAGAGACGGAAATGGTTAATTCGACTCAGGAAGTAATTCCAAGTCGATCGGTATAATACACTATGGATCTCTTCTCCTTTTGGGTGTTAGAAAAAGTGCACAAACTTATAATACCCTGGACCACATTGGGGTGTAGGTTATAAAAATCATATTTAGGAAAAAGCAGCCAAAAATGATTTGCATTTGTTTCTTATTAGACACATCACATGTGTATTGAAAATCTGGCCAAACTCGACGAAATTTCCATAATCAACAAAAACATAGTTACCATTCTTATACCAAATGCCATTTTAATAAATATTATCAAACAATCGACGCAAAAATGTTAACTTTTTTAACGCCGTTCAAATAAAATTCAGAATGAAAATTTAACTTAAATGACACACGCGGTCAGGAAATTTGTAAACAAAATGTAAATGTCGTTTGAGTTATTTTTGTGTTGTCTTTTTCTTCGCAACGGTACATTTGTCAGCTACGAAATTTTTACAGGTGATGGGAATTACGCTTCTTAATCGGTTTTCATCAAAAAACGAAAATCGATAATTTTGTCGGTTAAGATTTTTTGGCGGTTAGGGCTCGATAAGATTCGACTCTACAGAACTGTTGTTATATGTTTTATTTTGTAACATTTTGTTAATTTTAAAACGAAATTTCGCTTTCTATCAAATTAGATTTTAATTTCGGAGTTTGAGATGGAAAATGGAAAATTAAATTTTTGAAGACTATATGAACACTACATATGTATTTCACCTAACCGATTTCATCAGCAAAAACATGACTGATTAATTTCAATATACATACATAAAATAATAATATACAAATACATATGTATGTACTCGTATACATATTGACACATAGTTACTATCGCGTGTTTAGTTTTATGTCACACTGTCCTTAGTGACAGTGGCGGTGACGGTGGTGTGACGATAGGCGACTTGTGACATGACGGGTCCAGACTTGCACTTCGATGTTCGATGTTTGTGTATCGATCGGTAATTTGTCAATTTCAACATTTTTGCTGTCGCCGTCAGCGACTTGTTATAAATTTCATTCTTATCTTAATCTTATGTATCTTCCAATAATTTTATTATTTTTATTGACTATTTGCTCTCACTTGACTTGGCTTAATTTAAGAAGTGTTTTCTATTCTACAAAGTGGGGGGGGGGGGGTGGCGTTGGGGTATCTCCAGTGAGATTGATTGACCCATTAGTGGTAATTAATGTACATAATTCTTAACAACGACTCGGAGCAAATAGCCGTTGTTTGCCATTGCAATGGCAATTTCAAAATTTATTTACAAAACACTCGGCGTGGTACGAGTATACCACGCCACCGCGCAATTTATTAATTGATTTAAATGCAAATTATTGTGCCACAGAGCACAGATGCAGTGGTGGTACTTCATTAATTGTCTATGGATATTTTCCATAGATAAGCAGGATATTTGACGGCATTGAAGAACTCCCTCTTTTCCTTTCTCTCAAATGGTTTGTTCACTGCTGTTAGATTAGATGTGTAGGCTTATGTCCGGGATAAGCGTTAGAATTTATGGCAAATATTAAAGTTTTTATGATCATCATCTATCATACTTTTCTGAAGATTGCATAATACGAAAGGATAACGAATATATAATTATAAT
This sequence comes from Eudasyphora cyanicolor, assembly GCA_963930755.1. Classification (NCBI taxonomy): domain Eukaryota; kingdom Metazoa; phylum Arthropoda; class Insecta; order Diptera; family Muscidae; genus Eudasyphora; species Eudasyphora cyanicolor. The sequence continues at coordinate 98,042,041 of OZ005734.1, forward strand.
CAATTATTTATTTTAAAAGAGATATTGGTATGACAAAAATACAATATATACACATATACTCAAACTCCGATGCACAGTGGGAGAATTTGGAAAAAAATTAAATTTGTCTTCGTTTCTTTTCATTGCATTAAACTGGACGCCATAGAAAGAAAAGGAAAAAATAAAGTAAAAGCAGTCTAATTGCAGAGCATACGCTGAAAAAATTGATTCTACAAAATATTCTGCTTCAAACATATGTTTGTATATGTTTAGAGCAAGAATTACATGATAAAAAAAACAAATATTTGTTAGCATGCTAATATATTTTTATTTGTATATATTATATTATTTATGCCCCACTGTATCTAAGCAAAGTTTTATTTATTTCTAAGAATTAAATTTATTATAATTACTTATGGACGATCGGAGAATGATGTGGCCCTCATAAAGGTCCCATACGATGCACACTTATTCTGCTGGAAACATATATCGTCGGCTTAATGCTATTTTGGTCCATACGCCATTTTTGTGTTTTTTGAGTTAGGAGTTGATAATATGGGTTCCAAGCATGCTATTTCAGAATCTGCAATCATTTTTTTCCTATCTCGTCTAGTTTTCGAGATATTGGTAGGGTAAATTTGTTTTACTCTGAATAACGGGAAATAATTTCGATATTTTTGTTCTGTCTCAATTTTGCTATCGCCCTATATTTTTCACTCAGTATTTTACGTTCTTTCGATCACAATATGTAAATTAGTGTCCTTCCATACCGACCCTTTTTGTGGTCCATGTAATACAAATACGAAAAAATATTAAAATAAAAGTGGATATGGACCAAAATGCCAAGTACAAAGATTGTTATAACTTGCTTATTTTTGGATGTAATGGCATAGAAATGCATGAGAATCTTACAAACACTGTTGGGAACCCTATGAAATAAAAAGTGTGTAACTCTTCAGTCCCGTTTTTACTCAAACAATAAATTGCGTTTTTCTCCGATTATACAAAATGGCGTATGGAACAAAATAGCATTGAGCCGACGATATATCGAACCTGTTCAAAAAAAGGGTCACAAATCAAAATGAAAATAAAATTCACAAGAGCCAATTTTAATTTAAAAAATTAATATTAACGAAAATATGTCATTGCAAGAAAATACAATTAAGAAGATTTTTTCATACTTTTTAAAATTTTTATTATATATTGAAATTTCTTTCATATTGAGTTGTTACCCTTTTGTTGAACTGGTGCGATATGTTTAATTTACATTTCAAATATATAATACTAGCTTTAACCCGGTGCGCTTCGCAGCTTCCACCCTTTATTTATTTTCTGTTTAGGGTACTGTAAAATAGTGCAATATGAAGTAGTTTTGATTACTTTCATGCGATAAAATACGAACCCCTGTTTCATTTCTTGTTTATGTTCCAAGAGTTACCCTGACATCATTGTACAATATTTATTTCTTCCCCACTGTAACTCTGAATGTTAAAAAATATTTTTGTGGATCATATTTTAGCTTCTTTCCCTACACGCAAAGAAAAAATTCGTTTCTGCGAAACGAAATATTAGACAACTACAATTCTCGTTTACGAAGACTGAAATTTATTTTGGTCAGAATATGTTTCTGTCACAACAAACGAAGTTTCAGTTCTGGCAAACGAGATTTGTAGTTGTCTAATATTTCGTTTCGCAGAAACGAATTTTTTCTTTGCGTGTAGTATATGTTCTAATAGCTACATTCACACCCTGGTGCACTATAAATCCATGTTTGCCCTACCGCGTTTATAAAGGTACGAATTTCAAAAGCTGAAGTGAATAACACAAGTGTATCATATTTAACCCTTTTGCCCCAATCTGTCATAAATAACCAATTTTGCACTACAGTGCAATATTTATAGTTTTGCCCCACTCAAAAAATGCATCTAGAAAAAATTCATAGTTTATATTCCGAAATCCAAATTCGCAACTTTAGGTCGTATTTGTCTCCTATCGGTGCCATGTTTAACTTTTTAACATACCGTACCTTATTATCAGGGACCCACTTTTACCCAATTCCACCATAATTTTAAACTATTTGCACAGTGATACAATCATATATTTTGAAAAAGACACACTTCTTAGTTCATATTTATGTTCCAGCAGTTACCCTCTCTTCCTGCATCCATATTTTCGCCCACTGTACTAAATGTACGCTTTTGACCACTGCACCATTAAACCCTTTTGAATCCACTGAATCAAATTAAACACATTTTTGTCCTACTGTACAATATATTTAACCATTTTTTCCCCACTGTACCATAGTTAACACATTTTGCCCAACATTTAACACATTTTTGTCTCACTGTTCCATATTTAAAATTTTTTTACCACGCTATCATACTTAACCCCTTTTCCCCCACTGTACCAATTTTGTCCACTGTACATTATTTAACCGTTTTTGACTCACAGTGCCCCTTAAAGCTTGTTTGTCCCTGTACCACGCCTTAACGATTGAAACTATTTTCTTGAGACGTGGTGGACAGATAGGACAATGCCTAGGAAGTGCCATAGGCTACTTTGATTTTCGATTTTCCGCCAAGGGATTTTCGACCACTTGACCGCTGAGGCTCCTGTTAGAGCTAGAAAGCTAAAATGTTACACATTCATGGACAATAGTTTTGTATGAACCACAGGCTACTCACGTGGTCAATTTTTTGCCAGTGCTCAGTTCCAGCGTTTTCAAAAACATGTGTTGTGTTTTTGATCCTTCAAAAGCCTCTTATAAGATACAGATATAAAATTGGGTAAATTTTAAGTACCACATCGTCGGTGCGCCGACAAAAACTCCTATGTGTAATTTTTCGAATTTTTTTATTGTCGAAATGGAATGTCCTTGCGGTCATACGACTACCCACCAAAGCATTTTGCGATATCTTCATCGGTTCCGAAGTTACCTAAAACTCCTATATGTCTCCCTCTATACAAATGCTCCGACAAAAACTCCTATGTGTTTTAGGAAACATTGTTTTTGTTAATTTAAATAAAAATTTTAAGCACCATAAATTGAAACCGTACTCGTACATGTATACAGCGTGCCTCAAGCGATAGAATGATAACTTAGATTGACGCCAAAAATGGCTAATGAGGTTTCGTTCAGAATCATCGCCTCTATTCGACTATGAAGAGATCAAAACCGGATCTGCTTCCAGGATTTTTACTCAAAAAGACAAACTAAATTGCTATGATTTGTAAAGAGAATCACGGAAATGTTTAACTGTAACACAATTTCCTTTAAATAAAAAAATTTGTAAGATGTTTTGTAATGTCTGCTATTTATCAGACTCCAAAAAAGGCTGATACATTCGACTTTCGATTTCCTTCGTGGGATGTATAGTCTTTTTTTTTTAACCCGCGGAAATTTCGATATGCAATGATTTTAAAAACGGATTGATTATTTGTACTGACTACGAAGAATATTTTAACATTTCACGTTTCCTTGTTATAGACTTTTTACAATATATCCTATGAATAAAATAACAATAACTCCCAAAATAGTGCTGACCCGACATTGATACATACTCGTATATATTTAAGACGTTCGGGTCATTCTAAAGAAACTTACATACATATCGTCGGTGTTCTGACGAAAAATTCCATGTGTTTTGTATTTATTTTTCAGGAGAGACAAAAATTTGAGTCATTTTGTCGCAATGTCTTTCATGTACCAGATTTTAGAATTTATCGAAAATATATCGCAAAAAAATATATTTGTATATTAAATAATCTACACAAAAGACATTTTCTTTCGAACATTTTAGAAAGTACTAACGCACAAATAATACACAGGTCATTTGCAATTTAATGAAGATAAATAACAGAACTATATAACAATCAACAAATTAACATAACACAACTAGTAACTAGTGACAATCAATCGGTCAATCGGTTTTTCCTTTCGAGAGTTATCGTGCGCACCAGCCAGCAGACAGACATTGCTCAATCGACTTAAAATGGCCTATATCGAATTTCCACCAAACATACTTGGGGTCTTAGGTCACTCCTTCGATGTATTACACTTTTGGCTCGTAGCAAATGATATGTACCATCCTCTTTAAGGTGAGGGGATAATCATAAGACAATTTTGACAGACTGTAAATCTTAACTGAATAACTATACGATTTGTTTGTTAAAGAAAGGGTTGTAACCTGTGTCTAGTCTCCCAAGATTCCTTTCATCACTTTTCTCTATGACTAACCGTACGCGTGATAATTGGATTATATAGGGTGATCCCATTCGAGGTTCCCTACTTTTTTAAAGAAAAAAAAAACACAGAAAATTCAAATTGAATGGGGAATGTCTATTATCATTTCAAAGAAAATTCTTTGGCATTTATTTATTGAAGATTATGTCTATCAAATGTTGGCCGCGGCTATGTCTCAGATGGTCCATCCGTTGAGTCCAATTATCGATGACTCGTTCGAGCATTTCGACTGGTAACTGGCGAATGACACGCGTAAACGTTGTTCAGGCGTAAGTCTTTCCATGATGAAATGCCAAACAATACTTAACACAAATAACATGACAGCATGACACGACTCACACGTGATCTGTCAAAAAGAGGCTATTGAAAACAGTATCTCTACTTGGATCACCCTTTATAACTTTACACTAATTAATCTGTCAATTTGTTGTCAAAACGTTGATAACGTTGTTCAGGCGTAAGTCTTTCCATGATGAAATGCCAAACAATTCTTAACAAAAATAACATGACAGCATGACACGACTAACACGTGATCTGTCAAAAAAAGGCTATTGAAAAAAGTATATCTACTTGGATCACCCGTTATTATAAAACATCTCAGAGATAAAAAAAGTTTTTTCTCGAAATTTCTTCGTTACCGGATATACATAGTATGTTCAAAAAAATTTGTGAATTTTGTATTTTTCAAAAAGTATTTATTTATTCATGAATATCTATTTTGTCCCCTTCAAAGTAATTCCCCTCGGATATAATACACTTCTGCCAACATTTTTTTCCACTCCTTGAAGCACTTCAAATAATCATTTTTTGTGATCTGGTTCAGCTCCTCCTTCGATGCCGTCTTTATCTCCTCAATCGTGGCGTAGCTTCGTCCTTTCATGGGCCTTTTCAGTTTTGGGAACAAAAAATAGTCACAGGAGGCTTGGTCAGGGGAATACGGTGGCTGCGGCACCATTACTGTGTGGTTTTTGGCCAAATATTCGCGCACAAGCAACGATGTGTGTGCAGGGGCGTTATCATCGTATGCAAAAGCCAGTTTTTGTTCTTCCACAAATCCGGGCGTTTTTGGCGGAATGCTTCGCGCAAATTGCGCATAACTTGCAGGTAATATTCTTTATTGACCGTACTACCCTGTGGCTAGAACTCATAATGCACCACGCCCCTGCAATCAAAGAAAACTGTGACCTCGGGCGTCCGGCACGCTGTTCGTCCTTCGCATCTTCTCGGCCCTCTAAGAACATTTTGTACCACCGATAAACGTTGCTTTGGTCCAAGGTAGCTTCACCATATGCCACAGTCAACATTCGAAATGCGTCAGCGCACTTTATTTTGTTTTTCACACAAAATTTGATACAGATTCTTTGATCCATTTTCTGAAATAGATAAAAATCGAAGACAAGTTAAAAGACATCCAAGCACAACAGCTGTCAGAAATTAAGTAAACATTCAAAATGGCCGACCTTGTCAGCATAAGTAAGGGACATGTACCAACATAACGCTACAAAAATATCAAAAATCAAATTCACGTAGCCCTCGTATATATAAATTCCTTTTGTTCATATAAGGAGCATAGGGCCTCAACGATTGCATTCCATTCATTCTGCAAACGGATTCACCTCGTTCCACGATTTATTTATTTTTGCAACTTCTATATCCAACTGTCGGCGCCAAGTGTGGCTTGGACGTCCCCTCCTTCGGCTGCCTTGGGGATTCCAGTCGATTGCTGTCCGGGTTATGTCAGATTGTGGTCTGCGCAAAGCATGCCCGACCCACCTCAATTTCCGTCTTCGAATTTCGATTTCAATTGGGGTCTGCCTGGTTTGTGCCCAGAGTTGAGCATTGCTAAAGGTGGTTGGCTAGAAAATTTTTTGGATTCGTCGAAGGCAGCGGTTCACAAAAACCTGGATTGTTCTGAGGTCGCAAAGCAACTGACTTCACACAGCTGTTGAAAATGTTTAGTTTGGTGCGCCGTGAGATTTGCTGGGAGTTCCACACTGGATGTAGTTGGTCATAGGGCTTTGTTCGCAACGTCCTCTTTGGAGCCTCCGTCTGCTGTAATTATGCTTCCCAGGTAGCAAAATGATTGGACGTCTTAAATTTTCTGATGGTGTAGTGTGAAGTTGTTTGAGTTGGCCGTAGTATACATGGGCGATAGTATACATCCTTGGCGAACTCCAACGTTAACATTAATGGGATCGCTTGTTATATCTTCGTGTACAATGCGGCAGGTTGCATTCTTGTACAGGGAGACAATAAGAAATATAAGATGTCTTGGTATTCCCTTGCAGCGAAGTGCGTTCCATATGGCACAATGGTTTAGAGTGTCGAACGCCTTTTTAAACTCTACGAATACCAGATATAATGGTGATCTCCATTCCACTGATTGTTCTGTGATTTTGCCTAGACTATTGATGTTGTCAATTCCAGATTTGTGAGGACAAAAGCCAGCTTGTTCATTACGAATGTCATTTGCGAGAGCATCTGCCAGTCGCTTGTTTAATATGTTCGCAATCACCTTATTCACCATGCTAACGAGAGTGATGCCTCTCCAGTTCTTGCACTCAGTCAGGTCTCCTTCTTTTGGAATCTTGATTTTGAGTCCTTCTCTCAATTCGTCGCTAAGATCACCAGTGACCCAAAATTCATCTATGATCGGCCGTATGAGTTGAGCACTTACGGTATGATCTGCTTTAAGGAGCTCAGGCGATATGTTGTCGATTCCTGGAGCTTTGTTGTTCTTGAGGCTTTTAATCGCATTTTCGATTTCGAATAGAGTAGCTACCGAAGTAGCTATGTCCTGCCTTTCAGTGTGTTGGTGCGCTTTGTGTTGAAATGGGATTTAACATGTTCGTGTAGTAATCCGTCTACACTTCTAGTTGCCCACTTTGTGACGTTATTAATCCTCCGTTACTGTCTTTTTGAGGTTTGGAGGATACAAATCTTCTCCTGCCTAGCTGTTTTGTGATCTTATACAGATCGCGGCTTCTGTGGGACTCTGATGCTGTCTGGGCTTCTTTAGCAAGTCCTTCGACCCATCACCGTTTGTCCGGCCTGGCGCTTAACATCTTTGTCCATGCGGCTGTATACGTCCTGCGCACGCTTTATCTCGCTGCGAGTTTTTGACTTGTTCAGGTCCGCTTTGCATTTCTTCCTTGTTGATATAAGTTCCCATGTATCATCTGAGATCCATTCCTTGCGTTCGGGTTTTCTGTATCCGATACTACGTTCCGCAGTGTTCACAAAGTTGGATTTGATCATAGGCCAGTCTGCTCTTGACTGGTTGCGATGTGGTTCCAAAGACGCTTGGATGGCGTTGATGTATTCTGGGCGGCGTACAGGATTTCGAAATTTGTCGGTGTCAAATCTTCATTGCAGCTGGTTTTGTTTTTTGATTGCAGCCACTTTTAGCCTAATTGTTTCAATAATTAGATGGTGATCACTATTGCAATCGGCGCCTCTTTTATGCCGGACATCTAACAAGCAGTTACGCCAAGTTTTGCTGATGGCGATATGATCAATTTGATTTTGTGTTCTTTGGTCGGGAGATACCCACGTGACCTTGTGAACTGTTTTGTGAGGGAAAAGTGTTCCTCCTATCACGAGATAGGAGGAACACATCTCCGTGTAATTCGCCATTTTCGGGGTTATACAGCCCAAGGCCGGTTGTCAGAGCCTCGTTAGTTATCGGCGGGGTACACCACGTGCAGGTGAAGTTGACATTTGAATAGGAAAGGCTGTGTGGGTCGCTTCACTAAACCATTAGAACCCCTCGTTAACCATCGTTATTGAATGGTTATCGCAAAAATGTTATGTCAAGGCTTTTCCTTTACAAATTGGGTATGGTTATACCGCCAAGGCAGGTCGTCAAAGCCTCGTTAGTTATCGGCGGGGTACACCACGTGCAGGTGAAGTTCACTTCACTAAACCATTAGAACCCCTCGTTAAACATCGTTATCGGATGGTTATCGCAAAAATTTTATGTCAAGGTATTTGTTAAAACACTCACTATAATATTTTTTAAAAATTCGGTGTTGAACATCATATTTATAGATTACGATTAATTGGCAATATAATTAAATTGCAAATATCGCGGACATTACAAAGCGATTTACAAGTGTTCATATTTATGGGAAATTATGTTATAGTTTTAAATTTCAATGTAACTAAGTTCGGTTTTTTTGTTAAAAATTGTTTTTATCGCGATAACACCAAAATTGTACTCCTTTGATGCTGTTTTTTAATCTGAGTTTTTATTAGAATATCTTCAAGCTTACGATGTTTGGATCACGCTGTTAAAAGACAACCCTCGCAACGCCGGGTATTTAAATGCTAGTAAAATAATAAAAATTTAATAATTGAGCAGTTTTCGATGTTTTATATGCTTAGCCAGAATTCTTCATTTAAAAGTTGGTCCCACACAAATTTCTAGTTATGGAGTGCGATTTGATAATCTACTTCAACAACCAAAGGAAGAATTTTTGGACAAGTTGTGCAATACAAATATGTGCAATAATTGTTTGCTGGGTATGAATTGCACTATATTTATATATGATCACTATATACTTTTCGATAACGATAATGTCTATTTATTGGAGTCGATTACTTTACATCCTATACTTTATATGCAAATTAATATATAAAATAATTTGTTTCCGCCCGGGTTCGAACCGGGGACCTTGTGCGTGTGAAGCACACGTGATAACCACTACACTACGGAAACTCATGAAATATAAGATTCTCAAATTATCAGACTTAATAATAATTTTCACAGGAGCCTGAAAAAGGTCAGTATAATTTACGTCTTCCAATATGACACATTTTATAAGTGACTGTAAAAATAAATCGAGATATAAATCACAACAACAAAAATCGTCGATTAGAACTTCACTTTATATTCCGCATACAATCAGAGGACGATTAATAACCTATAGATTATGAAAGCATTTGTCACAAAAGGTAGAGGAACGATTATGCCCAATAATAACACTGTGTGTGCAAAATGAACTTTAAAAATTTATCCTCGATGAAAACAACTTACCTCGAATAGTTTCGAGACGCTAAATCAAATGGCATTAACAGTTTTTTTCTGTGGCTTTAGTATAGAAAGCTTCGCAATAGAAGTTCCATGTCAAAGAACAAAAGAAAGGAGACACTACAAGAAGTATTTCTTCTGAAACACCCGACACCCCCGTTCACTCCCTTGCCACTGAAAATTCCCCTCCAAAAATAATGATTTATCAAAAGTCGTGAAAATCGATGGATTTTTTGGGTAATGTATTCGACAAAAAAAGATTCCTTGTAAAAAATCACTATAGGCCTCCACAATACACTTTTATGGCAACCCAGTGATTTTTTAAATATATCGTATATCGTCGGTGCGCCGACAAAAACTCCTATGTGTAATTTTTCGATTTTTTTTTATTGTCGAATTAGAACGTCCTTGAGGTCAAACGACTACCCACCAAAGCATTTTGCGCTATCTTGACCGGTTCCGAAGTTACCAAAAACTCCTATGTGTATCCCTCTATAGCAATGCTCCGACAAAAACTCCTATGTGTTGTAGGCACAGCCTGTCCCAAGGGATATAAGGTTGGCTTAGATTCACGCCAAAAAACGGCTAATGAGGATTTGTTCAGAATCATCCCCTCTATTCGACAATGAATATATCAAAATTGTATCTGCTTCCATTCGCGAGTTATCGCGAAAACAGTACTTTTACTCAAAACAAACTTAATATCTTTGATTTTTAAAGAAAAACGCGAAAATTTAGAACTGTAACACAATTTCCTTTAAATATGATTATTTGTAAGACGCTTTGTAACGTCCGCGACATTTGCCATGTTTTTATATTGCAAATTTTGGGTAATCCATAAAATCGACTTACACCGCCAAATTTTTCCAAAAATATTGTACCGAATTTAATAAGATTAATATATTTGCATTCTATAATCTCTGAGGAATAGAATAATATCAGCATTTTCGCGAAAAATATCCCTCGACGAATAAATTTTGTACAAAAAAAAATTAGTTCGGAATTATTTTACTATATAATGCTATTATCTCGCGAATGAACAGTTCTAGGGAAAAGTAGTCAAAGGAAGTTTGGGAGATAAGCGAAAGGCCTACAACTCTTTCTTTAACAAACAAAATTTATATTAATTTGGTAAGGATTTACAGTGTGTTAAAACTTTTGTATGTTTTTCCCTTTATATGAGGCATATTTTGATATGACACATTGTAAATCCCTACCAAATTATTATAATTTTTTTGTTAAAGAAGGACTTGTAGTCGTTTTTAATATCTCCCAAACTTTCTTTGGCCACTTTTTCCTAGGACTGACCGTTCGCGTAATAATAGCATTATATAGTTAAAAAATTCTGAACTTAAATGTTTTTTGTTCGAAATGTATTCGTCGCGGGATGTTTATGTCGGAAATGCTAGTGCCAATATATCCCTCAGAAATCATAGAATGTAAATATATTAATTTTAATAAATTCGCAATAATATTTTTGTAAAAATTTAGCTGTGAAAGTCGAATATGTGGATTACAAAAATTTCGCTATAGAATAATATAACAAATATCGCGGACATTACAAAGCGTCTTACAAATGTTCATATTTATTGGAAGTTATGTTATAGTTTTAAATTTCCGCGATTCAATGTAATTAAATTCGGTTTTTTGGTTAAAAATTGTTTTTATCGCGATAACTCGCGAAAGGAAGCAGATCAGATTTTGATTTCTTCTTATCCGAGTAGAGGGGATGATTCTGTACAAAACCTCATTTGCCGTTTTTGACCACAATCCTGGCCAACTTTCGTTTGCTTGAGGTACGCTGTGAGCATTCAAATATCAAAACTCCTATGTGTATTTTTTTTGTTTTATAAATATTTAAAATGCTCCAAACAAAACATCCTATGTGTCGATTTTCATGAAAACCATTTACCACGTCATGGCATTTTCACATATACGATTTCTGTTATGATATATTGGTGGTAAATAATTAAAAGACAAATTCAAAAATCTGAGATGTGAAAAATATCGCTATATGACGAAATAGCAAAGTGTTTTGTCTCTCCTGAAAACTAGTAAAAAAACACATAGGAGTTTCCGTCGGCGCACCGACGATATATAGGTTATCTTTAAAAAAAAAACAAAGGTAAATTTCAAGACCACACATAACTCAATGAATGTCCAATAATTAAAAAATGTAGACCCCGTAAAAAAGTAACATTTTATCTAGACGACAATTGCAAACATTTTGTATATTTATAAGGAATCGTACAGAAAAAACGTCATTGTAAAATTATGTAAATTCATATATTCATCTTGAAACGCATATGACAAAGCATTATAGTAAGAAGTATGTTTAAATATAACAAAGACAATTTAGGTTATAAATATCCCAGAGACGTTTGAAGGCAATGTGTCGCATCTGCAGACTCTAGATGGCTACCTAAAAATCTTCTGACTCGCATACAAATCTATAAGAAAAAGACTTTTCCCCCATCTTGTGTGAAAAAGTGCAAATACACTGGGATGCCTATAGCATAAAAGGTCTTTGGTATAATAACAACACATCAGCTTTTTGTGGTTATACAGGGTGGCCCAAAATTACCGAAAGGGTTTGAGTTTATTATAACTTTTTATTTAAGACATAATTATTTTTGAAAATACAGTATATTAACGAAGATTTTTTTGTCAATTTTTTCTTTTGTGTACTGTTCCACTTTAAATTCCCCAAGACTTTTTTTACAAAATACTGGAAATAATTAAACAAAGAAGCCGAGAAAATATCCTACTAAGAATCAAAAAATTATATTAAAATAGTTATAAGGAATTACCCCTTCGGTTATTTTGGGCTACCCTGTATATATACAGGACAATAAAATATTCTTTATTCTGTATTTTTAACAACAAAATATTATCATGTCTTAAACAGAAAGTTATAATGAACTCAAAAATCCCTCGTTAATTTTGCGTCCACTGTATTTCACAATTTTGTTTAATTAAAAAGTTATCTGTTTCCGCCCGGGTTCGAACCGGGGACCTTGTGCGTGTGAAGCACACGTGATAACCACTACACTACGGAAACGTATGTCACTATGCTCTTAATAGTAAAACTTGAATATGCTATGTTAGCGCAGTGCGACAAAATTACCAACTTTTAATTTTAGCAAAGTTATTTTATGAAGTCTTTTCTTTACGATTCCTTATACAATACAAACGATTTGTTAAAATAAAAACCGTTGATTTTGTCGCATACCGAAATCATAGCATATTCAAGTATTACAATTAGCAGAGTAGCGACAAAGGTTTCCGTAGTGTAGTGGTTATCACGTGTGCTTCACACGCACAAGGTCCCCGGTTCGAACCCGGGCGGAAACAAATAACTTTTTTAATTAAACAAAATTTGCAATGTAACCACAAATAGCTAATGTGGTTTTATAAACTAAAGCCAAGCCACCGAAAGACAATATAATTTATGAAGACATTCCTTCCTGTAGCGAGTAATTGTCTGTTACGAACGAATAGGAATTTGATTCCAACGAGTGAGGTTTTTCGCGGATTTTCGGACCGTTTTTCCCGAATTTTTTGTAATTGTCACAATTAAAAAATTAATATTAATGGATAAGTGCAAAAAAAGTTCAATCAATGTTCGCGGAAAACTGTTTTTTCGCGTGTGACATTTCATTCCTATTCGTTCGTAACTGATATATTTTGACGTTTCGGCCTGAAGGAATGTCTTCTTATATTCTATTTGTCTTTGAAGCCACCCACTTCCCATTTGAAGTCTTTGTTTTATGAATTTCAGAACTGGTGACAACTTCGGACACACCTAATAGAAATTGCATACATAAAAATGCTACTGCTAGTGTGCTTATATGATTTATAAATTAACTATGAACAGATTATTTGACAGTTTTTATAATATCTTGTGAAATGTTTAATTTCGGTTTGACTTTCCTAATATTTTAATTTTACGTCTTCATAAAAAAGCGGATTGTTTCCGCCCGGGTTCGAACCGGGGACCTTGTGCGTGTGAAGCACACGTGATAACCACTACACTACGGAAACGTTTGTCGCACCCTTTTATACGAATAATTAGCTCCCTTTCTCACCAATAACTGTAACATTTTACCCGAGCTGCAATTGCGAACTATTTGTGTTGTTTTGTAAGAATTCGGTTTAAAGTAACTTAAAAAATAGTTTCTTTAAAACAAAGTTTCATATTAAAGTATTGCAATTGGCAGCGTAGCGACAACGGTTTCCGTAGTGTAGTGGTTATCACGTGTGCTTCACACGCACAAGGTCCCCGGTTCGAACCCGGGCGGAAACAATCAACTCTTTTATCGAAACCCAATTTGGAAAAATGACATATCGCTGTGGTGGTTATAGCCAAGAAACAATTTACAATAGGCGCGTTTTCGCTACACCATCCATAGTCGCTTAATTTTAATGCGGAACTAAGCAATTTTGATTCTTCATAGAGTTTTCTCTTTCTCCTCCGGACATACTCTAGAGTATAGTAAGCTGTTGTTGCCAGTGTGGATATCGTTAAAAATTCTATAATGTTATACAGTATTATTAGTGAATAAGTGTAAAACTTTCCAAAAAAAATTTAAGCTATTAAAGGTTGCCAAATAAATTTTTATTAATAATTATATTTCAAGAGGTACTACATTTTTTATTTCAAAAATTAATGTAAATAAAACAATTATAAATTATTGCATAATTGCATTATATCCACTACCTCTGGAAATTTCTTAATTCGATGCGATTACAGGATAACCTAAATGCACATAACCATAATAAACGGTACCATTTACGGCCCAATTTCACAATCTCCGTTTATCCTAACAGTTAGAAAGCTAACCTAGTGTTATAGCTACCAAATTGTACGAAATTTTTATTTTTTAACTGTAAGTTAGCTCTAACCGGAGGTGGTGAAATTGGGGGTTATATGTATGTTTGTTTTGTATGTAGTATATCATTTTTATTTATTTTTTAACACATAAAAATTGACTGTTTCCGCCCGGGTTCGAACCGGGGACCTTGTGCGTGTGAAGCACACGTGATAACCACTACACTACGAAAACTATTGTCGTTAATTGTTTAAATGTACTACTTAGGGCCATTAACAATAAATAAATAAACTAGGTTTAAGAGCTAACTACCGGTTATAGCTGTCAAATTCCATACAATATAACTTTCGTTAGCTCTAACGCTCGGTTATTTTGTTTTGTGTTAATGGGGGTTAAAATATAAATTCTGATTGCACAATTTGATAAAAAAAATTGTTGGTATTTTTTTATGAAGTTTTTGTTACTCCAATCTCAACGTTCGCTTGTTTTGTGTTAATTGGAGTTATGCTGATATTAGAAAATACATATGTATATTAGGGCGGTCAATTTGTATGGGTGGAGAAAATGAACAAAGCGTCACTCAAAAATGAAGTCTGAGGAAATTTTTAAGAATATTTCTCCAAGAAACCATGAATCTTAAATGAATTCCTAGCTGGCGGAAATCGACCTCAAATTCTAAGACGATCTAGCCATGTCCGTCTGTCTGTGAAAAGCAGCCAACAGGTAAGTTGGCTGACTATGCGGAGGATTATTTGTGCAAAATCGGTCAAGGATTAAAGATTTTCTTCATACAGGGTGGAGGGCGGTAATTTGTTTATTTGGGAATGAAATAAAAAGTTATGAACCTTAGAAAAATTTATTTTATATTTTAATTATTTTTGAACAGTAAGGACATTTTTAAATTACATGGTTTTAAATAGTGTATCTGGCAAATGTCGCCCTTCGCTATCCACACACTGCTGCAAACGTTTTCTGAGGTTTTCATAAACTCTAACAAGCATGTCGACTGGTATTCTGCCAATTTCAGCGTCAGTATTGTTAATTAGGTCTTCCAAGGTGTTGGGATGGTTGATATACACCTTCGCATGGAAAAAAACGCATGGGGCTAAGTCTGGTGAGTGTCACCTAGACTGATTCACATCACCTCGAGCGAGTGCGCATTTGAAAAATACGCTTCAACACAAAATGACCTCTCCTCACGTGTTCAATGCATGATGGCAACTGAAAGGCAGACGAATACAAATCTTCCGTCAGCCACGCACAATCTCCACTCTCCTCGACCAACAGTGCCGCCGCAGCAGCAGTGCGAAAAAGCAAATTCCTGCGCTCCACCCTGTACAAGGCCTAAAAGAAGGTCGGGTAAAAAGATGGGTTTTCAGCCGTATCTCCTGAATTATAAGAGCTAAAAAGATGTAACTTAGTATGTAAGTCATTGGAACAGAAATAAATAGTTTTTTTTGGGAAAAGGGGGCAGAGTCACCCTCCTTTGTAAAAAAGTAATATCGATCAAAGTACTTGGCCGATCTCAATAAAATTCACCATAGTCAATTTTATTGCACCTACGAACTCCCCATTAGAATTTGAAATAAATCAGATTTGGATAAAGCTCCCACATACCACAATTTTTCCGATTTGGAAGTAAGCATAAATCGCATAAAAACCGCGATTTTATTTCGCACGCATTGTAACACCATTGACTTTTTGTTTACGAGTTACGCTATAAATGACAAACGCATACTTCTATTCTACATTGATAACGGCAAACTGTTTTTTTTATTTTTTTTGTTAAACCTGTTTTGTTGTCAACAGTTGAACACATGAAAAATGAGATCACTTTAAACAAATGATACTAAACGTTCAAATAAAACGGGGTAAACCATGCGTTTTTATACCAGGACAGACGGACATGGCTAAATCGTCTTAGAATTTTACGACGATTAAGAATATATATGTATACTTTATGGGGTCTCATATCAATATTTAGAGGTGTTACAAACGGAGTGACAAAATGAATATACCCCCATCCTATGGTGGAGGGTATAAAAAGGTAGTTTTTCTGGAGAGGCGATCACAGTTTGATGAATATTAAGTTTATGTGGAATTCCTTTATAATTCAAATCGAATGACCTCTACTAATTTAATAATAATAAATAATAGAATAATTTTTGACTGGGTCGACGGATAAATGCCAAATTTTGACTGAATATAATTTGGAATATTTAGAAATTAAAAATGCAATCTCCCTAAAAACATGCTAAGTCGACTTAGCATGCTGTAGAATGGAGGTATCGATATGTACCTAATATTTCAATTGGACTTCCAGGTATGGAATATAAAATAATCGATATAAATTGACGAGATGGAGTGTGTTCTATAATATCCATCAGTAGTGAACCGCTAAGTAAGCTCGCGTCACTTACCGACAACAGTGCTGCCAGGTTTTTTCCCTCATTGTTATAAAAAAATCGTCAAAAATGTCAAGTTTTTCTAAATAAAACTCACAAATTCTCCATATTCTAAAATACGGGGTTTTCGCAAAAAAAACCTAAAGTTTCAAATTTATAGGTATATAACCACATCGTATAACTAATAGAAATGAATTCCATTCAAAAAAATTTCACAACGAAGAAGGCAAAAATGGAAAATTATTTTAATATTTGCAAAAAGAGTGTAAACAATTGAACATAGAATAGTAAATTTATTTGACACCATTGCTACCAGATAGTGGAAATTCGCCACTTACTACTTAATGCTTATGCGCCAGTTAGTGGAAGTTAGTTGTTTTCGTTGCAAAGGGATAAACTAAAAGTCGCTAGCTTGTAACGAAAATACTCCTAATGTAGTGGATATATATACATTTGAACCTATTTTCTTTAGTCGTGCCTGATTTTGTTTCTGCACCAAGAAACTCCCCACTGCTGAATTTCATAATGATCGCGATAAAGGGCGATAAGCTTATCGCCCCTGTGCTGGCTTTCAGATCCGCAAGAAATTTGGGGATTCGGATTTGCCAATTGCCCTTTTTCTCGAAAATCAAGCAGATTTCGGATTCCAGTTTCTTTTGTAATAACACCTGCTGTTAATACAAACGAAACTGAAGTCCGAAATCAACGTGATGTACAAGAAGAAGGGCAACTGGCAAATCCGAATACACAAATGTTTTGATATAGTTCCCCTATAGAGGTCGCTCCAAATACGGTTTTTGAGCCATAGATACTACATTTTTAAAGCAATTTAGCAGAAACTTTGCAGTTTGTATTCTATTTTGACAAGAATTCATCACAGCAAAAATTTTACAAATCGTTTCATATTTTGTTATATAAGTAGTCACCCTATAGGGGTTGCTCCAAAATATACGTATTTAAGCCATAAATTCCATATTTTCGAAGGATTTTAACTGAATCTTTGCAGTTTGTATTAAATTAAGACAAGAATTAATCGCAGTAACATATTTTTATTTCAGCCTCAACTGCAGAAATGTTGAGGAGACTAAGAGCGGATTGGTCTAATAATTACTCAGAGCGAGCGCTGACAAGTGGCTCCCATTACTTAATATTTTTCCAACAATCAACAGACCAGCATGGTACATTATCTCAGCGATCATTGCTTCTGCAATCACACTCTCGCCAGAAAAAGGGAGGGGTATGTGACTCATGTGGTACCGATGAGACGGCGGATCATATTTTATTTGGTTGTGACAAGTACACAATTCAAAGAAACTCATACCTTCAATTATATAACATCCGGACTCATGGTGTGGATGAAATAATGGGCCCAGACCCTTTTTCCTTGTTATGGCCCTAGGGCCTGCCAAGACAATTTGTGGGGGAGATCTATCGGAGTGTAATTGAAATTAATACGCCATGTGTCTTTAGTGAAGCTACTCAGTTTGATGAGGATAATATTTTAAACGACACAACATATATAGTAGAATCCACACCTCTGCGACAACTGTGAAAGTGAAGTGAATCGTTTGATATTTTTGTAGTAGTGAAGTTGCTACACAGAAAGAAAAATGTCATACTAAATTCAAGTAAAAAATCTTAATTTAAGCCAAAATCGTACTTAAAGATTTAACTACGTTTGTACTAAGTTTTTCTTAAAACAAGTGTAAATCGGCTTAATTGGAAATCAAGTAAACAATTCTTGAAAAGGAAAATTTAGTACAATATGGCTTAAAGTAAGAAGAAAAAGCTCAATTTAATCTGCAAGAGACAGAACCATTATAGAGCACAATAAAATTACCTTCTCAAATACTCTCATTCATGTGGTTGATTTTGGCTGACGCAACATCAAACACACACGCATATAAATCGACGAGATGTATATGTATAAACATTTGTGCGCAACCATATTCAATTAATTTCTCGTTCAAGCATTGTTTGCAAATACATTACTTGGCGTGATTTTTTTTTTTATTTACCTTTATTGAAGTTTTTAATAATTCTTGTTCGTTTCATTCATGCTATTCCTTTTATGTTTCATATTTAAATAAAATATTTACAACAAAGTTTTTGCTTTTGCTGTCAAGCAATCGGGTTTTGACACAGCATTTTAAAAAATTGCGTTCTTTGCAATACAGTGGCAAAAATGGTATAAATAATATAAATGGTATATAGGTAAAAAACGAACGAGAGCACAATAAATCAAATATGATCAGACTTAAATTAAGTATTGGTTAGGTTTAAATCAAGAACTGATCAGGCTTGAATCAAGTATTGGTTAGGCTTAAATCAAGAACTGATCAAGCTTAAATCAAGTATTATCAGGCATAAATCAAGTAATATCAGGCTTAAATCAAGTATTGGGCAGGCTTAATTCAATCAAAAATTTCTTCATTGAAGCCCGTTTCGCACTCAAATCAATTTCATAAAATTCTTAAATCAATCGCTTTATGCTTGAAATAAGTATATTTCGGCTTAAAATCAAGCCTAAACAGGCTTAATGAGCGCTAAGATTACGAATTCAGGGCTTAAAAATCCGTACTTGATTCAATTATTTTGTACTTGGTTTAAGAAAAACCGTACTTAACGTACTTTTGAAACCGCAACGACATGATTCAAGTACGGATTACTCATTTTTTTCTTTCTGTGTACATCTGAACTTAAAACTCTACAAAATAGTGAATCTGATATGCAAAGCCTCAAAATGATACAAGAATTTCGGACTAAATGAAAATCTGTTTATGAAATGGTGGAGCGATTCATATAACTTTCGGATTTTATGGGCAGAGTCCTACCTCAGGTACTCTATATAAGACAGAAGACATCTGTAGGTGGACTATAACAAAATATAAACTGATGTAAAAAATGTTTACTGTGATGAGTTCTTGTCTAAATAAAATACAAACTGCAAAGTATCAGTTAAAATGCTTCGAAAATGTGGTATTTATGGCTTAAATGAGCGTATTTTGGAGCGACCTCTATAGGGTGAATATAACAAAATATGAACCGATTTGTAAAATGTTTCCTGTGATGAATTCTTGTCAAAATAGAATACAAACTGCAAAGTTGCATCTTAATTGCTGTAAAATGTTGCATCTATGGCTTAAAAACCGTATTTTGGAGAGACCTCTAAAGGGGAGCTATTTCAAAACATTGACCGATAAGGCTCATTTGCAATCCCCAATGCAATTATAAGAAGTATTTCTACCAAATTTGATTGACTTAGCTCTATTATTACGAACTGTAGCGTGATTTCAATAGACAGACGGACATGGCTAAATCGTCTTAGAAAGGCGATCAAGAATATATATACTTTATGGGGTCGCAGATCAATATTTCAAGGTGTTACCAACGGAACAAACCTATGATGGAGGGTATAAAAACCTCTGGCATCAGAGATGGAAATGGTCAGCAGGATGTGAGCAAACAAAGCTCTTTGGGACGAATTGTCTTCACCGAATACTGAGTTACAGTTAGGCCTAGATAAAGCGAATATACGACTGGTTGTGGGCCTTATCACAGGACACAATAGCCTTGGTAAGCATATGCATAGAATTGGACTAAGGAATGACGACTTATGTCGAAGGTGTCCAGTATCTTCTTTCAAAACAAGTTACTGGACTCTTTTTTTCTTTCAGGAGCTTGACGACCTCAGAGGGTTGGACCCACTCAGACTTCTATATATTGTTATATATTTCTGAGCAAATAAATTTTATTTGAACAATAAAAATTATTTGGAACGCATATATCGGGTTTTCCAACAAGAGGTGTTATTTTGAATCACCTATTATTTCGGTAGCTGTCACTTTTAAAGCTTTTATTTGTTGACATTTGACAAGTAGAACTACGCCATTACTAAAAATGGAACGATACACGATCATCGAACAATACAAAACGATACGAACGATACAAAATCATCTTGATTGATGAGGCCCATTTCCACCTCGGTGGCTACGTCAACAAGCAAAATTGTCGCATCTGGGGATCGGAAAACCAAAGTTATTGTTGAGAAGCCTCTCCATCCGCAACGTATGACTGTTTGGTGCGATTTATGGTCTGGCGGGGTCATTGGACCTTACTTTTCCGAAAATGAGTTTGGATCAACAGTTACGGTGAATGGATTGCGTTATCGAGAGATGATTAATGATTTTTTATAGTCGGAGTTGGATGGTATTGATCTGGACAACGTTTACTTTCAACAAGACGGCGCTACGTGCCACACAAGCAACGAAACCATTGCTCTGTTACGGGAAAAGTTTCCGGACCGTGTTATCTCTCGAAGAGGTGATCACAATTGGCCACCGAGATCATGTGATTTAACACCTTGCGACTTCTTCCTTTGGGGCCACTTGAAAGATAAGGTCTACGCCAACAGCTCAGCGTCGATTCAAGACCTCAAAGATAGAATTAGTGAGGCTATCGAGGACATAGGGCAGCCACTTTGCGATTTGGTTATGGAAAATTTCATGAAAAGGATATGGTCCTGTAAGCGTGGTCGTGGTGGCCATTTGGCTGATGTTGTTTTTCATTATTAACGGCATTTATCTCAAAAAATTTAATTTTTCTTTAAATACCAAAATAACACCTCTTGTTGGAAAACCCTTTATAAATAAATTAAAACAAAACATATTTGTAAAATAATATTCTCAAATAAAATATGTGTTTATATATAAATAAAATTATTGTTTAGGAATTTGTCCAAACATATTTTCTTTAATAAAAAAATTTCAAAACGTTGCAGATTTTTCGAATTTCGTTTTTAATTTTTCATTGATTTTGAGTTATACCTTATAATTTAAAATCACTTAAGTAGCAATAACATTTTTTAAGCACTAATTTGTATACCCTCCACCATAGGATGCTGGGTATATTCATTGTGTCACTCCGTTTGTAACACCTCTAAATATTGATCTGAGACCCCATAAAGTATATATATATTCTTAATCGTCGTAAAATTCTAAGACGGTTTAGCCATGTCCGTCTGTTGTAATCACGCTACAGTCCGTAATAATAGAGCTAGGTTCATAATTTGTTATAGTCATCCTATAGAGGTCGCTCCAAAATATACGTATTTAAACCATAAATATCATATTTTCTAAGCATTTTAACTGAACTGCAAAGGCAGTTTGTAATTAAGACAAGAATTCATAGCAGTAATTTTTGTTTAAATCAGTTTATATTTTGTTTTATTCCACCTATATATATATTGTGATCAATTTCGAGGTTCCCTACTTTATTAAAGAAAAACCAGTAAGGAAAGACAGAAAGTCGGGCGGGGCCGACTATATAATACCCTACACCTACCTACCAATGCGAAAATGGGCATTGCGATAAGAATTTGGCAGTGTTCATACATGTAATAAGCAAACTCTCTCTGCCGATTTTCGTACTGATCGGATATAAAACACGGTTACTACAGTGCTTACATGTCAAATCGGGTGTAACATATATATTGGGACTATGTTAAAATCTGAACCGATTTTTCCCGAATTTGGCAGTGTTCATACATGTAATAAGAAAACTCTCTCTGTTAAATTTTGTACTGATCGGATATAAAACATGATTTCTACAGCGCTTAAATGTTAAATCGGGTGAAACATATATATGGTGGCTATATCTAAATCTGAACCGATTTTCCCCGAACTTGGCAGTGTTCATACATGTAATAAGAAAACTCTCTCTGTTAAATTTCGTACTGATCGGATATAAAACACGATTTCTACAGCGCTTAAATGTTAAATCGGGTGAAACATATATATGGTGGCTATATCTAAATCTGAACCGATTTTCCCCGAACTTGGCAGTGTTTATTCATGTAATAAGAGAACCCTTTCTGCCAAATTTCGTACTGATCTGATTTAAAATACAGTTCCTACAGCGCTTACATGCCAAATCGGGTGAAACATATATATGGGGGCTATATCTAAATCTGATCGGATTTTCTCCGAATTTGGTAGTCTTCATTCACGTAATAATAAAACTCTCTCTGCCGAATTTCATAAAGATCGGATGTAAAATGTGGTTTCTACGGCGCTTGCATGTCAAATCGGGTGAAACATATATATGGGGACTATATCCAAATCAGAACCGATTTTAACCAATTTCAATAGGGATCGTCCTTGGGCCAAAAAAGAGCACTATGCTAAATTTCATCACAATCGGACCATAAATACGACCTACACTTTGATTACAAGAATACATGGACAGACGGACAGACAGACAGACGGACATGGCTACAACGACTCAGAAAGTGATTCTGAGTCGATCGGTATAACAAACAATGGGTCTATCTCTTCTCCTTTTAGGTGTTACAAACAAATGCACAAAGTCATAATACCCTGTACCACAGTGTGGTGTAGGGTATAAAACACACAGAAAATTCAAATTGAATGGTGAATGTTTATTATCATTTGAAAGAACATTCTTTGGCATTTATTTTTTGAAGATTATGTCTATCAAATGTTGGCCGCGGCTACGTCTCAGATAGTCCATCCGTTGAGTTCAATTTTCGATGATTCGTTCGAGCATTTCGACTGGTAACTGGCGAATGAAACGCGTGATGTTTTGCTCCAAGGCCTGAATCGAAGCCAATAGACCGGAAAAAGTTTAACGGTGTGATATCACACGATCTTGGTGGCCAATCGACCGGCCCAAAACGTGAAATTATCTGCTCACCAAAGTGTTCTCTCAATAAATCCATTGGCGCAGTTTTGTTGAAACCAAATGTCGCCGTGATCACGAGCTTCAATTTCAGGCATCAAATAGACGCTTATCATGGCACGATAACGGTCGCCATTGACGGTTACGTTCTCACCGGCATCATTTTTGAAGAAATATGGACCGATGATTCCGGTACGTCGCACGATGGGAAAATATGATGAAATATACGCGCATAGGACTTTGAAAGCAACTCTCAGTTTTTTGGGAATGCTGTTGTGTTGTGGATAACATTTAATGAAAATATCTTCAAATGTTATCACAATATGTCCAGGCGATTTCGAGTTATGACCGTTCAAAGTTTGTCTTTTTACTAGTAAATGCAAATGACATTGCGATGATAAAATGTATATATTACAATGCTTGTAGAATTCCCGTTTGTTGGTGAAATTCGCCGGACTTTATAACATATAATAAGGTTATATTCATCTTAATTTTTGTGTATAAGACGTATTTCTAACGTCTTCAAATGAAGACACAGTTTTTCTAGTTTTTAAAAAAAATTATCCACAGTAAATAGAATACAAGTTTTTTGGATCACGTGGGATCACTAGCATATGACATAGGGAAGATAGGTGACTTAGTGATGAATCCAACTGTACATAGTTTATCTGCGACTTTTTGCGATTATGACAGATTTTTGTAATTTACATATGCGTTTTTTTACTTTAAATATAGAAAATATGTGTGGGAGCTACATCTATCTATAAAATGACTCTCCCGAAACACATAGACCGATTTTCTTGGTCCAAAAAAATTACTTTTTGCGAAATTTCGGCAAAATCGGATAGTAGATACGACCGGTATATGTCCGGCTGCAAATTTGTAGTGTCCTACGATCAAAAATAGCGATCTTACTAATATTATTAGGTTTATATGTATGATTATTAGGTTTATATGTCATGAGATAGAAAATACTGTTATGCGCGCGTATTTACCACATTTTTCCCATTGGGCGCCGGATCGGGAATCGGTCAATGACAAAAAGATAATACTTAACGAGAGCTAAAATATTGTTCATGGGTCGCAAGGTCGTGGGTAGACTGGAGCGTGTTTTTTATATTTAAAAAAATGGACTTAGCGCATTTGGCGAATGATTATTTTGATAATAAAAATGAATAATTTGTAAACGTTGTTCAGGCGTAAGTCTTTCCATGATGAAATGCCAAACAATAATTAACAAAAATAACATGACAGCATGACACGACTCCCACGGGATCTGTCAAAAAAAGGCTATTGAAAAAAGTATCTCTACTTAGATCACCCATTATATAAACATCATTTCAATAAAATTTATACAAAAAAAAAATTATATTTTTTTTTGAATACTCAGTTGCAATACTTTAAAGTGATCGGTTCCTGTGATATTAGTATTAAATTTTGCTGCAATATTTACCTTTTTATTTATTAATTATTATTATAAATTTTGTGTCGTGATGTCCAGCTTTTTAATAATATTTAATGATGAAAAAATTTAAAACTAATTGATTTTCAACAATTACTCCTGATCAAGTTGGAATAAAGCCAACGAAACGTTAAGCGAAACATGAAATAAATTAGTTTTATTTACTTCATAAAAATATCTGACCAAATAGCCCAGTTTAAACAACATAATTAATTAAAAATTTTATTTTGTTGCAGTCTCCGTGTAGATGTAGCTCTCAAAAATGCTATTTTAAGCCTTAAATACCACATTTTTCAGGCGAAGCTTTGGCTTAAGAATTCGTGGCCTTAAATTTGGCTAAAAATTGCAGCCTTTTTTTTATAATTTATTTAAACAAAAACATGATTTGCTCCATATCCAATGTTTTTTCCAATAATAAAATTGAATGCAATCCATGTTGGAGGGTATACAAGATTCGGCATGGCCGAACTTAACGCTTTTGCTTGTTCTATTTATTCCAAGCCATCAGAGTGTACACTCATATTTAGAGTGTACACTAATATGGGTCGCAAAGAAATTTGAGACAAAAAAACACTTTCAGCGCAAAAATTATTTTTGATCCGTGTAGCCTACGTACGGTCCAAATAGGTTTTATTTGCAGCGCTGTTACAAGCTTGCTTAGCACTTTGTAACGAAAACAACTGACTCCCACTAACTGGCGCATAAGCAGTAAGTGGTGGATTTCCACTATATGGTAGCAATGGTGTCATGAGTTGCGAAGAAAGAACAGAGCGAAACAGACAAAAAAATCGTGAAATGTATTTATAAACCATAAATTTACTATTCTATGTTCAATTGTTTGCACTCTTTTTGCAAATATTAAAATAATTTGCCATTTTTGTTCTTCTTCCCGTTAATTCACAATAATTGACAACAATCTCTTCAATAATGAGATGCCATACTGCGAAATATAGGATGACCAATCTGGCAACTCCATACTCGATTAAGACAGGAACACAAGCACCAAACTTCATCGGGAACTAATAATGCTTAAAAGTGCTTAGCTCCCCATAAAAATTAAGCACTTGTGTTGTAACGAAAACACGCCTAGTGTAACGTAAAGAATACCCGTGTTTTAATAGGTAATATAACAATAAGTAAGAGTAATTCATTTTTTTATCACTTATGACGAGTGTTCGCTCGCTATAATTTCACAAATCGAATGCAGCAATAACACTATCGTTTTATTTAGTTCAAATCTAATAATAACCCACAGCGTTATTCAATTGTGCTTTACTCGTGTTAGGGAAGCTTTCCCATATGTTTAGCTTCATTAAGTGCATGTGTGCTTTTTGCCAACTGGTCGGCAGGCGTTTTCGTAGTGTAGTGGTTATCACGTGTGCTTCACACGCACAAGGTCCCCGGTTCGAACCCGGGCGGAAACAAATCTTTTTTTTATTTTTTTTTTTCAACGAAAAAATAAATAATTTTGAAAGAAAAGCACAGACAACTGTATTGTATTTCTACTGTAAACCTCAGCATTCCAATGATAGAAAGAAAAGAGTTGAACGGGAACTATCAAACAGTGACGCCGTTTCAATAATTCTATTCTTAAACATATCATCAAACACTCGAGTTCACAACAATAGCACCGGTATTTCCTTTCTCTTGTGGAACACAATCGTTACCGTCCGTAACCACAGAACCACCTTTTGATCGTCACAAGAATTTTGATGTTGATGGTTGGCTGTCTGTCTCATTCATTCTCTGCACATAAATATGACTTTAATTGATCGTAAATTCAATTCAAGATCAAGTTCACAATGCGGCGGCGCACACGGCACCAAACACTTGTTGCGGCTGTCCCATTGACGGTGTCTGAAAGTCATCAAAAGGAGTGTCAGTCTCTCGGCCCATCCGTCCGTCATTCTACAAATAAACATTTATTGATATTTATGGATTTTTAATGATCTGCTCTTTACGTTACTTTACGTTTTTTTTTTGTTGGGCGGGGATCATTTCTCATTTCTATGAGAATGTTTACAAATATCCCGTACTATGACAACAATGATGAGGCGGTGGTGAGGGGTAGGTACTCCTCCAACGCCTACTCATTTCATTCACTTGACACAGATGCGCCGCCGCTTTACGATCGTCCATATTCAACAATAGGTCCGAGGCTGAGACTGAGGCCGAGGCATTCCCCGTCCCAATTTAATGTTTATAATTAAATATCAATAAAGAACACCCGTTATTTTATGGACGATCGTAAAAAATCGTTCACAAAAAATCAATGATTTTTATTTTCAATAATTCCAAGGCGTGGATGGAATTGTCGCCGAGTGGTGTAAATCGTGTTACATCACACAACACTCCACTGCACTCACAACAAATGAGGAGGACTCTTTGTGGGTACACAAAGCATCAAAATTCAAATAATTATTTTCTTTTGTAGGAAGACAAATAAATATCCTTTGTTCGCAGGCTATTATTGATCGTTTGTCATATGACACTTTCCCCTTGTAACCCTTTTTGTTCTGCTTACATTTTATAGTTAAAGAGAAAGTATTAAAATAATAATGTTCTTTTAATTGATTGTAATGATTGTCCCAATTCTGTGTATATGAATAAAAGACAAAAATATTTATTCAAAACATCCTTTCTCAATTGTCCTCTGAGTAAAAAGGGGAATCATCGGATGTATTTTTATTGTCAATTTTATTACCATATTAACAAGATAATATCAAATGGTTATAATCCTTCTCATTCCGTATAATAATCAATTCCAAAAATTCTAGAACATGTGGATTTAATGGAGAATTTCCATACAACTGACGCCGAAGAGACACAAAAATCTTCAAATCGTCAAAATCAGACAGTTTGCTAAATTGCTTGTAGTATTTGGTCTGCTTTTACAGCAAAAAATTCAGCTGTTATAGCGAAATTTTTGCAGTTGTTCAATAGGACCTGCTACCCATGCAGGACCATATATGGATCAAGGCTACGGAGTCGGTGGAATTAGTTACAGTCGTAGTCTGGAGTAGAGTTAGATCGAAAGCGATTTTTTCGCTATTATATTACAAATTTATAATAGCGAATTTAAAAAGATTAATACATTTACATTCTTTGATATCCGAGGAATAGCCGTTTGGCTCTTATCTACCAAACTTCCTTTGACCTACAGCTTTTTTCTTAAGAAAAAGCAAAAAAATAATACGGATCATTTCGTGAAATCACGATATATTTCAAATCACCGAGTTTTGAATTTATCTTTAAATTATTTACTATTTTTCGTCATATCAAAAATGTTTAAGTCAAGAAGGGCTCGCTTCAGCTAATCGGCGTTTTTGGCCAACTGCCGAATGTGAGCCGATTCCCAGTTTTTGGCAGAAGCCAAACCTGATCGATTCCAGCCTCATAGGAACTGAATTCATAAAAATTTAAATTTTTGGCTTTTAAAAAAATTTTATTGAGAATTTATAAATATGTATGTCTGAAAAACCTTTTAACTAAAAGACATAAAAAAATCCTTAATAAATGACAATTTTTGTTATAAGATGGGCTATTGAAATGTACAAAGTGAGTACTACTGGATAAAGTTATAGGGGTTTCAATGCCCAATTTTTGAGCAGTTGTACAAACGAAAACAGACACATAGTATTCCAAATATAACAAATATTTTTTTTAAATACAATTAAAGGAATATGTAGACACCGTAAGCAATTTAGCCAAGCTTTCACAAGATATCAGAAAACATTGTAGTGTAGAAAAATCTGACAGTCGAATCTGATAAGGTGTCTATACCTTCAATTGTCTTTGCTATATGTCCACTATGAGTTAGGTAATATATTACAAAATCTAGTCGACCATATTCATCAGTTGGCAAAGACGGCAATTCATTTCAATCGGTTACAATAAAATTAAAAAAAATTATTTGAAGTTATAGGGCAATTTATAATTTAGAAAATGTTTATAGCGGGGATTTAATGGTGATTTCGATTCTGAACAAAAGTTGCACCGTCGACGCGAAATTCTGAAAAAATTCCTTTTCAGGTGGAACGGATATAGTCCCTCGAATTAAACTTTGCTAATAATTCAAAAGGGCAACGAAAGTCTTGCACTTTTTTGCAGAAAAGAAATCGCCAAAAGTTACCGTTTAATCGAACCGTTACCTTTTAATTCGAACATTAGGTTTAACTTTTCCGAAATATGTACCTCTCGTGGTAAGTAATTCACCACGAGGAGTAATCATAACGGGAAAGACGACTCGCATATGTCAATTGTTTGCGATTAAAGTAATCATCCCCTTCTTTACTTATGTTTCCCTACTAGAAATTTTAGCTGTTTCTGAATATTATGAAAGTTTTCACTGCAAAGTCGAGCTAAATATCAAAATATTTCAGGATTTAATATGGCAATTTTTCATCTGTGACACAAGAAACTAACACGAGATGATACAATACGTCGCTTGGATGACCAACTGCAGTAACTGACATTTTCAAAATTGTTCAGGAGAGCAGTTTTTCTGTTTTTGAGACAATGTTCCTTCTTACCCACGGCGTAATATTTATTACATTTCCAGTTTGCTTTTCTCATTGTGAACTTTACTCCATCTTTTTCAATATTATTAACAAAAAAATAAAAAAATTTAATTATAATGCATGTTTTTCATAAACAAAAAATTATACTTAATGTCAGTTACGACCGATCACCGCCCAGCCCAAACGGCTAGAGTCATGAAATTTGGTAAGATGGTAGTCCTTACTATATAGACGTGCAATATGGAAGGGTTTTTCGAAATTTTGGGCGCACAATGGGTCAAAAAAGAAAAAAAATGGTATCTCAGGCAAATCCAAACGGCTGGAGCTAGAATTGCAACATTTCGTGTGAGTGTAGCGCCTAAGGCGAAGATTCGGTATGAATCAAAATTTTTCGAAATTAAAAAATTTACGCGCACATTGGGACAAAAAGGCACCAAAGCTAATTCAAAATGTCAAGAGCTCGAATCGTCTAATTTGGCTTGAGGGTAGCCATTGGAAAGTAGACTAGACACAATGAGTTTTTTAGGCAAAAATGGTGGAAAAATGATTAATATTGTGAAGTGGGACAAAACTATGTTGGATATGGTACAGAGGAGCAAAAAGTGCTAAATATGGTACAGTGGGGGGAAAAATTTCAATTTGTGCAGTGGGTCAAGAATGTGTTAAATATGGCATAGTGGGACAAAAATGTGTTTAATATTGTGGGGCAACATGGGTTAAATATGGTATAGTGATGGAAAAACTAAATATTGTGCAGTTTAATAAATGATTTAAATGAACCCTTGTACCAAAATTTTTATCAATTTTCCATATACATTTTTACGTTGTCTCATAGCAGTGCTTGTGCAGAACGCATAGCTGACATTAATGAAAAATAAGTTAACGAACAGTTTGAAGGTAGAAACTGGTCATTCAATGCTTTCAGTTATTAATTTTATTGTCGTGAAATTGGAAGATTGAAAAGTATGCTTATATATAGTTTAGAATATATATATGTACTCAAATGAATTGTTTCTGTTAATTTTTCATTTAATTTTTTTGTTGTTTTATTGAAAAAAGTCTGCCACTTATTTGAAAACACGATGCCACTATTTTTGAAGAATTACACTTTTTGTGATACTTTTAGAAATTTCCCAGCGGTCACCCTGATAACGGGTATAAATAAACCCCATTTAGCAATTTTCCACCCGATAAGATGACATTTGTGGTCTCTATGACGTTTAGAAGTCAAATCGGGGAGATGCTACATATGGGCGCTATATCAAAAAATAAAATTTTGTTTTTATCGGTAAGTCGTCATCATGAGACTTTTTGCAAAATGTTATTATATATTTGCTTTCTTAAGGAAAAATAGAAAACAAAAATTTTAAGAATCATTTGATTCTATTTTTTTAAATATGTAAAGGGTTTTTCAACAGCGACGCTACAAAAGTAGACCGACAGGAACAGCAAACGACGCCATATTTTTTGCCGCTCTTTTGACATTTCTCTTCAGTAAGGTTTGCCATTTCATGATGGAAAGATATACGAGCCAACAACGAGCCGAAATTATTAAAATTTACTACCGAAATTCGGAGTCAGTGGCCTCAACGTTAAGAGCGCGAAAAATCATCTTCAGCGTTGAGGCTCATTTCTGGCTGAATGGCTTCGTCAATAAACAAAATATGCGTTATTGGTCAGACAGCAATCCACACTTACTCCATGAGTCATCATTGCATCCCGAAAAAATTACGGTTTGGTGCGGTTTATGGGCCGGCGGCGTCATTGGGCCGTACTTCTTCCGTGATGATCAAGACCGGCACGTTACTGTGAATGGGAATCGCTACCGTTCAATGATAACCGAATATTTTTGGCCCCAATTGGATGATATGGACTTGGAGGACATGTGGTTCCAACAGGACGGCGCCACAAGCCACACAGCGAATGCAACAATCAATTTATTGGAAACCAAGTTTGGAGAACGTGTTATCTCACGAAATTAACTTTGCTTAACAATTGTTTTTGGAAGATTTTGGAGAAGTGTGGTTTCACAACGATTTCTCATTCGCTTGCGTGTTGAAGTCAACCATATAGAGCTCCGTATCTCCCATACAATTGCAGCAGAACTGTTGATAACGAGTGTCACGGCTCAGAAATAATGATCCAGTATGTGTGCTGACAATTTTTAATACATATTTATACACCGCCATGTATAAAATATTTGTTTCTATAATAATATAGAAACAAAATGGTCTTGAAGCCGGGAGAATATCCTAGTTAGAATCACAAAGATTTGCAGACCGAATAAAAGCAAGCAAACAACATAACAAATAAAATTACTGTTTAGGAATTTCTCAGTATATTTGATTTAAAAAAATTTCAAAACTTTGCTGTATTTTTCGAAATTCGGATTCGGACCTTCTAACCCGCAAGAGTGACTCAAGGCACGCATTACAAAACACCAATTAACTCAAAAAGTAGTTATTAATTTTTTTTTTAAATTAACGGTGACCTTAGTAACAGATCTGTTGACATTTCTCTCGAAGATATAAATGGTTTCTGACATTTGGTTTTGTTCTGTCAGCTGTTTTGTGAGAGACGTCATAACTTTAGCACGTGAAATGTTATGTGTAATTTTTTTGTTCAAATCAAAGTTATGCTAACTTTTAGTAAGCCGATCTATTCGAAATATCTTTTTTTTAAGGTAAGATATTCTTCATTCAGTTTATGCATTTGTAAATGTTGAAAAAAAGTGCGTTGAGAACGCAAAAACTGAGGGGTGCCTCAGGACACTCTTGTGGGATGCGGCTATATTTATAGGCGTATTATATTTCATTGTTTTTACTTTTTTGTTATATTTTTTAGCATTTTTATCAAAAAAAAGTGATAGGAATGACAGATAGAGGCTGCAGACGCATTAAATTATCTACCTTGACTGATGATCAATTGGTGTAGTTCATAGTGCTATAGAAACAGACGAAGAAGATGATTTCAAAGCGATGATGAAGATAATGACCCAAATTACGCGCCGGATGAAATATGCCAAGAAAACGAACGATGCATTTCGCAATATATGTATTAGTGAAATGCAAAAAAAATACTTTGTTTTTCGCCGAGGCATTAAACATAAGTGCATTTGACGTACCTTCGGGATCATCATCATTGAATCCAATTGTCGAAAATGATGAATCAATACATACATCAACAGCTGCAACAAAACCAGCGAATATACCCCGCTCTCCTTTACCATTAATGAAAAGTACTGGTCCAGCAAATGTGCCCTCTTATGGTTGTTTCATTGGTGCTGGTAAGAATTGAGAGTTACCAGTTGGTTTTAAAATATGTGATTTGTTGTTTTACAGGAATTAAGACAATAAAAAAGGATTCGAAAGAATTTTCGCAAAGGCAGCGATCAATGAAAGTACATGTAAGTGAAGTAGCTTTCCGAGGAGATTCATCGCTTACACCAAAGTTCAAAGAACTACAAAACCCAATGGACATATTTTGTTATATCTTCACAAACGAAATAATGAAAATAATTGTCTCTGAAACAAATCGAGCAGCTGTCACCGAAAATATCAACAACAATTTTAACGTGGACGTTGATGAACTGTATCATTACGTTGGAATTTTTTACCGGTATCCAAGTTTCGAGAGTTAATGGGGTAAAAATGCGTTCGCCCCATTCAAAATACAATGAGTCGCAAACGATTTGAGGCCATTACAAAGTATTTATCTTTCCGAGATGAAAGCGAGCGAATTAAGAAAGTGGGACCAGGAAATTTGGCCAACGAACTCAACACGCGATTTGAATCCGTGCCATAACATGCTCGACTCTGTATCGAAGAGCAAATGTGCAGAACCAAAATGCGACATCGTCTTCGACAGTACATGCCAAAAAAGCCACACAAATAGGGAATCAAATTATTCATCTTATGCGATTTTTTCGGCTTTGCTTTGAAGTGTACAACGGTGCAGGCGATAACGTAGTATTAACTGGAGCCCCCGATCTTGGTGTAACTTCAAAGAAAAGAAATATGTGGAAGTCGATTGCCCACAAATCATACGCGAATATGGGAGGCGTAGACTTGATGGATGGACTTATGTGCCGTTACCATATTCGAGCAAAGACACGCGATGCCATGATCCGCCTTTTTATCATTTAATCGACATGGCAACTACGAACGCTTACATATGGTTTAGGTTTAGGTTAGGGTGGCAGCCGTATTTTTTTACAAGCTCACATAGACCAGTTTAGGTCCCTAGTGTTACCACGGGCTGAAATGCTCCTCATCGAAACCAACCTGTTTGATATATAAATTTATCGATAGTACGAATATCAGTACTGGAAAGATCTGTTAGGCTGCCTAAAAAGGCCGACCCCAGTATATCCAGTCGTCGTTTACTCAAAGCGGGACAGTCGCAAAGCAAGTGCTCAATGCTCTCCACTTCTTCCTCATCTCCACAGCTTCGGCAGAAGTCATTGGACTCAATACCCAATCTTTTGGCGTGTTCGCCGATCAAGCAGTGTCCCGTCAGAACCTGTACTAACGTAGACAATCGTTTTCTCTCTAGTGCGAGGAGATATTTTGACCTTCTCAGGTCATACCTTGGCCAGATTTGTCTAGCTACCCTGCAGGTGCCGATTTCTGTCCATCTATCGTTGGACTGCCTGATTGCCTCTTGCCTAAGCCAAAGCTTGCACGTGGATAGTGGCGCACCAATATATGCAAATTCTTCGAGAATTTGTAATGTCGTCCCTTTCCTAGCAAGTTCATCGGCTTTGCAGTTCCCCGGGATATCCCTATGCCCAGGCACCCATATGAGGTGTATATTAAACTGCTCAGCCATCTCGTTAAGAGATCTGCGGCAGTCGAGGGCTGTTTGTGAATTTAGGGATGTTGCCTCCAGAGAATTGATGGCAGCCTGGCTGTCCGAGTAAATGACAACGCCATTGTTGGTTACTATGTTGCGACTCAGCCACTTGGCGACTTCCCATATTGCCATTATTTCGGCTTGATAGACACTGCAGGTATCTGGTAGTCTGTGAGCTATATCCAGACTAAGTTCTTCACAGTGTACTCCGAAGCCAACCTTTTCATCAAGCTTCGAACCATCCGTGTAAAAGTGGAGATGGTTTATATTACCTGGTATTCTGCCGACCCATTCATCTCTGGCGGGAATCATAGTGATGTAATTTCTCTCGAAGGTGTACACTGTTGGTATATAGTCCACTCGGTCAGTTACCATAGCACTACACTTTGATATCCTCATGTGACCATAGTTCTTGTACCTCCACATTGATAGGCAGTTTAATCTTATTGCCGCTTTGGTTGCAACTTCTCTCGCCACAATATTAATCGGCAGTATATGGAGTAGGGCTTGTAGAGACTCGGTCGCTGTAGTCCTTAAGGCTCCGCTTATGCTCAGGCAGGCAGTTCTCTGAACCTTTGTTAGTAGGTTGGTAATGGTTAGTTTGTCAGTTGCCGTCCACCATACCACAATACCGTATAACAGAATTGGACGAACTACTGCTATATATATCCAGTGGACGATTTTAGGAGAGAGTCCCCACCGCGACCCTACAGCCTTTTTGCAGGAATATAAGGCGACGTTGGCCTTCCTTACACGTTCCAATACGTTAAGTCTAAATAACATTTTCTTATCTAGAATTATTCCTAAAAATTTTGCACTTTCAGAAAAGACTAGATCTGTTCCATTTATCCGAGGTGGAGGGTCCACATGTGGGACATTATTCATCCTAGTAAAGAGAACCAATTCTGTCTTGTTGGGGTTAACGCCCAAACCGCTGCTTCTGGCCCATCTAGCCAACTTGTTCAGAGCCACCTGTAGGATGTCTCTGAGGACGTTTACGAATTTGCCACTCACTGCGATTGCCACGTCGTCCGCATATGCCACGACCTTGCAGCCACAACGTTCTAGATCTAGCAGGATTTCATTCACCGCTAGGTTCCAAATTAGTGGAGACAGTACTCCTCCTTGCGGGGTCCCTCTGTTTACATACCTTGTTAGAGTTGTGGACCCTAGACATGCTGTTATGCGTCTTCTGGTGAGCAGACTTTGAATTAGTCTAATCAAACTAGTGTTAACTTTTAGATGTGAGAGTGCCGCAATTACCGCATCGGAGTGAATGTTGTTAAAAGACCCTTCTATGTCAAGAAATGCCACCATGGTGAATTCCTTGAAATGCAGGGACGATTCGATAGTGCTCACAAGTTCGTGCAGGGCTGATTCAGTAGACTTGCCCTTGTTGTTAGCATGTTGGTTCCCCGACAGGAGTTTTGTATCCAGGTTTACCCTAATGAAATGATCTAAAAGTCTTTCCAGACCTTTCAATAGGAACGAGGATAGGCTAATTGGTCTGAAGTCTTTTGGCCTTGTGTGTGATATCTTTCCCGCTTTAGGTATGAATACCACTTTGGTATCCCTCCATCGATTCGGGACGTATGAAAGCCTGATACAGCCTACATAAATTTTCTCCAGCCAGGGGATAATGTACTTTAACATTTTCTGCATTTCTGCTGGAGTGATGCCATCTGGTCCAGGTGACTTGAAGGGCTCAAAGCTGTTAATAGCCCAGCTTATTCTGGATCTCTCAGTCAAGAAGCTAGCGACGCTCGCAGTCCACTCGCACTCTTGTTGGTCCTGCTGATCCTCGGGTTCTGTTACAGTGTTCCCCGGGAAATGTGTGTCTAGCAGTACATTGAGCGACTGCTCGCTGTTTTTGGTCCAGTTATTTGCCTCATCCTGTAAATATCCCACTGTACAGGGTGAAGCAGATAATATCTTCCTCAGCCTAGCGGCGTCGGAGACTTTTTCCACTTCACCACAGAAGGTATACCAAGTGCGCCTTTGCGCCTTTCTAAGCTCCTTCTTATAGATCTTGAGTTGCTCTTTATAGGCATCCCAATCATTAGCGACCCCAGTAGAGTTAGCCTTATTGAATAGCTTGTTGCAGGTCTTTTTCATAGCCGTTAGCTCAGAAGTCCACCATTGGGGTTTAGTTTTACCCTTGTACCTTGTTTTTGGACAGGCTTCTTCAAGGGATCTATTGAATGATATGGTGATATGATCGACCAGATTATCCAGACCGGCTTTGTCATTCGGTTCGTACGGAAGTTTAGAGTTGAGGACTTTCTTGAAATTCTTCTCATACAGATGCCACTTTGTCTTCCTTACATTTCTGTGGACGGCGGGTTTAGGCGCTTTTTCCGCGAGTTTGAACTCAATATAATGGTGATCTGAGAATGAGTGGTCGTCCAGTACATTCCACCCAATAATTTTGTCTGACAGCCGGTCAGTAGCAAACGTTACGTCGAGTACTTCTTGTCTGTCTTTAATTGTGAAGGTCGGTTTATTACCTATGTTACAAATACTAAGATTGGTAGTTAGAATAAAGTCAAGAAGCGAATCACCCCTATTGTTTATATCCGTACTACCCCAGATAGTATGATGAGCGTTCGTGTCTGCGCCAATAATCAGCTCGAGCTCGTCAGACGTTGCTTCTTCTACTACTTCCCTGAATAGAGCAGTCGGTACTACAGATTCATAAGGCAAGTAGCTGGAGACCACCCAATATATGCGATTACCGATCTCCAGGCTAGCAGCTGTTTGGTCTTTACCACTTAAATTAGTCAGGAGAAAGATACTTAGATCTTTCCTGGCCAAAATGCAGGTTCTTGGAGTGCCTTCACAGTTGGCCACAAGCAGTTTAAAGTTGGGTGTCCTAATACCGCACACCCTTCCTCCCACTACGTAGCGCTCCTGTATCAGGACGATGTCTACTGCGCCAGTGGACAGGCGCAGCAATAGAGCCGCTGAGGCTGCTTTAGCGTGATGGAGGTTAATCTGTAGAATTCTTACCATCATTGGTAATTGACAGATTAACATCCACCCCGACAAGGGTGTTATCGAACTCTTCGTCCGTATCGTCGAGAAGCATGTCCCCGCCAGATGCGTCAAAGAGTCCGGAGACTCCCCTCAGCCCCTCTGTGTCAGAAGTAGAGCATTCGTCCTCAGAGTAGGACGTTACAGATCTTCTGTTGGAGTTGGAGTCACCAGAAATAATAGGCGCGGCTACCTCCGCACTTACAGAAAGTGCCACGGTGGACGACTCACCTTCTGCAGTGGGAGCTCTATCCTGCTTGTATATCTTCAAGACTATAGTCTCGAAGCCATATTGTAGGGTTGCACTCGCACTTTGTATATGGGAGGTGGATTCAGCGTTTAGGATAAGATTGACCTGCCGCTTTTTACCATCCGCCTCACCCACCTTGCTGATTCTCCAATTATGGGCCGGCAGACCAGGATTGGAATCTTTTATTATTTCTAAGATGTCAGCCGGGTTGGAGGGCTCTTCTGTAACCCAGGTGATGGCTCTAGGGTGACTAGGGATGTTGTTTTTTTCGACAACATCCAACTGGGCACCCGGCCACACCTCACCCGCTCGACTCAGAGCAGCCTTATAAAGGTCTACTGATCTGGCATCACCGAAATATAAGAGCTTTACTCTCCCCTGATGCCATCCTGCATCGTTGCAGATTGGTGGTTTGCCCGGCATTTCTCTACGGACATCGAGGTAATGAGCCATAATGGCTGATTGTATATGACTCCATTTGTCCTTGAGGATGGATCCATCCGCACTACTTCTGTCTATAACAGCCATCACTAGACTCTCCTTCGCCACTTCATTGAAGGGCTTGGTGAGTGTCCTGTTGATGGTGACATTAGGGCCTCTTGCCTTTTTCGAAGGCAGGGGTTCATCAGGTGATCTGATTCGTTTTACTTTATTAGCCGTTAACACAGCTGAATTTGTGGCTCTTTCAGCCGACTCATTGGCCTTAGAAGCATCTATGACGCCTTTAGCCCAGGTAAGTGACTCTTTTTGTTTTTCGGTAAGAGCCGAAACCTCAACAGCCTCCAACTTCGTCAAAACTCTGAGCGCTACACGATGCTCATTGTGCTTCCGTTTTGACGGTCGGACATGACGTTTTCCCCTCACCGCACCACCTGTTGTGTGTACTTGGGGGAGATTTTCACCATTTTTGGTGTGGTCGGCTTTGGCCAAGACCAACGGACGGACAGTCGGACGATTGGGGAACCGCGCTCGATCGGAACACGAAGGCATCCCCGTCAAGAGAATTTATTTTAATTTTGTCTGTATTAGACCGTAATAGGTACTACGATGTAGGCCTTACAGACTTTGTACAGATTTTTGCTATTGCGTAATAGGTACTGGTAACTATCCGCTATGTGATAAACACGTCCGTTCACTGCGAATGATCAGCAACCTTCTCGCTTACATATTGTAACGACGCATTCACTCTGAAAAATGTAACCATTCCAGCAATGTTTCGGCTGACGACAAGCAGCTCCTTCAATTGCCTCAATTTCGAGAAGTAATTGCTGCTGGTCTTGTGTCATACACAAAAAAACGTGAGGCTGGTCGTCCAGGCATTGGGCCAAGAACACAGCGTCCAGAAATTCCACAAGAAGGTCCACAGTCTGGAAGTTCAACAGTTGTCGAACCATCCAGTTGATGACGTCCGTTATGACAATATTGACCACTTTCCAATCTGGTTTGGTAAAGAAGTTGGGAAAAGATGGTGCAAACTATGCATAAAGTCGC
Organism: Eudasyphora cyanicolor; assembly: GCA_963930755.1. NCBI lineage: Eukaryota > Metazoa > Arthropoda > Insecta > Diptera > Muscidae > Eudasyphora > Eudasyphora cyanicolor. The sequence goes on from OZ005734.1 coordinate 98,080,841, forward strand.
AAACACAGTGTGTTTGCTCAAAATGCGATCTTCATTTATGCTCCTCAAATGCCAAAAATTGTTTTTATGAGTATCATCGTAGAAAGAAAAACAAAATTTTCTTATATTTTTATCCCCTCACCTTAGAGAGGAGGGTATATATAATTTGCTACGAGCCAAAAGTGTAACACATCGAAGGAGTGGCCTAAGACCCTGAGTATGTTCGGCGAAAATCCGTTTTGGGTCGTTTGAAGTCATTTGAGCAATGTCCGTCCGTCAGTCTGTCTGTCTGCTGGCTGGTGCGCGCGAATACTTTCGAAAGGAGTAACGGATTGACTTCAAATTTGGTATGCGGTAATATTTTTCTCTATCTCCGGCTAAGTTCGAAGATGGGCCATTTTGGTCCACTCCTTCTAGTACCTCCCTCACAAAGGGCTAAATTTTAGTGAAATATTGATTCTTTAATACCTTCTATACTACTTACTCGAATCTTCTGCAATTTCACACATAGTATTAGTTTGTTAGTCGCTAACATGTCAAAAAAATGGGCGAAGTGGCCACTCCATTTTTGGTACCTTCCACACAAATGGACCATTTTGCACCAAAAGTTAATCGCTTATAGCTTTAATATCAGTTCATAGAAATACACGCAATTTTGCACAGTCTAATGCTTTTATAGTACCTACAGTCCCGAGAAAAGTGGGCGTTATTGGCACGCCCCTTTTGGTACCTCCCACACAAATGGACCATTTTGTACCAAAAGTAACCAGCTAATAACTTTAATACCAGTGCATACAAATGCTTGGAATTTTGTACAGTATAATGCTTTAATAGTACCTTGAGTCTAGAGAAAAGCGGCCGTTATTGCCACACCCCTTTTGGTACCTTCCACAGAAATGGACTATTTTACACCAAAAGTTAACAGCTTATAACTTGAATACGAGTGCATATAAACACTTGAAATTGTGTACAGTGTAATGCTTTTATAGTACCTAAAGTCCACATAAAAGTGGGCGTTATTGGTACGCCCCTTTTTGTACCTCCCACACAAATGGGCCATTTTGTACCAAAAGTTAATAGATTTTAACTTTAATACCAGTGAATATAAATACTTGAAATTTTGTACGGTGTAGTGCTTTTATAGTATCTAGAGTCCAGAGAAAAGTGGCCGTTATTAGCAAGTCCCTTTTGGTACCTCCCACACAAATGAACAATTCTGTACCAAATGTAAACAGCTTTTAATTTTAATAGCAGTACATATTTTAAAGTTATTAAATGTAATTTAAGCTGATAATAATTTAATTAAAACAAAATAAAAAAGTTACGAATATTTTTTTGGGACTCATGGTGAGGGGATTCATAAGTCGGTTTACCCGACTGAACTTTCTTACTTGTTTGTATCTTTTTCATTAGTTTTTCAATAAAACCGTATCATAATTAAAAATATATATCTCATTGTTTTTTACACCTAAGCCGACAGCAGTGCCCTGAGGTACTCTTACACGCTGAAAAAAAAATCGCTTCTGTAGTATATTGTCTCAAACATATTCGGCTTGAAATATACATATGTTTAGAGTACAATTCAAATATATAATATTTGAAACACACAAATATTATATGTTTAGGAGGATATTGTTCTAAACAAAAATATTCAAATATTTTTTTATTTGGAACTAGTAACTATTTTCGAAACAAAGATTAATTTGCAATTTTTTATTTTGGCAATGTATCAATGCCTTAACATAAAGACAAGTTTTCTGTTTTTCAGATGTTCATGTTTTTAATAAATTTTATATGTTTGTAAAATTTAGTTAAAACTTAAATAGAATAATCTTTCGTAAATATAAATTGCATTGATGGATTGACAAAAAGTGATGAATTGGAATATTTATAAATTAAGAAAATTTCAGCTATAAAGATTAACCCGAAATCTAGGAAAAACTAACTAAAATTCGAAAAAGTCAGCAAAGTTTTAAAAATCTTTTTAAATAAAATATATTTGGAAAACTTCTTAAACAATAACTTTGTTTGTGTGTAAACATATATTTTATTTGTGAAATTCAGTTTCCAAATAAATTATGTTCTAATATATTAATATATGCGTCCCAAACAAAATTTCTTGATTTTCAAATAAAATGTATTTGTTAACAAATATAAAATATTTAAAAAAATCATTTCCAAGTATATTTTCTTTCAATTCAAACATATCAAAAATGACGATTTTCCTCCGTGTATCCTTTTAGCACCTGGCTCCTAAACTTAATATGCAAATTACTTTCTGATGGCGTTTTTGAGTTTATCGGGTCATAATTACACTGAAAAAAAAATTAGTCAAAAACTTCTTTAGCTTTTAAAAGTTTGCGGGAGCTAGAGGGTCCTCGTTTCGAACTATACCTTAAAAATTACGAGTACATATGTAGCATTTACTTCTATTTTAAAGCACTCATTTTTTATTTGTAAATATTCCAAGTCATTATTTGTTGGTAATTGGCCTTCAAGCAATTTATTGTTTTTTACAAAGATTAAACATTTCTAAGAAAGACTGACTTGCTGAAAACTTAAACAATTAAGGAATCAATATTTTTCTGAATATTTAAATGCAAATAAATTTTTGTTTCGGAAATACTAGTCCCGAATAAAAATATATTGGGATGGAAACAAAAATTTGTTTAGAGCAAAATGCTTCGAAATAAGATATTTGTTTGTGTCAAATATTATATATTTACAGTGTAGCCTAAACATTTATTTACTTCAAGCAGAATATGTTTGGTACAATATACTGCAGAAGCGATTTTTTCAGCGTGTAGCCAGTAGTCCATTTTGTACCGTTAGAAAAAAATCATTGTTCAATTGTTTTAAATCTTGTTTTTTAGAATTCGGGATTATTTTTTGGTCATATACCATAAATACAGACAATTCTTCTTTAATTGATACACGCGTTCTACACGGAGGAAAATCGCCATTTTTGATATGTTTGAATTCAAAGAAAATATACTTGGAACCAACATTTTTAAATATTATATATTTTTGAACAAATATATTTTATTTGAAAATCAAGAAATTTTGTTTGGAACGCATATATTAATATATTACAACAAAATATATTTGCGAACTTACTGTCACAAATAAAATATGTGTTTACAAACAAACAATGACTTTGTTTAAGAATTTATCCAAATACATTATATTTAAAAAAATGTTAAAACTTTGTTGACTTTGGCAATTTTTAATTTTATTTTTTCCTTGATTTTGTGTTATACTTTATAGGTAAAAATTGTCGTAAGCTGAATTTTATTTTGTTTTACGGCACTAATTTTTAATTTTTAAATAGTTCAATTGTCAATCCATCAATGCTATTTGCCGTAACCCAATATTATACGATTTAAAATTTTCGAACATATAAAATTTCTAAAAAAATTAAACTTTTAATTTCTAAAATTGCCAAAATGGTTAAATACAAGTTAAACATTGTTTTGGAAATATTATTTCCAAATAAAAAAATATTAGGATGAAAACATAATTTTGTTTAGAACAACATCCTCACAAACATATAATATTTGTCAGTGTCAAATATTATATATTTGGAGTGTACCCTAAACATATGTATATTTCCAGCAGAATATGTTTGGAACAATATACTACAGAAGCGATTTTTTTTCAGCGTGTATGAATAATCTGATTCCAAAGTATAATTTTGTTAAAAATTCTATTAAAAAACGCGAAAATATTAGCATAATCTGTTGAATAGATTGGCGGGAAAATAGAAAAAGTTTCACATGCAGATTAATAAGGCCATATCATCCTCGCAAACTAAAATTTTCCAAAACTACACAAATTATGTTTTTTATTTAGCGTCCCGAATCCATATTCCGATTTTCATCAAATAGTTCGACGAAAAATAATTTTAGGCTGTTTTCAAAAAATGTTACCCTATAAATGTTACCTTATATCTTGTAGAGACATTATAAACATGTCAGTTAAGAAAACAGTTTAAAAAAGCTTTTACCGAATCGCAATTTTAAAAATAAAATTGTTTCTCTTGAAAAGTTTCATGGCCACAGTCTTGTACCTCACAAATCGGTTTTTGCTCCACTGTAAAACTTATTGTCAAAATGCCACAGATATGTATGTACGTACATATGGATACTTGTTATATACAAAGGTTTGTGTGTGTGCACACAACGTCATTGGTCACAGTCTGACGGCAGCGCTGTGGTCATCGCTGATTGTAACAAGCTTTGAAAAAGCTCCCTTGTGCTTTGCGCAACACCGAATGCCGACAAAACTCAATGTTAACCACTAGACAACAGTTCGTTTTCGTAGTGTAGTGGTTATCACGTGTGCTTCACACGCACAAGGTCCCCGGTTCGAACCCGGGCGGAAACAAGCCTTATTTTATAAATCTTTTTGTAAAAAAAAAAATATTTTTACGCGTTATTGTTTTATGTTGAATGTGTGTGAAAAATAATTTATTTACAAAGATTTTATTTAGATCTAAAGATTTTATTTAGATTTAATTTTTCTATAGTTTCTCCGGTTGTACAGTAGTAATCACAAACTTTGTTGCTATTTTTTTTGAATTATGGAAAAACAATTTTAAAGATTGCATACACGTGGAAAAATCGCCTTTTTTTATATGTTTGAATATAAATAAAATATATTTAGAACAGAGATTTTTAAATATTATATATTTCTGAATAAATACATTTTATTTGCAAGCCATTAGGATTTATTTGGAGCGCAAATGTTAATGAATTACAACAATGTTTCTCAATAAAATATTATAAACAAATAAAATTATTGTTTAAAAATTTCTCCTAATATATTTTATTTAAAATAATTTAAAAATTTGCTGAATTTTTCGAATTTCACTTTTAATTTTCCTTGATTTCGATTTATGTCTTGCAGTTAAAAATTGCATTAGCTTTTGTTTTAAAGCAATTATTAGTAATTTCTAAATATTCCAAATCATCAATTGTTGTCAATCAATCGATCAATTTATACACGGGGAAAATCGCTGTTTTTGATATGTTTGAATTCAAACAATATTTATTTGAAACAAAAATTTTTAATTATTTATTTCTGAACAAATTAATTTTATTTGAAAATCAATAAAATTTATTAAGAGCCGCATATTACAATAAAATATATTTGCAAACAAATTTTATTGAATAAACTATGTGTTTACGTACAATCAAAATTATTGTTTAGGAATCTCTCCAAATATATTTGATTTCAAGAATATTTTCAAAGCTTTGCACACTTTTTGAATTTCAGTTTTAGTTTTTGCTTTATTTTAAGTTATATCTTACGGCTAAAAATGTATAATCAACTTTTATTTTATAGCACTCATTTTAAATTTCTAAATATTCCTAGTCATATTTTGTTATCAATCCATTTACGCACACAGAATACAGTTTGGTTGCCTCAACCGAGTTATTTGCCAACCGAATTTTGGTAGTTCTGTTAACTACCATGCTATTCCATCAGGACAACCAACATTTTGGTTGTGGTATACTTCTGCTTCCATGTTGACAACAATCATATTTGGTTGCGCCAACTACGAAAATGGTGACTAAAATTATCTGTTGTATGTTACCACAACCAACTGTTTTAAAGAATTGGTTGTTCTAACAATTTGTCAGTCATATACTTTCGACAATTAATTAAAAACAGTTTTTATTAATTTTTATTCTATTTATTGAACAAAAAATCAAACAATTCATAACAAAATTAAAAATCCCATACTACAAATTCATCACTATTATGAGATGTGAAAATATTTGACACAAATTTTAGTACACGAAAAAAACAAAACTTTTATGCAAATATCGCTTAACCCTGTGCTTTCAATTTCATGATCGGTGCTTCTATTTTTTATTTATGTAAAACAGTTTGCACAACATATTCTCCATTATCCGCATGAGATTATTTTTGACTACATATACCGTTCTTGAACAAAATGTTGAAGATTTTATTTTTTGTTTGTTATGTATCAGCAAAAGAACAGCAACTAATCTTTTGGTTGTATTTCCCAAAATATATTTAATTATTCCAAATTTGGGAAATTATTGAGATAACCAAAAAAACGAATATTTATTAATATTTTTTCTGTTGTAGTAACCAATTATTCGTTGCAATAATAATCCTTGGTGTATTGATACAATTTCTGTTGTCAAGAATAAAACATTGGTTGTCAGAACCAAAAATCGATCATATGGTACTATAATGAAAGTTTAAAATTGATAATCTTAAATCGATTGATACAACCATCGATTTAGTTGCAAGCATTTTCATTTGGTCGTATCCATGTTATTATTGTTGTTTCAACGATTTATATATAAATACAGCCGACACATGATGTAACCAATATACTTTTTGTTGCTGGTACTATTTTTTTATTGTTACAATCGAATACCAACCAATTATTTTCCTGGGTGCAAATACATTGTTATGTACGATTATACGATTTCAATTATAAAGGAATTTTAGGAAAAATGAAAATTTCTAAAGAATGATCTTTGAATTACTGAAAAAATAAAACTATCTTACAATTACTGATATTTTCTGAATTATATTGATACATTTTCTGATTACCTATGTAAATGCAAATAAAATAATATTAGGATATAAACAAATATTTCCATAGAACAACACCTTCCCAAACATATAATATTTTTATGTGCCAAATACAATATATTTGGAGTATTCCCTAAACATATATATGTTTCTAGCAGATTATGTTTGGGACTATATACTACTGAAGCGTTTTTTCAGCGTGTAGTTATGCAATAGTCCTAAAATTGAATGGAAATAAAGATTTGTTTAGAACAGTATCTACCCAAATATATAATATTTGTTAGTGGCAAATATTACATATTTATAGTGTACACTAAAGAGCACCTTAAAATAAGAAAAAAAATAATGTGTGTTTTTCAATAACTCGCTTTGGTCGTTACATTTTGTAAAAAATAAGCTTAATCTGAGAAAAAATTATAAAAAATTAAATAACATTTTATGATAACTACATTAGTTATCAAAATATCGAAAATAAAAATCGATAATCTACTTAGTTACCGAAATTCAAAAAAAAAAAAATACTTTTTATTACTTAAAAAAATTGGATACTATAATAATTTCCGAGTTATCGAAATGTGCAAACCCGGTTATGGAGACAAACGTATTTTTGAGTGGACGGCCTTCGGCCGGGTTTAAGGATTTTCTCCTCTGGTGTATGTCCAAAAATGGATGGCTACGTGGACCAAAGTGTCCTGGATAGATTTTTCCTCTGGGGACGTCCAATGTCGGCTACGCGGACAAAAACGGTTTTGATTTTCACCTCTGGGGTATGTCCAAAGACGGTTACGCGGTCTTTGGAATCGAAGTCATCGATAAATGAAAATGTTATAATTTTTTTTATAATTTTCGATTTTTAGCCCATTTGAGTGGAAAAATCGATTTTTTACATTAACGTCCGATAACTCTATAACTAAGGGAATTATTGAAAAAATGTACATAATGTTTTCTTCTTATTTTGAGGTACTCTATCCAAACTATACCAATATTCCAATGGCCAGTTAGCATTGCCAAACTATTTTAGTTTATTTAGCTTCGCTGAACCGGACCCTAAAAAATCCCTTAAATGAATATATAATAAAAAGCAAGTCATGCAACGTTTCACAATTTGTGTGTATTCTTAATCGATGATACTTGAAAATGTAATTAGCTACTAAAATGAAAGGTAGACACCCAAATTGTTATTATTGCTCAGCAGTTGTTTGTTTACTTTTAATCTCTCAGTCGATGACACTTGAAAATAGTGAATTAAAACAAACTTTTGGCACTAAAAAATTGTTAATACTCTACAGTCATAAATGCGCTCAGCTTTGACTGCCCATTAAGAAAGAGAGTCAACCTCGCCAATATGATATTACACTCATAGACTCTCAATCTTATAATTGTGCCGTCCGGTAGCGAATAGCCGGTCAGTGACGAACGAATAGAAATTTGATTTAAGCGATTGATGTTTTTGCGTATTTTAAGACCGATTTTCCAGATTTTTTTGTAATTATCACATTTAGAAAATTAATATCGATTGCTAAGTGCAAACAAAGTTTAAAAAAAGACTCCTGGAAACATTTTTTTCGCGTTAGAAATTCATTTCTATGCGTTCGAAACTCACACAAATGTAAACAGAGTCTATAATTACACTATCCAACGAAAAAATTGTATTTCAACATTATACTTGTAATGATCACCCCAATCACAAATTTGTATCGATCATGTTGAAATTTGAAAGAGAAGAAACATATTTATTTGATTGTGGTAATCATATTTGCAGAGCACAATCACCCTTATCGGGAATAAAATTCCACACGGAATTTGTTCCCTGTTCCCTAAATTGCACATTGAAAAGGGAACAAATTCTGCGTTGAATTTTATGTATTCCCGATAAGGGTGATTGTTTTTATCTTTTCAATCGTCGCAAAACGCTGTCCTTTCATAGGTCTCTTCAATTTTAGGAACAGGAAAGATTCACAGGGGGCCAAATCTGGTGAATACGGTGGTTGAGGCATGATAAAGATATTGTTTTCCCTATGTGTGTACCGATAGGTGGCCCAAATTGAAAACTTAACTTCCCTAATACTTCTTCTCCCAACCGGTCAAGTCAGTCGGTTGTCTGGTTAAAAAACGACCGAATTATTTCCCTTTTTTCTAATTCCTACGATTGACCATGGTTAGTAAAATCCACATAAATTAATTTCGAAAAGGGAAAGAAAAGTTATTCACTAGTTGGGTCCTAAGAGTCCTGGGAACAAGTTGAGTAGGATTGGCAGGGCAGCTAAAAAGGTGTAGTGTGTCGTGTAGTCCCTGGTTACAAGCGGGAAATGAGTTCGACGTGGTGCGGTCAATCCTTGCCCAGTATGAATCTTAATTGGGCCAAAAGTACTCTTGTCTGTCGTGGTAATTCCTCTTCCTCCGAGGCCACTGGTAGAGGGTGATCCCATAGCACGACAGTGACTCTGGTATTATTCACGGCTTCAGCGACTGTGTCAGAGTATATGTCAGACAGACCTGCCTGGTAAGCTCTTTGATCTAGAGGTTCTCTCTTGTAGCGTTGATCCTCGCGCTCTAGATCTGAAGGTATTTCCTGATCTCCCGGGGAGTTGGGAGCCTATCCACAAGATGGTGGTTGGGATGGCTGGGACGGTAGCTACCAGTCAAATGCTGCTTCGACAGCAAACAGATGTGTCGTCGCATGGGTATGATCATCGTCTCCTCATGTAGGTTGTCCACAGAAGACAGGAGGAGGCACCCTGTCAAGTTCTCCGGGCGGCATTTTGGCAGGTCTGTATGTTCTTCTACTGCGTAATAGCTGTGGGTGTGACTGAAGAGGCTACCAAATGTGACGCCAAGAACCTTAGGTTAACTGGTGGTCGGAATTCTTGTGCCATCGACTACCACATTCAGTTGCTCATTCATTTGCGCCGTCTATGCAGCAAACAGTGTGCCCGATGATTTGGTGGCGGATATTTTTATGTTCCTCTCGTCGAAGAAATTGGCAATCTCAGCCAGGTATACATTCAGCCTTGTCATCGATCAAAGGGCCCGACGCCAAAATCGTACTGTCATCAGCATACGTCGTCAGGTGGTGGTGGAATTGTGGAGGAGTAGAGGTTTAACCATGCTGGAGATATCACCCCACCTTGGGGAACTCCCTGTTTCGCTCTACGGGGTTTGGACTTTTTGTTTCTGAATTTCACATACGACTGGCGCACACACATGTAATTGACGATCCAACGTTTCAAACTGTTCGGGAGGGACGTGTTGGCTGACAGTATCGAAGGCCTTCGATAGGTCAAGCGCCACGAGGACGGTCCTTTCACCGGGATTGTTCTGGTTAAGACCGCGGCTTACATGTGTGGATATCCCAGGCAATGAAGCCGACCAGAATTATCGGCGGCGGCGGCATATGGAAATATACCGATCGGCGGCTGATCGGCTGAGCCGATAAAGTTCCATCAAACGATGGCGCACGAATGTCATTCTGAGGCAAAGATGGCGCTTTAAGATATTTACATTTAGATCAAAGAACATAAAATTAACACAACAATTTAAGAAAAGTTATTGAAGATTTGATGTAATGTCGAAAATCGGTTCAATAAATCTCTTTGTAGTAAAATAAAATTTATTGTGTATGACCAGAAAAGAAAGTATAACATATTTATATTTGTCTTAAAGGAAACTTCCTGGAGAATATTTTCGAGAAAAGAATGAGACAAAAAATTTGTATTAATTGTGTTGCCACGCTTCTCCAAATTACACAATTTTTTACGAAAATTTCAAAGCTAGGCTACATTTTCGGCAATCGCAAAGCTTGGATATGAAAACCTTAACCATTTTTATATGCAGTAATCTATTATACGATAAACTGCAAAACGATTTTTGAGTCCGGCTTTTAGTATAACAGATTTTGGAAAAAAAACAAAAAATTCCCTTTGGTGGGGATTTTCGAAATTATTTTGGGAATTGTGGAATTTACGTCCATAATGTCTAACATATAATGATGTTAGAATTAGCCTCGATTTCTGGTGTCAAGGCGTACTAATTAAAAAAAATAATTGAGATATACGCACGCTTACGAATATCCCACATATAAGTATGTAGTTGGTATTGTCATTTAAATAAGGGGTTAAATAACACCTTACCATTAATGATTTTCATATATCATATATAAAAAAATATGACGAGTTGGTTTTTTACAGGAAATGTTACTAAGATTCTAAATCAAATCAACGTTTCTTTAATAAAAATCGGTGTTGTCGCATATTGTACAATACCCGACTTAAAATAACTTACAAATAAGTACATATTTATCTCAATATAAATAAGTCATTATTTGTTGACTAGATGTAATGCAGAGGGTAATGATATGTCATTACCTGGTAATGCAAGTGGTAATGACATGTACTTACCAAGTTTTTGCTGGGAAAGTCGGGGAAAAAATTAAAAATGCAATTTTCAAATGCAGATATCTCGGTAAGTATACAAGATAACTTTCAGGTGCAAAAAGCCTTTTGTAGACCTCAGTTATTAGCCACGGGGGAACCAAACTCAAAACTTAACTTCTCTAATACCTCTTCTACAAACAGTTTGGTCGCAATCGGATGTCTGGTTAAGAAACGGCAGAAGTATTTCCTTTTTTTTGGAATTCCTCCCACTGTGCGTCGACTGGAAAAAATAGCCTGGATATGGCGTGTAAAGCATTAGTCGTACTAAGCTACTTTGGGAATCCTTGCTGATGCTCGCCAATTGGAAAATTTATCCTGTCAGGCTCGGAATAATTAACGCCTCAAGCGTCTTTGTTACTGACGAGTTTCAGTTTGCCCGATTTCAGTAGTAGGACCATTTTCCAGGCTTCGGGTATTATTAGAGTGGTCAAGCACAGATTTAGTACCCTAGTCAGATACTTAACTCCCGGTATATCCAACTGCTTCAACATCAACATGGAAATTCCGTCGGGCCAGGCGCTTTGAATGACTTAGCGCAACGGATGACATCTGCAACTTCTACAACTGTAAACTCGCATCGTGACTAACACTGGCGTCGTCATTTACGCGAACAGTCGCTGTGGCATTAAATCTCTGGAGGCTACATTCCTAAATTCACAAACAGCCCTCTTGGCAGAGACCTCAATTGGTCTATTTGAAATCGTAACTTCGGCTGCCACACTAAACTGCTCGCAAAATGTTAATATTTCGTCTTACTTCTCATTTGTGTAACAGGTGCGATATGTTTAGACTTTTTTCCTGTATTAAAACAAAGTGCAAATTTCAAGTTCCTACTCATTTGTGTAACAGGTGCGATGTGGCGAGTTTTTTCCTTTAATAAAACTATGTGAAATTACCATTCGAAGCCCGTGCGATGAAGTGAAAATCATCAGGTTTGATGTGACCGGGTAATTGTGAACATCGGTAATTAGTGAAAACGTCAAAGCAATAAAAGGGTCATAATTCTATACGAGTAGTGGTGATATACTAGTAGTAATAGTGTTCAAATTCAAATAGAAATAATTTCCTATTAAAAATCATTGAAATTGTGGGAATTTTTTTGACAGGTGGCAAATATCTGTATACATTTAATTCAATTTATACAGTTAATTTAGTTGTAATTTAATTGATGCAAAAATGTGGTTAACTGCATTGAACGTGTTTAGAATGAAATCTGAATTGAAATGACACCATTGTGCAATTTCTAATCCAAAACTATGAACAAATCTAGATCGGGATTGGAAGATTAAATATTCTGTTTAAACGTTTTTTCGATAATCTGATGTAATGCTAATTTTAAACTTAAGTTCAAAATGAAAGCACAAAGTTAGTAGAACAATTTAAGTTGTAGTCATACCACCTCATATATATTTAAACATTGTTAATATTTAAGTAGCACAGGTGGACTTAAGCCTAAACTCTTTGTCGTTGTATATAATAAGGAAATGAATTGTTATATTAATAAATAAATTGAATTGAATTGAAAAATTTAAAAAAAAGGAAAAGTTAGTAGAACGAAATCCTAGGTGTATTTTCCAAAGTTAAAGTTTTATCGAAAAATTTGACTCTTCTCTCAATTTGGACTTTTTAGGTGAACAATAACTATGTATAATGCTACATTAGAGTGTAAAGGCGCTAAGTCTAATTTTCTAAATTTTACAGGAGAGATAAAATACTTACAATTTTTTTCTTACTTTAAATGCATTTTTGGTGGGTTTCGTTCCCTTTTCAATACCAAATAATGCAAAATTAAAAATAAATATTTACTGCCGAGTTGTAGGCTTTTTATACCCTTCACCACACTGTGGTACAGGGTATTATAAGTTTGTTTCACGGCAGATGTTTGTAACACCTGAAAATAACACAGCTAGTCCCACCTTAAAGTATACCGATCGATTTGGCCCTTTAGTTCTATAGAATCTATATTTTACATCCAATCGTTTTGAAATTTAGAATGGTAGAGTTTCTTGATTCATGAACCAACATTGCCGAATTTGAAGAAAATCGGTAAAGATTTAGCTATAGCTCCCATATACAGGGTTGCCCATATTCGACGGACCCATGTTTTTTTAAAAAAAATCAAAGAAAAAAATAAAAATTTGGCGGTTGGCAATCTTAATCATTTAATTTGTTCCAAGTAGATTTGTTTACATCAATTTTTGAATATGATATCTCTCAAATGGTCGCCTCTGGCGTTGATGGCGTATTGTGCCCTTTTTGCAGCATTTTCCATCGTTTTCGCCAACATTTCGGCCGGAATAGCGGCTATTTCTTCACGAATGTTGTCCTTGAGCTCTTCTACGGTCCTTGGCTTGTTAACGTAAACCTTTGACTTCAAATATCCCCACAAGAAGAAGTCAGGCGGCGTCAAATCGGGCGAACGCGGTGGCCAGTCCAAATCACCACTTTTCGACATCAAACGGCCCGGAAACAAATTCTTCAGAAAATCGATTGTTATGCGACTTGTGTGCGGTGGAGCGCCGTCTTGTTGAAACCAGAACTGCCTCATACGCTTTCGACGAATAATTGGCATCACAAAATTGGTCATCATGTCGCGATAACGCTCCTGGTTGATGGTAACAGCATGGCCATTTTCGTTTTGGAAGAAAAACGGCCCAATGACCGTTTTCGCACTAACGCCGCACCAAACTGTGACTTTTTCGTCATGAAGAGGCAATTCTGGAATCTCCTGAGGATTTTCAGTGGCGTAAATACGGCAATTTTGCTTATTTACGGTCCCATTCAATGTGAAATGGGCTTCATCGGACAGTTTTTTGAGTTTTTTTTGAGTTTTCACAATTGACTTCTTCTGTTGAATGTAATTGTTCCATGGTAAAAATCTGCTTGGACTGACGCTTCAAACGCGGTATGTCATTAAGCGATCTGACATCTCTGTCAAAAGTTATGGCGTTGCCAGATGGGTCCGTCGAATATGGGCAACCCTGTATATGTTTAATCCGATTTGGCTCTTTAGATCCAATCGTTTTTATACCCTACACCACACTGTGGTACAGGGTATTATTTAAGTATAAAATGTCCCAAAAGTTAATTTAATGTAGCCTTTCCTTACTGGTTTTTTTGTGAATTAGCGCTATTTCGCTTACGTCAATTACAATTTTCAATTGGACCATTTCTTGCATAGAACATTGCAGTTTCTTATTATTATTTTTAAAAAACAACTTTTCTTTGTATATTTTCATCTTTATTAACATACAAACATGAACTTATTCCTGTGATATTGTGTATTTCTACCAATAGGGAAATATGTAATTTCGACATTTATTCATAGATTTTTCAAGTTAGCATTGATTACATCATTAGGATGCTGGCTTTTAAAAAATCGAATAAAATGTGCTGTCTTCTATTTTTTTTTATTTCTTATATTTTTTCGTTACAGCAAAAACGATTTTTTTTTTTTGAAAAAATCAATTTTGCTATTTTTAAAGACTGTTATTAAACCTTTGTTTCTACTTAAAATGGATGTTTCCAATAATTGTAGACATCATAATTTCTCGAGTCCATACTTCCAATGTTGTCCAAATACTAAAGGTACAAAAATACAAAAAAAATACCAAGCATTTTTTAATATGAAAATGTTATTCACATCCCTTCAAAAAAATGTAGTAAACTGTAGTAAATTATAGAGTTAAAAACAATTAACAACTACAAGATCGCATTCAATGCGTTTGAACAGTTATGTTGGACTGGACCTAGCACGTTTTCGCGAGTATTTGAACATCTTCGGACTTGTCACTTTTACGCATCACTCTGTTAACATAAATAAATGCAAGATAACTGTTTTTTTGTTCAATAGATGCATTATTATCTCCACTTTAGTGATTCTTACAGCCTGTTTCTATATGTCGAACGACGAAAAACAGCTGATTTTAGACCTACAAACTGGCATCAACAAGTATGTTTGCATTCGCTTTGTCGTTCTAATACCTTTTAGTAGGTCTAAAATCAGCTGTTTTTCGTTCGCATCGCTTTCGTTCGACATAGAAAACAGGCTGTTCATAAAATGAATATAAATAAAAAGAGGACTTAGCGCTTTTACACTCTAAGGTAGGTAGCGATATGTTGCACTAACCAAATATCTTTTTTTTTGGCATGCAAAAAAACATCAAAAATATAATAAAATCGTAAACAAACGAAGAAAACATTGACAACTTCAAAAAGTTCGATTTACTAAAGAGACATTTCATGAAAATTGTAATTAAAAAAATACCATAAAATTTTGTTTAATATTTTTTGTGTGTTTAGGACTTCAAATTACTCCAGAAAGTGTTATGAACAACCATTCGGCAAATTGTCTGCAAACTAGTGTGATGGCGATTTCGTCTCTGCAAAAAGTGCAACCATATACCACATTTTGGAATTTTGAAATAGGAGGTATGTTTAATTCGAGGGACTACATCAGTTACATTAAAAAGCGCAAATATTTTTCAGAATTTCGTGTTAACGGGGCAACATTTTTTTCAGAATCGAAATCACCATCAGTTTCAGTTCTGACGAGACACTGTCTCATCGACGATCACGCCATGAGGTTGGAAACTGAGACCAATGCATAGTTATCAAATATTCGTGCTATTGACAAGTTTGTGTATGGATCAGGGGCATCTGAGCCTGTGCTAGCAAAAGGGACCTCAAATGGTAGCGGCTGCCACCCTAATCTAAATATAACCTAAGGCTAATAGGCTTAAATAGGAATAAATCAATATGCTTCTTTACTAATATGAAAAAGAACTTAGTGTCAACAACATGCCTATAATAAGGGGAAGTCTACAGAATCAGCCCTGCACGAACTTGTAAGCACTATCGAATCATCCCTGCATTTCAAGGAATTCACCATGGTGGCATTTCTTGACATAGAAGGGGCTTTTAACAACATTCACTCAGATGCAGTAATTGCGGCACTGTCACATCTGAAACTTAACTCTAGTTTGATTAGACTAATTCAAAGTCTGCTCAACAGAAGACGCATAACAGCATGTCTTGGGTTCACAACTCTAACAAGGTTTGTAAACAGAAGGACCCCTCAAGGAGGAGTACTGTCTCCACTAATTTGGAACCTAGCGGTAAATGAAATCCAGCTATATCTAGAACGTTGGGGCTGCAAGTTCGCCGCTCATAATACACGCACAGTGTATTATGAGCGGCAAAAACTCCCAATTTTCATTAGACCCAAGCTGAACTTTTTTGATTCCAATCTGTAAAGAACATTCCAATTAACTAAACCTTTAAAGGTTTTACCGATATCTTGCCGAAATATCGCGGTACAAGCATTCGAAATTCATAAATGGTACAATGGTTCCAAAGTTTATCATTTAAGAGGGTATTTTGTAAACCCACATCTCCGAAACTATGAAACGCATTGGAACTTCGTTTAAGTCATGCTATACAGAACCATTTAAAGTGTTTTTTTGCATTAAAAAATATATAATTGTGTTGTCTTTTTGCTATTTAATCTGTGGTTTACTTGCAAGTTGCCAACAATCAGGGTGTTTCATTTTCTCCAGGATAAAACTATACTTCCGAGGCCGACCGATGTCTTGTCATTAACAAAAATTGATAAACTAGGGACTTAGTTAACCATTGCAAAAAGAAAATTCTGCCTATACCTGCCTATATTGATTTATTGAACGAAATGGTAAAACCTACTAGGCAAAAAACAACCCAAAAATCTTTATTTTTAGTCCATGTTGCCCTGTATTGAACAACATTACCAAAGCATACCTTAAGGGGCAAATGATAAATTGACTGCAAATATAACAAAAAGCATATAAAGCATGAATAAAAGCAAGTTGGTCTTGAGCCGAGAGAGTATCTCAGTAAAAATCAACGATTGCAGACCGAATTAAACGGTCAACCGACATGAACAAGCTAAATATTCATATAAGCGAACATTTGTTTGCCAATCTATTATATATATGTACATGCATCATTGTTTGTGTGTCCTTTCCACATATTCCTAAAAGAGTGCTTTAAAAATGACGTATTAATAATGAACATCAATGATGATTTTTTCTGGATAGTTGGAATGATTGATTATTTAACACAAAACTGTAAACTATTTCATCATGATTTTTTGCAAATGTTGAGCTAATGTATTGCGCTTTAGTTATTTACTTTGTTCTATGTACTGATTTACATCGATCAAAAGATACAAAACGTTTTATAAAAAAATTTCCTGTAATTTCCAACATCGTATAAAATTGAAATTGATATATGGGCGTTGGGCGTGGCACTTGCAATTTTTATATAGTTGAGGACTCAAATACAATCTCTACAAGCGATTTGTAATAATATAAGTGCTAAATTCAGAAAAATACTAAGATTTTTAATTTGAGGTTATGTGGAAAGTAGGCGTGTTAATGGGCGGATTTAAACAAAATATTGGTTTTTAGCTAATTTGGCTCAATTCCTTCTAATTTTTGCCGCGTCTTGTGTGAAAATATTCCACTGTGCGACGTGGCAATCGCAGTCAGTGGCAAATTCGTAAACGTCCTCAGAGACATCCTACAGGTGGCTCTGAACAAATTGGCTAGATGGGCCAGAAGCAGCGGTTTGGGCGTAAACCCAAACAAGACAGAATAGGTTATCTTTACTAGGATGAATAATGTCCCACATGATCCTCCACCTCGGATAAATGGAACATATCTAGTCTTTTCTGAAAGTGCAAAATTTTTAGGAATAATTCTAGATAGAAAACTGTTTTTTAGACTCAACGTATTGGAACGTGTAAGGATGGTCAACGTCGCCTTATATTCGTGCAAAAAGGCTGTAGGGTCGCGGTGGGGCCTCTATTCTAAAATCGTCCACTGGATATATATAGCAGTAGTTCGTCCAATACTGTTATATGGCATTGTGGTATGGTGGATGGCAACTGAAAAACTAACCATCACCAACCTACTAACAAAGGTTCAGAGAACAGCCTGCCTGAGCATAAGCGGATCCTTAAGGACTACAGCGACCGAGTCTCTACAAGCCCTACTAGATATACTACCGATTAATATTGTGGCGAGGGAAGTTGCAACCAAAGCGGCAATAAGATTAAACTGCCTATCAATGCACAGTGGGCTAAATTGAAAAAAAAAATTACATAATTCTGCCATTTCAAAACCATTTATTTTGATATAAGAAATAATAATCCAACGCAACATGAGGAAATTTGCAATGGAAAATCCCTCAATTCCCAAAAAATACATCAAAAATCCCCAAAAATGGGATTTTTTACTTTTAGTCCTATATCTTCGATATGAAAAGCCGCGCCCGGGATTCCCTTTGCAGTCGATTTTGTTACACCCTAATACAAATAAATAAAAAGAAAAATTTAACAAATTAGCTTTGCGATTGGAGGAAATCGACCAAACTTTTGAAATTTATGTAAAAAAAGGTCCAAAGCGGAGAAGGATGGCAACCACACCAATTAAATTAATTTTGCCTTCGGATTTCCTCTAGCAGATTCTGTGAAACGTCTCCTTTAAAATGAGTATAAATTTGATATACTTTGTGTAACAAACTTTTTCTACAAGACCTAAATACGAATTGGACTTTTTTCCCCAAAAAATTTACTTAAACTCTTAAACTCTCTAACACCTCTTAAACTCTCTAACACCTCTTTTATACACACCTAAAATTTCATCGCCATACGATAATTGGTTTTGAAATGGCAGAATTATGTCCATTTTTTTTTCATTTTAGCCCACCGTGCAATGTAGAGGTACAAGAACTACACTGATAGAAAAACCGTTCGTCACCATGACGAATCAGTTTCGTCAATATATCTTCGTACTGGTGACGAAAAGTTTCGTACATGCGATGTTTTTGTACGTCAATAGAACGAACAGGATCATCAAGTCATGTTTTTGGTGATTTCGAAATTCGTCGAGAGAACGATAAGGTTTCATTCCCACGACGAAAAGATTTATTTGGCCATTTTGCTGAAAATATGATCAAACGAAGCAATCAAATTATAGTTTCTGCCTGTTCTATATGCGTTCTGATTACCTTAGTTAAATATTTTGTTGTAAAAGATCAATTTAAAAAAATCTAACAATTAATGACGAACACCTTTCGTCAATAAGATTACCCATTCATCATGAGAACGATCGACTTATTCGCCCTTTACGGCAATAACAAAGAGAGCCATGCGACGTTGTTATGTTCGTCCACGTGTGTGTTCCACGCAGCACAGATTGGTTCAAACAAACCGCACTGGCACGGCGTAACTGATGTTTGTTTAACAAAACATCAAACACATGCATACTCGTACATGCAGCTCGACAAGCTGTATTTGTGCTAGTGGTCTGTTGGCAAATACAATACTTGATGTGATTATTTTTGATTTAAAATAGCAGAATTAATGAATACTTCTCGTTTGTTTGATTTCAGCCTTACCTGATAAGAACTGCGTCTCGAAACGAATATTAACAACTGAACCTAGCAATGCAGTCAACTAATTTTATTTTCCCATACCATTTTAAATGATTTAAAACTAGAAGAACATTTATTGGAATTTTTAAAATTTAAATAGTCGTGAGCATGAATTCGTCGTGGTGATGAATGGCTTTCGTCGTGATAATGAATGGGATTCGTCGTGATGATGAATGTGATTCGTCGTGGTGACGAATGGAATTCGTCGTGGTGATGAATGGAGTTCAGCATGGTGATGAATAGAGATCGTCGTGGTGATGAATGCTATTCGTCGTGATGATGTATGGGGTTCGTCGTGGTGATGAATGGATCATCCTGAGGACGAAAGTTTTTGGAAACAGAAATTCGTCATGGTGACGAACAAATTCATCAAGAGGATTATTCCGTACGTTTGCTGACTTTTGACGAAAAAATAATCGTGATGATGTACAAATTCGTCGTCATGACGAAGCGTGGACTATATACCAACCGTGTACACCTTCGAGAGAAATTACATCACTATGATTCCCGTCAGAGATAAATGGGTTGGCAGAATACCAGGTAATAGAAACCATCTCCACTTTTACGCGGATGGTTCGAAGCTTGATGAAAAGGTTGACTTCGGAGTACACTGTGAAGAACTTAGTTTGGATATAGCTCACAGACTACCAGATATCTGCAGTGTCTATCAAGCCGAAATAATGTCAAAATGGGAAGTCGCCAAGTGGATGAGTCGCAACATAGTATGAGTCGCGTTGTCATTTACTCAGACAGCCAGGCTACCATCAATTCTCTGGAGGCAACATCCCTAAATTCACAAACAGCCCTCGTTCTTTTAACGAGATGGCTGAGCAGTTTAATATACACCCCATATGGGTGCCTGGGCATAGGGATATCCCGGGGAACTGCAAATCCGATGAAATTGCTAGGAAAGGGACGACATTATAAATTCTCGAAGAATTTGCATATATTGGTGCGCCACTATCCACGTGCAAGCTTTTGCTTAGGCAAGAGGCAATTAGTCAGTCCAACGAATGATGGACAGAAATCGGCACCAGCAGGGGAGCTAGCAAATCTGGCCAAGGTATGACCTGAGAAGATCAAAATATCTCCTCGCACTAGAGAGGCAAAGATTGTCTACGTTAGTATTAATTCTGACGGGAATCTGCTTGATCGGCGAACACGCCAAAGGATTGGGTATTGACACCAATGACTTCTGCAGAAGCTGTGGAGATGAGGAAGAAGTGGAGAGCATTGAGCACTTGTTATGCGACTGCCCCGCTCTGAGTAAACGACGACTGGATATACTGGGGTCGGCCTTTCTAGGCAGCCTAACAGATCTTTCCAGTACCGCTATTCGTATTATCGATAAATTTGTATATCAGCCAGGTTGGTCTCGATGAGGGGCATTTCAGCCCGTGGTAACACTGGGGACCTAAACTGGTCTACGTGAGCTTGTAAAAAATACGGCTGCCACCCTAACCTAAACCTAGCGTCAAATTTCATAAAGATAGGTCTGAAGTTGCAACCTCTACTTTGCGAACAACTTACGATGGACAGGCAGACGGACATACATGCATATATTGTATCAACTAGTGATTCTGAGTCTATACATATACCTTAAGCTGGGTCTAGCTACATTATTTGTATGTGCGCCACGGAAGTAACTTCCCAGCCGTAAAAATCAGGTCTTAGGTGGCAAGCAATCAGGCCTGATTTAAGAGCCACGAGGCCTGGCCGCCGCATTCAATCTTTATTTCTTTTTTACATGGAGTAACATTGCCAGGCCTTGCATCTCGCGGCAAAAATCGTGCCTAACAAAGGATTGTCGAATGAAGGTCTGGTATAGGAATTCGAAAGGAAGGTCTTAAGAAGGGCTTCGAAATGAAGGTATGATTTAGAGCTTCGAAATGAAGGTCTGATATAGGCCTGATGTACAGTTTTGAAGGAAAGTCCTACAGTAAATCAAAATGCAGACCAATTAATGTATTTTAAATGAATGTCACATTCAGCACTTCAAATGCATAATATAGGAGTTCGCAAAGAAAATATAGAATAATTTTGATAAGAATCTATCTTAATCTATCAAAAACACAAAGCAACTGATCTCTACAAAACCTTTGCAACGGCCAATTGTTTGTTAATTTTAATGGTCTTCACCTTCACTTTTCAATTTGTGTAGCGGTATTTCTTTTTTTTTTTTTTGCATAAAACTGGTTTTGAACTCTCGCAGTAGCAACAAAGTTCATACGTGAGAAACTTGAGGGAGGGAGAACGAATTCGTGTACACTCTGCCTTCCTTCTCCCGTCTTTTATCATGCATGATTATGTCCACACAAAATTTAAATGTTGTGTGCTAAGCACCTTCGATATGATATATTTTTAGAAGGACAGAATCATGCCTGATAAAAGACGGGAGGAGGAAGGCAGAGTGTACATTTTTCTACATATGCAAAAACTTGAGAGAGAGGGAGAACGAAACGCATCAATATATGAACATTAGAAACTTTGCCGAAGGAACCATACCTCTAAAACGAATTCTGATGGGCGATTTTTAAATCGACCCGCCCTATTGTATACCTTTCCCTGAACAATTCGATTGATTCACATAAGTGGTGTTTGAAATACACAGATATTAGATATAGTGACGTCTTTTGGTTGTTCGAACCAGTTTTATGATTATTCTAACCGGATAGACTGCAGCGGAGTGACAAGCAAAACCTTTTTGCTTTAATCGTAAATTTAATAATTAAAATTTTAAATGCTAACGCTTAGCTGCTAAAGCGTGTCTAAGAGTGAGTAAATAAGCAAAATTAAGAGAATTTATTTCTATGTAATCAAACTGCGTCTCCATATCCAATAGTCATAAGATCTGCTACATAATCTTTGAAACCTTTATCTCACCAATTAATTTGTAATTTGTTGTCAATGACCAACAAATCCATTTCAATAATTATACTCTATCACACTGTGGTTCAGGGTATTATAACCCAGCGGTAAAATGGTCCAGGCATCAGGCCTGATAGAAGGGCTTCCAACACCACCTATTGGAAGGCACGCATGCCTTCTTTATGAACCCCTGAAAAATGTGCAATCTCTCACTTCTAAAAAAGTAACCGTGCCTCCTGCTCCCGTATTTTTTCAAACATGTCTAACACCTTCTAAAAGATGTCAGAGAAAAGTCGTTCTTCATGGTCAGCACTCAAATTGAATTATTGACAACCACCGCCGATATATGTTCATTAGGCCGGGTCGATATGTGGGGAGGCAAACAAAGTCGCCATTGCTCAGTAAAAATCGTATTCTAGGGATCAAAATAAGAAACTTTGCCGAAGGAACCATACCTCTAAAACGAATTCTGATGTCCCGGAAAAAATCCCACTTTGACCCATTTAGACTCCAATCGAGTCCAAATGTATGGAACCCCCAGGGGGTTCCAGGGGGTGTGCCAATGGCATGGGTGGGTCGGATCTCCAAAACTAGTGGGGGTCGGTCAAATATTTGGACTCGATTGGAGCACTCTAAATGGGTCAAAGTGGGATTTTTCAAAATTTGCCCTTACCCAAAAGTTCGACCCAAATTCCGGGACATCCGAATTCGTTTTAGAGGTATGGTTTCTTCGGCAAAGTTTCTTATTTTGATCCCTAGAATACGATTTTCACTGAGTAATGGCGACTTTTTTGCTTCCCCACAAATCGACCCGGCCTAGTATACAAGTTTTGGTTTCTGGTACATTCCTTATGGTAGTTGTACTTTTAAATATATGATTTTATATGTTTTTCACAAATAGTAGATAACAGTCGATAGATCACGTATGTTCCCAAAAATTACCTATCCCGACTTAAGTGGTTGTTTGCAAAAAAACATATATAAATTATTCGAGATATAGGTTAATTCCACACATAACGTTGTTTCTCGACGTACAAAATATTAGCTACTTGTACATAATATTGTTCAAATTTTCGGTTTTTAATATACGGTTAGTTTGACAGAGGATAACGCCTGTCAGATGAAACCATGCGCCCACTGAGACCATGTAAGATCCATTGTGAGTCCTCATGATTGTTTCTTCTTCTTCAATGTGTCAGTTGAGTCTACCCCTTGAGTTCGTATAATTCCTGAAAGAAAAAACCCAGTATCTTGGTTCTTCAACAGTTAAATATTACACAGTCGTTCTGAATGAACGTGATTTTATATTAGGCATATTTTCGTTACACCAACATCGCTTAATTTGTATGGAGATAAAGGGTGGGCCATTTAAAATTTAAGCTTCCGATTACTTTGACTTGTGATCTGTGCCCTTTGGATTATGTTCTGTGGGGAGCCATTAAGAATAAATGTTACGCAAAGCATCCAGAGACAATTCGAAACATGAAATCGAAGTTGCCATTGAAGAGATTCGACCCGAAACAATCGTAAATGTACCGAAAATTGGGTTGATCGGATGAGGTATTGCCGAGCCAGTCGTGGTAGGCAAATGAATGATATTGTGTTCCATTATTAAATGAAAATGTTCAACCTTTCCAATAAATACAAAGAAATTTGTCAAATTGTCAGTCCTTTTTTAATAGCCGATTCAAAATTAAAATTTTAAATGGCCCACCCTATATTAGTTCTCGACAGAGTTTTCTGCTTGCGTTACTGACTGGAAATTAGAAAATCAAGTCAGTGAGGCAAGAAGGTATGGCAAATCATTTGAGAGATAGAGAATAACCTGAACCTATAATATAAATAAATATCTATATATATCTATATATCTACAGGGTTGCCCATATTCGACGGACCCACGGACTCGTTGGGCCCATTCCAATCGACGAGGCTTGTCCGCAGGCAACAATCTTTGCGTCAATTCAATTTTGTACGGGAACAAATGCAAATCAACGCGAATAATCCGTTGTAAAGACGACCGAGCCATGCCCAACTGCTGAGAACGGCGTTTTTGGGATGTTCTAGGGGACCTCTCAACACTGACTCGTACGGCAGCGATATTCTCGGCCGATCGCCTTGGTCGACTTTTATTTGGCCTCTTCGGATTAGAAAGAGCCTCACCAGTCGAAAATTTTTCGTATAAACGCTTAATGGTGTTCTTAGAAGGCGCACTTCTCACATTTTTTAATATTTTAAAAGCACGTTGACTTGACTTCTTCTGTTGAATGCAAATTTCAACTATTTCAGAGCGCTCGCGTGGCGTGTATTGTTCCATGGTAAAAATCTGCTTGGACTGACGCTTCAAACGCGGTATGTCATTATGCGATCTGACATCTCTGTCAAAAGTTATGGCGTTGCCAGATGGGTCCGTCGAATATGGGAGACCCTGTATATATATAAAAATGAAACGGTCCATCTGTGTAATGGCATCACGTCAGAACGGCTGGAGCGATTTGGCTCAATTTTTTTTCAGTTGTTCGTATTTGCCTGGAGAAGGTTGTTACGAAAGAAAATTTTGGGAAAACCCTCCGGAAAAGTCGGAAAATTGGGAAAATCGAAAATTGCTATTTCTTGCGAGATTCCTACTGTTCCTATCTACTGCTATTTCTTGCGAGATTCCTACTGTTCCTATCTACATACCGCTCTCTTTTTCAATCCAAATTTTTTAATAATTTTCTATTAAACAAAAAAGTTTTCTATTAAACATATGTACGAGTATGTGCTATTTTTCTTGGTGCAATTCATTCGAGTTTTGCGTATTGTTACACTGATTTCGCGTATCACATCGGCAAACGGTACAAGCATTACGATCAATTAAAATTCACGATATTTATCAATTCGAACATTTTTTCAGATAATAAGTTTGAGTATAAGAGGTAAGGTTATCTTATTGGATTGCGGGCATTGCAAAATCATAATTTCGGATGAATGCACGATGGCGCATAAACGAGCTCTGGAGGCAATTGACCGAACGATGAAGGATTTACGACGTGATTTGAGACAATTTGGTGAGTCTGATATTGCTCTCCGGAGATTTTCGTCAAACGCTTCCCGTCATCCCGAAATCTACTGCCGATGAAATTAATGCATGCCTGAAATAGTGGTCTTTGTGGCTGCATGTCAAGAAGTTATGTCAAGAAGTTGAAATTGACCACGAACATGAGAGTCGCGTAGCAGAACGACTCATCGGCTCTTGAATTCTCGAAACAACTGTTGGCGCTTGGCAATGGCCAAATTACTATTGATGTTTCCACTGCATTGATATTGTTCCCGGCAAATTTTTGAAGAAGTTGAAATTGACCACGAACATGAGAGTCGCGTTGCAGAACGACTCATCGGCTCTTGAATTCTCGAAACAACTGTTGGCGCTTGGCAATGGCCAAATTACTATTGATGTTTCCACTGCATTGATATTGTTCCCGGCAAATTTTTGAGAGTTCACATCGTCGAACGAGGAACTCATCACCAAAGTGTTTCCAAATCTCGATTAGATTAGTGAATGGGCAATATTAGCAGCGAAGAATAAGGACGTCGATAGCATGAATTTTATTATTCAAAGTAAAATCGAACTCGCTTGATGTGCCAGGAGCTCCGCCGCATAATTTACAGCTGAAGGTGGAATCGATCATAATCATGTTGCGGAATCTGAATCATCCGAAATTGTGCATAGTTCGCGGTTGTCCATTATGAAACTGATGGACAATGTGATTCAGGCGACGATCATCAAGGGAAAATTCAAAGGAGAGGAAGTCCTTATCCCACGAATTCCTATTATTCCAACTGATCTTTCATTCCAATTCAAGCGGATTCAGTTCCCTGTACGATTGGCTTTTGCGATGACAATCAATAAATCTCAAAACCAATCGTAGGAAGTCTGTGGAATTAATCTCGAATTTCCCTGTTTTTCGCACGGTCATCTGTACGTTGCCTGTCTTCTGTCTTCGTTGTTTGTTGTTTATCATCTGATTCGATTTATCTCTACTGATTTCGATTCCTTTTAAACAAATCGCATTAAAATTTTAACTATCTGTGTTTTATTATCACTCTGGAGTTTATCTGAAGGCGTTAAATTGGGGCGAGGCGAAGTTCGCCGGGTCCGCTAGTAATATAATATAAATAGATTTCTGTTTTAGGTTCAGATTAGGGTGGCAGCCGGAGTTACCGGCGCACATAGACAAAGATATCAGTAATACGAATTTCGGAACCGGCAAAATCTGTCAGATTTTCTAGAAAGCCGACCCAGTATTTCTCGACGTCGTTTACTCAATGCGAGCTAGTAACAAAGCAGGTGTTAAATGCTCTCCACAGCAGAAGTCATTGGAGTGGTCGCCTATAAAGCAATGTCCCGTCAAATCTGACACTAACATGGACAGTCTCTTCCTCTCTTGAATAGTAAATATTATTTCACAAGTACAGTAGTCGGCATAAGTATTTTGACGAAATAAAAATCTTGCATTTTTGACTTTAACTTTTAAATGGCTTTATAAAGAAGTCTTGTTTATTTTTTCTTTTTTTTATATTACTAATACAAATTTAAAAATAATCAAACAAATATTTTTTCATAGAAACTTAAAAAGATATAAATTAATTAGTTAATTCATGGGTTGGCACAAGTATTTTGACAAGTATGTAATACTAAGAAAACATAGTTTAAGCTTTACAAATGTAAAGAAATGAAGAACAATGTAGTAAAATGTATAACCTCTTTTGGGTTCAATAACTTTTTGAAGGCGTCTCGGTACTGAATCCACGAAATTTTGAAGAATCTCTGGAAATATCTGATTCCGAAGGGAAGTGACCACAGAAATTGTCCCCTCTCTGGTTTTATTTAACGAAACTTTTTTTTTGCGTTTCAAGAGAGACCAGACGTTTTCTATAATATTTAAGTCTGGACTTTGAGGTGGCCAGTGAAAAGGTGAGCCATGTCATGTTCTGGGGATCTGTTGCATATAATGGGCTGGGTGACTTGGTTCCAATCAGCGGTTCGATGAACCAAAGTCAATATCAAGTCAATATGTTTGTTTGATTATTTTTAAATTTGTATTTGTAATATAAAAAAGGAAAAAATAAACAAGACTTCTTTATAAAGCCATTTAAAAGTTAAAGTCAAAAATGCAATATTTTTATTTCGTCAAAATACTTATGCCGACTACTGTAGTCTAAAATTCGTGATTTGAAGACATTGAGGTTGTTGCTATGTATAAGTATTTACATAAGTTGTGGAGTTATGAATTTCGTTTGATCCATTTTTCCAGAAGGTTTATTTTACTAACGTAAAGGTATAAATATTCAAAATATACATATGTATATGTTGGAAATTGGTCTGTCGATGAAATCTTTAGAACAAAAACATGGTATGCGTGTGTGATTTATTCATGTCTAACAACTTTGCTTTAGCTCACCTAAAATTCGTTATATATCAATTGTCATGTTTATCAAGTGGTGAAATACGAAATACAATATGTAACGCTCTCTAACTTTTGTACCCAAATCATAGACTCATTGATAAAGTC
This sequence comes from Eudasyphora cyanicolor, assembly GCA_963930755.1. Taxonomy (NCBI): domain Eukaryota; kingdom Metazoa; phylum Arthropoda; class Insecta; order Diptera; family Muscidae; genus Eudasyphora; species Eudasyphora cyanicolor. The sequence goes on from OZ005734.1 coordinate 98,108,727, forward strand.
CATTCGTTGCAATCGTATATAGAGAACCGAAAACACTCTCACTGCGGCCGTAGCGTCACTTCCAATTGGTGAGGGGAGAAAGACACTATGTTTCGCAACGCTCTCTAGAGTTTAGGCAAAACAAAACAAATCGTTTGCTCACTATGTATACCTCTAGTCAATGATGACATTTAGATTTTAGTTATTGTCAAACCATCGAAGAGAGCAGATTACGCGTTGAACTTCAACTATGGTCGGTGAAAAATTAGACGCTATCATTTTCGGTGCCACCGGTTTTACGGGACAAATTGTTGTCGAAGATGCCGTAGAAATTCTTAAAGATTTCAAATGGGGCATTGCCGGTAGAAATGAGGTGATTTAGAAATGCTACAATCTGGAATTCTCTAAATTATCTATCTATTAATCTATTTTTAACTTTCAGTCAAAGCTTAGAAATGTATTGGAAAAAGTGGGTAAAAGAGTGAAGAAAGATTTAAGCCATATACCGGTCATTGTGGCTGATGTTGAAGATCAAAAGTCCATTGAGAATATGGCTAAAAGTTGCAAGGTAAGTGAGGGGGGAAACATGACAACTGGGTTTTACTAACGTAACTGCACACAGTGGCTCCCAGCATAAAAATGTGTAGTTTAATACAATATAGCAATGAAATCTAGCGAAATGCTACATATATTACATCTACAGAGAGGGAAAAATCGTAGAAAACTCAACAACGCGTGTGAACAAATGTTTAAATTTTTCGTTGTTAATTTGCTTTTTTATAAAGGCTACTACAATTATGTTAAAATCGTCCTTTTTCGTCTCGACTTTAGTCATACTGTTTACTTTTAGTATGTACATATGTGTTTTCTTGTCAAATAGCAAACAAGTCGCAATAAATATCAGTTCCTTAGAATACCCATTGGTTTGTCAATTTTGCCACAAACACGTCAAATGGACTTCTATTTCCCAATACGCTCAGTTTGACTACGTTTGGTATTTGTTGTTCTACGAGTGCACGCAATACACCGATAAGATTATAATTGGGATCACATAATGGAAGAACTAAATATAGTTGACCTTGAATTTGATTTCACTCTCTTGGAAAATATTTCATGTTTATGACTAAGATTAAAATTGCAATTTGTGCTTGCTACTGGCCACATTATGGATATTTGTACACGCTGAAAAGAAATCGCTTCTGTAGTACATTGTCCCAAACATATTCTGTTTGAAATATATAAATGTTTAGGGTACACTCGAAATGTATTATATTTGGCATACAAGAATACTATATATTTGGGATTATCATTTATGAAAAAAGTATTAATTTGCATTTAAGCATTCAGAAAATATACTCGTATCAATACCTTATTCACTTCATTTTTCAGAAATTGTAAATGTTCGTAAAATTCCTTTATAATTGAAATGATATAATCTTGCATAATGATACATTGCATGATGAGTTGATAACAAATGATGACTTGGAATAAATAGTATTTACACATTAGTACTTTAAAATAAAACTTATTGCTATTTATGTCATTATAAATTGTAAGGAATAAATGAAATTCGAAAAATCTGCTATATTTTGAAAAGCTTTTTTAAACAAAATATATTTGGAGAAATTCCCAAACAAAAATTCTATTCGAATATAAACACATATTTTATTTGAGAAAATTAGTTCGCAAATATTTTTGTAGTAATATATTAATATATGAGTTCCAAATAAATGTTATTGATTTTCAAATAAAATTTATTTGCTCAGAAATATATAATACTAGCTGGGCCCGGTCCACTTCGTTGCCCCAGATTTCCGATCCCGTCAATTTTTGGAGCAATCACGTAGACTGTCACCAAATAAATATACACAAAATTACAGCATTCTCGCTAACAAATTGCTAAAGATATATCAATTTCAAAACATCTCTCATATGGGCGGGGACACTCCCATTGGTCCGATTCCGCCCATTTGTAGGCAAATTACGTACTCTGCCATCAAATGCATATACCCAAAAATTACAGCACTCTCGCAAAAAAATTGTGTAAGATATCTCAATTTCAAAATTTGGCTTGTATGGGCGGGGCCACGCCCATTTGATATATCGAAAATTCAAGTACCCTATTTTCACCACCGATCCGCAGTTCCATCGAAAAATCATCTTTACTAATGAGGCCCATTTCCACCTCGGTGGAACAACAAGCAAAATTGTCGCATCTGGGGCTCGGAAAACCCAAGAGTTATTGTTGAGAAGCCTCTCCATCCTCAACGTGTGACTGTTTGGTGCGGTTTATGGCCCATTGGAACTTGCTTTTTCGAAAATGAGGTTAGATCAACAGTTACGGTGAATGGATTGCGCTATCGAGAGATGATTAATGATTTTTTATGGTCGGAGTTGGATGGTATTGATCTGGACAACGTTTACTTTCAACAAGACGGCGCTACGTGAGGCTATCGAGGACATAGGGCAGCCACTTTGCGAATTGGTTATGGAAAATGTCATGAAAAGGATACGATCCTGTAAGCGAGTTCGTGGTGGCAATTTGGCTGATGTTGTTTTTCATTATTAACGGCATACCTTCCTCTTTATTGTGAAATAAACATCCGATCATTTATCTAAAAAAATTGAATTTTCCTTTGAATACCAAAATAACACCTCTTGTTGGAAAACCCTTTAAAATAACACTTCTCTAGCGCTTTGATGCTAACTCCGAAGTACATGTAGTACCATATATAAATTTATCTTCGACAGAATCCTTTAAGAGATCAAAATAGGGTATAGTAACAAATTTTATAAATATCGGCAAAAAAAATTCTACTTATACAGCGATATATCTAAATCGGAACCGATTTTCTTCAAACATGGAAATGTTGGTTTCTGTATTAAGAAACTCTAGTCTAGAATTGCGACATGTATTTTGATTACAACGTATACATGGACATTAGACGGACGGACAGACATCGATCAGCTGGTGATTCTTAGTCGATCCGGAAAAAATTAAAACAAATTTCATAGGCAGACGGAAACTTTACAAATCTATAATGTATTTAAAAATAAATACATACATATATTTCAAAATTTTTATTTGTAATTTGTATGTCTTTACGTCAGAAATCGAGGCTTATTCTAAAATTATTATTTTTGCAAAGGAAAAACCCACAATTCCCAAAATACATTTTAAAATCTCAAAAAAAAATATTTTTTTTATTTTTTTCCCAAAATCTATTACTCTGAAAGCCGAACTCAAAACTCTTTTTGCAGTTGACAGTGTAACATATAATGCAGACAGAAATCTAATAACGCCATACAATATTTAAAAAATTATATATTTCAGTGTAATATTTTGTAGTTTGTTGGTCTTGCCTTGACAAATTAAAAGTAATTTGCGAATGAACTACATACGTATAAGATATTTTTAGGTAAATAATACATACACAAAATTTCGAAGCAATCAAAAATAGTGATGTCAAAATTCGTCCCGTTTGTCATGGAATGACTCATATATTTTGTTGATTTTTAAATAAAATTGATTTGTTTAGAGATATACAATATTTAAAAATTTGTGTTCCAAATATATTTTCTTTCGATTCAAACATATCAAGAAACGCGATTTTGCCACGTGCAGTTGGTTCTTTTCGGCCTCTTTAGTCAAATCGGACGGAGCTATATCGAAATCTGAATCGTTTTTCTTCAAATTCTGCACTGTTGGACAATGTATTAAGAAACTCTACTATGGTAAATTTCAAAACGAATAGATCTAAACTACATCGTCTATAGGTCTAGTGGGCCAAATCGGACTAAACATACATATGGGAGCTATATCTAAATCAGAACCGATTTTCTTTAAATTTAAATTTCTTTAAAGTGTTGGCCCATGGATCAAGAAACTCTACCATGCTAAATTTCAAAACAATTGGATGTAAAATACAGCTTCTGTAGGACTAAAGGGTCAAATCGGACGAAGCATATATATATGGGAGCTATATCTAAATCTGAACCGATTTGCTTCAAATTCAATTGGCTTATTTCCAGGTACAAAAGACTCTTAAATGCAAAATTTCAGCACGATCAGAGTGATATTGCGACCTGTACTTGACGGACAACTTTACATGGACAGACGGACGGACAGACATGGTTAAATCGACTCAGCTAGTGATTCTGAGTCGATCTGTATACAAACAAACTTATAATACCCTGTACCACAGTGTGGTGTAGGGTATAAATAGTAAAGGTTTCCATATTTTAGCTATGCGATTGGAGAAAATGTTGCTTACTTTCGAAATTTGTGAAAAAAAATGGTGTGAATTAGAGAAGCTTGGCAACAAATCCAGTGAATATTTTAACCCTTTCTTTCGAAAACATTCTCTAGGAAGTTTCCTCTAAGATAAATGTAAATATGTTGTTCGTTTTTTAAATAACTTATTCTATAACTACAAAATAAGACATAAAAATATTACAAAAGATCAAATTTTTTTGAAACTTCAAATGGCTTTTGTCTTATTGGGTATATCGGATCGATTTTTCATCATATAGAAAATTTGTTTGCCAATTCAGAAAAGTTGACGTAAAAGAAATCGGTGTATATTCTGATCCAATATTCACAAAATACTAGGACAGGTAAATACTCGTATATGAACTAACTCTTAGACGTAAATAGTCTTTTGTAGACCTTGGTTAGTAGTATGTTCGAAAAAAAACTATACGCTATACGAACGGTTCGTTCAGAAAACACAAACATTATTTATTTTTTAGTGTTTGTGTTCGCGAGCGCTACCACTGTTATAACGTACGGCTCTTTAAACACGTACGTCGTAGTGTTAGTGTTCTTTCGAACTGAACACTAACAAAATACACTACTTTTACCTTTCTGTTCTTTTTTATATTTCTCACCACAGGTCGCAAATATGAAGCAATCTTAATGAAAATGGGTACAGAGGCATTTCTTAACCTAGGGACGAATCCTATTTAAAATGCGGCATATTCGTCCATAATGTAATATAGCCCCCTTACAAAAGTCCCTTCCGATAAGACATGTTTATGCTCTAGATGGCGAATATTTTAATCGATCATGCTGAAGTTTAAATATTTGTCCTTTGTATTACATTCAATCGTACCTAGTGAAAATGAGACATATCGGTCCATATTTTGATATAATCCCCATACAAAGCTCCCTTTCGACAAGACATTTTTATGTTCTAGAGGGCGTATTTTTTAGCGATCATGCCGAAATTTAAATATGTGTGCTTCGTATTACATTTTCTGGTATGTGCACAAAAAAGATTTTTGGAATTAGACGAATGTTATACGCGCTTGAACATTTTATCCGCACGAGATGTCCAACTTTAAGGTTCAGTTTATTCTGGACATGGCAAAGTGCTTGTATTTCACTGTGTTTTAATTGGTTGATCGTTAGCTGAAAACTAAGTGTTAGGGTATAATTTTCATTTGCATGTGTGAGTCATCCTCTTATAGTCTTTGACAGTTTGGTCGGACTATTAATCAAGTTTTTTTTAAATCCAGCCATGTCGATTACTAATGACGGAGATCACGCCCTTGAAATCATGATATAATCTGTGGGCACGCAATGAAATACTTGCAATATATTTTGCAATTTAAATTTACTGGCTTTCTGTCAATGTATGAAAACATTTCATATTCCAGTTCAAATTATTAACATATCATTTATTGATATTTATAACCTCACCTTAGTGGCGGAGGGTATATACCATTTGCAACGACGTGGCCTAGGTCCAGCAAGTATCTTTAATAGAACAAATATTTTTGAAGTTTGGTCATGGCCTATAACAGACAGTTTTCTTTCATTAATTTCAGATCGTACTGAATTGCTGTGGTCCTTATCGATTTTACGGAGAAGTAGTGGTCAAAGCTTGCGTTGAAGCCGGAACTCATCACGTGGATGTCAGCGGTGAACCACAATACATCAACGGAATGCAATTGAAATACAATGATTTGGCCCAACAGAAAGGAGCGTATGTGGTATCCACTTGTGCCTTTGAAAGTGTTCCCACTGAATTGGGTGTGTTATATGCCGAAAAAAACTTTCCCGGTGAGTCTATCATAATATGAATATTGAACCGATCCAAAAGTCTAACAAAGATTGTTTGGGGGAATAAGAATATTACGATATCAAAACAATTTTAATATAAAAAATCTCAAAAGAATACGATTATATGTGTTTTAATTTTAATTTAATCTATCACTTTATTTTAGGTACCATCAATTCCATTGAACTCTATTGGGAGACGAAATATAATTACCAAGACAAATCTTCTAAGGCCATTCTAAACAGTGGTACCTGGGCTAGTGCCATTCATGCCATGCAACATGCCCGCGAAATGTTTGCCCTAGAAAAGAAGTTGAATTCTGAGAAAATTCCAAAATTAAGCCCCAAATTATGGATGAGGTAAGTTTGAACAGAAACATTGGTAAATTTGCAAAAGGGTCTGGACTTTTTTATTCATAAAAGATTATAAAACTTCCAACGGGCACTGGGATATTTTTTAATATTTTCATTTTTAACAAGCATGAGATCATTTATACATAGCATTAGTGTCAAGAGTAATAAACGGAGAAAACGGATCACTTCGTCTACCCAACGTCCTAACTTAATGCATTCAAGGAACATCGGCCAAGAAAGTAAAGTAAAGGATACATCAAATGCATCTACGAAGTAATATTTTTGACTAACTGTTAAGGCCCATTTAAGATTTTACTCTTCTGAGTTAGTACTTTCATTCTTGATGATAACGACTTGTCATATTTGAAAATAATCCAAGCGTAAAAAATGAAACACTAATCATTTATAAAAATAAACTTATCCCAATTCCGATTACATCATTTCCATCGATTGCTCTATTTTGTACTTGAGATTCTTAGCCAATTACAAGTTAATAAAGTATTCTAACAAATTGTATTTGTAAAATAAAATTCCTTTCAGACCATATGCCCATCAAACTGAAGGCTTGAAAAGTTACTTTGCTCCATTCCCCGTCACCGATCGTTCTGTGGTACAGAGATCGCAACGTTTGTCCTACATTCATGACAATAAGAGACCCATACAATTTGAAATGTACATTGGAATGAAGTAAGTAATCCACAGAAGTGGTGGTACATAAATAGTATAAAAAATACAAATACGTATAGATTTAACAAACAAAAAAGAAAAAATAATTTAAAATTTTTTATATCTTTTTTTAACTTGAAATAATTTTTTTGAATAATTGATAACACTTTAATTTATCCATATGCAGATCGATGTTGATGGCTCTACTGTTACCCGTATTTATGTTCTTCGCAGCGATAATGGCTAATATTGGTTTTATCCGTAAATTAATGTTAAAATATCCACATATCTTTACCGGCGGATTAATGACTCACCAAGGACCTGTGGAAGCAAACAGAAAGGCCGTTGAATTCAGATATACCCTCAAGGCGAAGGGTTGGTCTAAAGGCACCCCCGAATCTGAGGCTCCAAATAAGGAAGTGGTGGTCCGTGTTTCAGGCAAAGATCCCGCTTATGGCGTAACTAGCAATTGTCTCCTGATGTGTGCTAAGGTGATTTTGCAAGAACATCACAAAATGCCCGGAAAGTAAGTAAAACTCGTGTTCACAGCAAATTTGTCTGTTCTGCAAGTCTAATCTAAAATGTATATTTATTTCTGTTTTACATTTTAGAGGTGGCGTGTTACCCCCAGGTTTTGCCTTTGCTAAAACTCAGCTCCTTGATGAAATTGCCCGTTGCAAATCTGGTTTGAAATTTGAAGTTGTGAAGCAATAAATGTAAAATTTTGAAGTTTTTTAAGTAATATATAATTACATATATGCAAATGTAATAAAAATGTAAAAAAATTTATTATATATAATAAATAATTGTGAATATTTGCACGCTGAATAAAGTTTGAGTTTATAACAACCATGTTTGTCTGATTTAAGTATAGTCGTCATCTTTGAAACAGTAACATTTCTCTTCACTACTAAGTACGCATTTGGAACATTCTTCACTTGTTCAAGTCTGTCTATTTTTGCCTCTAACACAAGTTTAATCTGCGAGAAATCACACCATATTTTCAGACCGCTTCCATGTAGTGCACGCTAAATGGTCTGCCGCTAGAGTTTCTACTTACAACGAACCAACCGGAGTGTTTTGCGAACTGTGGTCATCGGACTTGCCTGTTCGCAATTAGGGGTTGCAGTGTATTGTATTTTGACTGCGGCCTTTGCTGCCGTTGCCTCAGCATTGTCTCATTCCTAGTCAAGTTTTGGTGCCTATGATGTGATACACCTTCCCTACCCCTAACACTCGTCGGACCAGCATGAAACATATTCATAAAAATTTAATGAAGGTTTTAACAATGCAAAAACGTTCCTCACACCTTCTTCGAATTATTATGGATAAGGCGACAGCTGAGAACGACATAGCTACAACGACAGCGAAATAAATTAACCAGAAGAAAGCACACGATTTACAGTTCAAAAACTTCTTTGATGGCAAGTTCAGATCCCAACCGAATCCTTCTAACCCACGTTGAGCAGAGAGGTATTCCGTAATTTCGTCACGGCCGCAGCCAAGCGCTTCATATTCACCGATAGAATACCAGAGGTGAGACCAAACTTCCCAGCCCAAGCGGCGAGACTCGCAGCTTGACCCGATTCGCAAGCTGCGAGTCTCGGTGATCTCAGGATTGGAGACCTAAACCAGAGTATGGAGCCGAGGAAAAATGATCGGCGTCGGTGAAAGTTTTTTGGTTATCGGCGGCGGTGGCGATCGGCTAAGCTGACCTAACACAGCAATAACGGCGGCGCTGGCAAGTTGTTTTGTTTTCTTCGAACTTGGATTAAGCTGATTGTATTAAGCTATGGACACACGATGATCACATCTAACAATATTTCCAGCAAAATGTCAAAAAACGTCAACCTTGTGAACTTACAACCATTTGAATTTGCCATTTTTTGTCTAGCAACGTTGGCAGAAAAGTCATCGTCAATTGTAAAATTTGTGAAGTTTATGCAACTGACAATGGTAACATTTTCGGAGAAACATTTTATTGGCAACACTGTCTATAAAATATTGTTATTGGCAATCATGTGTATAAATATTTACATTTCATCTTGTAATCGTCTGAACTGACAATTCATCTATTGCTAACAATCTGCCATTGTCAGTATCAGAAATTTACAAATGTCCAAAGTATTTCCAGCATTCGCCCTCAGTTCCGCAAGAAATAGCTATTTAACTGCATCAATAGCCAGATTTAGCTTTGACAATAAACCTTGCAATCGATGTCGCACGCGTTGTTAAACATGAAGGAATTGGTATTATTCTATTGCGTCATTGTTAAAAAATTAAATTGTAGCATTTCAAAGAATTCTGGTCGCGCCCTTGCTGTAGCGCATAGGAAGAAGAAAACAAATGATGGCTTGATATACACTCTGCACCATCAATTTCACTGGTTAAAAAGTGATTTACTGAGTGCAGTCGTGGTCGTACAAGTCCAAATGACGCTAAACGTCGACCAAAAGGGGTCGTCACGACAGAAATGGTGGATAAAATGCGAGGAATGATATTAGACGATCGGAGAATCAATTGGGACAGATGGCAGATGATAGTTCAGCCCATAAAGTCATGGCGAGCGTTTTTTGGGATGCACGCGTTATTCACTACCTTCAAAAGTGTAAAACAATCTATGGCGAATATTACGCCTACTTATTGGGACAATCTACTGAGGATTTGGAAACAAGTTTGGGGAGAGGTCTTTAGGAATGAGTGGGTCGTTCCTGGCATGGAGCGCATGCCTCGAAGATACTTAATTGAGCATTTGGATGAGGCTATTCTGAGTTGGTGGCAGAAACGGTGGGATACCTCCTCTTGTGGTCGAATCACCCACAGATTTATTCCTTTCTTTGGTTATGCGAGTGTGAATAACTTCTTCTAATTCAGTATGGAGTTAGGATTCCTCTTAACTGGCCAAATGATTTTCTGCATCGAAGGACATTGAGTGCCACTCCAGAATGTATCCGTGGCTACCCTAATGAAGATTTTGAGCACCTGTTATGCAATGCATAATATGCATGTGCCCTTTGTATGCTGATATCAGGAATTTGTCTAGTATGAGTATTGAATTAATAGGTTGGGAATGACACTTCGGGTTATAGTTGCCTCACCAGACACGTTAGCATGTCCGAATGTTTTTGCACGCCGGCTGTTTTCGGCTCGACGTGCATTGAGTCGTGGCTATGGTTTTCCGTTGGGACGTTGAGTTGCGGACTTCGTCCATGACTCAATGGCTGTGTTGCAGGGAGTGACAAGTCTCCGGATTGCGTAGAACTGAAACTGGGAGTAGCCCCGCTAGGCAACCTGAACAGAGGTTTCTGGTACCACGGGCACTTAGACTTGGAGTCAGCCCCATGGCTCCCCATGTTCTTAAAGGCTTAGGTATTGTTGGGGACTCGGCTGGGCTAAGGCCTTACTTGGGTGCCGTTCACCGACTCCGAACGGAAGAGGTTGGGATGGTCCTCGACTCTCCACGGTGAGGAGTGCATTTCTACGTCATGTGCACTTAGACCGTTCCATCTGCGCAGTTTTGCGCCAATCATCCCAGAGGTATTGAGATAGGCATCGACCCCTTACCAAGAGGGAAGTTCATACCCATATCGATACCTCCATTCTAAACTATGCTATGTGCAAAACGGTAGTTTTTCACGAGAAAAGATCAAAGTTGGATGTTTTTTTTTACTGTTTTGTGAATAACTTGTGTTGGGTTGAGGGATAAATTCCAAATTTTGACTGAATATCATTTGGAATATTTAGAAATTAAAAATGCAATCCCCCTAAAGCTATGCTAAGTCGACTTAGCATGTTTTAGAATAGAGGTATCGATATGTATGCCTGCGTATTAATGGCGCCCCTATGGAGGATTAACAACCTCTAAGGGTCGTGTCACTTATATAAAGGGACGCTGGCTGTCGCATTATAGCGTGGCCTTGAAAGCGTTTATTCGCCGTGGGTGAAGCAGTAATGTACATACTAACGTTAAAAAAATAAGTCTCCTAGAACGCCAAGAAGTGTAATCGGAAGGGACCTTTATATTTTCACTAGGGGCGATTAAGTGCAATATAAAGTATAAATTCTTAAATTTCAGCCAGATCAATTGACAAATTTATTTTCTAGAGCGTCAATAAATGTCTTCGGTGGGGAATATACCATAACATGAACCGATGTACCCCATTTTTACTAGGAATGATTAGGTCCAATATAAACTATAAATTCTTAAATTTCATGCAGATAAATTGAAAAATGTGTTCTCTAGAGGGGCAAGAAGTGACATTGGTCGGGACACTTATATGGGGGATATACCAAAACATCCAATTTACAGTACAAATTCTTAAATTACAGCCAGATCACTGAAAAATGTGTTTTCTAGGGGGTAACATCGGTGGGGATCTTTATATAGGGGCTATACCATAAATGAACCTATTTTTTCTAAGGGGGGGAGGTTGGTTAGGTCCAATATAAAGTATGAAGTACATGCAGTCCAGATCTATCCAAAGACAAATATTTTGAGTGAGAATAGTATCGCCTTTTTCGGAAAAACTAAAAAAATAGGAAAGAAAATGGTATATACGAGATATGTTCAAAAAATATCGGAAATTTTTAATTTCCGCGGGCCACGTGTATTTGATTTTTGATATTTTGGAGCGTTATGTTGGTACTCATGTCCCTTACTTATGCTGAAAAGGTCGGCCATTTTGAATGTTTAGTTAATTTTTGACAGCTGTTGTGCTTGGATGTGTTTTAGCTTGTCTTCGATTTTTATCTATTTCAGAAAATGGATCAAAGAATTTGCATCAAATTTTGTGTGAAAAACAAAATAAAGTGGGCTGACGCATTCCAAATGTTGACTGTGGCATATGGTGAAGCTACCTTGGACCAAAGCAACGTTTATCGGTGGTACAAAATGTTGTTAGAGGGCCGAGAAGATGCGAAGGACGAACAGCGTGCCGGACGCCCGAGCAGGTCAACAACAGAGGAAAACATTGATAAAGTGAATAAAATAATATTGGCCAATCGACGAATTACCATTAGAGAAGTTGCTGAGGATCTAAAAATATCGATTGGCTCGTGCCATTCGATTTTAACCAATGATTTGGGCATGAGTCGGGTCGCCGCTAAATTCGTGCCAAAATTGCTCAATTTGGACCAAAAACAGCATCACGTTAACATGGCTCAGGCTATGTTGAACTCGGTCCGTGACGACCCAAATTTTTTCCAGAGGGTCATAACTGGTGACGAATCATGGGTTTATGGTTACGACGTGGAATCTAAAGCTCAATCATCCCAATGGAAGCTGCCGCATGGACCAAGACCTAAAAAAGCGCGCTAAGTTCGGTCGAACGTAAAGGTTTTGCACACAGTTTTCTTTGATTGCAGGGGCGTGGTGCATTATGAGTTCTTGCCACAGGGTAGTACGGTCAATAAAGAATATTACCTGCAAGTTATGCGCAAATTGTGCGAAGAAATCCGCCAAAAACGCCCGGATTTGTGGAAGAACAAAAACTGGCTTTTGCATTATGAAAACGCCCCTCCACACACATCGTTGCTTGTGCGCGAATATTTGGCCAAAACAACATAGTAATGGTGCCGCAGCCACCGTATTCCCCTGACTTAGCCCCCTGTGACTATTTTTTGTTCCCAAAACTGAAAAGGCCCATGAAAGGACGACACTACGCCACGATTGAGGAGATAAAGACGGCATCGAAGGAGGAGCTGAACAAGATCACAAAAAAAATTCTTATATGAAGTGCTTCGAGGATTGGAAGAAACTTTTGGCAGAAGTGTATTATATCCGAGGGGAATTGCTTTGAAGGATACAAAATAGATATGCATGAATAAATATATACTTTTTGAAAAAATAAAAAATTTGCGATATTTTTTGAACATACTGCGTATATAATCTGTCTGTATTGAAATGTCTTTAACAAGCGATATTTATATTATCGCTTGTTATATATAACACTGATTATTTCACTATATATAGACTACATATCGTTATGTGAAATCGTGATCTTGAAGACCATGAAGTAAGCATTTTTCGTTCTCAACTATGTTTAGTTTCAAAGAAATTATAAACATATAATTAAAATCGTTAACTACACGGGAAATAATCTCTAAATTTAATATGTTTGAATTGAAAAAAAATTATCGTCGTAAAATTCTAAGACGATTTAGACATGTCCGTCCGACTGTTGGTATTACAAAACAATCTAAAATACAATATCTGCAAGTATGTTGGGATTGAAAAGTGGGCAATATCGGTCCATTTCTTGATATGGTGCCTATATATGGCATCTCTTCGATTGACTCCATAACGCCACAGAGAACACAAATTTCAACTGATCGGGCAGGAAATTAGTAGCTAAGTTATATTAATAACCGAACAACGGTAGTCACAGGTCCATGTTTCGAAATAACCCCCATACCTTGGGCTGAAATTTGATTATATGAGTTTATTTGTATCCGAAACAATTCAAACTTAAACAACGCTTTCACTTGTTTCAATATTCTGTGTGATTTTTTCCAGCTAAATGGTGTACAGAATTTTGCTGAGTATATAAACAATTTAAGAGAAAATATACATCAGTACAAACTGCTGAGTAGTTGAACCAATTAATGTAATAACCTATTACAAATTAAAGCATAGATTGTCCATTATTGCGCTACAGTTAGCCGCGAGTATTATACTGTTCATATCTTCACTTTGTTTTAGATCTCACCGGCTAAACAATAGTTCTGTAACTCAAACATTTTTAGTTTTAACTTTTTTCAATACGAGTATATCAATATTGTCAGGTTCGTCTAATGTGAACCTGCTACGGACCAAAAGTGTAACACATCGAAGGAGTGACCTAATATCCTAAGAATGTAAGTCAGTCAGCAGTGTCCTTACGTATGTATGTATGTCCGTCTGTCTGGCTGTAATAATAACACTATGCAACAAAATTATTGTCCAAGGGTAGTGGATAACAGTTTCTGGTGCAATTAGGTGTGTATTTTTTTTTTTTTATATTCCAGCTTTCATGGGAAGTACATTCAGTATTTGGACCATAATTTTTCAAGTATAAGCCTGATTGAGCCGTGTTATGCCTCAAATTAATTATGAGGGCTACATATGCTGCAAATATTGCTTTCACGTAGAATCGTTGGTTTAGTAACAGTCCCCAAAAATATGAGAAAAAAATGATTTTTTTAAAAACACTTTTTCCTGGTAAAAAAAAAACATAAAAAATAGAAAAAAAATCTAAAAAATTATTTTATCACATTTTTAAAAAGCCAGCATGCTAACGTAGGAAACACTGTCTATTTGAAAACATCTATGGATAGATGTAAAAGTTATGAGCCATTTTTTAAAAGTTAGGGAAATTCAAAAAAACTTGTTTCATATTTTTTTATTTTTAAATGAGGGAGACATATAAGAGACATTGCACTTGCATTTTATTTTATGAGGATTGATGTCACACATTATAAAATTATAGAGAGGTCGTTCGTAACCCTCCAGAAAACATGATATGCAATGTGAGAGCTATATTGGATGAGATCCGCCCAGATAGAGGGTCATTCAACAATATTTGTGGTTTTTTATTTATGAGGTTTCCATTTAGTTACGCCTTTTAGGGGCATGGACATCCCAGTCGTATATACAGGTAGTAAAATTATATGTACGCAATACAAAGTAGTACGCGGCAGTCTTGAAAATATTGGGTGTCTACTTTCGAAGCAAACTATATGTCAGCTACAGGTACTGCAACTTATGAACCTTAAACCCGGAATTTATGAATGAAATTTCTTATTAATAAATTAGTGTAATTCAGCGCCTAAAAGAGATAAGTCGATTTTCTGAAAAATATTACAAAGTTATATTTCGAAGTATGAGTAAAAGGCAAAGAACTTTTCAATGTGTAAATGATCCCGACAATTTCTGCGGCAAATATGTAATTAAAAAAATCGACGTGCGTTTAGTAAAATAATAGAAGAAATATATGTGTAATATTTTGGTATAGGAGTTAAAAATATG
Source organism: Eudasyphora cyanicolor (assembly GCA_963930755.1). NCBI lineage: Eukaryota > Metazoa > Arthropoda > Insecta > Diptera > Muscidae > Eudasyphora > Eudasyphora cyanicolor. Next base: position 98,123,795 of record OZ005734.1, read on the forward strand.
AACGAACCGTGGACACCTAGCAGTTTGTGTAATTCGTGCCATGTAAATCTTACTCGATGAACTAGTGGAAGAATGCGGTAAGTACTTTAAAATTAATCTATTACAATGTTTTGTGGAATAAAACGTTTTAATTTTAGACTTCACGTGCAATTTGGAATGCCAATGATTTGGAGACAACCATTCATTCACGATACGGACTGCTATTTTTGTCTAAGTTAATAGATTGGAGTAGAAAGTGTCCAAGTATAGCTAACAGCCTAATTACGGAAACATCATCAAGTTCAACTGAGTACTTAACTCTGAGCGATTCAAGTTTGAGTCAGAAGTCATCGCTTTTAACTCAGTTTCTCATTGATCTAGTGAGAGATTTGGAACTGACCAAAGATAAGGCAGAACTATTTACATCTGGGATGAAGCAGTACACTATTTTGGCCCCAGATGTTAACATATCATATTATAGACTCCGTGATATACCTTACAAACAATTTTATACAACTGTGGATAACAGATGCTTTTGCAAGGACATTCCCGGATTGTTCGAGGAACTTAATCAAACATACAATTCAAAGGAATGTCGGTTACTTGTTGACAGCAGTAAAGAAAGTTTGAAAGCAGTACTTTTACACAACAGAAATCAGAAACCGTCGATTCCCATTGCTCATGCTGTCGTCACTAAGGAATCATACGAAACAATAACTAAATTGATAAAATACATAAAATATGAACATGACTGGAAAATTTGTTGCGATTTAAAAGTAGTTGGTATGTTATGCCTCTGGGATAACCGATATTTTACCACGACTGCATATTAAGTTGGGACTCTTTAAAAATTTTGTAAAAGCCTTAAGGAAAGATGGCAATTCACTCTCCTATTTAAAATGTTTATTTAAAAGTCTTTCTTTTCAAAAAGTCGAATAAGGAGTTTTTGATGGGCCTGAAATAAGGAAACTGATGAAAGATGTGAATTTCAAATGATATTTGACGTCGGATGAAATTGCAGCATGGAGGTCGTTTAAGCCTGTAGTTTCAAATTTCCTTGGATCCAATAAAAGCCTGCAATATGAAACAATGATTAATGATTAATGATTTGTTAAAAAATTATGAAAAAATTGGTTAGAAATATATTTTTTTATATTTATGTATATAACACATATGTCTGTATTCTTCCAACTTATTTTTCGCTTTATGTATTCCAACAGGTGTAAATATGTCCCTAAAAATTCATTTCTTGCATTCTCATTTAAACTTTTCCCCCGAGAATCTTGGCGACGTAAGGTTTCACCAAGAATCGAAGTCCATCAAGCGGCGTTACCAAGGGCACTGGGATGAAAGAATGATGGGAGATATATTTGGTTCCTCATTACAAAAACCGATTCCGAAATCTACAAACGTCAACAATGAACCCACAATTACTTCTAAAGAAACTTGTTCATGTAAATAAACTCAAATATACATAATATAAATAAAAGTAATAAATAAAATCGCTATTTAAACAGAAATTAAAAAAAAAAAGATTTTTTGAAATTCTCTTACCTCTACCAAAGGGGCTATAATTTCTACATTTATTCATAGATTTTTTTCAAATAGGCATTATTTTCTTCGTTAGGATGCAAACTTTTAAAAACAAATTTACTTTTTACATTTTTTTTAGTGACTGTTAGTAAACCACTGTTTCTAAGTGAAAGAGATTTTTCAAACATTGGTAGCCCACATTAAGCTAATTTAACGCATAAGTCGAGCTGATCGGGCATATACTCCAAAAATTATAGTGCAAATACTAAGGGTACCTTCGAAGATAACAGCATTTATAATAAAAAAAATTTATCCGTAAAAAAAATTTTTTTTTGGTTTTGATTTTATATAACAGTACCATTGGTCCACTCCCCCTAGTACCTTCCCCACAAAGGGTTAATATTTGGTGAAATATTTATTATTTAATAACTTCTACACAACTTATTCGAATCTTCTGAAATTCCACACATAGTATTAGTTTATTAGCCGCTATCACCTTCAGAAAAATGGGCGTTTGGTACCTCCCACACAAATGGACCATTTTGCACCAAAAGTTAACAGTTTATAACATTTATACCAGTGCATAAAAATACTTCAAATTTTGTCCAGTATAATGCTATAATTGTACCAACAATCCGATAAAAAACTGGCGTTATTGCCAAACCCCCTTTGGTTGCTTATTGATGAAATTCTTGCAGTTATGTAGGACATACATTAGCAAATGTTGAAAATTTTATGAACAGAAAATAGTTCTGCCAGCGTATCCGTGGTGGCCTTTTGACTGATATGTATGGCTTTTCATTATCTTTATAATGAAAGTCCAGACTCACACGAGACAAGTTTTTAGGAGAGAGAGGCTGACGGAAAGAGCTCTCTGCCTCTCTCTCTCCTACAAACTCTCCTAATAAACATCCGATGACTTTCTTTAAAATATATTCGTTGCTATACTCTCACTTTAGTATATATTATTTGCTATGGGCCAAAAGTGTAACACATCGAAGAAGTGACCAAATACTCTAAAAATTTGTATCATTTTAGCAATGTCCGTCCGTATATATGTATGTACGTCTGTCTGGCTGGAGTGCACTATAAGTCTCGAGAGGAGTAAAGAAGTGACTTCAAATTTGGTATGTGATAATATCTTTTGATGTCTCAGGCTAAGTTCGAGGATTGGCCATATTTGTGCCACCGGTTCGCCATATCTGGGCAAAATATGTCGCAATAGCTTTCTGAATTTAACAATATAAATCAAAATATTTCTGAGATCAGATCTGAGTATAGTGAATTTTCAATTCGTCACATTCCCAGCTGTCATGTTTGTATGCGATTCGCATGTTAATTTCTCAACCAATAACAATGCCGTTTTGTTCTCTATATCCCAAGCCGAAATTAGTTGATAAATTTATGAGTAATTGTTAATTCGTGTTTAGTTTTTTCAATACTATCAAAGTGTTAAGATCACAAATTCATTGCGAAACTTTGGAGGTGGTGAGATGTTAGATGCTAATATTCGGTGCCACCGGTTTTACTGGTCAAATTGTCGTCGTAGATGCCATAGACATTTTTAAATATTTCAAATGGGGTATTGCGGGCCGAAATGAGGTAATAACAACGTAGAATGAAATTATAACTAATTAAAATAAATTAATAATAATAAATCTTTTAAAGATCTTTGCTGGGCCAAAGGACCAGCAAATATTTAAGTCGGATTCCAATCATTGTGGCAGACGTCAGTAATCAAAAATCCATAGAGAATATGGCTAAAAACTGCAAGGTAGGTGTATTGTATAAACTCAACATGTAGAAATGCACAGTGGCTAAAAATGGATGAAATTTTACTTTTTGAAGTCGTATGCTATGAACGTTACCGGTGATTTTTGGATAAGAACACATTTTATCCAGTATAATGCTATAATGCTTGTCACTATGTTTGGACATTGCAACTACTGTTATTTTTTTATGAGTTGCTGGTATAGATTTCGATATACTCTCTTATATACGATAATTTATATTTGGCATATATAAGGCATAGAAACCTATATATACGAGTATATATAAAATTGTTGCGTGACTGGCTGACTGACTGACTGACTTATTGACTGACTGATCATCGCCCAGACCAAACGGCTGAAGCTAGAATCATGAAATTTGGTGGGAGGGTAGTCCTTGGGATGTAGACGAGCAATAAGACGGGATTTTTCGAAATTCGTACTATTAGCCGCACAATGGGGCAAAAAGGGATAAATATGGTACAACCGCCAAATCTAAACGAAATGAGCTAGAATCTTGAAATTTGGTATGAGGGTAGCCCTAAGGAGGTAGACTCAGAAATTGCCAGGATTTTTCGTAATTCGAACATTTACGTACACAGTGGGGTAAAAAGGGAAAAATGTGATAAATGTAATATAACAGCCAAATACAAATGGCAAGAGCTAGAATCGTGAAATTTGGTGTGAGGGTAGCCCTTATGAGGTAGACTCTGAAATTGACAGGATTTTTCGAAATTCGAACATTTACGCACACATTGGGGTAAAAGGTGATAAATGTGGTACATCAGCCAAATGTAAATGGCAAGAGCTAGAATCGTGAAATTTTGTGTGAGGGTAGCCCTTATGAGGTAGACTCAGAAATTGCCAGGATTTTTCGTAATTCGAACATTTACGTACACAGTGGTGTAAAAAGGTAAAAATGGGATAAATGTAGTATAACAGCCAAATTCAAATGGCAAGAGCTAGAATCGTGAAATTTGGTGTGAGGGTAGCCCTTATGAGGTAGACTCTGAAATTGACAGGATTTTTCGAAATTCGAACATTTACGTACACAGTGGGGTAAAAAGGGAAAAATGTGGTACAACAGCCAAATCCAAATGGCAAGACCTAGAATCGTGAAATTTGGTGTGAGAGTAGCTCTTGGGACGTAAACAAGAACAAGGAGAGATTTTTTTTTAAATTTAGAGGCACAGTGGAACAGAAAGGTATAAATATGGCACCACCGCCAAATATAAAGCCTATTATTAGAATGGTGAAAGTTGAAGCGAGGGGTGTCTTTTTGACAACTGGTCGGGGTATTAAGTTTTTTTTATATTCGTAGTTTTCGGGGCACAGTGGGGCAAAAAGTGTAAAATATAGTACAGTGGCTTAAAAATGTCAAACATGGATCAATGGTTCCAGGGTAACTTTTGGAACATAAACTAAAGATTGGAAGTGACTTTTAGTAATTCTAACTTTAAGAGGCACAATGGGACACGACGGGTTAATTATGGAGCATGGGGAAAAAAGGAACAATCTCCCAAAATTGGAACTTAAACATGAGATATGAAGAGTTTTTATGGGTTTAGGAGCACTGTGTTCAAAAACGGTTAAATAGTGGAGTGGAGAAAATGTGATTAAATATGTTACAGTCGGGGAAAACGTTTAAGTACGCTAGCATGGAAACACATTTTAAATACGAGGAACGGTACAGTCAGACAAAAATTTGTTAAATATGGTACAGTGGGTAAACATTTTGTACAATGAGATAAAAAGTTGAATGGGGCACAGTTGTGCAAAAAGGGTTAACTATGGAACAGTGGGGTAAAAATAGTTATATGTATATGGTAAAGTGGGACAAATGGTTTAAAAATGTTACAGTGGGGCAAAAAGCGTTAACTATGGAACAGTGGGGCAAAAAAGTATTTACTATGCAAAAAGGGATAAATATGGTACAGTGTGACAAAAATGGTTAACTATACAGTACAGTAGGGCATAATTGTGTTAAATATTGTACAGTGGAGCAAAGAGGGTTAAATTAACTATGGAACAGTGGGGCAAAAAGTATTTACTATGATACAGTACAGTAGGGCATAATTGTGTTAAATATTGTACAGTGGAGCAAAGAGGCTTAAATATGGTACAGTGGGGCAAAAACTGTTTAATATGGTACAGTGAGACAAACGGTTTGATATGACACAGTGGGGCGAAAAGGGTTAACTATGGTACAGTGGGGTACAAGTAGTTGAATATGGTAACGTGGGACAAAATGGGTTAAATATGTTACAGTGGGACAAAAAGCTTTAACTATGGAACAGTTACAGAAAAAAATGTGTTAGCTATGATACAGTGGGGCACAAATAGTTAAATATGGTACAGTATGAAAAAAATGGTTACAGTGGGCACAAATAGTAATATATGGTAACGTGGAACAAAATGGGTTAAGTATGGTACAGTGGGGTAAAAAGCGTTAACTATGGAACAGTGGGGCAAAAATGTGTTAACTATGGTACAGTGGGGCAAAAATGGTTAAATATAGTAGGACAAAAGGGTGTTAAATTTGATTCAGGGGACCCAAAACGGTTAAATATGGTACAGTGGGTCAAAAAGCGTACATAGTACAGTGGGTAAAAATATGGATGCATGGAGAGAGGGTAAGTTAAATATGAAATAAGAATGTTTTTTCAAAATGTATGCTTTTAGTAGCACTGTGGTGCAAAAAGGTTAAAATTGTGATGCAGTTGGGGCAAGCAAAAATTGTTCAATATGTCACAGAGGGGGAAAAATGTGTTAAATACGGTTAAGTGGAGCAAAAAGGGTTAAATATGGTACGGTGAAGCAAAAAAAGTTAAATACGGTAAAAAGGTTAAATGTAGTAAGTGGGTAAAGAAGGAAACCAAATAGTCCCAGATATGTATAAAAATTCGTACTTTAGAAGCACAGTGTAATAAAAAGAGTTTAATATGGAACAGTGGTGCAAAAGGTGTTGAATGTGGTCCCTGAGTGCAAAAGTAGCTCTTACAACATAAACCAAAGCTAAGAATTGTTATTTCCAAATAGGTTCTTCTACTTACACCGTGGAGAAAACACGTTAAATAAATGGAACAGATAGGTGACAAAAATGTTGAAATACGGCCTGAGCTTGCGAATTTGGATCTTGAAATATCAATTATCATTCTAAAATATTGTACAATCGTGCAAATTGGTTAATTATGACACACAAACGGTTAAATGAGGTACAATGGAGCGATTCACTTTAGATTTTTAAATTCGTACCTTTATAGACACAGTGGGACAAACATGGTGTGAATGAAGCTATTGGAACATAAAATAGGGGAAAGTTGCTAACGTATGAACCAAAAAAATAGTTTTTCAATGTTCAGAGATACATTGGGAAAGGGGATAAATATTTTACTATGATGTCAGTGTAACTCTTGAAACACACACTAGAAATGAAACGAGGGTTCGTATTTTATATATAAAAGTAATCAAATCTTCTTCATTTTGCACTATATGTAATAATCATGTAATTTTGAAAGAAAGATATATAACTATTTTACAGTACGCTAAACAGAAAATAAATAAAAGATGGGGGCTGCGAGGCGCACCGGGTTAAAGCTAGTAGTATATAAGAAAATTTAAAACGAAAAAAATATTTTATTTTCACTGTTCACAGCTGAAAAGCAAATTCAGTTTGAACTTAATAGAAAATTTGAACAATTGCTAATTATCTTGATAAATACCGAATACAGTGAAATATAAAAATCGGAAAAATATAAGAAAATGTCTGCGATTAGATGTGCAACAAAAAGAATGAAGGTAATATGGCTATAAGTTTAAAAGTTATGACTGTTTCAAAATTTTTCTAAAAATATTTCTATGAATTCGCGGGAATTTTTTTTTGGGGTGCATTTTTGGTGAAAATTTTTTGTAAGTTTCAAATTTCATTTGGTAATCTATAATAAAATGCGAATAGGAATTAAATAAAAAAATAGGAATGGACTTAAGATGTTTTTATATAATATTATTAGAACTGCCAAGGACAAAATATCCAGTTTTTTAAATTTTAAATTTTTTAAAATCATTATTTTCTTACGGCCCTTTATTTTGAGATTCACCATGTTAAAAGCCATCTGGTAAAATAAATTAATCTTAATCTATATATAACTGTCGATATGCCCCGCGAAATACAGCATCAACAAAAAATCTCGCAATTTTAACGAAGGTTTGGGAAACTATAGCTTTGGTTCCATTAAGAGCTCAACGACACCTATATGGATTTGTAGATACGTGAAGCCGCTACAACGCTTCTTTGTTGTTATCATTATTAAAAAACCCTTAAAATCGCATTTCCAAAAGTTTGGACCTATTATTTTTCGCGGAAAAATCTCACAGGGACAACGCTCACGAAAAATTCTTCCAGATTGGCCACAACTTATAAAAAGAGATGGATAAAGATGTGAACATTTCTAGGAATTTTTTCCAAATCTGAAAAAAAACTTTTATGTTTGTGGCTGTACACAAGTATTTTTGGGCCTTTAATCTCCATTTGAGTCACATATTGACAACAAAATAAGTTTAGGAAAATACTCGAAGTTTAAACTTAAAAGATCTGAAGCGGACTAAACGTAACCCCCGCAAAAAATCATCACCCACAAAAGCATTCGGTACAGCCTACTATACATATAATAATTGTATTCGATTACCCACCAGATTAAAGGTTAACTAATACTTTCTAACAATAAATTACATCACAGTTCATTGTTTAATGTATACATTTTTAATTACGGCAACAAAAACATGTTTTTACTTTATTTAGAATGTAATGAAGTGTAATTAATCTATAGAGATGCTTATTGAACTAAAATAAAAACAAACTTGCAAAACAATTAGAAAATATAAATCAATACCCCCTTTTCAAAGTATGCTGAGCAGGTAGTGTATCAGGAGATGTAATCTAATTGTTATAAAATTTTAACATTTGAGTTTAATTCATTTATAATGCAGATCAAATGACCCGTAATGTTTTGCGAATAACGTTTAATTGAGTTGACGGATAAACACCAATTTTTTATTGAATCTAATTCGAAAAATTTTGATTTTAAAACATTCGAAGTCGACTTGGTATACTTTGGAATGAAGGTATCGATATATTGATTGTATTACACATCGTCAATATTTTTGGCCACTAATTGGTCCGGTTGTCCTTCTTGACGCTCCAGAGAACACATTCTTCAATTTCTTTATATTTTATATTGCACTTAATCAACCATATCAAAATGGGCCATATACCTACGATCTAGGGGAAGTTTTTTTTCGTCGATTATGCTGAAATTTAACCATTTTTACTTTATGTTGCACTAAATCGTCCCTAGTGAAAATGGATAATATCGGTTCATGTTTCTATTTAACCGTCTTATGAAGGTCACAGGCGAATTTTACTTCTTAGCGGCGTAAATCATACGTTTTTTAACATATGTGCCTGGAATTTATACAATTCATAGTAATAACGCTGATAGAAACTGACATTTTAACAAGTATGAAATTTCAGTCAGGTAAACCGAATTACGAATCCCCTCACCTTTAGTCCCAAAAATTACGCCCATATATAAAAGTTACTATAAAAGCACTGTACAAAATTTCAAATATTTTCATACACGGGTATTAATGTTATAGGCTGTTAACTTTTGGTGCAAAAGGGTCCACTTGTATGTGAGGTACCAAAAGGGACCTGCCAATAACGCCCACTTTTCACTGGACTCTAGGTACTATAAAAGCTTTAAGTAATTATATACACTGTTAGTAAAGATATAAACAGCTATATTTTTGTACAAAATGAGAGTTATCGTGCGCTCCAGCCAGCAGACAGACGGACGGACATTGCTCAAATGACTTAAAATGACCCAAAACTGATTTCCGCCGAACATATTGAGGTCTTAGGTCACTCCTTCCATGTGTTACACTTTTGGCCCGTAGCAAATGATATCGCGACCTAAGAGTGAAAAGGCGTTAAGTCCACTTTTTCCTAAATGTATTTTTTGAAGCGGAACGTAAGATATGTTGGATATACATCAATTTGAAAATAAAAAGCGAAAAAAGCATGCTTTGTCATCTTTAAAAGCTGAATCGTAAAAGCGTTAAGTCCATAATCCCTTTATAAAAACATTCATATACAGTAAGTATTTTGCCTCTCCTGTACAATTTTAAATATTGGACTTAGCGCCTTTACACTCTTAGGTCGCGATATATACCTTCGTTAAACTAACGTGTAACGGGTGTAAAAACGAATTTTTATGATTTTTCGAAATTTTCCTGTGGTGCAGGAGAAGAGATTAATAGTTTATTGTACCGATCGACATATAATACGTTTTTGAGTCTATTTAGGTTAGATTAGGTTGAATAGAGGAGACGTGACCGTCTATCTGCCCATATATTCTTGTGATCAAAGTGCAGGTCGCAAATATGAAGCCATCTTTACGAAAATGGGTACATAGGCATTTCTTAGGCTAGGGACGATCCCTAATAAAAATGGGGCACATTGGTTCATGTTTCAGCCCCCATATAACTGTCCCCACCGATTTTACTTCTTGACGCTTCAGAGAACACATTTTTCACTTGATCTTGCTGAAATTTAACCATTTATATTTTATATTGCACTTAATCATCCCTAGAAATAATGGGCCATATACCTACGATCTAGGGGAAGCTTGTTTTAGTCGATCATGCTGAAATGTAACCATTTTACTTTATGTTGCACTAAATCTTCCCTAGTGAAAATGGATAATATCGGTCCATGTTTCTATATAACCGCCTTATGAAGGTCACAGACAAGTTCGGCTTCTTAGCCTTAAAATTATAAATTTACTCCACATCTGAAAAAAAAAACTTTTATGTTTATGAAGGTCACAGGCGAGTTCGGCATCTTAGCCTTAAAATTAGAAATCTCCACTTAACCTGCAACAATTCATAGTAATAATACTGTGCGAGAAACTGACATGTTGACAATTATGGAAGTTCAGTCCCAAGCAAGTGTCAAAGTTTGTAGGAAAGAGAGCTCTTTCCGCCTTCCTCTCTCTCCTACAAACTTTGAAAAAATTGCCTCGTGTGAATCTGCACTTAGATTCCTTCTATATAAAAGTTCCTTCCGATGCCATTTCGTAATGCTCTAGAGAAAGTAATTTCAATTATTACACTAAATCGTCGCTAGTGATAATGGGGTACATCGGTCCTCCATTTAAAGCTCCCTTCCGATTAGAGTTATTTACACTCTAAGGGATGTTTTTCAACCGATCGTGATGAAATTTGAACTTTTATAATTTGTACAGCACCAAATCTTCTCTAGTAAAAATAGAGCATATCGGTCCATGTTTTGATATAGCCCACCTATGTGGCCCCTTCCGATTATACTACTTTATTCTCCAGAGATGACATTTTACAACCGATTTGGCTAGAATTTAAGAATTATATTGCATTAAATAGTCTTTAGTGAAAATGAGGCACATGCCTCCACGGTTTGATGTAGCCCCAATGTAAAGATCCATTGACTTCTTGAGAACCCCTTTGGCCGATTATGTAGAAATGTAGGAATTTATATTAAATTTTGACTAAAATCTTTCATAACAAAACATGGTCCCCTTCTATTTGACTTCTTGACGGTGTAAAAAATAAATTTCTACAAATGATCTGGCTGAAATTATTGGCGTTTCATTTTAATTTGTCCAGCACCACTATAACCTCCTTATGAAGGCCCCGGACGAATTTTACTACTTGGCGGTGTAGATGCTACCCTTTTTCTGGAATTTTGAATTTTTTGCCTTATTTAACCACCAACAATTCCTAGGAGTAATGGTGATATAGCCCTATATATTTCTCCGCGTATTGCTTGGCAAATAACGGTGGAGGGTATTATACAGTTGACCCCACCCGATTTAAGTCTTTCTTTACATGTTTGTGATCGATAATTAGGTACCGTGAAACAACGCCCAAATGAAATAAGTCAAATAAATATTTGGGAGTTATTTCATTTAGAAAAATAAGACTTCAAAGAATCTTTGGTCCGTGCATTCGATTGTAGTAAGTCCCAAATTGTATGGACATTTTTTGGGACTTATTTTATTTTTTTTTTTACTTTTTTCGGTACTCAATAATTGTGCATTTCCAATGAAAGAATTCAATTTTAAATTGCTGTGGTCCCTATCAATTGTACGGAGAAGTTGTCGTCAAGGCTTGCGTTGAAGCTGGAACTCATCATGTGGACATCAGTGGTGAGCACAATATATCAGTCAAATGCAATTAAATTATCATGAGGTGTCCCAAACTAATGGATCGTATGTAATATCCAACTGTGCCTTTGAAAGCATTCCCGCGGAACTGGCTGTTCTATATGCCGAAAAGAATTTTTCCGGTAAACTGAACTGAATATAAAATTTATTCTCATATTTGCCTAATTTATTAACTCCGCTGAATTATATTGGCTGACAGAACCCAATTATCAAGACACATCATCTAAGGCGATTTTCAATAGTGGCACTTGGGATAGTGTTATCGATAGTATGTAATATTCCATGAAAATGTTATCTCTGGAAAAGAAGCTGAATAGAGAGAAAATGCCGAAATAACGTCCAAAATTGTGGATGAAGTAAGGTTTTATTATAATTTCCTGAATATATATTATATACTCGTATGCATTGTTTTGATAAATTGTTCCCCGCAGACCTATTGCCCACAAAATTGAGGGTTCGAATGCGTACTTTGCTCCATTCCCCATCACTGATCGTCCAGTTGTACAGCGATCGCAACGTTTATTCTACATCCATGAAGAAAAGAGGCCAATACAATTCGAAATGTATATTGGGTTTAAGTAAGTAAACTAAAATTACGAAATTTATTTACACGCAATAAAATTAATTTACACGTAATACTGCTGAAAGTCTAAAAAAGTTTCATAAATACATTTATATGCGCAAAGCCTAAAGTATCGCACCCCCTCCTAGAGAGAGAGAGCGTGACCCAGACACAGAACTAGTTATATTGATTCCTCTTCTGCTCCATAGCTTCTGCAACAGTCACTTCGCAAGACCTTCAATCTCTCTGCGTTCCGGCCAATAAGGCAGTGACCCGTCATTTCAGACCAGATAAGTGAGACGTCCGGTCTGAATAACGACAGCAAGGCGTTGATGTGTTTATCGTAAAGGCCGGGCCTCATCCGCTGGGCCATATCAGCCTGGAATGTATGCAGTTTCTCCCTAGTGACCACCTGTCATTTATTGCTGTAAGGACACTATCTCTCAAGAAGAACTTACGGGTCGCTAGAGACACTTCCACACATTCCACTTCCGCTGGAGCGTGTAAGGTAGTTACTAGTCTTGCAAGTCCATTTGCCTTATGCTTGCAGTTCCTGGTATGTCCCAGTGGCCCGGCACCTATATCAGGTGAATATTAAACTGTTCAGGCAGCTCGTTAGAGATCTCTAACGATATCTGCGACAGTCGAGGCCAGTTTTTTAAATTCAGGAATATAGTTCCAATGGAGTTGATAACAGCCTGTCTATCAGCGAAAATATTGAAACCGACTTTGGGCAGAACATTCGTTTTCAGCCATTCTGCTACCTCTTTATTAGCCAAGATTTCTGCTTGGTAAACACTACAATGATCAGGCAATTTTTTTGGCAATGGGTAGTTCAAGTTCCTCTGAAACGACAACAAAGCCCACTAGGTTGTTAAGTTTGGAATCGTCTGTATAGATGTTCACGAATCAGCTGTGTGTTGGGATAGGATTATTCCATTCTGAACTATCAGTTATAAAAGTGAGATATTTCTAACAAAAAAGTGGCCCAGAAATAGTTTAATCAGCTATGCCCGGGAGGTCAGAATGAGATTCATTTCGTAGTCATTTTCTGACAAGAGTGACAAATCCCTAAGTCTAATAGCAGTAGATGTGGCCTTGCTATAAAGTCTAGCGGCATTAAATGTAGTATAGCATTACGAGCCTCAGTTGGTGTCATTCTCAGCGCACCAGTGATACATATAGCAGCCATTCGCTGAATGAATTCGGTCCGACTACTGTAGTATACAACCAATAAACTATATGCGACTTTAGACCCCTTTTTTGTTGTTTTCAGAATGTTGAATTTGAAGTAAAACTTCCTGTCTAGTAAAATACCGAGGTATTTTGCGCTTTCATAGTAGGTTATTTCAATAACCTCTAAGAAGACAGGTGCAACAGCTATTGCCACGTCATCTGCATAGGCAACAACTCTGACAACAACCTTCGGATTCCTTATTCTCACTTTCTGAGTTAGTCCTACAGCATAGTTTGGAGTTTAGAATTGCATCTTGCTTTATCACAACCGCATACATTATAAGTGTAAGGAAAGCAATTTGTATTTTATACTTTCACAGCAATGTTTCAAAGCAGATAATGATAAATTAAAACTATTATTTTGTTTCTTTAATTTTACCATTTTACAACATGCAGATCACTTTTTTGGGCCATCGTCTTTCCACTACTCTTATTGTGTGGAACAATAAAGTCACAATTTGGTTGTAGCCGCAATTTGCTGCTAAAATATCCTCACATCCTCCTTTGGAATAATGACTCACCAATGACCCAGTGATGCAAACCGAAAAGCGGTGGAGTTCCAATATGTACTCAAATCCAAGGGCTGGGCCGAAGATTCGCCAGTCTCTGAGGCTCCCAATAAGGAAGTAGTGGTTCAAGTGTCCGGCAAAGACCCTGCTATGGCGTGACTAGCAACTGTCTCCTGATGTGTGCTAAGGTAATTCTGCGCGAACATCAAAAAATGCCCGGAAAGTAAGTAGAGTGCAAAACAACAACATTTGCTGTTCATTTATTTAATCCTTCCTTCCTTCCATTTACAGCGGCGGCGTTTTTCCTCCCGGCTTTGCATTTGCCAAAACACAACTTCTCGAAGAGATGGGCCGTTGTAAATCTGGTTTGAAATTTAAAGTATTGAAGCAATAAATCGCCCAGAAATGTTACAATTAAAATATGCATCTACGATGTGGTTTGTTTTGCTGTGAATTTGTTTTGAGCCCGTTCGTATCGAATTTCCATAATCATAATCCTCTGATCGTGGCTTGTTCACACGGCGCCACACAGTTTAGTCGGGTGTCAGTGAGTGGTGGTGGTGTATGCACGCATATCTATCACGTTAAGCCAATTACTTAGGCCGCAGTGGCCGATGGCTGGCTATTTACCGGTTGGTTATAGATTAGTTGGTTGGCTACCGGGGCCGCCGGCGTCGCTGACGGTAGCGGCTGTCGCCTTTGCCACCTGATCGACAACAAGTTTTGTTTTGTGTTCGATGTCAGTTTTTGTTTTCAACTATTAATAATGATTTATTCCACTAACTCTGAGTTATTTTCCCATTTAATACCTATTGCAGTTATGCGTAATCGATTTTGATTGCCGCCAACTATTTCGATGTACTCATTTCTACGTGTTATTCAATTTCTTTGTGATAAGGGAAACATTCTTTAGATTTCTATGAAATTTACAGATCTGTTTCTCAGAGGCAACATAGAAAACATATGAGTTTAGCTATATTCTTATTAGGCCTCGGCAAATGTTACACACTTTCTGGGAAGGAGATTGAACAACATCATTAGTATGCTAATCAACCGGAAGAAGAGCTGAAGTTTGATTGGAATGTCCCGATTTTGTGCTCATAAATAAATGTGAGTCGGTTTACAAAATTTTTAACCTAATTTATTTAAAGCAACTTGTCCTTGCAATATAAATCATGCGACACTAGTTCTTTGACGAAGGGTAAAGAGATGAAGTTTCACGAACTGAAAAATGGACAAAGTGGCATTTTTTGTTATACCCTCAGGATAGGTATATTTCATTTGCTTCGGGTCAGGAGAGTAACACATCGAATGAGTGACCTAGAACATTAAGTAAGAGTACATTCGGCGCAAACCAGTTTTAGGACTTTTTAAGTCATTTAAGCCACGTCCGTCCGCCACTCTCTGTGTCTGGTTGGTGCGCACGATAACTCTCGAAAGGAGAAGGAGATTGCCTTTAAATTTGGTAAGTCAACCCATTGAGCGATTTCACGCTAAATTGTACCAAACTCTTTTAAAAATCGCATATGAAATTAGCATCCATTGAAAATTTGAGAAACTCTGCATAATCCACACGTATTCGTATTTATCATTAAATTCATTGCCAGAGACAAACATATTTCAAGTGTGGGAGTGTGGATATTATCTCGAGATGAAATAATTGGGTTTGAATTTCCAACATGTTGAACGATTTGTCGTTGTAATTAAGGGCTGGCTTCAGAAATTAGAAAGTCACTCCGGAAATAAAAACTATCATCTTAATTTCCGGCAAAGTTTGTTACCCCAAATTCCCACCGAAAGGCGATAATTGTTTATTTCTTTAATAGTTGAATACTGTCTGTCTGTAACGTTGCTTCACTACAGATTTTGTCTAGAAATCTATTTAGCAATTTACTATTTCCTTGCGCACAATAGGAGTATCTATTGTGTGTTCTGAATCAACTTATCGTCAAGGTTTTCGTAGTGTAGTGGTTATCACGTGTGCTTCACACGCACAAGGTCCCCGGTTCGAACCCGGGCGGAAACATCTATCCTTTTTGTAGAAATCCCACAATAGTTATATTTTTTGAATACTCATAATTTAAAACCAGTAAGGAAAGGCTAAAGTCGGGCGGTGCCGACTATATAATACCCTACACCACTCTCGTCATATTGATATATAAATTTTGTAATTCATGCATAAATTGTTTACAAAAATTTACTTTTGGGACATTTTATACTTAAATAATACCCTGTACTAGGGATGTAACGAAAGTGGCTTTAGCGAAAGCGAATGCGAAAGCGAATATTGAAATATATTTCTTGCGAATGCGAAAGCGAATAGTGAAATATGCATTTTTGCGAATGCGAATAATAGTTTGAGCCTTTAGTACCAACAAATTTAAGGAACTGAATTGATACTTTTCTAGGATATTCAAGTATTAAGACTGTTTTCCATAGTTTTACCTCCTGTTACCACAAGCACTCACATATCTTCAAATTGTGTGAAGGGAATAAGGAGATTTAACACTTTAATAAATGGATGCGAATACTGAAATATATTTTTGCGAAAGCGAATGCGAAAGCGAATAATCCAAAGATGGTTTTTGCGAATGCGAATGCGAAAGCGAATTTTAAAATGATGCGAATAAT
Organism: Eudasyphora cyanicolor; assembly: GCA_963930755.1. Lineage (NCBI taxonomy): Eukaryota > Metazoa > Arthropoda > Insecta > Diptera > Muscidae > Eudasyphora > Eudasyphora cyanicolor. The sequence goes on from OZ005734.1 coordinate 98,140,275, forward strand.
TCGCATATGCGAATGCGAATATTCGTTACATCCCTACCCTGTACCACAGTGTGGTGAAGGGTATAAAAACGATTGGATCTAAAGAGCCAAATCGGATGAAACATATATATGGGAGCTATAGCAAAATCTTTACCGATTTTCTTCAAATTCGGCAATGTTGGTTCATGAATCAAGAAACCAAGAAAATTTCAAAACGATTGGATGTAAAATATAGCTTCTTCAGGACTAAAGAGCAAAATCGGACGAAACATATATATGGAAGCTATAGCTAAATCTTAACCGATTTTCTTTAAATTCGGCAATGTTGGTTCATGGATCAAGAAACTCTACCATTCTAAATTTCAAAACGATTGGATGTAAAATACAGCTTTTATAGGACTAAATGGCCAAATCGGACGAAACATATATATGGGAGCTATAGCTAAATCTTAACCGATTTTCTTCAAATTCGGTAGTGTTGGTTCATGGATCAAAAAACTCTGCCATTCTAAATTTCAAAATGATTGGATGTAAAATACAGCTTCTACAGGACTAAAGAGCAAAATCGGACGAAACATATATATGGGAGCTATAGCTAAATCTTAACCGATTTTCATCAAATTCGGCAATGTTGGTTCATGGATCAAGAAACTCTACCATTCTAAATTTCAAAACGATCGGATGTAAAATACAGCTTCTATAGGACTAAAGGGCCAAATCGGACGAAACATATATATGGGCGCTATAGCTAAATCTTAACCGATTTTCTTCAAATTCGGCAATATTGGTTCATGGATCAAGAAACTCTACCATACTAAATTTCAAAACGATTGGATGTAAAATACAGCTTCTATAGGACTAAAGGGCCAAATCGGACGAAAGATATATATGGGAGCTATATCTAAATCTGAACCGATTTCAACCAAATTCAATAGCGATCTTAACAGCCGCGAAATACTCTAAACTGCAAAATTTCAGAACGATCGGAGTGAAATTGCGACCTGTAGTCGACGAACAACTTTACATGGACAGACGGACGGACATCGTTAAATCGACTCAGCTATTGATTCTGAGTCGATCGGTATACTTTAAGGTGGGTCTAGCTGTGTTATTTTCAGGTGTTACAAACATCTGCCGTGAAACAAACTTATAATACCCTGTACCACAGTGTGGTGTAGGGTATAATTAACAAAAAAAGTTATTTTGTAACTTGTTTTCCATTTTATTCGAAATTTCGATATTCAAACTTGAATTTTTATTTGAATTTCAAAAATTTTTTTAGAAAAATTTAAAAATATCCAACTTCTTCAAGATTTAAACTTTTGAGGTTGAAATAATGCGTGTAGGGTCATCAAAGCCTTCAAATCGTTAATAAAAAAAAACAAGTAAGAAATTTCAGTAGGATGAACCGACTAAGTTATAACCTCACTTTATGTGCAATGTAAATAAAGGGTCCGCCATCTAACGTTTTTTTTCAACTAGTGCTTATTTCGTGAATGGTAACACTTAGCTCATGTCTGATTCCGCTGAACGAATATGGTTGTGTGTACGCTTGAACAACGCTGGAAAATATTGCGACATTACTTTGAAAATTTTGATTTTCAATTTTTTTGTCATTTTTGATTTTCATTTTATTTTTTGATCTTGGCGGGTATGTAAAAAAGCAAAATTGTCGCATTTGGGGCACAGACGCATACATTGAAAAGCCGATACACCCAAAACGAGTCACTGTTTGGTGCGGATTGTGGTCCAGAGGCATAATTGGGCCATTTTTCTTCGAAAATGAGCAAGGAGTGGCCGTTACAGTCAATGGCGATCGTTATCGGGCCATGTTGAACGAATTTTTGTTCACAAAAATTGAAGAGGTGGATATTGGCAACATTTGGTTTCAACAGGACGGCGCTACGTGCCACACAGCCGAAGATACACTCGATGTTTTGCGCCCTGTTTTTGAAGATCGCATTATCAGCCGCAGAGCTGATGTCGTTTGGCCACCTCGGAGCTGCGATTTGACACCGTTGGACTATTATTTGTGGGGTGCCCTCAAAGATAAGTGTTACGCCGACAAGCCAGAGACAATTGACGCTTTAAAGGACAATATTCGTGAAGCCATTGGTGAAATACAGCTGCACACAATCGATAATGTGCTTAAAAATTGGACCGATCATGTAGGCTACTGCATGGCCAGCCGAGGCAGCCATTTGAATGAAATTATTTTCCATTATTAACCGGAAGGATTGTACTTTCAAATAAAAAAAGAAATTTGAGAAAATATTCAGTAGTTTTTTTATAGCATTTTCAAAAAAAAAAATATTTTGCGGACCCTTTATGTTCTGGTATATGTACTAATATTATAAGCTATTTAATTTTGGTATGTATTTGCTCTTTTTGTATAGGAGGTACTAAAACGGGTATGGTGATAACTTCCATTTTTAAAACAACTATAGGAAAAACTATACACTGTGTAAAAATTTGGAGTATTTTTATGCATTGGAATTCACGATATAAGCTGTTAACTTTTTGTACAAAATGGTACGTTTGTGTGGGAGGTACTAAAAGGAGCGTTATAATAACGCTCATTTTTCGAAAGATTGTAGGTACTATAAAAACATTACACTGTACAAAATTGTAAGTATTTTTATGCCTAGTATTACAGTTATAAGTTGTTAACTTTTCGTACAAGCAAGCCAAAAACGCCTACTTTTCACTACACCATTTCCAAATGTAATTCAGAAAATACCAATTGAAATTCAGAAATTCTATTTGAAATTCAGAACTCGTCACTTGAAATTCAGATTTTCCATTTAATTGAAAATCAGAATTTCCATTTGAAATTAAGAACTCGTCAATTGAAATTCAGAAATTCCATTTGAAATTCAGACTTTACATTTGAAATTCAGAACACTTCAATTGAAATTCAGAATATCCATTTTTAATTCAGAATTCGTCAGTTGAAATTCAGAAGTCGACACTTTAAATTCAGAACTCGACATTTGAAATTCAGAATTTTTCATTTGAAATTCAGAACTTTTCATTTGAAATTCGGAATTATTTACTTGAAATTCAGATATTAGATTTTCAGAACATTTTAATGTGAAATTACGTATGTAGTCTTAAAGTCATATACATACATCTTCAGCCAGAAAAGACATCGCAATAAAAATTTCTCATCAATGGTGCAAAAGAGTGGAGTGAATTGTCAGAACTTGGGAAGTCTTTGACAATGGCTCATATGAAAGCGGATGATTGGATGAGCTCTTTCTCGAGTTAGATTCAAATCGTTATTCACATCAGTCAAATACATTGTGTTCCTATAAGTTCCTATACCTAAATATAACTACGGCGGCATACGATTGGCTTGAGATGGTTCCTAATTCAAAGTATTTCCCATATGTAAATTTTAAATAACTTTGATATTAATACAAGTAATAACAAGTGGACCGTAGGATAAAACCAGTAAGGACAGGCTAAAGTCGGGCGGTGCCGACTATATAATACCCTACACCACTCTCGTAATATTGAATAACTCTGATATATAAATTTTGTAAGTCATGTATAAATTGTTTACATAAATTTACTTTTGGGACATTTTATACTGAAATAATACCATGTACCACAGTGTGGTGTAGGGTATAAAAACGATTGGATCTAAAGAGCCAAATCGGATGAAACATATATATGGGAGCTATAGATAAATCTTAACCGATTTTCTTCAAATGCGGCAATGTTGGTTCATGGATCATGACACTCTACCATTCTAAATTTCAAAATGATTGGATGTAAAATACAGCTTCTACAGGACTAAAGAGCAAAATTGGACGAAACATATATATGGGAGCTATAGCTAAATCTTAACCGATTTTCCTCAAATTCGGCAATGTTGGTTCATGGATCAAGAAACTCTACCATTCTAAATTTCAAAACGATCGAATGTAAAATACAGCTTCTATAGGACTAAAGGGCCAAATCGGACGAAACATATATATGGGAGCTATAGCTAAATCCTAACCGATTTTCTTCAAATTTGGCAATGTTGGTTCATGGATCAAGAAACTCTACCATTCTAGTGGCGGGAGTTAAAAAAAAGAAATACACAAAATTTTTATTTTTATTTAATTTAATTTATTTTAATATATTATTTTTGGCCGTGAGCCTGGCGGTTTGGCAGTGTGCCAAAAGCGGGTGAGTTTACAACTAAAGTAATGCAACAATGACGGCGTTGCCATCACTTAGCGAGTTTTGCCATAAACAATCAAAGTAATAGATGGTCCGTCGTACTCTTTAAAAAGTGACAGTTACGAACGATTAAATTTTTGACATTTGTTTTGCTCTCTTCGAGTTATTTTTGCATTCTCTTGTTAACTCTCGAGATTTAATTTGCTGATTTAAAGATGTCTTTTTTGCAATTTTATTTTAAAAATCAATTGTGTTTGCTCCAATTGTGATTATAAAGTGAAATGTTTGAGGAAAAATGCCAAAAATATGTATAAAAAATAAAAACAAATTTGTGCTCTTTCTTCTCTTAACTACTAATGTCAAAAATTTAATCGTTCGTAAAGCTGAGTTTAGACGATTGCCACATCGGCAAACATTATCAACCCTGTAAAAGTGATACAAATATACGGGCAATGTCAGATTGTTAGGCAAAGATGAATTGACAGTTCAGACGATTGCAAGAAAATACTACAATTTCATATATTTACAATAAATTTTGTAAATATTTATATGCAGGATTGCCAATAAAAATACATTATAGACAGTGTTGCAAATAACATGATTTTCTGGCAATGGCGCCGTTGTCACATGCATAAACTTCGAACATATAACAATCAGCAAATTATCTCGCAATGACTTTTCTGCTAACGTTGCAAAACAAAAATTGTATGTTCACACGATTGTAAATTCACAGGGTTGCATTTTTCCGCCATTTTTCTGGCAATGTTGTCCGATCTGCAAATCGTCTGTACTCACCTTAACTCGAGAAATTTGCTTAAGGGAGCGAAGGACCATCTAGTAGTTTGAGTGTTTATGAGTTTTGCGGCGTTGTGGTGAAAACCGACGGCTCCAAATCTGATGCAGGTGGCGATGAAGTCGGCAGTCAGCTGTTGTGACTTCAACATACTCCCCCCCTTGCACGAGTGCAATGTAAAGTTCGTATAGTTGATGATACTGCACTTTTTGTTGTCGCTAATGTCATTCACTGTCTGCTGCGATCGATGTCGTTGCTTTTTTTATTATGGGCTGATGTTTTGTTGAAGCTGCCGAATGTGTTTGTTGAAGAGACCGCATATTGCATCGTATATTTGGGACGTTTATTTCATGAATATTATTTATATGTATGAAGAATGGTTTGACTCGTGAAGCCTCCACTCTTCAATATAACTCCATTAGCTCGTGAAGCCTGATTTCACGTGATGAAATCATATATATAATGGAGTTAATTGAGGGGGTTCGGGGAACCAAATAATATTTTTTATTTAATATTTTATTTATTTAATACGGATCAACGCGCACAAAAACGTGAGGCACTGGGCCAGCTTTGGTTTGAAGGACCATGTTTAACTCCGCGCCAGAGTGGCGGGAGTTAAAAAAAAGAAATACACAAAATTTTTATTTTTATTTAATTTAATTTATTTTAATATATTATTTTTGGCCGTGAGCCTGGCGGTTTGGCAGTGTGCCAAAAGCGGGTGAGTTTACAACTAAAGTAATGCAACAATGACGGCGTGCCATCACTTAGCGAGTTTTGCGGCGTTGTGGTGAAAACCGACGGCTCCAAATCTGATGCAGGTGGCGATGAAGTCGGCAGTCAGCTGTTGTGACTTCAACAGCTTCTATAGGACTAAAGGACCAAATCGGACGAAAGATATATATGGGAGCTATATCTAAATCTGAACCGATTTTCTTAAAATTCGGCAATGTTGGTTCATGGATCAAGACACTCTACCATTCTAAATTTCAAAACGATCGGATGTATAATACAGCTTCTATAGGACTAAAGGGCCAAATCGGACGAAACATATATATGGGAGCTATAGCTAAATCCTAACCGATTTTCTTCAAATTTGGCAATGTTGGTTCATGGATCAAGAAACTCTACCATTCTAAATTTCAAAACGATCCAATGTAAAATACAGCTTCTATAGGACTAAAGGACCAAATCGGATGAAAGATATATATGGGAGCTATATCTAAATCTGCACCGATTTTCTTCAAATTCGGCAATGTTGGTTCATGGATCAAGAAACTCTACCATTTTAAATTTCAAAACGATCGGATGTAAATACAGCTTCTATAGGACTAAAGGGCCAAATCGGACGAAGCATATATATGGGAGCTATAGCTAAATCTTAACCGATTTTCTTCAAATTCGGCAATGTTGGTTCATGGATCAAGAAACTCTACCATTCTAAATTTCAAAACGATCGGATGTAAAATACAGCTTCTATATAACTAAAGGACCAAATCGGACGAAAGATATATATGGGAGCTATATCTAAATCTGAACCGATTTACTTCAAATTAGGCAATGTTGGTTCATGGATCAAGAAACTCTACCATTCTAAATTTCAAAACGATCGGATGTAAAATACAGCTTCTATAGGACTAAAGGGCCAAATCGGACGAAACATATATATGAGAGCTATAGCTAAATCTTAACCGATTTCAACCAAATTCAATAGCGATCTTAACAGACGCGAAATACTCTTCTGCAAAATTTCAGAACGATCGGAGTGAAATTGCGACCTGTAGTCGACTCAGCTAGTGATTCTGAGTCGATCGGTATACTTTAAGGTGGGTCTAGCTGTGTTATTTTCAGGTGTTACAAACACCTGCCGTGAAACAAACTTATAATACCCTGTACCACAGTGTGGTGTAGGGTATACAAATATCATCTTTATTTCCGGCAAAGTTTGTTACTCTAAGTTCCCACCCAATGAATATACTTGTTCATTGTTTTAATAGTTCCATTTCTTTAATATTTAAATCAATAATGTTCCTGCATTTCTATTTTTTCGAAACCTATTTAGCAAATTTTCTATTTAATTGGAATGTTTATTTTGAATCTGTTTGTTGTCAAGGTTTCCGTAGTGTAGTGGTTATCACGTGTGCTTCACACGCACAAGGTCCCCGGTTCGAACCCGGGCGGAAACATACATCCTTTTTTTTAGAATTCTCATAATATGCTTCTAAAATGTTCTGTTTTTTTGTATGTGTATATTATATTTGACTTATTTTTTCTTATAACTGTTGTGTGTTGTTTGATTTAAGAAATTGTTGTTTGTGATATGGTTTACAAATGCCCAAGCTAATGCTTAGTCCCGATTTGCACGATTCAATTATTGCTAAATCAATTCTACCTATTATCCGGCTTTCGGGAAAAGGGCAACGCAAATTTTGCACTTTTATGCAGAAAAGAAATCACCTTTAGTTATCTAGTCATGCGAGATCGACAGGGCTGACAACTTAGACATTTTCGAACGTGCTTGAATGGCAATAAATCGCCCTTGAAAGAAAATGTATTTGGAAACAAAATTTTATGATATTCTGTATTTCCTACTGAAAATTTATTTGGATGCAATATTAATATGTATAGTGTAGCAAAAACACAAGTACAACAAAAAATATTTTCAAATATTTTTCGAATTTCAGTTTAATTTGTCTTAATTTCAAGTATGTAATACCTTACAGTTAGAAATGTCATAACTAGCATTTGTTTTACAACATACACTTCTAATTTCTGAATATACTTAGTAGGCCGGGTCGATTTGTGGGGAGGCAAAAAAAGTTGCCATTGCTCAGTGAAAATCGTATTCTAGGGATCATAATAAGAAACTTTGCCGAAGGAACCATACCTCTAAAACGAATTCTGATGTCCCGGAATTTGGGTCGTCAAATTTTGAAAAATCCCACTTTGACCCATAGAGTGCTCCAATCGAGTCCAAATGTATGACCGACCCCCACTAACTTTGGAGGCCCGACCCACCCATGCCAGTGGCAAACCCCCTGGAACCCCCATTTCGCTGATTTTGTCATGTAAAGTGCCAACAATGGTGATTTTTTTTAAATGTTTGTATGGGGAACCCCCATGTGAGTTCCAGGGGGTGTGTCACAGGCATGGGTGGATCGGCCCTCTAAAGTTAGTGGGGGTCGGTCATACATTTGGACTCGATTGGCGCCCTCTAAATGGGTCAAAGTGGGATTTTTCAATATTTCTCCCTACGGGTCAAAAGTGGGGACATCAGAATTCGTTTTAGAGGTATGGTTCCTCGGGCAAAGTTTCTTATTTTGATCCCTAGAATACGATTTTCACTGAGCAATGGGCGACTTTTAAATCGACCCGCCCTAATACTTAGTCATCATTTCGTCGGCTTAATGCTATTTTGGTTCATACGCCATTTTTGTGTTTTTTGCGTTAGGAGTTGATAATATGGGTTTCAAGCATGCTCTTTCAGAATCTGCGATAATTATTTTCCTATCTCGTCTAGTTTTAGAGATATTGGTAGGGTAAATCGATTTAACTCTGATTTACGGGAAATCATTTTGATATTTTTGTTCTATGTCTCCATTTTTCTATCGCCCTATATTTTTTACTCACTATTTTACGTTCTTTCGATCACAAGATGTAAATTACTCTCCTCCCACACCGACCCTCTTTGTGGTCCATGTAATACAAATACGAAAAAATATTAAAAAAAAAGTGGATATGGACCAAAATGCCATGTACAAAAATTTTTATAACTTGCTTATTTTTGAATGTAATGACATAGAAATGCATGAGAATCATACAAACAATGTTGGGAATACTATGGAATAAAAAGTGTGTAACTCTTCAGTCCCGTTTTTACACAAACAATAAATTGCGTTTTTCTCCGATTATACAAAATGCCGTATGGAACAAAATAGCATTAAGCCGACGATTTGTTGGCAATCCTTTAATGCAATTTATCGCTATGCAATAGCTTTTGAGATCATATAATTAAAATTATGAAGAAATTTTACAAAGCTGTAGAGTCGAGCCAAAACTACTCGACTCCGACTCCCGGAGTCGAATTTTAAATTCATTCGACTCCAGCTCCAACTCCGGCGTCTGAAATTATATTTCCACTTAGATGCATTGGCGTAGCAATGGATTTATGCTGGGGAGGGCTATAGCCCCCAGAATAAAAGTTTGTTTTTATGGTTTAAAATTATTCACAAATGAAATTGTCAACAAAAATTAGGAAATTAGATCATATTGAAATATAATTTGTTACAATCTTTCTATGATAAATTAATATGTATATTCCATTAAGAATAATTCGGTCTTTTAAATGTTTAAAGAAAAAGCAAGTAAAAGCGTTAAGTTCGGTCATGCCGAATCTTATACTCGTACATATAACCTCCACCATGCATAGCATGTAAATGGTTTCGGGCACAAATAAATTCGTATTACAAAATTTCAGCCCGAATCGTTGAAATTTGTGGTTTTTGTTGAGTTAAAAATTAAAATCTAGAGGGACTTTTGTATGGGGGCTATATCCAAACATGGACCCCAGTTACCAATTTTCAGACCGATCAGTTGAAATTTGTAGCGTTAAGCAGTCAAATCGGAGAAATGACTAAATCGTCTTAGAATTTTACGAATTTTTTAATTTTACTAAAAATTTTACTGCATAGTTTTCGATATTAGATGTTTCGATGTAGATCTTACTCATGTTTTAATTCGACGCATCGCAACGATGTCCTTTACAGCCAGAAGATCTTAGTTGCAACATGCATTTGGATAAATATTTAAAAAGATTTTGTTTTTATACTATCTTTTTTTTAATCTACAATTTATGTATATTTATCAACCTTTTCTTTCTCTGATTGGCTTATTGTCATAACGAGTCTTGAAAACATTTTTAGCACAATAATTTCTGCACTTAGTGATCCCATATCAATTTGCACGATACTTCTATAATCATCTATACATTCAAAAGTTAAACGCAATCGGTTTTATGTCATGTTCAGGTTTTATCTCAAATAGCTGGACCCAGTCCACTTCGTTGCCCCATATTTCCGATCCCGTCCATTTTTGGACCACTGACGTAGACTGCCAGCAGAACTGCAGTGGAACAAAAACACAAACAAACGATTTGCCACGCCCACATTTTCCCCGCCCACTATTTGCATTTTTTTTTTCCAAAACCATCTCAGACAAAATAGCTTTCAAACAAAAGAAAAAAATTTAAAATCGGTCCAGTGGTTTAAACGTCTATAAAACACATGCATACATACAAACATTTTTCCATTTTTATATATGTATATAGATTACATTTGCACCATGATAAGTCTTTCAATTATTGAAATATTTTCCATTTTATTCGTCCACAAAAAATCCAGAATAAATTTATGAAAAGAATTGGCATTGCAAGTAGATGCAGAACAATTTACGACGCCTAAGAATCGTTCTTATACAGGGTTTTCCAACAAGAGGTGTTATTTTGAATCACCCGGTATTTCGGTAGCTGTCACTTTTGAAGCTTTTACTCTTTGACATTTGATAGTAGAAACTACGTCATTACAAAAATGGAACGATACACGATTCAACAACGCATTGAAATTATTAAAATTCGAAAATCATCGAAAAATCATCTTGACTGATGATGATTGAACCTTACTTTTTCGAAAATGAGGTTGGATCAACAGTTACGGTGAATGGATTGCGTTATCGAGAGATGATTAATGATTTTTTGTGGTCGGAGTTGGATGGTATTGATCTGGACAACGTTTACTTTCAACAAGACGGCGCTACGTGCCACACAAGCAACGAAACCATTGCTCTGTTACGGGAAAAGTTTCCGGACCGTGTTATCTCTCGAAGAGGTGATCACAATTGGCCACCGAGATCTTGTGTTTTAACACCTTGCGACTTCTTCCTTTGGGGCCACGTGAAAGATAAGGTCTACGCCAACAGCCCAGCGTCATAGGGCAGCCACTTTGCGATTTGGTTATGGAAAATTTCATGAAAAGGATATGGTCCTGTAAGCGTGGTCGTGGTGGCTATTTGGCTTGAGTTTGAGTTTCATTACAGCATTTGCAAAAATTTATATTATTTCTGGCATTGGTAACAGTAAAATTGATAGATTATTGGCGTTGATCAAATTAAAACATCCAGCTGAAATATCTGTGGGGGGGGGGGGGCTAAAAAACTTCTGGGGTGGTATTAGACCACCCCAGCCACCCCCTTCATACGCTTATGCTTAGACGTGAGTTCATGTTAGTGAAAATAAGATATAGCTTTGTTATAAAACACAAAAATAGGTATTCAATACCAGTAATTAAATAAAATTGTATTATTTATTTATTGATGCTTGACTTGGAAGCTGCAAATAATATGACAATTCTTTCAACATGGAATCATGATAAAATTTTCATCAATCACTGCCTCTGTTTTAATATACCTCAATTTTTGGAAATTGTGTTCGCTTCAGCAACCAGTTCATTCGTTACCTATTATACCCTACACCACACTATGGTACAGAGGATTATAAATTACTTTTTTTTTTGGCAGATTTGTAAAAAATACTAAAACTAGACCCACTTTAAATATACCGTTCTTCTCATAATCACTAGCTGCCCGTCTGTCCATCTTAAGTTGTTCGTTAAGTACAGGTCGAAATTTCACTACGATCCTGCTAGGGAGGAAACCTATTGGAATTGGTCAAAATCGGTTCAGATCGAAATTGACCCAATATACAAATGTTTCTATAGAAAATTCTGTTTAGATTCAAATTTATAAGGTAATTATCTCATATTTATATTTACAATATCCGAGCTTATTCAGCTCTAACAAGGTGTTGTACGGTATCATATAGTTGGTTTCGCCCAACCTTTCCTTACTTGTTTTGTACTCACTTAATAATATCGTATTGTCTTGCAAACATACTTATTTTGTTAGCTAAATATAATCAGAGCTTTCCTAAAACTTCTTTACATAAAAAAGTCGATAGTTTGGTTAACTTTAAAGATATTATTGGCATTCAAAAAAGGTTAAAAAAGCTTCGAATATTTTATCCTTCTTTTGTATCAAAATTGTTTTCCCAACAATTTTTGAGTGCAATAGTTCTATCACATAAATGGTACATTTTGCACAATCCATCTCGGAGTCAACCATAATTTTTCGACTCCGGACTCCGACTCGGGGCAAATTTCCCAGACTCCGACTCCACGAGTCCGACCCCGATCCACAGCCCTGATCCATATAATTAATTACCTTTTGTATTTAGAACATTTGGAAAATTTTTTAAAGTATCCATCGTTTTTCTTCGGAATGGTCTCATTTTATTCATGACTGATCAGACTTTACGATAAAAAAATAAAAATATAATAATTGTGAATTATTTTTATGTTTATAAAAGGTTTTATTAAAAAAATATATTCTTTAAATATTGGATTAAAATTCAATAAAAAAAATGATAGAAGAAGATGAAGGCTACTTAATTTAGGATTCTTTAAAGCTTTCTTGCGCCATTTAGGGTAAATTTAAACCTCTATTTTTTATACCCTACACCACACTGTGGTACAGGGTATTATAAGTTTGTTTCACGGCAGATGTTTGTAACACCTGAAAATAACACAGCTAGACCCACCTTAAAGTATACCGATCGACTCAGAATCACTAGCTGAGTCGATTTAACGATGTCTGTCCGTCCGTCCGTCCGTCTGTCCATGTCAAGTTGTTCGTCGACTACAGGTCGCAATTTCACTCCGATCGTTCTGAAATTTTGCAGTTTAGAGTATTTCGCGACTGTTAAGATCGCTATTGAATTTGGTTGAAATCGGTTCAGATTTAGATATAGCTCCCATATATATCTTTCGTCCGATTTGGCCCTTTAGTCCTATAGAAGCTGTATTTTACATCCAATCGTTTTGAAATTTAAAATGGTAGAGTTTCTTGATCCATGAACCAACATTGCCGAATTTGAAGAAAATCCGTTAAGATTTAGCTATAGCTCCCATATATATGTTTCGTCCGATTTGGCCCTTTAGTCCTATAGAAGCTGTATTTTACATCCAATCGTTTTGAAATTTAGAATGGTAGAGTTTCTTGATCCATGAACCAACATTGCCGAATTTGAGGCAAATCCGTTAAGATTTAGCTATAGCTCCCATATACATGTTTCGTCCGATTTGGCCCTTTAGTCCTGTAAAAGCTGTATTTTACATCCGATCGTTTTGAAATTTAGAATGGTAGAGTTTCTTGATCCATGAACCAACACTACCGAATTTGAAGAAAATCGGTTAAGATTTAGCTATAGCTCCCATATACATGTTTCGTCCGATTTGGCCCTTTAGTTCTATAGAAGCTGTATTTTACATCCAATCATTTTGAAATTTAGAATGGTAGAGTTTCTTGATCCATGAACCAACATTGCCGAATTTGAAGAAAATCGGTAAAGATTTAACAATTTATACATGAATTACAAAATTTATATATCAGAGTTATTCAATATTACGAGAGTGGTGTAGGGTATTATATAGACGGCACCGCCCGACTTTAGCCTTTCCTTACTGGTTTAGATGTGTATCTTTGCATTGATATATACTCGTAAGCAGGTCGAATCACACAAATTTCTTTTCAGTTATTAAAGCAAATAAGCGTTATTTTGAGCAAAACAAATAAAAACATTTTTTGAAAAATGTCAAAACAACAAAACTTCGCAAAAAAATATTAACAAATATCGCAAAAAATATGAACAAACATTAATTTTTATATCTTGTAAAATATGTTTCAAAATCACCGGTGGGATTATAAAATTATATTAGAAGAGGATGAAAGCTACTTAATTTAGGATTCTCGATTCATGCTAAAATAAGTGGTTCAACAATTTTTTTATTTTGTTTAAAAAGATTGAAGAAAAATCTATAGAAAACACTTCAAACACGTCAAAATTTTCTAAATACAATTAGTTATATAGATGGGAAAACAGGACCGTTTGACAAAAATATCAAAATTCAACACCCTCCAACTCGAACAGTCAATAACGGATCTCGTTGAAATTTTGTGTCATAACTACTATCCAATAGAAATAAACTTGGTGGAAGTTTCATCCCGATCAGAAGACATCGGTTTTAAAAATGTACTCACTCCCCCATATATATATTTGTAATAGTATTCATGCATGTGCATATATTTGTAACCGAATAAATTTATCAAACTGATGTTGATATAAATCTCATTTCAAGATTTAAAACAATTATCGATGTACTTGCGTGCCATAAACACATTGATGCTAAAAAATTTAATGAATATACCAAGGAAACTGCACGAATATATAATACCAAATATTCATGGAAAAATATGTCTGCAACAGTTCACAAAATTCTTTATCATGGAGGAGATGTCATTTAGCACCATTTGGTACAAATCGGAGATCTATAAGAGGGAGCCCAGGAAAAAAGAAATAAGGATTACAGGTTTTACAGAGAGCACAATACCAGAAAAATATCTCGAAATTGTACAAATGAAGATCTATTTAATATTTTGTTGCCGACGTCAGATCCCCTCATCTCCAGCAATCGAAATCAATGGAAAATAGAACATCGGGACTTAGATGAAGATGCAAGAGGGCTGCTAGAGGACAGAAATAATACGGAACAAAATATGGAATATTTGCAGGCACTTTTTCAAGCGAACGAATAAAAATTATAATTTACTTTTTTTGTTACATATGTAAGTAAAAGTAACACTGTACAAATTTTCAAGTATTTATATGCACTGGTATTAAAGCTATAAGCTGCAAACTTTTGGTGCAAAAATGGTCCATTCGTGTGGGAGGTACCAAAAGGGGCGTGGCAACTTCGGCCATTTTTCTTGACGTGTTAGCGATTAATAAACTAATGCTATGTGTGGAATTTCAGAAGATTCAGGTAAGTACTACACGGAGGAAAATCATCATTTTTGATATGTTTGAATTGAAAGAATATATACTTGGAAACGATTTTTTTTAAATATTATATATTTGTTAACAAATAAATTTTATTTGAAAATCAAGACATTTTGTTTGAAACGCATATATTAATATATTAGAACATACTTTATTTGCAAACTGAATTTCACAAATTAAACATGTGTTTACACACAAACAAAGTTATTGTTGTAGAAGGTTTTCAAATATACTTTATTTAAAAAGATTTTTAAAACTATGCTGACTTATTCGAATATTAGTTAGTTTTTCCTAATTGTCGTGTTAAACTTAATAGCTAAAAATGATTTTTATTTTATAAATATTCCAATTCATCACATTTTGTCGATCCATCCATCAGTTTACATTTACGAAAGATTATTCGATTTAAGTTTTAATTAAATTTTACAAACATATACAATTTATAAAAAAATGCTCTTTGAATATCTGAAAAACAGAAAATTATCATTAAGTTAAGGCATTGATACGTTGTCAAAATAAATAATTACAAATTTATCTTTGTTTCGGAAATACTAGTTCCAAATAAAAAAATAGTTGAATGGGAGCATATTTTTGTTTCGAACAATATCCTCCCAAACATATAATATTTGTGTATGTCAAATATTATATATTTGGAGTGTATCCTAAACATATGTATATTTCAAGCCGAATATGTTTGGGACAATATACTACAGAAGCAATTTTTTTTCAGCGTGTACAGAAGTTATTAAAGAATCAATATATATGTGGGGGAGGTACTTGAAGGTGTGGAGCAATATGGCCCATCTTCGAACTTAGCCGGAGATAGAGCAAAATATTACCGCATACCAAATTTGAAGTCGATTGGTTAATCCTTTCGAGAGTTATCGTGCGCACCAGCCAGCAGACAGACACACAGACAGACGGACGGACGGACGGACATTGTTCAAATGACTTATGATGACACAAATCGAATATCCGCCAAACATACTTGGGGTCTTAGGTCACTCCTTCGATGTGTTACACATTTGCTTCGTAGCAAATGATATAATCATATCCTCCTCTCTAAGGTGAGGGCATAAAAATATATGTATTTCAATCAATCACTTAGCCTTTTAACGATACTACTCTTTGTTTAAAAGCAGAATGGCGTTTACGGCAAAATAAACAGTTCATATATGTGGAAGCTATATCTAAATCTGAACCGATTTCCTTGAAATTGTGTTTGATATGTTTTCGGTTCAAGAGACTCTTTCCGATAATTTTTCAAACTGATCGAATGTAAAATATAGATTCTATAGCACTTACATGGCAATCGGAGAGAAAATATAAATGGAGGCTTTTTCAAAATCTCAACCGACTTTCTCTTTTCTCCTTGTAGCGATTGTTCCCGCAACAAGGGATATGATTTTGCTAAAAATTCATACAGATCAGAAAAAAAGGATTTTACAGTGTTTATGTGCCATATCGGAGGAATATATATATATGAGGGCATATCTAAACCTAAACCGATTTGCACCAATTTCAATAGGGAACAAAAAGACACCTGTGCTAAATTTCATCACGATCGGACTTTAATACGACAACGATACATCTACAGACGGCCGGACGAACAGAGTTGAATCGACACAGGAAGTGATTCCAAGTCGATCGGTATAATAAATGGGTCGGTCAACCTCTTCTCCTTTTGGGTGTTGTACTCGTAAACAAATGCACAAACTCAGAATACCCTGGACCACAGTGTACATCAAAATACCGGAAAAAACAATAATTTTTTTACATAACTTCCTTAGTTGTTGAAATACTTTTTTGTACTTTTTATTATTTTGAACGAAAAAATGCCAGTTAACATTTTTCGATAACTTTCGAGTTATCGAAATGTCCTAAGCCGGCTGCGGAACAAAGTGTCTTATTGTGGAATCGAAGTTATCGATTACTACAAATTACTAATAATAAATTTAATTTGTTATTTTGGTAATAAATTTGCACGATTTGCAAACGTTCTCCCGGAGTAAGTCTATTTATTATGAGATGGCAAACCAAACTAAGTATAAATCAAGTGACAGCTGTCAAAAAGACCAACTCCGGAAAAAGTATTGCCCGATTGAAAACCACACGTCAAAGAAAAACACACGTTATATATAAATCTCTCCCCGTCATTCCATATTTTCAAAATTTCGTATAATTCGGTTAATGGATTTATTTTTTTCTTAAATGTATTAAATTCTAAATTCTGCAAAAAAAACCTTTTTTCTTAATCTTGCCTGAGTACGTTTCTCCACCAAAAAAGTGTCCTTTGCTGAATTTTATAATGATCGGAACGAAAATAAAGCGTAGGAATGTATGCAAAAAAGTTCAAAAAGTATATGACGCGGTAACAATGGTCAGACCGAAAAAAATATTTCTTAAAAATATTTAATTATTTATTTCCATATTATTTCCTTAGTCATTAAAATAAGTTAATTTTGTACTCAAAACAATGACAATCCAAAGTAAAGACGTCTTATGGCGTTGACAGTTCGTTTAGTTTGTCTGCAAATTGTAGAGCTTGTACCTGGGAACACCTGTTCTGCAAAGAGAGAAAAATACTTTTTCTCTTTCGTAAATGTGTGCAAAGAGAATAAAGTAAATATTTTTAACTCAGGCAATATCAGAGTTGCCAGGTTAAGGGTTTTGCCCAAGATTTAGGGTTTTTATGCCAATGGTTTTTTCTAGGGAAGAATTTATTAATGTTTTTTTTGGCGGGATGGTGGTAATTGACGCAAGGCGATTTTTATAATCAGTAGACCAGTTAGTACTGTGCATATTTTATAAAAAAATTCAGACATAAATATCATTTCAGATAAACGTGTAATTAGTAAGAGAATGCTGATCATCGAAACTTTTCTAGAAACAGCAAATTGTCAAAACATGTTCAATACCTGCTTATGAAACTGATGTGGAGATTTTAGAGGCTTTTCGTGCGATAATTTTTCACAACTTTCGACGTGGATTATCACGGCAATAGTGCATCGATGAACTTAAATCTTTGTATGGCGATCAAGCACCATCCTATAGCACTGTGAAAAACTGGTTTAATGAATTCAATCGTGGCCGATGCTCGTTCAAAGACGAAGGTTGTGAAGGTCGTCCAAAAACGGTCGTTGTGCCAGAGAACATTGATGCCGTGCGTGAAAGGATAATGCAAGGTCGTCATGTGACACACCGTGAGATAAAGGCATCCTTGGGCATTTCTTCCACCAGCATACATTCGATATTGCATGAACACCTGGCCGTAAAAAAGGTTTGTTCTCGTTGGATCCCGCACAATTTGACAAACGCTCAAAAAAAGGCTCGTGTCGATTGGTGCAAAGAAATTTTGAAAAAAAAATACGATCGCGGTGCTTCAAAAGACGTTTATAAGATCGTCACAGGTGACGAATCTTGGATCTATGCGTATGAGCCCGAAACAAAACAGCAATCGACCGTGTGGGCCTTCAAAGACGAGCCAAATCCAACGAAAATTTTCCGTGGAAGAAGCACTTCGAAGCAAATGGTCGCCTGTTTCTTCGGTAAAACTGGTCATGTGGCGACTGTGAGCAACGTAGGACTGTCAATTCTGAGTGGTACACCACAATTTTTTTGCCGGAAGTCTTCGAAGAAATTCGAAAAACGAATAAGAGAAGACGAATCATTGTGCACCATGACAATGCGAGCTCTCACACGTCGGCTCAAACCAGCGCCTTTTTTGACCGGTCAAAACGTTGAATTGATGGGTCATCCGCCGTACAGCCCTGATTTGACACCCAATGACTTCTTCTTATTCACTCACATCAAGAAAAAACTGCTTGGTCAACGTTATTCGACGCCTGAAGCAGCTGTTTAAGCTTTTAAAAAACCATGTCAACGAAGTCCCTTCTATGACAAACTCCGCACCAATTACAATAACAACGATAGCTCAGTAGTGGGGCAACGATGTGTGTGTTTTACGTATGCATTTATTCATTCGTGTGTAGTGAGCGACGTTGGCGATGCAGTAATGCAAAGGGCGAAATGGAAAAGCAAAATAAATGAAACACAAGAGTTTAGTATTTTCGTTAGTGATAAAAGCAGAGCTTTATTTCGTATTAATGATAACGTATATTACCATGTAGCGATGCGTAGGATCCGTAGAGATCCAAACGGCACGATAGCAAAACGACAAGATATGCGTATGCGCGAGTGCGAAACAACGACTATTAGTGATGTGCGCGATTGTATCGCCTAACAAAGACTATTTTCAATACGAGAGCCAAATGAAGCAAGGAGTCAAAAATAGCCTCTGTTTGCGGGAAGTCCCTCTCTACATCCGAACTATGCGAATAACGTCCCGGGAGAGTCGGAGAGAGATATAACGCTGGAAGTCTCTCCTTACTATCCGTACCATGCGAATATCGTCTTGGGGGAGTTTGTAGATAGATTCTTTTAATCGCTCTACGATCCGTGCTGAGCGAATTCGTCCCAAGAGAGTCGAAGGAGAGCACCAGACGCTGAAAAGATCGTCCTGGGAGTGTCGTAGCAGAGGCTTCTTCTCCTTCAACCCGCCAGGGTTGCCAATCAACGAAGGAGATGCACAAGCTGTGAAGTTGTCCTATTTACATTCACAACAAAACAAACTGAAAAATTAAAATGCGTTGTCAGAAATTTTCTGAGAGTACAAAAAATGTCGACATGTTGAGCAGTGTTGCCCTTTTTTTTGGGTTTTTCTACCGAAATTGGTAGAATTTTTTTAGTCTGGTAGAATGGAAGAATCTGTGTCAATTTGGTAGATTTAACGATCCTTAAACTATACATGAAGTTTGGACAAAAATCGTGTATTAAATTTCTTTGCTTTCGCAACAATTACCCGATACAAATAATAAGTAATATCGCTTACTATTGACGAGTAATTATCAGAATTATTTGTAGAATGTCAAACAAATTTTATATATAAATCTTGAATAATGTGAATTGAACAGAATGAACAAGTACGATTATAATACCAATGTGAAATAACTACATAAAAGCTAAGGTCGGGTTGAGCCGACTATACGACCACTTTTGTTCGAGCAGAAAAAGCTACATATTGTATAAATCTTAAATATAAACTCGCACCGTTCTTTACCTAATTTCATAACGATCGGATGTTAAAGAAAGCTTCTAAGCTCATTAATACCGAATCTGCTATAAATACATCTGAACCGATTTTCTTCAAACATGTCAAAGTTCGTTTCTGTAGCAAGAAACTTCTCTGCAAAAATTCATTAGTATTGCATATTAAATAAAGTTTCTATAGCACTTTAATAAAACATCGGAAGGAATATATTTTTTGGGCTATATTAAAATCTGAGCCGAAAAAAAAAACCTCTCTGCCAAAGTTCATGATGATCCAATGGTAAATAAAGTATATTCAAAATTGAAGATGTTCATTCCTGGTTCACTAAACTCTTTTGTGCCAAATCTAGTAATGATAAGATGTAAAATACTAGTACTATCGCGGCTGAACCTTTTTCTCCAAATCAATACCGTTCGTCCTCGATGCAAAAAAATTGTCCGTGCCGAAAATCATCAGAATTTTGTCCAGAATTGCGACCTGTACACTGAAAAAAAATTGTCATAAAATTAAAGAAATGCTCCAAAGACGTCATTAGTTTTTAAAATAAGTACATTTTGGGGGCTATATCTAAATCTGAACTGATTTTCTCCAAATTTGGCAGTATTCCTTCACGTAATAAGAGACCTCTTTTTGCCGAATTTCGCACTGATCTGATATAAAATACAGTTTCTACAGCGCTTACATGTCAAATCGGGGGTTACATATATATGAGGGCTATATCTAAATCTGAACCGAATTTAGCAGTATTCCTTCATGTAATAAGAAACCTCTTTTTGCCAAATTTCATACTGATCGGATATAAAATAAAGTTTTTACAGCGCTTACATGTCAAATCGGGGTAACATATATATGGGGGCTATATCTAAATCTGAACCGATTTTAACCAAATTCAATAGGGATCGTCCTTGGGCCAAATAAATGATATGTGTAAAGTTTCGTAGAGATCGGACCATAATTGCGACCTGTACTTTGATTACAAGAATACATGCAAGACCGACAGACAGACGGATATAGCTAAATCAACTCAGAAAGTGATTCTAAGTCGATCGGTATAATAAACGATGGGTCTATTTTCTCTCCTTTTGGGTGTTACAAACAAATACACAGAGTTATAATACCCTGTACCACAGTGTGGTGTAGGGTTTAAAAATCGAAGATTTTAAACGATTTTGGAAGAAATTGTAGACAATTTTGGTAGAAAACAAAATATTGTAGTGGCAACACTGGTTTTGAGAGCGAGAAATTGAGAGAGGAATTTTAGAATGAGAGAAAGGTTTCTCGGACGGATGAAGTCTGTAAATACCATGCGACGTATATAGTATGTATTTAATTGTCATTGCTAAAAATATAGATAATTTCATTAATATTAAGTACATTTTCTTAATTTTAAGTACAAAACGTACTTATTTTAAAGATTTAGGGCGTCTGTGGCGCAAATCTTTAGTTTTAAGGCAAAACTTTTTTTCTGTACGCCAAACATTTATTTGTTTAATTTGTGGTCTTTTTTGTGTTAATAGATTTTGCCCTGTCAGAGAGCAGCTTTTTAATAATTTCGCCGTTTTTTTTGTTGTTCAAAAATTGTCAAACTTGCATAAAATTGTGTGTCAAAAATGTAACTAACGTAACGTTTGAATATGTACACCATTTTGATTTATCTGACACGCTTCGTCATTATTGTCGAATACTCGTATACTTATAGTCCATTGCTGTTTACTTTTTCCTGTTTGTTGACAGACCCTTCCAATGTTAAAAATAGACATAGAAAAGCTTTTACGAAAGCTTTATGTGAGGAAAGCTTATTCACATCAAATTGTTCAGACTGCACGTACAGTGCCCGACATTATGTGTGTATGTCATGTATTTCGAAGAAGTGTCGCTCGCTGCTAACAAGGGGATGTAGCTCAGATGGTAGAGCGCTCGCTTAGCATGTGAGAGGTACGGGGATCGATGCCCCGCATCTCCAGCCCAGATTTTTTAAATACTAAAATAATAGATATTGCTTGTACTTATTATGGTAAGTTTCACAGTTTATTATTATTAAATACACAACATAGTTTTAATGAGACTTTAAGTGGATGTTAAGTTTTCTATTGTGTGATTTTAATTTGGTCGTATAAATATGGCAAGACTACACGCCGACATATAATAAATAAAATGTTTAGGGAACGCTCTAAATATTAAATATTTGGTATATGCAAAAATTATGTATTTGGGAAGATGTTCTAAACAAATCTTTGTTTACACCCTAATATTTTTTCATTTGGGACTAGTGTTTCCGAAACAAAGATTTATTTGAATTTAAGTATTCAGAAATTTTATCGATACTTTAATTGTGTTGTTTTTAAGCCATTCAAAGTTAATCTTTTAGAAATTTGTATTGTTTGTTAAAATGTTTTATAAATGATATCGCATAATCTTGGAAAGCAATAAATTATTTGAAGGATTAACAACAAATGATGACTTGGAATAGTTAGTAATTTAAAATGAGTGATTTAAAACAGAAGTTAATTCGAAATCAAGGAAATATTAAAACTGAAGTTCGAAAAAGTCAACAACGCTTTGAAAATATTTTCCAAATAAAATATATTTGGAGAAATTCCTAAACAATTATTTTATTTGTATTTAAACACATATTTTATTTGAGAATGTTTTGTCGCAAATATATTTTGTTCTTAATATTAATATATGCGCACTAAATAAATAAATAAAAAAAATTTTATTGATTAAACAAAATATGTATATGTATTTGTTCGAAAATATATAATATTTAAAAATTTTTGTTTTAAATATATTTTTTTTCCAATTTAAACATACCAAAACCCGATTTTTCCAAGTGTAATAGAGATATTAACACTGCCTAATGCAGAAAAAACAGAATTAAAATCACATATTTTGGAAATTTACATTAAATTGCTAAGTCAAATAGAAAAAAGTATCGATTTTAAAAATGAAAGCATAAAGCTGTTAAATATGATACGCCCCGAAAGCGTGTTTTCCAATTAAGGTTCCTCAATATTGTCACTTGTTCAAAAAATTTCCTAAGCTTGTTGAATGTGACCCGAATTGATTATAACAGAGTGGAATTTACTTCGTCTTAGCGACAATAAACTCTCCTCTTTTTGGGGAAAATTTGCCCCTATAAAAAAACTGGTCAAATGAAAAAGGTGTCGCAAATCTTTCAAATCTACCACAGAGTTCCGCGCCGCTGAACCATTACATCTATGTATCTATACATAAAGAAGAATGTGTGTTTGTTGGTTCGTTTGTTTGTACCATATAGAAGACTAAACGGCTGGACCGATCTTCTTGAAATTTTCACAGAATGTACATGTGTTTGGCGTGGTGAAAATATTGTACTTGAATTTTCGATTTATCAAGTGGGCGTGGTTCCACCCCCATTAGACAAATTTTAATATTGAGATATCTTGCACAATTTGTTAGCGAGAGTGCTGTAATTTTGTACGTATGTATCTGGTGGCAGTCTACGTGATTGGTCCAAAATAGGGCGGGATCGGACCAATGTGCGTGGCACCGCCCATATAAGTCAACTTTTGAAATTGAGATATGAAAATTTTGTTAGCGAGAGTGCTGTAATTTTGTACATATATATCTGGTGGTAGTCTACGTGATTGTTATAAAAATAGCCGGGATCGGACCAAAGGGCGTGGCTCCGCCCATATAAGCCAATTTTGAAATTGGGATATATTGCACAATTTGTTAGTTGTAGTACTGTAATTTTGTTTATACATATGTATCTGTTGGCAGTCAACGTGATTAGTCCAAAAATGGGCGGGATCAGACCAATGGACCAAAGACAAATTTTGAAATTGAGATATCTTCACAATTTCTTAGCGAGAGTGCTCTTATTTTATGGAGATGTTTTTGGTGGCACTATTCGTGATTGGTTCAAAAATGGACGGGATCGGAAATCTAAATCTGGGGCAACGAAGTGGACCGGGCGAGCTATATATATATATAAATGGATGTGTGTATGTTACGTATGGACTCCAAAACGGATGTTCAGATAAGCCAAGAGGGTTACCATAGGCTTTATAAGTTCTTTATTGAGTGGGCGTTGGTCCGCCCATATAAGGCAATGGTTTAAGTGATTCCTACTGTCCGTGCCTACGAACAGATTAACAAAATTCCTTCTGTCCACAATATTAAAAAATTAAATGAAAATTGACGGCGGGGGGCGAGGTCAAAGTTCCCTCTGTAATGGTTTTTTGAGGTTAATTTGAATGCTCAAAGCATAAGAAATTGATAATAGAAAATATTGGTCCTCAAAAGGAATTTCCCTGCACATTTCAAAAAAAAATAATTTTATCTTAAACAAATTACAAAGAAAAAATATTTGAGGAAAAAATCAACAAACAAAATACAGTTCAAAAAAGTGACCGAAAAAAACTGTTTTAGATAAAATTAGTATTTTTTATGAAAAGTACTCGGAAAAAGCTTCAAGAAATTATATTTTCTATTTTCAATTTCATATGCTTTATAGCATTAAAATTAACTTCAAAAAACCATTACAGAATACAAAAATCAATTTTGACCTCCAATTTCCATTTAATTTTTTTAATATTGTGGGTCATTACTCCCACAAACTAGGGCAACATTTTCTGAGAATTTGAGAAAGATCTAATTTTTGACCTGTGACACTTGAGAAAGAACTACTCATATAATATGGTTTAGGTTTTATATTTTTCTTGTTAGAATAAATTGTACTTAGAATTTCTATGTTATAAAAGAAGCACAAATTATTTTTTTATATTTGGGCGGATGAAGTCGATTTTGGGAAGTTTCTGGGAAAATTTTGTCCAGCGGCAACACTGCTCACAGTACATTTAATACTAAATGTGCATAGTCGAGTGTTAGAAAAAGTCTCCAAAAATTTTACAAACATTGGAGCGTAATATATCGATCGATAGATAACGATTAGCTGATTACATTTATACTGAAATCGAAAATTTCTGAAATAGGCTGTTATTCCAGAAAACCACAGATATACGAGTATTCCTCTCGATTGGCATATAAGAGCTATACAATTGTTTCTTACATCTTACAAATGAACACTTTTTGAAAAATACACGGACTTGACAGTTTAGGTTCGATTCTACTACCAAAGGGTAGTATAACCCTATACTCGGTTTGGCGATATTAGTAACCAATTTTTTTTATGGGCCTCAAAAGATTCTGAAAATCAGTGTATCCCTCAAAAAAGCTAAAAAATTGTCAAACAGCTAAATCAGAATTTGTTATACCTTATGGCGATATTTTTTCTGCAAAAAAGTGCAACATTTTCGTCGCCCTTTTCCCGAAATTTGGTCTTTATAATTTGAAATAGGAGCTAAGATTAATTCGAGGGACAAGATTAGTTCCACCTAAAAAGTGCAAACATTTTTCAGAATCTCGCGTCGCAGTGGCAAACATTTTTTCAGAATCGAAATCACCATTAATTTGTTAATATTTTATGCCAAAAAAAAGTATTTTTTCCTGCACATTTTGTGAAAAAGTGAAGGAAAAAATTTTCAACAATCATTAATGAGGTGGACCTAGAGTGTTAAAATGTTCCACAAAAATATTGCCCTTAATATTTTCTACAAAGTTGCTGAACATACCCTAATCAAAAAAAATATTAAGGGTGCCGAGACTCGTTCGGATTATATTGATATGTTACCTGTAAGTTATGCTGAAAAAAGTGTAAAAAAATATTTTTTTCCTTAACCTTTTTAAAAAAAGTGTAGGAAAAATATTTTTTTGGCATAAAACGTTAAAAAACTTCAGCATATTCTAAGCTACGTTATTGTCAAATATAGTTAAGTGGTATAACCAAGTCTGATTTAGTTGTAGGACAAAAACTGACGAACCTTTTTGGAGGGACCCACTGACTTTAAGAATCTTTTGAGTACCATACAAAATTGGTCACCAATTTCGCCAATTTTCACTGTTGCACACTGTTATTATTAAATTTGGCAAAGAGTAGTTCCTAGATTTATGGAAACCTCCAAATTTAACAAAATCGTTACCTATTTTAATACATTACAGCTTTATATTGCATATCGCTCATTTAGAAAAAGGACTTCACATTTTGAGTTACGATATTTCACTTAAGTGTGACTTAAATGATCTTTACAAAAATAACTATTTGGCAGAATGGGATGACATAAATTGTGAAATGCGCCAAATATTATTGTCTCTCTCAGGAATCAGCACACTCGTGGATCAACTTCTGGCATATTACATACATAAATACACCTTTTCGAAAAAAATAACCCCACAAACAATATATTTTATTCCATTTCAACATCGATCGGACCTTTTTGAAAACACATTTAATATATAGTTCATTCTATGTTTTTGAAAAACCGCAACATTCATTGTTCATCTTTTTTTTCGTATGAAGAGAAAATTTCGAGGTCATCTTATAAATATTCGTACATTCATATATGAGGAATGCTCATATGTTTTAAAGTTTAAGAAGTTTTTGACCTACCTTCTCTTGAATATATCCCACTGTTAAATTGCTTCAAGCTGTTCGGATAATAAGTGTTGCATTTGTAACTTCATATTGTAGTGAGTCTTTCCAGTCCAAAGAGGACAACATATAAATCCAAATGTGTAATTTCTAACTTAAATGAGGTCTAATGTTTTGTGCATAACTTTTGATTAGGATAGCCGATTAACAAGAATGTTTACTGATTGTAATATTTTGAATTGAAAAATTAAAAATACCTCAAAACGTACTAAGTCGTCTTAGCATATCGCTCCAATACCACTATCACAGTAGAAAGCGCTTTTGCAAAATATTATTACTAAAATTAAAACATACCAAATGTGAATCAGCCGTAATGGTGACTATCAATTTAGTTTAGGGCGAGTTTTGAAGCGTTAGGTTTTTGAAATTTGAAGAAAACGCAGAAGTACAAGTGATTGATTTATTTATTTTATTTATGAAATATTATATCAATAATTCAAATAAATATTTATATAATATAAATAAAGATTACTTCATGCATTTCATTCACGGCTACACTTCATATGGTCCATTCTGAAAGTAAAATTTTGGCACACTTTTTCCAACATCCTTTTTTCCTCCACGGCAGCAATAGTGATTGGCTCACATGTTAACTGATCCATTGACGTAACGTTGCGGACATCATTATCTTTGAAGAAGTACGGCCCATGATGATGCCGTCAAAAATAATAAACCGAACCAAACAGTGCATTGACAGCCCTTGAACAGCCTCTGGCTGAGCCAAAAATGTGACTCGTCGCTGAAGCCAATTTTTGACAGAGCTGCTCATATTCGTGATAAAATGGCAAGAATAGCTGAACGATTGTATACCCCTCACAACACTGTGTTCCGGAGTATTATCAGTTTGTGCGTTTGCTTGTCACACCCAAAAGAAGAAGAGATAGACCCATAGTTTATAGTCCGATTTTTTGGCAAAGGACAATCCCAACTGAAAATCAGTTCAGGTTTATATATAGCCCTCATCAAATTTTTTCTCCGAACTGTTTGAAATATAGCAGATGTATATCCCTTGCTGCAGGAACAATGGCTAAACAATTTGAAGTAAATCGATTAAGATTTAGATATAGCTTTATGTATACTTTCTAACCGATTTGTCAAGCGATTTGTATAGCCTCCATATATATGTTTCGTCTGTCCCTATTTACATTGGCTGAATGTTCAGCAGATTATCGTCGTTTTGTAGGAGAGAGAGGCAGTCGGAAAGAGGGGGAAAAAACACTCCCGTACTCGGGTTTATCGGTCTGAACGTTTTGTGTTTTTCACTCGGCTTTGAAACAACAACAATTCACACAGAAATATCCGAAACAAAATTATGTGTCTAAACGCAGAGGCAAGTTTAAAAGAGAATAAGCTGATAAAATATACTAGTGTAAATCTGGACTCTGATTTGGCATCTAAACAGTATAGATGCTAACGGGGTTTCCAAAAGAGTTGTTATGATTTTGAAGTGACGTTTCGGCCATTTGTAATATGTCTTGATCTGTCATTTGTTTTTCATTGTATTCAGTAGTGTTTACAATTTCATCATGGAGAGACATACGCAAGAACAACGTTTACCAATTATTCAGTTTTATTATCAAAATTATCGTTCTCCAATTGCAACTTTTCGTGCGCTAAGTCCATTGTTTTTAAATCAAAAAAAAAAAAACAATTTCCGGTCGACATGAGCAATATTTTAGCTGTCGTTAAGAGCTATATTTTTACCATTGACCGATTGTGGCTACGTGCCACACAGCAAATGAAACAATTGAAATGTTTCATCGAGGAAAGTTTGCAGATTCAATTATTTCAAGAAATAGTGATATTGAATGGTCTCCAAGATGTTGTGATTTAACACCATTCGACTATTTCTTGTGGGGTTATTTGAAGTCATTGGTCTTTCGAAATAAACCAGACTCTCTTCAAGCTTTACAAGTCAATATTGAACATGCCATTCATGACATACGACTTGATTTAGTGGAAAAAGTGCTCGAAAATTGGGTTCATCGAATTCGTTCCTGCAGAAGAAGTCGTGGAGGCCATTTGAATGAAGTTTTATTTAGAATTTAATTGTATCGGTTGTATTACTTCACATTAAATAAAAAAACTTTTGAATTTCCTTAACAATAAGTGTGTTTGTTTTCAAAGAAATCATATCACTCTTATTGGAAAAGCCGAAATCGTATTTAGAATTTTATGTGCGTTCGGACTATGTTTTTCTTAAACAATTTTTTCTCCTTTTTAACGCCGACATGATTCTTCTTAAATGTCGAGAGAAAAAATTGTGCAAAAACCTACCCAACACCATCTAAATGGGCAGCAAACATTTCTGCAAAGCGCTTCATTTTCATCTATGTAAACCCTACTGACAGTCTTAGATGGCACTTCTGCACGATAACAGTGCCAGGGAGGATTTTCATCTCTTTCAATTTTATACTTTTTGCGATCAGGCAGTGTCCCATTAGAACTGATACTAACGTAGACAATATTTTCCTATCTAGTCCGTGGAGATATTTTGGTCTTCTCAGGTCATACCTTGGCCGGATTTGTCTAGCTACCCAACTTCAGGTGCCAATTTCTGTCCATCTTTCGTTGGACTGCCCTGTTGCGTCTTACTTAAGCCAAAGCCGCTTCTATGTCAAAAAATGTCACGATGGTGAATTCCTTGAAATATAGGGACGATTCGATAGTACTCACAAGTTCGTGCAGGGCTGATTCTGTAGACTATTCCTTATTGTAAGCATGTTGGTTCCCCGACAAAAGTTTTGTATCCAGTTTTTTCCTAATGAAATAATCTAAAAGTCTTTCCAGACCTTTCAATAGGAAGGAGGATAGGCTAATTGGTCTGAAGTCTTTTGGCCCAGTGTGCGATATCTTTCCTGCTTTGGATATGAATATCACTATGGTATCTCTCCATCGATTCGGGATGTAGCCTGATATAGCCTACATAAATTTTCACCAGCCAGGGGATAATGTAATCGTTCAAAGCTGTCAATATCCCAGGCTTTTTTAGATCTCTCAGTCAACAAGCTAGCGACGCTCGCAGTCCCCCGCACTCTTGTTGGTCTTGCTGATACTCGGGTTCTGTTGGCGTGTTCCCCGGGAAATGTGTGTCGAGCAGTACACTAAGCGACTGCTCGCTGTTTTGTCCAGTTATTTGCCTCATCCTGTGTCTACCCCATTGTACAGGGTGAAGCAGATAGTATCTTCCTTAGCCTTGCGGCGTCAGACACCTTTTCCACTTCGCCACAGAAAGTACACCAATAGCCTCTTTGCGCCTTCCTAAGCTCCTTCTTGTAGATCTTGAGTAGCTCTTTATAGGCATTCTAATCATTAGCGACCCCAGTAGATTTCGCCCTGTTGGTATTTTTCCTATACGTTAGCTCAGAAGTCAACCATTTAGGTCTAATTTTATATTTGTACCTTGTTTTGGACAGGCTACTTTAAGGGAACTATTGAATGATGTGGTGATATGCTCGACCGGATTATCCAGACCGGCTTTGTCATTCGGTTCGTACAGAGGTTTAGAGTTGAGTACTTTTATTAAATTCTTCTCATACAGGTGCCACTTGGTCTTCCTCAAATGTCTGTGGACGGCAGGTTTCTGCGCTTTTTCAGCGAGTTTGAACTCTATATAATGGTGATCTGAGAATGAGTGGTCGTTCAGTACATTGCACCCAATAATTATGTCTGAGAGCCGGTTAGTAGCAAACGTTACGTCGAGTACGTCTTGTCTGTCTTTAATTGTAAAGGTCGGTTTATTGCCTATGTAACAAATTGTTAGGTTGGTAGTTAGAACAGAGTCAAGAAGCGAATCACCCCTAGTGGTTATATCCGTACTACCCCATATAGTATGATGAGCGTTCATGTCTGCCAATAATCAGCTCGAGCTCGTCGGACGTTGATCTTCTACTAATGCCTGAAGAGAGCTGTCGGTACCACAGCTTTATAAGGCAAGTAAGTCGAGACCACCCAATATATGTGATTACTGATCTCCAGACTAGCAGCTATTTGGTCTTTACCATTCAAATTAGTCAGGAGAAATATACTTCGATCTTTCCTAGCCAAAATGCAGGTTCTTGGAGTGGCTTCACAGTTTGCAACAAGCAGTTAAAAGTTGGGTGTCCTGATACTGCACACCCTTCCTCCTAATACATAGGGCTCCTATATCAGGACGATGTCTACAGCACCTGTGGACAGGCGCAGCAATAGAGCCGATGAGGCTGCTTTAGCAGTATAGAACTCTTGGTCCGTATCATCGAGGAGCATGTCCCCGCCAGATGCGCCAAAGAGTCCGCAGACTGCCCTCAGTGACCCAAGTAGTGCTTTCATCTTCAGAGAAGGACGTTACAGATCTTCTGTTTCCGTCACCAGAAATAATGGGCGCGGGTAACTCCGCACTTCCAGGGCGCAGTGGAAGCTCTATCCTGCTTCTGTACCTTCAAGACTATATAGGTCTATGTGAGCTGGCAAAGTTGACTGTCACACCAAAGGATATAAAAATACCCGCTGTAATACAATTTGTCATAATTATGTTGAAATTTCTATATGGCAATGCTTTTTTTTCTAAAATTGTTACTATAGATCTATTTAATATTGAGTAGATTGTGAATTTTTTAAGCGAATCCCTACTAAATTGAATTTTTCTCCGTTTCGGTATGGAATTACTCATATGACATAAGAACTCTATGTTGATGCCATGTACTTTAAAAGATATTTAAATTACACTAGTTTACATAATTTTTTTGTAAAGTGTACTAATAGTGGGAATGATTAGATGTAAAACTACGGCTTCTACAGCGCTTAGATACAAAACATAATCATTGGTGGTATATGTATATAAATCTGAACCGATGTTTTCCAATTAGATATAGATATTAACTGAATGAATAAAATTCTTCTCACTATATAACCTAAATTGAAGGTAAATATGTATATTTACCTTCATATAGGGTATAAAAAGGCCAGATCAAGCCGGGAAGAGGTTAAATGACAACACTGGTTCGTACTCCCATCAGTATCCTTGCACCACCGAATGGCACATTGCTCTCTCTGACTATTGACTGTTTGAGCCGCAATTTTTCATTTTTACGAAATTAAAATTTTGACCAGTCATTCGTGGGGTACGAAAAGTATTGTAATTAAAATGTATTCCAACTTTTCGTAAACTAGTGTATTCGTTTACTCCACGTATTTGCGGCTGGCATCAGTTACGTATTCATTTTCCGCCAACTAACTCCACACACTTATTTATGTTCTAATCAATACGAATATTTATTATTATTTGTTTTCCTAAGTTTCCAGTTCCCCATTCTTTTATTTCGACTACGTACGAAATTGCGTGAGATATGGCCATTGCAGGAATTCCATAATGAGCCAAAAAATTGGCATTTTCGTATGCACACACGCACACACACCCAAACATACAAATATTTCATTTTGGCCAAAATGAAAAATGTGGAATAACAAGCGAGCCATTGAAACATTTATTGGATTCGGCCAATGCGTGAATTACAGCCGACGTAGTCATTGATATTTTTATGATCGAAATGCACGCTGATCCGCCGATCGGTCAATACGAGACGAGTAACTGTATTCCAACTGTGTTCCCAACCGAATTCAGGTGAAATCGGCTGCGATACATTTCTCTTTAGACCTATTGTTTGTTTATTTACATTTGTTGTTGTTGTGGCGTAGTTATTTTGCTCCGCTGTTGTCCATAAATTCTAAAAATATGGCAATACTGAAATATGGACGCTTCGGTTTATTTGTCTTTGCTTCCAAACCATAATCAGCGAATATATAAAAAGTACAAGTGTACGGGAGCGTGAGAGACAATTCCACATTTATGCTAAATAGGTTTATGTTCTTGACGAAATACAAAAGTTGTTATTTTGTTTTGAACATTAATTAAAAGTTGTCTATTTTTAGAAACTGGAATCTCCATTTTTTAATTTTTTGATTATTAACCAAACTTAGAAAAAAACACACTGATATGAATGAATTATATCAGTGGGTTGCATCAATGATTACGAAAGAAAGTCTTTTAAGTTGTCCATAAATTACAGTACAATATTTTCCGAATTCAATTTATTTTTATACCCTCACTTTAGTGTGACGAGGGTATATATCATTTGCTACGGAAAAAAGTGTAACACATCGAAGGAGTGATCTAAGACCCTAAGTATGTTCGGAGGAAATCCGTTTTGGGTCATTTTAAGTCGAATGAGCAATGTCCGTCCGTCTGTCTGTCTGTCTGTCTGTCTGTCTGTCTGCCTGTCTGTCTGTGTGTCTGCTGGCTGGTGCGCACGATAACTCTCGATAGGAGTAACCGATTGACTTCAAATTTGGTATGTGGTAATATTTTGATCTATCTCCGGATGAGTTCGAAGATGGGCCATATTGGTCTACTCCTTCTGGTACCTCCCACACAAAGGGTTAAAATTTAGTGAAATATTGATTCTTTAATAACTTCTATACTACTTATTCGAATCTTTTGGAATTCTGCACATAATATTAGTATATTAGTCGCTATTAACTCGAGAAAAATGGGTGAAGTTGACATGCCCGTTTTGGTACCTCCCACACAAATGGACCATTTTGCATCAAAATTTAACTGCTTATAACTTTAATACAAGTGCATAAAAATGCTTGAAATTTTCTACAGTATAATGTTTTTGTAGCGCCTATAGTCCGGTAAAAAATGGGCATTATTGTACAGCCCCTTTTGGTACCTCCCACACAAATGGACCGTTTCGTACCAAAAGTAAACGGCTTGTAACTTTAATACCAGTGCATACAAATACTTGAAATTTTGTACAGTGTAATGCTGTTATAGTGCCTATAGTCCTGTAAAAAGTGGGCGTTATCACCCCGCCCCTTTTTGTACCTCCCACACAAAATGACCAACTCATACCAAAATTACATAGCTCGTAACTTTAATATACCAGTGCACATAAACGCTTATAGTTCAGCACAATGCAATGTATTTAAGAATGTACTGTTTACCGAAAAATATGTGTATTTGGAAAACCCCTTCTGGTACCTCCCACACAAATTGACAGATTTATTGGTGTAATGTTATATATTACATTACTCACAAAGTGAGGGTATACCTTAGTCGGTTTACCCGACTGAAACTTTCTTACTTGTTTCTAAATCATAATCTAAAAATCGTAATGTCGGTTTTTTTAATGAACAAATTGCATGAGTATAATTTCCATGAAGAAGTCAGAGCCTTCCTGATGTGCCGCTACGGCCCCCAGTGGGCCGCGGATCACCATTTGAGAACCTTGCTGTAGAAGCTGCAAATAGTTTTGAAGAATGGAGTTTGAAGGTATACTCATTTAATAAAAAAAACTCTTATTCATTGATCCTCTATTTTGACAATCAACTTGGAATTTTTTATTTATTTCCTTCAAAATAGTTACTTTAAACAACAAATATTTTTGTACACAGTGTGGTATAGACACTGTGGTACAGGGTATTATAAGTTTATTTCATGGCAGATGTTTGTAACACTTAGAAATACTGCGATCCACATTAAAGTATACCGATCGACTCAGAATCACTAGCTGAGTCGATTTAACCTTGTCCGTCCGTCCGTTTGTCCATCTTATGTTGTTCGTTGAGTACAGGTCGCAAATGCAATCGAACTGAAAAGAATCCTATTGAAATTGGTTGAGATCAGTTTAAATTTAGATATAGTTCTCATATATATATATATATATGTTTCGTCCGATTTGGTCCTTTAACCCTATAGAAGCTGTTATTACATACAATTGTTTTGAAATTTTGCGTGGTAGTGTTTATTGATCTATGAACCAACAATGCCGAACTTGAAGAAAAATGTTTCAGATTTACATATAGCTCCCATATATATCGCACCTGTTCCACAAAAGGGTAACAACTCAAAATTTAAAAAAATTCAGTAGAGGCCAAAAACTGTTTCCGTTAATATTAATGGTATATTACAAAAAAAGAATATGTCGTTGCAATAAAATATCAAAGAAAAAAATAATAACGCTATTTTCCTTTTTGTTTTTTATTGATTTTAGAAAAATGACAACTGTTTTGAGTTGTTACTCTTTTCATGAAAAAAGTTTGTATATAAATAGTGGTATTATTTTGAGTTGTACCTTTTTAACTGAAAAATCTTACTCGGATTATAAGTTGAAAAGGGCACAACTAAAAATATTACTCTTTAGATGATAAATCAATGGTCCCATTTGCTTAAACACTTGGAGACAATTCAAAATGTAACTCTTTAGATGAATCTAAGGACGTTATTCTGAAAACACAGAGAGATTCATAACGGTTGTTTATTATGAAAAAGAAGAAAAATCAACGGACATTTTTTGCAGTGGGAAGAAATTGCGATTGTACGTTGTTTTCTTGCAAAAAAAAAACAAAATTTAAAAATTTTGAGTTGTTACCCTTTTGAGGAACAGGTGCGATATGTTTCGTCCGATTTGGGCCTTTAGCCATATATAGCTGTAGTTTACATTTAATCTTTTCGAAATTTAGCGTGATAGAGTTTATTCATCCATGGACCAACATTGCCGAATTTGCAAAAATTCTGTTCAGATTTACTTAAATCTCCCAGATGGGAATTTCACTGGGCAATTCAAAGAAATGCCTTATACAAAAATGAGCTCAATGTCCATGTTCGTATGACAACAGACAACGACGAAGGGAGTACATAGTCATTTTCTAGGGATAATTTTAAAGTTTTCGTAGTTATATTTTCTCATCGTGATGATGTCTTTCGAAGAAAGACGAAATACTGAATGAAAATAATAAAAAACACATAAAAAACTAACATAGACCTCGAGCTCATTTTTGGATAAATATCAAACAAAATTAAAAACACAGGACGAATATACAAAATTACACACTCAAATCTAGAAATGCCTTATATTTTTGCAACTCTTTCCTGCACCACATTTACTCATTATACCCTCACTTTAGTGATACGAGGATATATATCATTTACTACGTGCCAAAGGTGTATCACATCAAAGGAGTGATCTAAGACCTTAAGTATGTTCGGCGGATAATCGTTTTGGGTAATTTTATAAGCAATGTCCGTCCGTCCGTCTGTCTGTTTATCTGTCTGCTGGCTGGTGCGCTTTCTCTCGAAAGCAGTAACCGATTGACTTCAAATTTGGTATGTGGTAATACTTTTTACTAGCTCCGGCTAATTTATAAGATGGGCCATATTGGTCAACTCCTTCTAGTACCTCCCCCACAAAGGGTTAACATTTAGTGAAATATTGATTCTTTAATAACATCCATGCTACTTATTCGAATCTTCTGAAATTCTGCACATAGAATTAGTTTATTAGTCGCTATCACCTCGGGAAAAATTGGCGAAGTTGCCACTCCCCTTTTGGCACCTCCCACACAAATGGACCATTTTGCACCAGAATTTAACTACTTATAGCTTTAATATCACGTCATACAAATACTTCAAATTGTGTACAGTGTAATACTTTTATAGTACCTAGCACGCCGCTTTTGGTACCTCCCACACAAAGGTACTATTTTGTACGAAAAGTTAACAGCTTATATTTTTAATACTTGTACATACAAACACGTAAAATTTTGTACAGTGCAAGGTTTTTCTAGTACGTACAGTCTGTTGAAAAGTGGGCGTTATTATCACGCCCCCTTTTAGTACTCCCACACAAACGTACCGTTTTGTAAACAATTTAACTGCTTATATACACGCTGAAAAAAAATCGCTTCTGTAGTATATTGTCCCAAACATATTCGGCTTGAAACATATATATGTTTAGGGTACACTCTAAACATATAGTATTTGGTACACACAAACAAATTTATATTTGGGAAGATGTTGTTCTAAACAAATCTTTGTTTACATCGCAATATGTGTTTACTTTGGACGATTGTTTTCCGAAGCAAATAATTATTTGCATTTAAGTATTCAGAAAATACCTAAATTGTGTTTAATATTTCAGTAATTCAAACCTAATTTTTTAGAAAATTTTCAGTCGTAAAAATTGAAATCGTATAATCTTCGATCGAAATATATTACTTGGAGGATTGACAACTAGTGATGGCTTAGAATACTCAGAAATTTTAAATGATTGATTTAAAACAGAAGTTACTGCTGCATTTTGTATTATAACTGGGTGTTCAATTCGAAACCAAAAAAAATTAAAACTGAAATTCGAAAAATTCAACAAAAGTTTCGAAAATATTTTTTAAATAAAATATGTTTGGAGAAATTCCTAAACAATAATTTTATTTGTATTCAAACACATATTTTATTTGAGAAAATTAGTTTGCAAATATTATATGTTGTAACATATTAATATATGAGTTCCAAATATATTTTATTGATTTTCAAATAAAATTTATTTGCTCAGAAATACATAATATTTAAAAATTTGTGTTCCAAATATATTTCCTTTCGATTCAAACATATCAAAAAAGGCGATTTTGCCCCGTGTAGTGAATGCGAAAGAATATAACTACTCAAAAGTTTTGCACAGTGTAACGTTTTTTAAATTCCTACAGTCCTCTTAAAAATGGGAGTTATCATCAGACCCGTTTTAGTACCTCCCACATAAAAAGAGCCAACACATATCAACATTAAATAGCTCATAATATTAGTACATATACCAATGCATATTTACATTGCTCACAAAGTGAGGGTATACTTTAGTCGGTTTACCCGACTTAAATTTTCTACTTGTTATCAAAATAAAAAGAATTGACAATCTTGGCTTCAAATTATTGCATAAGACCATGTCGATCTTTCTCTGTAAAAAAAAATTGAGAAATATTGTAGAATATTGCCATCATATAAAATTTGTGCTGTCCGCAAATAAAATTTGTGATGTCCGCTACATGCCGGCCGGAATTCAACAAAAATCTAAATATCTCAAAAATTTTACATTTTTGGAGTAAATGGGTAATACAAACTTAAGAAGCATTGTCTCAGTATGTGCAAACTAAAAGTTAGGTACTTTATTTATTATTCAGTATACCTCAAGAATTGTGTTTTTTTTTGTGCCGTCCCTCACGCTGTCCATATGTCGATTTTTAATTAGAGTGGTGTAGGGTATCATATAGTCGGCACCGCCCGATTTTAGCCTTTCCCTACATGTTTTAATATACTCCGCATTGCTAGCAAGCATTTTAAATTTAATTTCTTTTTAATTTCTTAATTTGGCACAGAAATGTGATATTTTATACCCTACACAACAAATAAATTCAACACCATTAAGCATAGGATAACACCTGATATCAATCAGTCGTTTTATGCAGCGAAACATACATAAAATCCACAACTTTAATGAACAAATTACATTTTCTCTATATAAATATGTAGTTTTATTCCGTAAAATATTTGGAATCGCTCTGTCCACGGTTCATGGTCTAGTCTAATGTGTAATGTGTTGTAAATTTTGAAGTTACATACGAGTACATATATTCAATGAAAATAATTTCCCATTATGCACACTTTCCTGTAATCATATAAATAATTGGTTCTTATTGATAGAATCATTTGGATGCAATGCACCTGAAATTGCCATTAATTTATGAGACTGATTTGGATGATATAATCAACACTCCATTGGCAGCCACTCATGGCTTCAATCGAGATATGTACGAGTATGTATATGTTGTATATCCAGAAACATACATAAATAATGAACTGATTGTAACTTTATTATGTCGATTGGTCGATTGGCCGAAGCTGCAACTGGACACTTGATTTGCAATCAAAAATTGCCACTGCAATAGCTGCTTTAAGCTGGTGCAAAATTAAACCGTTCCGGTAACAAAACCAAAAAGTTTATGCATTTTCTATATCAAACGATTCGAGCAATTACAAAACGAACGAATTTAAATGAATTGTGTCTATAAACGTGAAAGAGAAATGAGAACCAATCGAGCTACAGGAATTTCTTAAGTATGGTCGACGATTACTTCTCCTACATACGAGTACATCTATTATATGTTCCAGTTTTGGGAGACAATTTTTTCTCAAAAAAAGTGAACCCTTGAGCAAGTTGAAATAAAAAAAATGTAGGTATATTGAACTTCGTATGGCACTAAAGCTAGTTTTCCTTATATCAAGTTCATACATTTGCTCACAATTATGAAATATTTTGAACTGGATTGTAATTAATCGTACTTCCTTTGAGTAACTATTGACATGAAATATTTGAATACCCTACACCACACTGTGGTACAGGATATTATAAGTTTATTTCATGGCAGATGTTTGTAAGACTTAGAAATAAGACCGTTAAGTATACCGATCGACTGAAAATCACTAGCTGAGTCGATCTAACCTTGTCCGCCCGTTTGTCCATCTTATGTTGTTCGTTGAGTACAGGTCGCAAATGCAATCGCACCTGGAAAGAATCCTATTGAAATTGGTTGAGATCGGTTTAGATTTAGATATAAAGGGTTTTCCAACAAGAGGTGTTATTTTGGTATTCAAAGAAAAATGCCGTTTTTTGAGATAAATGATCGAATGTTTATTTCATAATAAAGAGGAAGGTATGCCGTTAATAATGAAAAACAACATCAGCCAAATGGCCACCACGGCTAATCGTACTTCCTTTGAGTAACTATTGACATCAATATGGGGAAATCAACTCAATACCAACAAATTATGACTTGAAATTATGCAAATTCCGCATATATTTTTCCTTATTGCAAGTAAATTGTTACTCAAATTTAGGAACACTTAATTAAATTAATGTAAAACAAGGAACATTTTTTAATTTTTCTTGTACTTTTGGTCCTTGAAATTTTTATACGATTTTTGACCGTCTCCTCAATTCTACACCATTTATATGCTGAAATTTCTTACCACCACCTTTCTTCTCTTCTTCTTTATATTAGGAATTGCAATTTTCAATATTATAAATATCAAATTTTACCTCCGCTCCGAAAGCGATACGATCCCAGAACCTTCAGTTTTATGAGTCATACACGCTGAAAAAAAATCGCTTCTGTAGTATATTGTCCCAAATAAATTCGGCTTGAAACATATATATGTTTAGGGTACACTCTAAACATATAATATTTGGTACACACAGAGGTTAATATTTGGGAAGATGTTGTGTTAAACAAATCTTTGTTTACTCCCGATTTGTTTTTATTTGGGACTATAATTTCCAAAACAAATAAAAAATTTGCATTTAAGTATTCAGAAAAAACATAAATTGTGTTATATTGTTCAGTAATTCCAAATAATTTTTTTAGAAATATTTAATGTTCGTAAAATTAATAAATAATATTTGAAATTCTATAATCTAGGATCAAAATAAATTTTTAGGTGGATTGACAACTAATGATGGCTTGGAAAACTTAGAAATTTGAAATGATTGATTTGAAACAGAAGTCAATTCTGCATATGGTATCATAACTGGGAGGTACAATTGGGAAACAAGAAAAAATTAAAAATGAAATTCGAAAAAGACAGCAAAAGATTTGAAAATCTTTTTAAATAAAATATATTTGGAGAAATTCCTTAACAATAATTTTATTTGTATTTAAACATATACTTTATTTGAGAAATTTTGTTTGCAAATATATTATGTTGTAATATATTAATATATGCGTTCCAAAAATATATTTTATTGATTTTCAAATAAAATTTATTTGCTTAGAAATATATAATATTTAAAAATTTGTGTTCCAAATATATTTTCTTTCGATTCAAACATATCACAAAAGGCGATTTTGCCCCGTGTACGTTTACCAACTCAGCTGCGTAGACGCGTACTTGTTTATTAGAAATTTGTTTTTAAATACAATTTTATATTCCAACCAATGTATTATTATGTACACTTCAATTTTAAATAAGGATTGCCATCATACAACAATAAATAAAGTTGCCACACGCTGAAAAAAAAATCGCATCTGTAGTATATTATCCCAAATATATTCTGCTTGAAACATATATATGTTTAGGCTACATTCGAAATATATAATATTTGGAACCCACAAATACTATATATTTGCGAAGATGATGTTCTAAGCAAATCCTTGTTTCCGCCATAATATTTTTTTGGGACTATTTTTTCTGAAACGAAGATTTATTTGCATTCAAAAATTCAGAAAATATTCGATATACGAATATTTCTCAAATATATCATGTTGTAATATATGAACATATGCGCTCCAAATAAAGTTTCTTGATTTTCAAATAAAATGTATTTGTTCATAAATACATAGTATTTAAAATTTTCTGTTCCAAATATATTTTCTTTGAACTCAAACATATCAAAAAACACGATTTCCCCCCGTGCTTTACTATATTTATAGGCGACGAAGAAATTTTAATATGAATGACATTATCATATCAGTTTCAAAGGATTTTGTAGCACGATGTATGGCTCATAATCATAAGGTTGTCGGTTCGACTCTCGTCCCGGGCGTAGCATTTTTTAATGTTTCGCCATAAAGATTCTGCA
The DNA here is from genome assembly GCA_963930755.1 of Eudasyphora cyanicolor. Classification (NCBI taxonomy): domain Eukaryota; kingdom Metazoa; phylum Arthropoda; class Insecta; order Diptera; family Muscidae; genus Eudasyphora; species Eudasyphora cyanicolor. The sequence goes on from OZ005734.1 coordinate 98,181,261, forward strand.
AGTAACGATTTGCAAAAAAAAAGTTATAGCTGTTTACTTTTGGTTCAAAGCGGTCCATTTGTGTGAGAGTGTGTGGCCATAATGCCCATTTTCACTGTATTGTAGGTACTATTAAACCAGTACACTGTAAAAAATTTCAAATTACACTGTACAAAATTTCAAGTCTTTGTATGCACTGGTAATAAAGTTATAAACTATTAACTTATGGTTCAAAATTGTCGATATGTGTGGGAGGTACCAAAAGGGGCGTGACAACTTCGAGGTAATTTTTTCTCGAGGTAATAGAGACTAATGAACAATTACTATGTGTAGAATTTCAGAGGATTCAAATAAGTTGTATAGAAGTTATTAAATAATCAATATTTCACCAAATGTTAACCCTTTGTGGGGGAGGTACTAGATGGAGTGGACCAATATGGCCCATCTTCGATCTTAGCCGGAGATAGAAGAAAATATTGCCACATACCAAATTTGAAGTCAAGCGGTTACTCCTTTCGAGAGTTATCGTGCGCACCAGCCAGCAGACAGACAGACGGACGGACATTGCTCATTTGACTTAAAATTACCCAAAACGGATATCCGCCGAACATACTTAGGGTCTTAGGTCACTCCTCCGATGTGTTACACTTTCGGCTCGTAGCAAATGATATATACCCTCCTCTCTAAGGTGAGGGGATACAAATTCAGAATGAACAAGTAAAAGCGTTAAGTTCGGCCATGCCGAATCTTATATACCCTCCAACATGGATAGCATGTGACCTCACAAAATAACTCAAACCTAAAGAAAATAACACCGAAAAACCCAAAAAAATATAGTAGATGAGAATCACAACAAGTTAGATGCTATATATGGGAGCTATATCTAAATATGGACCGATATCGCCCATTTTCAATCACAAGTTACCTGCAGCCATAAGGACTATTTATACCAAATTTCAGCCACCTAGCGCTAGTATTATAGATTGTAGCGTGATTACAACGGACGGACGGACATGGCTAAATCGTCTTAGAATTTTAAGACGATTAAGAATATATATACTTTATGGGGTCTCAGATCAATATTTATTATCCTAATTTTGTCACTCCGTTTGTAACACCACTAAATATTGATCTGAGATCACATAAAGTATATATATTATTAATCGTCGTAAAATTCTAAGACGATTTAGCCATGTCTGTCTGTCCGTCTGTTATATTACGCTACAATCTATAATACTTGATTGAGTTAGGTGGCTGAAATTTGGTACATATACTTCTTATATCTGCAGATATGCTGGGATTGAAAACGGGCAATATCGGTCTAGTTTTGGATTAGACTCCTTATCGTCATAGACACCACAAATGTCAACTGATCGCGCTGAAAGATGGTAACTGGGGTTTATTAATACCCGGTATCCTTCACATGAGCAACGGTAGTCCATGCTCCATGTTTTAAACATTTTTAAACGAAGGAAGGTCTATGTAAAACTTGCATATAATTTATAATTCAATAAAACGCATATTATCACTATTTCAGCCAAATTTGTTTTTCTTCTAAAAAATTAAATCGGATGAGGCATAAGCATAGGATTTGTTTTATTTTTTAGTTTTTTAATGGCTAACTAACAGTTTGGTTCTAAAAAATTACACGAGTTTCTTAAAAATATTAAAAAAAAATTAAATAAAAATTTAAATGCTGATTCTTCTACTGCACACTTCAAAGAACGTATCTGGAAAATTTCATAAAAATCGGAGAGAATAGAGAAAATGTGTGTGATCGCTAAATAATTAATCAGAAATCGAACAAACATTTAATTTTCTCATTCATCTTTTTTTCTCAAGGAGTTGGAGAGGAACCATTATGAAACTTTTTGGAGTTATTAATGACAATATAATCTAAATACATATTTTGTTTTTGTACTCAGGCTCAAGATCGTTATTGTTGTTTTCAGTATATGAAAACAACTTTGTTAAAAATTAAAGAAGAAGCAAGTGACATGTATTGGGGGCGGTTGCAATGGTTGGATAGACAGATCTGTTTCGGGAGCCACCAAACTCCCATTATCAATATCCTTATTACAACGATTACTTCAGTCGAAATTATTAAATATATACGCACAGCCAAGTATCATTAAACGAGAACTGTTTGCTAAAAGCGCATATCGTCAAAAAAAGACAATTCAGTAATCATCGTCCCTCGTACATGCACCAACTTCCACTCTCGTGAGTCTTTACAATGTAAAGAATTCACACGAATGTTTTGCTGTAGTTGACTATGCAACAACAACGTATTTGGTCGTGCCCTACCATTTCTTCTTGTTTTTGTTTTTTTGTTTTATTCGATCTGCTTTCATAGTACATATTTTGTTTTTGTACTCAGGCTCAAGATCGTTATTGTTGTTTTCAGTATATGAAAACAACTTTGTTAAAAATTAAAGAAGAAGCAAGTGACATGTATTGGGGGCGGTTGCAATGGTTGGATAGACAGATCTGTTTCGGGAGCCACCAAACTCCCATTATCAATATCCTTATTACAACGATTACTTCAGTCGAAATTATTAAATATATACGCACAGCCAAGTATCATTAAACGAGAACTGTTTGCTAAAAGCGCATATCGTCAAAAAAAGACAATTCAGTAATCATCGTCCCTCGTACATGCACCAACTTGCAACCGCCCCCAATACATGTCACTTGCTTCTTCTTTAATTTTTAACAAAGTTGTTTTCATATACTGAAAACAACAATAACGATCTTGAGCCTGAGTACAAAAACAAAATATGTACTATGAAAGCAGATCGAATAAAACAAAAAAACAAAAACAAGAAGAAATGGTAGGGCACGACCAAATACGTTGTTGTTGCATAGTCAACTACAGCAAAACATTCGTGTGAATTCTTTACATTGTAAAGACTCACGAGAGTGGAAGTTGGTGCATGTACGAGGGACGATGATTACTGAATTGTCTTTTTTTGACGATATGCGCTTTTAGCAAACAGTTCTCGTTTAATGATACTTGGCTGTGCGTATATATTTAATAATTTCGACTGAAGTAATCGTTGTAATAAGGATATTGATAATGGGAGTTTGGTGGCTCCCGAAACAGATCTGTCTATCCAACCATTGCAACCGCCCCCAATACATGTCACTTGCTTCTTCTTTAATTTTTAACAAAGTTGTTTTCATATACTGAAAACAACAATAACGATCTTGAGCCTGAGTACAAAAACAAAATATGTACTATGAAAGCAGATCGAATAAAACAAAAAAACAAAAACAAGTATAATCTAAATATGTAAAAAAAGGTTTATTTTTTTTGTAAATTTAAAATTTTTTTTAATATCGTGTAATTTTTGAAGAACCCAATCTTTTAATAAACATGTAAATATATATATATTGTTCAACTGAGTCCAACGATACTATTCATATTTTTATTTTTTTTTAAACCGGATTCTTGTTTATAGGGAAAATTTCATCAAAATCGGAGAGAAGAGCCAACATTTGTATGACCGCTTCACATAGATTTACTCATGTTATTCATGAATATCTATTTTGTCCCCTTCAAAGTAATTCCCCTCGGATATACATAATACACTCTGCCAACGTTTTTTCCAATCATCGAAGCACTTCAAATAATCATTTTTTGTGATCTTGTTCAGCTCCTCCTTCGATGCCGTCTTTATTTTTTTATTTTTATTCTTTTATTTTTTCACACAAAATTTGATGCAGATTCTTTGATCCATTTTCCGAAATAGATAAAAATCGAAGACAAGTTAAAACACATCCGAGCACAACAGCTGTCAAAAATTAACTAAACATTCAAAATGGCCGACCTTGTCAGGATAAGTGAGGGACATGAGTACCAACATAACGCTACAAAAATATCAAAAATCAAATACACGTAGCCCGCGGAAATTAAAAATTCGCGATATTCTTTGAACATAAAACTCAAAAGCTGCATGTAATTGGTAAAATGTTGTGTTGGCGATTTTTTGACGATTTCGAAAATTTATTTTGATGATTTGACGATTTTTGTTCCCGCATTTTGACGATTTTCGGTCAAATTCGTCTGGCAACACTGGTGGAGGGTATGCAGGATTCGGCAGTGCCGAAATTAACTTAGTTAGAATTTTCTAAAACTCATGCTTTAAATTATTAGTTCATAATTTCCTTATGTCTATGTTGGGTATCCACCGCATATGTCTCAGTTTCATAAATTTATGAATATTCGAACTTGTTTCAAGAAATATAACTTTAGTTAAAATATGTCGTCATTTTTAGTTAATGAACTATTCTCCATATCCCCCACATAAATAAATTTTAGTTGTTCTAAATAAAATATCCAAGTTTTAAGAAAAAATTAACCCAATATTAATAAAAACATTGAACTAAATTGGAGAATGGAGTTTTCTAAAATTTAGGAAACCCATTTTTTGAGTGTTACATGAAATAAACAAGACGCTACTGACTGGATCGAAAAACTAGGAATCTAGAAGTTGGATGCTGCAATCTTTCAAGTCCTGTAAATCGACATAATGTGACATTAACGAGTCGATCAAAAGGATGAACCAATTTTTTCCATTAGGATTTGCTGTGGAATCACCCCTAGGGTTCTATAAGTCGATTTTCGACTAATCGACTTTTTGGTACAAAAAAGTCAAAATCGTAAGTCGACTTTTTGTTTCTGAAAAAGTCAAAAAGTCGGCTTTTTTCATGTACGAAATTATCAAATTTATATTAAATTTAGCTAAAATTTTACTACAAAATTAATGAAGCAAATATTCGCATTTTCATTAAAAAAGTCGAAAAGTCGACTTTAGTGGACCTTTTTATACTAGAAAGTCGAAAAGTCGACTTATTGATTTTTTCAAAAAGTCGAAATTTTGTCTTAACTTTATAACCCTAATCACCGCTTCGCCAAAAGTTTCCTTCTTCTTGTGGGAGCTCGGATTTACCGGTGTTGTTGAACTCTGACCACAGAAATTCGGTTAACTTATTAGCCCTATACCGCGGACCATTAATGTGATCGGCGCCGAATCGACATTTTTTTTAATACTGACCTTTGTCAAAACAGTTTACAACAAGTGGGGCTTCCACTCCGTAGAAGTTTCTCTGGACCTTTTACCGAAGACGGTGCGGCCATAAGGCCTAATTTCTATAAATTTTCGTAGATTTTCCTTCCAAATTTTTTGAGGACTTTTGAGTATGACCAAATTTTAATCCCGAGATTAAAGATTTTCTCCTTGGGGTATGTCCAAAGCCGGCTACGCAAACCGAAGTGAATGAAGAAATTTTTTATGGTTTATGGAGCGGTCATACCACCAGAAAAAATACTTTGCTGTGAGGCCATTTCGGAAGAGGCCACAACGACCAAATTATTTTTGGGCGTCGTGGGCTTTAATTCTGGTCACGGGAATGGGGGTCTTTTCTGCCTTAACTCCTAATAGGACAGATTATGGATACACATTTCGGAATTCTGAAACCATAAACTTGTAAATAATTTCCCGTAACTATGCGGGAAAGTTGGCAAAGCAATATATCGCACATCTAGACAAATAAACATATTAAGCTTGACATATCCGGAATATTCATTGATACAAAAGCAGAAAATTACACTGGGGGAAATCGCCATTTTTGATATGTTTGAATTGAAAAAAGATGTATTTGGAAACAACATTTTTAAATAATATAAATTTGTGAACAAATAAACTGTATTTAAAAAACAGGAAATGTTGGTTAGAACGCATATATTAATATATTGCAACAAAATATATTTGTGAACTGACTTTCACAAATAAAACATGTGTTTATACACAAACAAAGTTATTGTTAAAGACGTTTTCCAATTATATTTTATTTAAAAAAAGATTTTTAAAAATTAGCTGACTTTCGATTTTAAGTTGAAATTTTTCCTAGATTTCCTGTTATACTTTACAGTTAACAATTTCATAAGCTGCTTTACATTTGGTTTTACAGCGCTAATTTTAATTTATAAATTTATTTTACAAACATATTAAATTTCTATAAAATTGCACTTTAAACTTCTGAAAAATAGCAAATATGCCTTAAAATTAAGGCATTGATACATTGCCAAAATACTTAAATACAAAATATTCTTTGTTTCGGAAATATTAGTTCCAAATAAAAATATATTTGGATGAAAACAAACTCTTGTTTAGAAAAACATCCTCCCAAATATATAATGTATTTGTGTGTATCAAATATTATGTATTTGTAGTGTACCCTAAATATATGTATGTTTCCAGCTGAATATGTTTTGGACAATATACTACAGGAGCGATTTTTTTTTTCAGAAGTAATATTCACTGTTATGCAATTTTTATATTCGATTGCTAAATTAATTAAACAAGAGAATATAATTTTAAAACTTAACTTGAGAGAGAAAGTTCCTAAATGTCCTAAAACGCATTGCCGTCGAACATGCATAGGATCTTAGGTCAGTCCTTCGATGCGATACACTTTAGGTCGAAAGAAAATAATATAAGTGAAACATCATTCTTTTTGATATTATTACTAAATGTAAATTTTCTAAAGGGCCAAATCGGACGAAACATATATATGTACACAGAACCGAATTATTTGCCAATCGACTTTTGGTAGTTATGTCTAGTATCATGCGATTCCATCAGCACAACCAACATTTTGGTTGTGGTATACTTCTGCTTCCATGTTGTGAACAATCATATTTGGTTGCGCCCACTACGAAAATGGTAGCTGAAATTATCTTTTGTATGTTGCCACAACCAACTGTTTTTAAAAATGGGTGTTCTGACAATTTGTCAGTCATATACTACCTACAAAAAGATGTGGAAATATTTGACACAAATTTAAGTACACGAGAGAACAATGCATAACAATACTTTTAGGCAAATATCGCTTAACCTGGTGCTTTCAATTTCATGATTGTTGCTTTTATTTTTATACCCTACACCACACTGTGGTACAGGGTATTATGACTTTGTGCATTTGTTTGTAAAGCCCAAAAAGAATAGAATCAATTTTTGAGTCGATTTAGCCATGTCCGTCTGTCTGTCCATGTATTATTGTAATCAAAGTGCAGGTCGTATTTATGGTCCGATTGTGATGAAATTTAGCACAGTGCTCTTTTTTGGCCCAAGGACGATCCCTATTGAAATTGGTTAAAATCGGTTCAGATTTAGATATAGCCCCCATATATATGTTACCCCCGATTTGACATGTAAGCGCTGTAGAAATTGTATTTTATATCAGATCAGTACGAAGTTTGGCAGGAAGAGGTTTCTTATTACATGAAGGAATATGCCAAATGTGATATTCGATCACAGCGAAATTCGGCAGACAGAGGTTTCTTATTACATGAAGGAATATGCCAAATTCGGAGAAAATCGATTCAGATTTAGATATAGCCCCCATATATATGTTAGCCTCGATTTGACATCCAAGCGCTGTAGAGACTGTATTTTATATCGGATCAGTACGAAATTCTTCAGAAAGAGGTTTCTATTTTACATGAATGAGTATTTAGGGAAAATCGATTCCGATTTATATATAACCTCCATATATATGTTCCTCCTGATTTGGTTACAAAGCGCTATAGAAGTTGTACTTTACTTCCGATCATTACAAAATTCTCCAGAAAGATGTTTCTCAATTTAGGAACGAATATAGCTTAATTAAGCGATTATCGGTTCAGAATTAGATATATCCACATATATATGTTCTTACCCATTTACCAATTATTCCAAATTATTATCGCAATGACCCTTATCGCATTGTTTGGGAGGTGTAGGGTATTATATAGTCAACCCCGCCCGACTTTCTGCCTTTCCTTACTGGTTTATTTATGTAAACCATTTTGCACAGCATATTCTGCATTAATTTAGGTTAGGCTGAAGAGAGGAGACGTTTAAACGTCTCATGTCCATGGACATACACTTAAGCCAGTGGTTCGGCCTGTTGTGCGCACCTTATTTATGATCTTTTCTCAGTATCTTCCAGTCATACCTTCTGAGATGAGTCAAGTCTGGTAATATGTCGGACCCGAAATGTTGGGATCTTGCATGTGCGAAAGCCGGGCATTGACACAGAAAATGTTCCATCGTTTCGATGTTTTCCCTGCATGCCCTGCATTCGTCGTTTCCTGCTAGTCCTATGCCATGAAGATGTGCTTGTAAGCTTTAGTGTCCCGTTAGAACACTCATCATCTTACTAATCTCGATCTTGTTTAGTTTCAGAAAACTTCTAGTTTTCTTTTCATTTGGGTCACCCCACAGTATCTTTCCAGTTGCTCCTACTGTTGCGCTATTCCACACAGTTTTGTGAGCCATCACTGCCCAGTGCTTCAACTCATTCTTCGTGGCTTCGAAAGGTTTCCAAGTTTATTACTCGAAGTTCTCTGCTCTTTGAAGCCAAACTGTTTCCAATCACTCCGTTGTGTCCTGGTAACCAGCAAATACTGTGTAATCATTTATCGTTATTTTACAGTCTAACACTGTTCTGGATTTGACCTTTTCCGGTGTTATTGCTTTGATCGCCATTTGGCTATCTGTGAAGATGTTGGCATATCTAGGCTTTGTGGTATTACTGAGCCAGTTAACACACTCCGTGATTGCTCGATCTTCTGCTTGAAAGACTGTGTTATGGTCTGGGAGGTGGAAGCAAAGTTCGACCTATCGTTCATCAATAAAAAGTCGCAGACCCGTCCTTCCTCCTAGCCTGGACACATAAGTGTAGCTGCTTGTTCCCACTGGCACATGAGCTAGTGTTTAATTTTCCCAGGAGCGTCTGTCTGGCACGAACGAATTACAGGTAGCTGTAAGCCGCACTTCAGGAATGCGGTCGGAGATTTCCGTTGTTTGAATATGACCGACTAGTGATTGTGAGATCTTCTGATGGTACGACTTGTGGTCTCGATTTGGCCATTCACCCATCACTTGTAGACGTCTTGCTGTGAGGGCTGCCTCATACTTTATTCGGACATCTATTGGTTGGATGTGCAGTATAGTCCACAACGCTCTTGTTGGGGCGGTTCTAATTGAGCCGCTTATGCCTAGACAGCACATACTCGTACGTTGCACTTTTTGCAGGTTTATAATAAGGTTTAACCTTGATTCGAAAAACTTCTGCTAAATGAGCTGAATATATGCACCACTTTACGATCGACATGTAATGTCATTTATTGTACACATACTCCCTCAAATTATTCTTGTATTATGTTCTTCCACGCCCAATCCTTACCGACAGTCAATTTTTCAGAAAACAATAAAAATACTACAATGGACGAATTAGTTCCTTACCTTAATTCGCACCTCTTTCATAAGATCTACTATTTCTTTTGCGATACTTGCAAGAATCGACATATGTGCTTATGGCCTCCATAAGAAATTTTCGCCGCATCGCTGTCGTTGGCGATCCCAATTCTATTTAATCTCTAAGCGTTACAAATTGCCCATTGAATTTAAGGTGCTCCCTCTTACGCGTCGAACGCATTGAAACGCGTCTGAGAAATTTCGAAAACTGAAACGAACACAGAAAATAATGAGAACATTTGTAAATGATATGTCTCAGGTTTTTTTGTTATTTTCCCCCCATTGACGCGTTCTTACAAATGCAGTTTGTAACGTTTACTTGTTCTTCGTGGGCTATGGTTTTGCTAATACACTTTTCACACTTGCCACTGACTGACTGACTCCGGGGAATTGGATGTGTACGGCGACCATGTCCATATGTACAAAATGTCCAGACACGACCACAACAACGTCAACAACCACAGTAGCTGCCAGTGGCCGCTTACAGGAACTGCAATTGCAATTGCAGTAGAAACACGAAACAAGAATTTCGAAATTCTAATGCGTATTAAAATGGCATCGCAAACAAATATTTAGAAGAGATCCATGAAGAGCAACAATCAAGCCACCGACCATCAGTGCAAGTGTTCCAATGGACCAATGGGTGCACAGTGGACGTACGTATTGGCATACCACACAAACTGGCTAATAACATGCCTTGTTGCAACATATATTTATGGCGACCATAAAACTCATAAAATGCGAAAAGTGTAAAAAAAGTTATTAGGAGATGCCATCGCAGCCCAAGAACACCATCGAGACTTAGTGCTGATGACTAAGTAGGAGTCGAAGCAGTCTTGGTCATGGAGTAGGAGTGCAGTAACGTTATTCCAGAGGTGAATTAAAGCAACTGTGGGGCCCTATGACCCAGAGGCACATTGTTTTACAGTTATTTATTTATTTTTGGCTGCAGTACAGCTATATGTCAGCTGGTTAAATAAAGGGTGATCCATTTTAAAATATGTTTTTTTAATTTTAAATTAAACATTTAAAGAAGGATTGAATGTCCGAATTTTTGCTATGATCCAAAAGAAATATATTTGATATTTACATTAAAGATTTTGTTTGGGTTTAAATTAGAGTGGCAGCCTGGCATTCAGCTTTGCCAGCTTACATAGACCAATGTACGTGCCTAGTGATACCACGGGCACAGATGCACCTCACCGCCTCAGTATATCCACCTCTTCCTCATCATCATAGCCCCTTCAAGAGATTCAATACCTAACCTCCTGACGTGTTTGCCGATCAGGCAATGTCTCTTCAGAACTGACACCAACTCAGACAGTTTTTTCCTCTCTATTTCGAGGAGACATTTTTACCTTCTCAATTCGTACCTTGGCCAGATTTATCTAACTACAGTGAAAAAAAAAAAAATTCTCATCAAATTAAAGAATGGCTCCAAAGACGTCCTCAGTCTTTAAAATAAGTACATTTTATACTTAAGATATATATATATATATATGTATATATGTAATTTAATTGATTATGTTTGCTTGCTTGCTTTTATTCGGTCTGCTAATCTTTGTGATTCTAACTAGGATACTCTCCCGGGAGAGTTAGAATCACATTTTAATTGATATTAATTAAACCAGTGGTGCCCACAAAGAGAAATGAGAATGTGTTAGTTAGGTTACACAAAAATGAGATTGTAGTGGTGCAATTGCACTGAACAAAATCACTTGGTTTTGTTTGTTTACGTTGTTATATTGTTTTACTATTTATTTTTTTGTGTGTTCAATTTTAGCAATGAAGCCAATAAAAAAAGAAATGAACATAAAAACAATGCATATGTAACAAAAAAATTTTCTTCAAGAAAATAGGTACATGTGTTCTTTGCCAATAATTAATTGGGCAAAAAATATATATAAATAATTTTATATATTGATAAACTAAAAAATAACAAAAAGTAAAAAAATCAAAATTGTTTTATATTAAATTGAAAATAAATACAATAAAAAATATCATTCGTTGTTGTAAAATATTTTCAGTGTACTTATTTTATTAAACAAAGCGACATAGACCTTCTTCGCTGACTACTAACAAGCAACTGAACAATTTTGTTTTGTTTTTTACGCTCTCTGTTTTTATTTTCGTTGACGCTCGGGCTGTGTATATGAAAAAGCCGATTAATCTTCGTTGTTCTAACAAGTGTTTGGGCACCACTGAATTAAACATACCTAATTACATCCTCTTTGGAGCCATTCTTTAATTTTATGAAATTTTTTTTCAGTGCACCCTACAGTTAACCTACATGTGCCGATTTCTGTCCATCTCTCACCTGTTTGCCTCTTGCCTAAGCCAAAGCTTGCATGTGGACAGTATCGCACCAATATAAGCAATTTTTTCGTGAATTTGTAATTTCGTCCTTTTACTAGCAAGTTTCCAAGCTTTGCAGTTCCCAGGGATATCCCTATGCCCAGGTATGAGGTAAATGTTTAAATATAATTGCATTAAAATGTTGGCCACGATTATGCTGGTGGTCCAATTTTCGATATTGGATTCAAAGTGTTGAATGTGTAGTTGGATCATCGTGACGGCTTTTGCCTTTTCAACAAAAATCCATTTGGCATATCCGGAATGGGAAATAATCTGCTTACCAACGTATAAAGCGCTCTGTGTCTTTTTCATGTCGGTACCACCACGGTAACGATCGTTATTGCGGATAGGTTCGTGCGGCAAATTTCTGCCCAATTCCAATTTTTTGAGTTTTTGTGGCGTTACAAGTTCGAATATAGAGGGAATTTTGTATGGGGGCTATATCAAAACATGGACCTATGACTACCTTTGTTCTTGTAAAGGATTCCGGGTAAAAACAAACCCCAGTTGCTAATTTTCAGCCCGATCAGTTGAAATTTGAGGTCTCTGTGGTGTTATGAAGTCTAAGCGGATCTATCCGGGATCTATATCAAAAAATGGACCGATAGTGCCCATTTTCAACTTAAAATCGTAAAAATATAAGCACATATTTATGTGGTATGCCTATGCTACAAATAAGTACTTATTTTGCTACTTTATTGTATGCTTTTGGAAAGTACTTTCCTCAAATGACATCCCCATTATCGAACTTTGCTTACTCGTCGGATTATTTGGTAATGAGAAATTTTGTTGGGTATATACAATGCCGTACAGCATTATCGGCCTGACTACTGCTGAATACAACCAATAAACTATACGCGGGTTCACCCTTCAGCGTTTTCCTTTTATAGGTATATAGCGCTACCACAGCCTTATTTGCTCTTTTCAAAATGTTGGGTTTGCAGTGCTATTTTCTGTCCAGTAAAATACCTACGTATTTTGCACTTTCAGAGTAGTGAATTTCAATACCCTAAAGGAGACTGGTGTAACTCGTGGTAACTTATTTCTGCTGGTGAAAAGGCCTAGTTTCGTCTTGGTCGGGTTAACTCCAAGACCATTACCGGAAGTCCATCTTGCGGAGTATCCAGAAACTTCCCTCTAACAGCTAAACTAGCTGAAATGCGTCTCTTAATTAGAAGGTTATAAATGAATCTACGTATACTGTTGTCAATCCCCAGGGTTTCTAACGCTGTAATTATAGCGGCTGGATTTATGTTATTGCAGGCCCCCTCTATATATTTGAAAGCTACCATAGTATATTCCTTAACGGAGATGGATCCTTCAATAAAGCTGACTAGATCATGCAAGCGGTTTCGGTGGACTTTCCCTTGCTGTAGGCATGCTGTTACTATGGGTTACAAACAAATGTCGTGTATAAAAATTTTCAATTCTTAAGCTATATATCATTAATTAATTTAAATGTATGCAAAAAATTTGATCTGGAAAATGCAACATTTTTTGTGATGAAATGGACACCACATTATTGTTACATGGTGGCCATATTACGATAGTAGATGCAGATGTCTGAAATGGTATGGTAGCATCTTCCCGATGACAACACATAGGGAAGTTGTGAATATTCCTCATAAATGGTTTGAATGTACAGTGCTGAATATATTTTGTTGAGGGTCGGGCCCTCATTATTACACGCCCTTGACGTCTGGTCATTGAAAATGTCAATACATACATGTATGTCATGCCAATGTAACGAAAGTAATTTCGTCCAATTTGCAAACTTATGAATCTCATAACGATCCGCAGAAGTAGAATAGTGGAGAACAAAAATCTGAAAATGGACTCTTAAGCAGCAATCTGAAGACGTTAGAAAGTATTAAAGCAGCGGTGAATTTTGCTTTTCTGTGAATAGATTTTATTTTATGCGTGATTGTATGTATGTGTATTATTGGGGATCTCCAAAGATTAAAGTAGCAGCTTGTCTTTACGGTAGACAAGGCCATCACCATCACCATGTCGATGGCGAAGTGACTGTCGATCCACGAGCATACATGTAACTACTTCTCAAATGCACGCCAATAAAGTAAAGAGTACTGAACAGTGGTTTGTACACAGCAGCTCATGGTCCATATGATCTTATTTTCTATAGAAAAGGAAAATTTAATAAAAGTGAATAGCCAAAATAAGGTAACCCCGAACAAAGGAAGTTCTTTGGTTTAGCAAGAAAACGATCACAACTCCCATAGGGTAGGTTTGTTTAAATTAAGAGTTGCAGCCTGTATAACAGACTCCCTTAGACTATATAGTTTATTGTGATACCACAGGGACAAAATGGAAAACAAAAGATTTCCCTAGACCCGGTTGAACCAAAGTGATTGCTTATTAAAGTTAAAGCTTAAAAGTCGGCGGATTTTAACATCAGCAAAGTTGGTTAACTCCTCAAATAATTGAGAGTCTAGGGTTGCATGCCGCCTTCATGAGAGAGCGAGGCACATACACATAAGGTGTTCCATTTATTCCTCCTTCTTTCGGCATGCCGTTCAATAAGGCAGTGACCCGTCATGACTGAGACGAAAGGTGAGACCTCGATTACGACATCAGCTTGGTGCGTTTGGAGTTTAGGCAGGGCCACATCAGCCTGTCATTTGTTGCCGTAAGGGCACTACATATCTCTTCTTCCTGCATGTCGCTAGAGGTATGCCCACATATTTCAGTTCCCCTGGAGTGTGTAAGGTAGTTCCTTGTCTTAGTCTAAAATTACGCTATTAAAACTATTCAATATATCAATGTAATATTTCATTGTAACCATGTAAGCACAGTAATGTAACGGTTACTTTGATACTTCATATAGGTACTATTCCTTCAGTGTATAAAATTAAGTTCTGCGTAACCCTTCACGACAGATTAACTTGAATTACGCTTTCTAGTCAATCATTACATCTGAAGTAAGAATGATCTAACATGATTTAGATTATGGCAACACTGACCTTAGTTTAGGGTGTTGTAATAAGCAACACTTTGTATGCTTTCATCACCACAGTCAATGCGTCTCCAATGCTTGGACCAAAACGGTGGTTTGCTTAAACGGTATTCAAACGACTACAATGACATATCATTTTACATCCAATGTAGATCTTTGACTTTGAGTCGAACTGGTATAATGCACTCCAGACTCCGAACACCAACCGAAAACGTGGTACTCCGCGTCTGGTGTTTAGTTTTTTGGTTGTGGTTGTGGCCGATTGTTAAGCCATCGAAAATTTGTCATTAAACACACAATCGCTGCATCGATTGGTACCCATTACTGGGAAATATATCCGCGAATCTCTTCGCGCTCTTCTTGTTGTGGTTGGGATGGATGGATGGATGGTTGCTTGCTTGCTGGTGGCAGTGTCGGCAATATTGTTGGTGGTCGTTTGGGTTTCCTCTGTCGTTACGTAAATGCATTTGGGACAACCACCTATGGAGGACTGAGGGAGGCCTGCAAATGTTCCGTTTCGCAATTATGGAAAAAAGTCGTTTGTTACACTTTCATCGGTTTGATTTTATTAACGGGTTGTATGTAAGTTTTGCTCCACTTCACTGACTATTTCACAGCTTTATGTGGCAAATGCATATGAGTGACATGGTTTTGTGTCGGTCGACCGATCTGTAGTGAGCGGCAAATGGTCATTTATAGTGTTAATAATGTCAAGTGCATGTTCGCATTTGCGCGAGCATTTAATTTGCTACATTTAATGTAAAAAAGTAATAGTAACTAAAACTGAAAAATAGCGATTAACACACGATTAAACACAGTCAGCTGATTTGTATTTTGTAGGTTATTACTGCAAAAATTTTAAATTTTTTAACTGTCATCATACATTTATTTAGTATTGTTTGACAATGCATGGTGGAAAGACTCACACAGCAACAACGCACAGTGTGTGCAAATCGTATTCTTGGCGACAAACCCAACAAATTTTTTTTTCGTTTTTTCAAATTTGCTCTTGTTTTGATTGGAACCCATAAAAAATGTCTGATAGCAATTACATGTACAAGAGAAGTAACGATACTTGCAACATGACCGCTCTTTTTTCCGGAAAAATGTTTAAGTTTCCAATATAAATAGTTAGTTTTGAAACAAATACAATCTTGTTTAATGTGTTAAAGTTTAAAAATAAATTGCGATTTAAAAATTATATATCAAAATTGTGGACCAAATGAGTTATCTTGTAATAACACATTTTTGTAAGTAATTTAATTTGTCCAAAGCCATAAACTAACAAGTCTCGCGAAGTACCGGGCTGTGTGAGGTACCAATATTTTCGAAGAATCGTCTGTTAACAATATCCAGAAAAATAGTTACGTCTCCCAGCGACTTTTGTACTTTTCATTCAAATCCCAAAATTACTCTAAAGCTGAGTATAGACGATTGCCAGATCGGCAAACGTTATCAACCCTGTTAAAGTGCTGCAAATATACGGACAATGACAGATTGTTAGGCAAAGGTGAATTGGCAGTTCAGACGATTGCAAGAAAACATTACAATTTCATATATTTACAATATATTTTGTAAATATTTATATGCAGGATTGCCAATAAAAATACATTATAGACAGTGTTGCAAATAAACGGGTTTTCTGGCAATGGCGCCGTTGTCACATGCATAAACTTCGCACATATAACAATCTGCAAATTATCTCGCAATGACTTTTCTGCTAACGTTGCAAAACAAAAATTGTGTGTTCACACGGTTGTAAATTCACAGGGTTGCATTTTTCCGCCATTTTTCTGGCAATGTTGTCCGATCTGCAAATCGTGTGTACTTACCTTAAGAAATACTTATCGTTAATTGCACAGTGCGACAAAATAAACGCAAGTTGCGAAGCAAAAGACGCGATACTGTTTTTCCTGTAGATCTTGTCGAGTAAAACAAGAATTATTTTTTGGAATTTCCCGGACGCCCCCAAAATCCGGATTTACGGGTAAAACCCCGATTTTCTTGCTTTTTTCACTTGAACGCATATAACTTTGTTAGTTATTAACCGATTTTCAATCTCTAAAAGAATTTGGAAAGAAGAGAATTAGACGCGTATGAACTGCACTGTGTTTGAATATACAGGGTGGCTGATATGTATTGCAACCAACTTCAGGTTGCCATCATTTCTAAACCGCTAGTCTGATAGCTGACAGATTTATTTCAGTGACAGTTCATTTTATTGTTTACAAGCTTACAAAAGCATTTTGATCTATTGCATTCAGAAAAAAGTTATTCGTGGTGGAATTCAAGCGTGATAGTGTGATTGCTTTATATTTGGGTGGAAAAACACAAGTGGCTATCGTTAGAGCCCTCCAGCTCGTACTATTGCTCGTTACGGTGATACTGGCAGTGTTGCATCGCGTCCAAAAAGTGGACGAAAAAAAACGGTAACAACATCCGAAAAGTGAAGGCCAGATTTGATCGAAATCCACGCCGCAGTCGTAGAAAAATTGCTCGTGAGCTGAACATATCGCGAGAACGGATACAACACATATTAAAAAATGAGCTTGGACTAAAGCCATTGAAGTTCCAAAAAGTGCAAGAGCTCACCGATGCATAAAAAAAGTTAGACTGGAAAGAGCCAAGGAGTTGCTTCGATTGCACGAAAGTGGCCAGTTACCGAATTTGGTTTTCTCCGATGAGAAGCCATTCCAAATTGAGCAGTTTGTGAACAAACAAATTGATCGGGTTTACTTGCCAAAGAGGTCAGCTGAAAATGTACACCTTCTAAACTGTTTCTAAAATTGTGTGTTATTTCCGACATTTTTTTACAAAAAAATTTTAAAAAAAAAAATAAAAAAATATAGCGCTTTACTTTGTTGCATTACATATCATATATACTATATACTAATATATACCTGTATATACTAATATATACCTAAAAAGTTATAGTTGGTATAAAATTCCAGCTATTGTCTATAAGGTTCTCTTTCACAGAAAGACAATAATAGATGAATGTGTTCTGCAGATTGGACAATTATTTGAAGCAGCTCAGGAGTCGAGGAATAAAGCATCAGAAGATATCGAGTACACTTTACCCTGAAAACGTTTAGAAAATTAACAAATTAGGATTTGGTGCACTGACTTCTGATATTGTTAGACCCATTAATTTGCAGTTTGCGTAAATCTCCTAACACTAAAAAACATTTTTTAATTCCGAATATGCTACTATTGTTAACATATGAAATTGATGATGAATTCGTTTTCGCATAAAAACGTTTGAAACATAATTAAAGCCTGTGTAAATAAAAATGAAATAATTAAAAATTTTAGCGTAGATTACTATTTTTTACACTGGTATAAATGTTATAAGCTGTTAACTTTTGGTGCAAAATCGCACCTTTGTGTGGGAGGTACCAAAAGGGGCGTGGCAATAACGCCCATTTTTCACTTGACTGTAGGCACTATAAAAGCACACTGGTGTTAATGTTATAAGCTGTTAAATTTTGGTGCATTTGTGTGGGAGGTACCAAAAGGGGCGTAGCAACTTCGCCAATTTTTCTCGAGCTGATAGCGACTAATATACTAATACTATGTGTGAAATTTTAGAAGATTCGAATAAGTAGTACAGCAGTTATTAAAGATTCAATATTTTACAAAATGTAAACCCTTTGTGGAGGAGATACTAGAAGGAGTGGACCAATATGGCCTATCTTCGAACTTAGCCGGAGATAGAAAAAAATATTATTTTGTTGGAGAGAGAGGCAGTCGGCAACAGGGGGGAAAAACTCTCCCTGAACGTTTTGAGTTATTCGTGCAAGTTCAAAAGAGAATTTGATGACAAGCTGCTGTAAAAACTTGCCTAGTGTAAATCCGAACTAAACGAGTTGCCTATGAATCGCGAGGAAGGCCAGCGGTTATTGAGGTCGCGACTTTAATCCCACCTCCCGACAAATGAAATTGTTCGTCATATGACTACAACAATCGATAACTACTCTCTCCCAATTTTACGCTCTATCCAATGTTACGCTCTTCCCAATTGTACGCTCTTCTTCTTCCTTACCATATTCCACCGCTGGTGGTGGTGAAGAAGCAATAACAACTCGGAAATATCCACTACCACACAAACACACTCATAAAAATATTACTTATGTCTACGCTTACTTTTAAATAATTGTAAGCGTGGGGGTAAGTGGTTATTTTTTAGCTTCTTGTATGCTTGAGTGGAAGCACTTTCCCTCAATGACATGTAGCGCTATCCGTAATCAATTATATAAGGTACCGTCTATTTCACATATATTCATCTTCAATCCACCTAATGAATAGACATCCGTTTATAGGTTCCACCTCTATTCAATCTAGAAAGTCGGGGAACAGACACAGAATGTGTTGTACTCGTTCATCCTCCTATTCGTCTACACAGCTTCTGCAAAGGTCATTTCGCAAGACCTTCAATCTGTCAGTGTGCCGTCCAATAGCGCAGTAACCCTTCATGACAGACACGAAAAGTGAGATGCCCGGTATCGATACCTACTGCAGGGCGTAGAGCGTTTGGAGTTTAGGCAGGGCTTGACTATCAGAGAAAATATTGATAACGATTTTAGTCAAAACATGAATATTCAGCCATTATGCTAACATCAGCGTGCTGTGAGAAACGATTTACGTACACTTCGAAATTTGGACTCAACCCGAAAAGATTGCACTGTTGGGTCTTACATATGCGTTGGTGGTATCATTGGCCAAAGAATTGTCGAATTATCATCATGCTGGAAAGAGTGATCGAAAATTGGAACTTCAGAATGTACAACCCACTGCGTAGTCGCGAAGATATTACAAAAACTAGAATTTTTAGATGCATATGTTTTAGCAGCGATAAATCGAATCGTTTTAACCCGTAAATACTAAGAAAAAATATTAACAAATTCCAATAGAAGCATTCAAGAGAAGAAGCGTAAATACCTGTGCTCTTTCCCTCGTCATAAAATGGACCTGGTCACCGCTTAAGGTTACGATCAGCGAAAAAAATCGAGTATCTCTTGTTGAGAATATAACCGACAATGTATAATTTAAACGTCAATCAACGTAATGTTCTAATATTGCCATTACGTTGATTAACGTCTAAATTATGCGTGACATTGTTATATTCTCAACAAGAGATACTCAATTTTTGTCGAAATCAAACAGACGAAAAAAAAGAACAATAAGTCGGTGGGTACTCTAATAGTTCCGAAAGCTAGAAAATGGACAAATTGGTTCAGCTAGTGAAACCAGGCAAAAATCCGAGTGAGGGAGAATAGCACAGACCGATATTCATTTATTAGTTCGTCAATAGAAAAGATCCTTGATTCCATTCTTCTATATGGACTACGAAAGTGCTTAGTAATTCCGACATTCAGTTTTCCCAACAACGAATTCTTGGTGTCACAAGCGTCTTTGTATATTCTGCAGAGGCTATGTGCTGTAACATTAGAAGTAGGAATGTCCTTAAGTCGCATGCCTGCAGCTCTTGAGTAACCGACCAAGAAACTGTATTGACTGCTTGACTATCCATCGAATGTGAGCGAGACGTAATAGGCACTCTCTCTGAGGCAGGTTTGGGTACAATTCAGAACCGAGTGTATCAGTGAGTGTACTATCAGAAGAGCCACATTAACAAACTGCAGAAGGAATGTTGTTTTCGCTCTCCATTAGTGGCGTCGGGGATACATAGATTCTCACGTCAAATGCGAGAGGCCCAGGATATTTATGTTTTTTTTAATCTTTTGATTAAAACCAATGGTACATTAAACATACGAGTAACTTTCAAAATATATTTGGTAAATAATTTTTTTTAAAATTTTTGGAAATACTTTGTAGTGGAAAACGAGATTTTTGTGAAAAATATCGGCTAATTTGAAATAAAAAATATTAACAAATCTCCACTGCTACCTCGTATATCATGTACAGAAATAGTTTTCAAAATTCAAAGGGATCGGTTCATTTTGATGTTATGATGGACACCGACTTTGAAAACGCGGTTTGTGAGAAAAACGCTTTAAAGTTTTTCTGATGCACCGAGTCATGTATGATGCGCGGTTACTTAAAATGCAGTGTCTCAGTTAGTTTTGATCTCAAATTTTCAGACAATATTCTTAAAAGGGTCTCCATTCAGAAAATCAATAAAAAAATTAAAAAGAACACGCTTGAGTGTCCTTTTATAACACTCAGCAGAAAACTCATACGCAGTACAATTTAATGGATAGGTACCACCTCCCAGGCAGCTTAAAAGTGAACTTCGTGGTCTAGAGCGCGAAGTTAAGAATGCAAAACAGAACCAGAAACCAGAGTTTACCAGGCAGAACTGAATGCCATTAATTTTGACTCATCAAACGCAACAGTGACCACTCTCCACCAGTGGCGTGGGGGGGAAGATCTCAAGACAGGAGGCCCAAGGAAGAACAGGTTGGTGTAGCCCCTTAACTTATTTTGGACACGAATTTATAGTATCTACAACGTCGAAGGCGGGTCCAGCGGATGACCTGGGTTCCCACGACAAGGCAACACCCCTTCAATTGTCCTTCAAAACCAACTCGGTACTTCCAAGCTGACTCATTGAGTTTGATACATTATTGGAACTTGACACAAACTTTAAAGAACTACAAAATCCAGATATAGGAATATCAACAATCTGGTTGTTGTTGTTATAGCAGTTGCCCTGTTGTAATATGTAGGATTTCATACTGGCAATATCGTTCTCGATTAAGAGAGGATCGTAAGCCGGAAACTATCTGGGACTTAGTCGCATAGTCCAGATTTACACTAGGACATTTTTTTCAGCAGATTATCCGCTAATTCTCTTTGAAACTTGCCTCTGCGTTTAGACACGTAATTTTGTTTCGGATATTCCTGTGTGAATTGTTGTTGTTTCAAAGTGCGAGAGAAAAACACAAAACGTTCAGCCCGATAAGCCCGAGTACGGGAGAGTTTTTTTACCCCTCTTGCCGACTGATTCTCTCTCCCACAAAACGCCGATAATCTGCTGAACATTCAGCTATTGTAAACCGGACTTAGCTCCCCATGCAAATTAAGCTATTATGTTGTAACGAAAACGGATAAATGTATCAATTTAATCAATACATTCTATCAAAACTATGGTGGCTCATTTACTATATCCCATCTCTCACAGATGTAATATTACAAATTTACATACATACATACATACAATTGAATGTTCGTTCACTTTTGATTTTGCCGGAAATGATTGAAACGTCCCTGCAAATGTCAATGAAAGTCTCTGACATACCCGCACAAATGTCGCTCAGATTGCCTGGTTCACTGTATGTTCGTCTCTCTGATTGACAGCGGACAGGATTCCATGACAGTTTGCATTGTAACAGTCGTAGCAGTGAGTACATGATGTCGTCATCTGACAGCTCATTCAAACTCAATAGTATCGTAAATAATATAGAAATACTATCCTCACTCTCGCACACACACACTCTCGCTTGTATCTACATTTACAGTAGATCTCCGGTGTATCCATTCGCATACCGGTAACTCACTTACATAACTGACACTGACTTGGTTAACACGCTTTCCAGTTGAAATGTTTACACATTCGAACATAGCTTGTCTAGACCTAGTACAAAACCATTTTTGCCAAATGTTTTGATAGAACTGTTTTCAAAGTTTCTGCAGACTGAGATTTTTGAAGGATATCATTCGGAAGAGGACAACATTGAGACGGTATCCGCTACAAAGGCAGTCGCTAGCGAAGCAAGTTTTGTTATTGTTGATTGTGTTGCTCAATGGACTCGCTACTAATCCAATTAAGTATTCATATGGCAAATATGCGAATGTCCAAGTGTAGTTATGTCTCAATGGCCGCTAATCATGATAATGATCTAAATTAATTTAGAAAATACTTTGTATATTGTATTCCTTTGTATTCCTATTAAAAAAAACACATAAAATTTACAGAAATGTATGAAATCATTATTTGAGTCGATATAACGGTCTATATAATTAAAAGTTTAATGTTGAAAACACGAAAACAGCTGAGCTGCCAAAAACAGTGTAGCCAAAAATCACCTTTTACAAGGTTTTTACAGATTCACAACTTTGAAATCTCTTAAATGAGAAAGATTCTCCAGTTCCTTAATGAATATTTGTGTCTTGATGTATCCCTCCATTCTTATGCGACTTAAAACACTATCATAATTATTGGGGACACGTAATGAAAAATCAAAACCAAAGATGGTGTAATGCAAATGTGATGGAATTTATAAGTCCCCTTCTATCTGTCTAACTGCTAAAAATGGAATAAGAAATTTTAAATCGGATTTATCGAGTCGCTTTTGATCTAAAATCTAAAAGTATTATGATTATTTCAGGATATACAGCGATTCTCAGGATAGATCATTACACTGCATTTATTAGCAAATAAGGAACATGAAGGTAATACTAGTCTTTGACAAGAAGACGATGGAAAAATTGATTTCTTACCCGAATGATAGATGACAATGAACCAAATTAAAACTAGTACGGAAAGACAGAAGTTCGGGCGGGGCCGACTAAATAATACACTACACCTCCCTAACAATACAAAAATGCAATAATAATTTAGAATAATTGGTTTCTTTTCAGTTAACAAAGTACTTAGCTCCACCTCCTCTTCAAGGCTTAGGAGAAGTTGATGATGTTGATCATAATAAATTAGATCTGAAACGATAACCTTAAAATGTGGTGTATTCTTTCATATATCAAGAAGCGGAAGCAACAAATAGATGGGACTATACATTTTCCAAATAGATTGTCATCAACTTGTATCAAAAACCTCATTTTTGCCAAATAACAAAAAGATCGGAAGTAAAACACAGTTTCAAAGGGCTTAAATACTACATAGACAGGATCGTAGTATATATCTGGCTATATCTAAATATTATTAGTAGTATTATTTCCTAAATAAAGAAGCTTCTTTCTGCCAAATGCTGCAATGATCGAAAGTAAAGTACATACAACTTATATTGTGCTTTGATACCAAATCGGGGGAACATATATATGGGGGCTATGGGTAAAAAAAAATTATTAAAGTTATTTGTAGTAGTTGAAATTACCTTCAAAACAAGGCATAGCACATTAAAATCGGTCACGTATTTCAGGAGATACAAGCTAAAGAATGAACACACCTTTTAGAAAAAACGTAATTTCGACAAATTTAAATTGTTCATCTCTTTAAAAAAAATTTTAAAAGTTATTTTTGAACTACGTATAAGATATTTTTAAGAAAATAATACATACACAAAATTTCGAAGCAATCAAAAATAGTGATGTAGAAAATCGTCCCGTTTGGCATGGAGTGACTCATATATGTAAAATCGGAGGTACGTATAAATATATGGGAGATATATATAAATCGGAACCGATTTTGACCAATTTCAATAGGGATCGTCCTTGGGCCCAAAAATAACACTGTGCTAATTTTCATTACAATCGGACTCATATATACGACCTGCACTTTGATTACAACGATACATCTAAGGACGGACATGGTTAAAGCGACTCAGGGGCCTAATCACGGCATCCGTTAACGAAATCGTTTTCGTGTCGAAAAAGTTATCGCAGCAACGACTTTTTTGGATCACGGGAATCGATCGACTATTTTGAGTTTTTGTTATCATTTTGTGTGGAATGGCAATGTCAAATAGTGAAAAAGAAGAAGAAAAAAATAAAAACAAGCGAACAACTTGAAGAAAAAAAGATTATATATAATTGTAATGAAGTTTATTTTTAACTTTAAATAGATCCAATGTTATATTGTACTCTTCCGATTCAGAGGAGGAATGCAAAGCTAAGCCTATTCGAATAGAAATAAGGAACAAAAGAAATCCTTCGTCATTGTCTGAACTCGTTTAAATACTTCCAAAAAATAAATTGTGATTAAAAAATAAGTTTTTACAGATTTAAAAGGCGTTTAAACTTTCAAGAGAAGCATTTAACTGTGTTTTATCTGAAATTAATTTCTCCTGCCATTCGTCAACGTCCGTTCTAGAAATATTAAATCTTCTCCGGTAGTGATTACGAAATATTGGAAATGATTATCTTGTTTAAAATAACTAATGACAATGCATGGAATTATTGTTCAAAACAACCAACGAGAGCATACTTTCTATTAAAAGTTGCATTTGTGGATAATTTTTAGGAGGTTTTTCGCCAATGCTCGGTCATAAAATCATTAATTCTGCTAACATTAGTTAATAAAACATTATAATTTATACTAAAATGGAATAGAAAACTTACATTTGGTTTTAGAAACTTCAAAATTCCACTCAAAAGCAAAAAAAAAATAGTTTTCGATGACAATTTTGTCGTCGAGAAATTTCCCGCAAATTTTTTCTCGATAACGGTTGCGGTGATCCAAAACTTAAAGATTACGATCGAAACTTGTCGATAACGAATGCCGTGATTAGGCCCCAGGAAGTGATTCCAAGTCGATCGGTATAATAATCGATGGTTCTATCTTTTCTTCTTCTAGCTATTACAAACAAATGTACAAACTCAAATTGTACTCTACACCACAGTGTGGTGTATGGTATAAACATGATTGCTTGGGTGAGAATAAGAAAATTATTGATTGGGTAGCTATCGCACGTCTGCGTATTGGTACATTTCGCTGAACAGGCTGTAAGAGACTTACGGTATCCTCTATTATTTCCATCCTTTTGCCCACATTACCCACCAGCGTTTGGGTTAGGATGTGACTTTTTTAGAGGAAATTATTTATTTTGGATATGCTATTAACGCTGTCTACAAGTCCGCAGAAAAGTTTCCATGAGTTACGTTTCGCCGATCTAATGATTTTGCTGTCCCATTATTCTGACAGTAACCACCCCTGCCCCTATTTTCCAATTAGCGGCGATTCACACTGCCGCTAGTTCATTTGATTTTGTGCCGAAAATATAATCGAAATCCAAAATGTTCGCATCATTGCTAAGTGACATTTGACTTGATTTCGGAAACAGCTGATCCATACTTGTGTACGTTTTATTGCGAACCCGAAAAAATGCGGAGCATGGGAAGCTCTTTTATCAGGTCATAGGTGATTTGCAATCCGAAAGAGATGGTCGGTGTACAATTAACTCTTCACACTTACTGTTCGCTTGTTTCTGTGTATAGAGAGCATTACTTTAAATATATTATGAACACAATATGTAAAAATAATTCCATAATTTTACAAATTAGGGTTATGAAAAACGGATTATTAAATTATGCGTAAAAATATCCATTTAAACAAACAATTCAGATGAGTTTGAATCGTCGAAGATGAAGCAGTACCGATAAAAGTTAAAGTTAAAAGTTGGCGAACTGTTTTCTCTGCTTCGTACAAAGCAATTTTTTATTGTGCGCATTCCCATAGGACTATGTTCATTTAATTTTTTTTATGCGAAAAGTGTGAAGCGAGAAATACCAAAGCTCGAAGAGAAAGTCGAATTTGAATGTTAGCCGCAACAATTGTAGCAGTCAAATTTCCTGTAGAACTTGCAACTTGCTTGCTTATAAGGTAGAAAATAAACCTTTGAAGATAATGGCAACGATACTGCTGTCCTGAAAACCCCAACTACTGACGTAAAGTCAAGCGAGGATTACCTACGGAATTTTGAACCTCCAAAAGGACCACACTATAATCTAGAAGCGGCGGCTGCGTACAGAAGAAAAAGTTAAAGCATTTGCATCTTCGAAACAATATTCACGCCATATTTTCAATGACTCTGAGACATAATTGAGGTTCAATGTCGTTAATGTGCCGAATTATTCCACCATTTAGCTCTTAAATTGTTCTTGGCTTATTGACGTACACTTTTGCTTTTAAATATCCCCAAAGAAAGATGAGCAACAGTGTCAAATCACATGATCGTGGCGGCCAATTAACATCGCCACGACGTGAGATAACACGGCTATTGAATTTCTCGCGCAAAAGAGCCATTGTTTCGTTGGCTGTGTGGCAAGTGGCACCATCCTGTTGGAATCACATATCTTCCAGGTCCATATGCTGAATTTCTGGCCACAAGAAGTCCGTTATCATTTCGCGGAAACTATTTGGCCGACCTCATTTTCGAAGAAGTACGGCCCGATGACGCCGCCGCGTAAGGAAGGGCTACACCACCCCATCGGAGCAGAATAAGAAGAAATATTGTCATAATGGTAATATTTTGTTCAAAAAGTGTTTAGGATATAGATTCAAAATCGGGATACAGGTATATACGGGGGTATGGTTATATGGTTATGGCAAAATTTCGACTTTTTGAAAAAATCAATAATTCGACTTTTAGACCTTTTAGTATAAAAAAGTCGATTAAAGTCGACTTTTCGACTTTATTAATGAGAATACTGTCTAGTTTTCTTCATTAATTTGTAGGAAAATGCAGGAAAGGTTAAAAATTGATAATGATCAGGTGATCAGAAATTCGCCGAAGTAAAATAATTGAAACCTTTTAAAACCGTCGAAAATGTCAACATGGAAAAGTCGATTTCGACTTCTTTGTACCAAAAAGTCGACTAATTGATTTGTCGAAAGTCGACCTATAGAAACCTATACGGACCGATTTTCTTAAATTAGAAAACGTTCGTCTTTGGTTCACTAAACAAATATCTAGGCAGTAAATTGGCAGTATTCGTTCTTGATTGAAGAAACTGTTATCCACCAAATTGTATGTAGACTTGATGAGAAATGTGAATTCTATAGCGGTGAAACTCTAAAAAGGGATATAAGTAATTATATATGAAGCATTATTTGACAGCAAGTCTGTTTTTTTTTGTCAATATATCCCGATGGGGGACATGTAGGCGTATATGCCTAAATAGTATTAATCTCAAATTTGACTGCATTCTGGTGACCACAACTGCAGTTGTACGATATGTATTTTAATTTTGTCGGTTTTAATAAATATGTTCATATTCTTCGTCTTTTGTATGAGATTTGGTGAACGACATGCAATATATAATAAATGCTTCTTAAATAATGGCTTTTCAATAATGGTAATTATTTTTTGCAGAAACATTACTGTGCATTAAAATTCAAGGCAAAACTATTAATTTGCGATTATAAAAACAGCGTAGTCAAAGATTTTACTTGAAATTGCGACCTGTACTTGTAAAATGGACAGACGGACGGAAAGACATGGTTAAATTGACTCAGCTAGTGATTCTAAGTTACCGATCGACGCATGTACCACTGTGTGGTGTATAATATAAAATTAGCCCGGAGTAAATGAGACGAACCCGAAAATGCTGAAAGAACTTCCTCATTCAGCACTCAGAACAATATTATAAATTTTTAACAACATTTTACACTTTGAGCCAAAAAATGAAGTGATCACGACAATACCCACACAAAACAGTGTTTTTAAAATGCAATATTTCGAGTGATGGAGCTAAAAACTGGCTTGAAATGTAAAATTGAGACATGACGAATATCATTGCAGGTACAATTTGGAAATGTGCATAAGTAAGACTACGGATCAGGCCAGTAGACGTGGCCGCGACACATACAACCGATTATTACCTAAACAAATGTCACGTAATATTCCTTAAAAATCCCATTTTCTTGGAGGATGTCTTAAGTTTTTGGGCCATATTAGTATATGCTCGATAAAGCCCGAATATACTTTATATTAAAGGAAATTATGAGGACTACAAATGTTAGTAATGACACTCATACGTGGAAACAGAAGTTTAGTAACTGTCGTTAAAATAATTAGAAAAAATTTTATTTTTATCAAAAAAAATCGTTTTTTGCTGGCACGAAAAAAACCTTATAAAATAGAAAAAAATTAGCAAAAAATTGGTTGTTCCGATTTTTGGAAGCTAGGATTCGAACGAAGAAAACAATACCTATTTTAAGAAAATCTATGAATAAATGTATCAGATGCTGCAGGTCAAACGTGTGACATATCGATGGAGTGACCTAAGAGACCCCAATAATATTTAGCGGAAATCCATTTTGGGCCATTTTAAGTCATTTAAGCAATGTCCGTCAGCCTGTCCGGTTGGCGCGCAAGATAACTTTCGACAGGATTAACCGATTCACTTAAAATTTTGTATTGACTAAAGGTATGTGGGTCCACTCCTTCGAGTAGCTCCTCCACAAAGGGTCAACATTTAGTGAAATGTTGATTATCTCATAACTCCTATACTACTATTCAGAAACTTTGAATAGTCGCTAATATCTTGAGAAAAATTGATGAAATTGCCACGCCCCTTTTGGTACCTCCTACACATTAACAAGAAGTTAACGGCTTATAACCAATCCATAGAAATACTTGAAATTTTTAAAGTGTAATGCTTTTATAGTACCTACAGTCCCGTGAAAAATGGGAGTTATTGCCAAGCCCCTTTTGGTACCTCCCATACTTGCAATGTTTTTATAGTACCCGTAGTATATTACAAAATTACAAAATAAACAAGTAAGAAAGTTTCAGTCGGGTAAACCGACTAAGGTATACATACATACCCTCACTTTGTGAGTAATGTAATATATAACATTACACTAATTAATCTGCGCACCAGCCAGCAGACAGACAAACGGACGGATGGACATTGCTCATTCGACCTAAAATGACCCAAAACGGATATCCGCCGAACATTAGGTATGGGTCTTAGGTCACTCGTATCACTAAAGTGATTGTATAAAAATATGAAAAAATATTTTTTTGAATTTCTCTATTTTTACAATAGGCGTGTTTTCGTTACACTATTGGTGCTTAATTTGTATGGGGAGCTAAGCACTTTTAAGCATTATTAGTTCCCGATGATGTTTGGTGCGTATGTTCCTGTCTTAATCGAGTATGGTGCTGCCAGTTTGGGCATCCTATGTTACCCAGTATGGCATCTCAATTTTGGAGAGATTGTTGTCAATTATTGTGAATTAACGGAAAGAAGAAGAACCAAAATTGAAAATTATTTCAATATTTGCAAAAAGAGTGTAAACAATTGAACATAGAATCGTCAATTCATGTTTTGTAAATACATTTCACGAATTTTCTGTCTGTTTCGCACTGTTCTTTCTTCGCAAATAGTGGAAATCCGCCACTTACTGTTTATGCGCCAGTTAGCGGAAGTCAGTTGTTTTCGTTGCAAAGTGCTAAACTAAAATCGCCAGCTTGTAACGAAAACACGCCTAATATGAGTCATAATTTATAAATTCACCCATAAATATTTTGCAAATAGGCATTCTTTTCTTCGTTAGGATGATAGCTATCAAGAAATGGAACAAAAAATTTTTGGTGCATTTTTTCTATTTTTTTGTTGATTTTGTCGTGCCATCAAAAAATGAATTTTTGAAAAAAATTAATTTTTTCTAATTGTTTTAACAACAGTTGCTAGACTTCCGTTTCTACGTGAAACTGATGTTTTTAGCATTTCTAGCCCTTTTAATTTCCTTTAATTGGTATCCCGGCTCTACCGAGCTAACACTTCAAAAAATAGGGTCCAAATACTAAAGGTCCATGAAAATAGGAATTTAAAAAAAAAACAGTAAGGAAAGGCTAAAGTCGGGCAGGGCCGACAATATAATACCCTACACCACTCTCGTAATATTGAATAACACTGAAATATAAATTTTGTAATTCATGTATAAATTGTTTACATAAATTTACCTTTGGGACATTTTATACTTAAATAATACCCTGTACCACAGTGTAGTGTAGGGTATAATAAAAGTGTAGTATTAAGTTGGAACAATTGGTTTCCTTTCTTGCGGGAAGTACTCAGCTCCTCCGCCACGTCACGGCTTATTCCTGGTAGAAGTTAATATGACACACAATTTAAAAATATATATATATATTTTGGGGCTATATCTAAATCTGAAGAGATTCTCTTCAAATTCTGCAACGTTCATCCATGGACCAAGAAACGCTACCATACTAAATTCCATAACACTTGGATGTAAACTACAGCTTCGACAGAACTAAAGAGCCAAATCGCACGAAACATATATATGGGGCTTTAGCTAAATCTGAACCGATTTGCTGAAAATTCGGCAATGTTCGTCCATGGATGAAGAAACTCTACCATGCTAAATTTCTAAATAATTGGATGTTACATACAGCTTCTGTAGCGCTTAAGGGCCAAATCGGACGTAGGATATATATACGAGCTATATCTAAATCTGAACCGATTTCAAATTTAATAGGGTTCTTTCCAGTTGCGAAAGACTCCAAACTGCAAAATTTCAGAACGATCGGAGTGAAATTGCGACCTGTAGTCGGCGAACAACTTAAGATGGACAGACAGACGGACAGACATAGTTAAATCCACTCAGCTAGTGATTCTGAGTCGATCGGTATACTTTAAGGTGGGTCTAGATATAGTATTTTCAGGTGTTACAAACATCTGCCATGAAACAAACTTATAATACACTGTACCACAGTGTGGTGTAGGGTATAACAATTTTACAACAAGTAAGAAAGTTCAGTCGGGTAAACCGACACCATCAGTTCCAAAAAATAAATATTAGTACATTTATTTATTTTTTGTTTTAATTAAATTATTATCAATTTAAATTGCATTTAAAAAATTTGAAGTACGTACTGGTATTAAATAAATTAAGCTGTTAACTTTCAGCAATTTCCGTCCGACCATCTGGCTGGTGTGAGCGACAACTTTCGAGTAAGGAATAACCGACTGACTTCAAATTTGGTATGTAGATAGGAAAAAAATATTATTACATACTAAATTTGAAATCAAACAGTTATTCATTTCGAGAGTTATTCTGCGCTCCAGCCAAAGTAAATTATTTTCAAAGGGACGGACATTGCTTAAATGACTAAAAAAGTCCTAAAACGGATTTCCGCCGAATATTGTATACTTAAGGTCTTAGGTCGCTTCTTCGATGTGTTACATTTTTGGTCCGCAGCAGATGATCGTATACAATCCTCCACACAATTAGGGTATAAAATATGAATTTTTGCATTTCTTTTACTTTTACAATATGGGTCATAACTTATACATTTATTCATAAGATTTTTTTCAAGGCATTTCTTACTTAGTTAGAACGCTAGGTTTTAAAAATATGAATAATTGTTTTGCGTTTTTCTATATGTTTCGTGCCATCAAAAAAAAACTTGTTTTCAAAACATCGACATTTTCTAATTTTTTTTAACGACTCAACCAGTGTTTCTAATTGAGAGAGATATTTCTAGCCCTCATAATTTCCTTAAATTTAACGAGTATCCCGCCTCTATCAGGAATATACATACTTCAAAATTATAGTCCAAAGGTACTTTTCATGAAAATCTGAATTTAAAAAAAAATATTTTTTGTAAACTAGTGTAATGGAAAAAATATCAGTCAAATTGCCACCATGCAGGACCATACTATTTTCCTGAAATTGTCCATCGCCAATTCCCACATTTGCGGCAGTACATAAGTCCTCGATATCTTGACGAATTCCATCTTTGAAGTCTTGAATAGATTGGGGGTGATTGGCATATACGTATGCCTTATCTTTCATGAAGTCCCAAAGGCAATAGTCTAAAGGTGTTAAATCCCAAGATCTCGGTGACTAATTGTGATCGTCTATTCGAGAAATCACACGGTCAGGAAACTTTTTAAATGCAATGAATATGGTATCGTTGTTTGATTGGCACATTGCGCCGTCTTATTAAAAAAGACGTCGTCCACATCAATATCTTACAATTTCGGCCATACAAAATGATTAGTCATTGTTCGATAGAGCAATTCGTTCACCATAACAGTAGCTCCGCTTCAAAAAGTAAGGTCCAATGTGCCCGCCAAACAAAAACCGCACCAAACAGTCACATGTTGAGTCACACGTTCTTTTCCAAAAAAGCGACAATTCTGCTTGTTAAGGTAGCTTTCGAGGTGAAAAGAGCCCATAACTTAAAATGATTTTTCGATGAAATTCCGGATTATTTTGAATATGGTCCTGTAAGCATAGCGGTCATGTGACTAATATAGCGTGATCCATTTCGAGGTTCCCTATTTTTTTTAAAGAAAAAACACAGAAAATTCAAATTGAATGGGGAATGTTAACTATAATTTGAAAGAACATTCTTTGGCATTTATTTTTTGAAAATTATGTCTATCAAATGTTGGCCGCAGCTACGTCTCAGATGGTCCATCCGTTGAGTACAATTTTCGATGACTCGATTATGTTGACCATAAGTTGAGTGAAGTGCACGAAACACATTCCTAACAAAATGTGAATTTTCGTTGAACGTGAAAGTTGAACGATTTGTAAACGTTGTTCAGGCGTAAGTCTTTCCATGATGAAATGCCAAGCAATACTTAACAAAAATAACATGGCAGCATGACACGACTCACACGTGATCTGCCAAAAAAAAAAGGCTATTGAAAAAAGTATCTCTACTTGGATCACCCGTTACTTTTAAACCGAAATTTCCACCGACTGTGGTCGTTAGCTTAGGTTAGAAATGGTTGCCCACAGTGAGATGAGTTCACTCTGAAACCTTTTGGCCCGTTGTTATATTTCAGTGAGCGAAAACTTCATCTAAAGTAGAGCGTCTTTCTTTAAATCCGGGACATTTGAGCAGCAAGTGGTCCATTAATTCCTCCTCATTTAAGCCGAGCAGTTTCTACATTAATATGTGTGCGGAAGTGCCATGCGCGCTTGGAGATGATAGAATTGTGAAGTAGCTACTCTGCAGCGCAATACTCGTATTCCTTACTAAATTCCCCACCAAAAGTGAGGGTATAGTTACTTTTTTTGTTTGTTTTCCTGGCAATGTGCCGAAAAAATGGAAAACTAGCATTTGTTATTGTTTTACATTTCCGTTTATTATCCCACACCGATCACTATTGATTGATTACTATTGACATTTCCGCAGCTTAAATTGTTTTGGCAGATTAAAATCGTCTATTTTCGCTCTATGAAGGGGACTCCAGTTATGAGCCCTGGGCTTTTGACCGGACCCTCATCGAATGACTATTTGAGATTATCTCAAACTTTTGCATGCACCCTTTTATGCCACTGAATGCGCGTGTCTTTCTTGATCGTAATGAATAAGAACGCATGCGCCAAAGAGAAAAAGCGCCAAATCAAAACACTCGCGTCTGCTGCGTCATGTAATGAATGGCATAACATTTGCCGCTATTTTTATGTGCAATACTTGCATATGTAACGCACAAGCGTCCCAACTACACTCTGCTCAGCTTTTCTCGGCTTATCATTTAAAGCACTGCTCCAAAGCTGTCCAGAACAGTCGAAGATCAAGAACATCAAGAATAATCACACAGTCAGTCGTCATACACGAAAAAAAAAAACAAAAAAAAGTACCCGTATCCATGGATATGAACTCAGATGAACGTTTTTGTGCCGGGAATATCTGTGATCTGTGGCATTTGGTCACTTCATGCTGGACGAGCACAAGTAAAAGGCGCAACGAATGGTTGACATTTCCGACATTTACACTTGATTGAAATGTGGTTAATTGAATTCACCAGCCGACGGACAGACACGCGGACAAACCGACCGGTCGACATTCAGCAGTCAACATTCAAATCTCAGCCTCCCCATCCCAGTCCTGGGGCGGGATACGAGTAAGTATTCCGTCCACTGGTGGCCATCTCATCTCATTACTGTACTAACCGCATAAAGATGCTGTAATCAACTAATTCCCTGGTCATTTGCCTTTATTGTGATCTAATTAATCATATTTTTTCTTCTCTTTTCTTCGCCGATGGTGAATTCTTGCTCACCACTCCAGTGCAGTGCGTAAGGAAAATAGGAAGCTTGGCAAGGCGCGGCGAATAGCGTTGGACATATGATACGGGATGACCTAATTGTTGGGAAAAATGAACAGTTATTACGGGTACACACAGTGAATGAGGATCTGTTACTCCGTCGTTGTAGGTGAGATGCATTGTGGTTACGACGCACTCCTTTATTGAAGTATGAAATTAAGTAAGACCGTATTTCAATGTAATGGACTGCAATTTCAAGCGACGATAGACAAGAATATATCTTTAGTTTATTATATACCGCAGATATTATTTGCACAAATCCGCCTAATGACAGTTGATAGCTTTGACGATGCGTTAGGCTAATAAAATATAGCGTGGCGCCGATTTCACATAAATATTCACTGCATTCCTGTATAAACATAACATTACATATTAACACAGAGAATACGTTACAATTGCCATTGACATATTTGTCGATCTACATTAGGTGGCCTTGAGCAATGTTACAGTGGTCGCCGCATAAAGTAAGAAGATAATAAATTTACGATTGTTTTTGCTGTGACAAAGCGGGAGATTTTATAAGTTCAGTTAGATGAGATGATTGTGATCCCACATTTCCATAATTCCTTCTTGAGACCAACCTTCTTAAATATAGGGTGATCTAAGTAGAGATACTTTTTTCAATAGCCTTTTTTGACAGATCACGTGTGAGTCGTGTCATGCTGTCATGTTATTTTTGTTAAGTATTGTTTGGCATTTCATCATGGAAAGACTTACGCCTGAACAACGTTTACAAATTATTCAGTTTTATTATCCAAATAACACTGTGCTAGTCCAAAAATGTAACCGAGACGCGACCCTATAGGTCTACCTAGTGGTGCTAACCATTTTTCTAGGTTAGCTCTTGTTTTCGAGATATTGGACCAACAAGTTTGCTGGGAAATGTAAAAGTTTACTCTTTTCGGGGGAGATTTTGACGTTGAAGGTTTCCGAATTTTGGCATTATGACTGAGAAAGAAATGTTTAGATGCACTCGACGCCATAGATCTTCTTCTTACCGCAGAAAAATCGCCATCAAATCTAACTATACGTCATAAGTAACAAGTAAGAAAGTTTCAGTCGGGTAAACCGACTAAGGTATACCCTCACTTTGTGAGTAATGTAATATATAACATTAGACCAATAAATCTGTCAATTTGTGTGAGAGGTACCAGAAGGGGTTTTCCAAATACACATATTTTTCGGTAAACAGTACATTATTAAATACATTGCATTGTGCTGAACTATAAGCGTTTATGTGCACTGGTATATTAAAGTTACGAGCTATGTAATTTTGGTATGATTTGTTCATTTTGTGTGGGAGGTACAAAAAGGGGCGGGGTGATAACGCCCACTTTTGACAGGACTATAGGCACTATAACAGCATTACACTGTACAAAATTTCAAGTATTTGTATGCACTGGTATTAAAGTTACAAGCCGTTTACTTTTGGTACGAAACGGCCCATTTGTGTGGGAGGTACCAAAAGGGGCTGTACAATAATGCCCATTTTTTACCGGACTATAGGCGCTACAAAAACATTATACTGTAGAAAATTTCAAGCATTTTTATGCACTTGTATTAAAGTTATAAGCAGTTAAATTTTGATGCAAAATGGTCCATTTGTGTGAGAGGTACCAAAAGGGGCATGCCAACTTCACCCATTTTTCTCGAGTTAATAGCGACTAATATACTAATATTATGTGCAGAATTTCAAAAGATTCGAATAAGTAGTATAGAAGTTATTAAAGAATTAATATTTCACTAACTTTTAACCCTTTGTGTGGGAGGTACCAGAAGGAGTAGACCAATATGGCCCATCTTCGAACTCATCCGGAGATAGATCAAAATATTACCACATACCAAATTTGAAGTCAATCGGTTACTCCTTTCGAGAGTTATCGTGCGCACCAGCCAGCAGACAGACAGACAGACAGACGGACGGACATTGCTCATTCGACTTAAAATGACCCAAAACGGATTTCCTCCGAACATACTTAGGGTCTTAGATCACTCCTTCGATGTGTTACACTTTTTTCCGTAGCAAATGATAAACATTGTCAACATTTTTAGATAGCGTCGTCGATAAAAATATTCACCATAAAAAATACTATAGGCTTCCTCACAACTGTTTTAGGATAAAATAATGGTTTTCTAGTTATAAGAAATTTTGATACAAAAACATATCATGTGAGTCTCCCTCGGAGAGGGAGATAATGTTAAATAGTATTCGATTTTCGATACGACGTACCGGAATCATCGGTCCATATTTCTTCAAAAATGATGCCGGTGAGAACGTGACCGTCAATGGCGACCGTTATCGTGCCATGATAACCGACTATTTGATGCCTGAAATTGAAGCTTGTGATCTAGGCGAAATTTGGTTTCAACAAGTCGGCGCCACTTCCCACACATCGCATCAATCAATGGATTTACATATTGAGAGAACACTTCGGTGAGCAGATAATTTCACGTTTTGGGCCGGTCGATTGGCGATCGTGTGATATCACACCGTTAGACTTTTCCCTGTGGGGATATGTAAAGTCTAAAGTTTATGCGGACAAACCCGCTTGGATTCAGGCCTTGGAGCAAAACATCACGCGTGTCATTCGCCAGTTACCAGTCGAAATGCTCGAACGAGTCGTCGAAAATTGGACTCAACGGATGGACCATCTGAGACGTAGCCGCAGCCAACATTTGATACACATAATCCTCAAAAAATAAATGCCAAAGAATGTTCTTTCAAATGATAATAACCATTCCCCATTCACTTTGATTTTTCTGTGTTTTATTCTTTAAAAAAGTAGGGAACCTCGAAATGGATCACGCTATACAATAACATAATACGGCGTCTTTGACACCCGTCAAAGTGCTGAATAGCGCGTGCGCGACAACACCTTCATCAAGATAAAGAGGTTGGGTGTGTAGTAGTATCTCAATCCGGAAAAAATCCTACTGTAAAGGCAAAAATAAATAATAAAAAACGGACTCCCCTGCCCTTAATGTTGACGGCCACCGCAAACGTTTAAAGGACAACGATTTACGGATATGCACCTGGAATGTACGAATACTCCTAAGGCCAGACGCCTCTATCCAACTGGCGGATGTCCTCGATAAATACAAGGCTAACATCACCGCCATCCAGGAATACGATGGATACGAATACGGCGCGCAGAAAATAAATAACTGCGATATATATTACGGCTGCCATGACAATAAGCACCAATTTGAAATTGTTGTAAATAAGCGAATACGTCATCTAGTCGCCGGTCTAACCCCGGTCTAGACGGACGACGCACAATTCGTACGAACTAAATTCTTCGATATTAGCCTTATTTGTGCGCATTCGTTGACGGATAATAAGGTCGAAGAGATTAAATATACGTTTTACCATATGACCGCCGCCCTGGCCATGATATTAAAATCGATCTTAGGATTTTTAATGCCAAACTAGGGCGACAAGGTATCATTGGTCCAACTTCTGGTAATGGAATGAGGCTGATCGATTTTGCCGCCGCAAGAAAACTGGTAATAAGTAGGAAGAAGTAAGATTTGGAGAGGCGAGAATGTGAAGATACAGAGTTCTTTGGCAAAAAAAATGATGCCAGAAAATTCTAGCAACGCGTGAAACATCAGAAGAAAGACGCGTACACTGACATAGCATCGCGTCGAGATAGAAATAGGAACCTGGTGACGGGGATTTGGAAGGAACTCTTTTCAAATTTACTGGCGGCTGCAGATCCAGCTGATGGAAACTGGCGCCAACCAATCATAAATAATGGTGCTGATTATGCAGTAAGAGGTCCAAACAGTTATATCCTAGCTTAAGAACAACAAAGCTGCAGGAGCCGATGGAATACCGGCAGAGCTTTATACGACCGAAAGAGACAAGCTGATAAGATGCATGCATCAACTAGTCTGCACAATCTGGAAGAATGAACGCATGCCCAATGATTGGACAGTCTGCGCCAACTACCACGGAATAAGTCTCCCATCCATCGCATACAAGGTACTGTCAAGTATTATTATTAAATCCATACTCCATGTTTAGGATCTTAAGGTTTCTACAAAAGATTTCCAGTTATTTCTGTTACGTGCTAGTAATCTTAGTTCGTTAAACGAATTGCTGGTTTCGCTAAGAAGAGTTCGCCGCCATGTGGTTTGTGATCTACCACGACGCCGCAAACCTTGCGGGTTCCAGGCCAGCGCAGCATGTGGAGGATCATTATAAGGCTTTCGCATTGTGTGCCCAATCCATCTATATTTTCTCTTCCTTATTTCGGTGTTGATTTTCTGTTGATGTGTAGCTCTCCATAGGTCTTCATTAGATATGGTTCTGGGCCACCATATTTGGAGAATATTTTGGAGGCAACGGTTTATAAAGCTTTGCAGTTTTTCTTTCATTTCTTCGGTAACTAACCATGTCTCTGAGCCGTAGAGAAGAACAGAATTCAAGTCAATTTTGTTTGTCAAGTATACTTTGTGAAAAATTTAAGCCCAAATTTGACGATCTGATCCAGACCTATCAGTGTGGCTTCAGGCCGAATAAGTCAACAATCGAACACATTTTCAGACCGCGGAAAATCCTGGAAAAAACCTACGAGAAGCAAATCGATACATACAATCTTTTCATGGATTATAAGGTTGCATACGACACTCCTATAAGAGAAAAATTATTTGAAACCATGTTTGCGTATGGAATAACAGCGAATCGTATAAGACTTTGTAGGATGATTTAACACGAATTCCTCAGTTAAAAGAGGAAGTCACTACTCCGACCCATTCGTAATTATAAGATATATCAGACAGGGTGACAGCTTATCGTGTAACTTCTTCAACATCTTGATGGAGAACATTTTGGAAAACGCGAAGATTAATAAAACGGGCACAATTAACACCAAGAGTCACATTCTCCTTGCGTATGCGGACGACATAGACATTGCCCGGAGGATAGAACGAGATGTAACTGGAGCTTTTTCAAAAATTGAGATTGATTGAGTCGTCTAAAATGGGACTAGTGGTATATGAGAACAAGACGAAGATACGGCTGGCGACTGCTAGAGAGGCGCCGCGACGAAAGAAAGGCGATACAGTTCCGGCCGGCAGTTGCAACGTCGAGGTAGTAGACGAATTTGGATACCCCACATCCGCCGTAAACCAAAGGGAGGATGTCACCACTGAAATAAAAAGAAGAAAACAGCCGAAGAACAGAGCCCTCTTTCGAAAGATGATGTGCTTCTGTATGGTGACGTGTTGGGTGTATTCGAGAGAAAGATCCTTCGACAAATTTATGTGCGTGAACGGACCGTAAGCTGTATTACGTCGAACGAACCGTAATATTTATCCCGACATTAATGTAGTTCAGCGTAACAA
Organism: Eudasyphora cyanicolor; assembly: GCA_963930755.1. Taxonomy (NCBI): domain Eukaryota; kingdom Metazoa; phylum Arthropoda; class Insecta; order Diptera; family Muscidae; genus Eudasyphora; species Eudasyphora cyanicolor. Next base: position 98,220,972 of record OZ005734.1, read on the forward strand.
AATACAGCGATTGCGCTGCCTGGGACATGTCGGTCGAATGAAAACGAACGCTCCAGCCAGAAAGGCGTTAGATGGCAATTACCACGGAGAAGCCAGGGAAGGCCGAGACTCCGGTGGAAGGACCAATTGAAAGAAGGTGCGAAAATCGTTAGCAATTACATTATTTTCCAATTGGTAAATTGCTAACGTCATTGACGTAAGGCCGAACGATAGAACGTTAGAGAAACCAAATTCCTGACGAAAGTGAGTGACTGGTTTTCGTTTGCAGAGACTTTCGTTAGAAATACAGAAACAGGCCGTTATACTCGTATATGGGGGATATAGTTAAATCGGAACTGATTTTCTTCAAATTCGGCAGTGTTGGTTTATGGATCAAGAAACTCTACCATGTGGGAGTTTCTTCAAACTGAGTAATGTCGGAAAATGGATCAAGAAATTGTAATTTCAAAACCATTGGATATAAACTACAGTTTCTATTGGGCTAAAGGGCCAAATCGGACGAAATATATATATGCGAGCTTTATCTAAATCTGAACCGATTTTCTTCAAATTCCGCAATGTTGGTCCATAGATCAATAAACTCTACCATGCTATCAATAGACATCTCTTCAGGTGCAAAAGACTCCTAACTGCGAAATTTCAGCACGATCGGAGTGAAATTGCGACAGCTAGTGATTCTGAGTCTATAAGTAGGTCTAGCTGTACTGTTTCTAGATGTAACAACCATCTGCCACGAAACAAACGTATATAACCGTGTACCACAGTGTGGTGTAGGGTATAAATATGCAGCTTCCGAACAGCGTCCTCATTGATATTATTAATGCTAAAGTCGTTACAAATTTAGATCAAAACAAAATATTAAAATTTCGTTAAAATCGGATAAGATTAAGGAAACTTTCTTGATCACTTAACGTGATTCTCGTCTATTGTAACATTTTTAAAGGGCACTGTTATTGTTGCTGTTTTATAAGTCAATGACGAACGACAACTTGGATGCTGATTCACCACATCCCTATTCAGATTTTTTTTAAAAAAAACCTACAAACTTTTCTGGTACTAGGAAATCGTAAGATCTTTATTTGTCAGTTTTAGAACAAATTCAATTAGATTCAAAAGCTGTTATCAAGGTTTAAAAACGCAACTTCTATTTATTGTGGAAGAATGCTTGTTCTTTATAAATTTTGTCTCCATCAAAGTAATACCACACAGATACAATACTCTCCTACCAGCGATTTTCCAATACTGGAAACACTTCTGGTATGCGATTTTTGGTATGGCCTTGAGGTATTCTAGCAGTGCAGTATTTATCTCCTCAATCGTAGCAAATCTTCCTGCTTTCATTTGCATTTTCAGTTTTTGGAACAAAAAGAAGTCGTACGAGGCAGTTATAAACCCATCGAGCTCATGCAACAGTTCCCTTGGTCAAAATTTAATATTTTTGAAAAAAAAACTTTTTCATGTCTTAAACTTCTGAAAATTTGAATGAAATGAGCTCCAAAAGACATCCGACAATTCTCCTATCTACGTATCTGCTTCAACGTTTCCAGCGGTTATTGATGTTCTGAGCCGTATATAGCGCGAACTTCCTTTTTTGAAGTGCAGGGTGATGAATATTGCTACATTAAGAAACTCAAATAACTTTTTTTACAGTGTATGGAATTCAGTTTTCTTTTATTCATGTTAAAGATCATTAAATTTAATTAAATATAGCTTAATTAGTTTTAAAAATAATGGAACTTAAATACCCCCCCCCCCCCCTGCTCGTTGATGCATGTGCGGCATCTTACCAAAAAGTTGTTCATTACTGCTTGGAGAGTTGAGACGGGAATAGCCGCAATTGTTTCTCGAATAGATTGCTTTAGTTCACTCAAATTTGTTGGTTTTGCTTTGTAGACTTCCTGTTTGCAATAACCCCACAAGAAAAAGTCAGGTGCAGTAAGGTCAGGCGACCTGGGGGGCCTCGTCAGACATGAAAAGACAGTTCAACATGTTTCCGTCCTCTTCCACCATTTGAAGCATCTTCTGGCAAAATTCCAAGCGAATCGGGAAGTCTGCTGAGTTCACTTTTTTGGCCATTTGAATTTTAGATGGGAATAACTCCAAATCTTTGTGCATAATTGACTGCAATGACTGTCTGCTTATACCCATTTGAGCAGATAAGGTTCTTGTCGAAACTCTTGGATTGTTTTGTATGGCATCAGCTACAGCAGCGATTGGTTCCTCCGTCCGAACTGAAGGGTTTCGATGGTAAGGTCTTCTGTTGACTGTCCCATGCTCGGAAAAATTTGAACCGAAACTACGGACTTCAGTGCGTAATAGCGGCGGACAATCCAAATTCTTGTTTCAGTGTCCCAGTTATCCATTTTTGTTAAATCTAAAAATCAATCTGCAAAATAAAAAAAAATTAACCAGATTCATTAAATAGAAAAAAAGTTATTAAATTTTTTTTTTGGTAGCAGCTTTCATCACCTGTACTTGTACAACTTATAATATTTGTATACCCTTCACCATAGGATGGGGGGTATATTCATTTTGTCACTCCGTTTGTAACACCTCTAAATATTGATCTGAGACCCCATAAAGTATATATATTCTTAAACGTCGTAGAATTCTGAGACGATTTAGCCATGTCCGTCCCTCCGTCTGTCTATTGTAATCACATTACAATCTATAATACTTGAGCTAGGTGGCTTAAATTTGGTATAGATACTTCTTATAGCTGCAGGTATTTAGAATCTATCCGATTTGACTTCTTAATGCCACAGAGTCCACATATTTCAACTCATAGGTCCATGTTTTGATATAGCCCCCATACAAAGTAGAGGGACCTTTGATTTGACTTCGTGAAGCCACAAAGACCTCAAATTTCAACGAGTTTTCAATGAGTTTGTGCCTGAAACCGGTAGAGGTTATATAAGATTCGGCATGGCCGAACTTAATCCGTCTCTACTTGTTTTGCTCATAAGACTTATATGAAATCTGTATTTGACAAGAATGTCCTTAGTATCTGCATTCATTGTCATCGGTTTGTTCCATGCGGTGCAGATGTGCTTACAAACTTGAGCGTCATGTTATAACAATCATCATCTCACTAGTCTCGGACTTGCTAAATTACAGTAAACTATTTGTTTTCTGCTCATTAGGGTCTCCCCACAGTATATATGTAGTTTCTAAATTTTTTTTGGGCGTTCCACATAATTTTGTGAGCCATCACTGCCCAGTGCTTTAAATATTCTTAGTGGCATCGAATGGTTTCGAATTTTTCAAGTTTACTGCTTGATCTGCTGAGTGAAAATCATGAATTGCTCTTTTACAGTCCATCACAGTTCGGGGTTTGATCCTTTCAGACGTTTTTCCATGAATCATCATTTGGCTATCTGTGAAGATGCTAGCATCTTTTGGGTTTCTGGTGTCAAACACTTGAACTTCCGCTTGAAAGACCGTGTTTAGGATCTGGGAGGTTGAAGTAAAGTGTCGCATCTGGTTTCTCAATAAAAATTGGATTAACTATTACAATACTTTTTGAATTGAATGACGATGGTTTGAAATCTGTTTCTTTCAGAAACTTTTGAATTTTAATTCCCAAATAAAAAAATGTGTTTTCTATCCTAATAATGCAAAGCTGTAAAGGTCACATAGTTTGACAGCAAAGATATTGACACCTACAATGGTTTCAAACAGTTTTGGTTCAATGTAATTTGTTAATAATTGATAGAAACAATAATGTGTTATTCAATAGCGCTAACCCTTACCTTACATATCTGGCATTTTAGACTCAGGTGTATGTATTTATTGGAAAATCTGTTAATAAAAATTAACAAAGCTTCAGAAAAACTTGTCGCATTGACTATTTATAAAAAACTTTCAACGTTAAAATTCTTTAACTTTAAATAGTTTGCCATGTTAAAACTTTTAGATTCCCTGTATATGTCATCAATATTTTTCTCTGGCGCTCGTCATACATTCATATTTAAGTTCCACATATAGATACATACATACGAACTGTTTATTTTGAAAGTAGCCTAAACGCCATTCTGTTTTACTCGATTCAACATTAGAAAAAGGATATTAATAAAACTAGAATGCGAAAATTTTCACTAAATATGGAAACATTGAAGTCTTGAGATGAGCTTCATGTAAGTAATATATATCTATTATTTACATAGCCTTTTAACGATACTACTCTTGGTTCAAAATGGTTCACAGGATGGTGATTACGCCACTTTCAAAATAAACAGTTCATAGATATGGATGTGTTTGACAAAAATGATGTCATTGTCTTTAGTGCCAAAAGTTATGGTAAATTTTCGATTTAGACGAAAAACCTTCGAAAACAAAATATGGGTGATTTCATTCGGCGAAAGTTATTGCGTAAACTTCCATTTTGCGAAAATTCAACATCATTTCTGTGTACATTAGAGTGGATTCATTAATTTTTAAGCTTGCTTATAAAGATTTATTTTATTTTGATGATAAGGTAGTCCTGTGCTACAACTGACACATGAAGCCCTGTACTGTAATTATAGAATATGGGAACAATAAACAAAAAAATTAATTAATAAAAAAAAGTTTTCCGATGCTTATTATGCGACCTGTTATTTAAGAACACAACATGAGGAAGTCTAACATGGTCAGATCGCACAATCTCGGTGTCCAGTTCACATGACCTCCACCTGAGATGGCCATGCCCTCAAATCGCTCGGGCAGAATACCCAATGTTGCATGAGCTGTGTGGCACGTACAACATGTCGTTGGTGTCCATATCAACAAATTCAGGCCAAAATAAATTGGTAATCATCGACCTATAGAGCTTGGCGTTGACAATGATAACCTGGCCACCGATGTTCTCAAGGAAATACGGCCCGTTTATTCCTCTTGCCTAAAATCCACACCAAACAGTGACTTTTTCGGGACGATAATAAAATATTTTGTATTTTAGACGACATTTCCAATGAGTATAAGTCGACAAACAATGAAAATTCCATTCTACTTTCTGGCATTCCCACACGAAGTTCTATATTACATTACTTAGTTGGTTTACCCGACTAATTAGTTCAGTTTAAATAAATTTTTTTATCTTCCCTAATATGCTCAGATATATTCAGAACTATACTTATACAACCATTTATGGACAAGCGTTTATAATAATAGATACCATCTGCATGCGTAATAACTTTCGTCGATACGATAACAAAACATTCAGAATTTTGCAAAACAAATACACATATCTATTTGCAAAATTAAATACAAAACTATGTATGTACTTCGTAAGGGGTGGTAAAGAAAGCAGCCACAATGGCATGAACACGATAATACCAACAACCTAAATTTGCCAAAAATAAAATAAGTGTGTTAGTTATCACATTCATACTGTGGCTCAAATAACATCTGCAATCTACGAGTATGTATATGAGACTGCTTGTAGTGTTTTTATACCCGGCGTTGTTCGGGTTGCATTTTATTACCGTGATGTAAACTTCTTAAGTTAAAAGATATTCCAATGGAAAACTATGATTAAAAAGATATAATGAAAACATCACAACTCACGTGAATCTGAGTTCCCTATTATTTCAGACATGCTCTTAGCTATATGTGTCAGCGAAATAGCTCTCAGAGGGGTCTGGCGGAGAATCAAATACTTTATTATACCATTGAACATTTCACATTTCACATATGCTACCTGTGATCTCAATAACACTATGCAACAACATTTTTGTCCAAGGGATGTGGGTAACAGTCTCTAGTGCAATAAGGTGTCACAAACACAAAAAAATATTAAAAACAATTTTATGGTAAATTTTTTTAAAATTTTTTATACCCTACACCACACTGTGGTACAGGGTATTATAAGTTTGTTTCACGGCAGATGTTTGTAACACCTGAAAATAACACAGGTAGACCCCCCTTAAAGTATACCGATCGACTCAGAATCACTAGCTGAGTCGATTTAACGATGTCCGTCCGTCCGTCCGTCCGTCTGTCCTGTAAAGTTGTTCGTCGCCTACAGGTCGCAATTTCACTCCGATCGTTCTGAAATTTTGCAGTTTAGAGTATCTTGCGGCTGTTAAGATCGCTATTGAATTTGGTTGAAATCGGTTCAGATTTAGATATAGCTCCCATATATATCTTTCGTCCGATTTGGCCCTTTAGTCCTATAGAAGCTGTATTTTACATCCAATAGTTTTGAAATTTAGAATGGTAGAGTTTCTTGATCCATGAACCAACATTGCCGAATTTGAAGCTCCCATATATATGTTTCGTCCGATTTGGCCCTTTAGTCCTATAGAAGCTGTATTTTATATCCGATCGTTTTGAAATTTAGAATGGTAGAGTTTCTTGATCCATGAACCAACACTGCCGAATTTGAAGAAAATCGGTTAAGATTTAGCTATAGCTCCCATATATATGTTTCGTCCGATTTGGCCCTTTAGTTCTATAGAATCTATATTTTACATCCAATCGTTTTGACATTTAGAATGGTAGAGTTTCTTGATTCATGAACCAACATTGCCGAATTTGAAGAAAATCGGTAAAGATTTAGCTATAGCTCCCATATATATGTTTCATCCGATTTGGCTCTTTAGATCCAATCGTTTTTATACCCTACACCACACTGTGGTACAGGGTATTATTTAAGTATAAAATGTCCAAAAGTAAATTTGTGTAAACAATTTATACATGAATTACAAACTTTATATATCACAGTTATTCAATATTACGAGAGTGGTGTAGGGTATTATATAGTCGGCACCGCCCGACTTTAGCCTTTCCTTACTGGTTTTTCATTGTTTTTGTTTTTCGATCTGTTGTGACTTTTCATAGTTTTGTTTTTGACTATTGAGTTCGTTGTTTTTGTTTTCTGTTAAACAAAAAACAAACCTTCTTTGAACAAGAAGAATAAGAAATGTGTGAAATGTATTAAGGGTGTTCACTTGTTGGTGGACGATATCGTTTCGGAAGCCACCAAGCGAACTCATCGGCACCTTGGACAAAATACCCTGTCAATAATTGGCACATTATGAGAGCAGCTCAATATGAAATAATAATTGAGAACTGATTTCAAAGTCCCATATCTCCAAAATATTGCAGACAGTATTTCTCAACCTTTTTTAAATTCCAGCTTTCATGGAAAGTATATTCAGTATTTGGACCATAATTTTTCAAGTATAAGCCTGATTGAGTCGTGTTATGCCTCAACTTAAAGGGAATTATGATGGCTACATATGCTGCAAATATCGCTTTCACGTAGATTCTTTGGTTTAATAATAGTCGTCAAAAATATGAGAAAAAAATTATTTAAAAAATAAACACTTTTCGTGGTACAAAAAAACATAAAAAATAGGGAAAAAATTCGAAAATATTATTTTATCACATTTTTAAAAAGCCAGCATCCTAACGGAGAAAGCACTCTCTACTTTCTAAAAGAAATCTATGGATAGATGTAAAAGTTATGAGCCATTTTGTAAATGTTAGGGAAGTTCCAAAAAATCTTATTTCATATTTTTTCGTTTTTAAATGATGTTTTTGCGTATATTGAATTCACCATATGTGAGAGAGAAATATAAGAGACATTGCACTTGCTTTTTATTTTATGAGGATTGATGTCAGACATTATACAATTATAGAGAGGACGAGGTTTTATGGCCGTTCGTAGCCCTCCATAAAACATGATATGCAATGTGAGAGCTATATTGTATGAGATCCGCTCAGATAGAGGGTAATTCAACAATATTTGTGTTTTTATACCCTACACCATACTGTGGTACAGGGTATTATGACTTTGTGCATTTGTTTGTAGCACCCAAAAGGAAAAGAGATAGACCCATTATACCGATCGACTTGTAATCACTTTCTGAGTCGATTTAGCTATGTCCGTCTGTCTGTCCGTCTGTCTGTCTGTAGACGTATTCTTGTAATCAAAGTACAGTTCGCAATTATGGTCCGATCTCAACGAAACTTTGCACATATCTTTTTTTAGGCCCAAGGACGAGCCCTATTGAATTATATGTATGTACCTCCGATTTGACATATATGCACTGTATAAGCAACATTTTGTAACCGATTTGTACAAAAATTGACAGAGAGTAGTTTCGTGATATACTTAGATACAATACATATATAGCCCCCATATATATGTTGCAGCCGATTTGACATGTAAGCGCTGTAGAAACTGTATTTTATATCCAATCAGTACGAAGTTCGGCACAGAGAGGTTTTTTATTACATGAAGGAATACTACCAAATTCGGAGAAAATCGGTTCAGATTTAGATATAGCCCCCATATATATGTTACCCCCGATTTGAAATTCAATAGCTGTAGAAACTGTATTTTATATCCGATCACAGCGAAATTCGGAAGAAAGAGGTTTCTTATTACACGAAGGAATACTGCCAAATTTGGAGAAAATCGGTTCAGATTTAGATATAGCCCCCATATATATGTTAGCACCGATTTGACATTCAAGCGCTGTAGAGACTGTATTTTATATCCGATCACTACGAAATTCGACAGAAGGAGGTTTCTATTTTACATCAGTGAGTATTCAGGGAAAATCGATTCAGATTTATATATAAGCTCCATATATATGTTCCTCCTGATTTGGTTACAAAGCGCTATAGAAGTTGTACTTTACTTCCGATCATTACAAAATTCTCCAGAAAGATGTTTCTCAATTTAGGAACGAATATTGCTTAATTTAGCGATTACCGGTTCAGAATTAGATATATCCGCATATATATGTTCTTACCCATTTACCAATTATTCCAAATTATTATCGCAATAACCCTTATCGCATTGTTAGGGAGGTGTAGGGTATTATATAGTCGGCCCCGCCCGACTTTCTGCCTTTCCTTACTGGTTTTATTCATGAGGTTTCCGTTCAGTTACGCCTTTTAGGGGCATGGACATCCCAGTCGTATATACAGCAGTCTTGAAAATATTGGGTATCTACTTTCGAAACAAACTATATGTCAGCTACAGTTACTGCAACTTATGAACCTTAAACCCGGAATTTATGAATGAAATTTCTTAGTAATAAATTAGTGTAATTCAGCGCCTTAAAGAGATAAGTCGATTTTCTGAAAAATATTACAAGTTATAGTTCGCAGTATGAGTAAAAAGCAAAGAACTTTTCAATGTGTAAATGATCCCGACAATTTCTGCTACATCTGCGGAAAATATTTAAATAAAAAAATCGACGTGCGTTTAGTAAAATAATAGAAGAAATATATGTGTAATATTTTGGTATACGAGTCAAAAATATGAACGAACCGTGGACACCTAGTATTTTGTGTAATTCGTGCCATGTAAATCTTACTCTATGGAGTAGTGGAAGCATGCGGTAAGTACTTTACAATTAATGTATTACAATGTTTTGTGGGATAAAACGTTTTAATTTTAGACATCACGTGCAATTTGGAATGCCAATCATTTGGAGACAACTATTAATTAATGATACGGACTGCTATTTTTGTCTAAGTAAACAGATTGGAGTGGGAAGGAGTATTCGCTGGAATTACGCTGAAGTAAAATCTGTCACTTTGCCAGTTGCACATTCGGAAACAATACCAATTCCCAAGTGACCAAGTATAGCTAACAGTCTAATTCGGAAACATCATCAAGTTCAACTGAGTACTCAACTGTGAGCGAGCCAGAAGTCATCACTTTTAACTCATTGATCTAGTGAGAGATTTGGAACAGACCAAAGAACTACTTACATCTCGGATGAAACAGTACAATATTTTGGACCCAGATGTTAACATATCATATTATAGAGTCCGTGATATACCTTACAAACAATTTTATACAACTATGTTCGAGGAACTTAATCAAACATACAATTCAAAGGAATGGCGGTTACTTGTTGACAGCAGTAAAGAAAGTTTGAAAGCAGTACCTTCAAAAACCGTCGATTCCCATTGCTCATGCTGTCAACACTAAGGAATCATACGAAACAATGGCTAAATTGATAAAATACATAACATATGAACATGACTGGAAAATTTGTTGCGATTTGAAAGTAGTCGGTATGTTATGCCTCTGGGATAGCCGTGCTCGCGAAAATCATTAAGAAATGGCCAACAAGGAAACACATTACATTGGGTGAAAACAACATAAAATATACACCTCTCGTCCAAAAAAAAACATTATTTTGCCACCAACGCATATTAAGCTGGGGCTATTTAAACATTTTGTAAAAGCCTTAAGGAATGATGGCAATTCACTCTCATAATTAAAAAGTTTATTTAAAAGTCTTTCTTTTCAAAAAATGGAAGAAGGCGTTTTTGATGGGCCTAAAATAAGGAAACTGATGAAAGATGTAAATTTCGAATCATATTTGACGTCGGATGAAATTGCAGCATGGAGGTCGTTTAAACTTGTAGTTTCAAATTTCCTTGGATCCAATAAAAGCCCGCAATATGAAACAATGACAGGACAAAAAATGACTACGGGAATAGACCGTGGTTTATACAACATTCCTGTCTATGCGTATGCAAAATTTCAGTTCTCTAGCTCAGAGCCTCGAAAATCAATCAATTATCTATCTGTTCAGCAAATTTCAAGAAAATCGATTCAGCCTTTTAGGCGTGATGCTGGAACAGAGAAACAAACTATTTTGTAATATTAATAATAGGATATTGTACATCGTTTTGGTGTATCCTCCATATATACAATCGATCAGGCGGAAATTGAAGAATTTTGTACTTTATATTACACTTAACTGTCCCTAGTGAAAATGTGGGACATCGATCCATTTTATGATATAGCCCCATATAAAGTTCCCTTCCGATTAGACTTATTGACATTCTAGGTGATGCATTTTTTAACCCATCATGCGGAAACTTAGGCTTTTGTACTTCTTATTGAATTAAATCGTCTCTAGTATGAAGGTAAATTTTTTAACGTATTTGCCTGGAATTTAGAAATATACTCTATATAACCTACATCTGATGATAGTAATAATGGTTCTATTATACAGTCGTCCCCGTCCGACTGTAGCCTTTCCTTAATGGTATAAATATAAGATTACACTCTTATCTCAAACATATTTTATGTATTTTTTTCATTTAATCCTTTTTAAGTACCTCTCAATAACACCGTTAGCCACTGTATGTATGTGCGTAACATAGTGAAAAGACATCGCAAGCACTTTCAAAACAAAACAAAAAACATTTCCCCCCCAATCAGTCCTTTCCCCACCATATCAATGGAATCTGGCACCACTTTCATCAGCCCCCTGCTTCTCGCACCTTTCACAAATCACGAGCGCGTAGTAATTCACCCGCAAAACGCAAAAATATCTGCGAGAAAGTTCAATGGCCCCGCACTAACATCGGCCGCTTAATTTAGATAATTTGTTCCTGTTTATAAAAATAAAATAAAAACCAGTAAGGAAAGGCAGAAAGTCGGGCGGGGCCGACTATATAATACCCTACACCTCCCTAACAATGCGATAAGGGTCATTGCCATAATAATTTGGAATAATTGGTAAATGGGTAGAAACATATTATCTAATTCTGAAACGATAATCGCTAAATTAAGCAATATTCGTTCCTAAATTGAGAAACATCTTTCTGGAAAATTTTAATAATCGGAAGTAAAATACAACTTCTATAGCGGTTTGATACCAAATCAGGAGGAACAATCAATATAAATCTGAACCGATCTTCCCTGAATACTCATTCATGTAAAAAGACCTCCTTCTGTCGAATTTCGTACTGATCGCATATAAAATACAGTCTCTACAGCGCCTACATGTCAAATCGGGGGTAACGTATATATGGGGGCTATATCTAAATCTGAACCGATTTCTTCCAAATTTAACAGTGTTCATTCATATAATAAGAAACCTCTTTCTGCCGAATTTCATACTGATCGGATATAAAATAACATTTTTACAGCGCTTACAAGTCAAATCGGGGGTAACGTATATATGGGGGCTATATCTAAATCTGAACCGATTTTCTCCGAATTTAGCAGTATTCCTTCATGTAATAAGAAACCTCTTTCTGCCAAATTTTGCACTGATCGGATATAAAATACAGTTTTTACAGCGCTTACATGTAAAATCGGGGGTAACATATATATGGGGGCTATCTCTGAATCTGAACCGATTTTCTCCGAATTTAGCAGTATTCCTTCATGTAATAAGAAACCTCTCTTTGCCGAATTTCGCACTGATCGGATATAAAATAAAATTTTTACAGCGCTTATATGTCAAATCGGGGGTAATGTATATATGGGGGCTATATCTAAATCTGAACCGATTTCTTCCAAATTTAACAGAGTTCATTCATGTAATAAGAAACCTTTTCCTGCCGAATTTCATACTGATCGGATATAATATAAAGTTTTTACAGCGCTTACATGTCAAATCGGGGCTATCATATATATGTGGGCTATATCTAAATCTGAACCGATTTTAACCAAATTCAATAGGGATCGTCCTTGGGCCAAAACAAAGATATGTGTAAAGTTTCGTCCAGATCGGACCATAATTGCGACCTGTACTTTGATTACAAGAATACATGCACAGACAGACAGACAGACGGACAGACAGACAGACAGACAGACGGACAGACGGACATAGCTAAATCGACTCAGAAAGTGATTCTAAGTCGATCGGTATAATAAACGATGGGTCTATTTCTTCTCCTTTTGGGTGTTACAAACAAATGCACAAAGTTATAATACCCTGTACCACAGTGTGGTGTAGGGTATAATAAAGAACACCATGAAGAGGAGGAAGAACACGAGAGGGTGAAAACAAACAATGAATTGGATTATTATGAAAATGGAACAACAGTGCGTGAACGGAAAGGGAGGGAACGGAACCAAAACATCGTAAAATTGTTCGTTCGAGTGGCTGCGATAAATTGTATGTCAAGTGCCTTTTGAGCCGTTTCCACCCAACCAACAACCATCGACATTTTTTATGGCATTCCGCATTCCGGCCGGCAATAGGGATTAAAGTGATTACGTGGCAGAAGACTTCCAATTGCCGCCGATTTTTGAATGAAACTATTTATTCGTCTTGAGAGGAGGAGGCATTTTCATGGGCATTTATGCGAATTACATATAAACTCACCGATATATGTACATACTCGAACATATCGCTCACTCACTTCCAGAGTGACATAACTCAAAATTTTAAATATTTAAGGTTGCCTTCCAGAAATGTAAATTTTGCAAATATCCATAAAATAATCTCAGTGAAATTTAGTTTGAAAGTACACAACCATATTTCGGATAATTCCAGCGCTTTTATACATTTTATTTCAAGTAATAACTTATCTGTTTATTACGGACATTAAGTTTCGCATCTGGAAAGTTTTAAATTTTGAGTTATGTCTCTCTTGAAGTAAGAGAGCGATATATTAACAACAATTGTTTAGAAACCATCGTAAGTAAATCACACAATTAATAATTCAACAGTTCCCTAGAAGAAGCCTGTTCAAGAACAAGGTACAAGGGTAAAACTAAACCCCAATGGTGGACTTCTGAGCTAACGGCTATGAAAAAGACCTGCAACAAGCTATTCAACAATGCTAAATCTACTGGGGTCGCTAATTTTTGGGATGCCTATAAAGAGCAACTCAAGATATATAAGAAGAAGCTTGGAAAGGCGCTCTTAGTATACCTTCTGTGGCGAAGTGGAAAAGGTCTCCGACGCCGCTAGGCTGAGGAAGATATTATCTGCTTCACCCTGTACAGTGGGATATTTACAGGATGAGGCAAATAACTGGACCAAAAACAGCGAGCAGTCGCTCAATGTACTGCTCGACACACATTTCCCGGGGAACTCCCTAACAGAACCCGAGTATCAGCAGGAACAAGAGTGCGAGTGGACTGCGAGCTTCGTTAGCTTGTTAACTGAGAGATCCAGAATAAGCTGAGCTATTAACAGCTTTGAGCCCTTCAAATCACCTGGACCAGACGGCATCACTCCAGTAGAAATGCAGAAAATGTTAAAGTACTTATACAAGGTGGCGCAAAAGTAATCCTCCTATCAGAAAATGCTATAAATTTTGCGATTGGCCCCTAATGTCAGTTCTGTTTTGACATTTGTGTAGTAAACACATTCGAAATACACGTTAATAAACAATGTTACGCTACACTGCTCCAGAACGCGGAATATTGCTGACTATTTATTTGACCAATAATCGGTCGGTGACTTTGGCACAACCCAAAGGCCCATTTCCATCTTAGCGGGTACGTAAATAAGCAAAATTTACGCTTCTGGGGCACTGGAAATCCGCGCTAAACCCACGAAGAGCCATTACACCCGCTCAAAGTCACTGTATGGTGTGCTGTTTTCGCTGGAGGAGTCATCGGACCTTTTTTCTTCGAAGACGTCGCGGGCCAAACCGTTACTGTGAATGGTGAGCGCTACAGAGCAATGATCAACGATTTCTTTTTGCCGCAACTTGATGAATTGGGATTGGAACAAATGTGGTTCCAACAGGACGGTGCAACGGCACACACTGCACGTGCCACAACCGATATGCTGAAGGATGCATTTCCCGTGCGCCTAATCTCCCGTTTTGGCGATTTGCACTGGCCTGTCTCCACTAATTTGGAACCCAGCGGCGAATGAAATCCTGCTCGATCTACAACGTTATGACTGCAAGGTCTGGCATATGCGGACGACGTGGCAATCGCAGTGAGTGGCAAATTCGAAAACGTCCTCAGAGACATCATATAGGTGGCTCTGAACAAGTTGGCTACATGGTCCAGAAGCAGCGGTTTGGGCGTTAACCCAAACAAGACAGAATTGGTTCTCTTTACTAGAATGAATAATGTCCCACATGAAGGAGATAAGAAAAGCTCAGAGAAGTGGAAAAGGTCTCAGATATCGCGATGCTGTGTAAGATGAGGCAAATATCTGCAGTATGTGGCAAATAACTGGACAAAAAACATCAAGCAGTCGCTGAATGTCTGCTCGACAAACTTTTCCCGGGGACTCACCAACAGAACCCACGAAGAAGAAGTGGAATGCATTGAGCACCTGCGGCGTTTCTAGGAAGTCTGACATATCTTGCCTGTACCGATATTCGTATCATTGATAAGTTTGTTTATAAAAAAGGTTGATTTCGATGAGAGGCATCTGAGCCCGTGGTATGACTAGGGACCTACATTGGACTATTTAAGCTGACAAAGGTGGCTTTTAGAAAAATGTAGAGTTAATTGTGCAATATCGCGTATTCATCTCTTGTGTGTAAGGCCTAGGCGATGCTTGGCGATTCCAATTCGCTGGGAAAGCTCTCGTAAACATCGCCAAACTGTTTATCGGCACAAAATCACGAAAATGTTTGCAGGTCGCTTAGGCTTTACATATTTACATGAATAATGCCCCACATGTGGACCCTCCACCTCAGATAAATGGAACAGATCTAGTCTTTGCTGAAAATTATTAGGAATAATTCTAGATAGGAAACTAAAGAAAGGAAGGCCAACATTGCCCTATATTGCTGCAAAAAGGCTGTAGGGTCGCGGTGGGGCCTCTCTCCTAAAATCGTCCATTGGATATATAAGCAGTAGTTCTTCCAATACTGTTATCCGGCATTGTGGGATGGTGGACGGCAATTGACAGACCAATCATCACCAACCTACTATCAAAGGTCCATAGAACTGCCTACCTGAGCATAAGCGGAACCTTAAGGACTACAACAACTGAGTCTCTACAAGCCCTACTCCATATACTGCCGATTAATATTGTAGCGAGAGAAGTTGCACCCAGAGCGGCGTCAAGATTAAACTGCCTATCAATATGGAGGTACAAGAACTGCGGTCACATTAGGATATCAAAGTGCAGTGCTTTGGTAACCGACCGAGTGAACTATATACAAACTATGTACACCTTCGAGAGCAACTACATCACTAGCCAGAGATGAATGGGTTGGCAGAATAATAGGTAATAGAAAACATCTCCACCTCTATATGGATGGTTCGAAGCTTGATGAAAGGGTTGGCTTCGGAGTACACTGTGAAGTACTTAGTTTGGATATAGCTGACAGACTACCAGATACCTGCAGTGTCTAACAAGCCGAAATAATGGCAATATGTGAAGTCGCAACATAGTAACCAATACTGGCGTTGTCATTTATTCGGACTGCTTTGGCTTAGGCAAGAGGCAATCAGGCAGTCCAACGAAAGATGGACAGAAATTGGCACCGGCAGGGTAGCTAGACAAATCTGGCCAAGGTGTGACCTGAGAAGGTATAAATATCTCCTCGCACTAGATCCTCTCTAAATATTGTCTACGTTAGTATCAGTTCTGACGGGACACTGCTTGATCGGCAAACAAGCCAAAAGATTGGGTATTGACTCCAATAACTTCTGCAGAAGCGGTGGAGATGAGGAAGAAGTGGAGAGAATTGAGCACTTGCTATGCGACTGTCCCGCTTTGAGTAAAAGACGACTGGACAAACTGGGGTCGGCCTATCTAGGCAGTCTTACAGATCTTTCCGGTACCGATATTCGTACTATCGATACATTTTTAGGGGCATCTGAACCCCTGGTAACACTGAAGACGGTGTGAACTGGCAAAGCTGGCTGCCACCCTAACCTAAACCTAAATACCCCATCCATACAACTCCATTATTGAAAACATAATATATTGAGAGGCTTTGCTTTGGAACAAATATTTCATGTGTTTATTTATGAGCATATTTAAGAGCGGGTCTATGACCTCGTGGTCATGGTCCTCGCATCACACTTTTTTCACTGAAATTAAGTTTGAGGGCAGCGAGGCGAACCGGGTACATGTAGGGACTTTATTTAATTCTTGGGACTGAAGCGTGTATTCTGAAGTCTTCCGTTTTACATTCTCCCATGATTTATTTCTTTTCCTATTTCGCAGCAAACTTCGTGGCAAAATATCTCAAAAACATAAAATAGTCCCATTTGTATAACATTTTCGAAATAGCATAGTGTTATTATTATATCAATGTTCATCGTCTGCAAATTAGAAGCTTTAGAACGATTTACAAGAATACAGTACATATTTTAGAAATTGTCAACATTTACCACCCCTAACCTTTCTGAATGTATCGCCCCTGATCAACATTTTGTGATTTAGCGTCGCGTTTGTCATGTTAAAGTCAGCGAATGTTCGAATTCTTCAGGGTGCGATGGGCATGTAATAGATATGACAACAAAGGATATCCAATATTTACACAGCGAATACCCACGGTCTCTAGTTCCGCCCATAATCGCTGAAGTTCCATCGTAATTGGCTGGTTAAGAAACGGCAGATTTACTAAATTCTCCCAATATGTGACTCAGTACATTACATCCTACTAATACATATCTTCTGCACAATTATTCATAAAGTCTTCAGATTTTATTTAGGTTTCCTCTACTGATAAGATATTCTACCCCTTCCACTTTTATAAAAATAACTTCTAAACATTCTATTCCACTGTATATGACAACCCTTAACCGCAGTTTTGTAGTTGACGCATATTCAACGTAAATAACGCTTCTACGGTCAATATGCAATCGATGTTTTAAAAATACCAGCAAATTTCATAATTTTCCACCGACAGACCCTCTCATTTCTCCGCTTGCACAGTACTCGTGATATACATAATATATTATATCAGTTTCGTCAATTTGAGTGCGAGCAAAAATTATGACGAAATATTATTTTTTGCTTCCATCGAGATACGGGAATTGTTGTGGAATATGCGTGGGGTTCGGTCGCGCCATCGGGCCACAATTGTGAAGGTAGTGTGTTAAGCAGGAGATGTGGGGAAGGTACGAGTGGTAACTTTTTCAAGTGACTTTGAACTTGAAATCACATGTACGCCGAGCTCTTCCCGTTGTGTGTTGCCAACAGGCAACGTGTCTAACGCCACAGAACTGACTGGGACAGCGTACAGTGCAGTGCCGGTCTGTACGACATTATATGAGGGAAGTCTATTAATTGGAAGATATTTATAATGCTGTATATTTGATTGGTATGGCTGGTAATAGGATAACTCATTTCCCAAATATCAAAGATGCAGGGAAACAATGTATATAAAAAGGTTTGAAGTATGAATATTTGCTGTAATATTCCATATCCAGAAAGTCTCGCTTTTAAATGTATTGGGGCATTTTTCAACTTGAGAATACATTTTAGAAGTTGTTACAATCATGTTGAATTCCACTGTGCTTTAAACATTCATTTGAAAAATGCTATGTATTGGGGCATTTTTCAACTTGAGAATACATTTTAGAAGTTGTTACAATCATGTTGAATTCCACTGTGCTTTAAACATTCATTTGAAAAATGCTATAAAAGTAAGTTGAATTCTTACATCTGAATATTGCAACAAATTTGTCGCATGCACGTTATAATGTTTCTGATAGCTTCAACACAAAATAAACAATCTCATATAATTGTCTTCAATTTGCCTTTAATAATTTCTCAAATATTTTTCGAGTAAAAATTAAATCGCTTTTCTAATTATTACAAAATAGCAAGGAGGTCAAACCGACTGAGTGCATAATTATACAAAACACAAAACATAACTCGCACAATGTGTCCCCTAGTGCGTAAAAAAGTGAAATAGGGAGGAACCTTCACATATAGGTTATATCAAACCGTTATTACTAGGATGCTTTTCAATACGAGTTTCAAATTCATAAACTTCAATCTGAACTTTTAAACAATATACTTATAGTTTCTATACTTGTATATATATATATAAATCTTTAAAATTAAATTCTTCTAAAAAATCTCTAGAAAATTACATTGAAATTTAATTTTTTTTTATAAAATTTCTTTGAAATAAAATTTTCAAGAAAATTCTAATATTTTTCTAAATTAATTTTTTCTAAAAAAAATGCCTGAAGTTAAATTTTCGTAGAATTTGCATTTTTCTAGGAATATCATTGAAATTGCAGTTCTTTAGAAAAGTTCTTTAAAATTGCATTTTCCAACAAAAATTTTGTTGAAATGACATATTTCTAGAACATTTTTTTAAAATGAATTTTTTTATTTCATTTAATTTTTCTTCAAAATTACAGGAAATTTTGTTATACAAAACCGTTGAAATTGAATTCTTTTGGAATATTATCTTAAATGTATCTAGAATTTACATTTTAGTTTAGTTTTAGAATTTTACATTTAGTTTTTTTACAAAATTTCTTTGAAATGCTATTTTCAAGAACATTTCTTTGAAATTGGATTTTTTGGAAAATTGCATTTTTCTAGAAAATTTCTTTACAATTTTGTTGAAATTGTATTTTTTTAGAAAATTAGTTTGAAATTGCCTTCTTCTCAAAATTTCTTTAAAATTTATTTCATGAACGTTTTACATTTTTTTTTATAAAAAATCGTTGAAATTAAAATTTTCTAAAAAAATTCTGTTAAATTTCTCTAGAAAATTACGTTTAAATTAATTTTTCTTAAAAAATTACTTTGAAATATTATTTTCCAGAAATTTCTTTGAAATTGCTCTTTTTTAGAAAAAATCCTTTGAAACTGATTTTTTCTAGAACAAGTCTTTAATATTTCTTTTAAATTTAATTGAAATTGCTCTTTTTTAAAAACATTTCTTTGAAACTTATTTTTTCTAGAAAATATCTTTAAAATTCATTTCTCTACAAAAGTTTGTTGAAATTGCATTTTTCTTGAAAATTTTGCTGAAATTGCATTTCTCTAGAAAACTGCGTTGAAATTGCATTTTTTTTAGAAAATTTCATCAAAATATAACTTTATAAAACATTTTTTAAATTAAATGTTTCTAAAAAAAATCATAAAATAAATTTTCAGAAATATTTCGCCTTTTCATTTTGCATACAAAAATTAAAAAAGGTTTGAAATTGAACTTTTCTACAAAATTCCATGAAATTAAAATTTTCTTAAACGATTTGCCGAAATAAATTATAAAAAATCTTTGACATTGACAATGATCTTAAATGTATCTAGAAAATTACGTTGAAATTAATTTTTTTACAAACTTTCTGTGAAGTACAATTTTCAAGAAAATGTATCTGCTCTTTTTCGAAAATTGCATTTTTCTAGAAAATTTCTTTATTTCTTTAAAAATTTTGTTGGAATTGCATGTTCTTAAAAAATTTTGTATTTCTGTAGAAAATTACGTTGAAATTGCCTTTTTCTCAAATTGTTCGTTAAAATTTCATGAATTCAAATTTTTCCGATATTGCATTTTTCTAGAAAAATCTTTAAAATTGCATTTCTCTACAATATTTGATTTAGCATGAAATTGAATTTTTCTACAAAATGTAGTGGCAATTTTTGTACAAAATTTGATTGAAATTTTTTTTTTATAAAATTTTGTTTGCTACCTGTGATTCGTTTGTGCCAGACAGACGCTCCTGGGAAAACGGAACAGTAGTTCATGTGCCACGGATGGGTCAAAACTAGAAGGAAAGACGGGTCTGGGACTTTTTATTGATGAACCAGAAGTCGAACTTTACTTCCGCCTCCCTGACCATAACACGATATTTCTAGCAGAAGTTCGAGCAATCACGGAATGTGTGAACTGGCTCAGTATTACCACAAAGCCTAAATATGCCAACATCATCACAGATAACCAAATGGCGATCAAAGCAATAACATCGGAAAGGTTCAAATCCAGAACTGTGACAGAACGATAAATAATTACTCAGTCCATGGTCAACTGCGTATTTTCTGGGTACCGGGACACAACGGAGTGATTGGAAATGAACGAGTAATAAACTTAGAAAATTGGTAACCTTTCGAAGCAGCGAAGGATGAGTTGAAGCAACTGCAAAGATAATGTGGGGTGACCCAAATGAAAAGAAAACAAGAAGTTTTCTGAAACTAAACAAGATCGAGATTAGTAAGATGATGAGTGTTCTAACTGGATACTCAAGCTTACAAGCACATCTACATCGCATAGGACTAGAAGAAAACGACGAATGAAGGGCATGTAGGCAAAGACGTAAATGCAGGAGCTCGGCACTCGAAGTGTTACCAACCTCACGATGCTGCAGTAACCAGACGCTCAATGGCAACTCGTTTATTTTCGGGACATATCATTTATCGCCTATCGTTTTACTTCTCATTTCAAATAGTTATCGAAACGATGACTCATCTCAGAAGATATGACTGGAAGATACTGGGAAATTCGTGTCTGTTACCGATTTTCTGTAACTCATGAGGTATAAAAATATCATAAATACTCGTAAGGAGCGCACAACAGGTCGAACCACTGGCATAAGTGTATGTCCATGGACATGAGACTTTTAAACGTCTCCTCTCTTCAACCTAACCTAACCTTTTTTTTACAAAATTTTACTTACTTATTTATTTTCTAAAAAGATTTGTTGAAATTGCATTCGTTCAGAAAAATTCTGATTAGCACCCTTTAATTCAGTCAGTGGTCCTTAATCCGTGGCTGTTAAAAACAAATGAAAATTCGTTATAAACATTTTATACTGTATTAAAGCTTAAGTTTCACCATGATCGGTTCATAAACGCATCCTTCAGAGCTTCACGAGGTCTAACATGGAGGACTTTGTATTGGGGTTATATCAAAGCCATATGTCAAATATGTGACATTGGAGGGGACCTTTATATGAGGAGGCTATATAAAAATATGGACCGTTGGGACCCATTTTTACTAGGGACGATATTGGGCAAGAAAAAGAGTAAATGTTCAGCCATATGAATTGAAAAATTTTTTCTCTGATGCGTCAAGAAGTGATTTCGGAATTGGGCCTTTATATCCTACTTTGTTAAAACTGAAGCTTCAATTGTTCCCTACTTTTCTACATATAATCTATCCACCCTCGTATGAGAAGAGCAATAAACGACAACGCGCATCTCCAAATCAAAGATAAGAGTGAAGAAAAATTTGCACATGTACTTATACTCGTACATACATACATATATATATCTGATACAAGTATCTCTTTGTCGGCAACTCCACAGGGAATCGCTGAACAGTTATTTAGATCCATTGATGAGTATTGTATTCACAAACATCTTAATTAGGGAATTGATTCCATTCATCCGCCCATTGAATTTAATTGAATTCTATGACAGCATTTCATCACTTGCACACTGACTGCGTGTCGCCTTATCGCACCGCCTTCGTATCCGATTATTTAATATTTCCATTCAAAACAGTCTCAATGATAATTGAATGATTCTTTTGGCGCTATTTTTACCGCTAAAAAGCACGTGTTTTCCTAATGTCGTACAATGACGAAGACTGCACTGCGATCATGTGTCACGTCGGGATTTTTTTCGCGCTCACTCTCGTTTCTTTGTGCAATTCGACGATATTGTCAGTGCAATGCCAACGACTGCACGTAGTTCATATTAGGCGTTTTTTTTTGGTAACATGCTAACGATTATAGCTGAATTACAACGCAAAATTTCCTGGCAAAATGTTAGAAAATAAACAAAGAAAAATTAACTGGAAAATAAGAACGCATATGTGTATTTATTATAATAATAATTTCGTACAAAGAAACAATTATAGAGAAGAAACTACGTATATGCAAAGACGTAAATGAAGGAGCTCTGCACTCGAAGTGTTACCAACTTCACGATGTTGCAGTACCCAGACGGTCAATGTCAACACGTTTATTTTTGGGACATATCATTTATCGCACATCGTTTTACTTCTCATTTCAAATAGTTATTGAAATGCAATTCGAACGCAACCATCCATTGTTGATGAGTACGACATCTACCAATGACAATTTAAAGTATAGACATCCTAGTGTATTTGCAACTTTTTTCCACAAGATGGGGAAAAGTCAATTTCGCGTACGTTTGTATGCGAGTGAGAAGATTTTTAGGCAGCCATCTACAGAAAGCTTTGTTTTTAGTTTGAAAGTCAACTCTGAAGGGGTGTCTATACCTTCAATTGTCTTTAATCTACGTGTAAACATATTGTTTGTGTATCGAATAGGGTGTCCAAAAAACCGGATATTTCGAAAAAGCGGTTTCCGGTTTAACCGAAATATTGCTATTTTTAAAACCCGGTTTTCGGTTATTATTTTTTGTCGAAACCGGTTAACCGGTTTTTAGGCCGGTTTTTAAATAATATACGAAAGTGATTAAAATGTCATTAAATGTTTATTGTAAGACAAAAAACAACTAACAATCATTTGTAGTAAAAATTAGTAAACAAAAATAGATTATTATTTCGTTTATTACAGGTTTAATTTTTTGGTTTACTTTAAATAGAAAGTATTATATTTCTGAAATTACCTTAAAAAAATAATAAATCATTTATATTTTTTTATAATAATATCTTAAAAATAGGATACAATTTAAATTATAATTTTTAAACGATTTTTCTTTTAATTTTTTATGTAACTTGACGTTGAAAAAGCTCGCAAGCGTTGATGTAGTCATTATTAGTCCGATAGTCATTAAAGCATTGTATAAGTTACACAGCTTCTCCGTTTTCTTCTTAAACTTTTCAAAAAGCAAAGTCATCATACAATGTTGCTTGCCTCTCGTTTTTCGATTATGTGTGTGACATAAATCCAAAATGACATTATTTGATTCATCAATATAACAACTTATATATCAAACCGAATCAGAGGTATCTGGCTGTTCTGTCGGGATTTAACATCTCAAAAAAGTCGAAGCTATTTGTCTTTCCGTTGTTGAACGTAAGCTTGATGTATTCTGTGCTTCATGGACGACTTATTTAATGCTTTGCTGCACTTCCTGACTTTATTTATTACATCATGGATATCAGTAATAAAGCCAAAATCATTTTCAAGATCAGTGAATTCATATTTACTTTCAGAATATTCAGAACAACTGTCAGAATTATCCACCTCATCATCTGCATCTTGTATAAATGTGTCCACAACAAGTAGAAAATATAGATCAATACTTTAATTTTTGTTTTAAACAATAAATAAAAAAACCGGTTAACCGACATGAAAAAAACGGCTTTCTCGGTTAACCGAAAATTAAATTTTTTAAGAAACCGGTTACGGGGTTGGGTTGCAAAACCGGTTAACCGGATAACCGGTCCCGGTTTTAGACACCCTAGTATCGAACCATTACAAGTTACAATAATACTGTTAGCATTAAAAACGATATGGATGTGGTAGTTCAATGGGTAAATATCTTCTGAATTGAACAAATCTCGTACAATATTATAATGGCGAATTCGTTTCTGAAAAAAATCTTGCCCTGTCGACTTGAAATACTATAAAATAGTTTGTTCTTTTTTGTAATCTCTCGAAATTATGCAGTCTCTCGAATTTAACTTAAATCCATTATTCAAATTTCAAAATGTGCCACAAAAGTAAAGTTTTCGGGAAAAGGATAAAGAAAATGCTACCCTTTTTCCAGAATCAAAACCTCATTAAATAACATTGGTTGCAAGCTTGAAAATTTGGTGAGTTCTTCTAAAAAATTTTATGGTTTAGCAAACAAAACTATCGATGAACAGTGGGAGGAATCAAAAAAAAACGGAAATAATTCGGCGGTTTTCTAGCCAATGCCGATTGCGATAATACTTTGCATGCTTGTAGAAGAGGTATTAACGTCTGGGGATATCAATACCTCAAAATAATTATAATCCCGGAATATTTATTTAATACAACGATCTATATGTGTATTTTTGGCTACTCCAAAAGGTAAACAGGCATTACAAGGAGGCTCATTTTTTTACTCCCCCTTTTATTTCGTGCAAAAGCTTCCAGACAAAACAATTCTCTTATGATAGGAAAATTAATCAAATTTGGAAGGAGTACGAGTGTAAACGAAGACAATTTTGCTTCAGTATTACCATTTCAAGAACAAATGCTCGGTTCTGCCGAAATATCAGCTATTGTATTGGTATGAGTACGCTATCAGCATACATCAAAAGTCCAAATATAAATAGCTGATATTATATAATTAGAACTACTTATTGAAACTGGTCAGTATCATATGACTGATAACAA
Source organism: Eudasyphora cyanicolor (assembly GCA_963930755.1). Lineage (NCBI taxonomy): Eukaryota > Metazoa > Arthropoda > Insecta > Diptera > Muscidae > Eudasyphora > Eudasyphora cyanicolor. The sequence continues at coordinate 98,245,882 of OZ005734.1, forward strand.
GTCTTTGATACTGCAAATCCTCGATTCAAAGTAGTAGCATCTAAACCGAAATTAAATAGAAAAGAATAAAAAAAAATATTTATACATTCCATAAATCTTAATTTCCGGTATTTGGTATAGATAATATTTACCAAACGGTTCTTAGGAATGTCGTTGGGCGCCATAAATTATGTAACGTAACCGCCGTCTGTCGTTTAAGTCCAGCTTAGCTCAGGGACAATGGGGTGGTTCTTGACAGCCAGTTACATAATTTAAATTTAGAGTTTATGGAAAGAGAGAATCATAAGAGAAATGTTAACGTCTGGAGATATCAATACCTGTCATGCCTTTTGTTTCGCCAATCTCAACAACGATTTTAATTTAACATATCTTAGTATATTTTAGAACATTAATGAACATTATAACTCATCAAACAAATAATGGAATTAAAGATTATATATATGTTTTATGATAAAAGTTGTATGATAATTAAGGGTATTTGTTGTTCTTCTCTTTAATAAATTAAGTAGGATCCAAGTGACCCATGGAAATATGGTGCGTGTGTGTAGTATGTAAATAAAGTAAGTAAGATGCTTAGTTGACTAAAGTGTATACTAATATGCTCGGTTTTGGTGAAAACTTACTTTTTCTGCGGTGAAGCGATCGCTGCAACGTAGGTAATTGACCAATGACTTAGTTGTTGGGGTATTCGTATAGATGTGAGTGACAATAAAGTAAATACTATACTAGTTATTGGTAGTTTATATGGTAATTTCGGCATTCCTTGGCTTGGGTCCTTTAGGATGTAAATTACTAAGAGAGCGCTGATTAAAATGTTAGGATTCCATTGAGATGAGCTGAGATAGTGATCCATAAGTAAACAGGATTCATCAAGGATCAATGCAATTGGCTGCCTTTTTTTTTGTAGAAACTTAAATTGTATAGTTGATTAAAATAAGGATGGCAACAGATTATTGTTTTATATCCGGTATTCAAAATGGTTTATCTCCATATTCGTTTTTATATGTTGCTAGTACGGACAATACGTTTATGACACCTTATATTGTATTCAGGGCACCAAATAATGTGGTCTAAAATATTCCGTAGCCTCTTTTCTGAGAATTAAATTCGCCCTGATTCTTAGGATTCTTCGAATTTTAATATTTTACGGTATTCTCCTTCAGGGGTTTTTCCATCAGTCAAGCAAATAAATGAACTAAGCAATTAAGAATTTTCCAGCGACCAAAATCGGAATATCTCAAATATGCTGACTTGAAAAATGTTTTTTCTTTTACTTCTGTCTTTACGGTTCGAAAATTTTTTTTGAATCCATAAAAAATGTATGTATATCGCAAACATAATCGACACAAATTTCAAAAATTTGATTTAAAAGAAATTTCTACTTCCGGGAACACACAGTAGCTCCACAATAGATTGTGAAATCGGTCAAAATCGGTTTAGATTTAGATATAGCCCCAATATATATATTACCCCCGATTTGACATGTAAGCGCTGTATTTTACATCCGATCTGTACGAAAATCGGCAAAGAGACTTTTCTTATTACGAGAATGAACACTACCAAATTCGGAGAAAATCCGTTCAGATTTAGATATAGCCTCCATATATATGTTACCCCCGATTTGACATGTAAGCGCTGTAGAAACCGTATTTTACATCCGATCTGTACGAAAATCGGCATAGAGTGTTTTCTTATTGCATGTATGAATACTTCCAAATTCCTATCGCAATGCCCATTTTCGCATTGTTAGGGAGGTGTAGGGTATTATACAGTCGGCCCCGCCCGACTTTCTTTACTTGTTTTTGTAAAGTATATATTCAAATTTGTAAATTTATCTCGGCGGGTATATCTAATGACAATGTTTTTTCATCAAATGACAAATTTTGTTGTATATCCATAAAATATAATGAGAAAGTAATCGGTATATAACCGGCTCTAATACAGGGTTTTCCTACAAGAGGTGTTATTTTGAATCACTCGGTATTTCGGTAGCTGTCATTTTTGAAGTAGAAACTACGCTATTACTAAAAATCGAACGATACACATTCAACATCGCATTGAAATTATAAAATTCACTACAAAAATGGTGAAAATCTTGCAGTCACAGTTCGCAAAACTAAAGCATTTTTGGGTCGTAGTGAAACACCTTGTCGGACCGCAATACAGAAATTGGTGGAAAAATTCGAGCTGTTGGGACAAGTTAGTGATGTGAAGAATAAAACCCGTGCACGTCGCTCAAGAACAACTGAGAATATTGCTGCTGTAGCCCAAAGTGTTGAAGAAAACCTAGGTTTGTCCATCCCTCGTCGTTCTTTGGAATTGGGCATTCCACAAACGTCATTACACCGTATCTTGCATAAAGACTTGGGTCTTAAGGCTTATAAAGTTCAGTTAACACAAGAACTCAAGCCGGCCGATCATCAACAACGTCGTGTCATTGCTGATTGGGTCCTTGAAATGCATGAAAAAGATCCGGAATTCCATCGAAAAATCATCTTGACTGATAAGGCCCATTTCCACCTCGGTGGCTACGTCAACAAGCAAAATTGTGGCATCTGGGGCTCGGAAAACCCAAGAGTTATTGTTGAGAAGCCTCTCCATCCTCAACGTGTGACTGTTTGGTGCGGTTTATGTTCCGGCGTGGTCATTGGACCTTACTTTTTCGAAAATGAGGTTGGATCAACAGTTACGGTGTTATCTCTCGAAGAGGTGATCGCAATTGGCCACCGAGATCTTGTCATTTAACACCTTGCGACTTCTTCCTTTGACGCCACGTGAAAGATAAGGCCTGCGCCAACAGCCCAGCGTCGATTCAAGACCTCAAAGATAGAACTCGTGAGGCTATCGAGGACAGGGCAGGCGAGGGCAGTCACTTTGCGATTTGGTTATGGAAAATTTCATGAAAAGTATATGGTCCTGTAAGCGTGGTCGTGGTGGCCATTTGGCTGATGTTGTTTTTCATTATTAACGGCATACTCGTACCTTCCTCTTTATTATGAAATAAACATCCGATCATTTATCTTCGAATACCAAACATATTCTGCTTGAAATATACAAATGTTAAATATCGATGGCTTATATCCAAAAGGTGCTATATTAGGATTTTCGAAAATGAGATTTTGATGCCAAATGCTTCTGCTTCACATGATTGACCTACGGTGTAAATTTTAGATCACAAAAAACATCCTAACACGCCTTTTTACCGTTTTTCTTTTTTTGCTATGTTGTTTTATGTATTTTTACGAAGAAAAATTTACTTTCATTTGATTTCCAAATTGCTAACAATTTAAAAACCGCCAAATTCAATAATTTTTCGATGTAGTATGAACTTTTCCTGTAGATTTTGAACCGCTGTTTACAGTTATGTCTTAAAAATTTTTGCAAAATACATACATTAAGAGAAAACCGCGTAAGAAAATTTCAAATTTCATGTATTTTGCAAGCCCGTGTAACACTCATACCCCTTCTTAAGCGAAGTTTAAGATGCCTACTGTAAAGAGTGGACTCTACTTCATAAAGTATAAAATAGTTGAAAGCAATGACGACTTTATAGCGATAATTTGATGCTTTTGACTGCAGAATCCAAAAATATAAAGGATGGTTAAATTGTAAGGGCCGATGTTGAATGTGAACCACACCTAAACGTAAAGTTTTTTTTCTGCATTTCATTTGACATTTCTCAATTTCAGACTAACTCAATTTGAACCATGGAAAGATACACAATCGAGCAACGCGTTAAAGTTTTTTAAGCCTTTTACGAAAATGGGCGTTTAAATCAAAATGCATTTCGTGCACTTCGTGATGTTTTTTTGATCGGGAGAATTGTGCGCAAATTTCAGCAAACCGGGTCTGTAGGAGGTGTGACAACACCTGTGCATGCTCGCCCAGTTCGTTTGGTGCGGCTTATGCGCTGGCGACGTCATCGGGCCATACTTCTTCGATATTAGGCCGGTAAGGCAGTTACTGTGAACGGTGTTCGCTATCGTGAGATGATAACGACATTTTTATGGCCCCAATTGGAAGATGTGGATGTGGACAATATGTGGTTTCAACGGGACGGTGCCACTTGCCACACAGCTAACGAAAGAATGGTTCTTTTGCGCAACAAATTCAATGGCCGTGTTATCTCACGTCGTGGCTAGGTTAGGTTAGGGTGGCAGCCGTATTTTTTTACAAGCTCACATAGACCAGTTTAGGTCCCTAGTGTTACCACGGGCTGAAATGCCCCTCATCGAAACCAACCTGTTTGATATATAAATTTATCGATAGTACGAATATCAGTACTAGAAAGATCTGTTAGGATGCCTAAAAAGGCCGACCCCAGTATGTCCAGTCGTCGTTTACTCAAAGCGGGACAGTCGCAAAGCAAGTGCTCAATGCTCTCCACTTCTTCCTCATCTCCACAGCTTCGGCAGAAGTCATTGGAGTCAATACCCAATCTTTTGGCGTGTTCGCCGATCAAGCAGTGTCCCGTCAGAACCTGTACTAACGTAGACAATCGTTTCCTCTCTAGTGCGAGAAGATATTTTGACCTTCTCAGGTCATACCTTGGCCAGATTTGTCTAGCTACCCTGCAGGTGCCGATTTCTGTCCATCTTTCGTTGGACTGCCTGATTGCCTCTTGCCTAAGCCAATGCTTGCACGTGGATAGTGGCGCACCAATATATGCAAATTCTTCGAGAATTTGTAATGTCGTCCCTTTCCTAGCAAGTTCATCGGCTTTGCAGTTCCCCGGGATATCCCTATGCCCAGGCACCCATATGAGGTGTATATTAAACTGCTCAGCCATCTCGTTAAGAGATCTGCGGCAGTCGAGGGCTGTTTGTGAATTTAGGGATGTTGCCTCCAGAGAATTGATGGCGCCTGGCTGTCCGAGTAAATGACAACGCCAGTGTTAGTTACTATGTTGCGACTCAGCCACTTGGCGACTTCCCATATTGCCATTATTTCGGCTTGATAGACACCGCAGGTATCTGGTAGTCTATGAGCTATATCCAGACAAAGTTCTTCACAGTGTACTCCGAAGCCAACCTTTTCATCAAGCTTCGAACCATCCGTGTAAAAGTGGAGATGGTTTCTATTTCCTGGTATTCTGCCGACCCATTCATCTCTGGCGGGAATCATAGTGATGTAATTTCTCTCGAAGGTGTACACAGTTGGTATATAGTCCACTCGGTCGGTTACCATAGCACTACACTTTGATATCCTCATGTGACCATAGTTCTTGTACCTCCACAGTGATATGCAGTTTAATCTTATTGCCGCTTTGGTTGCAACTTCTCTCGCCATAATATTAATCGGCAGTATATGGAGTAGGGCTTGTAGAGACTCGGTCGCTGTAGTCCTTAAGGCTCCGCTTATGCTCAGGCAGGCAGTTCTCTGAACCTTTGTTAGTAGGTTGGTAATGGTTAGTTTGTCAGTTGCCGTCCACCATACCACAATACCGTATAACAGTATTGGACGAACTACTGCTATATATATCCAGTGGACGATTTTAGGAGAGAGTCCCCACCGCGACCCTACAGCCTTTTTGCAGGAATATAAGGCGACGTTGGCCTTCCTTACACGTTCCAATACGTTAAGTCTAAATAACATTTTCTTATCTAGAATTATTCCTAAAAATTTTGCACTTTCAGAAAAGACTAGATCTGTTCCATTTATCCGAGGTGGAGGGTCCACATGTGGGACATTATTCATCCTAGTAAAGAGAACCAATTCTGTCTTGTTGCCCATCTGGCCCATCTAACCAACTTGTTCAGAGCCACCTGTAGGATGTCTCTGAGGACGTTTACGAATTTGCCACTCACTGCGATTGCCACGTCGTCCGCATATGCCACGACCTTGCAGCCACAACGTTCTAGATCTAGCAGGATTTCATTCACCGCTAGGTTCCAAATTAGTGGAGACAGTACTCCTCCTTGCGGGGTCCCTCTGTTTACATACCTTGTTAGAGTTGTGGACCCTAGACATGCTGTTATGCGTCTTCTGGTGAGCAGACTTTGAATTAGTCTAATCAAACTATTGTTAACTTTTAGATGTGAGAGTGCCGCAATTACCGCATCTGAGTGAATGTTGTTAAAAGCCTCTTCTATGTCAAGAAATGCCACCATGGTGAATTCCTTGAAATGCAGGGACGATTCGATAGTGCTCACAAGTTCGTGCAGGGCTGATTCTGTTGACTTGCCCTTATTGTAGGCATGTTGGTTCCCCGACAGGAGTTTTGTATCCAGGTTTTCCCTAATGAAATGATCTAAAAGTCTTTCCAGACCTTTCAATAGGAAGGAGGATAGGCTAATTGGTCTGAAGTCTTTTGGCCTAGTGTGTGATATCTTTCCCGCTTTAGGTATGAATACAACTTTGGTATCCCTCCACCGATTAGGGACGTATGAAAGCCTGATACAGCCTACATAAATTTTCTCCAGCCAGGGCATAATGTACTTTAACATTTTCTGCATTTCTGCTGGAGTGATGCCATCTGGTCCAGGTGACTTGAAGGGCTTAAAGCTGTTAATAGCCCAGCTTATTCTGGATCTCTCAGTCAAGAAGCTAGCGACGCTCGCAGTCCACTCGCACTCTTGTTGGTCCTGCTGATCCTCGGGTTCTGTTACAGAGTTGCCCGGGAAATGTGTGTCGAGCATTACATTGAGCGACTGCTCGCTGTTTTTGGTCCAGTTATTTGCCTCATCCTGTAAATATCCCACTGTACAGGGTGAAGCAGATAATATCTTCCTCAGCCTAGCGGCGTCGGAGACCTTTTCCACTTCACCACAGAAGGTATACCAAGAGCGCCTTTGCGCCTTTTTAAGCTCCTTCTTATAGATCTTGAGTTGCTCTTTATAGGCATCCCAATCATTAGCGACCCCAGTAGATTTAGCCTTATTGAATAGCTTGTTGCAGGTCTTTTTCATAGCCGTTAGCTCAGAAGTCCACCATTGGGGTTTAGTTTTACCCTTGTACCTTGTTTTCGGACAGGCTTCTTCAAGGCAACTATTGAATGATGTGGTGATATGATCGACCAGATTATCCAGACCGGCTTTGTCATTCGGTTCGTACAGAAGTTTAGAGTTGAGGACTTTCTTGAAATTATTCTCATACAGGTGCCACTTTGTCTTCCTTACATTTCTGTGGACGGCAGGTTTAGGCGCTTTTTCCGCGAGTTTGAACTCAATATAATGGTGATCTGAGAATGAGTGGTCGTCCAGTACATCCCACACAATAATTTTGTCTGACAGCCGGTCAATAGCAAACGTTACGTCGAGTACATCCTGTCTGTCTTTAATTGTAAAGGTCGGTTTATTACCTATGTTACAAATACTAAGGTTGGTAGTTAGAATAAAGTCAAGAAGCGAATCACCCCTATTGTTTATATCCGTACTACCCCAGATAGTATGATGAGCGTTCGTGTCTGCGCCAATAATCAGCTCGATCTCGTCAGACGTTGCTTCTTCCACTACTTCCCTGAATAGAGCACTCGGTACTACAGATTCATAAGGCAGGTAGCTGGAGACCACCCAATATATGTGATTACCGATCTCCAGGCTAGCAGCTGTTTGGTCTTTACCACTTAAATTAGTCAGGAGAAATATACTTAGATCTTTCCTGGCCAAAATGCAGGTTCTTGGAGTGCCATCACAGTTGGCCACAAGCAGTTTAAAGTTGGGTGTCCTAATACCGCACACCCTTCCTCCCACTACGTAGGGCTCCTGTATCAGGACGATGTCTACTGCGCCTGTGGACAGGTGCAGCATAGCCACGTCGTGGCTATGTCAATTGGCCGCCAAGATCATGTGATTTGACACCGTTGGACTTCTTTCTTTGGGGTTATTTGAAAGAAAAGCTGTACGTCGATAAGTCAGCAAAATTCAAGAGCTAAAGGATGAGATAATTCGGCACATTAACGGCATAGAACCTCAATTATGCCTCAGCGTCATTGAAAATTTGGACCATCGGATGGAGGTGTGCCGCCGAGGTCACCGCGGCCATTTGGCCGATATTTTGTTCCATACATAATTGAACCATACCAATATTATCATAATAAACAGATATGACAATAATTTCCTAAATAATTTGTGTTTTATTCTAAATCAACATCGGCCCTTAAAAATTAACCACCCTTTACTAACATACTATAATATAACTAATACACGGAGGAAAAACGCCTTTTTTGATATGTTTGAATTGAAAGAAAATATATTTGGAAACGAATTTTTTTAATATTGTATATTTGTTAACAAACAAATATTATTTGAAAATCATGAAACTTTGTTTGGAACGCATATATTAATATATTAGAACAATACATATTTGCGCACTGACATTCACAAATAAAATATGTGTTTACCCACAAATAAAGTTAATGTTTAAGGTGTTTTCCAAATATATTTTATTTAAAAAAGATTTTTTAAACTTTTCCGATTTTTTCGAATTTAAGTTAGTTTTTCCTAGATTATAGTTAAAAATGTCTTTAGTAGCATTTAACTTTTGTTTTACATCAATAAATTTTAATTTATAAGTATTCCAATTCATCACTTTTTGTCAATCTACCAATTCATTTTATATTTACGAAAGATTATACGATTAAAGTTTTAATTAAATTTTACAATCACCTGAAAAACAGAAATCTTGTCTTTAAATAAGGCATTGATACATTGCCAAAATACATAAATACAAAATACTAGTTCCAAATAAAAAAATATTAGAATGGGAACATATATTGTTTAGAACAATATCCTCCCAAACATATAATATTTGTGTATGTCAAAAATTATATATTTGGAGTGTACCCTAAACATATGTATAATTCAAGCCGAATATGTTTAGGACATTTAAAATTATAAAGGGGTTTATATTCTAGCTTTGCGATTGGAGAAAATGTGGCTTACTTTTGAAATTTGTGTAAAATATCGTAGAAAATGGAGAAGCTTGGCAACAACACCAGGATGTTTCCTTTAAGAAGAATATAAATATCTTATACTTTTTTAAAATAACTTATTCTATAACTCCAAAATACGATCAAATAAAATATATTTGAAAATATAACTACAAATGGTCATAGCATTTGTCATACTGGGTTTATCGGACTGCATTTGTCATCATATGAACTATTTTGTTACCAATTCCGAAAAGTTAATGTGAAAGAAATCGCTGCATATTCTGCTCCAATATTTACAAAATACTAGGACAGGGTCGGGATTTTTAATTGCAGATATCTCGCTAACTATACAAAATAGCTCATAGCTGAAAAATCTTTCGTAGACCTCGGTTAGTAGAGTGCACACAAATCAGACGAAAATTAAGAAAGTTACACGCGGTTATACATTTTGTTCACCCTAGGTGGCCAAATTCTAGGCTCTGTAGCTTCGCCCTTGTTGGGACCCCAAATTTAATACTTAAATTCTTTAATACCTCGTCATCAGCTGTTTCAAAGTATATTACAATATAATGCGAAAAATTTTATTTTAGAGAAAATTTGAATAATTTTTAAATAAGAGCTTGAGAAAATCATCGACAAATGCACAATTATTATATTTTTATTATTTTATCGACAATTATGAAAGTTCATTAATAAAATGAGATCATTCGCGAAATGTCAAAATTCAACACCCCAAACTCGGAGAGTCCTTAACCGATTTCGTTGAAAATTTGTGTCATAACTACGGCACAATAGGACTAAATTTGGAGCAAGTGTCATACCAATCAGAAGACATCAGATTAAAAAATGTTTACTAACTTTACATGAAACCCCCCTTATATAAAATGTTCCTATACACTCAATTTTCTCCGCAAAGTTGCCGAAAATAGTGTAAAAAACACGTCTATTGTATGAATAAACACGTAATAGCTAATAATTTCATCACTATTGTTTACAACTGGAGGAGACAGATATACAATAAATAGTCTGCTTGGGAATTAAAAAACAATTAGAAATAAGCTTCAAGTCACCCCGTAAAAAGTTCGCAAATGTAAAAATAGTTTAGCAAAAAGGTGCGACTTTTTGGGGGCCTGTTTGATAAGGCATAATACACATTAATTGGATGGAACATTGTCCTAAAAATAACGATCTTTCCATAAAAGCTATATTATGTTGCATCTGCAATGTTTTTGTCAATAGGGTTCCTTTAAATCATTCATAATTATGGTCTTTCGGCCTTTACACGTGTTACCAATTAAAAATGCTGCAAATTTGCCAATTTTACTTTATTGTTTAAAAATTTTAGTACATCGTAAAAACATTTCAAATTTTAAGTATTTTAAATATGTTATTGTTCGTTGTAGTCACCTTTGGTATGGACAACATCATCAAGTCTCTCTGCCAATCGCTACACGAATATGTAATGGTGGTATTTTGTCCCAGCCTCCCAATTTAGTTTATGGACCATATCGAAAAATCCATTTGGGGGGTATATGTTGACCATTGTTGAGAAGAGATTAAGCTGGTAACTTTGGTTACACTGGCTTTATAGGATGAAGCCGAGTCTGGTTGATACGGTCAATGGCTTGTGCCGAAGTGTTTATGTACCTAACAAAGCATAATTATCAAAGGAATAATTTCCACTATGCAACAAAAAAATTGTGTTTGTGTACGAGACCTAAAAATCGTTATTTTTTATTGATTGATACTATTTTATGAAACCAAAACAAAATTAATTCCACTATGCAACAAAAAAATAGTTTTTGCCCGAGACCCAAAAACTTTTTTTTGGTATTGATTGAGGCATACTATTTTATGAAACCAAAAAAAAAAAAATTTTGTGGTAAAGTTATTTTTAAAATTTTTTTTTTATATTTCCAGTTTTCATGGAAGAAACTGCTAGTATTTGGACATTTTTTGAAGTACAAGCATGATTTGAAGTACAAGCTTGATTTAGTAACTGTCGTTAAAACAATTAGAAAAAATTTCCTTTTTTCAAAATAATCGTTTTTTGTTGGCGCGAAAAAAACCATAAAAAATAAAACAAAATTCGCAAAACAAATTTTTTGTTCCATTCTATTTCATCCTTACGAAGAAAACAATACATATTTGCACAAAGTCTATGGATAAATGTTTAAAATATGACCCATATTGTAAAAAGTAGGGAAATTAAAAAAAAATGTTCATCTATTTTATTTTGGCAATTTTGTTTGGGAGGTATCGAAAGGGGTATGTCAATAACGCCCATTTCTTAATATACTATGTATACTATAAAACATTACACTGCACAAAATTTCAAGTACTTGTATGCACTGGTAATAAAGTTATAAGCTGTTAACTTTTTGTACCAAGTGGTCCTTTTGTGTGGGGGGCACCAAAAGGCGTGTGCATTTTCGTTGTGTTTTGTCTACCTTATAGAGATGGTAAAATGATTACTATGTATGAAATTTTACAGAATTCTAATGAGTAGTATAGAAGTTATAAGAGTTTTAACATGCCGTAAAATGTTAACCATTTGTGGGGGAGGTACCAGAAATAGTAGTCCAATATCGTTGTCCATCAAACATTCGGTCACTCCTTTCCTGAGTTTTCGTTAGCACCATTCAGTCGAACTGACAGACGGATTTACATTAATTAATTCATATTTTTTTAACCCTTGGAGAACCAATGCTGAAATTTGGGAAATATGTGGGAAATTTTTAAAAATAAAACGAAAAAAATAAATATACGCTTTTCAGGATAATCAAAGATTAAGGACGTTCTTTTGATGTCCTTAATACAAAAAAAATTGGTTACTTATTTTATAATTCTTAGAGAGGATGTTTAAATCTTTCAAATGGTACTAACAGTATCGGAAAATTCTTATTGGACTAACTTCAGACTTTTGTTCAATCGGCAAAATCTGAAAAACTATAAATGATATATTCCAAATATGTTTTCTGTTATCTACGAAATTGTATCAATTTACCAAAAAATGGTAACTTGATTGCTTAAATTATTTGAATTTAAAAATTTATTTCACAAAAAACAAAAAGGTCAAAAATTCGCACGACAAAACATATTGGACTATGCATTTCTACTGAGATTTTGTGGAAACAACTTTTATTATCAAGGACAGCCTTTCTTCTTCTTGCATGGAGTCAATAAATTTGCTTGTTATCTTTGTATCTATGGAGTTCCAAGCATCTGCAATAGCCTGAAATAGCTTATTTTTATCTCTACCTACGCTTTCTTTATTTGTCTCTTTGTTGACAATTTCCCAAATGAGATTCAAGTCTGCGGTTGAGCAGGCCACTCCATAACGTTAACGCCTTCCTTTCCAATTTAATATTTGAATCATTTCGCGGTATTATTCAGGTGGATGTCGTGTTGTAATTGCCGTAATAGAGCAACATTCCACTCAGCATAGGGAAACATGGCATTCTCCAATATTTCGCTGTATATAATTCCGTTTATTGTATATAGGGGTTCAAGCCTGTTGACGGAAAAGCATCCCCAGACCATTACATTGTCGACTCCATGATTAACAAACCATTTATAGTATAGCGTGATCCATTTCGAGGTTCCCTACTTTTTTAAAGAAAAAACACAGAAAATTCAAATTGAATGGGGAATGTTTATTATCATTTGAAAGAACATTCTTTAGCATTACTTTTTTGAAGATTATGTCTATCAAATGTTGGCCGCGGCTACGTCTCAGATGGGCCATCAGTCGAGTCCAATTTTCGATGACTCGTTCGAGCATTTCGACTGGTAACTGGCGAATGACACGCGTGATGTTTTGCTCCAAGGCCTGATTCGAAGCGGGTTTGTCCGCATAAACTTTAGACTTTACATATCCCCACAGGAAAAAGTCTAACGGTGTGATATCACACGATCTTGGCGGCCAATCGACCGGCCCAAAACGTGAAATTATTTGCTCACCGAAGTGTTCTCTCAATAAATCCATTTATTGATGCGATGTGTGGGAAGTGGCGCGGTCTTGTTGAAACCAAATGTCGCCGAGATCACGAGCTTCAATTTCAGGCATCAAATAGTCGGTTATCATGGCACGATAACGGTCGCCATTGACGGTTAAGTTCTCACCGGCATCATTTTTGAAGAAATATGGACCGATGATTCCACCGGCCCACAAACCACACCAAACCGTTGTTTTTTCTGGATGAAGTGGCAGCTCTTGAATCTCTTCAGGTTGCTCTTCGTCCCAAATGCGGCAATTTTGCTTGTTTATATACCCATTGAGCCAGAAATGGGTCTCATCGCTGAACAAAATTTTGGCTCGAAAACGTCGGATCTTCTTGGAACTTTTCAAGAGCCCATAGAGCGAAGCGATGTCGCTTGGGAAGGTCGGGCGGCTTTAGTTCTTGCACAAGCTGTATTTTGTATGCTTTCAATTTAAGATCTCAACGTAAAATGCGCCAAGTCGTTCCATACGTCAGTCCGAGTTGCTGCGAACGGCGCCGAATCGACTCTCCACGGTCTTCGTGTACACTCTCAGCTACGGCTACTACATTTTCTTCACTGCGTGCTGGACGTGGTCTATTCGGTCGAATATTATCCAATAATGAATGCTGGGTCTCAAGATGGGTGATGGTGTTGCGAATAGTACTCTCAGTAGGCCTATTATGTTGACCATAAGTTGAGCGAAGTGCACGAAACACATTCCTCACAGAACGTGAATTTTCGTAATAAAGTTGAACGATTTGTAAACGTTGTTCAGGCGTAATTCTTTCCATGATGAAATGCCAAACAATACTTAACAAAAATAACATGACAGCATGACACGACTCACACGTGATCTGTCAAAAAACGCTATTGAAAAAAGTATCTCTACATGGATCACCCGTTATATGCAAAAAAAAAAAAATATCCACATTTTTTTCGATTCCTTTTTCTTTGAAAAGAATTTTGGTCCAATCAGAATTTGCCTATCAAACTGCAAAAAAAATGCAATTGCATATAATCCGATGTCTATATATCAAGTTACGCATTAGAATGTTCTGTACACAAATTTGCAATCTGTCTTAAGGTCAACGGTTATAGCACACACAATTTTTATGAAAAACTAAAAAAAATAATTTTAAGATTTTTAATTTTCATAGAAATAAAGATATACACATTAGAGTGGCGTCAAAACCAAAGTTCGCGTTGATCAAAGCTTATAAGAAAATTAGTTTTTTTTATATTATATTAGCAAAATATTTCGTTTCTGCGATCGCGAAATTAGGGGCTATTACTTTTAGGAATTGACCACTGGACCATTATTTATAGGGCGACGTGACTTTCATAAAAAATGTAAAGTCACTTTTTTTCGTCCTCACAAAAGAAGCCACTCTAATACACATTACATTAATAGTCTTCGGTGGTCAATGATCACCAGGTTTTACACGAAGTATATATGATAACCATTTATTTTTAGACATAAGGAACGCCGGTTATTTAGGGCCATTTTCATCATACGAGTATGTCAAAATTGTATAACTGTACAATACTCGTATAGCGGCAGAATTTATAATAGGCATGTTTTCGTTACAAGCTAGCGATTTTAGTTTAGCACTTTGCAATGAAAGCAGCTGACTTCCACCAACTGGCGCATAAGCAGTAAGTGGCGGATTTTCACTATCTGGCAGCAATGGTGTCATGAGTTGCGAAAAAGAACAGTGCGAAACAGACAAAAAAATTCGTGAAATGTATTTATAACACATAAATTTACTTTTCTATGTTCAATTGTTTACACTCTTTTTGCAAACATTAAAATAATTTCCATTTTTCTTCTTCTTCTCGTTAATTCACAATAATTGAAAACAATCTCTCCAAAAATGAGATGCCATACTGCGAAATATAGGATGCCCAATCTGGCAACACCATACTCGATTAAGACAGGAACACAAGCACCTAACTTCATCGGGAACTAATAATGCTTAAAAGTGCTTAGCTCCCCATACAAATTAAGCACCTATGGTGTAACGAAAACACGCCTAATATGCATCTACGAAATATATTTTTGCCTAAAAACTTTATAGAAATTTGCTAAATGGAAAAATAAGATATCTCTATCATTAAATAATCATAAAAAACCTTCTCCTGAAAATTTATATTTTTGGCGGTTATGGCTCGATATTTTCGAATTCACTCCTGTTATGGTCGAATGTCATTAACCTAGAATATTTTACCAAGTCATTCTGTTATGAGTCGTTTATCGATCCATCAATTATGCCTTATCTAAAAACAAAACGCCGTTTCTCCTTAAAGAATAGTATAGAAGATATTGCCCCTGAACTTGCCCCCAGTATTTATTTTCTGACATGGATTACCTAATTTGTGTGTTGCCTTCACTCGTGACGATAACTTATCGTTTAAGTATCACGCGACCTAGTCAGCAACAACAACAACATCGAGCTAATCACTCATGGGTCTCTTTCGACAAAGTAAGCTAAAATCAAACAAATCATAAATGTATGATGGTAGACACAAAAAAATTAACAAATGTGTTCAGATTTTCACAGATGAAGACATTCATATATATGTTATTATATTTTTCTTACCCTCACTTTCAATTTTTAATTTATTTAATAAAATATAGACGTTGACAACAAGGAAAACGTTTTGTGCAGTCTTCTGAGAAAATTGAAGACGACCTGTACTCTAACACAGCGTTGAATATAAAAAGAGCACGAGACTGAAGAGATCTGCATTCATTAACTGAATTGCAATTTATACATTCCTGCTTGAATAAAGTTACCTCAATGTACAGTAACGATACTTTAATCGAACCTTAATTATCACGTAAAACTTGTTGTACAAAAATTGGATAACAAATTTATTACATATTCTAAACATAATACATTTTAAAGTCAGGGTTCAAAATGTCTAACATAATCAGTTTAGATGTTGTACTTTAATCAGATGGGGACGACTATAAAACACCCTATCGGTTAGGTTAGTGAATCCGTAGTGCAAAATACACCAAGAGAAGGAATAAAGTCACCACAATTAAATATCGGAGACAACCGAATAAAAAAACCTCGCGATTGCTACTCCGCCACACACAGCTGTTTGGTTTGCAGGTGTGAATGCGAAATAATCAGTTTTACGGTTGATTAAATTACTATAATTTTTTGCAAATTAAGCTATACCATCGACATACAGACCGATATATTCACATTCGCAATACTCGTGGTAGCTACAGGTAGCTATACATAAGTACATATTTACAAGTACAAGTATCGATATAGACAGCTATATATTCAGCATATATTTGTATTTATTTAGTAGACGATTTTTCGCTTTTGCCGGGTTAAGGGGACGGAGCACCCGATTTGGCTATATGGGTTCACATGGGTGCTGTGATGTTCATTTGTGACTCCAGTCACGTACGCATAGAAATTCTGAGAGCATAACAAAATCGTCGGTTTTGCGGTTTGCTACGAATGGGTCTATGTACATTAAAGTGGGTCCATAAGATGCAGAACCTTTCTTTAGTTTGCCAAGTGAATATGGGAAACTTATTCTAATGTACAAAGATTATTTAAATATAATAATATTTGTATAATATAATTTAGAAACCGATTGTTGGCAAAGGTTTTGCAAAAAACGAAAATATTGTGCGAGGCTATAAAGTGTGGTTTATTTTTAAAATATTTGTATTATTGTCAGGGGCAGCTCTTTCCTGCTACAAATCTTAACAGAAAGTCAGTATAAAATCTACACACAAATGGACACAATGCGACAAAATAAACTCAAGTTGAGAAGCAAATGACGCGATACTATTTTTCGAATTCCCCGGACACCCCCAAAATCCGGATTTACGGGTAAAAACCCGATTTTCTTGCCTGTTTTTACTTAAACGCCGTTAACTTTGATAATTATAAACCGATTTTCAATCTCAAAAAGAATTTAGACCTTTTGTTTATTTGAAGCTGTAAGCATTTAGGTTTATTTGTCCTACAAACACATTTTTTTCATTTTTGTCCGCCATTTTCGAGTTCAGGCAATGTTTTTACTAATTATATTGTGAGATAAACGTACGATTTATCAATTTACATATATATTATATTTTATAAGGAAAAAAATGCGACCAGTCTCTTAAAAATACGTGCAATTGACGGAGTTATTAAAGCTAAATCGATATACACTAGGAATACATAAGGCGAAAAATAAGTTGGAAGAATACATACATACGAGGTAAGTTCAAAAAATATCGCGAATTTTTAATTTCCGTGGGCTACGTGTATTTGATTTTTGATATTTTTGTAGCGTTATGTTGGTACTCATGTCCCTTACTTATGCTGACAAGGTCGGCCATTTTGAATGTTTAGTTAATTTTTGACAGCTGTTGTGCTTGGATGTGTTTTAACTTGTCTTCGATTTTTATCTATTTCAGAAAATGGATCAAAGAATCTGCATCAAATTTTGTGTGAAAAACAAAATAAAGTGCGCTGACGCATTCCGAATCTTGACTGTGGCATATGGTGAAGCTACCTTGGACCAAAGCAACGTTTATCGGTGGTACAAAATGTTCTTAGAGGGCCGAGAAGATGCGAAGGACGAACAGCGTGCCGGACGCCCGAGCTCGTCAACAACAGACGAAAACATCACAGTTTTCTTTTACTGCAGGGTCGTGGTGCATTATGAGTTCTTGCCACAGGATAGTACGGTAAATAAAGAATATTACCTGAAAGTTATGCGCAAATTGCGCGAAGCAATCCGCCAAAAACGCCCGGATTTGTGGAAGAACAAAAACTAACTTTTGCACCATGATAATGCCCCTGCACACATATCGTTGCTTGTTCGCGAATATTTGACCAAAAACAACACAGTAATGGTGCCGCAGCTACCGTATTCCCCTGACCTAGGCTACTGTCACTATTTTTTGTTCCAAAAACTAAAAAGGCCCATGAAAGGACAACGCTATGCCACGATAAAGACGGCATCGAAGGAGGAGCTGAACAAGATCACAAAAAACCAGTAAGGAAAGGCAGAAAGTCGGGCGGGGCCGACTATATAATACCCTACACCTCCCTAACAATGCGATAAGGGTTATTGCGATAATAATTTGGAATAATTGGTAAATGGGTAAGAACATATATATGTGGATATATCTAATTCTGAACCGATAATCGCTAAATTAAGCAATATTCGTTCCTAAATTGAGAAACATCTTTCTGGAGAATTTTGTAATGATCGGAAGTAAAGTACAACTTATATAGCACTTTGTAACCAAATCAGGAGGAACATATATATGGAGCTTATATATAAATCTGAATCGATTTTCCCTGAATACCCATTCATGTAAAATAGAAACCTCTTTCTGTCGAATTTCGTACTGATCGGATATAAAATACAGTCTCTACAGCGCTTGAATGTCAAATCGGTGCTAACATATATATGGGGGCTATATCTAAATCCAAACCGATTTTCTCCAAATTTGGCAGTATTCCTTCGTGTAATAAGAAACCTCTTTCTGCCGAATTTCGCTGTGATCGGATATAAAATACAGTTTCTACAGCTATTGAATTTCAAATCGGGGGTTAACATATATATGGGGGCTATATCTAAATCTGAACCGATTTTCTCCGAATTTGGCAATATTCCTTCATGTAATAAGAAACCTCTTTCTGCCGAATTTCGTACTGATTGGATATAAAATACAGTTTCTACAGCGCTTACATGTCAAATCGGGTGCAACATATATATGGGGGCTATATCTAAATCTGAACCGATTTCCCCCAAATTTTGTATTGTATCTAATGCCCATGTGAGGACAATCGCGTGAGTTCAAATCGCAAAACGCAAAAAATTTCCCCTACAATTTTAATGGTCTTCGAAATTAAATTTTAATAAAATGCACACATGGGTGTACATATTATTCACTGTAATTAATAATTTGATTTTAATAAATCCAAATTGTTGTGCTAAAAAAGAATTCAGAACTTGCATTTTGCGACTTGAAATCACAATCGCCAATTTTAGGGGAAATGCGATTGCCATCACATGGGCGTAAGTGTATCACAAGACTACTCTCTGTCAATTTTTGTACAAATCGGTTACAAAATGTTGCTTATACAGTGCATATTTTAACCAAATTGGGCCTAAAAAAAGATATGTGCAAAGTTTCGTTGAGATCGGACCATAATTGCGACCTGTACTTTGATTACAAGAATACATCTACAGACAGACAGACGGACAGACAGACAGACAGACAGACAGACAGACAGACGGACAAACAGACGGACATAGCTAAATCGACTCAGAAAGTGATTACAAGTCGAACGGTATAATAAACAATGGGTCTATCTCTTCTCCTTTTGGGTGTTACAAACAAATGCACAAAGTCATAATACCCTGTACCACAGTGTGGTGTAGGGTATAATTATTATTTGAAGTGCTTTGAGGATTGGAAAAAAAATTTGGCAGATGTGTATTATATCCGAGGGGAATTACATTGAAGGGGACAAAATAGATATTCATGAATAAATACTTTTTGAAAAAATACAAAATTCGCAAATTTTTTTGATGTATACCTTCGAGAAAACCTTACAAGTCACATAGCCAAAGCTCCAAGCGAGACATTTTACCACCCATGTGACTGGTAAGGATAGCCAGTTCGACACAGTTGATGATCGCCACAACTACAAGCTCACACAGTGTCATTTATAAGTCTCTCTAATGATAACCCCTCACCGGATTGAAATACGTATAACGGTATGTGGTTTACATGGCTTCCAGAGCGCAGTGTCTTATCCTTTCCCAACACACCACAAAAAAACCTCTCTTTCGAAAGGAATAGTTCTATATTAAATATTAATATAGAAATAAAAATAAATAATAATATCTTTCGACAAAATTTGATACATAAGTTAGTGACGTTAATCCAACAACGTGTCAAAAATAGGCGTAAACTTATTTAAAAAGGGAATGACTTGGTATATCTGTATATCAAAACATTTGCTAAAAGTGGGCGTGATGGAGCTAGGGGGTGTGGCATTATTTAAAAAATGTAAACATCTCGGAAACTTTTGATTGTATATGAGCTAATTTTGGGTAATAAGTTAAAAATTCAATTCCCGAAAATGGACGGGACCAGATTAGTGGGGGTGGCAATGATTAAAAGATCAATTTCTCAAAAATGTTATAAACTATGTAAGAAAACATTTTTGTTGTTTATTGTTGGTCTGCGTTTTTGTTATTCAGTCAGAATTCATGCAGTTCAAGACCATATCGTCCCCTCAATAAAATAATAGTGTATAATTTTTTGTAGTTTCGAGAAAATCACATTTGAAGTTTTTGTGAAATTAGACTTCTTAGAAGATAAATATGTATATTTTAGAAGATAATCGATATTTTCAATTTCTTGTCATTATACCCTACACCACACTGTGGTACAGGGTATTATAAGTTTGTTTCACGGCAGATGTTTGTAACACCTGAAAATACCACAGCTAGACCCACCTTAAAGTATACCGATCGACTCAGAATCACTAGATGAGTCGATTTAACGATGTCTGTCCGTCCGTCCGTCCGTCCGTCTGTTCATGTAAAGTTGTTCGTCGACTACAGGTCGCAATTTCACTCCGATCGTTCTGAAATTTTGCAGTTTAGAGTATTTCGCGGCTGTTAAGATCGCTATTGAATTTGGTTGAAATCGGTTCAGATTTAGATATAGCTCCCATATATATCTTTCGTCCGATTTGGCCCTTTAGTCCTATAGAAGCTGTATTTTACATCCGATCGTTTTGAAATTTAGAATGGTAGAGTTTCTTGATCCATGAACCAACATTGCCGAATTTGAAGAAAATCGGTTAAGATTTAGCTATAGCTCCCATATATATGTTTCGTCCGATTTTGCTCTTTAGTCCTGAAGAAGCTGTATTTTACATCCAATCATTTTGAAATTTAGAATGGTAGAGTTTCTTGATCCATGTACCAACACTACCGAATTTGAAGAAAATCGGTTAAGATTTAGCTATAGCTCACATATATATGTTTCGTCCGATTTGGCCCTTTAGTTCTATAGAAGCTATATTTTACATCCAATCGTTTTGAAATTTAGAATGGTAGAGTTTCTTGATCCATGAACCAACACTGCCGAATTTGAAGAAAATCGGTTAAGATTTAGCTATAGCTCCCATATATATGTTTCGTCCGATTTGGCCCTTTAGTCCTATAAAAGCTGTTTTTTACATCCAATCATTTTGAAATTTAGAATGGTAGAGTTTCTTGATCCATGTACTAACACTACCGAATTTGAAGA
Source organism: Eudasyphora cyanicolor (assembly GCA_963930755.1). NCBI lineage: Eukaryota > Metazoa > Arthropoda > Insecta > Diptera > Muscidae > Eudasyphora > Eudasyphora cyanicolor. The sequence continues at coordinate 98,267,046 of OZ005734.1, forward strand.
AAATCGGTTAAGATTTAGCTATAGCTCACATATATATGTTTCGTCCGATTTGGCCCTTTAGTTCTATAGAAGCTATATTTTACATCCAATCGTTTTGAAATTTAGAATGGTAGAGTTTCTTGATCCATGAACCAACACTGCCGAATTTGAAGAAAATCGGTTAAGATTTAGCTATAGCTCCCATATATATGTTTCGTCCGATTTGGCCCTTTAGTCCTATAAAAGCTGTATTTTAAATCCAATCGTTTTGAAATTTAGAATGGTAGAGTTTCTTGATCCATGAACCAACACTGCCGAATTTGAAGAAAATCGGTTAAGATTTAGCTATAGCTCCCATATATATGTTTCATCCGATTTGGCCCTTTAGTCCTATAAAAGCTGTATTTTAAATCCAATCGTTTTGAAATTTAGAATGGTAGAGTTTCTTGATCCACGAACCAAAATTGCCGAATTTAAAGAAAAAAGGTTAAGATTTAGCTATAGCTCCCATATATATGTTTCGTCCGATTTGGCTCTTTAGATCCAATCGTTTTTATACCCTACACCACACTGTGGTACAGGGTATTATTTAAGTATAAAATGTCCCAAAAGTAAATTTATGTAAACAATTTATACATGAATTACAAAATTTATATATCAGAGTTATTCAATATTACGAGAGTGGTGTAGGGTATTATATAGTCGGCACCGCCCGACTTTAGCCTTTCCTTACTGGTTTTAACAAAGAGATTCAATTTATAAAGAGATACCACGGCGAAAATTCATGTGCAGAGGTGAGTTTTTCTATCGAAGTGGTGGACATAAAGGAAATTTAAATAGATTAAAAACGAGCTTTTTCTCCGTTTTCTTTGTTTCAACTAACGTATAAGAATTTTATTTTGTGTGTTTATTGACGTGCATGTGAAAAAGTGAAAGAAAAGCACACAAAATACATGATTTTTCAATAAATTTTTTCATGAACTCATCTTTGCTCACGAGTCGGAATTCACCTTTCGTTGAGGTGAATGAAATGGTATCTCTTCTTATATACAATCTCTTTGGGTTTTAATATGTGGTGAAATAATCAGGCTACATCCAGATGATATTCTATTAGTCTAAAAGTGCGTTAATTGATATAAATGGGAACAAAATACCCACTTTGTGGATGTCGAATTCCACCAAATTTTTACCAGCTATAGAATCGATTATGTAGATTCTTATAATGCAATAAAAAAATAATGGTGTATGTATACGCTATTGTTTTATTGAGGGGAAGATACGTTTCAGTTTCATTCTGTGTATAGGAAAAATTTAAAAGATTGAAATACCAAAAAATAAGATAGAAATACCAATAAAAGATTAAGTTCGGCCATCCCGAATCTTATGTACCCTCCGCCATAGATCACGTGTGAATGGTTTCGGGTACAAATATACTCATTCGCCCCTGTGTTGGCTTTCACATCCACAAATATTTTGTGGATTCGGATTTGCCAATTTCCCTTTTTCTCGTAAATTACGTTGATTTCGGACTTCAGTTTCTCTTATGTTAACAGCAGGTGTTATTAGAAAATAAACTGAAATCCAAAATCTGCATGATTTACGAGAAAAGGGGCAATTTGCAAATCCTATACCCCAAATTCTTACCAATGTGAAAGCCAACACAAGGGCACACAGTTGTTACCATTTGTGTGAGAGGTACTAGAAAGGGCGTGATAATAACGCCCACTTTGTACTGGACTGTAGGTACTATACGAATATTACACTGCACACAATTTCAAGTATTTGTATGTTATTAGCTGTGAACATTTTGTACAAAGTGGTCCCTCTGTGTGGGAGGTACCAAAAGGGGCGTGGCATTTTCGTCCATTCTTTTTCAGCTTATAGAGGCGGTAAAATGATTACTATGTATGCAATTCTTCAGGATACCCATCGTTAGTATAAAAGTTATAAGAGCTTTAACAGGTCACAAAATTTTAACTATTTGTGGTGGAGGTACCACAAAGAGTAGGCCGATATGGTTGTCCATTAAACATAAACTGGGTTTGAATAAAAAATTATAACGTACGAAATTTTAAGTCATTGGATGACTCCTTTTCAGAGTTATCGTAAGCACCATTCAGTCGAACTTACAGACAAACGGACACTAATTAATTCATATTTTTTAACCAATGGAGGACCCATGCTGAAACGTTTACATTTTGCGGTAAAATATGTGGACAATTTTTAAAAATAAAAAAAAAAAATTACGATATGCTCTTTTAGGATAATCAAGGATTAAGGACATGGTAATTATATCATTTAAATCTCATATTCTGTTCAAAAGTTATGTAGACTTCAAAAAGTCTTAATTTGTAAAAAACTGTTGTAGGTGACCAATTTGGGCTCCCTATACAACCAAAACCGTTATGAATTTGGACTGTCGGTAGAAGGTAAATAGTAAGTCTGCATGGTTGGTCTTCTAGTATATGCGTGTAAAATTTCATTGAAATCGAAAGGGTCAAATATATACATTGTAATTTTTGGGTCGTTTTATTTTGGAATTACCCTGTTCCCCTTAACAATATATTCTAGCATTACTGGAGAAACATTTATGGTAATTTGTACAGGAAAGCTTTACATAATCCTAAATCAAGTAGATTTCATCATCTTCTAATATAATTTCTTCATCCCATCAGCGGTTCAAAGTTATCTTACAAGATATTGTGAGAAAATCCAATATTTTTACTTAAAACCTCGAAAACATCCGGACCCACTTTAATATCTCACGAAACCTTGTGCAAAATATATCGAATAATGCTCGGGAACTAAACGTCACTTCAAAAACTATTCCACGATCGATTATGCGCAAAACATAAGCGTGAAATGTATTCCGTCCCAAATCATCAGCAGCAAGTAATGGGAACAATTGTGTATTTGTGTGGCTCTAGCTGGAAACGCCCCAACCTCTCCACGCATAACAACCTCTAGCTGCTCTCAGCCCGTCTGTGGGATAACGTTTATGAATTTTGTTTACGTTCAAAAGTGTTTTGAATTTGCGATACGTTTCCCCCGTAATCGTAACATTCACACCTTTGCACGGACAGACAGACATTCATCCAATTCGTACGTCACTCATGGCAGATCACAGAATAGGGGCAGGTATCGACCGGCGTTTTATTAAATTGAGTCATCATTTCGGACCATTGGCCATTCTCCCGATTCGATTTGATTAATGACGAACTCAGGTGAACTGTTGTTCGAGGAATGTTTGAGAATTTATTGGATCTGGCCGACCATTTACTACAAAGAGTGCTGATTGCTGGGGGTAAAGTGCAATCAGCGCCACATACCTTTGCCTTTGCTGTCGCTGTGCCAATTAATTTTATGACGTCGTTTATTCGAACGGAATGTATGAACATATGTACAAGTATTTCTGGTTAAGATGAGTAGTATTAACTGAAATTAATTGGCGATAACGTTCCGTGAAGTTCAACGAATGTTTACAGTGGTTAATTTTTGATAAAGCCTTACAGTGAGTAAAAGCCCTCTGTGTACATAGGGTAATAATTCCTGCCTGAGAATGCTGATTAATAGCATTTAGATAGCCCAAAATTTGCCCTTTTATTTGACACCCATATCGTCGGACTAGGACTTTCAGAAAAATTACAACATTTTTTGATTAATTATATCTTTAAAAAATGTCAGAAAAAAAGAAAGTTTTCGTCGGGTAAATCGGGATGGACCAATAGAGCCCATCTTCGAGATAGAAAAAAATATTACTACGTACCAAATTTGAAGTCAATCTGTTACTCCTTTCGAGAGTTATCGTGCGCACCAGCCAGCAGACAGACAGACGAATGGGCATTGCTCAAATGACTTAAAATTACCCAAAATGGATTTCCGGCGAGCACACTCGGGGTTTTAGATCGCTACTCGTAGCAAATTATATATACCCCGTTACACTAAAGTGAGGGTATAAATATGCGCCTATTACAAAAATGTTGTTATACCCTACACCACACTGTGGTACAGGGTAATAGGCTTTGTTCATTTATTTGTAACACCATAACGAAGAAGGGATAGACACTTAAGTTATTATACCGATCAACTCCGACTTTCTGGGACGATTTAGCCGTATCTGTCCATCCGTCTGTGAACACATTCTTCTGATCAAAGCCCTACTCGCATATATTAACGATGTTTGGCAAGGGACGTCCTTGGTGTGAGAGACAAAAGCTATTGAAAATGGTAAATAAATATTCATTTTTGGGTTTTATGAAATTTGTAAATACTTTGAACAGCTGATCCTATTTTTAAAATGTTTACGTCGTTTGAAGGAGAATATAAGGGATCATTTTTTGGTGGATTTTTTAAATTTTAAAAAGTATGCACCAGAGCAGTTTTGGCAGAAATGACGATTTATCGTCATTTTGACGATTTATCGTCATTTTGACGATTTTTAGAGCCTTAAAATAGGACTTGACGATTTTGCCCCGAAATGACAATTTTTTGTGATATAAAAAAAGTAAGGAAAACATAAAAAATTGTTCTTATTCAAAGGATTTTTCATAATTACTTCCAGATATAATTTACACTCCCATTTGTCTTTTTAAAATTAAAATTGGAAATGTTAGAAAAAGTTTCAAATATTATGGCTGATCATTGAAACAATCAAAATCAATCATTGAAAGTGGTAGATTCGAATTTTATTAAGTTGCAAAATCGGTTGAGGAAATTGCAGTGAACATTTTTAATAATGTAAAGGCTATACCAAAACTTGGACTTAGGAGGTATTTATTTCATCGAATAGTTTCAGTTCAAATAAATCGCATAATATAATTCTTTCAACGCAAATTGAACTATTTTATTTTTGATCCTAAAAGTTGAGTTGAATGGGACCTCTGTATGGGACTTTGTCAAAATATGGACCAATGAGGATACTTACTCCATAAAAAGTTCCTGGTTGAACTCAATCGATAGGTATTTGTGCTTTCTACGGCGCTTAAAAAATAAAATCGGGTGGGTGCTATAACAAAATGTTTGGGTCTACATAGAACCACGGATCTACGCCGGACCCTTTTTGGTGTGAATGGTTTATTCATTTTGTCAAATTTCGCCCCCATCGGATGAAGTCTGCCGCTTCTATGACGTAAATAAAAATCGACTACGATATTTCTATGATAATATATCGAATTATAAATTGATTATTATTGCAGTTCAAGAATATGAGATCGAATCACAAATTTGTACTTATACTCTTAATATCTGTCTCTGAAACGTGCCCTTTGCCCGAGAAAAAACACTAAAGCTATATGTAACCTGTATACGATTTTTTGACGATTTCGAAAACTTATTTTGACGATTTGACGATTTTTGTGCCCCTATTGTGACGATTTTCGGTCAAATTCGTTTGGCAACACTGCACCAGAGTCTCACTGATCCGAAACAGTAATTGAATTTTTGGGGACTCAATATTTGTAAAAGTTATAGCCGAGGGTAAGTCTGCGAATTCCAGAATCCCTTTGTATTAAGTTTTATACGCAGTGTTTTGTGGAAACAGAAGAAAAATTTCAACATTTGTCAAACCTGCCTTCGGCCATAACATAAAGTTTTAAAAAAATCCACAAAAATGGCCGTTCTAAATGATGTAAACTTTGTAAAAATTGATTCAGCCGTTCGAGAGCATTTACAAATTTCGTAAAACCCAAAAATTGATGTGCTAAAATTTAAAATCCCCATATGGGCGTGGTAAAAATGCCCATTTTTCACTGCACTGTAGGTATAGTACCTACAGCATTACACTGGACAAAATTTTAAGTGGTTTTGTGAACTGGTATAAATGTTATAACCTGATAACTTTTGATGCAAAATGGTGCATTTGTGTGGGAGGTACCAAAAGGGGAACGGCACCTTCGCCTATTTTTCTCGAGGTGATAGCGACTAATAAACTAATACTATGTGTGGAATTTCAGAAGATTCGAATAAGCAGTACAGAAGTTATAAAATAATAATTATTTCACTAGATTTAAATCCTTCGTGGGGAGGTACTAGAACGAGTGAACCAATATATTACCACATACCAAATTTTACCACCAGCCAGCAGACATACATACGGACGGACGGGCATTGCTCATTCAACTTAAAATGGCCCAAAACGGATATCCGCCGAACATACTTAGGGTTTTAGGTCAATCCTTCGATTTATAACACTTTTGGTCCGTAGCAAATGATGAAACATGAAAAACAACTTGAGGCAAACTATGAATTTTGTAATCTTCGCCAAATTGTGAATAAACTATTACAATTGCAGCGTTCTGTCAAAGACAATATTTAAAGAGCAAACTTGAGAGATAAATACGCCCTCAGGCGAAATTTCAAAATATCTACAGCATACCATTTTAAAAGATATCGACATTTTGAGGTCAAATTTTTGCTGTTGTTTAACTTTTGATAGGACCACGACGCCCCTCCGGACGTCAGAATGCGTGTTTTGGTATATACATATATCGTTGATGTCATCTGAATAGTACAGATGTATTTCAGTCATGAAGTACTAAAAATTGAGCGTGCATTTTTTGAAAAAAAAAAACAAGTTTTTGAGGTCAAAATTTGCCATTCTTGTTCGAGTGCCGCGGAACCCCGCGTGAATTGAGTCTTTAGGCATTACGCGTCTCAGGTCCAAAGATCGCGAAAATATTTCAAACCAAACAGAAGTGCCAAGAACACAGAAAATGTCAAAAACTACTTAATAATTTTTTTGCGGTTTTTACTACATTTTTTGGGACATGTTTATTGTTTATGTCTAGCAATATCGTCGGGCATCAGATTCGTCGATTTATGAAAAAAAAAGTTCGAAAAAATTGTCGCGAAGCGAATAGTCCACGATTTTGTCGAGAAATAGTTTGCAATGGTACAACGGCGCTGGAAGAATTTTAACAAAGTATGGTTTAATCCATGTAGTTTTCGGTGGTATATTGAAGTCGGAGGAGCATCAAAATATTTTGACCACTGTCCATTTTAGAGCCATTTTAAATTGTCATATTCTTGAAGATACTCTCATATTAATCAATTTAATAGGATTGTATAATAAGTCATCTAAAAACGGTCACTGATCTTTGGGTTGCCGACGTCATAAAATTTAAGTACGAAAAAATTAAAATCTGTCGCAATTTCGTACTAAAATCGTGAATAGCTAACAACCCAATTTGGAATAAATTCTAATAAAATATTTTGGAATAAAATTTGATATTAATTTTTATTTGTTTTTTCCTGTAATCTGCATACGTCCTTAATCCTTAATCGAAATCTATATGAAGTACCACCACTATTTTTGTAGCATATATAAAGTTTTCGAATAGGGACATAACAATTTCGTATCTTTATGTCAACGCACCCTCAAACATTTTTAATGATCTTTCAAAAAAACGTTAGTCGAAGTCAACATTTTCATCATGGTAAAGTTCACTTACGTGCAACGTTTCGAAATCATTAAAAATTAAGAGCGCTTATTCCAATTTTCGGCCGTAATAATCGTCCCACCCGACAGGCTGTGCGTGCTATAGTGGATAAATTTGAATCCAAATTTTCACTTTTGGATGTTCCGGCTCCAAAGAGGCGCCGTACCGCTCGAAGCGACAAAAATATCGCAGCCGTAGGTGTATCCGTTCAAAATAAGCCAAATCAGTCGATTCGACGTCGTTCTAAGGAATTGGGCATCTCTTAAACCACACTGTGGTGTATTTTGCGAAAAGATCTTGGCCTTCATCAAACTGACTCAAGAACTAAAGCCACTTGCCACTGGCAAAGTGTATGTTATGTCCTTAATGGAAATCCCGTATTTACGAAATGTTGCGGGAATTACGCAATATTTTTATTGCAATTTTCAATCCGATACAGACAGCTAATTTATTGAAGTATTACCTTATATCGCAAATACTTTCTGAAATATATTAAATATTTTGGTGTGTATGTGAAGACATCAGTAACAGCTTCAGTTAAATACAACATATGATAATTTACGTCAAATAATATATTGTCAGAATTTTTTTTTAAAAACTGGATTCAAAATCGTCATAAATTCCGCGCCCCTTAAAATGATTTATGAACGCAAACGGATTTGACAAGTTGAATTTTTTTTCCGATGTATGTGCAAATTTGAATAATGTCAAGTTAAAAACATGTAAGAAAGTTCAGTCGGGTAAACCGACTTATAAATCCCCTCACCTTGAGTCCCAAAAAATATTCGGAATTTTTTTTGTTTTAATTAAATTATTATCAACATTAAACTTAACTTTAACTTTAAAGTATATTTGGTATTAATGTTATAAGCTGTTAACTTTTGGTGTAAAATGGTCCATTTTTGTGAGAGGTACCAAAAGGGGCTTCCCAATAACGGTTACTTTTCTCCGGACTCTAGGTACTATAAAAGCATTACACTGTACGAAACTTCAAGTATTTGTATGCATTGGTATTAAAGTTAAAAGCTGTCAACTTTTGGTACAAAAAGGTCCATTTGTGTGGAAGCTACCAAAAGGGGCGCGCCAATAACGCCCATTTTTCTCTGGACTTTAGGTACTATAAAAGCATTGCTCTGTACAACATTTCAAGTATTTATATGCACTGGTATTAAAGTTAAAAGCTGATAACTTTTGGTACAAAATGGTCCATTTGTGTAGGAGGTACAAAAGAGAGCGTGGCAATAATTCCACTTTTTCACTGTATTGTAGGTACTATTAAACCATTACACTGTACAAAATTTCAAGTATTTGTATGCACTGGAAATAATGTTATATGCTATTAACTTTTGGTTCAAAATTGTCCATTTGTGTGGCAGGTACCAAAAGTGGCGTGGCAACTTCGCCCATTTTTCTCGAGGTAATATTGACTAATAAACTAATACTATGTGTAGAATTTCAGAGGATTCAAATAAGTAGCATAGAAGTTATTAAATAATCAATATTTCACTAAATGTTAGCCCTTTGTGGGGAAGGTACTAGAAGGAGTGACCAATATGGCCCGTCTTCCAACTTAGCTGGAGATAGAAGAATATATTACCACATACCAAATTTGAAGTCAATTGGTTACTCCTTTCGAGAGTTATCGTGCGCACAAGCCAGCAGACAGACAGACGGACGGACATTGCTCATTCGACTTAAAATGACCCAAAACGAATATCCGCCGAACATACTTAGGGTCTTATTTCACTCCTTCGATGTGTTAACTTTTGGCTCGTAGCAAATTATATATACCCTCCTCTCTAAGGTGAGGGGATAATAAAGCGTTTTCCAACAAGAGATGTTATTTAGAATCACCCGGTATTTCGGTAGCTGTCACTTTTGAAGCTTTTGTTCTTTGACATTTGACAAGTAGAAACTACGCCATTACTAATGGAGAGAATGGAATGGAGAGATGCACGATTCAACAACGCATTGAAAATGTTAAAATTCAAAAAATCGCAAATCATCTTGACTGATGGGGCGCATTTCCACCTCGGTGGCTACGTCAACAAGCAAAATTGTCGCATCTGGGGCTCGGGAAATCCAAGCGTTATTGTTGAGAAGCCTCTCCATCCTTAACGTGTGACTGTTTGGTGCGGTTTATGGTCCGGCGGGGTCATTGGACCTTACTTTTTCGAAAATGAGTTTGGATCAACAGTTACGGTGAATGGATTGCGAAATTGAGAGATGATGAATGCTTTTTTATTTTCGGAGTTGGATGGTATTGATCTGGACAACGTTTACTTTCAACAAGACGGCGCTACGTGCCACACAAACAACGAAACCATTGCTCTGTTACGGGAAAAGTTTCCGGACCGTGTTATCTCTCGAAAGGTGATCACAATTGGCCACAGAGATCTTGTGATTAAACACCTTGCGACTTCTTCCTTTGGGGCCACGTGAAAGATAAGGTCTACGCCAACAGCCCTGCGTCGATTCAAGACCTCAACGATAGAATTCGTGAGGCTATCGAGGACATAGGGAAGTCACTTTGCAATTTGGTTATGGAAAATGTCATGAAAAGGATATGGTCCTGTGGTGGCCATTTGGCTGATGTTGTTCTTCATTATTAACGACTTACTTTCCTCTTTATTATGAAATAAACACCCGATCATTTATCTCAAAAAATGGCATTTTTCTTTGAATACCAAAATAACACCTCTTGTTGGAAACCCCTTTAAAAGTCTCCTTTTTTTCTACACCAAAGTTTAATACAAACTTACTTTTGCCATATTTTTTTTACTAAAATGCCATATAACCGCACCTTCCGATTTGACTTCTTCGTGTTCTAGAGGTCACATTGAAAAACCGATCCGGTTGACATTTTCCACTTTATGTTTTATTATCCCTATAAAAATGGGCCAACTCGGTCCATGTTTGGTTATATCCCCGATATAACTGTACCTTACGACTTGACTTCTTTACGTTTTAAAAGTCTCTCTATTCAAGCGATGCGGCTGAAATGTGGCAGTTTATATCTTATTATACCCCTAACTGTTACTAAAAATTACGGTCCCTGTTTGGATATATCCCCCATATAACTGTACTTTCGATTCGACTATTCAAGCGATCCGACTGAAATTTGGTGACTTGTATTGTATTATATCTTTAACTATTTTCGGAAAAAAAATTGGCCACATCGGTCTATGTTTGGATATATCCCCCATATAACTGTAGCTTACGATTTGACTTCTCGTGTTTTAGAAGTCACTTCATTCAATACAACACATAAAAAATATATAGATCCATAGTTTGTTATACCGATCGGAATAGAATTACTTTTTGTGTCTGTCCAGTTGGTGATCAAAGTGCAGGATGGGGCTGATCGGCCAATATTTTGATAAGTATAATCCTTTTGTGATGTTCACAGTCTAATTTGACTTCTAAGGGGTATAGATCCCACGTTTTTGAACCTATGTGCCTGGAATTTAGAAATATACTCTATTTAATAGAGTGCAGCTGTTGAAAAACAATGCTGAAGATTATTATACAGTCGGTTTCCTGGCGAAGACAGCGACTGTGTTTGAAAAAATTGTAGACTACAGAAATCCCTTTATATATATAAATATATTGGTACAATATAAGCTCAAAAACTACCTTCTAACTCTGACGTATGTAATACCCCTCACGAATAAACAAACAAGAGTTTACAACCACTTACAACTCTCTATTCAAATTATACAATATCTGACTATAAAATAGGTTTGTATGTGTACTCGTATATATTCTGCAACAAATTGACTGTGCCGTGCCTTCCAAAGAAACCAACCTGAATTTTATTAGAATTTACGAGTTTGTTTATAAACTAGCAGTTTATGCCCGTATAGTAACCCATTTCTATTATAGTTATTGTTATTATTATTGCCGTCATTACGAGTACATATTAGTTGGCAAAAACAATGAACACATAAACAAAATGGTAAATTATTCGATTCACATTACAATCTAAATTTTTCCCTTGCATGCATTTTTATTAAATTTTTTCGTCATGCACTCACCGGGTCTACGTGATCTGAGTCAAGGCAGCTCCCGACCAAGAAACAGCAAAATTTTACACACATTCAATATTTATTCCAAGTGATAGATTCTGCAATTAAATTGTGCAAATGAATGTATGTTTCATTAAGCTTTTGGGTTACGGATGGTTGGTTCTTGATCACTGAAGATCGCTGGATGTTTGATACGTGTCCAACGCTCGAACGCCCATGAACGAAACTGTAAAGAAGTGAAAATATAGGCCAACGGTAGCAAAAGTATATAATCTGTTTTTATATTTCGTAATCGTTTGTCCTTTTGGAAGGACTTTAAAATTTCAAAGATAACATTTTTGTGCACTTAACAGTGCATATGTGTCGTATTTTACACCCGATTATTACGAACATTGGTAGAACAAGACACTAATTTTTAAAAAAAAATCATATGTAACCGATGTGTTCGTAATTCGACTAAAGAAAACTCTGTAGACAAACAGCTATGCCACCAAAGTAAGAAAAATGATTCAGGTTTGGATATAACACCCACATAGGTATATGTAAGTTTATTCCGATTTGTCATATAAGCTTTAAAAAGCAGTATTTTAAATCCGATAATTATGATGCTTAGTTGAAAAGAGTTTCTTGATCCAAGGAAGAACACTATAGAATTTGCAAAAAATTGGTACAGACACAATTCCTCAGCATTCTACATTAGCAGATAAAAGTTTCATGTGCCGAGAACATTTCTTAACATATACGTTGAAAATTTGAATCAAGAACAAACATTGCCAAATATCAAGAAAATCTGTTCAGATTTGGATATATACAGGGTGGCTGATATGTATTGCAACCAACTTCAGGTTGCTATCATTTCTAAACCGCTAGTCTGATAGCTGGCAGATTTATTTCAGTGACAGTTCATTTTATTGTTTACAAGCTTACAAAAGCATTTTGATCTATTTCATTCAGAAAAAAAGTTATTAGTGATGGAATTCAAGCGTGATAGTGTGATTGCTTTATATTTGGGTGGAAAAACACAAGTGGCTATCGTTAGAGCCCTCCAGCATTTAAATTTGAATAACTCTTTTGTTTCTCGTACCATTGCTCGTTATCGTGATACTGGCAGTGTTGCATCGCGTCCAAAAAGTGGACGAAAAAAACGGTAACAACACCAGAAATAATCCGAAAAGTGGAGGCCAGATTTGATCGAAATCCACGCCGTAGTGGTAGTAAAATTGCTCGTGAGCTGAACATATCGCGAAAACTGATACAACACATATTAAAAAATGAGCTTGGACTAAAGCCATTGAAGTTCCAAAAAGTGCAAGAGCTCACCTATGCACAAAAAAAGTTAGACTGGAAAGAGCCAAGGAGTTGCTTCGCGTGCACGAAAGTGGCCAGTTACCAAATTTGGTTTTCTCCTATGAGAAGCCATTCCAAATTGAGCAGTTTGTGAACAAACAAAATGATCGGGTTTACTTGCCAAAGAGGTCAGCTGAAAATTTACACCTTGCCGAATGAACCAACATTGCCGAATTTGAAGAAAATCGGTTAAGATTTAGCTATAGCTTCCATATATATGTTTCGTCCGATTTGGCCCTTTAGTTCTATAGAAGCTGTATTTTACATCCAATCGTTTTGAAATTTAGAATGGTAGAGTTTATTGTTTCATGAACCAACACTACCGAATTTGAAGAAAATCGGTTAAGATTTAGCTATAGCTCCCATATACATGTTTCGTCCGATGTGGCTCTTTAGATCCAATCGTTTTTATACCCTACACCACACTGTGGTACAGGGTATTATTTAAGTATAAAATGTCCCAAAAGTAAATTTATGTAAACAATTTATACATGAATTACAAAATTTATATATCAGAGTTATTCAATATTACGAGAGTGGTGTAGGGTATTATATAGTCGGCACCGCCCGACTTTAGCCTTTCCTTACTGGTTTTTAAATAAAATATATTTGGAAAAATTCCTAAATAATAATTTTATTTGTATTTAAACACATATTTTATTTGAGAAATTTAGTTTGCAAATATAATTTGTTGTAATATATTAATATATACGTTCCAAATATATTTTATTGATTTTCAAATAAAATTTATTTGCTAAGAAATATATAATATTTAAAAATTAGTGTTCCAAATATATTTTCTTTCGATTCAAACATATCAAAAAAGGCGATTTTGCCCCGTGTAGCGACGCTCGCAGTCCACTCGCACTCTTGTTGGTCCCGCTGATCCTCGGGTTCTGTTGGTGAGTTCCCCGGGAAATGTATGTCGAGAAGTAAATTTTGCGACTGCACGCTGTTTTTTGTCCAGTTATTTACTTTATCCTGCAAATAACCCTCTGTACAGGGAGCAGTTGATAATATCTTACGCAGCCGTGCGGCATCCGAGACATTTTCCACTTCTCCACAGAAGGTGTACCAAGAATGCCTTCGTGCTTTTCTAAGCTCCTTCTTATAGATTTTGAGTTGCTCTTTATAGGCGTCAAAGCCATTAGTGACGCCAGTATATTTGACCTTTTTGAATAGCTTGTTGGAGGTCTTTTTCATAGCCTTTTTTAACTCAGAAGTCCACCATTGTGGTATTCTTTTACCCTTGTACCTTGGTTCTGTACAGGCTTCTTTAAGGAAACTATTGGATGATGTGGTAATATGCTTGACCAGATATCCAGACCCGCTTTGACATTTGGTTCAATGTTTAGAGTTGAGGACTTTTTTGAATTCTTCCCATGCAGGTGCCACTTTGTCTTCCCCAAATTTGTTTGAACGGTAGGTTTGGGTGCTTTTTCAGCGAGTTTGAACACTATCTGAGAATGAGTTGTCGTTCAGTACTTTCCACCCAATAATTTTGTCTGACAACTGGTTAGTAGCAAACTTGACTAGGGATGTTTTTTTTCGACAACATCCAACTGGGAGCCAGGCCACACCTCATCCACTCTGCTCAGAGCTGCCTTATACAGGTCTACTGATCTGGCATCACCGAAATATAACAGCTTTACTCTTCTCTGATGCCATCCTGCATCGTTGCAGATTGGTGGTTTGCCCGGCATTTCTCTGCGGACATCGAGGTAATGAGCCATAATGGCAGATTGCACATGGCTCCATTTATCCATCTCACTACTTCTGTCTATAACTGTCATCACTAGACTCTCCTTTGCCACTTCAATGTAGGGCTTGGTGAGTGTTCTGTTGATGGTGACATTAGGACCTCTTGCCTTTTTCGAAGGCAGAGGTTCATCAGGTGATCTGATTCTTTTGACTTTATTAGCCGTTAACACAGCTGAATTTCTGGCTCTTTCTGCCGACTCGTTGGCTTTAAAAGCATCTATGACGCCCTTAGACCAGGGAAGTAACTCTCTTTGTTTTTCGGCAAGAGCCGAAACCACAACAGCCACCAACTTCGTCAAAACTCTGAGCGCTTCCGTTTCGACGTTGGGACTAGGCTATGAAGCCGACGTGGCACAAATCGGCGGCGCGCCGCAGCCTGCCATTTTTTCCAGCCGACGCCGCCGATTTCAGCGGCTTACATCGGCTGAAACACAGCCGCCGAACTTTATTTAGTGAGTCAAAAAGAAGCAACCATGAAAATTAAGAAAGTGACTACTAAGTAATACGATAGTAAAATAGGGATCTCGCTATCATTTATTTAAAGAAATCCATAATATATATGGGATTTAAAATTGAAAGATGCGTTTTTTGGTTTTTACGGAAATTACAAAAGCTCTTGAGTGGTCGAACCAATTTTTACAAAGTCTACGTCGTTTTAGAGAAAAAACAACATGCACTATGTCATTCACAATAAATTCTC
Source organism: Eudasyphora cyanicolor (assembly GCA_963930755.1). NCBI lineage: Eukaryota > Metazoa > Arthropoda > Insecta > Diptera > Muscidae > Eudasyphora > Eudasyphora cyanicolor. The sequence continues at coordinate 98,282,297 of OZ005734.1, forward strand.
TTTCCCAACAAATACTAATAAGTAGAGATTTATTGAACCGATTTTAGACATTACATCAAAATTTCCTTAAATTTTTGTGTTAATTTTAGGTTTTTTCATCTAATTGTAAATATCTTAAAGCGCCATTTTTGCCTGAGATTTTCGTTTGTTGGAACTTTATCGGCTCAGCCGATTGTTGAAATTTGATCGGCTAAGCCGATCAGCCGCCGATCGGTATTTTTTCATGCGCCGCCGCCGCCTATATTTTTGGTCGGCTTCATTGCCTGGTTGGGATATGACGCCTTCCAATCACCATACCACCTGTTTTGAGTACTGGGAGAAATTTTCACCATTTTTTGTGTGGTCGGCTTTGGCCGAGACCAACAGTCGGACCATTGGGGAACCCCGCTACATCCGAACATGAAGGCATCCCCATCAAGCGGTGGGGTAAAAAGCCAAACATGGCTTTTGTATTTATTTTATTTTTTTCTGTATTAACCAGTAATAGGTACTACGATGTAGGCCTTCCAGACTTCGTACATGTCGGTGAACATAGTAAAAAAGCTTTCTGCACACAGAGGTTGAACTCTATCAAAAGTGGCCATTAACTCAAAAGGTGAACTTTAACTTTCACACCGTATTTGAGTAATTTAAGTATAAATTCAGCCTTGTCGGCATTCGACTCAAATCGCCCAAAAAATTATCGTTTTCTACTACTTAGGAATAAGGGGATCAGCGGGCGTGGCTGGTGTTTTGAAGAAATACTTCCTAAAGTGTCTCCTTTTTTTTGTTCTTTGATGTGGAACATCTATTCCAAAGTCTTAAAGCCAGGAGCACAGTGGTTCGCAGCAATATATTTTTTAAAAATGTAAAATAAATATAAATAATTTTAGGCCCAATTCCATCCAAAGCTTATATGTTAGAGAATTAATAGAAGATTAAAATATAAAAAAACTCGAAAATCTGAGAGTACAAACAACTTCAAAAACTACCTTTAAAACATAAAAATCGCACACAAAAAATTCATATTTTTCTTATATATTTTTCTGAAAAGTACCGAGAAATATCAATATTAAAAAAAAAGATTTTTCTAAACGGACAATAACTTAAGAAGTTATGACCAATAACCCGATACACTGATTTATATATTAACTTACCATTGTTATATCCGATAAATTAAAGTGAAACCAAAGGAAATATAATTTTTGTATTAATATTTATTTCAAATTCAGTCTTTAAACATAAAAACTAAAGGTAAAAATGATAAATGTTTAAATAAATTAATAATTCGTTACTTTTCTTTGCAATTCTAGATTATAGGGACAAAACATATAAGTCTAATGTAAAGAAAAGTGAAAAAGCGTTTGTACATATGTACATTTTCTCTTAGATGTTGTCAAATTACAGACAGTACGTATGAATAGTAAAGTATTTAGTTAAATTTAATTATAACCACGTACATACAAGCAGACATACATAAATCAATAATAAAAAACACTAAAAGCAGTAACATCGATTTACAAAATATAGTAATAATAATAATAAAATGGCATATAAATTAATATATAATTGTAAGTATGTATGTATATAAACAAAAAAAGTATAGGTATAATACAAGAAAGTTTCAAGATATTTGTAATTTTCCGAAAGTACAAAAAGGTACCCGTAGCACTTTCGCAGCAATTAAGAATTGCGTTTGTAGCCGATAAAAATACTAGGTCTAGTAGCGTACGTTCAACAACTCAACAGCTGTTATCAGCTGATTGCCTGAACAATCCAAGCGATAGTCCACAAGACAGCTGTCAATTCCCAAAGGCCCATGGGTAAGCTAAAATATATAGGATATATACAGGGTTTATTTTAAAAACTGTTCCTTGTTGCATTAACTTATATGACGAAAGAAAAACATAAATAAATATTTATAAGTAACAAAACCGTCACCAGATTGTGCTTTACATTTGTACGTACTTAGTTTTCAGATGGGGCTATAACCCTTAGACCATATGGCTAAAACCTATCATGCGTTTGATATGAAACTAGAAACATAATTTTTTAAGAAAAAGAAAAAATATAAAAATGAATTAAACAAGCAAATAATAAGAGTAGAATAATGTTTTGTTGTTTTTACAGATAGATAGTTATGCATGCAGGACACAAAATAAACATATTAACATATACGAGTATTGTTTTAATTTTGCAGGAGTAATTAAAGATAAACAAAATTTAGATTTGATTTTTTTATTTTAGTGATTTTTTTCCTTTTGCCTAATGACTAATAACAGATTTCCTGTACAGGTAATCACAGATTTATACAGTGTAATGTAATTTAACTGCTTCCCTACTCTATACATTCTAGGGAGGAAATTCCAATATTTTCCAATACATATAATGCTCTAACTATGATATAAAGGAAATAAACAAATGTCACCAACTCACGAATATACTCGTAAGTTCAGAACTTATAAGACTTCGTCAAATGATTTCTGAAAAACATATGGCAATATCGTTCAGCGCCATAGCAAATGTATTTTGAACGGTTTGTGGCCGTTGTTGCCATGTGTTTTTCTGAAATTCATATGACAAAAACTTGTATTAGAAAGTGGGCTTTAAGTGGCATTACTTAATTTTTCCGAAAGTCATATAAAAAAGTTTGAAATGCTTATGTTTTACAGGATTTTTGATATATGCATAGGTATACGTAAACATATAGTAGGGGACAGGGTAAAAAGCAATGCGTAGGCAATTTTCAAAGCATATTTCAATGGACAACACTTAAATACAACATTTGGACAACATTTAAATACATATCGATACCTCCATTCTAAACTATTCTAAGTGCAATTACTTAGTTTTCCAGGAGAACCGATCAAAGTTTGATAAATTTTGTAAATGTATGGGGAATAGCTTTATAATGCAAATCGAATGATCTGTACTGCTTTGTGAATAACTTTTGATTGAATTGACGGATAAGCACCAAATTTTAACTGAATATAATTTGGAATATTTAGAAATTAAAAAGCAATCTCCCTAAATATATGCTTACTCGACTTAGCATGTAGTTATAAGAATGGAGGTATCGATATCTGAAATTATTGGATACATTAAATAGAAAGTCTCAAATACTAGAATTTATCATGTATAATTATTATTCAATACCACTTACTTGTAATTTACTAAATAGAATAATTTAAAGAAGATATTAAGGCAATAGATACATTGGAATTAAACGCCACGAGATGAAAATAATTGTACAATTATGGACTGACTGTTCACATATCTTAAAATGTGATCAGTCCACAGTTCATTCAAAATATTCACTATTTCTAGGATACTTCAAAGTATGATTACAACTTGATCTGGCAACTTCTTAATTGTGTAGAACGAACAACGTTACCAGTGGACAATTTCCGTTCGTTCGAAGGCAAAGTGGATATTTGCGTTACGCTTAGTCAAAGGAGAAGCGCGTGGTTGCAGAACGATGAATATATTTTATTGTGTTGCGATTTACCCTAACCTCGTCTATTTTTTGTTTTGGAAGTTATATTTGTTATTATTGTAATACATTTTCAGTAGTTAAATAGAAAACATGTTTCACTGATTCAAATTAATAAAATAATGTTGGAAATGTTATTGTTTTTTAAGTAGCTTTATGCTGGTGTTCTGAACACGGCCCTTTGACGTAACATTCTACAGGGTTTTCCAACAATAGGTGTTATTTTGAATCACACGGTATTTCGGTAGCTGTCACTTTTGAAGATTTTATTCTTTGACTTTTGACAAGTAGAAACTACGCCATTACTAACCAGTAAGGAAAGGCAGAAAGTCGGGCGGGGCCGACTATATAATACCCTACACCTCCCTAACAATGCGATAAGGGTCATTGCCATAATAATTTGGAATAATTGGTAAATGGGTAGAAACATATTATCTAATTCTGAAACGATAATCGCTAAATTAAGCAATATTCGTTCCTAAATTGAGAAACATCTTTCTGGAAAATGTTAATGATCGGAAGTAAAGTAAATCAGGAGGAACATATATATGGAGCTTTAATATAAATCTGAACCGATCTTCCCTGAATACTCATTCATGTAAAAAGACCTCCTTCTGTCGAATTTCGTACTGATCGGATATAAAATACAGTCTCTACAGCGCTTACATGTCAAATCGGGGGTAACATATATATGGGAGCTATATCTAAATCTGAACCGATTTTCTCCGAATTTGGCAGTATTCCTTCATGTAATAAGAAACCTCTTTCTGCCGAATTTAGCACTGATCAGATATAAAATACAGTTTTTACAGCGCTTACAGGTCAAATCGGGAGTAACATATATTGGGGGCTATATCTAAATCTGAACCGATTTTCTCCGAATTTAGCAGTATTCCTTCATGTAAGCATTTCTTTGCCGAATTTCGCACTGATCGGATGTAAAATAACATTTTTACAGCGCTTACATGTCAAATCGGGGGTAACGTATATATGGGGGCTATATCTAAATCTGAACCAATTTCTTCTAAATTTAACAGTGTTCATTCATATAATAAGAAACCTCTTTCTGCCGAATTTCATACTGATCGGATATAAAATAACATTTTTACAGCGCTTACACTTCAAATCGGGGGTAACGTATATATGGGGGCTATATCGAAATCTGAACCGATTTCTTCCAAATTTAACAGTGTTCATTCATATAATAAGAAACCTCTTTCTGCCGAATTTCAGACTGATCGGATATAAAATAAAATTTTTACAGCGCTTACATGTCAAATCTGGGGTAACATATATATGGGGGCTATATCTAAATCTGAACCGATTTTAACCAAATTCAATAGGGATCGTCCTTGGGCCAAATAAAATATATGAGTAAAGTTTCGTCGAGATCGGACCATAATTGCGACCTGTACTTTGATTACAAAAATACATGCACAGACAGACGGACAGACAGACAGACGGACATAGCTAAATCAACTCAGAAAGTGATTCTAAGTCGATCGGTATAATAAACAATGGCTCTATTTCTTCTCCTTTTGGGTGTTACAAACAAATGCACAAAGTTATAATACCCTGTACCACAGTGTGGTGTAGGGTATAAAAATGGAACAATACACGATTCAACAACGCATTGAAATTATTAAAATTCGAAAATCATCGAAAAATCATCTTGACTGATGAGGCCCATTTCCACCTCGGTGTCTGCGTGGTCGTGGTGGCCATTTGGTTGATGTTGTTTTTCATTATTAACGGCATACCTTCCTCTTTATTATGAAATAAATATCCGATCATTTGTCTCAAAAAATGGCATTTTTCTTTAAATAGCAAAATAACACCTCTTGTTGGAAAACCCTTTACTACCACGATACAAACTGGAGCGGTTTGAATTATTATTTATTTATTTATATGAATTACAATACAAAGTAAATTTATATTCTAATTTTAGAATATAAATCCGGTGAAAGCCGGGTTACAAAGACCATGTGTCAAGTTTTTGCAGCGACAGACCAGAGCCTCTGGTGGGAATCGAACCCACAAACTCATAGGCGCTCGGGAACTGTTATTATCTCGTAAATTTTATCAAAATTGCGTATTTATTTAAAATTTAATTTCTAGAGAAAATTTCAGCCAATTAAGTTTTTATAAAAATTTAATAGAAATCGAATTTGTTTCCAAATTATTATTTGAAAATTTGTTTGTCAAAATTTCTTTTTTTCTAAAAAAAAGTTGAAATTGATTTTTTTAAGAAAAATTCGCCTGATTGGTTTTTTTGAACACTTTGCCATTTTATTGACAAATGCATCCGATTGCACTTTTATAATTATACCATTTAAAACTGAATTTTTCTCAAAAATCTTGCCTAAATTATTTAATTAATTAATTTTCTTGCAAATTTCATCAAAAAATCATATTTATTGGAAAGTGGAAATTAAACTTTTATACAAAATTTCAGCAAACTATAACTTTTATATAACAGAAATCGAATTTCTATAGAATTTTTTTTTAAATTCGTGTTTTTAAAAATTTAGTCAAAATATCATTTTTTTTTAACATGAATTTTTGTAAAAAAAAAACCTTAAAAATTTAATTTGTCTACAAAATGTTTAAAAATTTTAATTTAGCATTTTTATTATAGATTAAGCGGAAAAAAAGAAAATGTCAGCAAAATTTAATTTTTATAAAAAATTTAATAGACATCGAATCTTTATATTTTTTTAAATAACTGGTTTTTAAAAATTTCACCAAAATTGCATTTTTCTTAAAAAAAATCCTTAAAAATTAAATTTTTCTCAAAAATCCTTAAAAAGGAATTAAAAAAACCCTTATAATTGAATTTAATTTAATAAATTTTTTGAAAAATTTTCTAGAAAATTTGCCGAAATTAATTTTTTTGGGAAAATTTTGTTGTAATCGCTTTTTTCTGGAAAATATTTTTTTTTTAACAATTTCTTCGGTTTTGCATTTTTCTCGAAAATATGTATCACGAAATTACATTATTTAGAAAAATTTTTCAACAGAATTTTCTAGAAAAAATTTATCGAATTGCACTTTTATAATTATGTCCCTCAAAGTTGACAAAATTGCATTTTGCTAGAAAATCTTGCCTTACTATAGATAAAGCGGAATTTTAAACTTTAACCAAAATTTAATTTTTATAAAAAATATAATCGATATCGAATTTGTATACATTTTGTTTAAATAACTAGTTTTAAAAATTTTTGTAAAAATTGCATTTTTCTAAAAAAATTCCTTAAAAATTGTATTTTTCTAAAAAATCTTTAAATGCATTTTTTAAAAAAATCCGTAAAAATTGATTTTTACAAAATGTCCCCAAAATTTTATTTTCTGAAAATTTTGTCGGAAACGCATTTTTTTAAAAAAAATTGTTGTAATTGCTAGTTTCTAGAAAATTTAAATTTTCAAAGTTAAATTTTTCTAGAAAATTTCATCGATCTTACATTTTTATCCCCTCACCTTAGAGAGGAGGGTATATATCATTTGTTACGAGCCAAAAGTGTAACACATCGAAGGAGTGACCTAAGACCCTCAGTATGTTCGGAGGAAATACGTTTTGGGTCATTTTAAGTCATTTGAGCAATGTCCGTCCGTCCGTCTGTCTGTCTGTGTGTCTGTCTGCTGGCTGGTGCGCACGATAACTCTCGAAAGGCGTAACCGATTGACTTCAAATTTGGTGTGCGGTAATATTTTTCTCCATATCCGGCTAAGTTCGAAGATGGGCTATATTGCTCCACTCCTTCTAGTACCTCCCCCACAAAGGGTTAACTTTTAGTGAAATATTGATTCTTTAATACCTTCTATACTTCTTACTCGAATCATCTGAAATTTCACACATAGTATTAGTTTGTTAGTCGCTAACACATCAAGAAAAATGAGCGAAGTGGCCACTCCCTTTTTGGTACCTCCCACACAAATGGGCCATTTTACACCAATAATAAACTTCTTATAACTTTAATACCAGTGCATACAAATACTTGAAATTTTGTACTGTATAATATTTTTATAGTACCTAGAGTCCAGAGAAAAATGGGCGTTATTGGCACGTCCCTTTTGGTACCTCCCCCACAAATGAACCTTTTTGTACCAAAATTTAATTGCTTTTAACTATAATACCAGTGCATACAAATACTTGAAATTTCGTACAGTGTAATGCTTTTATAGAACCTAGAGTCCACAGAAAAGTGGGCGTTATTAGCACGCCCCTTTTGGTACCCCTCACAAATGGACATTTTGTACCCAATGTAAAAAATAAATTTACGAATATTTTTTTGGGACTCAAGGTGAGGGGTCGGTTTACCCGACTGAACTTTCTTACTTGTTCTAGAAAATATCACGAAATTACATTATTTAGAAAAATGTTTCATCAGAATTTTCTAGATAAAATGTAGTTTCAAGAAATTTTGTAAAAAAATGCCATTCTAACAAAATGCAATTCACTGATTTTTCTAGAAAAATGCAATTTAAAAAATATATATAGAAAAAAATGCAATTTCGGCGAAATTTTCAAGAAAAATGTAATTTCAACGAAATTGTAGAAAAATTCGATTTCAGCATTTTTTAGAAAAATTCGATTTCAACAACATTTTTAAGCAAAGTACAAATTTGAAGTAATTTTCTAGAAAAAACAAACTTGACGGAATTAAAAAAATATATTTCAAGAATTATTGTAGACAAATTTAATTATGATATTTCCTAGAAATACATAATTTCAACGTAGCTTTGTATAAAAAAGCAATTCCCACAAAATTTTCTAAAAAGATGCAATTTCGAAAAAAAATTTGAAGAAAAATGCAATTTCGAAAAAAATTCATATTAAAAACGAAATATAATTTAGTATATTTTTTTGTGGAAAGGGGACCTGCAAATTTTCTAAATCCATGTGGGGATCCGCATGGGAAGCCCTGAAATAGAGGTGAAGCCACTTGAATAAAAATATGTTTATACCCTACACCACACTGTGGTACAGGGTATTATAACTTTGTGCATTTGTTTGTAACACCCAAAAGGAGAAGAAATAGACCCATCGTTTATTATACCGATCGACTTAGAATCACTTTCTGAGTCGATTTAGCTATGTCCGTCTGTCCGTCTGTCTGTCTGTCTGTCTGTCTGTCCGTCTGTCTGTGCATGTATTCTTGTAATCAAAGTACAGGTCGCAATTATGGTCCGATCTCGACGAAACTTTACACATATCTTATTTTTGGCCCAAGGACGATCCCTATTGAATTTGGTTAAAATCGGTTCAGATTTAGATATAGCCCCCATATATATGTTAGCCCCGATTTGACATGTAAGCGCTGTAAAAACTTTATTTTATACCCGATCAGTATGAAATTCGGCGGGAAAAGGTTTCTTATTACATGAATGAACTCTGTTAAATTTGGAAGAAATCGGTTCAGATTTAGATATAGCCCCCATATATACATTACCCCCGATTTGACATATAAGCGCTGTAAAAATGTTATTTTATATCCGATCAGTGCGAAATTCGGCAAAGAGAGGTTTCTTATTACATGAAGGAATACTGCTAAATTCGGAGAAAATCGGTTCAGATTCAGATATAGCCCCCATATATATGTTACCCCCGATTTGATATGTAAGCGCTGTAAAAACTGTATTTTATATCCGATCAGTGCAAAATTTGGCAGAAAGAGGTTTCTTATTACATAAAGGAATACTGCTAAATTTGGAGAAAATCGGTTCAGATTTAGATATAGCCCCCATATATACGTTACCCCCGATTTGACTTGTAAGCGCTGTAAAAATTTTATTTTATATCCGATCAGTATGAAATTCTGCAGAAAGAGGTTTCTTATTATATGAATGAACACTGTTAAATTTGGAAGAAATCGGTTCAGATTTAGATATAGCCCCCATATATACTTTACTCCCGATTTGACATGTATGCGCTGTAAAAACTGTATTTTATATACGATCAGTATGAAATTCGGCAGGAAGAGGTTTCCTATTATTTGAATAAACACTGTTAAATTTGGAAGAAATCGGTTCAGATTTAGATATAGCCCCCATATATACGTTACTCCCGATATGACCAAATTATTATGGCAATGACCCTTATCGCATTGTTAGGGAGGTGTAGGGTATTATATAGTCGGCCCCGCCCGACTTTCTGCCTTTCCTTACTGGTTTTTCAACTATGGTCTTCTCTCAACAATTGGCAACGTTGTTGTACGAAGATGTCAAAGTTAGCTCGTTGTTGCATTTTACAATTCAAGGTCTCTACAAGAAAGAATTGTAATCGCTGTCCACTAACTGTAGTAGTTCTATCGCATCTACTACATGGTCCTAGTAGTCAACTCAGCTGATTCCTTGTGTGTAATAAAGGATTGTTGCGATACGACATGGTGAAAATAAGATTTTGTTGTGGAGATTAACGTCAATGGGTGAGAGAGATACTGATGAAAGTTCTAATACCAGCCCAAAACGAAATAAAAAACAGGAATTGTTCAATTGAGAAACTTAAAAAATACAATACAACACAAATAATAAGTTGATAACTACGACGTTTCCACTAGTGATAATCTACTTTGAAATCTATTAAAATCTTTTCGTCAGCCGGCAACGATAATCATTTTACCCATTGAAAAGAAATGCCGAATAAGCACGTCGTTGCCATTTGGTAAAAACAGCTGACTAGATTTCGTAGTAGATTATCTAAATTATTTTTCGCAGGTTGTAGCTTAACAAACTAAGCTATATCAGAAGAACCTTAAAATAGGTGTATACGAGTATATATGTTTGTCTTATTGCTCAGGCAGTAAAATATTCCCTTTCATAATCCAATGTATTTCGGTAGATCTTGAAGCAATCCCAACATCCACGCAAATCTCTTTTGACCGATAATTAAGAACAAAATTATTCATCTTTTCTTTATATATTTTTGTAAGCTTTTATTACATTTTCTTTTTTTGTGTTAAGAATTTTCTTTGTTATTTTTGCAGTTCACATAAATTATCAGAAAATCTTTCGTTTTACACATATATGCTAACACATATATATTGCGGCTTATTCAAAGTATAGTTATATAGTAGGTAGTTGATCTGGCTATATCGCTAGTAATTTACAATAATATAAAATAGGAAAAATTATTTTGAGAATAGGTCGTTACAGTGGATGCGTTGTTTTAAATAAATCGATTTATTTTTGTATTTTATAAATTAAAACGTAAACGTAACTTAAATAACACATTATTACATTATGAACAGTATTGCATTGTTGTTAGTAAATCTACAAGTATTTTAAATTGTTGTTAAGTAGAGTCAATCTTCAGGTTTTTATTGTTTGTTTGTTTTCATTTTACATTACTCTATTGTTTTGTTTGTTACAAAAATATTTCCATGTCTAGTTTTTACAATAAATTAAAAAAAAGCAAATAAAAATAAATATCTTTTAAAGCGAAATCTGTAATTTTGGAAAATATTGTATTTCGTTTTAAAGGCCCATTTGACTTTTTGTAAATTTATGTTTCATTAATAATGGCTTGTTTATTTAGTGTTTTTTTCTTTTCTTTTGTTTTTTTTTTTTGATTAGAAATTACTATTTTACTTATTGAGAGGCAGCGAGGTTTTCTTTTTGTTTTTCTCATCTTCAATTTTTCCTTCTGACTTTTCAGTTTCGAAAAGAATAATAAATTGCATAAAACACTGTAATTTTTCAATTTTATTTTGTTTATTTCTTAAAAAAAATGGTTTACATAATATTTACACTGAAATTTATTATGGCATGAAGTACATTCAAATATAGTAGTTCTGTTCTGTTTTTTCTCTCTAAATTACTATTATTTTTTTGTTATTATTGCTTTATTCATTACATTTTCTTTTTGAAGTAATTAATTGCTATTTAATTTTTATAGAGAAATAAATACTTTGCAAGTTTGTTGTGATGCTTAGACGTGAACGTGGGTGTATGTGCGTGGGGAAATTTGTGGTGGGATCGAAATATGACGGAGTATTGGGACTTTTTGAAGGAATTTTTTGGGGGTTTTCTTGGGTTTTTATTTGGTAGTAGTAGTAGTGGGTGGATTGGCATTTTTAAAATGAACACTTTTTGGAGATTTCGAGTTATTTTGTTGCTATGAAATTCGAGATTTTAAATTGTAGAAATTATGAATTTTTTAATGAGGGTTTGGAAAATTCCGGGAATGGCGTTTCATTGAACTAACTTAAATTGTGTATCCCATAAAGAGTTTCGTCGTTTTACATTTGCTCAAATTACTTCTTTTGCGTGAATAATTGTCATGATTGTTGGCTTATTATATTTATAAGCAAGTGCTAAGGGAATTTTACATTCCAATTGTTGTAACGGAAACTAAAATTAAAGAATCGCTAATGGAACGTTTATAAAAGCAAATGTGTTCAATACATTGCACATACGCTCAATAATTGGCTACTTGCACTTTAAAGGCTGCTTTAGACAAACGGAACTGTAACAAACCTTTAGAGCAGCCATAAGTAACATTGGTCTTCGCAACAAAAATAGCAACAACTTAATATTACTTTCTATCTATTTTCTTTTATTTTCACGTTCTATTACTTATTCCATTAATAATTTCTCATAACTGCCTTCTTTTTTTGCAGATTCCGCCATCGGTTTATATTACGTTGTAGTTGGCTAATCATTTACACTGATTAGCCAACTAACGTTACGTTTGCCTAACCAGCCTTTAAGAGTAATCGTAAAACTTCTGCCGAAAAAAAATTGTCGTTGTCAACCGGATACAAAATCTAGTGATCATTCTTAAGGTTTGAATACCCCATAAAATGCCGTGGAATTTATCACTAACTGGAAACACAATAGGCATGTTTTCGTTACAAGCTAGCAATTTTAGTTTAGCACTTTGCAACGAAAACAACTGACTTCCACTAACTGACACATAAGCAATAAGTGGCGGATTTTCACTATCTGGTAGCAATGGTGTCATGAGTTGCGAAGAAAGAACAGTGCGAAACAGACAAAAAATTCGTGAAAAGTATTTATAAAACATATATTTACTATTCTATGTTCAATTGTTTACACTCTTTTTGCAAATATTAAAAAAAATTCCCATTTTTGTTCTTCTTCTTCTCGTTAATTCACAATAATTGATAAAATCTCTCCAAAAATGGGATGCCATATTGCTAAATATAGGGTGCCCAATCTGGCAACATCATACTCGTTAAGACAGGAAAACAAGCACCAAACTTCATCGGGAACTAATAGTGCTTAAAAGTGCTTAGCTCCCCATACAAATTAAGCACTTATGGTGTAACGAAAACACGCCTAATATGTACTTTGATATCGTAAGTGTTGCCAACCACAATTATTCAAAAAAAAAACGCAGCCTGTTTCACGATGTCGATCAATAACGTTCGAATGACTTCTGTGCGAAAACAAACAGGCATCAGACATTATGTTTTCGTTCGCTCTGTCGTTCTGAAGCCTTTTTGTAGGTCGCAAATCGGCTGATTTTCGCATAGAAGTCATGCGAACGTTATCGTGAAATAGGATGTCACATTCCTTAATAGTGCTAGATAATAATAACTTCATCTGGTTATACATACATTGAATATTCATTTTGGAATCTTTAAAAAGTTTACAACATTTTCTGTTATTCTATTTAAGGTAAACTTTAATAACAATGCTCTTGATTATATTTTCTCCAGCACTTGTTTTCTATCAACGGATCAGATCAGAGGTTTCCCAAATATTTTGCGATTCACACATAGGAACTCCTTTAATATGCAGCTGACGGGCAAGTCTTTCCGATTATTTCCAGCAAATATTACTCCATTAATACCCATCCTCCGAATCGCCAAGCAGCACATCATCACCTAATTTCTTATGTTTTTATAATACAAAATTAATCATCAGCGAATCGTAGTACAGATTTAAGGCTGGATTATGCAAACGAAACCGTAACTTAACTGTAGCGCAGCCGTAATGTTGCCGGCTGGAGCAATTAGTCCTGATTCACACTCGGCCATTTTTTCCAAGCAAGTGTCAAAGGAGAGAGAGACAGAAAGCTCTTTTCTCATACCTCTCTCTCCGACAAACTTTGACACTTACATGTAAAAAAATTCCGAGTGTGAAGCAGGACTTAACGTACCGTCTAAATCAAATTTCAGCTGTCCGATTACGTTTCGTTTTCGTTGGGGCTGTTTCTTAAATACGGCTGAAAGCATACGGCGTCTGTCAACCTCGATTTCAAATGCATGAACATATTCTAAACTACGAAAAATTCAAAGTAGACTGAACGTACTGGCGAGAGAGCGATAGAAAATACCTGCTTTCTCTCTCTAAACAGAGACAAATGTTCTGAAGTACAAAAGTCAAATTAGAAATATATATTTTAATAATAATTGTTCAAGTATGTTGTTTAAAATTACAAATTTGTTCCAGTAGGTCGCCAAAGCGTATTGCCTTAGTACGCACGTATTGTATCGTATTTTCCGTATACGCCCTAAGTTTTCACTCGTACTTAAGAAGCAGCCTTACACTGACTTACATATGTCAGATTCAATCAACTGATTCGTTACGCTACGGGGCGATACGGTTACGTTTGCTTTATCAGCCTTTTAGAATACGTTTGCAAACTTATAGTGGTGACCGAAGCAGATCGATAAATGTTTGTCCTCGAAATGATACCTTGGCCAAAATAGTTAACAAAAAAACGAGTGCGTGCTTAGCGATGCAGAAGCCAGCTGACTTTAGGTGGCGGTAACCATAACCTCATTTAGTTCAATGAAATAGGAATTAGGATAGTCTTAGGGAATATCAGGTGAGGATATATATATGTATGTGTATGTTATGTATGAGATATATGTATAATGTTTGAGATGGTGAGGAAAGGTGAAAAGGTGTTTGCTAGCAATTACAAAAAAGATATGAGCGTATGTGTGTGTGTATGTATAAGTGTAAAATGTGTATGTGTATGTGTGGTAATATAATGCAACACTCATGATTTCTTGCAAAATTTACACAGATTGGTGGTTTCTTTTTTTATTTAAAAATTAAATGCCTTATAAACAATTATACACACATACAGTAAATATGTATTTTCAACATACATACATTTCCTTGGATATATATATTTAACTTTGTACAGATTTTTTTTTCGTTTTTTATACATCCTTTTCTTTAATTCTACAATTTTAACAAAAAATATACACAACAAATCTTTGCTTTTTTCGTTTTCTATAAAAAATACATCTGTATAACTTCATTAAAAAAATTTATCGAAAATGCAACTCTGATTTCGAAAAAAAAATATATTAAACGAAAATTGTAAAAGAAATAATCTACAAAATTAAAGGAAACAAATCAAAAAATAAAAATTTTTAAGAACTGAAAAATGTTAAACAATTTTAGAAAATAAAAAAATCAATCAATCATAAACACTTTAAAGCCAAATTCATACCAAAAAAATTTAATTAAAAAATTATAACAATAACTAAATTTTTTGTTTAATTATAAAATAAATAAATTACATTCACAATTAAGTATATTAGATAAATAAACGAAAAAAAAACTATTTCATATGAGGAAATTTATTATAAATTAAATATGTATACATATACTATATATAAGTAGTAGTAGGTGGTAAGTAAGGATTTAGTATTGTCAAAACTCACACATCAAGCTGGTCGTAATACAGGAAGTCATCGGCGCCACCAGCCAACGGCGGATTTCCCACATCCGCTTCTGCATAAGGCATATGACTGCTACTCGCCACATACGAATCGTCTTCGTAGCTAACATCCTCGTTATCTTCGACTCCCTCGCCTTCGCCCTCGACGTCCTCATCATCGTCATTGTCATCGATGGCCGCTGATGTGTCTTCGGATGACACTTCCATGGAGCCTTCCATGGAATTGGAGTATCTTACATTGCGTTGTTCACGATCACCGCGATCGCTGGTGCTTTCGGCATGTGGATCATAGTTATCGAATAGTGTGGACGAGGGCATAAGTGAGGAGGTTTCCCAATTGTTGTTGGGATCTAGGGTAGAGGAGGAAACACTAGAGCTAGAGATTTTCTCTGTTGTAGATGTGGTGGGTTTTTGTTTCTTCTTGCCATTACCACCTCCCCCACCTCGTTTGGGATTCTTTTGCTTCTTCTTCTGGCCACCGCCACCACCATTGCCGCCATTTTGTTTAGCTGCCTGACGACCGCCACCACCACCGCCGCCGCCGCCTCCTAGACCACCGTTAAGTTTTTTGCCTCTTCGGTTGTTGGGACCTAAACCATCGGTACCCAGGCCGTTTTTGCCTCGACCTTCACCAGGCGGCCGTTTATTCTTAGCACCTTTGTTCTTGGGGCCCTTCTTTTTACACATAGGTGGCAACACTATGTCAGTGATACCCTCCTGCTGTTGCTGCAGCAGTAGCTCGCGGCAACGCCGCTTGCCTGGCTTCTGAAAGGCTTGCGGCCTTCTCTGGCAATTGTGCTCCTCTTCGTTTTCATACGGTCGACATTTTCGGAGCTTTTTCCCTCTGTTATTGGCTTTTATTGTCGAACTACTGCTACCGCTACTACTACTACCATTGTTATTGCTGTTCGTCGTTGGTGTTGTCGGACTGCTATTACTACTACTACTGCTACTGCTAATATGGCCATTATTTTGACTATTGCTAATACTACTCTGGCTATTACTACTACTACTATTTGTTTCTGGTTTGTTGTTGTTGCTATTACTATTAATTCTACCACTCGAACTAGAGCTATTGCTTAATTTACTTTTATCATTGGCAGCAGGAACGTTGTTCAATAATTGGCCACTATTGTTATTCACTAGACTATTATTACTATTGCTATTACTATTGCTACTACTACTTAAGTTATTTTTATTTTTATTACTAGATGTGTTATGGCTATTACTATTACTATTACTACTACTGTTTGGATTGCACTTGGGCTGTGCTTTAAAGTTTTTACTATCGATCAGTTCGATCAATGGTTTGCCAGTATCACAGAGTTGACGTATGCCATGTTTTATACGATTTGCCCCGAAATTCTTTGAAATCAACTGCTCAACGCGTTCTTGCGGCACCGATTCGGTGATGGCATTCGTATAGGTCGCTAGTTTGCCCAGCGAGCGGGTGGGTGGTATTTGCAGTTTTCGCGGTTCACCATGACGATTCAAGGCCAAATAGTACTTTCGCCTCGCATTCGAGTTGTACGTCGAGGAATAGGTGTTGTAGTTGTGCTGCTCCATGTTTTCATTGAAGACACAGTCGTCAGTGAAGTCTTTCTGTAACGAGAAACTATAGTAAGTTATTTGGTTATTTTTTAATTTTTTTGTTTAGTGTTAAATCAAATGAAACAATCATCGACTAAACAAAATGGTTGGTTAGTAAAAATTAAATGATAATGAAAAAAGTCGATTTGTAAAAGAATTGACTTTTCCATACAGTAATTGCCGAAGCACAAGAGGCTAAACGGCTCATTTACAATAGTATACGTTGTCTCACAACTTTGGACAATCCAAATGAAAGGGCGCTGTAACCGAGTTACTTAAAAATTGTCTATTAAGGTCCTTTGCCAAATATACCAAAATCTGAAGTTTATGTACCCTACAGTGAAATTGTTAGATAGTGGTATCAGAAGCGTGGCCTCAGATGCCCCTCATAGAAAACAAAATGTTTGATATACAAAGTTATCAATAGTAAGATCATTGGTATCGGAAAGATCTGTGAAACCTCCCAAAAAGGCCGACACCAGTATACCCAGACGTCGTTTACTGAATGCGGGACATTAGCAATGTAGGTTCTCAATGCTCTCCACTTCTTCCTCATCTCCACAGCTTCGGCAGAAGTTACTGAAGTCAATATCCAAACTTCAGACGTGTTCGCCGATCAGGCAGTAATGTCGTCCCTTTCCCAGCAAGTTCATCGGCTTTGAAGTTCCCCTTGTTACCCATATGAGGTATATTTTAAACTGATCGGCCATCTATTTAAGAGATCTGGGAGGGCTGTTTGTGAATTTAAGGATGTGGCCTCCAAAGTATTGATGGCAGTCTGGCTATCCGATTAAATGACAACGCCAGTGTTTGCTACAATGTCGCGACTCGGCCACTTAGCGACTTCCCATATAGCCTGTATTTCCAATATTGATAGAAACTGCAGCTATTTGGTAGTCTGTATTTGGTACTCCGAAGCCAATCTTATCATCAAGCTTCGAACCAACCGTATAGAAGTGAAAATTGTTTCTATTACCTGATATTCTGCCATTGCATTCCCCTCTGGCATATGGTGAAGTTTCTCTCGAAGGTGTATTTTCGGCATATAGTCCACTTGGTAGGTTACTATAGCACTAAACTGTGATATCCTCATTTGACAGTAGTTCTTGTCAAAGACAATTTAGGGTTTAAACACCCCAAAGGGCTTTGCAAACGTACATTCGCATCTGCAAACTCTAGATGGCTACCTTAAAATCTTCTCACTCGCATACAAACGTACGCGAAGTTGTCTTTTCCCCCATCTTGTGAGAAAAATCTGTCCTTGTCCTTGACTGGGTCGCCTGTATGTCGCATAGAAGGCATGGGAACGTTAACGTTCGACATCATGTGTCAGGGTCTTCGGCATGTTTTTGATAGAATCTTGAGGCCTACTAAGAGTTAGTTCATACAAGATAAGAAGTGTAATTTCCAGTCCACAATTTTCAGACAATGGTACATTCTTGGTCTCTCACCCAACTAAAAAATTGTTGTAAACCATCTCATGACGGTTCAATACATAGATATTTACTTGCTAAATGTTCAGTTTAACCATACAAAACAACGACCCAGATTTACAGGTCCAAAGTCGAAATTCGGTGGGGAGTGGCTACTTTAGACATACGTCTTGTTCTCAACAACAAAGCATATCTTCAATGGAAATGTATGGCGCCCATCTTGCCACCCAGACATAGCGCCCCTGACAACCCCGAAAGGGAGGTCGATTTTCTTCTTGCGAGTTTGCCATGTGACAACTATTATTTTTCCTATCCAAATCAAATTAAATTTGCTCAACACGAAGTATTTAAGTATATTTTTAGTAACTCATTAGAGAGAGAACAAAACAAAGTTGCTATAACATCAACAATAAAAAAGACGGGGAAATATGTGGTAAATATAGACCCGGTTTGTCTTGAATGAACCAATTCTGTCGTCGCATGTCACACCATTGGTGCGAAAGCTAAGGAAAACGCGAAAAAATCAAAGAAAATATTTTTGCCAAATTTCGCGTTCCCAACAACAGCAGAAAGAAACCTTAGTAAAGCAAAGCAAAAACTCAAAAAAAAGTATAAACAAAATAGATATAATCGAATTTTATTGAGAATTGTCAAATTTGGATGTGCGGCAAATATCCGCGTGACAAAAATTTGAGTTAAATAAACACAAAATATAGCTGACAAGTTTGGACGTGCGAATGATGGAAACTTGTTTATTGATCTACTATGAGTCGATGATGGGAAGGAAAATAACTCAATTTTCTTATGTTTGTTTGTTTGTCTGCAGGAAATTGAGGGAAAATAAATTGGGAGAAATGAATCGATTTTTTAACGTATTGAAGAAAAAAAATTGGAAGTCAGTCAAAAAATTTCGCGTGTTGAATAAAATGTCTTTGTCAGGTGCGTTGGGGCTTCGTTACGTCATCATAAGAACATAGTTGGCAACGCATATGCTTACTTTAACATCTGTTCTTCGTCAATTTTGCTCACTTTCATTCTTCCGATGGAATGTGTGACATTCACTATTACTATTAGGGTTTACATTTTTAGATTGGTCGTACGATTATTTTATTAATTTGGCAAGGTAAATTTCTTACATTGAAATTAAAACGTTGTTGCCCATACAAAGAGAGACGCAAATTGTTCGCAGCTATATACCCAGTAAAGTGTTGGCTAATTGATGATCAGTGTTGAAAATAGTTATAGACATTTGCACAGGATTGTGAATAAAACTATGTATTGTAAAGTCATTGCACATTGCAAGTTGTCGAACAATAACGTTCGCATTACTTCTATGTAAAAAAACAGCTGATTGCGACCTACAAATGTCATCAGAACGATAAAGCGAACGAAAACATACTGCCTGATGGCTCTGAATCAGATGTTCTTCGCATAGAAGTCATGCGAACCTTATCGTTCGACATCGTGAATTATTGTAGGTATCAAACGCAGAACAGCTGACTGTTTACGTACATTTAAACAAACATCATTTTCCTATTTGCCAAAAACCAAACCAACTTTATTTTGAGAGTGTCCTAACTACATTCCACAGCGAAAAAATATTATTATTATTATACATTTTCCACTCCATTTTCCATCCATTATCAATGAATGCAAGAACAAAATAAGAAAAAACAAAGCAAATTAAATCTATGTCAATTGTTAAATGCAACTCAAAATAAAAACAAAACTGTTTTTTTTTTCGAACAAATCATTATAGATTGCATCTATTTTCGAATAATGTCATTTTGGCTTTTGTCGTAATTTTCGTGGTTAGCAGCAGCGAACACAATCATGCCACCGCCAGAAGGCGCAAACAAACAAAACTGCACTTTTCAATTGGCTTCTTGCCCATAATTTTTTGCATTTTCCTACTTTTGCTTATTTTTGCCTAATGCTACAGAAATTAACATTAGATGTGAATTTTATCCGATAACTATTATCGTAAGTTTTCTTGGCAAGGCAGCGCATATCGTGTTTGTGTGCTTGTTTGCGCCAGTAAATAGTTTTATGGAAGAAAATGTAGATTAAATTTGACACGAAAATCGTTAAATATGTCACAGAGGGATATCTTAATTGGTCGGTCGGTACGTTTATGAGCAACAACAAACAGATAAAAATATTTTTTACGATTTTGTGAAAAGCGAAATTTGTTCGCTAACATAGACTGAATATGAATGCAAATAAAGAAAGAAAATTGCGAAAATAGAAAAACTTCATAGAAGAGATAAAAGGGATATTTTTCTCTCAATTCAACACTGAGTACAGCGTTAAAGGCAGGTTAGACAAACGTAACCGTAAAGCCCCCGTAGTGTAACAAATCAGCTGATTCTATCTGACATATGGAAATCAGTGTAAACGATTAATTAACAAAACGTAAACGACTGAATCTGCTGAAATTTTATTTAGACGGTATGTTTACGTGCATTTGTAAACAAAATCAGTAAAGCAATGAAAGAAGAAGAAATTTATGCGAATCTTACTGATGGAATTATAAATAAGTAATAAAATGTTAAAAAAGGGGCAAATAAATGAAAAATAAAATTAAGTTTTTCATATTTTAATTGTGAATGTCTGAGCCATACGACACGTTTTTCTAATTTTAAAGTTAAGTTACGGTTTCTTTTGTCTAACCCGAGCTTGCAAGCGCGCAGACCGACGCGAATGTACACACCATCATGTATCGCGATTCTACATTTTACATTAAGTAAATAAATACGAATGAGAGCGTACGGCATCTTTCAAAATCGATTTCAAATGTATGGAATTGTTCTACAAAAACACAAATAAACGGACGTACGAGGTATGTTCAATAGAAAAAGCGAATTTTTAAATTTCTCGGGCTACGTGCATTCGATTAGATTTTTTTTGTGTTGTCACACTTGTCTCGGACAATTATTCTTAGTCAGTGATGCCAACTTTTTCCGAAGCAAAAACGTAATAAAAAAATGAAAAAGCGTAAAAAGGCGTAAATTCCAAACAATATCAGGATATGTGTAGATACATACAGGGGACATACTCGTATCTGAAACTGAACTGAAATTTTCGTTAAATTTGACAACGTTCGTTTTTTTTATGAATCTTATATCGGTTAAAAATTATAAAGATGTGTTGACAACGTCGACAGCGCCTACATTCAACATCGGGATATAGGTGCTATTGAGTCTATATCTAAATCCGAAGCATTTTTTTATTTGGCAGTGTTCATTCCTGGTTGAAGGAACTACTATATACTAAATTGTATGTAGATCTGATGAGAAACGGCTATTCTATGGCGCTTAGACTCAAAGATCTAAACCTGCAAAAAATTTAAAAAAATGCCAGAGTTTATTATACTCGTTTCGAAACTTTCAAAAGATTTGATACAAATTGTGGCGTCTATTCGAAAATAGACTAATTTCGCTATGTTAACAGATGTGATCTGAAAAACGTACAAAAAGCTTCAAAAGCATTAACGAAAAATTTTTAAAAACGTGCATTTAGTGCTCTTTTTCGTTTGGCACTAACTGAACACTTTTCGCGTATTGGGTATTCTAAAAAGCACTAAATATGGTGCGAAAAGCACAAAGTTGACATCCCTGTTCTTAGTTGAGATTGTTTGTGTTTAGTTTGGGAACTGGAAAAAGTTGAAGGGGGCCAAATCTGTTCTTTTCGGATAAAAAATGTGACGGTTTTTGTCCAAACTTGTATTGTAACGACTTCGCTGCCATACACTTCATGCCCAACATTTCCGAAAAAAATGTATGGCATGAGCTAACCGATATGACGACTTCCTCTGTAACTTCTCTAATAGTGATTCGACGATTCTCCATAACAATTTTCTTTACTTTCCAGATTAATTTAAAAACCAAAATTTGACAGAACGTACGTACGGAGAGAGAAATACTTGCTTTCCTTTTCTGAACGACGCTAAAAAACAATAAAAACATATTAGAAGATGTTTGGAATTATAACAATAATATTAAAGATATATTTCTTAAGACAATTATTCATGTTATTACACATTTGTTCTCGTAGTTCGTCAAAGCGTATTGTGGTAGTACGCGCGTATTACAGCATTTTTTGGCATACGTTGTGCAGCCTAAAACCCAAGATGACAAGTTTCAACAGAATCGGTGGTAAATAGTGGTTTCTACAGCGTCAATATTTAAAATCACCCGTGTCTCTGGTATGTAGGCAAGACCTGAGCACAATTAAATAGCCAAATTTCAGCATAATCGGTGAAAATTGGTGAAGAAGACCATTTTTGTTTGTGATAGATTTAGTCAACATTTAATACAAGTGTCAAAATTTCAGAGCCATCAATGGAAATTTGAAAGCAATAGAGCGTCAAAAAGTAAAATCGGAATGGACCTTATAGACTTTTTAAAATTTGGACCTATGACGAACGTTGTTCGCCTGAATAGTTCTGGTTTAACTCCCATTTCCTAATTTCAGAAAGATCAGCTGGAATTTGTGGTCCAGAGTGAGCTGCAACAACAGGAAGTAATTGTACTAAATCTCAGTAGCGTGCTTACGATATATTGACAGAGGGACAGACATGGCCAAATTCTGGGCTAGGCAAACGAACCGTAAACTTATTTTTACATAAACGCGAAACGTGACAAATGACACAGATATTCACAACAAATGTAGTGACTACTTAGTTTTATTTTACATTTTCCATGACATTACAAAATTGTCACATAATTGTTTTCTTTTTTTAATGTTTTAGTAATTACCGTCATCATAACCTTAATTTTTATCAGCATATAACATAAAGGCTGGGTTGGAGTAAACGAAACCGCTACTTAAATTTACGTTACCGTAACGTTGACCGCAGGATCAATTAACCAAAACTGAAAAAACAATCCATATGACTCATATATTCACATCTTAATTTGAGTTTCTATTGATATATCTTATTTTATTACTTCTATTTAATTGTATTGCCAATGACCACATAAATTATTTTTCATTGTAGTAATGATTTTACTTGCATCATAACCTCATTTATAAATCTGCTTTTTGCTAAAGCTATGTATGTACAGGCGATTGTCAGATCGGACAACTTTATCAACCCTGTAAAAGTGCTTCAAATGTACGGACAATGACAGATTGTTAGGCTAAGGTGAATTGGCAGTTCAGACGATTGAAAGAAAAACATATAATTTCATATGTTTACAATATATTTTGTAAATATTTATAGGCAGGGTTGCCAATAAAAATATTATATATGTAGACATTGTAACAATAAAATGTTTCAATGACAATAGCGCTGTTGTCAAATGCGCCATCTTCACAAATCTTAAAATTTACTGACAATGACGTTTCTGCAAACGTTGCAATATATTTTGCTGACAATTTTGTACTTTTTGCTACAATTTTGTAAGATCTGTCCACCGTGTGCACTAGCCTTTACAAAAATGTTGCATAAATCTCTTTTTTTCATTTTTTTCTGATTTTATTTGCATCATATACTCATTTTTAGATCAGCTGATTGCAAGTGCCTTTAGATGTACTGTCTAAATTAAGGGTTGTGTTAAGTGAACGAATTCGCAAGTTAACCTTAGCATAACCGTAACATTGTAAGTAGGAGCAATTACCAAAAACTTGAAAAACATGCCACTATCTCTTTTCTTAATTTTTTTATTATTTGTCATTGCATTATAAAAGTTTAGCATACATTTATTCTTTTGTCATTGTTTTACTAACTTCCAGCAGATTCAGTCTGCCGTTTATACTTCGTTTTCGTTGTCTAATCGTAATATTTCCACATGATAGAATGAATCAGCTGACTCGTTAAGTTACTGAGGAGTAAAGGTTAAATTTGTTTGTTTGACAAATTGGATCAGCAAATTATTCGGACACAGTACTCAAAGCGATTTCAGAACTCAACCGTGTCAATTTCGACTAAGTATAACATCAAATGAAAGATTAACAAATATATTTTATATTGCTGCTACGGTTTCCCTACACAGTCAGCATCTTCCTTTGCTTAAGCAGCAACATGAAAATGTCAAATTACTGAGAGGGAAAAAATAAGCGCCAAATGTTTTCACATGCCACTACAAGCTAACACCCATTAAATTCATCACCCAAATGTGGCACCAGGGAACAATTTGAATCCAGAAACAGAAGGAAAACATTCCCAGTGGAACGCATAACAAAAAAACTTTGATGGGGAACCTAATTTTTTAATTTAATGCATGGTTGCCACAAAAATTAGTTGCAGTTTATAGCAAATTATGAATTGAAAAGAAAAACTTCATGAACTTTGCAGAGACAGACAGACGTAAGAGGAAAAACAAACTGGAAATTGTTTCCAATTTAAAAATAGATGAGGCAAACAGTCCTTCTCATAGGCCAGACATAATACGACACATTTGGGGTAAAGATGCAGAGGATGCGCCACCAAAACAAAAGGGCCATCCATCCATCCATCTCAAATAATGCGTCTTCTCTCTCCCTCTTAACAATGGAGTTCTGGGAGCACATGTGACAGTGCAGCATTGCACTGCATGTGCGCCTAAAACGAGATTGTAGGCGCACATGCAGCCGCAACAACGAAGCTTAGCGAGAGAGCACGTGAAATATTTTGTTGACAGTTTTATCTGTCAAATCAATGTTGACAACTTTATTGTTCATAATGTTTGTAATGTGGCTGGAGAATAAAATACTTCACAAATGGAGACGGTTTTCATAGATGTAAAATGTAAAACCATACTTAGTTCTATATCTTCAACATCAACAACACCATCCTCAGACCCAACATAATGCTCTCATGACCGCTATGAAATGTCGCCACCGAGAGAAATAAGTGTGATGGTCTGTCCGCTACAAGTTAGTACGACTAACTGACAGAGCACAAAAAAAACTATATTATATTTAGCGAAACTATTTTAATTTCCAAGAATGTAAATTTATGTGCAACTATTTATGTAGACACACTTTTCTGGCGCTGACGTTATTTTGAAATTAGTTTTTCTGTTGACGATCTCAAAATCTTTTTGAGGGAAGCTTTATGACAACAAACTGGCATTATTACACATATTTTAACGTGAAACCAACCATTTCATAATGTGATTTTTTTCGTTCAAATTTTACCATAGGAAAAAAATTGAGTTTAATTAGGTTTTCTTGTTGGTAAAATGAATGATTTGTTTTGTTTTTTTTGCCTTCATCATTGAGTCATGACAAAATTGCATAGAAGAAACTAATTTATATTTAGCGCCCCTTCAGAACGTTATTTTCTGATATGGCAGCAGTAGCAGTGTTTTTTTTTTCTTCTTCTTTTAGATGTGGAATCATTTTAGCCCTGTTACTGTCTGGCTGGGATGGTCGGTCTGGTGTTTTGTTCCCTCCTCGATTTCAAGAGAAACATACAAACAATTTTAATTGACTGTCAACAAAATTGGTTCAATGTTGTTAATTGTTTGTGATTTTTTGAATTGCAATGAACTTGAAAGTGTTAGCAACATAGCAGTCAGCAGTCGTAGACTTTGGGTGATTCATTTAGTATTTGCGTAGATTACTTTTGTTTAAAGATCAATATTGGGCGTTCTTTCATTGCAAGATTACCGCTTAATTTATGCTGCGAGCACTGAGGGATTTTATTATAAATACATTAGGCGGCTATAGAGTTATTCGCTTAACATCTTGTATTGAGCGAGTACATGTAGCGTTTAATCTACATTAGGCGGCGATAGAGTTATTCGCTATAATTCTTGAATTAAGCGAATACATGTAGCCAAAATTTCGGAAGAAACGATGATGTTTTTCCTACTTCATAATTAAAGCTGAACAAATTGTGGAAGAAACGATGATGTTTTTCCTACCTCATAATTAAAGCTGAACAAATTTAGTTGTTGCCACAAGATGAAACATTTTTGCGATTTTTTTGTTCTGAAAAGAAACCTCTTTAACAGAAAGAAACCTATACTGAATTGAATGAACAATTTATTTCGTAAATAATAAAAACTACATATTTTTAAAATTTGCCTTTTAAAATTCTATTTCATGAGATTTTATGTTGATTAATCTTTTTCACCTAAAAAATTCAGCATCGGGCTTAAAAGTCAAGTATACGCAACCATATTATTTTTATTGTAGTTAATCCTTGTTATATCATTACAATGCATTTATCCATTCCTTTGTCAAAATCCATGAAAATCTAGCAATTCATACAATGATCGGTTTTTTGTTTCAATTTCTTTAAAGATTACTCGATCTTATTATCTTAACATGAGATCTGTATTTAACACGACTACTTGTGATTCCAACTGACAACTACAAACGTTCTGCTTTGCCTTTTAGCTGCCGCAATCACTTACGAGTACCTACGCCACCTGCCAAGGATGTCACATAAACTTGTATAGTTTATTGACGTTCACACCTATTTTGACATAATTTATCCAGAGCTCTTGTGTTCTTTCCTTGATGGCGTCTGAGATAGGTAAGATCCTGTGACGATAATGACGGCATTTTTCTTTGGACATCTAGCAGTCAAGTGAATAATCCTAAGAATGCCGAGTGTTGGACAGGGATACAAAAAGATCACCAACGGAGATCTATGGGAAATATCTAATAAATCCATGATAGCTATTATCACTATGAATATTCGGAATTTTTTATTTGATATTCGATTTAAAGTAAAGTAAAGTCTGACCTTGGCAATATGTAACTCTATGAAAGGTTACACATGGTTAACATTGTGTATTTGGGAGAAAACGCATAGTCGCTAATGTGGAGGAATTATGGCAGTAAATTAGATTTGCTTTCACTTAACTTTTAACTTAGAAAATCAATGATATCACAAGTTGAATCATCAGAAGATATTGAAATCACTTGCCGACCACATTCAAATAACGGAAACCTCCGCCAGCATTCCTGAAGTACGGCTTGCAGGTTACAGTGAAGCTACTGTAAGTGGAACCCTAGCACACGGGGCTGGGAGTTCTGATTGAACTCTACTTCCGCCTCCCAGACCAGTACACGGTATTTCAAGCTCTAAATTCAGGCAATCACGGAGTGTGTGAACTGGCTCAGTAACACCACAAAGCCTAAAGATGCTAACATCGCCAAATGGCGATCAAACAATAACGTCCAAAAGGGTAAAATCCAAAATGTGTTGGACTGTAAAAGAACGATATATGATTTCTTAGCCTATGGTCAACTGCGTTTATTTATGGTGCTTGGCATCCAAGTATGGAGAACTTCAAGTAGTAAACTTAGAATATTCGAAACCGTTCGCTGCCAAGAGTGAGTTGTTGATGATAATTCACACAAATATTTCCCGATTCACACCAGGCAACTTTAGTATGTTTAACGAGATATAACCATTTAAAGTTTTGTTAAGGAAATCAAAAATGTTAATGATTACTAAATTCCGCCCTTTTCGCCGTAAGGAAATCCAAATTTGAATGATAACTAAATTCCCCTTTTCGCTGTAAGACGCTTAATTAACGAGATATAACACTTTAAAATTTTGCTAATGAAATCCAGCATTTGAATGATCACTAAATTCTGCCCTTTTCGCTGTAGGACGCTTCTTCTACGAGGTATAACCATTTAAAGTTTTGCTAAGGAAATCCAAAATTTTGACCAAAAAATTAGTGATCACTAAATTCTGTCCTTTTCGCTGGAAGCTTGTTTTCGCTGTAAGACGCTTAATTAACGAGATATAAACACTTTAAAATTTTGCTAATGAAATCCAACATTTGAATGATCACTAAATTCCGCCCTTTTCGCAGTAGGACGATTCTTTCACGAGGTATAACCATTTAAAGTTTTGCTAAGTAAATCCAAAATTTTGACCAAAATTTAGTGATCACCAAATTCTGTCCTTTTCGCTGGAAGCTTCTTTAACAAAAGGACGCTTGTTTTGGAAATCCACAACTTTGTTGATCTCTAAATTAACCATTTAAAGTGTTGGTTTGAATTGCCGCAATAAAGTTATTACTACGTGGGATAGAGAAACAGTGGGAGAAACTGCAAAGATGCAGTGGGGTGACCCAAATGATGAAGATGAAAGAAAACTTATATATATCTAGTTTATTGAAAATAAACAAGACCAAGACTTGCATGATGAAGAGTGTTCTACTCGTAACATGACATTGAAGTTTTAAATTACAGATGTACAGCACAGGACAAACGACGAAAGTAGGGAAAATATTGAAACGATGGAACATTTTCTGTGCCAATGCCTAGCTTTTGCAAATGCAAGATCCCGATACTTCGGGACCGACATAGTACCAGTTCTGAATCATTTCAGAGGATATGACTGGAAGATACAGAGGAAATTCGTGCAAATAAGTAGTGCCGATTTTCCACAACTCTTGAGGGTTAAAAAAGATCATAAATAAGAATCGCATTTGAAATTGGCAATTAAATCATCACCTGTGCCAACGATATTCTAAGCAGGTTATATAAAGTCAATGCTGCCTTTTCACAGCTCTGGGATATCTGGAGTTCATCCTCTCGTAGAAAAATACGGTTAACTCTAACATAAAATCGGTTCTGTTGTACACGGGGCAAAATCGCCTTTTTTGATATGTTTGAATCGAAAGAAAATAAATAAATTTGGAACACTAATTTTTAAATGTTTTATATTTCTGAGTAAATAAATTTTATTTGAAAATCAATAAAATTTACTTGGAACGCATATATTAATATATTACAACAATATATATTTGCAAACTAATTTTCTCAAATAAAATATGTATTTATATACCAATAAAATTATTGTTTAGGAATATCTTCAAATATATATAATTTAAGAAAGATTTTCATTCGTTTCGAATTATTTCTCCCAGTCAAAAATACCATTAGCAGCATTGCATTCTGTTTTAAGGGACTCATTTTAAATTTCTGGGTATTTCATGTCAGCATTTTTTTCAATCCTTCGAGTAAATTAATGTTATCAAAAATTATACGATTTCAATTAAAAGTTTCAAAAAAATTATCATTAAATTACTGAAAAACTTAACACAATTAAGGTTCGATATTTTCGGAATACTTAAATTTAAATACGTTTTTGTTTCGGAATTAAAATCCCAAATAAAAGGTATTAGGGTGAAAACAAGGATTTGTTTAGAACAACATCTTCCCAAATATATAATTTTTGTGTGTAACAAATATTATATATTTAGAGTGTACCATAAACATATACATATATGCTTCAAGCCGAATATGTTTGGGACAATATACTACAGAATCGATTTTTTTCAGCGTGTACGGCTGCGATACTTTGTTGATGATGGAAACACTAGCGAGGAAGCTTCAAACGAAGATCTTTGGTATATATATCTAGAGATTAAATGGACAAACACTACGGAAAACAACCAACTGTAATCTGTGGCCCTCTAGTGCATCACACAAGGCACCAGAGAACGAGGAAAACAGAACAACAACTGGAATATTATTTCAACGAAGTGAAAAATATAGCAAAGGATCAGAATTGTTGAGGCCCTATGCTCCACCGGCAGCCAGAGGAAGTAATGAAGACAACAGACCGATCCACTGGATTACGGCTGGGTTAGGCAAACGTAACGAATCAGCTGATGCAATCTGACATTTGGAAATCAGAGTAAACGATTAGTCAGCGAAATGTAAACGGACGGCTGAATCTGGTGAAATTTGATTTGGACGGTAGGTTTACGTGCATTTTATTGTGTATCATATGACACGTTTTTCCAGCTTTGGGTAATTGCTCCAGCGGGCAACGTTACGGCTGCGTTCAATTTCTGTTGCGTTCAAGTTCTGTTCAAGTTCTGTTGTTTGCCTAACCCGGGCTTTAAGTGTATGTCCATGGACATGAGACGTTAAAACTACTGCTCTCTTCAACCTAACCTAATCTAGTGAATCTGCTGATTAAGTAGATAAAAGGCAATGGTGGCAAAGAGCATCAGCTGTTAAAGAAATGTGATATTGACTAATAAATATTCTCATTTTAAATGAAAAAAAAAACAAAAGGAGACTTTTAGCATTTTTGCATGAAAAGGGTCGATTTAGATTATTCATCTTTTTCATACAGAAAGTCACAAGCAGATTTTTTTATCCCTAATTTTAGATCCTCACTACTTATGTAGAGCAAGTATGATCTTTACATCGTTGCTCTGCCTAAAATAACCTCATAAGTATCAAATAGTTTTGCAGTGATTTGCCAACCAAAGGATCCAGTCAGTCAAAAGATTTATTATTAATTTTTTTTTATAAAAGATCCCTTTAATTTAGTAAACGAGTACCTAATAAAATATATTAAATATTGCTACTATTTCAAATCATAAATACTATCAAATAACTTTTGTATAAAAAAAATACAAAACCAAAATAATAAATATCTCAAATCGCCTTTGTTGAACAGTGATTGAGGTAAACCAAGAACAACCAAAAAATGTAGGTCATAAATAATTCCATCATCCTAAAATGTCATACAAAACGCCGTGCACAGAGAAAAAAGAAACAACACAATTTTCCTTAAAAAGATAACACAAAAAAGAAACAATAAATTGACAATTTCAACGCCATTTAAAAGCAAAATGCTACAAAACATGATCCTTTTTCTCCCTACCCTTAAGTGTTGTATTTGTTAAACAATAATTACACACTTCTAATATCCTTGAAACCGTAACACAGCGTCCACATCACAGAACAAAATTGACACAGACTTTGGGTTTCCCTCGCACCCCTTGTCCGACTTTCCCTCAATGCCGCTCTTGAAATTGCGCGGTGATAAGTGATGTCGTCGTGTCGGGAAATTTTCAAAAGACCTCCTCTTTCGTTTATCCTCACCCAAGTAGTTGCGTCCGTCCTTCCTACCCTTGTCAGTTCTGTTCGCATGGGGTTGCGGGCGGCCAAAAGTGTTTTTGTTTTAGGGAAAACAAAAAAGGGAAACAGCAGTGCAGAAATGTATACCCTGTGTGCGATCCCCGTTGTGAGGGAAATTACAGGGATTCAGTTTGAAAGGACAATTTTTATTGGCTGGAAGATCTTCCCTCATCAAGCACTTGTTGCAATGAACCACATTTAAATTATGAGGTACGAAAAATTGGCGCCATTTACAACGCCAACTGATGATTGGCAGCAAAGAGAAATATGGCAACACTTTGTTTTTAAACTCAACGAATAAATGTTAGTGATTGTACGAGTAATCCAGGTTCATGTTAATTAACATTAGACTAAAAGCGTGCGAGAGTATGTATGACATTCATAAATTATGTCTTGGCTATGGGATGAGGAATTTTCTGGGAAGATTCAAACAACGACCTCCACAGACCGCCCATGGTTTATCTTTACCCTTTCTACATACTTCGGTCTGTCCAAATACCTCACACACTGTACACCACAAATATTTGGAACAATCTCACCAATTACCATTGAAAAGAATCCATAATTAATCCCATGGTTAGCATTCATTTAGTTCTGGTCGACAGAAGAGACAGCCAGCCAGCCAGCGAACCCATGGCATCATTATCGCCATTATCCTGTCAAGGCGATAGCGCTTTTCGGAAATACTCGTACCTACAAAAAACCCAAGCTAAACCCAGACAGGCGTCAAAATTATTTCAATCTTTCTGTTTTCGTAAAAGTGCTCAAAACACATTATGACACACGTTGGAAATATTTGTTCATTTTGTGGTCAAAACTATGGATATGCATATGAACCTTACTCACCGACCTACCACTCAACCACGGCGGTCAACTTTCTGATTAAGACCTGTTCCTGACTTAATAAGAAGAATTTTATTACATCCCGAGGAAAGGTCGAACGCGAAGTGATGCGGCGGCGCCACTTTTGTATATTCTGTAGTCCATTATCAGCTGTGTTTCAATTTGTTTTTCCCTTCAATAAAAACAAATCCCAAAATTGCTGGTACTGATAACATTTACCATTCCCTTCCCATACATTCAGGAAATTGATTTTTAATTAAGTTGTGCTCAAAATCTCCACTCAAAACGGTCTCAGTCATTCCCAAAGAAAATCGTCTCATTAATAGGCCTATGCTTTTGATTGACATCATATCAAAGACAAACAAAGTAATGATGAAAGAAATGGTCAATCTTGTTTCTACATATTATGGGAACATTCACAAATTTATGTGCGTTTTTATTAAACTTCTTTAAGATCTGTAGCGCTTTAGAAAAGCCTTTGAATCTTTTTATTAGTTTCTTACGATAAAGAGAAAATATACTGCATTCTATTGTTTGAATTGGAGCAGCCAGACTAACTAGACAATAGATTTAAAATAAAGTATGCGATTGGATTGGATTTGTACTTACCGAGCCATAAACAGCACCGCATGGATCCATGCATAAATACAGACATGTGGCAACGCCTTGAACCTTGATGCGTCCCACATCTACAGTAGAACGTTGTAGTATTGCTGAAAGTAAAGAAGAAAAGAGAAATTATTAAATTACAGTCATTCCAATGAAAGAAGACCTAAATACTAGTCAGGTTATCTGTGTGAAATTTAATGGAATTAATATGTTGTCAAAAATTTAGCGCCTTTCTCATTTCAGACAATTGTTTTTGAAAAGTGTTATATTTCGAAAGTCGTAAAAATCGATAAATATTGTTATGTCCCACCAACAATTTCGAAAAAAGTGCGTCAGGTCGTCTTTCATGATTTTTTTATGAGAAACGACCAGATTGTAGGTATTTATGCAATTAAAAAATGTGCCGTATTATACAGGGTCTTCTTTATAGGTTCACAGCAGGCTTCCTAATGTATAGATCACGTGCGTATCATAATTGAACAATCCGTGGAATGGCCTCGCCTCTGTATTTAACTATTATCGATTTTGAAAAGTTTCACATCAGCGCACTTACCTGCAAATACTCTTCAGAGAAAGTTATTGATATTGCCAAAGCACGCTACAACAATGCAACCTGTCGTATATCAAAACTGGCGTTGTCAATATCAAAACTGTCGTTGGACAAGGCTGAGTTTTCTCCCCATCACAATTTAAGGTTGCCTTCGACAACATAATGGGCCATGCTTCAGCAACGGGAAAAGGAATTACCTGGGGACGCAACAAACGACTAGAAGATTAAGACTACGCAGACGACATCTGCCTTCTTTTGAATAGACAAGATGGCATGCAGGCATAACTCAATTCAGAGAGTCAGAAGCAGCTAAAGAACAGCCTTAGAATATACTGTCGAATGTTGCACCGTCGACGAGAAATTCTGAAAATTGTTTGCCCTTTTTAGGTGGAACTGATGTAGTTCCTCGAATTAAACTTAGCTCCTATTTCAAAATTCCAAAAATGTTGTATAAGAGTCCAGTTTTCGGGAAAAGGGCAACGAAAATGTTGCACTTTTTTGCAGAAACGAAATCGCCATCAATGCTAAGTATTGTCGACCACAAAACAAAGTCATGCGAATGAAGATCTCAAACTCTACAGCCCTCTTCATCGAAAACCAAATGCTTGAAGTGTACCGTCTTTCTGATACCTCGCCAATATACGAGTATTAACACCACCAGGCGTTTCGGATAGAGATATACAGAAAAGAATACAATCTGGCAATCAGGTTTTCGTATGACTCTATTCCGTATGGCGCTCGCCTCTCATCTCAATCATCACGAAACTGAAAATTTCCAACTTGTGTGAAGTCGACTCTCTTGTATGTATGTGAGACATGGAACGGAGCTACTAAAGACATATACGCTGTTCAAACCTTCATAAACCGTTGTCTACAAAGAATTATGAGAAAATTCTTGTCAATTACCATCTCAAGTGAAAGACTATGGCGAAGAACTAATCGAATCCGCATCAAAACTGAAATTCAAAGAAGGGTGTGGAGATCAATCCACCTCGACTTTCTTTCTTTGAATCATTCCTTCTTGAAGACAATGAGAAAACCAGGCGATGATATCATCAAAACTGCCATTGATTGGAATTCGCAAGGAAGGGGGATGAAGCTGCCACAGAAAACAAGAGCTGGAATGAACTTAAATTACCAGCATCGAATAGATCTAAGTGTAAAGATTTGGTAATGGTCCTCTGATCCTTATAGAATCAACAGGAAATAATATAACGCTTGCAAATTGTTAAAAATTTTCCATGAATTTTCCAACTTTGTTCAGCGATGAAGCTCATTTTTGGTTAAATGAATACGTAAATAGCAAAATTGTCGTAGTTAGAGTGAAGATTTCGTCCAAATACCATTACGCGCCATCCATGGCGGTCACATGTCCCAAATCACATTTAAATATTAATGGCATAAACTTATATATCCAATAAAGCCGCTTTAATTGACATTAACCCTCAATATCGCAACCTCCGGTTAAAGCTAACTCACAGTTAAAAAAATAAAAATTTCATACAATTTGATAGCTATAACTGTAGGTTAGTTCTAACTGTAGGATAACCGGAGATTGTGGAATTGGCCGTAAACATATTTTTCTTAATTTAAAGTTCTGCAACTGAAAAAACCTTTATTTACCGATGCTTATTGTCCTGTTTCTAGACAGATGTTAATGTTTGTAGGGTTCAGAATAATTTCTACTCGTACCACACGCAAAGAAAAAATTCGTTTCTGCGAAACGAATTATTAGACAACTACAATTTTCGCTTACGACAACTGAAATTCTTTTGGTCAGAACAAACAGTTGCTTACCCGAAATAAGTTTCCGTCACAA
This sequence comes from Eudasyphora cyanicolor, assembly GCA_963930755.1. NCBI lineage: Eukaryota > Metazoa > Arthropoda > Insecta > Diptera > Muscidae > Eudasyphora > Eudasyphora cyanicolor. The sequence goes on from OZ005734.1 coordinate 98,317,127, forward strand.
CAAACGAAATTCCAGTTCCGGCAAACGAGAATTGTAGTTGTCTAATATTTCATTTCGCAGAAACGAATTTTTTTTGCGTGCATGTATTGGTAAAAACAACTTAATAGGAATTGTAGACGAACGAGTTCTGAACTCGTTCATTTAGGGTGAAAAGGACACTCAAGAGGAACGCAGGGCATACAGGGAAAACATCGAAACGATGGAACATTTTCGGTGTCACTGCCCGGCTTTCACACATGCAAGATCCCGATATTTCGGGTCCGACATATTTGTAAGGATCTGTACCTTCTTCCCCACTATCTCTAGAAGGCGGCATGCAATCTTGGGCTCTAATTTCTTTGGGGGAGTTAGCTAACTTGGCTGATGTCAAAATCCGGTAACTTTTGAGCTTTATAAAGCAATCAATTTAGTTCAACGAGAGGGGCTAGGGTAAACCTATGTTTTCCCATACGTCCTTGTGGTAGCACAATGGACTATAGCCTAAGTGAGTCTGTTATACAGGCTGCCACTCTTAACCTAATCTAACATGACTTATTCTTAATGTTATTCCTTAACGGCAGGTCCAACTTTTAACAATTTATTAAGTACCAACTTTTAACTATTAATATAGTACCAATAAAAAAATTAGACCTGTGCTTAAGTTTTAATCTACTTCTACGATAAGATATTGTTATTTAAGAAAAATTTCAGTTGAAATGTAGCATAGTGTGAAGAGGCATTTATCAAACAGAGATATTCATCAGTAGTTCCATATTCTTGTAAGAAGCTTTGCAGTCTTCTTACTTTAATATCTGACTGGCAGGTCCAACTTTTAACAATTTATTAAGTATATTAGAAGTTATTACTCGGTTGCATTACCAGTTCGTTCAAACTTGAACTTAAGTCGTTTAGCAATGATGGATTAATTATTCGTGATGTGAGAAAATCTATTTAAAAGTCAAAACAGGATTTTATTTATGTATCAATTTTTAGGTTAAACATCTGTTTGGAAAATCACAGATAATGGAATTTTAAAGGAAGTGACACATTTTACTAACGGCGGAAAACACAATTCAGAGCAATGTTGCAGACCAAAGAGCCTGCAAAAACATTTGCTCGTAAATTTTTTATGCACTTTAGACAAGTGCAGTAAAAAATCGTAATATTTATTAACATCTACAGCAAATGACAAAACTTAAAGAAATATGTTGTCAAGTGTATAAAATCAACATCGTGCGCACTGTGGCGGCCGCCGGAGACAGGAGACAATAATAAACTGCTAACCGCAGATTGTAATTGACCGAAACAATGATCGACACAACGATCATGCCATGTGACCATTATTAAGAAAGGGGGTCTTACGGATGGCGGCGGCCACAAAAACCCCAACAAATGAGAGTGCGCAAACCGGGTTATGGGCACTCATTCACTGAACAAAATCATATGTTTCAGAGTTGCAATGGCCATTTTTTTGGTTGGTCGATTTTGCTCGGTGCGTTTTCGGCCATGTGGCTGCCACCGATGTTTAATTTAAATTGTGAACAAAAAAATTTACATTTTTTCTTGGTCGATGGTGGCCAATAATTTTTTGTGTGGTAAGATTGTATTAAGCCGGTAAGCGAGCCGCCTTGTGGTGGCTGGAGAACGAGTTTGTTGGCTGTAACGCTTATGAAAACGATACGCGAGACTGAAAAATTAATATAAAAATATTTGAAAATCATGTCTGACATTATTAACAGTTATCAAAACATTGTTTTTTTTTTGGCCGAATTGGTGGAGTGTTTTAAGCGTATTTTATGTTATGGGACTGGTTAGGAGCTGGAGTGGCAGCGGGAACTGCAGTTGTCTGTTGGGGGGAGGAGTTTGGCAGGGATGTCATTTGGTTTCATGTAAAATGCAGCAGCAGCATACCAGGCTGGCTGGCCAAATGATGGCTGTAATCTGTAACGTTAACATCATGTTTGTAAACACTCTCTGCGATATGTTGTGATCATATTTTATTAACATGAAAACATGTCGGCCGGTAGGTTTTCTTTGCGATTCGCTTTTAGTTGGCGGCGTTGGGTTAGACAGACAATTTCGAAGGAGGGGGTCACCTTTGATTCTTTGGCAAAAACTTCCGCAGTCTCCGTTTTTGTTTTTTGCTGTTCTCTTTTTCGACTTGGTGTTGGCAGTTCAAACAGGCCGCTTCAAACCGCCTAAATATAATTAACATGTTAATCACTACGTTAACCTTAAAAGTTATTCATGTAACGTTAACACCTCGCCCCAGCAGATGTCTGCACAACCGACACCGGCAGACAATTCCAAGTCACGTTATTCTGCATGGACACAAACCCCCCGAGACGTCCCCACATGTGATGATGATGAAGACGTTCTCCTTAAAGTCGATGTTGTATTTTGGCATAACTTGTGTTACTACCGACTGTGATTTGTGCAGTCTCCTCCGTTGATGTCTATAATCAAAAATGCTACATCATTCAGATATTGAGCAGAAATAAAATCTTTTCAATTCCCTGCCCGGTTCGTTCGTCTTTAATGCTTTATGACCCATTTATGTCAGATCTTCATATTCATATGTATTAATCGGACTGCAATCGTATTGTATAAACGCAAACGATGAAATAATTAATATCGGTGTTTTATCAATCGAAATTAATCGTTATTAAATATGTGATCAATGTCACGTATCAGTTTCATTATAAAAATTAATCGTTTTTTAACGGAAAGCTGACAAAAATGCTGACAAACAGAACACAATGTGCTATAAAATAGCAATATTGTGTTTTCAAACTTAAAAAGTGATATTAAATCTTTTGGGGATGTGGATAAAATACGATAAGACTTAATTTTGAATTTTTCAAAATAGATAAAAATAACACCTGTTTTTTTTTGTGTAAGTCACTGCAGATTAGTTGAGAATACATAAGTCGCGTTTTATTTGGCAAACATTTAATTCTTTAATAAAAAGGATTGAATAATTCAAATCAAAAATTTCAACAAATTTTTTAACAGGTCTGGTAATGCTGTCTGAAGACCATTTAAAGGTTTTGTGAATGTTCGTCTAATATTAATTCTCGTTTAAATGTGAATGCAAGTGTCCTTTTGTTCATTCAGAATATTTATAATGGATTAAGAAACAATGCCAATTATAAAATTAATCGAAAAACAAAGCACTTAAATTAAAGACAATTGGAAATAAAGACACCCCTAAACCATTTGCGAAATTTCGTTAAACATTTTTTTTCTTGAAAATATGCACCCAATTTAATTTTCTGCAAAATTTCGTTGAGATTGCATTTTTTGTTTTGGAAAATTTAATAAAAATTTAAAATTTATAGAAAATTTCAACATAATTACATTTTTCTACAAAAAGTCTTAAATTTGCATTTTTCTTGAAAATTCCTTCAAATTTGTATTTTTTTAAAACAAAATTTAGAAATAAAATTTTTCTACAAGAAATTCGTTGAAATTAATTTTTTTTTTTAAAATTTCTTCGAAATTTTATTTTTCTGCAATATTTTGTTGAAATTATATTTTTCTAGAAATATTGTTTAATTAATTTAAAATTGAGTCATAAAATTTTTAATTAAGACATCGAAACATTGCCAAAATGCTTAATTACAATTTAATCTTTGTTTAGAAATATTAGTTCCAAGTAAAAAATATTATGAAAGAAACATCGTATTGTTTAGTACAAAAAAAGTATCGTAAATTAAATTTCTTTTTTAATATGGCTAACGGCCAATTCCACAATCTCCGGTTATCCTACAGTTAGAGCTAACCTACAGGTATAGCTATCAAATTGTATAACATTTTTATTTTTACTTGTGAGTTAGCTCTAACCGGATGTTGTAGAATTGGGGTTAAAATATAAAATTTCGTTTACATTTTCTTTCTTGAGATTTACTCGCAATTTAATTTTTCAAAAAATTTCATTGAAATTGCATTTTTCTGCAAAATCTCGTTAAATTATATTTTCTAGAAAATTTTATAAAAATTGCAATTTTATAGAAAATGTCACCATAATTAAATTTTTCTAAAAAAATTCTTGAAATTACACTTTTCTACAAAAATTCTTGAATTTGAATTTTTCTAGAAATTTCTTCAAATATGTAATTTTCGTTGAAATTTAATTTTTTTGAAAAATCGTAGAATTAATTTTTTTTAGAAAATATTGTTGAAATTTCAAATATCGAGAGTTGCTTAGAGGATGATAATCACTTTTTAGTGGCCACTGCCCGGCTTAAAGGCCGTTAACTTTATTGGAGGCCGCTGAAACAAAATTTTCTGGAAAAAAATTAAATTTCGAAGAAATTTTAAAGAAAAGTGTGATTTTAACGAAATTTTCTAGAAAACTTAAATTTCGAAGAAATTTTCTAGAAATATGCAACTTCAACGAAATTTTCTCGAAAAATTTAATTTTGACATAATTTTACAAAAAGCTAATTTTTAATAAAAATGTGTTTCGACACAATTTTCAAAAATAATCAGTTTTGACGAAATTTTCTAGAAAAATGCAATTTTGATGAATATTTTAAAAACACCTGTCTACAAAAATTCAATTTCTATTGAATTTTTAATAAAAATAATAATTATATTAAAATAAAAATTCGTTTTCCACATAAAAACGAAACATTCAAGAAAAATTTCTTTTCGACCAAAAATTTTAAAAATTCATTATTGACGAAATTTTCTACTTAGTATGAAATTTGAAGTAATTTTATAGAAAAAACAAAATTTTCAACGATTTTTTTAGAAAGAAATTAAATTTTGACAAAATTTTTAATAACACTTGCGATAACATTTTCAAAATAAATCAAATTTGCGAAATTTTATAGATAAATACCAATTTTGACAAAACTACAAAAATTCGATTTCTTTTGAATTTTTATAAAAATTAAATTTTGTTGAAATTTTCTGTAAAAATGCACTTTTGTAAAAAACGAAAATGCAATTTGATGAAATTTTATAAAAAAAAATGGTGAAAAATTTTATGGAAATTCTACAGAAAAAAAATGTATTTTTCATGAATTTTTTAGAAAAATGCAATTTTGACAAATTCTTTTTAAAAGACATATTTTCCATAAAAATTCGATTTATATTAAATTTTTAACAAAAATTTAATTTTGATGAAATTTGCAAGACAATGTTAATTTGGCAGGAAAACTTTCAAGAAAAATTATTTCCGACAAAAATTTTAAAAAATCTTTATTGACGAAATTTTCTACTGAGAATGAAATTTGAAGTAGTTTTATAGAAAAAAAGAAAAATTTTCGATGATTTTTTTTAGAAAGAAATTTAATTCTGACAACTTTTTAATAATATTTGCGATAAAATTTTCAAAAAAAAATCAAATTTGCGAAATTTTATAGAAAAATTCCAATATTGACAAAACTTTCTAAAAAATTCGATTTGTTTTGAATTTTTATAAAAATTAAATTTTGTTGAAATTTACTGTAAAAATGCAATTTTGTAAAAAAAGAAATAAAAACGAAAAATTTTAAAAATGCAATTTGATGAAATTTTATAAAAAAAAAGTTGAAAAAATTTATAGAAATTCTACAGAAAAAAATTTATTTTTCATAATTTTTTTAGAAAAATGCAATTATACAAAATCTTTTTAAAATACATATTTTCTTAAAAAATCGATTTATATTAAATTTTTAACAAAAATTTAATTTTATGAAATTTGCAAGACAATTTTAATTTGGCAGGAAAACTCAAGAAAAATTCTTTTCGACAAAAATTTTAAAAAATCATTATTGACGAAATTTTCTACTGAGAATGAAATTTGAAGTAGTTTTATAGAAAAAATACAATGGTCAATGATTTTTTTTAGAAAGAAATTGAGTTGAAAACATTTTTTAATAATATTTCAAAAAAATAAAATTTTCAAAAAAATCTAATTTGCGAAATTTTATAGAAAAATACCAATATTGACAAAACTTTCTAAAAAATTCAATTTCTTTAGAATTTTTATAAAAATTTAATTTTGTTGACATTTTCTGTAAAAATTCAATTTTGTAAAAAAACGAAAAATTTTAAAAATGCAATTTGATGAAATTTTACAAAAAAAAATTTTGAAGACATTTTATAGAAATTATTAGAGCCCGACCGAATGTTCGGCTTCGGCTACGGCTACGGCCAAAACTCGACATTCGGCATTCGGCAACAAAATCAGCCGATGTTGGCCGAAGGCCGATTTTTTGTTCAAAAAGAACAAAAAAAAATAGAATTATATGACTTTAAAGAAAGTTCTATTATGAAATCTTCATAGAAGTGTACAGAAGTGAACAATACTACAAAAATAATTTGAGAAAGGACACCAAAGGAAGAAGGACATAGAAAAACATGACTCAGTTCCTCACCTAAAAGCTCTCCAACTAGTGAAAGCATTCTTGTAAAAGTAGTACGAATAGATAATAATGAGCCGCTGAGTCCAAGAATCATTAAAATTGTTTAATACTGTAACTCGAGATGTTTCAAAAATTTGAAATTGGTGGCAGAAAAGTACTTGTACCCAAGTGTGCTAGAGAGCAGTTGTTTATGCTGCTGGGCGGCTGTATTCAAATTAAGGAAATAGTATACATGGTCTCAATGCAGAAAAAGTACTTTCTTTGTCATTTTAAAATTAAGGTTTTTAATTTTATGTGTAAATAAATACGCAAGCAGTAGACATAAACTGATTAAAACACAATTTTTTGGTGCAAAGTAAACAATTCTTTAACAAATATAAAACATTCGGCTTCGGCCGAAGGTTGTAAATTTAGCCGAAGTTCGGCTACGGCTTCGGGCTTAAAATCCGACTTCGGTCGGGCTCTAGAAATTATACAGAAAAAAATTTATTTTTCATGATTTTTTTAGAAAAATTAAATTCTGAAAATTTTTTTTAAGTACATATTTTTTAATTTTCCATAAAAATTCGATTTATATAAAATATTTATAAAAATTTAATTTTGATGAAATTTTCAAAAAAAATTGAATTTTCTAGAAATATATAATCATTATTATAAAGTTTAACAACTTTTTAGACAAAAATAAAATATATAGTTTATTATTAAAAATTCTGACCCTACATACAGTAAGTCTCTTTTATGCGAATTTTCAAAATTAACTTAAACTTAAAAACTACCCTTTTGGAGTTAAGAAAGGCCAAAATAAGGAAGTAAATATAAAAACTCTAGAAGCATCGCAAAAAAGTTCTAAAAACGCTGTAATTAGCCCATTTAAAGAAACGGGTATATGTAAAATAAAATCGGCTACAGATGATGAAACCTCTCCAAAAATTTTAACAACCCTTAATTAGCATTCCTTTCAGAAATTAACCAAAATGCGTACTACAATATTCTCACAAAAAGTAGTATAGCAATTCAGACAAAAGGCCCCGGCGAGATTCGAACTCACGATCTCCTGTTTACTAGACAGGCGCTTTAACCAACTAAGCCACGGCGCCTCGGCGTACATCGCCAATTTAATAAGCAAAATAAATATTCACACAGCCAAACGCCATTGAAACATAGAATGTGAAGCAGCACACACAACCGTTATATCGTTATAAACAATTCTTCTTCTTGAAATTACATACAATGACGTTTGGTTCTGTTTACACTCATAAAAATGAAGTGCGTTTGTTCGCTCGTCGTTCTCGCTCAATAAATGCGAGTAAATTCTCCAAATTTTTATTATTTATTCATATATTCTCCAGCACATTAAAGAAATGTTAATTGCACATTAGGGCAAAAGGTAGAGCGCGGCGTGCCAACATATCCATCTGACATACGCTCGAGAGGGATTATGTTTCTTCCGCCATAACATGACGGCCGGCACGACCCCTAAAATAATATTTATACATTTGTTTTTATTCACTCATTCACGCCAGGTTATAAAAACCATTCTCCCCACAATCCCGTCCGACCGACCATTCATTTGCCCTTACAAATCACTCTGCATTCATTCATTGATGATGATGATGACGCACAATAATGATGAATGATTATCGGATCTTACGTATCTTGAAGTACGCGCGTACACGTTGTTGTAGGTATTTACCCAATGGTATTTTGGGTAATGTAGCTAGCGCCCGCGTTGTTCTTTCGAGCCCTTATGTACATACGATATAAGTGCGTACATATGCCGCCCGCCGCCGGAGAAGGGCTTTTTATGGTTATGGGTTCTCTTAGTACGGCAAATAAAGTGAAATTAAAACGAAACGAAAATGTGTGTTTTATTTCAATATTTGTTTAAAATCTCAGGAAATATAACAAACATTTCACAAGTGTGTTGTGAATGGAATAAGAGCCAGCCAGCCAACCAATGATATTTTCTTATCCACAAAGTGTGAAAATGTTGACCTTTGACACTTGTTGTGTTATTGAATATTTCTGTATAGCTATGTTGGTATTTGCCCAAAGATTTTATTTGATTGTGAAGTGTTTGGAGGCTCTGACATTGGTTACACGTTCGCAAGGTTACTGCCAGTATCAGCATTCATACGTCAATACATGTACCTACAACATGTACATGCAACATGACCTATGCACTCCAATGTTGTTTGACTAAGGAAAGACATTTTTCTTAACCAGAATTTTATATTTATCGGCAACATTTCTATAGAAATTTCTATTGCTACATAATAAATAAACTTAAGAAAGCTGAGTAGTTTGTTTTCTCTTTAAGGTTTGTGTTTAAAGTTTGTCATTTTTGGATAGAGTTCATGGAAATTTAAGGACCATTAATAATTACATTTTCGATATGAATGAGAAAATGAACATCTGGGTCCACATTAGACTTTTTTAGAATGGTGGACACAAAGCGGCATTTTCAAACACATTTACTTTGTAAGTTGTATAGTTGATTATTTAAAAACAATAAAATCTTAACAATGGGTCCGACATATTACCAGACTTGACTCATCTCAGAGAATATGACTGGAAGATACTGAGAAAATTCGTGTCTAGTACCGATTTTCTGTAACTCGTGAGGATAAAAAGATCATAAATAAGGAGCGCACAACAGGCCGAACCACTGGCTTAAGTGTATGTCCATGGACATGAGACGTTTAAACGTCTCCTCTCTTCAACCTAACCTAACAATGAAATACTGCTAAGACATTTTGTTCTCCTTTCCATTGTTAATCATAGCTTGTTAGAGAAACTTAAATTAAAATTTGAACAATATGTCAATACGTATACAATTTCAATTATTAAAACCTATAAAATTACGTAATACAATTTGGATATTTCTTGATTTATAACATAAAACTAGGGTCCAAATTTCGACCAAATTTTATTTCTTAAAAATCTAAATAGATAACCTAAAATAAACCAAAAATGTAGCTTTCCATGTCACCTCATACATTGTCCAGTATGATTCTGCTACCTAAATAAAAGTGAAAACCTTCGACACCCGTTAAACTCGATTTTGAATGTAGTATGATCGGCGTATGCTCCAGGTATTTTCCAAATATTCCAAAGGGACGTAGGTTATCCCTAGCCATTCCCGATTAACCGATTTGATTGCATTACTGCCGAAATACATTGGGGGATCCCCGAATCTATTCCCAGGATGGAGACTGGACAGTGGTCTCAGATTGGTTACCAGTCCTAGATTTTCCGGAGTGTAACAGGTAGTATCTTCGGCTACGCAGTCTGACCAGAGCACTTAATCTGGTACCACGGAAGTCAGGAAAGCCTTCGGGACGCAGGTTCCGGACTGACTATTGGTGAGGACTCTCTTAGGTGCAACGTGGTGGCTGTGGTTGAAACCTAAATTGTTGGGAGAGAATATTCTCGGATGTGGAGTTGCAAACCAACCGGGCGCCATGACCCTTAGAATGGCAAGGAGGTTTAGATGGGCCCCGCTCCTAACCAAGGAGGAGGGCAAAAGAGTCCAGAAACACGGAATTGATTGGTACTCATGCACACTGTGCGTAGGGGCGTTGGTCGAAGCTTGTCAATTCCATTCTCACTCGTATTTAAGTAGCAGGCTGAAAAGTGTTGCTCAATATCACAATGACAAAATAGCCACCATCTCACCATAACTGGTGTTGTGCGCTTTCACATTTAAGTTTTATTTAAAAAGCTGTGTATTTTCACACTTTACAATCGTATTAAAATTTCACACTTTACCGTAACCCTTGACCAATTTATGTAAGAAAGCTGAATGAACTAGCCTATTGTTTCCAACGTAAATTTTTTAGATCATATTTAGTTATTTGCTTTCAAATTGCACAAAATGTCAACTCTAAAAAATTCGATAAAAATAGTATTCCCTCAACAAAAACTTTTGAAAGATATTTTTACATTTCTTTTTTGAATGTTAAAAAATATATCTGCGTGTGTTAGTTTCCCCTTTCGATTCCCCAATAAACTTACATTTTACATATCAAAATGTTTAAGCAACTCTCAATTTTAATGGGATTTGGTGTTGTGTTGACTTTGCCGGCTGTTGTTGGGGGTACATAAACAATTTCCGTTGAACAAAACTTGCTAAAAGCTTTTCCATTTAAGCAATTATGATTCCAAATGGACCGAAAAAAAAGAGTTGTAAATTGAAAAACGTGTTGGATATGTAATTATATTGATTACGATTTTGAGCGTAGACTATTTAATGCATGTAAAATTACATATTGGATTATAAAAAACTGAATCCTACCATTCCAACTGGGTTTGGGATTTCATATCAGCTTATATAACTTTGTGGCGCCTTGTAATTGGAAATGATCTGTGTTTAATCACATCCTGCAAATTGAACATTAATGTGATTTATTGCCGATTAATTTTGATTCCATTAGTGTTTATTCCATGAGGATTATCCACAAATTGAAATTTATTGAATATTTTTTTTAAATTAGTTTTAAGTAAACTGCTTCAAAAAATACTGGGTTCCAAAAAAATTTTATGTTTACTTGCGCCGAGTTGGTTCATCTGTTTTTACATTAAGCAATACGTGTCTTACAAAAATGTTCAATCGCATGTCAAGGAACACTTACATCCTATTTTACCATATTAAAATAGTTGAGGACAATTTACATAAATCTAAATCTAGACTTACTAAAGCTGATATAACATCAAGAAACAGTAAAACGAAATAAAAAGAAAAAATAAGGAATGCTGAAAACCATTACATATTTAAGTTAATACGAATTTATTTAATTTTCATATAGTACGGTCGAGGTTAACATCTAAAATCAGAAAGATATTCCACATCCCCCAAAAGTGTTCTGCCATCATACATATATTCCTCGTCTACTTGAAGTTGTTGAAATTCCTTGCTTAATAGGTAGAACATAAAACTTTATTCTCATTATCTGGGTCAAAAGACGTGTGCTAGTGACCCTACAACCCCACTAAGATTTATTACTATTAGTTCAGCAAACAATTATCAAATGTTTAATAAATTAATTTAATGTTTATTTGTCGCCTAGCGTTGTCAACCATCTACCATTATCAACGAAGAGAAGAAACGTGATGAAATAATTCTCCACATCGTCACAAATTTCAAACGGAATTGAAGTTCCAGAAATAAAAACCTAAAATTACTCCACAGTCACCAAGACTTTGTAATCTTTCGACACATAGCAAGCTGGGTCATAAAAATGAAAAGAATAAATAGAGAAGACGTAGTCTCGTGCTAGATGGCGGTGTGGGTAAAATTCCAAAGAACTGTTCTACCAGATGGATGGATGCATAATAACAGCTACAACACCCACAGCACCTACGCAAGCCTAGCCACACTCGCCACCCAGAAAAATCTTCACCGTTCCCTGGCTAAAGAAATAATCATCATAAATCTCCAAAGGTGCAGTCAGTCAGTCAGTCAAATCAGCAGAGTACGGACAGAGACGTTCCTGTCGCTGCTAAACGGCTGAATGCCACTTGCGTCATATGGATTGAGAAGGAGTGAGTGAGTCTTTATTATAAAGAAAATGAAGAAAAGTATGAACTTTATTTAGCCAGAAATTATGCGTATCACCTCCATTGTCACGGTCGTCATCGTCGTCTAAGTTGAACGTGAAATCAAAGGTGAACAAAACAAACAAACCCATATTTTCGTTCTGGACAGGTGTTGAAAGCTTACACAAATATGAAATACCTCCAACTCCTACACCTAGTCACATTTCACAGTAAATTAAGATGTCGTGGTAAGCCACGTTTCCACTCTGTTTTCTTTGTTTAAATTTTGGTTTCTTGTGTGTTTCTACAAAAAATGTATTTAAAAAATTAGTAACAAGTCTATTTGAACAACCATAAATATGTTAACAAATTAGAAGTTATTGGACATACAGTCCAGTGTTAACAATGAAAAGAATTAGGTGACCTACCAATTTGAATTATGGCTTAGCGGGAGCATTGTCATTGTATACGTCGACACATTAAATTGATTATGAATATTTGGTCAAGAGTTATGACGTTCTGTCATTTGCATAACAATGATTGAACAGTGGGCGAGGGAGAAGTACTCTGTCTGGGACTCACGAATTCCTACAGTCATTGGGAAAAGTCATCTAGATTTGAAGTGGGTCACGATATTAATAAATAAAATAAAGTGGTTTTCCCCACATTCCACAAGATGTATAATGCATTTTCAGTATAAAATGCATATATTTTTAATTAAGTTTGAGTTCCATCAATTTCAAACTAGTTAATTTTTTCTATATACAAAATTATATCTTTAAGCAGATATCGGGCTGCTCAAAATACATAAATAAAATATTCCAACCAGTTCCAGTTTTACTTTTTGCGAATCATAAAATGTTACTATATTTGCAAATTGTTATGATTTTGCGACTTGAATTCGCATGAAAATATACATTACACCTCAGAATTTACATGCAGTTGGAAACGGCAAACATTATTTAAAATGAAAGTTTTACAATTTGCTAAAATTGAAAACCGGAGCCATCATGACTATGGAACTTTAATATACTATTTATGACAACTCGAAAAATGTTCATTAAATTATAAACTAATGAGGAAATTACTCATTAATTTTCTATTGACATTTTAATACAATCGTTATCAAATAAAAGTTAACATTTTAAGTATAGGAACATTTTCTATAGGGGCTATAAATAAATAATTGTTTACTAAAGCACGAACATCAAGGTGCAAACAAGACGCAGAAAATAGATTGAAAACACCAAACAGCACTTTTAGTATTCACAACAAAATCATCAAATGATCTTTTATTTTACACTCTTTTTTATATTTGTAAAATATTTTCACATAAAAGTAAGATCGAATAAAATGGAAAATAAAGTGACACGAAATATTAAAACTTAAGCACAACGATAGCCTTAAACTACAAGCAACTGTTATTACTATTAACTGCCCAAAAGTTCTTACATTACCAGTGAAAGTATTTAAAAGCTTTGAGTAACATGCACATTCTAAATATAGTAAAATAGTAAAAATTTGAATACTATTTTTACGACAATAATAAAAATCGATTTTACCTCTAATATACATATAATTTGCCAGACAAATTTTAGCAAGAAAAATATCGATATAGGCAGTAAGTGAAGTCAGTGATGCCAATTTTGTAAGTATTACAGAAAATAAATTGTATTTTTTGCAAGAATGAGGGTAAATCGAAAATAAAAGGAAAAACTTGGAATAATACGTGGAAAATAAACCAAACTCGGATAATACATTATACAAATTATTTGTTTTATATCGATTTATTATGACAAATATGCAAATTTAAAAGAGGTAGTTTTATCTTCTGATCCATGTCTTAGTATTTGTATATGAACTGCTTTTCTAAATTGACAAATTGCGTTACTCAAACATTTAAAACAGTATATCGGTAACGATTCTCCAAAACAACAAGTATCGGGGAAATCGAAATAAAAAGAAAAAAAATGTAAAATAAATCACAAATCGCATGAAAACTACCAGGAGTTGTATCTTCTGTGTGCGTTTCTTGTTTAAGTGAAATAAATAAACTGTAAAAAAGTGTGTGCATGTATATGTAAATTAACTACAAATCGCTTAGAAGAACAACTGAGGTAGATCCTAATTTTCAGAAAAATATATCGTCATCAGAAACAAAAAAGGAAATTTTACAGGAGAAGCAAAAAGCTAAATAAAATGAAAAGTTTTCAAGATAATATCTAAAAGTAATGATGCATATACATATAAAATCACACAAACATGATTTATAACTTGTTTGTGAAAATTACGTGAAATAGGATTTTTAAACTATGAACAAAAATAATTTGTTGTTAGGCCCTTTTGAATTTCATTAATAAATTCGCCATTTTTAATATTACGTCGCTACAAATTTTTCAGGATATGTACATATTTTGATGCATTGTACCGAAATCCATCAAAAACCGATTTTCCATTTTTCTTGTTGTTACGCCCTTTTTCGTTTCTGATGACGATACGCAACTCGTTCATTATAGTCGGAGGGGCCACAACAGTCTTGTTTTCGATCAATACAATTTTTTCAGGTTGATGGCGAATTCTAAATCATTGCTGTACGTAAAATAATTCGAATAAATGATAGTCCAATAGAAAAAAAAATTACAAAACATTTTCTTTATTAAAGTCTTACTGAAACGAATCGAAAGGTTTTGCAAAAAAAGTAAATAGAATAAAAAAGAAAAAGTACAATAGATATTTTTTTAATTTAAATATAAAATCAACTTATTCTATACGTTTTTTCAGAGATTTTCATGCCAAAGGTTGAAGTGCGTAACGAACATAGCGAACGTAGCAAAAAATATATAACTATCATCTGGCAACACTATCTATCTCCATAAGCCCATAAGCGTTTGTCAAAATCCCTTGGTGAAACACTATTAAATGATAAATGCATTCAATGTCAAAAGTGCTGATCCATCACCCACAGTGGGATTATATGTATAAGTACATAACTATAAATGTAAATATCGATGATCCGATATGTACTCGCATTGTCTTTACAAATATGTTCATTGAGGCATTCTTGTGTTGCAGTTTGTGGGGGCTTCAATACTTTTCAAAATGCAAATGATCCGTGTTTGAAATGTTGGAAAATAAATACCTACAAGTGGATTGTTGTGGTAACCCAGAGTGATGACCGTGTGCATTTCATATGATGAAATCGAATGGCATTGCCTTCGAAAGAAAGTCGTGTACGGTTGTGATGTCAAATTACTTTGGTTTGACAGTTGAGTACGTTTCTAACACATCTAATCATTTATCACCATTGAATATAGTCGTACAAGCAGAAAGACGATGGATATCGCTCCCCCCACAAATATGTACACAAAATGTAGGTTACGCTGCACATCATTTCTCATTTTCAAAATGCATTTTATTTTTGTGTTGGAGAAAATGAAAGTTTTTTCTTTAAATTTGAAAATGAAATATATCCCACTCTCAGAAATGGTCACACAGAGGCACACATGTCGAAATGTACCGACTCCGAGGAGCACTGAAAGTCGCCGTGTTGTTGTCGAATTTCCATTTCATTTAAAAATCAATTTGTTTTATTTAAGTTACAGCCTATCATCTCCGCCGGACGGTGCAATGCGGCGTAACAGAGGCGGCAGAAGTCCACCTTCTTCTGAAGATTAAGAATATTCAAATGAGATAATCCCGGCTGCAGTTCAAATTTAAACAAATTGATTATGTTTCTCGGGATTAAAAAAGAAACAGACGCAAAAGGCAACACCCCTGTGAAAATAGCTCTTGAAAAACTGTCAGTTATTGTTAAAAGCAAATTATGCCCTTCATGGTACCATCAAGTCGAAAATGTCACCCGGGAAAGAATTTTAATTTTAGAAAGCGCGTTTTGATTAAATGCATCTTCAGACTTTGTTTATATTTCTCAATGCACAGAGTATAATTATGATGGATTAGTTAAACCTATAGAAATTCATCACAAAGTGTCACTGTCCATTCCGAAAAGAAATCTTACCATTCGTTTTACTAAATGGATTCATTCAGGCATGTTGTGGGAATGGGAAGCTAAAAGACATGCTTTAACTTGGAGCAGATAATTTTTCAGAAAATGTTAAACATTAGTCTTGGGCTAAAATCAAGAATTATGAATGGAAATAAAAAAGTCATGACCGCAGAAATAGGTCAAATTCGGTAGCAATAAATTATTTTCAAAGGAACATCATACGTTGCCCATGTTATTAATTAATAGTGTTCTCTCCCTTAGTTGTTGCATTAACAATAAGATGTCATACAATGTGGTTTGAACAAATATTAAAGAAGAATTTTGAATCTATATATAAAAAAGTTTCACGGTAACATTAACTGTCAAAAACAGCATTTTTTAAGAATGAAGGTAAATTGAAATAAAAAGAAAAAAACTTCAGAGAATCCTTGTAAAATAAACCGAAGTTGAGTTGATGTTGGCAAATGTGCAAATATAAAAAAGGAAGTTTTATCTTTTGACCCCTTCCCTTAATATTTGTATACGAAATGCATATCTAAATTGACTAATAAATGCAAAGTCTGTTCACTACATCCTGACTGTCCTTTTTTCCAGTCTAACTGAAACACAAATTTTCTTCACTTTATGTACAATAAATGATATAATCCCTTCATATTGGTAAATAAATTAATCTCAATGAATTTAATATTTTAACTGAGATAGTCTCTCGGCTCAAGACCAGACCATTAGTTCGCGATAGAGTTTGGTGCTTGTGTTCCTGTCTTAATTGAGTATGGATATCCAATCCTCTATTTCGAATTATGGCATCTCATTTTTGGAGAGATTGTTGTCAATTATTGTGAATTGACGGGAAGAAGAACAACAAAAATGGAGAATTTGTTTTAATATTTGCCAAAAGTGTGTAAACAATTGAATATAGAAAAGTAAATTTATGTTTTATAAATAGATTTCACGATTTTTTGACTGTTTTGCATTGTTCTTTCCTTGAAACTCGTGACACCATTGTTACCAGATAGTGGAAATCCACCACTTACTGCTTATGCGTCAGTTAGTGCAAGTAGGTTTTTTTCGTTGCAAACTGCTAAACTAAAATCGCTAGCTTGTAACGAAAACATGCCTAGTGATTATATCATGATTTCTGGGGGGTGCTCCCGCCGTGGTCGGCTTTTCAAAAAAATTAATAAAAATAAAATCATTTTATAGTTACGATTACTGATATCAGCTCAATCAGCCGCCTTCTTAAAAAAATATTAGTTATTTGATAGCGAAACTTAAATTTTAGTGTTTTTTAGTGCTCTAACAAAAGAGTTGATCATTCGAGGAAGTGTTCATCAACCCCGACTGCACTGTATATAAAAGAGAATGCCGTCCATCCGTAGTGCACGCATCACTCGAGAACGTATCGTTGGATTTGCACGATTTAAGGATTGCTGGGTTCGTATTGGCCCTAGGAAGGACACTATGAAATTTACGATTGGCCAAACGAGCATGTGAGGACAAATTTAGCTTGGTCACCTAGTATATCATTTTGAACTACATATAACAAAAGTATCATGGTAAGTGTAACTCTCCAAAACAACAATTATTAGAGTAAATCGAAATAAAAAGAAAAAACATGTAAAATCCGGTTTCTACATAATTTCAACACCACATAAACAGAAACCTGAGGTCATATCCTCCACCAAAACATATTCCGTCCTGATAGTTTAATGAATAAGCCAACAGTATTTCTGCAAAATATAATTAATATTAAAGGAGCACAATTACCGTGTCAAAAGGGACAAAACGGTACATGATTACCAAATAAACATTAGATATACTGGAAAGTTAAATGCTGCAGGAAACTCCGGGAAATTATGCGAATGAAAACAATACTTAATAGAACTGATATGAAACTAGAAATTCCAATTTTGCTGTTATGAGTTGTGACTAATTACAAAAACATTGCGTTTTCCTTTTTATTCTGGAGGAATACGATATTCGCTACCCCCATTGCTTATTCCAGATTTGCTACGGATTATTACACCAATATCCGGTTGCTAATCAAACTCGCGCTACAAATTCAAAGAACATTTTTGCAATTGCACATTTAGTTACGCAGCATCGCACTCAGGGATATCCGCAATATAATAAATTCAAATAAAAATAAACTATTATGCCGGAAGGATATCCACAATTGTTGAAATGTCAATTGGAGAAGTTATGATGACGTGAACGGAAGGAAAAGTGCACTTCAGATCAGAGTGTTGATAAGTCTATAGTGTGCATTTGCAGGATGGACTGATGGGCAGTAGTGTTTACACGCTCGTTTGTCCTCGATGTGTCAACACTCGCAATCTGCTGAAACGTGTGCCAACCATATCAAACTTCCCCTCTAACGACGCAAATATGAAGACAAACGTCTGGGGGATGAAATGAGAATTATGGATGCATTAAAAGTTCGCCACACTATGGCATTCCCTTATGAGTATATTTTCGTGTAATTTCCTTCTATTGTTTCACATGATTTATAGGCCCTGACTGGGCTATTAATTGGGTTAGAAAAGCTAATTTATTATATTAACACTTAACATCAACTTAAAACATATTTTCAAAGTCATAAATCTTTTGGTGGGTACCAAAAATATTACTCGTAAAATCAAACACAAACAAAATCACAATAACAAAAAAAAACTAAATAACTTTCGATGAAATGGGTTAGGAAAACAAGCCGCCACTAATAAAGCAAACACTTTTCCTGGCGTTCTGTCCGGCTGAGAAAGCCAAACAAAACAAATTAATTATTTTTTTTAACAAGAAAAAATTTGCATAATTATTTGGAAGTTTTTTCCATATGTATAATGTATGACTAAAAGTCTTGTAAATTGTAACATGTTTCATGTATATCGTCCGAAAGTTCCCATAAATATGTCATCTTCACATTGAGGGGTATTTTCGAATATTTCCCGTCCACTCGGTTCAAAGAAATATCAGTCGCAACAATTGGAAATGTGTTTTCCTCTAAAGTTTATTTATCTAATTTGACACTTGTTTGTTAATGAAAACTAAGCAAATGTTAAGTATTCTCTTTTCACGCGCTCTCCTATTTCACTCTATCTCGTTAGGATCAGTGTTGCCAATAAGAAGTATTGTTTTCTTGAAAAACTCCTGAACCTAGAGAGAATATATTAACTTTACAAGGATGGAATAAGTCCCCATTTATATGGTACTTTTTTTTAAGTAACTTATCGGCTTATTCTCTTTTGAAAAAGTATTTACGTTCACACGCGTACTTTTTTTCAATACTTAACTTATTTTCATTTGTTTTGTTTCGGCTTTTCCTGTGTGAATTGTTGTTGTTTCCAAGTGCGAACGAAAAACACAAAACGATGAGTACGATAAGTACGAGTACGGCATACTTTTTTTCCTCCCGTTTCCGACTGCCTCTCTCGCCCACAAAACGCCGATAAGTATGCTTAATACTTAAAAAAAAGTATCATGTAAATGCAGACTAAGATAAAGCTACAGACGATTGCCAGATCGGAAAATACTGTCAGAAAAATGCAACCCTTTGAACATATAATTTTTGTCTGGCAACGTTGGCAGAAAAGTCATTGTGAAAAAATTTGCAGATTGTTAGATGTGCGAAGTTTATGCATGTGCAACGGCGCAATTGTCAGAAACAAAATTATTGGCAACACTGTCTATAAAATATTTTTATTGACAATCCTGCATATAAATATTTACAAAATGTATGAAATTGTAAGGCTTCTTGCAACAGTCAGTTCACCTTTGCCTAACAATCTGTCATTGTTCGCACATTTGCAGCACTTTAACAGGGTTTATAACGTTGTCCGATCAAAATTCAGACAATATTAAAATCTATGTAGAAATATCACATATGTAGTGTAAAGTGAGCTCAATTGGAATTTTGTATTCCGGAAAGGATTTTTTTTGAAGCTTGGATGAAGCTAAATACAATTTAAATTTTTCAAAAATGAATTGGCAACACTAGTTTTAAAGCATTTCTAGTTTTTTTTTTGTTTTTCAATGACTGCAATTACCGGGTCTGCCGCTGCTGTTGACCCCCTATTGATCCAATGTGGAAATTGATTTATAGTTGTTTTCACACAGAAGAAAAAAAAACGATCAAGAAAACCCAACTAAAGAAGTACTGAGGAGATGACATAGCCAGCGATCGAGCAAACCAGCCATAAGAGAGAACACATTCATATGAAACTTCAATTCGAACGCAACTTTTAGACTAAAAATAAAACTAAGACAAATTGTTTGGATAATTTGTCTGCAATTTGCCGAGACGGAGACACAAAACCGAACCTGAATGTGTGACTGAATGCAAGTGTTGTGGGGTGTTGGAAGGAAATTCTTGAAATGACATTAAAAGACAAAATTTTAATTACTTAATAAAAATTGTTGTAGCGTCTCCATGTTCTGTTGCTTCCTTTTTGTAGAGTGCTTTTTTGGAAGAACTTACAAAATTGTGAAAGTATGTTTGTGGGCAATAATTGTAATGTGTAAATTGTATTCGACAGGGATATATATGGCCTCGCCTATCGCATATTTCAAATGTCGAGTGTTATTTAAAAAAATACATTTTGAAATGTGTTCGAAATCTGTCTGTCACCATTATTTGAGATTTCATTTCGAAAATTATGAACGTTTTCAATCAAATATTAGCCAACCCCCGCAGATTTTGTTCTGTCTGTCCCTTTGGGGATGTTTTGGTTTTGATTTAATTTTTTTAAAAAATGTACTCATTCCGAGTTTTAGCTAAAACTAACCATTAATTTGAATATTTGACTAAAAATGCACTTCTGCGCCATCTACCGGTTCGATTGGTACACATGTATTATCTTTTTTCACGGCAATTCGCACACATAATACGTTGCAGTCAAATCACTTTGATTTCAGCTCGTTCATTCATACGGCGGAGATCATACGTTACAAACAAACGCACAAAGGATTTTATATATAAAGCTATACAAATAAAGTTAGGTCAACTATACAGAATAACTTATAAAGTTTGTTCATTTGACCATTACAGGTTATCTAATGGTTCGAAGTAACCTAAAGTTTTAAGGCTGGGTTACGCCATCATAACACTAATCCATCAGCTGATCCAATCTATCATATGGAAATCAGTGGTAAAGATTAGCCTACGTAAACGTATAACAAAACCTGCTGAATTTTGATAATGGACCCTTGATTTACACGCATTTGCAAACAGCTGATTAAAAAGTGGGTTTAAAATGCCAAGCAAATCTGTAAAACAATGAAAACATAATAAATTTACTCGAAACCTTTATAATGCAATAAATACTGCTTCTGCGAGCAACGTTGCGGCTACGCTAATATTAAGTTACGTTTTGCCTAAAGGTAAGTACACACGATTTGCTGATCGGACAACATTGCTAGAAAAATGGCGGAAAAATGCAACCCGGTGAATTTACAACCGTGTGAACACACAATTTTTGTTTTGCAACGTGAGCAGAAAAGTCATTGCGCGATAATTTGCTGACTGTTATATGTGCGAAGTTTATGCATGTGACAACGGCGCCATTGCCAGAAAATCATTTTATTTGCACCACTGTCTTTAATGTATTTTTAATGGCAATCCTGCATATAAATATTTACAAAATATATTGTAAATATATGAAATTGTAATGTTTTCTTGCAATCGTCTGAACTGTCAATTCACCTTTGCCTAACAATCTGACATTGCCCGTATATTTGCATCACTTTAACAGGGTTGATAATGTTTGCCGATCTGGCAATCGTCTAAACTCAGCTTAACGCAACCTTTAGTTTCAAATTGTGCGATTAGTCTACATCCCTGGCAGACTAGTCCTTTGCTGTAAACGAGAAAAGCACGATTTTTATAGAGGATCGCATGACTTGGGGGGAAAGGATAGCACGATTCCAAGAGAGGGTAGCACGGCAATAATAAATGATGGGTTAGGCAACATAATCGTAGCGTAACGAATCAGCTGATTCAATCGAACATATGGAAATCAGTGTAAACGATTAGTCAACTAAAAGTAAACGGACGGCTGAATCTGCTGAAATTTGATATGGACGGTACATTTACGTGCATTTGCAAACAAAATTAAAGAAGAAGAAATGTATGGCTGCGCTAATGTTAAGATACGTTTTCGGCTGCCTAACCGGCCTTAACAGAGACTGTAAAAGTTACAGAGATAGAAAAATAGATTTTTACTTACTACTTAAATGGTACATATTTGAATTAATTCTTTGAAAATATAAATTAAGGAAAATAATTTTCAAAGAATTAAATTGCCTCTTCTTTCATGAAAAGTATTTTAATGATATATTAAATGATTTGGAACTATACATTTTAATACTATTACAAATCGCTATAGCTATGTATTTTACTCAGGACTAAAAATAGTCTATGCTCCTATAGTAGTTTTCGGAGATAATCTTAGGGAAAATGTAACTTAAATTTATCGTAACCGTAACGTTGCCGCTGGAGCAGTTGTCCAAAACATGAAAAACTTACCATATGACAAAAGCTATGTACACACGGTTGCCAGATCGGAAAACGTTACCAACCCTATTAAAGTGCTGCCAATGTGCGAACAATGACAGATTGTTGGGCAAAGGTGAATTGGCAGTTCAGACTATTGCAAGAAAACTTTACAATATCATTTATTTACAATATATTTTGTAAATATTTATATGACGGATTGCCAAAAAAAATAATTTATATACAGTGTTGCCATTAAAATGTTTCTCTGACTACGCCGCCTTTGTCAGATGCATAGATCTGACAACCGTGTGTACATAGCTTCAGACAAATATAGCAACAACTTAATTATAGTTTCTATTAAAATCTCTTCTACTGACATTTAAATACGAGAACTTATTTATTATTTCATTACCAAAATTTCGCATACAATTTTTCATTCTTTTACTGATTTTATTTGCAAATTAACGTAAACGTACCGTCCAAATCAAATTTCAGCAGATTCCCCGTCCGTCAACGTTACGTTGTCGTTGGCTAATCGTTTACAATGAGTTCCATATGGTAGATTAAATCCGCTGATTTTCTATACTACGAGTGATTACGGCTAAGTTTGCCTAAGCAGCCATTAAATTAGCTAAGGGCCGGTTTACAACTAAACAATCTGTCACGTGACTTTCCAGTGAGAATTTGCATTTGATCCTCTCCCGCTTTTTCAAAATCGCACGTAAAATCATTTTCGCAACAGACAAATTCGTACAACAAAAAGGGATGAAAAACTTAGTACTTTATTACTTTTTTCAGTACCTTTTCACTTTCAAAAGTACCAACGTATCCTCACGACCGTTTCAGTAATATTTTATTTGATCTATCTATTGTTTTCAAATTATTTATGTAGACAAAAATCAAATGACATTTTGTTTTTCTAATTCACACACTCTCGGCGTACGTTTTCTATCACAATTAATTTGAATACAATTTATGTCGATGGTAACTAGGTACGGGAGACAGCATTTTTTAAAAATGTGTTTATTTTC
The DNA here is from genome assembly GCA_963930755.1 of Eudasyphora cyanicolor. Taxonomy (NCBI): domain Eukaryota; kingdom Metazoa; phylum Arthropoda; class Insecta; order Diptera; family Muscidae; genus Eudasyphora; species Eudasyphora cyanicolor. Next base: position 98,340,530 of record OZ005734.1, read on the forward strand.
CATTTTTTGTTTATATGAAGAGAATATGAACTGAAAGATTTTTATTAATATTTTGCAGAACACATTCACTAATTTGAAGTATTCTTTTGAAATAGCGATCACAATTCTCTAAAATTATATATTAAACAAATGCTATAAGCGGAATATCTAATTATAATTGGTGTAATAGTGTAAAAACGCAAAATCATCTAACATATCTTAAACATTTTCACGAAAAAGAAGCAATTTCATACTTTGAAAATTATTTTCCTTAAATTAATTCAATTAGTACCACTTGAGCTTAAAAAGTAGTAGTTTAGTACTTTCCAAAAAATTAATTTTCCATCCCTGCTTGTAATTGGAAGTAAATTTTGTCGTGCGATCCTCTATCGGGGTCGTGCGATCCTCGTTTACACCTAAAAGACTAGTTACCCAGGGATGTATTTTTGACAGATCGCACGACGAAATCTCATGATGTAAACATGCCCTAATTCATTAAACAGTAATGTTACGTTTACGCTTGGCTAATCCAGATTTAAATCTGGTTTATTTGCAATTTTTTTATATACCTTTTCTTGTGTCATTAGCAAATATGATAAATTATTTGACTAATTCAAATCGAGGCTAAAACGCCACTTAGTCACTTAATATTAATGAGTTATTAAAAGTTTATGTTCAAATGAGTCATGTGTCTACGAACGTGTGGTATCCGTTAGAAATACGTTAAGATATTATTCACAATTTTAGCAAATTGTTTTCCCATCACATGCAAATTTGCCCATGGGAATTCACTGCCAATTAAAATGAGACGCAACTTTAATTTACACCCCCTGCCACATACTACCTGCTAATTTACTTTAATAACCGAGAACATGTTTTGAATTTAAAAAAGAAAACAGTCTTCAAAGTGACCAGAGACAACCAGCGTTTCTGGTATACGATTTATGCTGATTTATCAGATTGACTGGACGCAGACATAGTTAGTGGGCCAAAGAAGATACCCAACCGGCCCAACTTAATTTTATCATTCCTGTCGTATAGTTTATTCATTCATATATCGATACAAGCAAATTCTTCGCAACACTTTATAAATCAATCAGTTTTTGTTTGATTGATTTTTTGTTTTGTTGAAAAAATTTCAACAAAAAATCACATACATACATAAATTATTAACAATATTTTTGTTTTTTTTTTTTTAATTTCGAATTTATTACATTAGGTTTGGCTCGTCATGCGGATATCAAGAATATGATTGGATTTTGTTATTTGTTATTTTTCTTAATTTGACTTCATGCTAAAATCATAAATGTCATTTTAATTGGATTCTTTTGGAATTTGGTTAATGCGAAATGCATGAGGCGTTTGGCAATTTATTGATTTTTCGCTTCACGATTTTGGTTAACATTTTTTTTCTTAAAGAAAGAGAATAATGTGTAAGAGTTTTGTCAACCAACTTCCTTATTACTGGCAATTGTTACATGAGACTACATAGTACTCTTGCCAATACCTTTCCAAACGCACAAAAATAAAAATATTTAACAGCTGTGTAAAATCCGTAGCATTATGTGGAAGCGAAAGTTGGAAAGCCGACCACCGCGATGGCTCATCACTACCGGTCTTCCTAAACAGATGCCTACGGCGAATTTTAAAAAGGTTCTGGTCGAATAAGATCACGCGTGAAAGGTTATGTACAGAGACAGTTCAGTTATAGAACGACACCGAAATCAAAAATGGGTATAGATCATGTCTAGATATGGGATTTTTTGAATATTTTTAAACCAAATTTTGTTTTTAGACTTTTATCGCTCAAATATATTTTTTTGCATATTTTCTATATGCACTATCATTTTCTAAATTTAAACGAAAAAACGTCTAAATTCAAAGATTGATTCCAATCGTATGAAAAATAAAGAAATATGCTTAAATCCGATATCTAATCATGTCTTAGGCAGACCTCAGGATGACATCTCTAGAAACGCATTAGATTGGGAACCCCAAATAACCTACAGAAGAGGTCGCCCGAGTCACACATGGCGCAGACAGATCGATATTGAATTCGTTGAGGTTTTATGTGTCTTATAGCATTTATCTATAGCATACATACATATATCTATAGTACTCTTATCTATATTTATATGAGAATTTGCATTTATGTGGTTTCAATCATATATCGGTCAATTGACGTTCTTCGCAGAAATTGACCGAGTGACAGGGCCCAACAACATAGCAAATTAAAATCAAACTTCTGCATGACATTGAAAGGTCAGTTTGAATGTTCCTGTGTGAATGTGAACGATTTACGAAATCCTCTAGTATGAATAGACCTACCAACCAATTTCATTTTATGCAAAATTGCCCAAGTTGAAGTGTCACCATAAAATTATAAAATTCGACATGCCTATCGTTTGAAAGCTACACTTATTCCGGACGTTTGTCAATCATAATTAACGCATTTACTCACGATTTCAATCAAGCCTTTCTCATAAAGGGTTAGCCATAATTGTGGATGGGGTACTTACCTAAAAATAGACGAAAAAGGGGAAAATGAAACACAATTAATAAAAAACATATAATGTTATCTGGTATTTAGTTAAATTTAAAATACAAATATTCCAAAGATAAATGGTCAGAGTGGTCGAGTAAATCCCTTACTCGTACTGGCAACCCAATTCATTCAAAACGCTGTCAGTCATACATAAGCTAAAGCAAATCTCAATCTCACGCTACATGCAACTCATTAAGGCGCAAACCACCAATAGTGAAAGTTCATATTAACGTTAATGATGCAATTAATTTAAATAAATCTTTAACAAATTAATAAGTCTATAAAATGCATTCATATACACGCTCAGAATCACCACGGACCTTTCGATATACTCATATCTTCATGTGGTATCACCCAGATGGCAACAGAAGAAAACTGATGACTTACAAGACGTAATCGATGTACGCTTGTCCATAAACTCAGTCAACAGTCAGTCAGTCAATCGATGGGGTTTAGACTTCAGATCTGACTCGCTCAGATATGTACATATTTTAGCCGCCGTACGTCTTGTGAACATTAAATAATTTTTATAGTAGTTTTCCAACACGCAAACAAATATTTGTTTTTTTTGGTATTTCTTTCCAAATTGTTTAAGCGCCTCTTGGTTAACACCCTCTTCCAGGGAAGCCATTCTATCGAAGAAGTCGATTAGATGCAGACGTACATACGTACGTGCTGTGCTGATACCGGGAAGACAGGGTGACAGTGGCAGCTTCCCGGCACAAGCTGAGTTAGAGAAACTTGGAGGCGTTTCTGGGTAATTTGAATTCAAACTTATTTGAATTACAAGTGGTAAAAGCTTAGTTTGTTTAGTTAAACAAAGATGAAAAACCAAAGGAAGACAATGAAACGTGTTTGCCATCCATGGCTTAGCTCTGCAGTCTGCGGTGGATTATGCTTGGCTGGTAAGTTTTCCTGATATGCAAATGAATATTCAATTAATTTTCACAGAGATCAATGAAAATGTTTGACGGTGAAATAGAAACAGAAATACATGTTTCTGCTTGAGATGTCCGTCCGTCTGTCTATCCATCCGGCGTCCATCTTTCATGCCATTTAACCATCAAGGCCAAGACACTATGCCCGAACGGAGGGACGGACGGACGACGAAAGTGCCATCATAAAAGAGGCGTTGATTCACTTAAAATGCAATTTCCAACTATATGAATTATGATCCAAAGAATCCAAGAGTGGGCATAGAGTAATGAAGGAAATTGTGTCTACTGTCTCTTCTGCTCGTTCTTATATCTTAATTGTCAGTCGAGTATTGGGTAATAACGTCATGATTTCGAATTGGAGACGAAAATTGAATTTTAATAACAAACCAAGGATAGGATTCCAAAGCTTACACATGTGTCTGTTTGTGGGGAAATCGAACCTAGTTATTGAGATTAGCTGCTTATAATTAATATGTTAAAGATATCAATTTCGGTTAGGGGTTTAGGATTAGTCTGGATAAATCATTGTTCCAGAATACATACAGATGGTTTTGGTATGCCGTAAACGTAGTCATAAAGTTTTGATGAATCAATAAATGAGGTATAGCTAACATATCAGCATAGATGTTTTATCAATAACCAGAAAATTTCAATTAAATTCGAAATTAATTCTCAATTAATTGTAGATTTCTAATTTCCATTCACCTCAGTACAGGACCTGAGGAAGAGAATGTGTCCAACTAACTAAAATAAGTAATAATAATGGATAATAGCGGATCATCCCACAAAGCGACATTGCGACATTTCTCAAAAAATTAAGTTGATTTTCATTTGCTACCTTCAAACTGTTGAAATGTAAATTTATTTTTCTTGATAATGGTATAATTGCACTAAGATACATACCTGCCAGATAGGAATGGGTTGGCAGAATACCAGGAAACAGAAAACATATCCACTTCTACACAGATGGCTTAGCACGAAGCTTGATGATAAGGTTGGCTTCGGAGTACACTGTAAGGAACTCAGTCTTGAAATAGCTCACAGACTACCAGATACTTGCAGTGTCTATCGAGTCGAAATAATGACAATAAGGAAAGTCGGCAAGTGGTTGATTTGCAACATCAATTCTCTGGAGGCCACATCCCTAAATTCTGCCGCAGATCTCTTAAGGAGATGACTGAGCAGCTTAACATATACCTCATGTTGGTACCTTGCCATAAAGATATCCCGGGGAACTGCAAAGCTAATGAACTTGCTAGGAAAAGGACGACATTACAGGCAAGAGGCAATATGGCAGTCCAATGAAAGCTGGTCAGAAATCGGCAACTGTAGGGTATCTAGCTAAATCGAACTGATAAGGTCAAAATGTCTCCCGGCAGAGAGGAACAACTTTCTATGTTAGTGCCAATAGATGATCGGCGCCAGAACACTCCAGAAAGTTGGGCATTGCCTCCAATAACTTCTGCAAAAGCTGTGGAGATGAGGAAGAAGTGGAGAGTATTGGGCACCTGCTTTGCTAAAGTCCCGCATTAATTAAACGTCTGGACGGTCTTTCGTGGAAGTCTAGCAGATCTTTCCGGTACCGATATTCGCACTATGGATAATTTTGTATATCAAACAGGTGGTAACACTAGGGACCAAAATTGGTCTATGTGAGCCAGTAAAACCGGTTTCCAACTCAGCCTTACCTAATGCACGTAAATCTAAACATTTTGACTATGGCAAATGGAACACAAATATACTTCTCAGAAGTTGTTGAGAGTTGGGAATCGTAATTAAGCATTTTTTGTTTTACGTTTCTGGTTCAAAACATACGTAATATTACAGAAACCTCACGGAACGGACGAACCTGTTAAATGCTGGGTTAGACTCACGCAACTAGCCCCTAGGCGTTCTCACCCAAAGTATTTAACCAAAGAAAAGAAGTGTACTTTGTACATTTACGAATTGTTTTTTATTATATTACGAAGTAGTTAAAAAAATGCTATTTTGTTTTATATTTTTGTATTTTATATAGGCCCCGTAATTTTACGTAAATTTTAATTTCCGATGGCTTTTGTTATGTAATTATAACCTCACTTTTAATCTGCAGTTAGTAAATTCCAGGTAAACGTACCGTACCATCAGAGTAGAAAGTTAACAGGTTACGCCGTTCCCATGGCGACGATTACGTTTTACTAACTCAGTATCAAAATTGTGAATAAATGAATAAATTCCGGGACATTCATGCGGAATTTACCATACTAGTCCTACCGGATGAATTTGATTACATGCGATTATGTAGCAAACCCGGTATATTTCTACGAATCCCTGAAAATTCCACAACTCTGATCGGATGAAAAGATTGACTTCATTACTTTAGTATTATGGATTACATTCCAGGCAATGAGTTATAAAGTCCACTCTAACAATCAGGTGTGTCTTGTAAGCTATCTTGTTTACCACCAAGATAACATTGTAACAATTCCAATTAATTTTGACAGGATTTCGTATTAGTTTGTGTTTAAGCCAAAACATTAACCCGAATTCATTTCAAAATAAACCGATTAATAAACCACAAACACCATCGATAACCCAAAACGACAAGGCATTGGCAATTAACAAGAGAGTGAGAGAGAGGGAGCCCCTCCACCGCCGCCAGACTTGTGACTTGAGAGAAATTGATGGCCAGTTTGACGGCCCCACTAAAACCAAAAAAGTATTGTAAACATGAAATTTTCAATTTGTTACGCATTTGCTGACAACATTTTCTAGACATTTTTCATTTCTCACAAAGCAACATCATTTTGCATAGATTTGCAATTTATTCACCTGTCGATCGGCTACTCGAACATATTCAATTTTCTTTGTTTTTCGAGAGAAGATCGCATGAACGCATAGTTCCAGCGACTGACAGACAGTCTTGACAAACGAAGGCCGGAATTACCTGCAGCTTTTGTACACAAATACGAAAAATCACCGTTATTTGCTGAACAGCCGAGACAGAGGAAACCAAACGCTTAGTAATCAGGTGAACGCAAAAAAGTGTTGTATACGTTTGACGGTAATTAAACAAGTGTGGCATGCCTATTTTCGCACACACACACACGGTTGTATTTGTTTGGTTCGCTTTTTCCTATGCTCGCGCCTTTAGTGTGAAAATCTATGTTTTTGTACTACTACTGGTCGGCGCAGTCATGAAGATAATTTATTAACGGCTGGTCGAGACATTAAATCATTTTCTTCATATTCTCCAGCCTTCTTATAGCAACATATTGATGTTTGATTTCTTTTTTCTATAAATCATAAAACAATTTACTTTGTATCGCAAAACTGTCGATAGTGTTTTGGGGGCTCAAACTCAATTGTCGCGCGCACTGGTGCGACTTTACACGTATCCGGGGCGGTTTTGAGCAAATGATTTAATTGAAATTTTATGACAGATGTTAATAAATATGATAGAGACAATTAATAATATTTTTCCAGTTCCTTGTAATCAACTTCATTATTCACTCAAAACTTTTCACAAAAATATATCAGGATTAGTTGGTGGCCTTTGGGTAAAATGGTGGGAGAATAACTATCATTTGGTCCAACCAAATTATACAGTTTCGGGTCTTTCATAGATAACAAATTCATATATAACAAATTCAATCGAGAAGTTTAATTTAGTTCTTAGGTACAAATGGAGTTATATATTGAAATAGAATTGTTTCCATAATTTGCCTAAGGGATATTACATGTCCATTTACCTGAGTCTATTGATCCCAATACTGTTTAAATTTGGATCTATCACTGATCTGATGACATCGATTTTTATCAATAAAATGGGATTAAATTCAGCAGACAATATTGCTGAATGTGGTAAATATGTCTACATCAGAGTAATCGACTACTTGATAGACGGCCAGTGGAGTCATCAACTCCCTCATATCCGACAAGTGGGGTTATCTACTCCTTAGTAGATAACCTGTTGGATAATATTTTACTTAATAAAATACCAGTTACTGCTTAGTAGACGTCCAGTGGGGTCATTAACTCCCTCATATCCGACAAGTGGGGTTATCTACTTCTTAGTAGATAACCTGTTGGATTATCTTTTACTTAATAAAATACTTAGTAGATGTCCAGTTGGGTTATGTACCTCATAGTAAACTATTAGTTGGGTTATCTAGTCTTTAGTAAAAGATCGGTGGAGTTATCTACTCCTTACTAGGCGACCAGTTGTGTTATCTGCTCCTTAGTAGACGATCACTGGGATTATTTACCCCAAAGTAGGCGATCAGCTGGGTTATCTACTCTTTATTATAAGCCCTGTTGGATTATCTACTCCTTAGTGGACGACCAGTTAGGTTATATATTCCTTAGTAGTCGGGTTGTCAACTCCGTAGTAGATGACTAGCTGGGGTGCTTACCTCATAGTAGGATGTCAGTTGGGTTATCTACTCTTTAGTACAATTCCTGTTGAGTTATCTACTCCATACTGAACGACCAGTTTGGTTATCTACTCCTTGGTATACGATCATTGGGATTATTTAACCCACAGTAGGCGTTCAGTTGAGTAATCTACCCTTTAGCATACTCTTAAATATTTTTTTATTATAAATCTCGGTTTGCAAGCTCTTATATGAAAGCTTTTAAAAACATGACACCAAAAACGCTCAATTTTACTAGATCATATTGTGTTCGCGACTGGATTCTAACAAGATTTTGCATACTTATGCAGAATTGCTCTATCTATCTAAAATAAAGTTTTTTTTTGGAAAATACTCAACATTTTCTTTGTTCATAAAAGTCGACCCGCCCGAATGTGCCTATAAGAAATGATCTCAATTATCGTCGCATAGATGACACTTAAATATACAATGTAACTTTATGACAGCACTAAATATGTCACTATTGTTTTTGCGCAAAATAAACATACAACAAAGAATCATGTTGATACATGATGTCAATGATAGTGGTGCACCGAGAGAAAAAAACACTGTCCTCAATATCAAGATTTAAGCCAAAGACATCCTAATCGCGAAAAAACATCAGCATTTCAAAAATCCTTAGATTTATGTTGGATTAGGGTGGCAGCAGGTTTTACCATCTCACATGACCTATTGAGGTCCCTAGTGTTACCACGGGTTCAGAGGCCCCTCATCGAAACCAACCTGTTTGATATACAAAGTTATCAATTGTACGAATATCGGAACCGAAAAGATTTGTTAAACTTTCTAGAAAGGCCGATCTCATTATATTCAGATGTTTACTTTATGCGGGACAGTAGCAAATCAGGTGCTCAATTCTCTGCACTTCTTCATTTCCTCAGCTTCTGCAGAAGTCATTGGACTCAATTTCCAACCTTCTGGCGTGTTTTTCCGAACAAGCTGTGTACCGTGGTTAACAATGCCTGGTATGGTCTCCAGAGAACTGATGGCAGCATGGCTGTCCGAATAAATGACAACGCATGTTGCGGCTCACTTGACGACTTCCTATATTACCATTATTTCGGCTTAATAGATACTGCCGTTATGTGGTAGTCTGTGAGCTATATCAAGACTCAGTTCTTTACAGTGTACTCCGCAATAAATCCTTAATATTGAGTAAGCAGGAATGTTCGTTCAAGAATGTTGGTTCAAATCTTTAAAATAAGGTCAGTTTTTTCTCTCTGTGTGAATGTGATGGCAATAATGTAGCAGAGTGAGAAATTGCCTATTTGCAGGTGGATTTGGGTGGGCAAGTGTGAAATAAAGGTTGCGCAAATAAAAACAAGTTTATTCAAGTTTCAGCTGAGCATTCCCTACAATGGCAGTTATCGCAAACAAATACCAGGATTTTAGAAAGCAGATATCGGGAATTAACGGTCATTTCACCGATTCTCAGCGATATAAATCACTTGACTTTAATATATGTATGTTTACATATTCTGTTTAAAACAACGCCCATTTGAGGTTAACGACTACAAAAGAAGCCGCATGGCAAGGAGCACGAGTTCAAGAATTCCCCCCATCAAAACAATTGTGGGTTCCGCTTCCTTCCATAAATAACAAAAAAACGAATTAAAAATAAATTCACATAAAGTAGCAACACGAATTTAAACAAATTTGTAGCATTGCTCCCATTATTCGACTTAAGAAGGGGCGCAGGCAGACAGACAGATAAATGAAAGGAATGCCACAGAATTGTCAATATGTTGAAGTCAATGCTGCTGTGCAGCAGTTGTCAACACTGTAATATTTTCACCGGCTGATCTTTTTGTTGTCAAGTACAGATGTAACAACAGCAACAACGAAATAACCACAAACGACGAGCCAACCAACAGAAAATATGAATGTTTCGGCGCTTGTTTACATCGCGGCGCGGCATATACACGAATTTCTCGAGATGTTGCCGCACTCGCAGTGACTGCTGCAGACACCATCATCAACCAACCACCTAGCTAGCCATGCGAGAGCCTCAGGTCTCTGCTGACATTAAACATTGTCGAATATCATGTCTGCCGGGTAATGTTCAAGATATGGAGGCGGTATGGAAAGTGAAGTTGGCACTACAGACATTTTAAGATTAAGCAGGGTTATTTTAATGATATTAATCAAGCAAACAACGCAGTTATATCGTTTTCAAATCTGCACAAGGTATGGTCAGTTGGAAACTTCTAAAAGAAAACAAAACTATGGATATTCAATTGTAGCATGAAATCAGTCTTGTTATATGGCTGTTCGAGGTGGAGAATCGCAGTATATGTAAATATATGCAGGACAAAATCCGGTCGTTTGTCATAGAAAAATACTACGAATTTACTGGCCTAGTTAAATATCCCATGAAGATATATTGCTTAGAGCAAACTACAAAACAATAATACAAGAAATTCGTAGAAGAAAGTGGACGTGGATCTTAGACGAACATTGTCCGATTTAACCAGAGCAGCACAAGAACGGAAAACTCTGAAACGTCGCTGCCAAGGGCAACCCCGAAACTCGTGGCAACGTTTGTGGCGAATGAAATCGAGGGCCGGAGATAAACACATTTGGATAGAACTTGTTTACGCGCTATGTTCCCTGTGAACTTTTTATTTATATATCTAATAAGAATATCGCTAATTTATTGTACTAAATAAACCTAAAAAGCACATATATATTGCGGTATATTCCAGCGATATTTTTCCATACTATAATTTATAAAGAGATTATAATGACGGATCGTTTTATTTCAAACTCTTTTTTGTAGATATCATGCGTCCAAACGAAGAAGAAAACCGCGGAAATAGGTTCTAGTTCATCTGAAATTAAATGGCGAACAAATTTTGTGTTTGCCATATGATCGTAATAATCGTATATGTAACCATAAAAGTGGTGAAAACCCCATTATTATCTTAGACAAACGTGGTCGTAGGTTAGGTTAACCGTCTGACCCTCGATTGTCTACTTATATGCGAAAAACAGCTGATTTGCGACCTACAAAAAATGATGTAAGGTCGCATGCCTTCTTCTAGAGAGAGCGGGGCATAGACACAGCAGGTTGTCTATTGATTCCTCCTCCTCTTCGTCTCCACAGCTTCTGACAGAACTTCAATCTCTTTGTGTGCATTCCAATAAGGCAGTGATCCGTCACGACAAACACTATATGCAAGTGAGTCGTCCGGTCTCGGCAACAACAGCAGTGCGTTTTGAGTTTAGGGCGGGCCACATCAGCCTGAAATGTATGCGGTTCCTGACTATTGACCACCTGTCATTTGTTTCCGTAAGGGCACTATCTCTCAAGAAGAGCTTGCAGGTCTCTATAGACATGCCAAATATGCCCATTCTCCTGAAGCGTGTAAGGTAGTTCCCAGTCTTGCAAGATCATCTGCTTTGCAGTTCCCTAGTATGTCCCTGTGGCCGGGTACTCATAGCAGGTGAATATTAAACTGTTCAGCCATCTCGTTAAGAGATCAGGGACAGTGGAGGGCAGTTTTTGAATTCAGGAATATAGTTGCCAGGGACTTGATAGCAGCCTGACTGCAAGAGAAAATATTGATACCGACTTTGGTCAGAACATTAATTTTCAGCCATTCCGCTACCTCTTTAATAGCTAAGATTGCAGTCTAGTAAACAAAAAACTGGTCGTAACAAAGCCAACATTGAGCCCATTTCCCCGACATTATCATATCACTCTCGGACAGTTTAAAAATATTCAAAAATAAACTCTTCCCAATTTCCATTTTTGGCAGTTTGAGTTGTTGCCCCCCAAAAAAAATACGGAAGGTACACGACATCCAAATATGCAATGACAGAATACAACAAAACACACGTCAAAAATGTCGGGGTTAGAGATGATAATACAGAAGGGGGCGAATTGTACAAATGGTGTCAAAAGATCACACATTAGGGCGTTATACTATATTTGGTAAACTATAAAATATTATTAAGGGATTCCGAGGATTCATTTTCACAACAAAACGTCATTTGAAGAGAAATGGTAAAGCGGAGGGGGAGATCCCCCGACTCTGATATATATTGTCAAGATTTAAATTTCCCTGCAGAACAATTTATGTTAATTGCTTTTCCAAAACAACAACAAAAACAATGCTCGCAGTCATGTAAAGGTATTTAATGCAATTAAATGAATATAATGCCTTCTGTTTTGTTGTGGGGGCCTTCTGCGTCATGTCGCAACAGCAGAAGCAGCGAGCGTTATTTAACGCTCTATTTATTTATTGCACTGTGTACAGTGGCACGTGGATTTATTATTTAATTCCAGGGTAAATGCTACCCAACAACAACATTATAATCACCATTACCACCTACAACCTTCGTACGGCAGCCAGTCATACTTCAACTCTACCTCCTACTCGGCGCCGTTGTGGAACTCTCAGTCGTTGCCTAGTGACAGGCGATAACTTTATGACTTATCTTTAGACAAGTGAGTGTCATTTGCAGATATTTAAGTATTTACTTGAAACGCTGATCTTGGATCTGGTCCTGATAAAACAGACTTTGCAAAGCTAATATGGAATGTTGAGAGTCGAAAGCACCGTTTAGTTAGGGCTAACCATGGTCTAATAGGATTTAAGTTAACGATTATGGTATATTATTAATGGTGTTTACTACTCTTAACATTCCGTATTAGTTTTGCAGAGTCTGTTTAGGATAAGATCCAAGATCAAAGATTCAAGTAAATACTTAAATATCTGCAAATAACACTCACTTGCCTTAAGATAAGTCATGAGATTGACTTACGTATTTTCATGCAATTTGACAACTGTAAACTGTTATTATTGCTGCTGTTATTGTGTTCTGCTGAACACATATTATGCCAAATTATCAGGCATTTTTTAGCTTTTTCGCTTCTAATAGGCGCCAATCAATAGCATAGGGATCAATTAGTTTTAGATCTTTTCAATCATATTTGTTTTCGTCTGCTTCTTCTTCTCTGTTTCTAATTCTAATCGCTGGTCAAGAGTCATCTGTATTATTATATTTTCACCGGAAGCACATTTTTTCTCAACACAACATGCTATAGTTGCCAGATCTATAGGGCCATATAATTGAGTATTAGGTATGAGGGATTTTTTATGATTAAATTAAAGAGTAAATTTCTCAACCAATAGTTTCTCAAGGTAGCAAGTTATGATTAAACTAATAAGATGGAGGATTAAGAGTTTTCAGAACTAGACATTACCTGCCAAGATACAGGATTTTAAAGATGCATAAAATCTGAGATTTTTATTGAAAAACAATTTGTATATGTATTTATGAATGATCAAATATTATATATTAAGTTCCAATATTTTCGTATATATCTCCTCGTCCACAGGAACCAGAGCGGAATAATAACTGAAGCCACAAAACAGAAAATTGTCACAGAAAATTCCTCCTAAACCCTGAGTATGAGTGAGTATGACGTCTCTGCCACTACTGTTGCTGGCTGTAATTGGACTAAAACTGACTGCAAATACATCGGAAACCCACGGCCCACAAAATGCGTTAAAACAAAAACCGAACGATACGGCAACAGCTTTGAATTCTCGACGTAATCACTCTCGTAATCGCAATGCAAACCATGTTGTCTTAGGTCAGTGGCTCATTGATCGCCGCACATGCAAAAGGCAGAGGCAGCAATCAAACCACAGCAAAAGCACATTTTTTGTTTGCGTTTTCGTCGGCGTGGCCGGCTGCGGCGGTTGGTGGCTATGGTGTTTGTTTAAACAACAAATTTCGCGCTTCATATATCATTATGATGTGCTGTCTCGTCGTCGCGTTCGTCTGTCTATTCGCCTGTTTGCCGGTTGTTCGTGCGAGTTTAATTGTTAAGTGTTTTTCGTTTTTGTTCCTGTTGCTTCCATTCGTCATTGCCATCGCATCGTAATCGCTGTTGTTGTGAATCAACCATAAAATACGAGTGCAAACAATTCTATGAACAGAAGTTTTAAACAAAACGATGCAATGGCATATTGATGGTATAATATCACATAACATGTTTAGTGCATAAACAATTTGGGATGGGCGGACAATTGGGAAAATATAAATTTGATGACAATTGTGCTGAATTGATCATTTCCAAGCAAATTAATTGCAGTTAAAACGGACAAAACGCAAGAGCTGTAATTCCAGGAGATACATACCTATATCTTATTTCGGTGGAATTATAAAGCGCTATACATGCTCATTGGAATGCTAATGGGATAGTAAAGCGTAACACATAGCTTATCCTATCCAAAAGTCAATCTCTCCTGCATGTTGCGCATCCTGCTGGCACAAAACGAGGTTCTCGTCGACTGAACTTCGGCAAAATAACCCTAAACTGGCAGTGATTAAATCAACTGCACACGGCCAGCCAGGCGATGGAGGCAGCCCTAGCTCCAGGATCGGATCCTGCAGCCCAATCAGCTACACATCTTAAATGAATCCGATTAACGAAACCAGATCAAATTTCAACCAGACGACTACCACCCCGGTGATGACCTTTATCTTCAAGAAATGGACACGAATCGGAAAATGGAATGTTCGTATACTGATCACGACTAGCACAGGTCTGCAAGGAGTTTATGAAATACAATCAGCTCGTCATGGGTCCCTGCGAAACACGATTTTCCGGAAACGGCGAGCTACGTACAATATACTATTATATTCTGAAAGATCCTCTGGACAGCCAAGGATGAGTGCCGTGAGAATATTTCTGTCCAGAACCACGGGGGATCTACGAATCCAATAGTTCCTATCCATTCCCAAGACAGGGACTGGACAGTGATCCCAGATGGATCACCAGTCCTAGACTTTTTGAGGTCAAACTGGTAGTATCTTCGGCTACGCGGTCTGACCAGAGTCTGTAATCTGGTACCACGGGAGTCAGGAGCGCCTGGAACTTCGGTTTCAGTCAGACTGTTGGTGCGCCCCCTTCGGGGCGCATAGTCGTGGCTGTGGTTTAAACCAAAATCGCTGGGAAAGTATAGTCTCGAATGTGGAGTTGCAAATAAACCGGGTGCCTTGACCCATTAGATAGGCTCCGCTCTTAACCAAAGGGGAGGGAACAAGTGTGCAAAAGCATGGAATTGATTGGTTCTAATGCATAATGAGTGTGGGAGCGTTGGTCGACGCAGTATATTCAACCGGGTGTTAAGAGCACCTTGAAGCAGGGATGTAACGAATATTCGCATATGCGAACGCGAATTATTCGCATCATTTTAACATTCGTATTCGCAAAAATATATTTCAGTATTCGCTTCCATTTGTTAAAAGTGTTAAAACTCCTTATTCCCTTCACACAATTTGATACCAAGGAAAACCTCTGCCACTTCTCTTCAAAACATTTGAAAAAATATGTTTGTCCTTGTGGTAACAGGAGGTAAAAATATGGAAAACATTCTTAATACTTGAATGTCCTGGAAAAGTATCAATTTAGTTCCTTAAATTTGTTGGTACTAAAGGGTCAAACTATTATTCGCATTCGCTTTCGCAAAAAAGCATATTTTACTATTCGCATTCGCAAGAAATATATTTCAATATTCGCTTTCGCTAAAGTCACTTTCGTTACATCCCTACTGTGAACTGCTGTTAAGCCTAACGGCAGGAACTCACTTTATCTAGAATACCGCCTGTCCCGAGGCGCGAAAAACGAAGTGACGGAGTGAAATCAGTGCTCTGGCAGAATACTTACAGCCCGCTTCAGACCACGCGGCAGGATTATGAGTGATATTCAATGCTACGCCACAACATTAACTGCAGAAATCTCCAAAAATTAGGACCAATTGGTGATCACTTTAATTGCATCGGTGGAGATTTCAACGCACCGCTGGGTCGACACTGTATCGGCAGAATGACTCAAAACGGCCAAATGTTCATCGAAATCTGTCTCAATAACTACCTGGTGGTAGAAGGAATCATATTTCCCCATAAGAATATATATGTAAATATAAAATAATGTGTACATCCCCCGACAAGACCTATCGTGACATTATTCCCTTTAACCGCACGACTTAAGGATCGATTAGTTGCAGGTAACCCTAATGTAATAGCAGCGTTACCGTAATGTTCCCAAACGTATTGGAATTAAAAAATTGTGTTCAGCTTTAACCAGAGCTGTTGAAATTGGGGATTAAAGACAGTTAGGACATGTAGCTTGTCAGTTACAATCGCTTTGGAGAGCGCATTTCTCGAACTTTTAAATGGAAATAAGTCACTTCAACCCATCATAGAGTTTAGCGGAAATACCAAAAAGAAATAGAATCAGAAATTAAGACATACGATACTTATAATGACAATAACAAACGGTTAAACAGATATCATAATTATTGATAGCTATAAACATGATTCTTTGTCCACCCTCATATTGAGCTGGATTTTCATTCTCCCTCTTCAAAAAAATTAAACACCAAGTCGAGTTTTACAACATTCTAAAATTTGCCCATGAAATATATGATATCTTTCAGAATTCTAAAGATTTACATACCTAGCTTTGAAAAACAACACACAAAACTAGCGTATAAACAAACATAAAATCTGCTATTAAATACAAATCTAGCATGAAATACGTGATGTAAAAATAGGCGTGAACAACAAGTGTATAGTGACACCGTAAATTTGACAAGTTTATGACAAAAAGTTCAAGATTTTCAAATCATTTGTATTAACTAATTTATTTGGTTGTTAGATTGTTTTGGAATATTAGCTCCTATAAACTATAAACACGTTGTCTTTTGCTGGTCTTAATTAAAAGTATTGCCATTTCGAATAGATAAAAAACACTTAAAAATCTCAGTGGGATATCTTTATTTTGATCAATATTTAATAACTTGTTTTCTCATAATAAACGCCACTTGTTCATTAATAATATCGAAGAAGCCAATGATTGAAGATATGTGGACATTATGAAAAATATGCAGCAGACACAAGTGATGCACTACTGTCTGCCTTAGCGGAAAAATGAATATGGAATTTGTTTGTTATTTTTTTGACAATTTCAAAAAACTCTTATTAATTAGTCATGACTTTCACTGCAACACCTAAGATGCAGTTTTCAACAAAAAAACTGCATATTTGAATATTCAAAGTAGTTCACTACCGCTGCTAATCACCGAATAGTTCCCAATGCAACCGTGTTCAATGCAATGCAGTAAAATCGATAAATATCGCCTATTTATAAACTGGATTATAACAATTTTTGGTTAATAAACATAAATAGCTATTAAGAGCGTCTTTGTTTTTATAATTTTAGGCAGTCAAATGTTTCAGTTCCAAAATATTCATATTTTTGTTTTCATATTCACAAATTTTCAAACGAGTTACACCGCTTCGTTTGGTATTGTTTGTTTTTTTTCCACAAACAACTGGTATTGAATGGTCAAAGATTTTCATAAATGTTTTTAATATTTAGTTTTGGGCAACCCCACGAAAGTAAGACTATTAAGAGGTATTTTTACACGACACTACTTGGCATTCATTCATAGATGTTAGCCCCACCGTTTTCATCTGTACTAAAGTGGTCAGTGCTTTATTTATGACAATGGCATCGTTTGGAAGCTTTTCTGTGTAACACGAATCATCTCTATTTATTTTATATGACCTTAGTTGCCTTCACTAAAACTATATTTATTTAGACATTTGTTGTTATTGTTTTGTTTTCCAATGCTAAAACAATGGGCGTTTTTTACATTTATCAAGATATTCGTTCACCATAGGATGTCCGAAACAAATGAAATGGATTTTCAACACCGAACAATTTGTTACAAATAACATTTAAATTAGAACTGGACTGGAAGAAGTGTGGAAAGATAAATTATTATTTATGTAGGAATACAATATGGAAAGGGAAGATTTTCAGCAAAGAAATTTATCAGATTTTAAGACTCTATTTTGAATGGAATTGCCAGAAAAGTTAGCAGAAGACATCTGTTTGACAGGTTGAGTGTTAATGGAAGTCCATAACAAGTCTAAGACATGGCCAAACTCACATTTTCTTTGCATTGACTTCCATATGGCAGATTGAATCAGCTGATACGTTACGCTATGGGTGCATTACCGTCTGCCTAACCAGCCTTTAATTCGGCGTAGCTACCGTTGCTGTAATGTTCCCGATTCATCATGACTGTTACTAAAAATAGTGTTGCCAAAGTATTTATTTTTTTGCGGATTCCATTTCAAGAAATTTTTAGTAAATTTTTTAAACATTTTATTAAACTTTGCAATTATGGGAAACTTTTAGCAAAGAAATCAATTAATTTGCTGGAAAAAATTATCAGAAGCTATCAGTTTGACACTCTGGTTATTAGTGGATGTAAAAAATTAAAGTCTAAAACATGGCAACCATACAAACATTTTTTATTAAAATCGTATTGGACATTGAGACTGATTTAGTCATTGTTTTAATATGTAAGGAATTGGAAAACTTTAAATCGATATTATGTGAATCCAAATATCAATAATGCACAAAATGTCTGACAACAAAAAAAAAAAGCGAATACAAAAACACTTCGGACAACTTTAATATGGCAATACTAAAAACATCTGATTTGCATAGTCTCTCATTCTCTAAATTGTTGAAAATTTATGCCTGAGAGCTCTTTGCCAAAGTAATGTATGTGATATTTATGCGAATTCAAATGTAATCGGCTTTTACGCAAAGTTCTGAAGAACTTTGGCAATAAATCTTCTTAAGATATGTTAATTGTGGCAATGACTTTTTGCAGAAGAAGAAACCAAGAAACGATGAAGTAACGCAAAGAGAAATCATTGAAATGATTTGCTATTTTTTCTTCTAGACTACAAGAAAATTTAAATTCCTCAGGCACAACAATACATACATACATATTTAAGTATTCAAACATAAATGTGGCTGGAGATGATGAAGATATCCATAACAACCCATGTGCCCACCCACTTTGTGTGGGACTAAACGTGATCTCAACTCATTTGGGCTCTACAGCCACCCAGTCGCAGACTTTCAGCATATCGCATAAAAAATCATAAATTTCCCTAAAACTCACATAATTTTCTTCTTCTTAGTTATGCTAAACAAGGGAGGCGAACAAAACAACTAAATCCTGCAGATTTCTGACATACAGGCAATCTCCTAACACTAATTTTTAATGGAATTATGTCGCGACGCACTTTTGTCGGGATAGGATGAGGAATGGATGAATGTTAAGTGAAAAAGAGGCCTAGGCATAAATATTTCGACTTCCTTATGATGTCAGTTTCCATAGTCTTCAAAGTCAAAGAGAAACAAAAGATTTATATTCAAACTGTGGCGGTTTTCAAGAAAAAAAATATGTAAGGAGAAATACTTGAAGAAGGGAGCATTTTTGAAAAGTACTTTGAACAGAAAAAAATACAATAACTAATTTTATAAGAATGGCATTTATTCATTTCGCATATTCTATAGTTTGTTTCGTAATCTTAGTTTTTCTAATTAATGAAAGTGAACAATTTGCCAAAAATCATAATTCGTCAAAAGAAATTCAAAAAGACGCATTTAAATACAATTTATTCGTTTCTATATAAGTTCTGATTAATTTTTTCCAACCAAGTGTCAAAGTTTGTTGGAGAGAGGCAGGCGGAAAGAGCTCTCTGCCTCTCTCTCCTACAAATTTTGACACTTGCTTGGAAAAAATTGCCGAGTGTGAATCAGAAACAGCTCTCACTTAACGATTTATCGTACAATTAGAATGATCCTGTCACAGCGACAAATTTCATTGGCATTCCATCTTTTACAACCTGTTTCACAATGTAGAACGATAACATTCGGATGACTTCTAGGCGAAAACAGCTGATTTGCGACCAACAAATAGGTATCTAGCAGTATCTTTTCGTTCGCTTTGTAGTTTTGATGACTTTTTGTAGGACGCAAATCAGCTGTTTTTCTATAGAAGCAATGACAATTTAAAGTATAGGCAACCTAGTGTATTTGCAAAATTTTTCCAACAGATAGCGGAAAGGTCAATTTCGCGTACGCTTGTATGCGAGTGAGAAGATTTGTAGATAGCCATCTACAGATTGCAGATGCGAATGTACTTTTAAAAAAAGGCCTTTGGGTGTCTAGTTACTGAATTGTCTTTGATGGAAGTGCGAACGTTGCAATAATATTTGACCTATTGGCTTAACTTTTTACTATTCATCAAAAAGGGACAAATTTGACTTCTTAAGGTTGGACTTTAAATGCCATGTTTTCGACGAACTTGAGAGTTGAGGGGGTTACATTCGGTAGAATATTTTACGGACCAGACTTGCTGCTTTCTATTTATTTGTTTCTTTACGGACGAACTGTACCTTTAAAAGACCGGAAAATCATTGATGATTCCAATACAAATTTGGGAGAAGTTTTTTAATCGTGATACAACTACTACAGGTAGTGTACAGCGATCAGCTGATTTAGAATTTTTTCTTGCAACGGTCTTGAGCTGTAAAACTCATAAAATTCTGTGTGTTGTTTTATACAACAACAAAGAGCTAACTTCGTCATACACCAACAACAAGTAATTTTGACAATTTTCAACAAGCGTATTTTGACAACAGAAGACCCCCAAGGTTGATAACATATATTTTGGGCAAGTGACTTTAAGGTGGGTACTATGTTTTTTCGGCACGAAAAAATTTCGCAAAATGTTATTTCGAGTTGAAAAATGGAACGCTTTTTTACTAAAGTAGCATTGCAGTTTGGAAGTGTGTGTGTCAAAGTGTAACTTTTATATGTATGTATATGTATGTGCATTTTTTCTTTTTGCTAAAATTCTTGAAACCAAACAAAATTCTAATCAATAAACAATTAATTGGAATATTGCCGACTTAGAAAATAGTTAATTTAAATGTCAGAAAGGAAATATTGTTGGAGATCATTGTGCTAATTATTTATTTTGTGTTGTTGCGGTGGCGATGTTGGTGAGGCTTCAAAAGCCAGGGCAGTACAATGTTATAAATAACAAAATAATTTCCTACTGTTGTACGAATATAAATAAATAAAATGATGTTTTGATGAACCGAAAAATATATGTTATTATTATAAATATTTAAGGATTTACATTATATTTGTTGACATATATATTATACTTCCATCCATAAACGGAATATCTTCTTACAACTTCTATGGCTGGCAAGAACTAACTATGTATGTTCTTTACAACCATTTGCAAATCGAGATCACAGGCACTGTCCAATTCCATTGTCCTACTGCTTTGGTAGCGTTAGCTGTACATAATGTTTCTCCAGGCTTTTGCACACAATTGTTCTAAACATAAATGTACATATCTAATTACAAGACAAATTCCGAATTATTACATTTAGTTACATGTCCTTCCAGTGTTTTGCACATTTTGTTTGCTTTTGTACTGCAATCCAATTGGAATTTCGCTCTCCTGGTTTATTCCATAAACATAATTATATTCCTTTTCACATCTTTGCATTATTTTTCTTTATTTCGGAAGATAATTTAATTTATTATTCTTTATTAGGAAATTTTATTTCTAATATTTACAACAGTTGAATTTCTTGCGGACAAAAATAAATATAAACAAATGGGAGTGTGACGGTGGCGGCATTAAATTTGTTGCGGCGTTCAATTTGTAACGGCGTTAAATTTGTGGTGGCGCAAAATGTTACTTTTTCGCGTTGAAATAACATAGTACCACAAACGAAAAAAATTCGCAGTTTTTTTTCGCGACTTTGTTTTTATATGGGATTTCAACGCGAAAAATGAACATAGTACCACGCTTTACCTTTAATTATTGTATTATGATTGAAATAATTTAAAAATGTTATTCACAATAATTAACCAGCTTGAAATTTCCAGGCATTTATTTTGCTCAGGGAATAAGCGCCCTGAGCGTTCAGCGCGCAGCGTTGCACAAGTCGCCTTAGATTGATACGTTCCTATTATTCAAATTATATCTGATTTGAATAAAACATATTTTTAAAACAAAGATGGTAATCTTTTACTTTCGTATTTAAATCATAAATCAAAATCGATATTTTGAAATTAAAAATAAACGATCCCATTAAAAAATACAACTTCAACACAATAAAAAGGTAAGTGATTGCTGCTTCTTCATACACTGCAGTTCGAATACGATTTTCCAGAAAATTTAAGCAGAAAACATATTTAGCAGTCCGTCCAGTCGTCATCTGCTGTCAAAACTATCTGCCACTAAAAAAGGGGGAACTAGCTGCATAATATATGCACTTCTCTCTGAAATGTGTGTCACCCAAGTTAGCAGCCAGTCGGCTGCTTGGGCAAGAACACAAAGATCTATCTATTCCTGACAATTGTGTGGGAGTATTCTGAGGAACACCCAAATGACCCTCACGCTTAGCACATTAACAAACAAACTCTAATGCAAATTACCACAACAACAGAATAAAATTTAGTGTTCTTTAATTTCAGCAACATTAAAATTTAAATAAACAAAACATCAGAAAAGACCAAACAACCTATTATGTAATTTTCTACTAAGAAAAATCCCAGACCAAAAAACAAAAACACGAGGCCAATGTAAGTAAGTACGTATTCCGAAAGAGAAACAAAAACAAAAATTAAATTAAGTAATAAACTTTAACTCAGTTCCATCGCCCCAACATCACAACATCATCTTCCAAATGGTCAACTCACGACTTTTTCGTTGCGGCCCCCTAAACTAGCAGAGCAGCGAACAACGCGTACATCGCTCACAAACTAACTAACTGACTGACTGACACAACACAATGTTTAGGACTAGAATTAAAACTCTGTAGGTTTACGGGTATTTGCATTTCATTCAACTGTTTAAGATTACATTATGTCAAAATGTCTAAATTAAAGTGAATATAATGAAAACATAAAAACCATAAAATTAAGCAAAAAGATTTGAGTGCTACTGCCGCAAAGATTCAGTAGTGGCAGCGTATTCGATTTCATTTTCAACACATCCAAAGCCGCGCGGTCGCACAGTAGTCAAATGTTGATAGGCGTGGCTGTGGCTGCGACTGTGGTGTAGCTCGAGCACTCGAAAATGGATAAGAAAAATACTAGCTATTAAAAAACTGACTGCTCGAAACATGATCTCATGCCTACCGCTTTACCGGCTTTTAAGTTTTGCGTGATTTTTTCCAATTTTGTATTTGGCGGCGGCAGCAGACAACCTTGCTGCGGGGACAACCAACCAATACAACACTGTCGTTGTTGTAATACATATTCGTGTATGCAAATCTTTTAATGTGATTATCAAGAGATTTTGCGAATTGTTTTTTTTTGCTTTCTTAACATACATAAATTCAAATTCAACGAATTTGTCAAAACATGGCCGTTAAATTTCAAATTTATTGCACATTTTTCAAATTGACACAGCATGCGATTGAAGTTGTTGTTATGCTTGGCGACCACACTTACATACATATATGGGCATAATGATTTTTCCATTATGATTTGTATTCCAAAAAAACCTTACTTTGAAATCTTAACTTGTGAATAGTAAATTATAAGACAGGGGGTACTCATTTAGCGTTTGAAAAATAATTAATTTAAGCGCAAAAAAACAAAAGCAAATAGTTGCCAACGCCGCGGATTGTCACTATTTTTGAGCCCTGCCATTTATCAGAGCCATGTGTCTAATGTATCACATATGTCTTGGGGTTTTGAGGAAATCATTGACGCAACGTATATACGAGTATGTATGTATTTTCCAATGGAATGTATATTAATTGATCATTTTCAAATGTAGAAAATCAATACAACGCCTACACTGTGGACGTTTAACTTTCAAAAATTTAACGTAATGATATATAAGTATGTATATGAACTAGGACAGAGCAGAAACTAAAAGGCACCACCCAAAGGTAAATGTGTTTAACAAATTTCGTTTATTTTCCGCAAATGTTTTTGTAAATGAAAGAAGATTTGTGAATCCGAGGAATAGCAGGACCAAGAAGAGAGCGAGTGGACTGCAAGCGTCGCTAGCTTGCTGACTGATGAATCCACAATTAGCTAGGCTATTAATAGCTTTGAGCCCTTCAAATCTTCTGGACCAGACCAGCATTTCACCAGCAGAAATGCAGAAAATTTACTTTAAACACTGACTGGAGATCGATGGAGGGATACCAAAATGGTATTCATACCCAAAGCGAGAAAGATATTGTATAATAGGCGAAAGGACTTCAGGCCAATAAGCCTATCCTCCTTCTTCTCAAAAGGTCTGGAAAGACTTTTAGATTCTTAAATTAGAGAAAACCTGAATATAAAACTCCTTTCGGGTAACCAACATGCTGACAACAAGAGAAAGTCTACAGAATCTGCCCAGCGCAAATTCCCCAGCATCCTCAGATACATCCTACAGGTGGCTCATAACCAAATTGGCCAGAAGCAGTGATTTGAGCGTTAACCCCAAAAATACAGAGTTGGTTCTGCTTTCTAGGAAATATAAGGTCCCACATGTGGACCCTCCTCGGATATATGGAACAGAGCTAGTCTTTTCTAAAAGGGCAATATTTCTGAATATAATTTTAGATAGAAAATTTTCATTCAGACTTAATGTACTGGAACGTGTAAGAAAGGCCAACGTCGCCTTATATTCCTGTAGGACAGCTGGAGGGTCCCGTTGGGGTATCTGTCTAAAACTCTGATAAACGATCCATTATCAAAGGTACAGAGAATTGCTTGTCTACGCTTAAGCGGAGCTTTAAGGACTACAGCGACTGAGTCTATACAAGCCCTACTTCATCTACTGGCCTGTGATACTGTGGCGAGAGAAGTTGCCACCAGAGCGGCATTAATATTACATTGTCTATCAATATGGAGGTATAAGAACTACGGTCACATGAGGATATCACAATGTAGTGCTACGGAAATGACCGAGGGAACTACATACCTATGGTGTATATTTTCGAGAGGAACTTCAACACTAAGATACCAGTCAGAGATGAGTGGGTTGTCAGAATAACAGCAAATAGAAACCATCTCCTCTTCTACACAGATGGTTTGAAGCTTGATGATAATGTTACCTTCGGAGGAAACTGTAAAGAACTCTGTCTTGATATATCTCACAGACTACAAGATACCTACAGCGTCTATCACGACTAAATAATGACAATAAGGGAAACTGCCAAGTGACTGCGTCGCAACATAGTGACCAATACAAACGTTGTCATTTACTCGGACAGTCAGGCTGTCATCAATTCTTTGGGGCCATATCCCTAGATTCACAAACCGTCCTCGACTGCCGAAGATCTCTTAACGAAATAGCTAAGCAGTTTAACATACACCTTATATGGGTACACGGCATTGGGATATCCCGGGTAACTGCAAAGCCGATGAACTTGCTAGGAAAGAGACGACATAACAAATTCACAAAGAATTTGCTAATATTGTCGAGAGTCAATCTGGGGTCCAACGAAAGAAGGACAGAAATCGGCACCTGCAGGGTAGCTAGACAAATCTGTCCAATGTACGAACTAAGAAGGTCAAAATGTATCCTCGCACTAGAGAGGAAAATCAGTATCTACATTAGTGTCAGTTCTGACGACATACTGCCTGATCGGCGAAGACGCCGGAAGGTTAGGTATTGTATTGTAAAGAAGGCCAACATCGCCCTATATTCCTGCAGGAAGGCTGTAGGGTCGCGGTGGGGCCTCCCTCCTAAAATTGTCCATTGGATATATATATCAGTGGTTCGTCCAATACTGTTATACGGCAACTGACAAACTAACCATCACAAACCTGCTATCACGGGTTCAGAGAACTGCCTGCCTGTGCATAAGCGGAGCGTTAAGGACTACAGCGACTGAGTCTCTACAAGCCCTTCTCCACATACTGCCGATTAAAGTTGTGGCGAGAGAAGTTGCAACCAAAGCGACACTAAGATTAAACTGCCTATCAATGTGGAGGTACAATAACTACGGTCACATGAGGATATCAAAGTGTAGTGCTATGGTAACCAACCGAGTGGACTATATATCAACGGTGCGCCCCTTTGAGAATAACTACATCACTATGATACCAGCCAGGGATGAATGGGATGGCAGAATACCCGGAAATAGAAACCATCTCCACTTCTATACGGAAGGTTCGAAGCTTGATGAAAAGGTTGGCTTCGGAGTACACTGTGAAGAACTTAATTTGGATATAGCTCACAGACTACCAAGCCGAAATAATGGCAATATGGGAAGTCGCCAAGTGGCTGAGTCGGAACATAGTAACCAACACTGGCGTTGTCATTTACTCGGACAGCCAGGCTGCCATCAATTCTCTGGAGGCCACATCGCTAAATTCACAAATAGCCATCGACTGCCGCAGATCTCTTAACGAGATGGCTGAGCAGTTTAATATACACCTCATATGGGTGCCTGGGTATAGGGATATCCCGGGGAACTGCAAAGCCGATGAACTTGCTAGGAAAGGGACGACTTTACAAATTCTCGAAGAATTTGCATATATTAGTGCGACACTATCCACGTGCAAGCTTTGGATAAGGCAAGAGGCAATCAAGCAGTCCAACGACAGATGGACACAAATCGGCACCTGTAGGGTAGCTAGACAAATCTGGCCAAGGTATGACCTGAGAAGGTCAAAATATCTCCTCGCACTGGAAAGGAAAAGATTATCTACGTTAGTATCAGTTCTGACGGGACACTGCCTGATCGGCGAACACGCCAGAGGATTGGGTATTAACTTCTGCAGAAGCTGTGGAGATGAGGAAGAAGTGGAGAGCATTGAGCACTTGCTATGCGACTGTCCCGCTTTGAGTAAACGACGACTGGACCTACTGGGGTCGGCCTTTCTAGGCAGCCTAACAGACCTTTCCAGTACCAATATTCGTGCTATCGATACATTTGTATATCAAACATCGATACATTTGTATTCGATGAAGGGCATTTTAGCCCGTGGTACCACTAGGGACCTAAACTGGTATATGTGAGCTGAAGAAATAAAAAAGAAAACGGCTGCCACCCTAACCTAAACCTAGGTATTGAGTCTAATGACTTCTGCAGAAGCAGTGATGGTGAGGAAGGAGTCAGTATCCTCTGAGTTGAGTCAGATCTGGTAATATGTCGGATCCGAAGTATCGGAATCTTACGTGTGCGAAATCTGGGCATTGGCACCGAAAATGTGGTATGCTTGTAAGAGAGTTTTGAGAAATCACTGCTCAGTGTATTAAGGTTTTGAATTTTCCAAATTTACTAATCGAAGTTCTCTGCCCTTTGAGGTCAACCTATTCATTTCCAATCACTCTGCTGTGTCCTGACACTCAAACTATACGCAGTTGACCATGAGTAGCAGAGTAATCGTTAATCGATATTGTACATTCCATTGCAGTTCTTCATTTTAGACGTAATTGCTTTGATCGCAATTCGGCTATCAATGAATATGTTAGCATGCTTAGGCTTTGTAATGTCCCGATTCACACGAGGCAAAAGGGGGAATTCCTCACTTTCTATTTATCCTGCCTCTCTCTCCTATGAAATTCCGAATTTCCACAACTAATATTGCCTCGTGTAAATCGGCACTTAGATAACCTGTTCAAATACTCTGTGATTTATCGAGTTTCCCCATTAACTATATTTTGACGGCCTGGGAGGCGGAAGTAATGTTCGACCTCTGGTTCCTCAATAAAAAGTCGCAGTCCTGTTGGAATTGATCCGGAGACCTAAAAAAATGACTCACAATTATTTATTTTATTATTTTAAGACGGTTTGATACTTATTACATATACACATATATCTGCAGCGGCATCTTTTCCTATGCTCTCATTTATGTTCGACATAAAAGTGTTGCGGTTGTTTTGTGGGAATGTTTGTGGCCAATTTCCCTTTTAATAGTTCTGCAGAATTTCCATATGCCACAAACATTTTCCCATCCAGCTTTAATTTCACTGTTTGCTGTCATAGTTTTGTGCAATCATTTTATTAAAAAAACCCAATGAAGTTATTAAATGATACCACCACATGTTTGTGTCTAGTTTATACAAATCATTCAACAGCCACGAGAAATGTTGCAGCATTGAAATAAGCAAAGCTTTACCATAATTTCGCCATAATTTAACGATCTTCATTATTACAATTGTCATTATTGATGGCCTTTTTCCCACATTTAAAGTCGGTCGACCCTGGGTGGTTTTATGTTCTGTTTGTGTCATGCTACATGACGTATATATGCGTTTTGCTAGTGTTTTATTAATCGACGTAGCAATTCTGGAGATTGGCAAAGACATCATAAAATTGTATCTGCCACTATAGTTGTCCGTTGATCAGTTTTGGCCTATACACACTGAACTCCTCTGCAGGAGCAGTAGACGAAAATTACAACAACAAAAAGTCGCTTGTATGCATTAATTTAAAGAGTTGAATTTCTAAAAACTGTTTCATTTTTATATTTAATGATCATTCTCTTCTTTGTTGGCGGCATTATAAAGAAAACTTCACTTATTGTACAATTAATGGAAATTTCTATAGATCCGTTTGTCATTGTGACATGAGCTGCCAACAATTTAATGACTTGGTGACTTATAAAATCAGCTGGCTGTATGGTTTCAACAACTGACAAAGTGTAATAAAAATGTTAAATTAATTTTAATTATTATTATCGTAACTCAGAATATATGGTAATATGGTTGAGAATGGCTGGTTATCTTAATTGTTTAATTGATGTTAGAGATTAATGTAAAATTACATATATCGAATGTACGAGTATATATCTTCACATAAGCAGAATTATTAACGGAAGCGGAACCAGAACACAAAAGGAGGGATTCTATTCATAATACTTTAGCCTTATATTAAAGATATAAAACGACATCTTTGAAAGTAGTTCATCCTGTTCAGTA
Source organism: Eudasyphora cyanicolor (assembly GCA_963930755.1). Classification (NCBI taxonomy): domain Eukaryota; kingdom Metazoa; phylum Arthropoda; class Insecta; order Diptera; family Muscidae; genus Eudasyphora; species Eudasyphora cyanicolor. The sequence goes on from OZ005734.1 coordinate 98,369,214, forward strand.
AGGCAAAACATTTCCAAAATGAGTTTGAAATAGGGATTCGGAGTCCTAAAGAGAATTTCCCATAGTTTTAAAATATCGAAGAAACGTGTTCTATTTCGGAAGGGACCTGCGGATATCTGTCCATTATGACATAACTCAAATAAAAATGCGCCCTATAAAAGTGTAGGTATTCATAAAAATAATAGAGAATATAATTAGATCAATGGTAATTTTTTTCTCTATGTTTATGCGACAATTTTTCGTATGCGAATTTTTCATCCAGCGCTATGAGAACGCTAAGTAGCTGACAGTTCCTTCCCAAAATAATTTGGAAATTTCTCATAGTGTTAGGCGTACATATATCTCACTTACAAATTAAGCTGACTTGCGTTTTCTGGCACCGCAATGTTCACATTTGACTTTATCCTTGAAAATTTACGATTACAATCATAACAATAATTTTTGTGCTTTATATTTGACCAAAATCTAAATGAATCAGCTGCTGAAAATTATTACATCATAATGCCAGAAGCGATTAAATTATTATATATGGAAGTTGGTTGCAACATTGTACGTCCGTCATACGTACAGCGTGCGATTGATTTAGAGCGTGTCAAAAAGTAACAACGTATGCAAATAAACGAAACGAATATATGCATTGCAATTGCATCAATTACAAGTGACAACGAATTGAAATGTTCTTCGGACCTCCAACAAATGGACACCAACCACCACCGCCGCCTACAAGTATAGTGTCGCCACAAGCGTCAAGTATTTAGTCTGATATGTGTTTGGTGGCCGTCAGTCACTAGTCACTGCGATCGGTCTGCTGCGGCGCGCTCCAAACGATAGATGGACAGAGCTTATCAGATGTGTGAAACTAAACGCTGGCTGCAATTGGTAGTAACATCCCATTAGCATAAATAACTATTACCTGTCAATAATACATAATTTTTCATATTAAGCGTAAAACAGCAACACCAACAACCAACCGTATCCAACAAATACCACAAATTTGTAGACATCCAAGTATGGCATATTGTCTTACAGCACGAAGCTCAATCCATTACGGACCGATGGAAAATGATTTTATTCATAATACTTTAGCATTACAACAGCCTGCTTCACGATGTCGAATGTTAACGTTCGCTTGCCTTCTATGCGATAAACAGCTGATTTGCAACCTACAAGAAGGCACAAGATATATCGAATGAAAACACAACTGGTATCTAGAGAGACACAAATATGTAAGGTCCTAATCTGGAATCATCGGAAGGTAATTAATTATCAACTCATTTATTAAGAAAGCAAATACGATTCTCTCAAATTTTTTTGTTCAATGCACATTTGAAACGACAATAGAAAAAATCGCTCTCCCCAATGGGTTAATTGCTAGTAAGGTATGCCCATTTGTGGAGGTGTCAATAATTGGTATTATTCATGCAACATTTAACAAGACTATTAAGTGGCGTTAAAATAACAACAACAGACAAGGCAAAAAATGTTTACCTGAAAGCTTGACTTTAATGCTTTTCGTCTGTGGCGAGAAAAAGATACGAAGCCAAGCAACAATGCGGCAGGCAGCAACAGACGGAGGGAGCGGAGCTATAGTTTGAAGTTGAATGAACGTTTAGAACGTCTACCTGCAGCTCGGATGAGATTCAAACAGTAGCAAAAATACTTTTTATACGCTTGTGAAGAAGTAAAAAATTAGAATCAGATTTTACAATTTTATTAGTTACAACAGTTTGGATTTTCAGCTAGCTCTCGTTCGGTATACTTGCAGGGAAAAATAAAAATTATATACATTTAAGCATTTACCGTTGTACAATTCTCTACTACCACTACTGATTGTCAAGTTGGGAATGAATTATGAGTTTAAGCGCCATAGGCCTTTTTGTAAAAAACAAAAATATTTTGACATCATTGTTGGTTGCCGCCACCGCCGCCGCTGCTGCTGAGATATGCCCCATTAACTCCCCCTTTGACAATAATTATTGGGTTTAACTCTTTAAGCCATAGTAAAGTTTGGAAAAGTGTTGCTTTTAAGCCGCTTAAAATGACAGATGTTGAAACATTTCAAACTCAAAACAATTGACAATTGTTCACAGGCATCAGTGTACATATTTGAACGTTTAAGGTTTTTTGTGGAGGGACCCAGACATTTGGGTATACACTGATTTTAATGGGTCATTCATTACCTGTGGTGGTAATTTTGCAAAATAAAAATAAATATTGCCAAAACCGCCTTATTATCTTGTTAGAGCCAAGCGTATATGGCCATGCACACAGAAAAACACTATGCTATATTTATTTATTGGGAATAAAAATCGTACTAGTTCGAAAATTTAAAAAAATTTAAATTAGTAAGGGATCACCCTTACTTTTTAAAAAGTAAATCTAGCAAATGAGAAATTATTATCTCTGAGTAAACATATTTTATAAAAGTGAGGGAAAGAGTTTGAAATTTCTGTTGTTTCGTGTTCTGTATCTCTCGGTGAGAAAAATTTCTCACATGGAACGAGTAACGGCATCCCTTAAGTACAGGCGTGAAACTCGAGTTTGACATACGCCGAACGCTTTCAGTGCTATTTCAGGAATACCTTACACGTTCCATGTGAGACATTTTTCTCACCGAGAGTTACAGTACAGGGGTACTGTTATATGACTTTCAATGTAATCTTGAAAAATTGTCGAGTAAAAACTAGTAAAAATATAGCAAAAGAGAAATACGTTTTAAAAGTTCACTTTTAACGTTGCCTACTACTTTTATAAGCTTTTTAAGTACGGAAACGCTTTTTGGAGTAAAAATGTTAAAACTAGTAACTTGTAGTAGGTAAAGGAACATATCTATGAAAAGTAAGGTCTACATCCCGCAGTAGGTATTTTGGATCTAGGTGAGTTCCTGCCGTTAGGCTTCACCCCACCATGCTCTAAACACCTGGGGTAATACATGCGTCGAGCAACGCCCGCACACACAATGTGTATGAGTACCAATCAATTCCGTATTTCTGGACACTTTTGCCCTCCTCATTGGTTAGGAGCGGAACCCATCTAAAACTCCTTGCTATTCTCTAGGTCATGGCACCCGGTTGGTTTGCATCTCCACATCCAAGAATATTCCTCCCAGCGATTTTGGTTTCAATCACAACCACCACGTTGCACCCAATATGGTCCTTGGCAATAGTCAGGCCGGAACCTGCGTTCCGAGGGCTTTCCTGACTCCCGTGGTACCAGATTAAGTGCTCTGGTCAGACTGCTCACAATCAGACTGCGACCCACAGAAAGTGAGAACTTTACAACGCCCTAAAAAAATTTACTAGGAAAGAAGCCCACAACTCGAAAGAAAAAACACCTCATTGGAACAGACGGCATATGGCACACCGATAGTCAAGCCCAGCTTGATATATGGACAGAACATTACACCACCATGTTGTTGACAAACACATCATGCCAATACCCAAATACATATATGAATTGGCGAAACTCACATATTTAAAGATGACATTAGTATCCTCCTTCCACATAGGCTGAAATCAGCAGCGCAATATCCTCTCTAAAACCCAACAAATCGCCAGAAATCGACGATATAGCCCCAAAAGTTATCAGTGTAGCTCCTAGATAAGGTGCTTTACTACAATTACCCATCATCGAAAACTTCTGGAATATATGTGAACTACCTTTGGATCTTAAAGAAAGTCTAATCATTAACGTTCCTAAGAAACAAAAACTCTCTGGTTGCTCTAACAATAGCGGTATTGCTTTATTTAGCATAGCATATAAGGTCATGGCTCTTATTTTGAACTTCAGAATTTCTAACCCGCTCTTGTCAGTGGTCAGAAGCCGGCGTTAGATCCGATCAATCATCTGTGGATCATATGAACATCCTCAGAATCATCCTAGATCATTTAATAGACTGGAGAACACCATTATATCTAAAATTTATTGATTTCCAAAAAGCAATATGGATTTCACTACAGTGTAAAGGTGTACCTAGCAAAATAATAAACTTGATTAAATCTATATACGACGACTTTTACTATCGCTTCTTATACAATGACCTGACGAGTCCTAAAATCAAAATACCTGCGGCCGTAAGACCAGGCTGTGTTTTCTCTCCCCTCCTCTTTAATATTGCATTTTTGACACAATCATGACCAGCAACCTGAAAAACAAACGGTATAACATGAGGCTTCAATAGTCGGCTAGAGGTCCTTGACTATGCAGATGATATCTGTCTGTTAACCCATCAACATTCAAGCATGCAGAACCAACTCAACAAGATTAAGGATTACGCTGAAAGAGCTGGACTTGTAATAAATAGTACCAAGACTAAATCCATAAGCGTGAATTCTATCACAATAACCCTTAAAACATACAACTCGAAGAAATGAGTGACATCACCTATCTCGGTAGCAAGGCGCGTCTGGTGCATCGGAAGTGGACATTGCTAACCGACTGAACATAGCAAGGCAAGCATTTTTAGCCCTAAAGGATTTATGGAAGCCATCGAAGATTCAACGAAACACCAAAATTCGAATGTAAAACCCGTTCTTCTACATATGTGGAAGCGAAACATTGAATACCTCTACAAGAATTATCAGCAGATGTCTTTGGCGAATACTGACCGAATATAATGTCGAAACAAGAATTACACGAAACTATTATATTAGTAAATTCCCATTTCACTGTGAAATTTTAAACGCTTTAATTTTGTCATTGCCACAGAATGATAAATTCTCATGAAATTTTCAAAGTAAAATGGGAACTTTAGGCCTTAAGATTCAATTAGTATTAAATAAATAAGAATAAATAGATTTAAGAAAAGCTTGGTTGCATACAGGCAAACCAACTTTTTTCCTAAGTGTACATGTACACATTTATATCTCTAGCGAAAAAAAACCTGATTAATGGAATGATTTATAATTTTGTGCAATTACCTGACATACGTTTAAGAGCACTAAGCAGGGAAGGAGAACCTGGTTTTCTCGATAACTTTACTTAAATTCCATTCATTAACATTCTAAGCCAATGCTATGTTAACTATTTCTGTTTCATACATATATTTTTCGAAAACTGTTCAGTTCAGTTTTTCGTTGTCGTCTCTCGCAAAATTGTGTTAATTTATTGCTTAACCTTAGCTAAATGTAAGATCAGATTTTTGTTTTGAACACAAAACAGCAGGGAAAACATAGCGCATAATTGTCAAGCCTCCTCCTGTATTCGTCTGGACGATCGACTACCGGCCGTCGTCCAGCCGGCCGGCCGGCTGTCTGACATATTGCGGGTCTGTTTGTGTCTTAGGATATTTGTTGATTTTTTTTTTCATCAGCATTGCGGGGTTTTTCACATGTGGGCGTTGTTTTCAACATTTGGTCGTTGTTTGGTTTCGAAAATTTCTGATTTGAGAGCTCAAAGTTTATGTGCTGTCAGACGTTTGGACGGTCGGTCGGTCCGTGGCGGTTGGTCGATCAGTTGTTTTGGTGGCTCATTGGCTGGTCGGTTGGTTGGGTTTCTTAAAATGTATGTCACTTTAATTAAGTTGAACATCAACTTCAACAATTTGGCAAGATCATGGCTAAATGTTGTTTCTTTTTGTGAATGAATGCATGAATGGAATTGCTTGGAGGCCTTCCACGGTGGCAGAATTAAGAAAAACAAGTTAAACTTCGATTTGTTCCATTCATCTCGTTCTTGTTGTTGTTGTTTTGGTTTGGCCATTTTCGGTTGATTCCCAGACACTGCACACACAACAAGTACAAGTTCAGTGACAAGGTTTTCATTAAAAATTTATGTTTTACTTAATTACAGAAATTGTAAACAACAGTCATTATTATGAAAGAAAAGCCATGCAAACGCTCGAAACGGCAACACGACATTTTGAACACTGGATAACTTATTATACCTACAAGTATTTTTTTTATTTTTTTACCAAAACTACATGAAAGTATTTAAATGACACGCTTGCGTCGTGAAGACGTTCCCACTCAATTCCCACTAAATAAAGACGATTGCATTCCTATCTGCAGGAAAAAGTGAAACCGAAATTGTACTATGAAAATAACTTAACAAAATTTAAATATGCAGAGATTAGTGTCAACGAAAATGTTTTGTAAACATTTGAATGTCAGTAAAGTAAATAAATATATATTTAATTAGTATTTGATTGAAATGGTTTCTAAAAATTTTAAATTCTATTGACAAGTGGCGTTAAAGATTTATGTTTACAATAAATCTACAAGTCTAGCGTTTACGTCTCATTTTAATTTGGGGAAAGTGTACAAGAATGTCTAGAAAGCCATACATTATGGTCTAAAGCCCCTGCAGATACACATAAAAAATAAATTGTATTTAATTTAAGGAAATTTGAGCCGATGAACATATATCTCATTACAATCAGTACAAACCGTACTTAGATTTCACTTCAGATGCATTAATTGACTGATGATGGAAACACACCACACAAACATTAAGAATTATTAAATTTGGAGGATTTTTGGTTAAGAAATGTTATCTGTTTTTCCATATAAGAAACCGAGTGTTACATTTATTTGTGGTTTAAGTCCGGAATTATGTTGCCATTTCACTGTAATATTTAATCCTGGGGCAACGTAATTTTTTTTCACTTTAAAATTAAAGCTGAACAAGTTTTGTCGTTCCTGCAGGATGAAAAATTTTCACGGTGAAATGGAATTTATAAGCGGCTTTTAATTGAAAGACTTACTCTGGATTTAAATAATGTTTTAAAAGCCGGTCTTAAACAGGATACTAAACAAAGATTTTATATATAAAAAATTCAGAAATATTCCAAAGTTTGGAAATTTGATTGAAGTCTTAGGAAAAAGTACTAACGTGAAAAGTAAGTCCATGTTCACACTTGCAATTTCCCCCCGCGGAATTGCAGTGTTTGTGGGAGAGGGACGCATTCGGTAAGGGGGTAACCGGTAAGGTGTGTCTTAAGGCTGGGCTAGGCAAACGTAACAGTAACGCCGCCGCAGCTAACGAATCAGCCGATTCAATCTGACATATGGAAACCAGTGTAAGGGCCAGTTTTCATCTAAGCTATCTTAGATGACTGCAGTGAGAATTTTCATTTGATCCTCCCCCGATTTTTTCAAAATCGCAAATTGGTTTCGCAACAGACAAAGTCGTGCAACAAACAGGAATGGAAAATATAGTACTTTATTACTTTTTTCAGTACCTTTACACTTTCAAAACTACCAACGTATCCGACCGTTTCAGTAATATTTTATTTGATCTATCTCTTGTTTACAAGTTATTTATATGTATAGACAAAAATCAAATGACATTTTGTTTTCCTTATTCACACACTCTCTATCGCAATTAATTTGAATACAATTTATGTTGATGGTAACTAGGTACAGGAGACGACATTTTCTCAAAATGTGTCTATTTTCCATCCCTGCATGTAATTGGATGTCAATTTTGTCGTGCGATCCTCTCTCGGGGTCTTGCGAAACTCTCTCAAAACTCTCGTTTAAACCTAAAAGACTAGTCGCCAAGGGATGTATTTTTGACATATCGCGCTACGAAAACGATAAGCCAACGAAACGGACGGTTAAACGCTGGGTTAGGCAAACGTAACCGTAACGCCCCCGAATCGTAACGAATCCGCTGATTCAATCTGAAATATGGATTTCAATGTAAACGATTTGCCAACGAAAACGAAGCGTAAACGGACGACTGAATCTGCTTTTATTTGTACGGTACGTTTATGTGCATATCAGCAAAACAACTAAAAAAGAAGACATGCGAAACTTTTGAATAGGAATGATAAATAATAAAATGTTAAGCTAGAAGCACAAAAAAATAAAATAAACATACAGATGTTAAAATGTTTGAGTCATATGTCACGTTTTTCATGTTTTGGGCAATTGCTCCAGCGGACAACGTTGTGGCTGCGCTAAAGTTAAGTTACGGTTTCGTTTACCTGGTCCGGCCTTAAGTTAAACTATGTACACACGATTGTCAGATGGGATAACGTTATCAACCCCGTTAAAGTGCTGGAAATATACGGACAATGACAGATTATTAGGCAAAGGTGAATTGTCAGTTCAGACAATTAAAAAATTGCCAATAAAATGTTTCTCGGACAATGGCGCCATTGTCACATGAATATATTTCGCACATTTGAAAATCAAATTTCGCAATCAAATCAGAAAGCTCTTAAAAAATCACTCGTTATTATTATAGTAGTTTTGAACATGTACTAATATGTTTTTAAGGAGAAATGAGAGCAACTAATTTCTTTCATTCTCTCTCTTGGATCTTGGATTTTTGAAATTATCCGGCGTACTCGTATACGCACGCGTATTTCAGTAGGAATAGGACAATTACATACATTTGAAATCGAGTTTGATAGACGTCGTACGCTCTCACTCCTTCTTAAGTAGCAAGCAGCCTTAGACATATTACGAACTATACCGACATTTCGATGCAATATTTCCAAAAATTCATATGCCAACGACATGTCAGTCATTGGAAGCGAGGTCGATTTAATATAGTACTTTGCAAAACATGTTAACATGCCGATTATTCTTCCGTACCACTTTTGATACTACATTTATATAGTGCCGTTTTTCTGCTGTTATTTACAAAACGCTTTTAAGAAGTAGTATTTATTTAAACATTTCGGAAGATTGATTTTGTTTGTTCGTTAGCATTCAATACAATTGTATAGCACTTAAAAATGCGTTCATAATAGACACCCCCATTTAGTCGAGTATTAGACGATTTTTAAAAATCGTAAAAAAATCGTGTGTAAATACGTTTGAGAAAACTGGAACAATCGCAAATATACGCAATCCTCCATGTGTGAGAAGTAAATGCAATAGCTGACCATTGGTAATGCTATTGAGGAAAAATGTTTGTGTATTTTTTTTTCTCCGATATATTTTCGAATTTTATGTGGTCAGGTGCGTGCGTGCGTTTCTTGCGTTCCGTTGAAGGAGCTGTGAGCGGGTGGAAAACAAATTGCAACATTGTTGCATAAAATGATGCCAATGAAGCTCAAGTAGGAGCAAGGGTTGGGTGGAGGGGGTGGCGGTAATGACTCTGCTCGTGTTTTTATTTGTAAATATTTCGTGTAATGTAATATTATTGTTATTCTTACCGCCAGCAACAATATTTAGCAGAACATTTTTGTTTAGTGTGTACTACAATATGCGGCGGTGAATTTTGTTTTCACCCAGCGCGCTTGGCGAATGTTGGCGGACATCACTCATTCATTTCTGTTGCATGTTCGAACATGTACGAGTATTTTGATGAAAACAATTCACTTGCATTTCAATTCTTCTTGGTTGTTTACAAACAAGAAGAATAGGTACATATCTTTTAGACGAATTTCTCAATAGCATTGCATTTCAATAGACGTATATTTGTTTTTTAAAAATTATGACGAAATGTTCTTCTCTTTATGATGATATACAAGTGTGCGGTGGCACTTGTTAAACAAACAAACAATTTACAACCCCATAGATTAAATACATTTGTACAACAAGAGAAACTAGAGAAGAGAATTACTTTCCAATTGGATCGTTTCAATTGAGGCGAATGCAGAAATATCTAAAATAAATTATAAGAGTGATTACGCAATGGAGTGTTTGTTGCATTATTATAAAAAAACATAATTGGATATTATGTGGTTTAAATGAACTACATAGGTATTAACAGCATGTTTCTCTATTTCGCACGAAAGCGATGCGAACGAAAAACTACACGCTTAAAAAAATCGCTTCTGTAGTATATTGTCCCAAACATATTCGGCTTGAAACATATATATGTTTAGGGTACACTCTAAACATATAATATTTGGTACACACAAAAATTATATATTTGGGGAGGGGTTGTTCTAAACAAATCTTTGTTTACATCCCAACATGTGTTTACTTTGAACTATTTTTTCCGAAACAAATATTCATTTGCATTTATGTATAATCTTGGATCGAATTATATTTCTTGGAGGATTGACAATTAATGATGGCTTGGAATGCTCAGAAATCTTAGATGATTGATTTAAAAAAGAAGATAATGCTGCATTTGGTACCATAACTGGGAGAATCAATTCGAAACCAAAAAAAAAAATTAAAACTGAAATTCTACAAAAGTTTAGAAAATCTTTTATAAATAAAATATATTTGGAGAAATTCCTAAACAATAATTTTATTTGTATTCAAAGACATATTTTATTTGAGAAAATTAGTTTGCAAATATTATATGTTGTAACATATTAATATACGGGTTGCAAATATATTTTATTGATTTTCAAGTAAAATTTATTTGCTCAGAAACACATAATATTTAAAAAGTTGTGTTCCAAATATATTATATTTCGATTCAAACATATCAAAAAACGCGATTTTGCCCCGTGTACTGATTGTAGACCTACTAACTGGCATCAGCCATTATGCTTGCAGTCACTTTCTCGCCCTGATACCTTCTAGTAGGTCTAAAATCAGCTGTTCTTCGTTGGCATCGCTTTTGTGCGAAATAGAGAAACGGGCTGTAAATATCTTCTCTGTAATGTTCCAATTTTAGAGTACTTTTGTGAAGCAACTAACGCAAGTATCCGAACGACGCTTTCCGTTGCGTCTTCAATTAGAATGACGATAACGCGAAACTACTACAAAACAGGTGACATTGAACAATTAAAATTAATTCTTATTTATGCATAATATGCAGTTTACATATATGAATGTCGATGTACATATGTATCCCACGACTTACTCAGCGTATACATAGTTTGAATAAAAACTATTTCCAATTGCATAGAAAAAACACGGAAACTTACCTAGAAAGAAAAAGAAAAACAATTAATTATGTGCTAATAATTAAATCACTGTAAAAAACAAGTTAAGCATAGGTATGTACATATTGCAAAATAGCTACAAAATTCACTTTCATTTTAGTTGGAAAATGCCGCGCCGCGTAAAGCAACATTTGCGCTGACACTCGATTCTGCTCTGTTCAGCAGTGAGCAGAACATTTGTAAATTTCATCATTTATCATTGTAATTGATGACAGTGCAAATAGAAAATTAAAATCAACAAAATGTTTATCAGTTTCTTACATCTAACAATAATTATTCATGGAGTAGTACCCAGTACAGGAGGAAGAAGAAGAATGGAACTACTACCAACAACAACAACAATGTGAAAACAACGGGTCTCTGCTGTGAAGAATAAATTAAATAATAATGCAACACCAGCAGACAGACAGTGGTAAAGATTAAGGAGCCACAAAAGACATATTCGATATACGCTCTTATGTTACACTCAAAAACAAAACTAGGAATTGTTTATTTATCAAAAATTGGGCCGAACCCTAGAAACACTGCCAGCAGCAGGAGTATGGTATTCAATGGCCCCCCAGATCTACCCATATTTGCATGGAGCACCTCAAAATAAGAAGAAAATATAATTTGCATGTTATAGATATTTCGCTTACTTATCAAGTTATCGAAAGTTAAAGTTTGAAAAAATTTTAAAGGGGCTCCATTTGGAAAAAAGGGGAAAACTTTAAAAAAATTGGGATAACTCCTTAGTTATCGAAAGCGAAAATTGATAACTACCTTTGTTATCGAAATATAACATTTTTTTCACTTTTTATTATTTGGAACATTTGAATGGACGGCGACGTGTACCAAAGAAATTCTGCCTGACCAGTTTTAGGCCAGGGTTAACGATTTACTACTCTGGGGTAGGTCCAAAAATGGCTACGTGGCATGGCTTGGATATCATACTATCCCCCAGTCAGCGAAGTCGAGACGGACAGGAGCTTTTTCAGCAGTTGGGTATCTCTTAAATACCAGTGAATGCGTCCGGCGTCTGTCAAACTCAAATTTCATCCTATTGTTTTCTGTGCATACAACAACACTTTTACAGACGTCGGGCGCTTTCACTGGTATTTAAGGGTGTCTCTGAAATATGTCTGAAATACGCCAGTTAGTGAAAATACCTCAGTTAGTGGAAATAAGTTGTTTTCCTTGCAATCTGCTAAACTAGCCTACAATTTTCGTCGAGTGTACCCACCAATACAGATGTTTTCAAGAGAAAAATCATCACATAATTTATCTTGTGCTTTAAAAAAGATTATGAAATACTAAAAGAACATAAAAAACCTATTAATTTATAACTCATCCCGGGTTAAAATAATCTGCGTATGGAGACCAAATGCAAAAATATAAATCATAATTGAACAAAGAGGAAGAAGATGCACATTTGCAAACTTTCAATTATTCAAACATATATTTGGGGTACTCACGGAAGGAAATTTCAAGACAAGTTATTCTTAAGTTAGCAATATTTTGTGAAACCAGAAAGAAGTCTTTTCACTCCCTCATTTCAATTAGTATACCCTCACTCTTCTTCTACTAGGTATTTACTTACTTCTTATTTGTTACTAGATCACTTGCCCTTGATTGTGAAAAACCTTAGTGACCCGTTGTTATGACTAACCTCAAATGAGAAATGTGGATTTTTCTATTAAATTACACAAAAAACCTTTCTATGACTTACTCAAATATGTCTTAATAAAATAATTAGATGTTCGTCAAAAATTGAATGCATAATACTTGAATGTGTCCATGGTAAAAAATTTCGTGAACAGCTGATTCCATTATAAAAATTGCTCATTTAATAACGACAAATAAATGGAAAATGACGGCGCTTGCGTCTTCATGAACTATTTTAAATTTATGATTAAAATCGATTATTAAAGAATATTTGCATTATGTATCAGCATTTTATAAATCTAAAATATACCGTTATAGTAAATTTTACAGTAGTATATGCATTTAAACGAAAAATAATTACAAAAAACCTTCTCCTTCTCTTCTTGTTTGTACTTACGTCTTATTGGCGGTTATGCGTCGTTATAGTCCACCATAAAAAGCGCTAAACTAAATTGGGAATCGCTTTTATTTCATTTGGCTGATCAAGTGAATACCCTTAATATGTTTTTGTCGCCACCGTTCAGATTCAATTCAGCATGAATTATGTATGATTTATAGAAATGACCAAAACGGTCTTTTTAGTCAGCCATTTCGATAGTTGTTAGAAATGTTGACCATTGATCCTATGCAATTAACTTATATTTGTTGAAATGTTATGGCCAATCAGGAGAGGAGGGATTCCCAAACAAAGTTTCGTTTGTTGCAGAAAAAAATTTAAACTTGGAAGTTACTCTTAGTTAATGACCTTCTATGTTGGCCATCGTCGTCCATACATTTGATTTGCATATGCTTTTTTGCAATAACAACTATATATCTTTGGCTCCAGAGTGAATGAAGTTAACTGTAGTTTTTTCAAAATTAATATGTGCTAAACGTTGCACTGGTCTTTGGAATATTTGTAGAGCCTATGTGAACATATAATCCATGAACATACACTTAAACCAGAGATGCTTGACACGAATTTCTTCAGTGTCATCTGAGACGAATCAGATCTGTTAATATGTCGGACCCGTAGTTTTTGCTATTTTTGTTGTGAATAACTGAGCCATATGGAATGTTTACCAAGTTTTGGGTAATTGCTCCTGCCGGCAACATTACGGTTATTCTATTGTTAAGTTACGATTTCGTTTGCCCTACCCAGCTTCCAGCCGTTAGTTGTGCTTACGTATAAATGGCCCTGCCACCCTTTTCCACAAATGTCATATAGTCTGAAGTGAGCTTTAAATTGGAAATTCTGCATAGTTTTCACTGCAAAGAATAGAAACTTGTGTAATTTTTCATTAGCTGCTCAACTTTGCATTTCATCTAACACAACGTTTTTTTTTTCTTCTAATAATTCTTAGCCGTTGAAAGTGGTTGTGGCTTTGGCCCCTTGGTTCGACAACAAGTAACTAATTTACATTTTAGATAGAAATTTATTATGACAAGCCAAACAAATAATAAAAGAACACCAAAACGAATCAACGCATTTCGCACAGACGAAATAATACAACAAAAAAAAAGGAAATCGCAATTGCTGTTACTTCTTGTTAAGCCTGAGTACAACTTGATGATGTAGCCGATGACGCTCTGGTGGTGATGATGAAAACATGTTGGCGCTGGGGACGGTTGGTTGGTTGGCTGGCCGGCCGGTCAGCCAGCCGTGCATCGCGCCAGTTATTGTTGATGGTGTTGGCCTGTTGTCGATAAACAAACAAGGAAGTTTTAACAAATAAATATCTACGTATCTATCTTGCAATCATCATCATCTTCTTCTTCATCGTCATCGACATCGCCGTCATCATCAGCATTAGCTGAGCCAGCAATGTTATCAACGCCGTCATCTTTGTCCGCTGTTTGCCGTCTACGCCGCCTTGTAGCAAATGTTGTTTACACCATGTTGCATACCATTCATATTGCAAGAACTCAAAGAATTTCTATATCTATGTATATATAAATACATACGAGTACATATAGTGGTCGTGCAGACTATAGCTCTAGCTGCCACATTGTACCCATCTGATGTCTAACACATGCCACCAGCCACCATCCACCACCACCACCACCACTAACTAGTCCCATATCTAATCACACTCTAAGATCTAAACATAAAAATTCGTTCAAATCAATTTCAGTTATTAGGATTGCCTTCAAAATCTTTACGGAATGAAAAATCCTATCAACTATGAGTACGAGTATTAATCAAAACTGAAAATGAAAAAAAATGTGATCTCCACCCCAGTCCCCCAGTATTTGAAGTTCATATTGAGCACTCTAAGTCTTTGGTGATGTCCATCAAATAACCAGACGACCGACCGACCAACAACGGCTTCTTTTTGAAAGCTTGTTTGATTTTCTTTATTGCTTTAGTTTTAGACTTCCTCCCATCATTGCGGCATCGTGGAGTCAGTCGTCAATGAGTCAAATGCAGAAATGGTCAATTGTTGGCAGTTGTTGCTATAGATTTTTGGTTGCCATTATTATTGATTTAAATTGACAACTGACACAGTGAATTTTTCAATTCCATTACAATGAACTTGATGAAAGGTCAGTTAGACAACCATTAGAAAGAGGAATTCTTATGGAAATCAAATTGACTGAATTAATTTACTTTATTGAAGGAAAATACACAAAACCAGCTTGAAAATCCATATCATAATTTAGATATGGGAAACGATTGAATTATAATTAAGAGTTTGAAATGGTTATTATATTAAAAATTTAATAAAAATCTCCACTATGGGTGAAAGGACAAGTTCATGACTGCTATTAAAATGTTACGTGATATTACGTTAAGGGCGGTTGGCAACGCATTTTCGCACTCAAAGAGTCGAACAATTTTTAAGTCTATCTCATAAATATCAGTGAGAGCGTCCGACGTCTGTCAAAATGTGGTGAGCACAGAAAACAATAGGATGAAATTTGAGTTTGACAGACGCCGCACGCTTTCACTGATATTTAAGGAATACCCTAAGGGTAAATAACCTATTAAGCTAAAGGTAAGTACACACGATTTGCAGATCGGACAACATTGCCAGAAAAATGGCGGAAAAATGCAACCCTGTGAATTTACAACCGTGTGAACATACAATTTTTGTTTTGCAACGTTAGCAGAAAAGTCATTGCGAGATCATTTGCAGATTGTTATATGTACGAAGTTTTTGCATGTGACAACGGCGCCATTGCCAGAAAAACATTTTATGTATTTTTATTGGCAATCCTGCATATAAATATTTACAACATATATTGTTAATATATAAAATTGTAATGTTTTCCTGCAATCGTCTGAACTGTCAATTCACCTTTGCCTAACAATCTGTCATTGTTCGTATATTTGCAGCACTTTAGCAGGGTTGAAAACGTTTGCCGATCTGGCAATCGTCTATACTCAGCTTCAGCTTAAGTACACATGATTTGCAGATCGGACAATATTGCCAGAAAAATGCAACCGTGTGAATTTACAACAGTGCGAACATACAATTTTTGTTTTGCAACGTTAGCAGAAAAGTCATTGCGAGATAATTCGCAGATTGTTAGATGTGCGAAGTTTATGCATGTGACAACGGCGCCAATGTCAGAAAAACATTTTATCGGCAACACTGTCTTTAAAATATTTTTGTTGACAATCCTGCATATAAATATTCACAAAATATATGTAATTGTAAGGTTTTCATGCAATCGGCTGAACTGCGAATTCACCTTTGCCTAACAATCTGTCATTGACCGTACATTTGCAGCACTTTAACAGGGTTGATAACGTTGTCCGATCTGGCAGTCGTGTATACTTAGCTTTAGTGGCGTAACCTTCCCCGCATAAGGAATTCTTAAATTGGAAAATGTGGCAGCGTCACAAAACGAAGCACCTTTTGGCGCAATCCTTTACAGTTAATTTCTTATTAATTGTTCGTATTTTTTTGGATATGAAGCTGGCTCCCGCTTCATCTCCTTTTTGTGACGCTGCGTTTTTTTCCTGCCATTTGTCAAAATATCTCATAAGATAAACATATTCCATTTAACAAATGAGAAAACAGTCATTATATTCTCTTTTTTCATTCGTTTACTAATTCATCTTATTACCTCAATTTTAATCAGCTGTTTATAAATGCCGGTTAAACTTAGCATCCGAATTAAGTATCAGCTGGTTCACACGTAATATTTTGAATGGGCAATCGTTTACACTGATTCAAATCAGACTTCAGCTGATTCTTTAGTATTTAGCATCGTATATTTATTTGTAAAGTCCAGCCTTAAAAAGATAATTACAAATAGCTTTTGAAGAGAACGCCAAATGTTTTTCGTGGTTCGATATTTATATTACGTATTTTTATTTAGATTTATTATTATATTCATTAAATTATACTTAATGTAACAAGTTCATGAATGTTCTGAGAAAGTAAATTGTGTGTGCGATACTGTTCATCTATACGAGTATACATTGTATACAGATCTTTTTTTTTTGTTTAATTTGTCTATCATTGTGTTTACCTATAAACTATTTTGAAAAATATGTGCCAAAACAAAGCAAATATAAACATGCCACAAAAACCTGTTTATATTTCAACAAATCTTTTGGCAAAAATGAAATTTTATGCAAAACAAATGTAGAAAATACTTTGATGTGTTAACACATAGTAAATCATATTTATACAATGAAAACAGAAAACGTTAATAAAAAACATAAATAAATTAACATATCAATTGTTATCAATGAGGCTTTGAAAGCAAAAGTGAAATTAAGTATTTAAATGATATGCATATTTTTTTTAAGTGTAAAGGTTTCTGGGTTTTACTTTTTGCAAAGCGCAAAATTTCGTCTTCGGTTTCGTAAAAAGTACGCTGTCCTGTGAGTTCATTTCGTAAATTAACTCTAATGATTTATAGTAAAATTGTATTTTACAATAATTCTGCCATGTAACGTTTCTGAAACATTATATTTCTTTCAACAAATGTTCATAGATATGCTGCGTTTACGTACGGCTAACCGAGACATTAAGCAAATTCTTTGTTTTATAAACGTGTGCCAATAACCAATGTCCTATTTGAAAAATTCTAAGAAAACAACGTCTATTACATTTCCACTACGAAATAATCTACTATAATTCCACTACGAAAAATTTACAACTACAATTCTCTTACCCATTCAAACGAAACGTCAAACTAGTCTGTGGTTGCCAATTACTAAAAAGAATCGATTTTTAAGAAAGTAATTTTTTGAGGCAAATTAATTTGCTCTAATTTCTTTAATCTTACTGATTGGCTCATCATTTAAAATACACGTACTCTGTGCTTGTAGCATGTAATGTCATTACGGAAAATTGGAACGCTACAAAACCAATCGCTTGATAGGTCCACTGGGAATAGGGATTGGTTCACAGATTGTCCCTTTTAAATGAAACAACCGGTAACTGTAATATGTCGTTGTCATTGGAAGTGGTGAATTACCTACCACCTTGCGACATATTCAAGTACTTGTCTAAAATACAGTACCTGACCCTAAGGAGTAAATGCCCTACCTACTACATAAATTAACCAACTGGTCATCTAATAAGGTGTAGATAACCTAACTGGTCGTAAATTAAGGAGTATATAACGCAATTGGTAGTCTACTAAAGAGTAGATAACTTCACTGGTAGTCTACTAAGGAGTAGATGACTCATATTGTTGTCCACGAAGGAGTAGATAACTCAACCTACTAAGGAGTAGATAAATAAGGTCATCTAGTTAGGAATAGATAACTCAGGTCCTCTATGAAGGAGTAGTTAACCCAACTGGTCCTCTACTAAGAAGCAGATAACCCAACTGGTCCTCCGCTAAGGAGTACATAACCATATTCAGGAGTAGACAATCCAACTGGTCGTCTGCAATTTCAAGTAAATGCCAAACTCGCCTTACGTTGCCAACTGGCGAAAATAATCGACTAGATTTAAGGCTGGGTTAGGCAAACTTAACCGTAACATAACTTTAGCGCTGTCGTAACGTTGCACACTGGAGCAATTACCCAAAACGTGCCGTATGACTCAGAGATTCACAACCAAAATTTTAAAATCTTTATTTTATTGTACATCTTTATTTTATTTTATATTTTCTTGCTCTTATTTTAATATTTTATTACTTATTTATCATTACTTTTCGAAAAATTAGCATATAGGTCATTCTTTTTTCGTTGTTTTGCACATTTTGTTTGCAAATGCACGTAAACGTACATTTACGTTTTCGTTGGCTAATCGTTTACACTGATTTCCATTTGTCAGATCGAATCAACTGATTCGTTACGCTACGGGGGCGTTACGGTTACGTTTGCCTAATCCAGCCTTTAGCGTAACGAATCAGCTGATTCAATCTGACATATGGAAATCAGTGTAAACGATTAGCCAACGAAAACGAAGCGTAAACGGACGGCTGAATCTATGTACATAAGTTTGATCTGGACGGTACGTTTACATGCATTTGCAGACAAAATCAGCAAAACAACGAAAAAAGAAGTCATTTATGTGAATCTTTTGATATGGAATAATAAATAAGTAATTAAATGTAAAACTAATAGCAACAAAATAAAATAAAGATGTTAAAATTTTTGTTGTAAATGTCTGAGTCCAATGACACCTTTGAAGTTTTGCATAATTGCTTCAGTCGCTGCGCTAAAGTTAAGTTAACCCGGCCTTAAAGGCATGTTAGGCAAACGTAACCGTAACCCTTCCGTAGTGTAACGAATCAAATGATTAAATCTGTCATATGGAAATCGGTGTAAACGATTAGCCATTGTAAATGGACGGTGGATTCTGCTGAAGATACTTTGTACACACGGTGGTCAGATTTTACAATTATGTGAGCAAAATGTCAAAAAATGCAACCCTGTGAACTTACAAACGAGTGAACTTACGATTTTTATCTTGCAACTTTGGCAGAAAAGTCATCGTCAATAAATTGTAAGACATTATAAGATGTACGAAGTTTATACATCTGACTATTGGCAACACCGCCTATAAAATATTTTTATTGGAAATCCTGCTCATAAATATTTACAAAATATATTGTAAATATATGAAATTATAAGGATTTTGGCAATCGACTGAACTATTGCTAACAATCTGCCATTGCCAGTACATTGGCATCACTTTGACGGAGTTAATAACATTGTAAGACCTTACAACCGTGTAGCTTGAGATATGATTTGAAAATAAGAAATTTATTCATAATATTTGTATTGCAATGACAAATAAGTAATAAATTGTTAAAAGAAGAAAAAATTAATAGAAACTATAATTAAGATGTTGCAATATTTGTTGTGAATGCGTAAGTTATATGTCACGTTTTTCAGGTTTTGGGTAATTGCTCCAGCGGGCAACGTTACGGCTACGCCAAAATTAAGTTTTGTTTGCCGAACCCAACCTTTACAAGTAGATTGTTACATTGTGGAAACGTATCAATTGGTTTGCTAAATTTTGGTAGCATTTTTATAAAGTTTTTTTTTCGTTTAAATAAATTCCGCATTTGGCAACAGCTGATTTCGTAGGAGTATGTTATTCATACCCTTCGCTTCCATGTTGTTTGTTTATCATTTGGTCAGATATATCCATCTGTAGATATGCATTCATTCATTAATTAATATTAATTTTATTTATATTTATTTTTCATGCTTTTTTTGGTTTTTTTTGTTTTCTTATTGATTTATATAATTCACTAAAACATTGTAATAATCTTTTGTGTTGATTAACTCATTTGTAATGTTTACAAAAGATTCAATGTCTACGCCCGACTATCTGTCTGTGCGTCCGCCCGTCCGTCCTCCGCCCATCTAATGTTGCTCAAAAGTAAGAAGCAGAGAAGTCTAAAATAAATAATAACTCTGATTTGTTTGTCCACACTTATAAAGTACAACATCACGATTGACATGATCGCCGATCACCGATCGCCATGGTAATCATTATCCCAAAGTCGTCGTCGTCACATTGTGCATCGCGTTTATTTAGACAATGGAGGTTTGTGGAATGTAATTAATTTGTCATCGACACCTTTGGGCCTTTGGTGTGGCGGCCATCATTGATTGAGGTGTAAGCGGATTGTGGTTTCTTTTCTTCTAAAGCGCTCGCAGACTGCCACCGCCGTCCGCCGGTGTTGTGAGTTGATAAACAGTAGCGGTCTCTCAGTTTTATGATCGTTTCCTTGATATCAAATTGAATTCGAAAAATAACATTTGAAATTTGAAATCTTATCATTATGTAAACACCCAAAAGAATTTTTTGTGTTATGTCATTGTTGTGTGATAAGCTTATGAGAGATTACGATGGCCAACAAAGAGCGAGCGATGACAGAGCAGATGACAGGTGTATGCAAGAACACGAACGTTTCTTGTTTTCATTTTGTGTAAGGTCATGATTTGAATTTGAACATCGGATAAATGAAGAATGAACTTTTTTATTCGAAATTGAAAGTAATTTCTTATGTAATAGTATGTTAACTGTATGAAAAATATGCGTTTTTTGGAATGGTAATGAAATAGTATTTATATTGCACAGTAAGTTGGCAGCACTGTTATGCTTATGGCAGGTATTGTCATGACGTGATGAATTCTGTTATAGGTGCATAGCATTTCAGTGTAGGCAAAATTTAAAATAGTTACTCAGTGAGTCACTAAGTATTTTAATTTAAATTTTCCAAATTTCTAAGACAATAGCATAGCATCACTTTACACTCACATATACTTAATTCATTCACTTTCCTTCCCTTAGCTAGTTAGCATGTTGATTTATTAAGAAAATAGGTATCGGGATTTGAAACAATGACGAGTCTTTGTGCTTCTATTAAGTCTTATCAAATATCTGCATGATACTAAAAATAAACGCAACGATGCAGTCTATGGCAAGACCGCCGCAGTTCCTTAATAGAATTCCGCATCAAGTGGCTGTGGATTTGCGTTAAGACAGCCCAGCCAATGTTGCGTTTTTTTTGATATTTCACCGCAATACAAAAAACGAAACTTTGACAGTTTGATAACTTTATTAACTTTGCTCAATCAATTATCAAAAGCTCCAACTCGTTCGTAGTTAAGCGACATACCTACCACCGTTGAGGCACAAGCCGCAGACGGCAAAGCTGGAACCGGCCAAAATGGTCGATTCGTTCGAGCATTTGTTTGTAAGTGGCATTAAATGTAAAACAGAGCACCTGCTGTTTATCAAATCTTTAAATTTGAATTTAACATTAACGCCACATTTAAATGCAGACACTGTAATTGAACGTGCTGTGATTATAGTACGAGAGCGCTAGTATAGATGGATGGTTAAGCCCTGTGTACGACCAGAAAAAAAATCAACAACAAAATTAACAATTATGGTATAACAACAAAAAGAAAGAAACTGAAAGCCCTTAGATTAGTGTTTTGTTTTTCGATTTGCCACTCAAAGCCGCATTGAAGGTATAGGCAGATAGGTTGTCCAAAAGGCCCTCATTATGTCATTACAATGAAGGAAGGTGGTAATCTTGACTCTGTAAATTTTTTTGCGAAATAAAAAGCGTCCCAGCAAAACTTTCTTATATTATAAACAGCAGCCACTAAAGAGGACGGAAGGCCGATAGAATCAGAAGAATTAGCGTTTCAAAGAAATCGAGAAAAGATAGGTCCTTCGAAGGGAGCGCACAACAAAATGTAACGCAGGACTTGCAGCTGAATTATAAATTCTCGCCTTAAGATAATGTCCTGTGTAAAAAAGCGCGTATTGAATCACTTTTCGATTTCCCAATTTCACTTTTTTAATTGGAATTTGCTTTATAAGTCTCACAGTACAGGAGATTTGCAACCTGTATGGATGCATTGGAAAAGTTGCGGCTTGTTACAATTGCTTCCGCCCAAACTATTATAATACCAGCTGAGCCAGGATAAATCTGGTTGGCCGCATCAATCTTTATTTTCAGATGTTAATGTTGGAGGATGGTCTCCGAGAGCGGTTTTCGGTCGTTAATTATTAACTGCTGCTGCGACCTCATCGGCGTGAATATAGTTCAGATCTGCTTTGCATGCTCTATATGCTATGCTATTATAGATCGTGAAGATCTCTCGTTACTTGTCTAGGAAGTGAAGACCTTTCCATGGGGTGGTGATCCTACGATAGCAACACATCAAGAACTGCTACGACAACATAACACAGTGTCTCCGCAATCGCATGATCTTCGACTGCTTATGAAAGTGGTTGCGTGATGACCTGTGGGGCACCCTGTTGCTTTTCTCAGGGCTGAATTTTGGCAAGTTTGTATATTGCTCACATTCGGCGACCATAGTGGCACTGCATAGTTTGCCACAGACCGGCCTATCATGTGTAAGAGGTCAACAAGGAGATCGCTTTATAAGAGATCATCTAGGTATTTATGTATATGCCATTTGGTTCCCCATTCTTATTTTAGGAACAGTTTCTGACCATCAGATACTGTTATAGTCACTGAAAGAAATACATTTTAAATATGATCCTCATCAAGAAAATCTGACAGAATCATGTCTTCAGAGTCTATAGGGGGATATGTGTTAATTGGGGGCCTCTGTGATTCCGTCCCTGTTCCTACAATGGGGTTTTGAGTGCACATACATACATATACAGAGGGAAAATCTGTTTGGATATTTCTTTCACTTAACCCAAACTTCAGACCATTAGCACGTTACCGGATTTCTCATCACGATTAGACTTTAAACATTTGCCGCCAACATCCGCAGTAACCGAACGAACGGCGGCCGCAAAATCCACATTTTTGCTGCTGTTACCATTTATTTGTACTATTTTTCATAAAGATACTCGAAACGTACATACATTTCCATCCAGGTTGCGTCTGCAACAATATCTTAGACGTGCCTCAACATGCTGGAAACATCATTAATTTATAACCAACAACTAATAACAAGATTTATCACTTCATTTCGTTGTTTTTTTTTGCGTGCGTTTAGTGGGTTTCAGCGCTCAGACATTGCGCGGTGGTTCTACAATTACACCGGAGCTTTATGATCAGCGGGTAATGCATTGCCGTAACGAGTGCTTGCTTGTCCGGCGTGCAGAAAGAACCCTTTTTGATAGAACTTCAATGGCTTCGCAATGAATTGAGATTAAGTGGCAGTGAAAAATAAGGTTCATAATATGCGATTAACTGTAGCTGACCGAAGAGATAATGAAGATCATAAATCAATGATCTGGATGAACATTGTTGTATCTGGTAATATCCAATGCATTTGATTAGGCAAATATTCCCAAGAATAGGTTTAATGTGGAAAACCGATGTCGACCTTTATACGAGTATGATTGGTCTAGCTCAACTAAATAATTTTTACGTACCGATTTTTACCCACTTCTCACCCTAAGAGTTTTTCATATGAATTTTAGCAAAACTTTGCAACATCGGCAATTGCCCGTACAACATCCACGCTTTTTGTGTAATGTTAGGTGAAAAGTCTCATAGTGGGAGGTGGTCTTAATGATGCCTTGTTTTGATTGGACGAAAAATATCCCAATGAATGTTTAATCGTTAACTTTGACAACTTACACGTGAATATAACTAACTTATTTTTAATCAACAACTACTGCTTTTAAAACTACTGACTGCACTAACATTTTCTCGCTGCCTATAGACTGTTTAACTTAAAAAGGAAATATCAATTAAACATTGCTATAAATTGTAAGCGTATTATCAAAATTATACATGGCCCGTCCGTCATAAGTAATTTCCGAACAACAACCTTTTCAACACAACATCTCCTTCACCAGCACTCCCGAAGAGAGCTACAGAAAGGAGGGAGAGAGATCGCAAGTATCAGTCAGACTTTACATATGTATCTACATGTGCAGGTACACCTCGTCGATATGACTTTATCCCTTCTGCTAAGGCAGATACGAACGTAATTTCATCTGAACATTGAAAATGATTTCCTATGACATCCAATGCATATACAGACAGACTTAATCTGATTTATAATTATTTATATTGAAACTAAAAGCTCATAAGCGATTGTAAAGTTGTGTCGATGGCAACGGCGAATCGAAGATGAACAGAATGTGAATGTTAAAAATAAATATTAAAACTTAAGTGATGGTTATAATATGGTGGCGATAATAATGGCATAAGACAATTTTTGTGCTCGTATAACTTGACCATTTTCGTAATGATGACACCATGAGTAAGTAACCCATACACACGACGACCGTAGTCAGGTATGAGCATGCACTCAGTCACATGGATGGATGAATTACAACTCCATGGGCTAGTTGTTAATACTCATCTGAGCATTGAATTACTTCCAACATAAGCATTGTAAAGATACACTGGAGGGCCAGAAAATCGGACGGACGGAATAGAGGCCGGTTTGACTAACTGGCTAAAGGTTTGGTAGAAAAACAAAAATGAAAACTACTTACATATGTGCGAATGGATGAATTTTCAACCATTTAGATTGGTGTTAAGTACAAAATACCTTTACGCATCAGGGCAATTCCAAACGAATTTACATACCCATACATTCACTAAACGTAATGATTGTTTCTTTAACCCTTTAAGAATGGCAAACATTGCCAGAACTATAGAACTAAATTACGGAGAAAATGACATTGTTATACAGGAGATTCAGTTCAGTTATAAAATCGCTCAAGTACCTAAAACCCGGTATTTTGATCCCACATTCAGAGTAAAGATTTCACAAGAGAAATGTGGCAACGACGATTTTTTTCACATTGAAATTAAAGCTTAATAATTTTTGTCGTTGCCACTGGAAGATAAATTTTCGCTCTGAAATGGCACTGTTTAGGCTGTCTCCAGGATTTTTAAACGCATCTTGAAGTTTTTCATTTAATATTTCAATCGCAATCATGGCATCGGACAAATTGTCACCAGACTAAGGACAGAACACACATGTTTCCGAGCCCCAAAATCACAGATCACGTAAAAAGCTTAAGGGTAATCGTAGAACAATTAGTGAAATTGAGGTTTAGTGGAATATTTACAGATTTCGAAATAGCGTTCGACACTCTCTCATGATGTTATATTTGCAGCACTGGCATGTAAAGGCGTTCCTGAGAAACTAATCAACCTCATAAAAGCATTATACAGGGAAGCAAACTGTCGAATCCTGCTTGAATCCAACTAAGCAGCAGAATCCCTGCACTTAAAGGGGCTAGACAAGACTGCGTTATATCGCCATTGCTCGTTAACATCGTTTTGAGGACGAGGGATAATGTGGGTCTTGGCAAACGTCGAAAGGATCTAGACTATGAAAAAGAAGATAACTATACCGAAATGTCACAAAAAATGGACAGTGTTATCAAAGCTGCAGCCAAGGCCCTGCCTTACGAATAAATGTAGCCAAAACAAAGGTATTAAGAATAAACAGCGACATCTCCAGATACTTCAAAATCGAAGGTAACGCCCTAGAGTACTTAGACAAATTGTGCTACATGGGAAGTTCAATAACCAACTACTGTGGGTCGCCAAAGATAAAGAAAGTCACATAAAGGCTGCAAAGCAAACATTTGGACGATTAACAAACGTCTGGAAATCAACATCACTTTCGACGAATTCCAAAAAGAATCTTCAATTCAAACGTTAAGTCATTATTGCTGTACGGATGCGAGACATGGAATGTTGCACCCCGTGATCTCAATGCGGTGCAGGTCTTTGTTAACAAATGCTTGCGGCGAATTATGAAGATATTCTGGCCTACCACTATTTCAAGCAGTATGCTGTGAGCACAAACAAGTCAAATGCCGATTGAACGCGAAATTGAAGATGCAAATGTAGTTGGAACAGGCATACTTTATGTAAGCCCCATGACATAGTCCGAATGAAATACGCAGGGAGGTCGTGGAAGAGGGAGGTCTAGGAGACAAGTTGACAAAGAAATTGCCAAAACGAGAAAAAGCTGGAGTGAGGTCAAGAACTGCGCAATGGATAGATGAAAATGCATATCATTTGTATAGGGAATCACTATGGTGTTTATAGATGCGATGGGAAAATATTTATATAATCAGGCTATATACTAAAAAGCTATTCATCTGACAAATTGAGTTAAATTTGTTTTTTTTTTTTTATTAAATTGTTACCTACGTTACCATCTATTTTTGTGAAAACTTATAAACACCCACTTTATTATCACATAAAACGCAATGCAAATCACAGTCACTAGATAGGAAGCAAAGCGTTTTGTGAGATAAGAAAATTAATAATATCTCATAAAATCGACTTTATCACACACAGGTAGTACCAAAGTTCCTGTTTTTTATACGAATAGAAAATATTTTTTTTAATTAGAAAAGTCTCACTACACTTCATACCCTGTAGTTCGATGCTATGTTAGTCAAAATCTATACAGTGAAACACTTCTGTGGAATTGGAGTTAAATTGTAATTTAAAAAATTATTTATTCAGGGTAAATAATAACTAACTAACTGCTAACTGCCTGACCCACGAACGTTAAGGCTGCCTCCTAAATACGAGTGAAAGCGTACGGCGTCTGTCATCCTCGACTTTAAATGTATGGAAACATGATACAATTAGAAGGTAGTCTACAGCAAACAGATGTTTATAATTTTTTCTCGAGGGTGTTTTTGGTTGTCAAGAAAGTGTCAAACGCATCGTTGACATTTGCTTTGTTTACGTTTGCATTGTTTACGAAGCACAAAATTAAAAATATTGTTTGCAGACAAAATTAATAAAATATATAACTGTTTTTTCATATTATTTTACAACTGTTACCGATTTGGCCATGTTACGCGGACAGTCGACATCACAGCCACGGAGAATTGCAATGTGGTAGGACAACAGTTGCATGAAAATGACGGTGAAATACCTATCGACGGAATTTGCAGATTTCTGGAGGAGGATTTCGTGTCCTCAACACCTTCCCCGCAGATGATAATGGAATGTCTTTTGCTCGAGGTGACTTGCTCCAATGAATTAATGCATTTGGTTTAAACCGGACCACGTAAGACGATCAATAGAACAGACATTTTGTCATCGAATTAGACGAATCGCCCCAAACAATCGAATATCAAAAAGCTTTACAAGTTGCTACGAAGCCCAAATGGCAACAACATCTGCTTCATTTGTGCACCAACTGAACCACAAGAAGAACTAGTTTTGGAGCCAGATCTCGAAGATAAAAGCCAATCATTCAGTGATTTTTCAACTATGAGTATTTAAGATAGATGGACAAATATCAATGCCGCAGTACTCCAAGATATTGATATTTATGATTATGTTTAATTCATCTTTGAGTATACTCGTATAATTGATTTTCTGCAATTTGTACTGACTTTTTGTAATATCTCTGTAATAAACAGAATCGTTTTTTATTTTTCAATTTAAAAAAGTATATACATATGCCTATTACATTTATGTTATATCAAAATTTTTATATTATATTAATTATCCTGGACAAACATATTCAAAAAATATATGTATATGGCCTCGATATATATATAGATCAATTCGTTCATTTTTAAGGCCCCCTCAAGGAAAGTTGCAAAGTTGTAGCCGCGTCCCATTATCAAGAGCGATTTGTGCAGGTACAGCTCTTTGGCCAACTCACGTTTCTTGGAATCCAATCCAAGAACTTTTCAGATTTGAGAGGCCTCTAATGATTTCTTGGCGTCTGGATTGTATTGACAATCGACTATCCGACATCACCAAAAGAAACATAACCAGGGAAATAAATTGCGGGTATAGGCTTTGGTGGTTGGCGCCGCACCAATTTCAGGCCCGGTATGAATGTGGACATTGCAATGATATTTTCGGCATATTCCGCTGTTCACCGTTTTGGTTATACCCTCTATAATCTCTATAATGTCGCCTCTTTGTTTGCAGTGAGATGAAGAAACATATCGTCCCGGATTCTCGATTCCCTTCCTTTCTAATTTACTATAATTACATGTCAAAATTAATGTGGTAGTTTTGATACTTCTATTCAATCTGACAACCAGAAACACCCGATGTATGAACAGAGTTGATGTTTTGTTGTTGTTGGGCAACTGCGACTACCTTGTAATTGTATCATGTATGGAAATGTTCTATAGATACCCAAATACGTCGATTAATCTAAAGTTGACAGAACGTACTGGCGAGGAAGAGAATGAAAATACTTGCTCTCCCTTTCTAAACACCAATAACAAGTTAAAAATATCATGTTGGTAAATGTGCCGAATATTAAAAATGTAATTAAAAATACTCGTACATATAGTATTTGTGTAAAATTACCATTTTGTTTAATTTGTTAATGCCAAACGAAGCGTATTGTGGTAGTACGCGCGTATTTTCGGTGTACGCCCTAGGTTTAAATAAGCAGCCTAATGTTCGCATGACTTCTATGCGAAAAACAACTAATTTGCGACCAAGTAACAGGCATAATGCAGGATATTTACATTAGTTTTTTTGTTCTAATGCCTTTTTTATGTCGCAAATCAGCTGTTTGTCATGCGAACTTTAGCGATATATATTCAGAACCTGAATATTGTTTTTCTTTACATTTTATCATTTTTGTGTAAAATATTTTGTGGATTTGGATATGTCAATTGCACTTTTTCTTGTAAATCACGCAGATTTAGAACTTCAGTTTCTTTTGTATTAAGCAGGTATTATTACGAAAGAAATTGTAATCCGAAATATGCATGATTTACGAGAAAAAGGGCAATTGGAAAATCCGAATCCCAAACTTCTGACGGATGTTAAGCCAGCACAGGGGCGATAAAATAAGATCGAAATTTGTATTATTCTGTTCCTGAAAAGCAAGGGTTTGTTCAATGTTTCGTCTCGCAAAGGGACCACCTAGAGGTGGGGTAAAAAAAACACAACGAAAGCTCAGACAAAGACATAGCGAAAACTATCCCATATAGTGCAACCGGCAATTCATATTAAAATACAAAAAACAACTTAAAGAAATAAACAGACAATCTTTGGCAGCTAGCTAGTTACTACTGTCATGTTGCAGAGAAAAGCGAAACGTAACCACATGAACCCCTCCCCTTCCAAGCAGTGGACGGACGTGGCAGAAAATGCAAAAACTGCACCACTAGTGGTGACGGCGTGCGGCGGCGGCGCTTACATGCCTTTGACATGTCTGCAAGATTTTTTAAATGTTTCTCCCGCCACAGATCGGTCGTGTCGGCGTTGTTGCTTGTTTCGTTGTTGCCTTGCAGAGATTTTTAACACATTGTTGGCAACTAATTTAAATGGATCGCATGTCACTTGTCCACAGTGTTACGACAACTTTAAGCGTTTTCTGTTAAACCCTTCTTGGGATGTGTTGCTGATTCTATAAGCGGAAATCTTGGTAGCGAACAAATGGCGACATATACATTAAACATGTGACTTAGCGCAAAAAAAACACGGGGAATAATTATAAGGGAAACAATCACTATCTTATGTTTTTTGGCTTTATTTTGCATCCCACTGAATCAAATTGTAAACTGATTTCTGCACCGTGATCATGTTCCTCGTCATTCTCCTTTTAAGGATTCACACTGATTATCTGCTGAAGCCACAGACAGCATTTGTGGCAACAACTCATTAGTAAACATTCTCTCATATGGAGAAGTATAGATTCTTTTATTTTTCTCTAGTCAAAGAAAAAATATAGCCATGGCGCTTTGGATGAATCCTCTCGACGCGCAGATCATCGCTGCGTGATGTTCTTAACTGATGATTGTAAATAGCCGGCAATTACTGCCTGTTGTGTGGCGAAATGATTAAAGGATCCCAGTCGTTTGGACGACCGATCGACCAACTACTGTGAACTAAGTAGTGTTTATGTTTATTTGGCCTCGACTATTGTTTTCCATTATAATAAAACGATGTTTATTTTCATAGAAAACAATCGAAAGTCCATTGTGGTAATAATCGTTATCCACTTGTTTGAACCTGCAAATAATCAACAGCAGTATTGCAATAAAGGGTAATAGGAACTACCTATTATAGGCCAAATCAAATCTGCAACAGTCATGTAGAAATAAATTGTAAATACGAATAATCGAAAATTAAGAGACTTTTTTGCATGTTCAGTGGCAACTCGCAAAAAGCGTATCTCGCATCACGGCGGTAGGTAGATCAGCTGATTTTATTTAGTTATGCATATTTAAGAAAAATACAGAACATATTATATGTGTGCAGAATAGTAAAGTGGTCATAACGCATGTTGTGTAACTTGCCGCATCGCTTGTATCGCAAGAATGTGTGTCGCACGAAATGCTTATTCGTGCATATAGCTTTAGGGTGTAGGTTACGAATTGCTCGTCCGCTGTACGTTACTATTTAAGTCATACCCCTCAGCCAAATACATTCATATAATACCAATGCACCGCCTTAATGCTTTTAATGAAATGCCAAATATAATTTGGTAGCACTTTTCACATATCTCACTTTCATATTTTGACATATTCCGTTAAGTTAGCTATTTCATCCAACCGTAAGACTGCAGCTTATCTCGCACATCACATCACTTCCCACTTTCAATACCCCAATTGTATCGGGGATATTGATTCGCAATCTTATGACCATTTCCCATCCATTTACACACTGGACGCAATACTCAATTAGCAATTAATGATCTCCGCTAATAAAGTCATAACCGTAAAAAATCACTATAGCACCACTAGCTACAGCAACAGCCATCAGAAACCAACTTTAGTTTATTTACTCTACTAAGTAGACGAGTCGAGTTGCTGTACTGGCACTTCACTATTTCTTAAAAAGAGAGAAAAACGAAATGAAATGTGTGGGCGTCCGGTGGTATAGTTTAGCTCTTCCCCAACAAAACACTCAAAAAGCAGCCACCACCACAACTGCCAAAATATGGACAGGAGGTGGAGGAGTAGCGCAAACTCTATCTAAACATCTTGTCAGAAGACGTGCATAATGGGCATGCACAATTTCCACAATAGTGCAACCCAGTCAGCCCAACCATCCATCCCGCCATCATGATGAAGCTGAGAATGATGATCAACGTCATCATCTGTACCACATCATGATCATCATCAGCATCAGTAATGCAATGTATGCAACGATGCTTATCTGCTCCAAGAATCTGATATAGTCCGCATTGCAATTGCAAGTGGGAGTATTTAAAGTTAAGACATCATCTTCATCATCCGAGAGCGGAGCTGTTTGTTGGCAGAGATTATTAACTGGAACTGGAATTGCTTTGGCTAATATATGTACTATTTGCGAGCAAAACAATGGCAGAGGAAGTTAAACGTTTCACTGCCTGCCTGCGACTGGAGCAGACACAGATAGAAAAGAATATCATCACAAACATTAGCACAGAAAAATGCCAAGAATTGCCGGGAAAGCGGCTCTTCATAATCTTTTTAACATCGAGTGCGAAATTGACATGCGTATCTAACAGTATAATTGCAAGGCAAATATTGACATTAAATACCCGCACTCGTTCTGTCTGAGCGATATCTTTATGATGGTAATACGAGTACAAGGAAGCGAAAGCATTAGCAAGGGGCGAGTGGGTGTACCTGCAATGCACGCTTTTCGTCTTCCATTCACGAGAAAACTTTATTAGCTGCTAAATGTGGTTTGCTCCGGTGGCGAGTGAGAAAGCCGATTGGAGGAAATGCACTGAGGAAAAAGTTTGTCACACATATGAACGGTAACATAGCTACCAAGCACATCTGCTCCGCATAGGACAAGCAGATAATGACGAATGCTGGGCATGTAGGGGAAACATCAAAACTATTGAACATTTTCGGTACCAATACCTAGCTTTCGCACATGCAAGATCCCGATACTTTGTGTCCGACACATTACCAGATCTGACTCATCTCAGAGGATACACTAACTAAGTACCGATTTTCTATGAACTTTGAGGATTAAAAAGGTCGCATGTTACGACCCCACAACAGACCGATCCACAGATTAAAGTGTATGCCCATGGACATAAGACGTTATTACGTCTCCTCTCTTTCAATATATCCTAACCCAACCTAAATATCTAATGGGGCAGCGCTAAAAGGATTTCTAGATAACTAAAATGATTAGTTATTGCAAAAGCGACAAACCCTTGAAAACGAGCCATTCAACTCAGCTTCACGTAACCATAATATTACGCTAGCGTAAACGAAAAATGGTTTGGTGCGATTGGACTTTAGGCAGGGCCACATCAGTCTGGATTATATGCAGTTCCTGACTATTAATAACCTGTCATTTTTTGCCGTAAGGGGAAAAAGAGCTTGCAGGTCGCTAGAGGCATGTCCACATATTCCAGTTTCCATGGAACGTGTCAGGTAGTTCCTAGTCACGCAAGTTCATATGCTTTGCAGTTCTCTGGTATATCCTTTTAACCCGGCACCCATATCAGGATAATACTGAACTGTTCACTGATCTTTTTAAGAGATCAGCGACAGTCGAAGGAATTTTTTGATTTCAGGGACCGACTTCAGTCAGAACATTAGTTTTAAACTATTCATCTAGCTCTTTAATAGCTAAGATTACTGCCTGGTAAACACTACAGTGACCAAGCAGTCTTTTTGCAATGGATAGCTCAAGTTCCCCAGAAAAGACGCCAAAGCTCACTTGGTTGTTGGTTTTGGAACCGTCCGTATATAAGTTATTGAATCCCTTATGTCCTGGTATACAACCATTCCACTGTGCTCGGACATGTATAAGAGTGAGATAATTATCAAAAATTGATTCAGTGATATTATAATCAATAATGTCCGGGAGTGTCTAGAGTGACACTATGTCCGTAGCTATATCCTGACCAGTTTAATTGCAGTACATGCGGCATGTTTTATTGCTATAAAGTCTAGCGCCATTAAATGTAGTACAACTTTTAGTGCCTCTGTTGGTGTCGTTATCAGCGCACCAGTGATACGTACATATATCAGCTATTCGCTAAACTTTGTTTAGTATCGCGCTGAAGATGGATTTCTGCAGAGCTGTCCAGATGACGACAATGCCATACAACATTATCGGTGTGACAACTGTCATATACAACTAATAAGCTGTATGAAGGTTCAGACCACAGAGTTTTCCTAACGCTCTGTAAAAGAGCAACGAAAACGCTTTGCTCTTTCCAGAATGTTTGATTTGAAGTTCAATTACCTGTGTAGTAAAATACCTAAGTATTTTTCGCTTTCAGAGAAGGGAACTTCAAAACCCGCCAAGGAGACAGATACAACTGTTGGTACCTCATATCTTCTGCTGAAAATAACTAGTTTCGTCTTGGACAGGTTAACACCAAGATCATTATCGGAGGCCCATCATGCGGCACTGACCTCCAGAACTCTACATTTCCACGAGACTTTGAAAATCGACTTTGAAATCTAGTCGATTATTTTCATAAGCTGGCCACGATAGACTTGTCCTGCATTTATTTTCAACTGGAAAAAAGTTGTCATTGCTTAGATATAAAAATAATCTACTACTTTTTGAAGAAGATCTAGCAGTGGAAACTTAGTGTATGGCAGACTCTATCAGCTGATTCCAAAAGCTACGGCTAAATTAACCTAAACCAATTTTTAACGATTAATGTTATGAATTTTCTATCACAGCTGCCAAATTCACTCCAGCCAAAAGATATGAGAAAGACAACAATAATTCCGGAATATCTAAGCATTGAAGTCCGACCTTTATACAATACATTATGTGAAAACTAAGTATTTTTCTAAATGTAAATGCTTTCTGACCATCCAACATTACTCTACAACATTGTACGGTAATGGTTTAAGTTATGCAGAAGAGTTGTTGAGGCAAGTAGCTATTGTTTATTAAGTAAATATTGATAAAAATCTTGTTGCACTTCAGAAGAGCCAGCAGAGTTTTCAATGGAGATCGAGCTAGATTCTAAAAAGACTAATCAGTAATTTACCTCGTTAATTTCTTTTATAAAAAATGCCTTACATCATGGGTGGTCGTCGCCCCTTAATCTCAACCTAATACGCCACTGTTCTTCGGTAATCGAAATGAAGAAGCATTAAAATCAGGGTTATCGCGAGAAATGATTTTGTAACAAAAGAAAGACAAGTAGTTGTGTTTAATACACCAAATAATAATTAAACACTTTAAACTCAATTAAACGCCATTTAAATGTTGAGATTTCAGCTGTAGTGCAATGAACGACGACAGACAGAAGCAGTTGTGCCCTACTCGACTAAATCACTGTGGCGCGAGGAAGTTTCACATGTTCCGTTGCGACCCTTCAACACTTCGAGTGCATTTATTGCCATGCTATCGTGTACATAAGTCTGTCAGTCTGTCCGCTTTCCGGGTGCTTTTTATTGGGTTAATCTCATGTTATGGCCTCTGTGGTGATTATAAACTTCGTTATTGAATTAGTAGTGAGCCTACGGTTGAGACAGGCGGACAGACAGAAGGCAATCGAAATTTAAATACGAAATGTTTTTTTTACAAAAAATTATATTGTACTTGTTATTGTTTTTTTTGTTGTTGTTATTATTTCTTAACTTTCACTGATTTTATATTATTTCTTCGGAAGATGATTTCTTTTTCTCTTGGCTTCTTCTGAGTTGGGAAAATCTTCTTTTCTTATTTAAATTTGTGGTTTTGGGGTGAGTCAAACTGATAGAAAGGCAATAATTTAAAATTTTATGGGTATTTTATTTTGATTTGGTTTTCAAGTTAAGAGGTAATTACTTTGCATGCTTATTTGAACACAGACTTGGTGATGCTTGAAAATGGAAAATTGACAAATCCACCGAATTATTGCCGAACGACATGCTCAATGAGATTAAAATCAAATTAATTTAGAAAAAACTACCTAAAAAATTATGCCGGCGTGATATGGATAATTTCAAATCATAAACAAAATCATCTGATTTTATTCGAGAGGAAATATTCATTTTGTGATATGTTTCTCACAACAAAGTGTAAAAATGTAATGAGTTTCCAGTCACCAGTTATAACTGGCAAAAATGTTGCGTTATTTTCCGGGTACGCTTTTTGCTAAGGTTGCAGTATTAGAAGCGGCAGGGCGATTTCATTACATGGTTACGATTACTGAAATCCCGGAACCCATTGTATGAGAGAGGGCATCTGAAATATGTAATTGATTTCCCATTCGAATTAACAAATAATAAAATTTTTTTACAATTTAAAGTCATGTGCTCAGCTCTTTTTTATTCCCTGGCAACACTAACAAGATCAAGCGAATACTTGTATTGATGCCTTTTCAAATAGTTTTCGAGCGCAAGCAAAATCTACAAAAATATTGATGGCAATGTCTGTCTGAATATTTTCAAAACTAAAGCATCTTCCATCCATTTCATCCATTGTTTGTTTAACTTAAACATTACTTTTAACGTGGTCATTCAATTAGCATATGTACATAATTTTCGTATTTGTTGGATGCTATATATATTTTTTACTTTATACTCAAGAAAACAAAACAAAAAATACATGCATACATTTGTAGCCTAGCCTGTTTAGTATATTGAAAACAGATACCGAGTACAAGTGATGTGAACTCATAAGAAAATCAAAGATTTGCTCTAAAAAATCTTGGTACGTTTTTTTTTGCATTGTTGTACGAAATACATCAGCCTTTCCGAAAAGAGATGACAAACAAAAAATATTTCAAATTTTTTCATATTCTTGTGTAGTTATTATTGGTTTTCGTCAAATTCTTAGAATGGCTGTCGAGCAATGGAAACTTATTAAATGAGGGTGATAATAAATTTATTTTGAAGGTTGCGCATGCCTTCGTTGGTAACTGACATTGCTAGTGGTCCCACCACCCCGAAACCTAACATTTATGAATTGCTTTAACAGTTCGTCGTGAAATCCGAAATCAGCTGATTCAATTTGTTTGATTGAGAAAGAAATTGACAATTACATGTATCAGCTGATTTCTTGTCAACGTTATTGTTTGACTACATGTTGTCGTAAAGGCGGAGGCATAAACGCTCAGGTTGGGCGTTTCATGTGTTTTATTACTTTTTAAACGTTCGGTACCCCTGCACCGTCGGTTCCGCTTTACACGAGGCAATTATTGCTTATTGGGAGTAAGGGAGGAATTTCTCTTTCTATTCCTCCTGCCTCTCTCTCTCTCTCTTATGATAGACAGAATTACTTTAGCAATAATTTCCTCGTGTAAATCGAGACTAGCTCTCGGTGGGAAAAATGTGAAACATGCAACGTGTAAGGGAAAGTACCAAATTCGAGTTTGACACACACTGCACGCTTTCACGCCGGTATTTAAGGGATACTCTTACACGTTCAAGGTGAAAAATTTTTCTCATCGAGAGTAACAGAAAAGGTGTACTGGGCGTTCAATGCTGCAATTTACACAAGACGCGTCCGAGAATCACATTTTAATGAAAAATGTTTTATAATACAGGGTAGAGCGCGGTAATTTGCTTATTTGGGAATGAAATAAAAAAGTTATAAACCTTAGAAAAATTTTATATTTTAATTATATTTAACTATATATTATTATATATTATATTGAATTATTTTAAGGTTCATAACTTTTTTATTTCATTCCCAAATAAGCAAATTACCGCGCTCCACCCTGTATATGCTGAACAAATATTTAGCATTATATTTTCGGAGAGAGTATGATATCCGAGGGCCCCCGATCTGACCACGTATTTGAATAGATCACTTTATCGACATCTCGATATTTCAATGGGCTCAAAAACGAAAAATAACCATAACATTTTAGTTATCGATAACTTCAATTCCAAAGACGCTTCGGTATTTAGACACAACCTAGAGGAGAACCGTCGAAATCCGGTTACTTTTGAATACTTTTGTTCACATAGTCGGGTTTTGACAGGTTAATAACTCGAATATTATCGAAAAACTGGATTCGATTTTTGGGCATTTTTCATCAAAAATAGTTAAAAATGCATCTATCCAAATTTGTGGTCTGATGGGTCCTCTGATATCACACTTTTGCCCGACGAACAATATCCGGGTTTTCGTTTCACCATAATTGCTTAATTTGTATGGACAGCTAAGTCCGGATTTACACTGGCTGAATGTTCAGCAGATTATCGTCGTTTTGTAGGAGAGAGAGGCAGTCGGCAGTGCAAGTTCAAAAGAGAATTTGATGATAAGCTGCTGAAAAAACTTGCCTAGTGTAAATTCGGACTAAGCAATTTTCAGCGATATTAGTTCCCGATAGAGTTTCCCGCTTGCGTTCCTGACTTCATCGAGAACGGTGATGCCAGTGCGGAAGTTATAAGAAATTATACAGTAGATATTGGAACTCTGTTTTGGAGAGATTGTTGTTACTT
The DNA here is from genome assembly GCA_963930755.1 of Eudasyphora cyanicolor. Classification (NCBI taxonomy): domain Eukaryota; kingdom Metazoa; phylum Arthropoda; class Insecta; order Diptera; family Muscidae; genus Eudasyphora; species Eudasyphora cyanicolor. The sequence continues at coordinate 98,406,870 of OZ005734.1, forward strand.
ATTTGTGATCTAGTGAAAGAAAGAAATTTGAAAAATTGTGTTGGAAATAGCGAAAAACAGCTTAATATAATAAATTATAATAATTTGTGTGAAAAATTTCACGATTTTCACATTTTCCTTTCTTGTGAATCTCGACACTATTATTACCCGTTAGTGGCAAAACGTAGTTTAGTAGGAATACGACAGTTATTGGGAATACGTCTTAGGGCATCTCCTAAATACCGGTGAATTGCGTCCTGCGTCTGTCAAAGTGTTGTTGTATGCACAGAAAACAATAGGATGCAATTTGAGTTTGACAGACGCCGGACGCATTCACTGGTATTTAGGGCATCTCTTTATAGTGGGAATACGTCAGTTAGCGGAAATAAGTTCTTTTCTTTGCAAACTGGAAAAAATAAAATTCCTATCTCTAAAAACGATCCCGTGGCAACGTCGGAATTGTCACAGAATGAACAAATGAATATTTCACGATAATTTCAATGTCAACATGAATATTTCACGATCATTTTTCAACCCATTAGCCAATGATGTGATTGCAAATCTACAAGAAGCGGCAGATAGATTACTTATATACTTTAATAAATGGAAAATACTTGTGAATGCTCAAAAAACAAAAGCTATATATTTCACGAGGAAGCGGAAACCAATCTACACCCCCCAGCGACGGATAACATTCAACAACTGCGAAATTAAGTGGGAGGAAAATGTAAAATACCTAGGGGTTGTTCTAGACCCGAAAATGAAATTCAAGGATCACATAACAAATGTGGTGAAGAAATTTAACCACTTAATCCGTCTCATGTATCCTCTCATAAATAGGAAATCTCAATTGAACATTACAAACAAGATGTTTATTTTTAAAACTGTATTTCAAGCTGTCCTCTTCTATGGAGCACCTGCTTGGAGTTCAGTCGCTCCCACTCACATTAAGAGGCTTCAAGTAGCTCAGAACAAGGTCCTAAAAATGATACACAATCTACCATGGCACCATTCAACACGATGCCTCCACGATTTCGCCAAAGTGGAACTTGTAGCTGACAGGCTAGATCGACTAACTACAAGCTTTATGACAAGATGCCAATATTCGGATTTCAATCATATCACACATTGTCTCGATGTAATTTACAATTAGATTAAGTTTTAACTATACGGATTAGCTTTAAGAAACTATTCAGTAAGGTTTTTTGTAAAAAAATTTTCCTTCATTTATTAAGCTCAAAAATATTAAAGTATTTTCAATACCAAAATCATTCTAAATGTCTAAGTAGAAAAGGTAGATTGTACCTGAACTCTTTATTTTGTGTATATAATGAACTGAATCAAATTCTATGCTATGAAATAAATAAAATTTAATTGAAAAAAAAAATGAAAAAATTTTTCAACCCGTAGCAATGACAATTTTTTTCCACATTGAAAATAAAGCTGAACAAATACTGTCGGATAAATAATTCTCGTGAAATGTTCACCGGATTTAAGGCTGAAGTGGTCCATTGGTTAAGTAGCGTCCTATTATTAACTTTATTGACAAACATATCAGGGATGTCGAAAGATTACTGAAATCAGCTGATTCCAAAATTACAAAGATCTGCAGATTTCTTGAATAATTATGATGTTAAAAGCGTGATCAAATCTACCAAAAAATGGCGGAGAAAACTGTTCTTAGTTGTAAATGCATAAGAGAATGTAAAATAAGTTTTCCAAGTCAACTAATAAGTTTTGAACATTAATTATTTGCCTCTTGCGCCAAAGCTGCAACATCACATTTCACTTTTAACTTTATGAATTTATGAGAAATTACCGTCACTCATTCAGTCACACACTCCATCGCCCACAAATGCTAGGAAGAAGATTGATGAGTTTTCAACACAACATCAATATTGTAAAATGTCCGTCTGGCAGTGTCTACTAAGTAAAACTATACTAAACTTTCAAAATACGTCGTACCATTTGTATTTATACTAGCATATACTACTCGTACTACTGAACAAGTACGAGTACATATCTAGTGGCAAGACCAGTGTACTAAGTAATTTGTGTACAGCTCTAAAGTTCGTTCCATTGGGAGGATTTTTCGGTTCGGTCTATTTCAACACTTGAAAGCGATAAGAATTTCGAATTACTTTTTAAATACAAACTATTTCTATATGTTTTGTTTTTAGAAACTATTCGAAAACATAGATACTTCCAAACAAAAACCGAAAACGAAACTGAATGTTGATGATGGATTACTATCTCACAGCAGACAACATTTCAAGTTTCAGTCGACATTGAGTGCCACCGACAGACAATTCGGTATTCGGCAAGGCGTATGGACATTTCCAAAAGGTGGTATTATGGCGAGGCTTATTCACGTGCCAGACCGAAAGAAATATTTTATATTTCCCCATTTGACTTTAGTAAGAGCGTTTGCGGTTTAAATTCAAATCTTTTTTTATATTTCAAAAGGCTATTCATGCATAATTTTTTAAATGCCCGAAAGTCTTTAATAGTATTACTTTTTGTGTATTTTTCTTTCCTTGTTTGATTAATGGAAATGTTTTTTGTTTTCAATACTAAAATATCAATTAACACTTGGAATATATACTAGACCTTCGGTTGTAATGCCGAGTGGTTAATGTAGTAAACCGCTAGAAGCAGACAAATTAATTGCACCATCGTACGGAAATATACATAGGTACGTACGTTTGAATAATTGTTAAGAAAACAAAGAAAAAATTGTGTGCACAGGAATGACGTTGTAGACTACTACACTCCTCGTTTGCGGGAAGAGAAAACCCGTTTGCATAAAACAAAAATTAGTTTGACAAATTTTGCGTTCAGAAACCAAACGAACCTTTGGTTCGCGTAAAATTCCATATCATCAGATATAGAATCTTATTAGACGGTTTATGTGTCTTACCGAGCATGACTGCAGGAAAAGAAAGCGAAGTAAGAATTCTACTGTTTACCAGCTGGTAACTATCATGTTTTTCCAATATTTTTATTTCAGGAGCTGTCAAAGATACCTATGCCATCCAACCGAAAAGATACGAATTCGTTTCGGTCTTTGCAAAATTCCAAAATAAATTAATAAACTATGCTTTAAGGCCATTGTACCGTGAAAATTTCAATAGAAATTTCCAACCTGGGGCAACGTCGTCTTTTTCCACAGTGAAAATAAAGCTGAACAAATTTTGTTGTTGCCACAGGATAAAACATTCTCTTGAAATTTTCACCAGCCATAAGACTGAAATAGTCCAAGTGACAAGTGAAGAAAACACAGCCGCCGAAGCGTCCAGTATTGAATAAGACCCAAATATACCGCTTAGCTGAAAGGTCCTTGGTATTAAACGTTGACAGAAAAGAGACCCGACACTCGAAGTTTTGAAGGAAAATTTGGCGATTGGTTTCTCTCACGGCGAGTATTTATGCGATTTTTTATGTGTCATGCGACTTGACACCCCTCGATTATTTTCTCTGGGGCTCCGTCAAGTCCTTAGGTTAGGTTGGCAGCCGGAGTTACCAGCTCACATAAACCAATTGAGATACCATGAGTCCAGTTGCCCCTCATCGGAACCGACCTGTTGGATACGGAAAAGTTATCAATAATACGAACATCGGTTCCGGTAGGATCTATCAGACTTGCGGGAATGTCCCGTCAAAACTGACACTAATGTAGACAGTATTTTCCTCTCGAGTGCGAGAAGACATTTTGACCTTCTTAGGTCGTATATTGAACCGATTTGTCTAACATACAGGAGTCTATTTCTGCCCATATCTCGTTGGACTACCTCTTGCTAAGTCAAGACCCGCAACAATATTCTTCTCTACACTACAGGTATCTGGTAGTCTATAATACATATATATCAAGACTGGGTTCTTTAAAGTGCGCTACGAAGCCATCCTTATCATCAAGCTTCGAATAATCTGTATAGAAGTGAAGATAGTTCCTGTTTCCTGATATTCTTCCAACCCAGTCATCTCTGACATAGTGGTCAGAGAGGACCTTCCTCTCGAAGGTGAGTTCTTGCACCTCCACATTAGTAGACAGTTTAATGTTAATGCCACTCTGATTTCAACTTCTTTAGCCTCAATATTAATCGGCAGTAGATGGAGTAGGAAGTTTAGATACTCCTTCGCTGTAGTCTTTAAAATCCCGCTTATGCTTAGGCAGGTAGTTCCCTGAATCTTGATTAATTGGTTGATGATGGGACCATACCACAATGCCGTGCAGAAGTATTGGGCGAAATACTGCTGTGTATATATTACGAACGTTTTTAGGAGAAAGGCTCCAAAATACATCTACAGCTTTCCTACAGAACTATAAGGCGACGTTAGCCTTCCTTACCCGTTCCAACAGATTAAGGCTGAAGGACAATTTCCTGTCTAGGATTGTAACTAGAAAATTTTCACTTTCAGAAAAGACTAGCTTAGTTCCATTTAGCGGAGGAGGGTCCACATGTGGAAACTTATACTTCCTAATAAAGAAGGCCATCAAGTCCTTTGTCTACCCTACATCATTCCACATCTGTGCATATAATAGCATAAATGCAGCTTCAGAATAAAGCCACCATAAATTTGATTGTTTAATTTAAATTTATTTTCCAATCGGGTCACCCATTAAAAAGAGTGGTTTTTTATTATTTGGTTTTATTTCTTCAGCCACTAGGCTTATTTTTGGCTCAATGGGTACCTCAATAAACAAAATTGCCGAATTTGGAGCGAAGAACTGCTTTATGTTTATGTTCCGGTGGCATCATTGGACTGTACGCCATCAAAGACTATAATGGCCGCAATGTCACGGTTAATGGAGGAGGGTACCGTTCGATGACCACGAACGTTTTATTGCCCAAAACTGAAAGAATTGGACTTGGTTTAACATCTAGTTTTAACAGGATGGTGCCAATTGGCCGCCTTGTTCGTGCGAATTGACTCCTGTGGACAATTTTTTTTGGACACGTGAAGTATATCGTCTTTGTAGGGACAAGCCAACCACGATTGCTGCTTTGGAAGATACCGGCCTAAGTGTTAGGGGAAGTGTGATAAAACTAGACTATCAGAAAGGACCAACTAAAGCGTAGTGGGCAACATTTGCATGATTTTTTCCCCCTTTATTATTCCTCGTGGGAACATAGAGCATCAACAATACATTTATATCTTAATCTATCATCTACAATACGATCGAAATCATTCAAATTTTTATCAATCGTATTCAAATCTGTATGTAACGTTCTTCTCCATGCCATCATAGGGCGACCTGGCCGTCTGCTGCCTTAAGGATTTCATTCCAAAGCTGTCCTATTATTTGATTCGGGGGGTTTTCTGAGAATATGACCTATACATTTAAATTTTCTTATTTTTATCTGACTTCCGACGGGCTCCTGATTTGCAAGTTGCCACAGATTGTCGTTGCATGAAAAAAATCTTTAAAAAGTAAATGGCGAGCATGGATTTAACGATCACAAAAAATATTTCTTTCACTGGTACACATTCGGTGTGTGTTTTTTTTAAATCTTCAAAAACCAAACTCCTTAAGAAATCACCCTTCTATATACGAATTGTAGTCAAGTTACATTTTATGTTTTGTTAAATCGTTAAAGCGCCAAAATAGCTATCGTATGCTGATATTTTTCGCTCACTGTATATCACTAACCAAAGCGAAATAATACAGAAATTCCATAAGGAATTAAAATCAATTGCGTGTATTATGCAAAGCCAATCGTAGCGATTAATAATCAAGCAGTTTAGCGTTGCTACTTTAAATAATCGCTGTAAAAATAAAATTCTGAGTTGATCCCGTGCAGTCAGTAATTTATTGATTTTCAATACTGAACAGTCGGTCAAGCATTGGGTTTACTTTTCCCTCCTCCTCCTTCATCTCATCATCATCAGGGTAACAACATAGCCACGGTATTTCAAGGCAAGAAAGAATTTCACTTTTTAAATAAGGAAAGTTCTTGAGTGGCTCCCAACAACAAATGTACGAATATGTACAATATATACGAGTACATTCAATTATGTCAATTTCAATTATGCCAAAAGGAGGAAGAGCCGGCGCATACAAGTCCGTCCGTGATGATTCTTGTTTTATTGAAAATAATTACCAATTTATTGCAACAACATGTTGCATGAAACTAACCATAAGTGGTGTGTGTGTGTGTGTGTGTACAGTGCTGCGGTGGCCCACTGCTCGTCTCTTCATTCATTCAATGAATGGGCATCCTTTTCCCCCACCATCCTTCGAGAAGTTGACAAGGAAACGTTTTCGATGGACTCTTCTGAGATCAATGTTGGCGATGCTGATGATGATGTTGTTGAAGTCTGTCTGTAGGTCTTGCCTTGCCGCCTGTCGTGATGATGACGCTGCTGTTTCGTGTGGTTCGGTTGATTGGTTGTTGCTTGGATGTGATACATCAAGAACTTTCAATCACTGTCATTAGGGAGAATCGTAATTCTAGGTCAGTATTACTGCTGTTTATTGACTTGTTCTTTGCTGTGTGTGACTGTGACTCCTGTTGTTTGTCATTGCAGAGCATTTTAGTTAAGGGCATTGCTCTGGTTTCGAGAATGGAGTTTTTCCACAACCCACTTACATAAAATTATATAAGACATCGTACAAACATATGTATGCATGTACGAACATGCATCGTTATGTGAAAATATGACATTGTTAAATTTTTGGGAGACATTCCACCAAACCAAGGCGAAGCAAGTTTTGTCATTTGTTAATTTTGTGAAAAATATCACATAAAAGCATGCTTATTTCATTATTAAACAATTGCATTTGATGTGGTTGTTATAATTTTCCATGACATTTAAAAACGTACGCCAACCAAAATGTTAAACATTTCGTTTGTGTCTCTGAATTTAGTGTTAATTTAGAAACAAACAGTACAATGACTTTCATCTATCTAATGCTACATTTCAAGCGACTGGTTCGCTTAGTCGACATACATACGTACATTTTAACAAATATGAAAAATGTGATTTTTTTAATTCAAAATAAATTCTGCATACGTCGTAGCGTACATACACATACATACATATGTACAAATAAAATTACTTTTTCTTAAGCAAACTTACACATGTTCATATAAACATGTCACACATCAACAATATGTCAAAATAAATGCAACCGTTTAGAAGAAAATTTGCATTTATTTTTATAATAATAATGAAATGGCAAACCACGTTGGCAACAAACATGCAGTCGAGGACTATAGAATAGCATCTAGCTTTAATATGGTATAGAATTTATACATCGAAATCAAATACATATATAAAATTTATTAACTTTTTGAATAACCGTTAATGATATTTAGTGATATAAAGGAACTTCTAATACGGACTTTCCATGATACAACTACTACAGGTAGTGTACAACGAACAACTGATTTAAAATATATTTCATCCAGGGGTCTTGAGTTGTAAAATTTATACGACTCCGTGTGTTGTTTAATACAACAACAACAACGAGTAAAATTTGACAACTTCCTACAAAAACAACAAGCCACATTGACAACTGTCATCAAGCGATTTTTGACAACAGCAGATTCCCAGTGGCGATAAGATATATTTTTTGTACAATTGAATTTACCTGTAGTTATTGTATCATTGTATTTCCTAACTTTGAAAGTTTATAGCAGCTTTGTCCTTAAAGCTAAATCTGACGAATTGGCTGACATGTATTCAGTCTGTTCTGTCTGCTATGAGCGGATATAGCGTTCAACAAAACGTGCAAATTATTTATTGATAAATGGGTACGTCAACAAACAAAATTTTCGAATTTGAGACTATACCAATCCACATAAGATCCAAGAGCGTCCAGTGCTCCAATGATTATTTTGATAAAAAACTGAATAATTTGTAAACGTTGTTCTTGCGTTTATCTCTCCATGATGAAATTGTAAACACTACTGAATACAATGAAAAACAATTGACAGATCATGACATATTACAAATGGCCGAAACGTCACTTCAAAATCATATCATCCCTATTGGAAAACCCGTTATAATAAGGTACATGGGGTAGGAGATGCCAGAATTTTTGCACAAATTTTTTTTCTTTGTCAGTCTATGCTCATTGAATATATTTTTTAAAATACAACATATGAAAACATTTAGATGATTCCTGCAGAAATTATGGAAATGTTGTGTGCGAATGAATCTGTCATTTTGTGTGGGGGCTACCGTAGAACCCGTAGTCCGTCAGAACTTATACCCAACAGCAATAAGATGTTCTACGCTCTAACTAGTATTTCCGCTGTGACTGGGCTCTCAACGTGCAAGAGGAGTCATTTTAAACATAAGTTTTTTGAAACGCTTTCACCGACTTGTGAACTCAATCAATGTATGTACATACGTATACGATATTTTTAAGAAAATAGTACATACACAACAATTGGAAGCAATCGAAAATAGTAATGTCAAAAATCGTCCCGCTTGGCATGGAATGTCACATTACAAAAATTTAGACTTTTTTTATTTCTTATAGTTATAAACAATAAAATACTATGATTATCAACTTGAAAGCGTGCTATTGAACTTCGAATCGATTTTTTTAATTCGAATAATGGTTTTCAAAGCTTTTACTTAATTACGAGTGAGAAAGTAGGACTTATACCGAAAATACTCTCCAATACACGCCTACTACCACAATACGGTTTGGCGATCTACATACTTCTATACTTTTTATTAATTTTATTTTTATAGCTCAAAACATGTACTTAGTTATTTTTAATTTTTACGTCTACTGTTCTAGACGTACCGAAATACGCTTTCCGTACATTTGAAATCAAGTTTGACAGACGTAAAACGTACGTTCTTACGTACGACAGCAGATGTCCCACAGATAGATTATGAACCGACTGATCTATGGAGAGCTACACTTCATTAAAAAACGTTCCTTTAACAGTTTTAAATTAATTTTTGACGATACTCAAATGTACAAATCTCTGTAAAACTATTTTTGCTGAATTTCACTATTTCACTGGCACACATCTATAGCACTCGAATGTAAATATTCACAGAGCACATTTATGTTATAAAAAGTATAACAACTGACCCCAGTAGTATATCTGAGGTGGGTGAAGAATGATGGAAGTAGAAGAATAGGTGGCACACTAAAGCAGAGCGGAGAAACGCATGTTCAATGCAATAAATGTGAAATGACTGCCACAATTTAGTCTACAACGAAGTGTATCAAACATTTTTGGTTTTTGTTGTTTTTTCTTTTCTTTTTATATTTCTACATATGTCTTTAGATGCATACATACATAGTTGTATCACAAAAATAACATGTGGGTGCTCTTGAGCTATCGTCTCCGAAAGACATATGGCAAAAAATAAGTTGGATATTTTAATTTAATTTGTAGATGAAGGCAAAAATGCAATAAAAGCTATTTATGATCTAATAAAGTTTTCGGATGGTAATGAAAATTACATAAATAAATCAATCTATTAGCAGATGGATTAAAGTCATCAACAGTTATTTGTTTTTTTTCCTGAGTGCAAATGCATTATAGTGATTTGGAGAAGATGCGATCACGAGATATTTGTTGGATAGCTTTTTTATTGTTTCAGAGTGTTGTTTATTGCTAATTTTTATTTTTTTGGGGATTCCACTCGTTTTTATTAAGAAATATTTGAACGTATACGTATGTCAGCTACATAGACTGACATTATTACAAGTCTTACTTTTGCAGACCATAAAATCTTTTGTTCCACATATAAATTCCGGGGATTTTGTCGATCGCATAATAGTTGTACACCACATTGTGTTTTCCAGAAATTTTATCTCATCGGTTATTTCATGTGTAGGTCAATTAGTGCCGAACGTCAAAAAGCGATAAATATGGTTTTCGTCGCAGATCTTAAATTATACAGAGGTGCCGTCAGCCGGAAACGTCAAAATCAATCAGTTAAGAACGAATAGGAATGATATGTCACATGCGAAAAAAACAGCTTTCCGCGAACATAGTTTGCATTTTTTTTTTGCACTAATCGATTAATATTAATTTTTTAATTGTGACTATTACAAAAAATTGGGTCAGAAATCCGCGGAAAACCTTACTCTTTGAAGTCCTACTCGTTGAAATTGCTATCGTTCGTACCTGACAACTTACCCGCTCCGGGATGACATATCTTATTATTTATTATTTTTGGTTTTCGTTGCATAGTACTTAACTAAACTCGCTTATTGTAACGAAAACACACATAATTTATAAGATAACCCAGAGCTTGACATGTTCCAGCGAAAGGCAGACCTTAGAGAACATCTGAATATTGATCTTAGCCCTTTAATATACCGCCATTTACCATGTTTATTTCAATAATTTCTAGTGCTGATAGATCAATTTGTTACGTTAAAATTGTAATGCAAATTTCCATACATAAACATTAATCTTAGCTTTCATTTCAACATCAAATTGTATATTTAGGAAAAACAAGGCAGTTACAAATGTAAATGTCATAGCGTTGGAAACACCAAATGCAAAAACCCATTAAATGTTTAATCCAGTTTTCCCCACATCAATGCTTGGAAGTTGAGCATTTCAAAATCTTCCAAAAAAGCACAACCGTTAAAGAGCCCAATTTATGACCAGCATCCGGTTACAACTGAAACCAACAAAAATTAAAAACAAAAAATCCACTACGACAACATTAATGCACAACACATCTATCTGTACCCAGTGAATATCAACAAATTAACGACGTGTAAACGAAAAACTAGTTCAAAATTCATCAAAATCTATTTTACACTAGAGTCATGATGAATACAACAACCAATAATAATAACACATTATCGAGAATAACAACACCAAACACCATCACAAATGGTGTTCGGACACCACCATCCATCCAGCATAGCGTACATTATGATCACGCCGCCACCAGAAAAACGCATACGCTCGCTCGCACGCACACACACTCAGTAACTTGTACAAATTACCCAGAAAAGTAACGCAAAATTAAGTGCTAATGTGAGGAGACGGACCAGAGTTTAACGCTGAGACTACTGTGAATAGCTCGCCTTTAGTTCAAGCCTCAGACTCGCATCTTAAGTAGCAGTCATGTCGACACGACTCCATATGACAATATTTTTTGAATTTTATTACAAAGCTTGTTTATACGTACGAGTATTTTGAATCGCTCGCTCTTTTTGAGAAGATCTTTTGCGTAGGCCTCAAAATTGACTGCCAGTACGTTTACGTGTACTCTTTACCCTGAAAGCATCAGTTAATCGTTGACTAAATTTTAGCAAGAGCATCAGTACTGCAGCAGTTTGCTGACCAGTCAGCCGGCCAACCAGACATCATATACAGCTAAAACGCTTTGAAGTGCATTGAAGCTCGTCGATAGACCGAAATAATCTACAAAACATTGTACAAAAATGCGGTGTTTTCTGTCGATGGTTAATGTTAAATTGCTTTGAACACACTCCCCCAGAGGCATGATTTTAACCGAAGCATTTATGAACAAATACTAAAAAACAGACGACAACAACGACATCCGATATCGATCGTTCGGTTTGGGACAAAGTGTAAGGTGTTGTTAAAAGTGCGACGCGTAAAGACGCTCACACGCCACGAATTTCTGCAAATCGATGCGGAGGAGCCTTCAGATATGACAAGAAACTGGTTGAATACCAAAGCGCAAAAAAATTAACAGTGTTTTACATTAAATTGCTGATACATATGAGATGATAAGAAGAGCATAGACCTTTTTTTTTACGCGGAGTGAGTGAATGTAGCGAAGATTTAATGGGGCATGGGGCAAAAGTAACAGATACTTAGAGACAGTGAGCGAAAACATACATCACTTCCGTTGATCTTTGTGATAATGATTTCGATGAAGATGATGGTGCTGACAATCATTTACACAAGGCAGTCAGTCATTTATATATCTGTAGTGAGGGAATATAGGAGTTGGATTGGGAGAGGGAAGAATATAGCATCAGTCTTTAGAATTCTAAAAAGGATTTTGATTTAAATGGCTCCATCAAAAAAAGCAGAGTTTGGAGTAAATAAAAGATAATATGAATGTGCTTATTTCGTGAATGGTAACACTTAGCTCATGTCTGATTTGACAGATAATTAGCTGAACGAATATGGTTGTGTATACGCTTGAACAACGCTGGGAAATATGCCGAAGAAGAAGATGCCGATTTTGCCAAAAAAATCATCTTTTCAGATGAAGCTCATTTTGATCTTGGCGGGTATGTAAACAGGCAAAATTGTCGCATTTGGGGCACAGAAAACCCATACGCATACTTTGAAAATCCGATACACCCAAAACGAGTCACTGTTTGGTGCGGTTTTTGGTCCAGAGGCATAATTGGGACATTTTTCTTCGAAAATGAGCAAGAAGTGGCCGTTACAGTCAATGGCGATCGTTATCGGGCCATGTTGAACGAATTTTTGTTCACAAAAATTGAAGAGGAGGATATTGGCAACATTTGGTTTCAACAGGACGGCGCTACGTGCCACACAGCCGAAGCTACACTCGATGTTTTGCGCGCTGTTTTTGAAGATCGCATTATCAGCCGCAGAGCTGGTGTCGTTTGGCCACCTCGGAGCTGCGATTTGACACCGTTGGACTATTATTTTGGGGTGCCCTCAAAGATAAGTGTTACGCCGACAAGCCAGAGACAATAGACACTTTAAAGGACAATATTCGTGATGCCATTGGTGAAATACAGCTGCACACAATCGATAATGTGCTTAAAATTGGACCGATCGTGTAGGCTACTGCATGGCCAGCCGAGGCTGCCATTTGAATGAAATTATTTTCCATTATTAACCGGAAGGATTGTACTTTCAAATAAAAAAAGAAATTTGAGAAAATATTCAGTAGTTTTTTATAGCATTTTCAAAAAAAAAGTTATTTGGCGGACCCTTTAGTTAATAAGATGAAGAGGATATGCTCTATGAAATAACAGATCAGAGTTGTGCAATGACTGTCGGCGAAAAATAAAGCTAAATCGCCAGACATTTTATGTATCGGGAAAAAGCGGTCTTAAGTGGTGTTGTTTAAGATGTAGAAAAATTTATGTTGACTACTACAGATTGACTCCGTTGGATTATTTTTTGTGGGGAACCGGTAAGAATTAGTGCTACACCAACCATCCAGAGACGATTCATGACTTAAAATTGCAGCCATAGAGGGCCAGACAATAGAAAATGTGTTGAAAAATTGGGTCGGCACAGAGTGGGCTATATGAATGAAGTGGTATTCCATCATTAACCGGAATGTTGAGGCATTTCAATAAAGGCAACATCGATGAAAAATATGTATCCGTCTTTTATTATAAAAGTTTTAAAACGTAACTTTTTCGTGAGACCTGAGAGATTATTCATCTGAGGTTTCTCAGATGGGGAGAGAACTTTCGGCGTTGTATGAACATTTCAATAAATTCACTTCTCTGTTTGACAAATTTCGATGGATTCGTGTCGTGCCGAAAGAGGTCGGCGAAGAAAGTGCTTTCTAAGAAGCTCGACTACGATAAACCAAGTATTTCTGGTCCCGTAAAGTCGAATGAGCCTACGAATTCATTTGATTCCAATAACGCTCTGGAGTCTAATGTCTGTCGATCAGCAATGTGTTGCAACCGCTTCGACACCGGCTACTGATTGTCCCTACGTATGAGGGAAATTCAGGGATTAATTTTGGAACTAATCCTAAACTTGCTACTAATATAGCGTTTGCGAGTAATTGCTAGACCGAAAACACTGGCTCCAGCCAAGAAATTGGTTGTCTCTCGCTTTGCTCTGGATACGTCCTCCGACGACGTGAACTTTTATATTGAGTCTAAAATAAAAGGCAAATTTTATCTTAGAACATTCAAGATTCGTTCATCTTCTCCCGTATCCAGCTGGTCATTCAAGATAATCGAACAATCGGAAATCTTTGATATATTAATTGATCCAGATTTTTGGCTACCTAAAGCATGTGTTAAGGAGATTGTTGATAGGGTTGATAATTTGGATCGTTTTCCTTTGTTGTTCTTTACATTATATTCAGCAATACGTGCAAACTCTCATTCAATTGAAGTTACTAGGATCCTTTACTTTTTCCCTAACTAAGATCTCAACACTCTAATGACGCACTAAATGGAACTGATAAAGACAGAACGAACGCTGGCCAGACCAATGTTATAATACTTCACAACAACCCTGTAGGGTAAGCGCTTGAAGTATGGGTTAAATGGTGTTTTAATACGTTGACACCAGGTATGATTAATCGCACATTTCAGTGGCGCGTGTCTCTATTGTCAATGAAGATCCGTTAACAAGAAAATCATGATAACAGGTCGATCATTAAATCCAATAAACCATATTGTGTTTGGGTATACAACATCGTTATAATGTCCGCGGCGGGTTCGCACTTTCGAGATTCAGATCCGAGACATCCAATTTTCACGATATCTATCCAGTATATCTGGCTGAATTTGAGCGATGACCAGGTTTATGCTGATTCTGAATGCACGGGTCGATTGCGGTTTAGTCCTATCGACGTTTTGTAGGAGAGAGATGCAGTCGGAAAGGGAGGGAAAAACTCTACCGTACTCGAACTCGATCTTTATTGTTTTTCATTCGCACTTTGAAACAACAACAATTCAAACAGGAAAAGCCGAAGCAAAAGTACGTCGCGTGAACGCAAACGCTATTTTAAAAGGGAATTAGCGGAGAATCTCCTTAAAAAATTTCCTCGTGTGATTCACGACTTATTGGCATAGAACTGCTACTTTAGAAAACACCAGAAGCAAAATTAAAGCGAGGTCAAATCTCACCACCTTGGTTACCAATTAAAGTCACTTCTGCAAGTGGTCACCTTGTCCTCAAATCAAATTTGTGATCCAAATTGATACTATGTTACACATCACTAACAGACTATACCTTCCTCGTTGAAAATCACTGATAAGAAATTACTAAATTATCCAACGTCCTCTAACGCGCAACGCACGCACGCACACTTGCACCCACCATATTACTTTGTTTTTCATTCAAGAAAATAAACATTTTTTGAAAATGTTGTTAAGCGCTACAAAGTAGGAAGTGAACCCAATTGAATGTTGATGACAAGTAGTTTGGAAGCGGTAGCCAACAGACAGCGTACTACGACGACGTACGCGCATTTGTAATGACGATGTCCATGATCATCAGATCGTACAGATATGGTCCGGCAGATGCGTAAGCGTATGCGTTTAAATTAACGATGGTGTTTTGGTGCTGCTGCCGGTGGATCTTCATCATTGGCACCATCAGCAGCACAGCGGCCAGCCAGTAGTCAGCCTACATACCGAGATCATCTCGTGGCATCCAAATCCAAACACCATGGAAGTGAATGTGCTTTCATGAAATGTGTGTGCTTTTGGAACGAAGGAAAAAAAACAGAAAAACGTTTCATAATTTAGTCATTATCGCAAAATTTGTAACGTCACAGTTTTTATTTCGTCAGCTGCTTACATATTTATTTAAATACAAATGTATGTATGTATGTGTGTAGATATATACATAGATAGATTTTTCATATGATCAGATGGATATATATGCATATATCTACTATGTGGTAGGTATGTACATTTGAAGGGGCACATGTGTATATGGATGAAATCGAGAACAACAACAAAAAATTCATTGTGGCGAGACAGTGTCTGGGCCGTTGACACAGAGTACGCGCGATTGCTGCCCGCGTATTCGCAGTTTGTAGCCGCCGTCAGCAGTAGCCTTTCAGCAGGTCCACGCTTGTCTGCACTATGTCGTTGTTGCTGTTGTTTTCTAAACATGTTTTCCTATTGTTATTTGTTGCTTGTCTTTGCATTTGTAAACATTTTTTTGATTGCACCTCATTTAGACTAATAAACGTGCTACACATTGTTTCCTACACATCAACGCCGTCATCATTTTGAATGATCGTGTCCACCTCCTCTGCCACCGCGTTTAAATATCACGGAAATATGTGGGCAAAGTGCTACATGATGCTTGGTTAAAGTGAAATGACACTTTTTTGCGACAAAAATAATGCGAAAAAGTGTCAATTGCTTTGCCTCCGTCAATGGTTGTCTATGAGTACGTTAGGTATTTTGCTCTGAATGCGCTTGAAGGTTGCCCTATTTGTTGATTGGAGAGCACAAGCACTTGCAAGCGAATGACATCTTTGTAAAAGAAAAATATGTTCGTAACAATGTAAATCCAGGTTATAAAATTAATAAGTTTAGAATTAAGTATTCGTAGTTTATTATTTTCTTAGATATATGTATAGAAAATTTAAAATCATTCCAACTTATTCCCTCATTTTATTAGAAATGTTATCGTCACAAGTTGGCAACGCAAACAACTGACATCCACTTGCTGGTGTATTTACACTAACTGACGTATTCTCACTAACTGATGTATTGCCACTAAATGACGTTTCTTAAGCTAAGTACACACGAATGCCAGATCGGACAACGTTATCAACCCTGTTAAAGTGCTGCAAATTATTTTTACTATTCTAAATTTAAAATTGTACACTCCTTTCGAAATTTTCAATACATATTCTTAAATCTTGTTGTGTTTAATTCACAAATTCAGTACCAGTAACAATAAAACTACGGTATACGAAAGAACCGCTATAAAACAGCTGATTCCGTAAACCCAAGATTTAGACATTATTAAATTGGGTATTGAAAATAGTTTCTATGAATGAATTTTAATGCTGAATTACATTTTCTGTGCAAATCTTTTAAAAAGATCTTATGTAGGTTCACAAGAATCACCTACCGCCTGCTTAAATATTGCCCAGTTGTCTTAAGTGTATTGGAAATCGTTTGCCACTTCCATACATGCTAGACGCTTTAATTGACCCACATCATACAGATATGTATGTACATTGAAAGGAGGGCAGGAGAATAAAAGTAAAAGTATTCACAAGACAAATTCGTGACTCGGTCACATTTTCATTTCATTATAGAGACAAATAACGACATTGTGCAATAAATTTAAACAACACACAATACCAGCAAAAAAATTTTTCATGTTCGCCCAATGAAAGAAAGTAAACCGACATCAATCACCATTGGTGGCAAAAAAATAACAAGAAACTAAACAAGCTTGTACGAACAACAAGAAAGCCATCTCCAACCCCAAATATCCTTAATGACGCTGATCAGCTGCGGTTAAGCCGCAATTAAACAAAATCAAAGTTAACATGCCAACGTGACCATAAACGTGACAGTTGCCCACCAAAATAGTAGTGGGGGTTCGTTGCAGAGGTGGAAATCTAACGGTCATTAGATAAACTGCATATTAAACAAGAGCAACAAGACTGACAACACGGTAACAACAACACTGAACTACTGGATGGATGAGTCTGTGTGGGGTACGAGACGGACGGAAGGCAGACAAACAATTTCCATCGTGGCTACTGACCGAACAAGTGCCAAAAGGAAGCATTGCAGCACGGCAACAGTCATCAGTGCATTTTCCTTCCTCCATTGTAGGTCAGAATTGAATTTGTTGCTGAACGTATTGCAAAAGCACCCACTGTGAAATTAACCATTATTTTCATTGCGCTATGGTGAATTAATAAAACGCAAACAGAAAACAACATGGCAACTTTTTAGCATTTAGAAACAATTAGCCTAAATTTTATTTTAGCCATTTGTATTTGTCTGTCCTTCTCAGAGACGTATGTAAAGTAAGAATCAGACTTGTTGTAGGTTTCTTTCTCACCTCTAATGAAAAGTGTTGCCAATATGAAAGTACAAATGCTTGTCGTTTCAAAAACGCTTTCTCCAGAGTTCTAAGAAGTGTAATTGGAAGGAACCTTTATCGCCCCTGTTCTTATACTCACCTCACATTCACTTCCCCTGATGAATAACCTTGCCAGGCCTTAGGTTTTCAGAAGTGAAATCGACTTGTAGAACGTGAGATGCTCCAGATGAGTGCCATAACATTCCCGTATATGACGGCCATATCAAAACATGGACCGATGTGTCTTATTTTCACTAGGGTCGATTTAATACAATATAATTTATAAAAGCTTAAATTTTAGCATGATCGGTTAAACAATGCAGAGCGTCAATAAGTAAAATCGGAAGGGCCCTTTATAACGGGGAATCGAAATAGATTTATCAGCAGGAGGAACGCCCTAAGGGGCTATTCTGCCTCCTCTGCTCCGATTTATCAGCAGCAGGAATGCCCTTAGGGGGTGTTCTGCCTCCTCTGCTCCAATCACTCCATGAACAATATTCTGCTTTCTCTGGAGATAATGAGTGTTATCGTTATTGTCCTTCATATAACCTCAATATGGGGTATTGGTGTTAACCCGACCAAAGCAGTACTAGTTATATTTAGCAGGAGATATAAGGTACCTTCTCTGAACGCGCAAAATATTTAGATATTTTAATAGACATGAATTTTAACTTCAACCCCAACATTCTGGAAAGAGCAAAGAAGGCAGTGGTAGCCCTATATAACTGTAAAAGGGGCAATAGGAAAACGCTAGGGTCTGAATCCTCTTATAAAGGGTTTTCCAACAAGAGGTGTTATTTTGGTATTCAAAGAAAAATTCCATTTTTTAAGATAAATGATCGGATGTTTTGTTTCATAATAAAGAGGAAGGTATGCCGTTAAAAAACAAATGGCCACCACGACCACGCTTACAGGACCATATCCTTTTCATGAAATTTTCCATAACCAAATCGCAATGTGGCTGCCCTATGACCTCGATAGCCTCACGAATTGTATCTTTGAGGTCTTGAATAGACGCTGGGCTGTTGGCGTAGACCTTATCTTTCACGGGGCCCCAAAGGAAGAAGTCGACAGGTTTTAAATCACAAGATCTCGGTGGCCAATTGTGATCACCTCTTCGAGAGATAACACGGTCCGGAAACTTTTCCCGTAACAGAGCAATGGTTTCGTTGCTTGTGTGGCACGTAGCGCCGTCTTGTTGAAAGTAAACGTTGTCCAGATCAATACCATCCAACTCCGACCATAAAAAATCATTAATCATCTCTCGATAGCGCAATCCATTCACCGTAAATGTTGATTCAAACTAATTTTCGAAAAGTAAGGTCCAATGACCCCGCCGGACCATAAACCGCACCAAACAGTCACACGTTGAGGATGGAGAGGCTTCCCAACAATAACTCTTGGATTTTCCGAGCCCCAGTTGCGACAATTTAGCTTGTTGACATAGCCACCGAGGTGGAAATGGTTTCAAGGTGATTTTGTATCGTTCGTATCGTTTTTTGATCGTTTTCTATCGTTCGATGATCGTGTATCGTTCCATTTTTAGTAATGGCGTAGTTTCTACTTGTCAAGTTTTGAGATTAGAATAAGGGAACTTTCACTATGGTCAGGAAATTGTTACGGACATAGTATCATTCCAGACGCAATGCCTGACCTTCGGATCATTGTTGATTACACTATGACAGCCATTCCGCTACCTCTTTAATAGCTAAGATTTCTGCCTGGTAAACACTAAAGTGATAGACCTGAGTAGATTAGTCGCAGGACAAGGGAAGTAGATAACTTCAACACAGACGGTTCTAAACTCAACAACCAAGTGGGATTTGGTGTCTTTTCTTAGGAACTTGAGCTATCCATTGCCAACGCCTGAAAATAAATGTTCTGACCAAAGTCGGCATCGATATTTTCTCTGATACTCAGGCTGATATTAAGTTCTTGTGAACTATATTCCTGAATTCAAATTCTCCCCTTTACAGTCGCAGATCTCTTAACAAGATGACTGAACAGTTCTATATTCACCTGATATGTGTGCCGGACCACAGGGAACTGCAAAACAGATTAACTTACAAGACTAGAAATCCAGGCTAACTGGAATATGTGTTACGACCTGCAAGCCCTTCTTGAGAGATTGTGCGCTGCCGCCAACAAGTGACAGGTGGTGACTAGTCAGTAACTGCATACATTTCAGGTTGAATAATTCTTCCTAAAGTAAAAAAAAAACGATCGAATTGGTTCAACGGGAGGAGCTAGAGATGACTTATATTTTCTCTTACGTCCCTGTGGTAGCACAATGTTCTTTATAGTCAATGTGAGTCTATTATACGGGCTGCCGCTCTTAACCTAACTTAACCTAGTCTAAGAAATGTCTCTGTATCAATTTTGCGATCTGCATTTTGATCAGGAAGGAATATGCATTTTTCCTTCTTCGACTATCAATTGTTACTCCAAATTTGATGATTTAATTTAATGATTCTACTAAATAAAGATCAGACTTGGCAACACTGATCTTGGGAAAAGTAGAAATCTCTGGATTTCGAAACACACTTCTTGTTCGGTTTTCCTTTTTTTTTGTTTGCTGTATGTTAACATTTAATTGGATTCGAGTTGTTACACCTTAAAACGGCACTTTATGGTGTTTTACCAAAGTCCATCACCGTGAGTGTTGGCCATGATTTAAGACTTTTCGACATTTTAATGTGTCGGCGATTTCAGCCAAGTTAGCCATTCAAGTTTGTAAGTTATACACAAGTTGGGAGTTTTCCTTTTTTGCAACGCCGACATTGCGCAGCACAGTTGTCTTTTCTGGCATTTAGTCAAGAATTTTGCTTAATTACAGGTTTTAGGCCACAACAATTAAAAGACATTACAATATTTCTCCCAACAATGTTTGGCTTGGGAATGGCAGCAGCAACTACTGCTGCATTTTGTAAAAGGATGTAAGATGAGACTCACAGTAAGTGTTATTTTTTAGTGAAAGTAATTTAAAATTGATATATGACAACGGCTATTCATTCCGTCATTCATTAAACGCTTAACGACTAAATTGTTTCGTTGCTTCAGCTTCAGCATTTTGATTGATCTTGTCAAAAATTGATAACTGACAAATTACTTTATGGCTAGGACGTGCCACGGCCAGACGTCCCATATCATAAAACAAGTGGACGGAAGATGAAAAGAGCATCGGTACGAGCGATGGTGGCCGTACGCGTTGTGGTTATTAAAGGGGCGTGGATCTTTATTAAAAGGAAATTTACTGTGCCCCTGGTTTCTTAAATCACTGCGTGATCAGAAGTAAGAGGTGCGAATATAACTTAATTTCAGTTACACACCAAAGGAAAACAAGTCATCAAGACAGCCGTCGAAGCAGCGTGATTTCATTACATTGTTGGGTATAGTTATTCGTAATACATAAATTCACATAATAAAAGATCCAAAACTTAAATTATTTAGGAATAATATAAATATAATCTTAAATTTGACTGAAGTGCGAAATCCCAAAAAGTATTCGATGAGGTTACAAAACTTTTTCTTTCAGTGAGCAAGCTGCAAGTGTTGTCACTAAAGGGTAGGTTGGCACAGTAACATCGCCGTAGCTGAAGGAATCAGCTGAACTAATTGTAATTCGAGCAATACACTTTTGGTAGGGTGGGTTTTTTAGGGTGGCAGCCGGTGGTACCAGCTCGCATAGACCAATTGAGATCCCTAGTGGTACCACCGGCAAAGTCGCCCCTCATCAGAACAAACCTGTTTAATACACGAAGTTATCAATAATATGAATATATGCACCGGCAATATCAGATTTTCTAGGGACAGTAACAAAGCAGGTGCTCAATGCTCTCCACTTCCTCCTCATCTCCACAGCCTCTGCAGAAGCCATTGGACTCAATTCCCAACATCCTGGCGGTTTCGCCGATCAGGCAATATTCCTTCAGAAGTGGCACTAACGTAGACAGTCTATTCCTCTCTAGTGCGAGGAAATATTTTGACCTTCTTAGGTCGTATCTTAGCCCGATTTGTCTAGCTACCTTACATGTGTCGATTTCTGTCCATCTCTTATTGGACTGCCTCTTGCCTAAGCCAAAGCTTGCATGTGGACAGTGTGCACCAACATACAAGTATGCAAATTCTTCGAGAATTTGTAATGTCGTCCATTTCCTAGAAAGTTCATCGGCTTTGCAGTTCCCCGGGATGTCCGTATGCCCAGTTACTCATATGAGATATAAGCTAAACTGCTCAGATCTACGACAGTCGAGAGCTGCTTCGTGAATTTAGAGATGTAACTTACATAAAATATGAGCTACTCTTTTACTTATTTCTGTTTAAATTGTGTAATTTTCAGAAAATGAATATGTAAATACAATACAAATTATTGTGACCGATAAGTCATAAATTTTTTAGCGAATACACTGGCAACAAATAGCCGCTAACGAAACCTTCAATGCCACAAACAGCGGCCCCTGTATGCTTCAAACCCACATACAAGTAAAAGAAGACTTATTTACTTTCTGTCATGTCTTACAGATGTCTCTCTTAGCCTGATGACCTCATTTTCTTTGATTTGGTCTTTTCCCGATGTTATTCTTTTTGGAATCTCCTCTTAAATCTCTGCAAGTTATATACGATTTTGTTTTCGTTTTTAAATCGTAAAATGTTTCGATTAAATTTATTTTTATTGTTTTTTCTGTTGTGTTCATTGGTGTTTTACAAATGTTGTGTTGTGGTATATTGTGTCAGTTTTCGGTAAATGTTTGTTTTCGATTGTATGTCCGTATGTATTCTTCCCATCGTGGACACCCCACAACCCAATAACATGCCGTCACCCAGCCTTTGCTACATCTTCATTAGTTTTCGTCATAAATTATGGTATTGTTATATGTTTTTTCCTCCTCCTCTTGTCGCCTATATGTTAAGCCGTTTTATTGTTATTATTTATGCTGTAGTGTCCGTTTTGAGTGTACTCCTCAACAGTATTTTCAATTTCCCACTTTACCCGCGCTCTCTCTCTCGCAGTCACTGATCGTTGTCTGCCTCATTTGCGTGGGCTAATGTCAGCAGTCCTGTCAACAATTTTCGGTCAACACAATCCGTTAATTTCATGTACGACCGACCGCTGCTAGTTAACCGTTTGTTTGCTATTCGTGGGATTATTTTGTTCTTCTTTTTATCTTTGCTCTAAGTTGGCATTGGTGAAATGTTCAGTTATGCCACTTCTCTTACTTCTCCTTCACTGATGGAGCTGTCATAATTCCAAGTGATTGTAGTTTATGTTGTTGCCAATGATTTTAATGTTTTTTTAGTGTTCAGCCTATGGAGGCATGAAGAAGGTTTACTTTTTAGCTGAGATTATTATTAACACTTCCGTAAATGTTTTATCTTCATCAAAAGAAATTACTGTTTCTTTTGTAGCTTAAAACGTTGTTAAATCGCGTTGAAAAGTAAATTGTATGCAAATTAGCGCTGTATCGTACGCGCAGATTTATCGTACGATTTATTCATTAAGGGTATCTTTTAAATACCAGTGAATGTGCCCGGCGTCTGTCGAACTCGATTTCAAATGTATGGAAATGTACTATATACATATTTTCTAAGCAAGTGTCAAAGTTTGAAGCAGGACTTATCGCGTCTGAATCAGGACTAACCCAAAAATTCAGCATTTCTTAAATCCCATAAAATATCGAGAAAAAACTTTTCAAACAATAAATGATAATTAGATCTTACTTCAAATTTGATTACTGTAAAAAATTTTGTTAACCATATATTTTAATGTCCATTCACAATGATTTATAAACCGAAATTTTTCAGCCATGTGGCTCGGGGTTCAATTCCCGAATAAATTTGATGTTACAACAACTTGAAAAAAAACGTATGACCCTTATTAAAAAGCATGATATTATATTCCCACCCATGCAAGAATTTGTCATCCTGTGACAATTACAAAATTTGTTACATTTTAATTGTAATTTAAAAAAAACACCTTTGCCACACGATGACAATTTCTGGTGAAATGGAGCAAATCAGCTGATACGATACGTTTCCCACTAAATATAATGTAATATACTTAAGGTAAGTACACTGAGGGAAAAAAGACGTTGCAAAATAAACACCGTTTGGTACCAATTTATAAACGTAACGTGCATGAAAAATCGCCATCGATTCGTTCATTAGTTATCAACGAAACTGGGGTGATTTTTTGACCGGCGTTGCGTTATGCATTGTCGCCGTAAGGTTGATGATTATTTGTTCGGCTTTGTGTTGTTCATTGGATTTGTTATTGTCTGTTCTTAGAACAAGAAACCACGAGGATTTATAAAGAAGTGAAAAATGAAAATTAATGACGAAGAAATAGAATATAATGACCTGTTTGATATTGTGGATGATTCTCTGGGCTATGGAATGAGAAGGATAAGGTGATTGTAAAATCCAGTGACATCTTCCTATTGCAGACATTTTTAGAATCAATAGAAATGGTGTCGGCCTACGAATATTAACAACCTAAGCTTATAAAAATTTCAATTTTAAAAGTTAATAATGAGTGTGTATGTTTTTTATAGAGCACAGGAATTAAATTTTGCAGTACATAAAGGCGAATGATACGAAGGAGACTGCCACCATTAGGGTTACGAGCTGAATTCCGAGAAAAACAGAGGTAATACTGTGTTGCTTCACATTCGAATGTGTTTTGTTTAGACGTGATTTGCTTAGTGATAAATATGCAAATTTGCAATTACATATATGTTTGTTGTGTTCACGTTTTATTTACTTTTAACATTAATAAATGTATTGAAACGCTAATGCTGTTTAAATAGTTTTAAGAGGGAAGGGGGGAGGAGGTGGGATTTAGAATGGAAAGTTATCCCAGCGCGTGCTTTATTCGTACTCAGCAAGTGCTTTTTCGTCCCCCGCACGTTCTATAGTTGTCACCAACACTTGATTTAAATTATCCCCAGTTGGTATTCATTTTGCAACGAAGCGTTATTGATTTTTGATGCTTTATTCATGCACCGCCTTGCTTGAATTCGTAACATACGGGGTTGGTTCATTATCATAAACGAATTTGCAAAGATTAAGCAGGTATATGCTTTGTTTTTCGGTGGGTGTACACACGATTTGCAGATCGGACAATATTGCCAGAAAAATGGCGGAAAAATTCAACTCTGTGAATTTACAACCGTGTGAACATACAATTTTTCTTTTGCAACGTTAGCAGAAAAGTCATTGCGAGATAATTTGCAGATTGTTATATGTGCGAGGTTTATGCATGTGACAACGGCGCCATTGTCAGAAAAACATTTTATTGGCAACACTGTCTATAAAGTATTTTTATTGGCAATCCTGCATATATATAATTACAAAATATATTGCAAATATATGAAATTGTAATGTTTTCTTGCAATCGTCTGAACTGTAAATTCCCCATTGCCTAACAATCTGTCATTGTCCGTACATTTGCAGCACTTTAACAGGTTTGATAACGTTTCCGATCTGGCAATCGTCTATACTAAGCTTTACAGTTACGCTATGTGTGGAATTTTGATAAAACAACACTCAAAAACCGCTACAAAAACAACCGGTACAAAGACATATTGTAAAAGGTTGTCGGAATAAACTTAATCGAAAAAATTTCACTACTTTTTTTAAATTAGAAAGTAAGAAAGAGTGAGCAACTTATGTCAAGTCTTGTGATTTTACATAAGAAAACTAAGCCAAATCAGTAAACCTTATTTTGGTAAAAGAGCAGATCGATTTTTTATAATGATTTTGGAAAAAAATATGGGACGATGTACTTTTGTGAAAAATTTATGATCACTTTTAATAGAGGTTTTTTCGTATACTATTTTTTTGCAAAAAAAATTTCCAAACACATTCGCTTTAAAAATGTTAAATGATATACATATTGGAAAAGTATCCGATTTCGAGTTAGGTTGTTTTGTCACATGTCCACAGATATGATATATATGACAATTTCCCAAATCTTGTTATCCTACAGTTAGAGCTAATCTCCAGTTATAGCTGGCAGATAATGTGAATTTAGTTTTATAACATTTCTTTAGTCCTAACCAGACATGGTGAAAATGGGAGATAATAAATAAACCATATGTTAGTATGTATACGTACTTAATTTATTTAAAGTCAGCTTATTATTTAAAAGTAGACTTATCCAGCGTTACCGATTAATATCGGTAGATGTGTCAATTAGCTTTGATGTCTCCAATACGGGAAACTGATAAATCTGATAAAGACAAAAACATATGCAATCAATAGCAAACTGAATGAGAAATAAACCCATCGATTGAAATAGCTATGTAACTAATTTTATAGGACTGTCACAGGGCCCAAGATTAATAATGAAAAAATACTTTCCCAAGCCATGTGCATTACAATTTTACATGACTGTCAACATATACTAGTATTAATGTCTATATGTATAGCTCACGTAAGTACTAACCAGAATTTACCTTGTAAAGCTAACAGTATCAAAAATAAAATACCGTAATCCACATGGGAAAATATATTGATTTCGTAGAAAATGCATAAAATCGTACATGTTTCAAATCGCCATAAAAATCTATAGTAAGACTTCATTTGAGCATCAGCGTTAACTGTATGAGACTGAATATTCAGTAACATCGATTTTCGATATCAGTTAACACACACCCAAAATAAGGAAGAAAACATATGTCGTAAAAACAGATTCATTTCTTATCAAGTTTTTTTTTTATAGAGTGGAAACAAAATGTGAGACAATTTTATGATTTTATGCCATTAATCTTGTATTGACTTAATCTAATTTAAGCAGTGTAAACATGAGGCACAAAAGTATTCCTACACACGAATAATGCGCGCGAGCGATCGTTCTGCATTCTATGAGTCGTGGTGCAACGCACAGCAATGCTTACGTCGCGTATCATGTTGTTGGTAGTTACTTCTTAAACGTACTCTTTTTTTAATCCAATGGCAGACCCAGTAGCCTAATGCCCGATATATGGTCCTACACATTAAAAAAATATTTACCTTTTACTGTTGATTCAGTTGGACAATACATATGGTCACACATGGTCACAATGGCACATTCACCGGTTCTTTGTCACTTTTCCTTGTGTTATAACAATCAATAAATCTCCTTTTATTACAAACTTTCAAATAATGGTAATAAAAGAATGAAGAATTATGAATTATAACGTGTAAATATAAAAACGCACAACGACCAGACACAGCGTGGCCAGCGTCACGTTTTTATTTTTGGAGTCTGAGATGAAAACAAAAAGCAAACTGTGTCAATGTATGCTTATGATTTTACATTTTATTTTCTTCACCCTAAGTTCTGCAAGTTTTATTTCACCGAATCTCATAAAAAACGAATCTCTAAGAGCGAAAAAGTCTCCACGAAATAAAAGGCCTAATTTTGAACACGAGCATCTCTTGGTGTTCGGCACCTCATACTCGTCGCTCTTGAATATGTGAAATTGTTGGTTTCTTCTGAGGGTTTTTTGGGATTTCAAAAATTATGACCACAAGCCACAAAATATCATTAATCATTTCAAACAGCTTTTATAACACCTCATATTTTATAAAATAATTTATGTAGGTTTCTCGCTAAAATCACTAACATTGTGTGTGTGTAAAATACATTGCTTTACACATGTAAGTAATTGATCAAATGCCATTGGCTGCTTTTGGGGGGCTAATAGCGTTTTTACTTCAGCATTTTGGGTAGTAGGTTAAGTCGATTTATAGAAGATAGTCTGGCGCGAATTAAAACGGAACAACACGAGATATGGTGTTAATGGTAGCATAAATGTTTACTATAAATATTCTGTACAAATTAACGCTGGTTCTTGGTTTAAAAATTACAGTCTATGGCACCTTAAGTCCTTTGGCATGTGGACTAAATGCCGAATAAATCTGTAGTTAAAGCCGACTGGATTTTGAGCTGGGTTATCTCATGATGGAGATGTAGTACATTTTTTTATGGTGTTGCCAACATAGATATGTATTTTTTCTCAATAACTTTACACTAAAGCTGGACGTAAATAAATCGCATTGGTCGCTTTCACGCGATTTACGTTTATTGAGCGTTCTCGGCGTTCAACGCGGCAAGTAACACAAGACGCGTTGTAATCTTTTTTTTTACACATAATGAACAAGTTTTGAATTATTTTTCAGATCTTTCACATGATACATATAGTACTACATTATTTTTATAACAAAGATTACAACCAAAAGCTGACAGAGCAGCGGTCAAGATGCCCTAGCGTTATGACAAGGATGAGTCATGACGCCAGGGCACTGAACAAGTTACACGGCGAATCTGGTGTCCATGAAAAAAATAATGTAGGTCAATGTCAAAAAATGTATTGTCTTTGGCGCCAAATCAATGACATCGTTTCTTAATTGTACGCAATGGCAATCTGGGCATTAAACACTGCAATTTGCAGTGTCATCAATATTTATTTATTTTCAATAACATATTTCAAACAAGATAGGTTTAAGAGTTTATCAATTGTACGATTAAAGCCAAATAATCAAATTCCCTAAAAAATTAACTTACATAGAAGTAAGAATTGGGTGGGAGACCAGCTATCAAAATGATTCACTTTAAATTTGGGTGCCAGCACAAAAAATTCAACTTCGTACGGCTACCCTGTTATCATTGTTTTCCAATCTTGGAGTAATAATTCAATCAAATTAACAGAAGTCATTTGGCTGCGCGCGGCTCATGTTACGCGATGTTGCTGCTGCTGCCAGAGAAGAACAAGAGGCAGGACTGCGTACAGCGACAACAACATGATCACTGTAAAAGATAGCCTCGAACAGTAAAGGATGAAGAGAATACGTAAACAAAATTTATTGCAAACATAAACGCCTTTGTATTCGAAAGAAATTGATGGTGGTAGCCGAGAAGAGTTCTCATTAAATTTGGTGGGAGGTGAACATATAGGAAGTAAGTAAGTCGATAAAGAGTGAACTGAATTGGGACACCGTTAGCGCAAACATGAGGCATTGATTCTCTTGCGCATGATCAATATCCACAAAAATGTACATACAAAGCATAATGGACAGAAGCATAAAAAAGTTTCACACTGAGCATACGTCAAAAATCACACGAGATGAGCTATAAGCCTACAAAACGAAACGCGTCGTTTTCTGCTTACATTCCAGCCTAAAAATACCGGCTAAAATGTGACGAAGCTGCGGGGCCATTAACAAGTTCGTCATTACTTGCCGGTTCTGCCACCATCAGTGCCGCAGATCATTATGTTATGGGGTTGTTGTATGAATGATTGACAACACTAACAATATATGGTCACTTGAAGAAACTCACATTTTCATGCGTATAAGTAGTACTATGTTTCCACAAAGAGATAATCTTCTTCTAAATCTAATCGTTTTTTCAGTTTTACCTGGCGTTGCCAACTGATAAAAACAAATCGACTACTATGCGAAGTACTGTATAGGTATAATCTTGCAGTGGAAACGTAGAATAAAGCTATTTTAATTTGTAGGTCACATTTAAATTATTCGAGTGAAATCAAATAACAATATTTATAGTTAAAAATAGGAATCTAGTAAAAGGTGCTTTTAGATTTACAGGACTTTAAATTAAAATAAAGTGGTTTTATTGGATAGATAATTTCGTGTCATTAATGTTAATATAATTTGGGTCATGTCGCATTCTGTAACTCTAATTTGCGTACACTTTTCGCAGAATTTGCGGCCCTATTTCGCCAATAACTCGTCGAATTATGATTTCCCGGTGTTAAATTATCTCTGCTTTATCGGCGTAAACAAGTGACTTGGCATAATCTCAAAGATAATACAATGGGGTAAAATAACACAATTTTGGTGGCCATTACGTGAAATTATTCGAAAAATGTGAACATTATTATTCGTGAAATCCATGTCTATCCATGATAAAATCTCAAACCAAATTAAACAAAAAGCAATTATCAGCTGTTCAATCGGTTGTCAAATAACGCATCGTTACCAACTCAAAGTTGTGAAGCTCTAAACTTTATATGTAGGTAGTTCATTATGAATTTCACTAAAAAGTTATACATTTGTGGTATTGAGATGCTCTCTTTTATGAGGACGAGTAATTTAGTCCAACACCTTTTAATCAATCAAAAAGAAAAATGATAAGGATAACAAAATTACTATCAATTCAAACTCGTGGAAGAATCTCATATGTGGCGGACTCAAGAAACGACGTGATCTTTATCTTGATCGGATCTTTTCGTATAATTTCTTAATTTTTCCACAGCCACAATTATAAGAATGTGCGGATAAATTTTATTTTTCATATCTTACTCGTAACTGTTCAAAAATATATCGAAGAAGTTTAATACAATCAGCAACACTACTGTGGTGTTGTCAGATGTTTATACGAAATTATGAGCCTTAAAATACATATTAAAGTTTTCGAAGGTCTACAATGTAGTAATACTTGAATTTTTATCACATCAATTATTTAAGATGCTTTCTTAGAAACCCGAGAAAGGTGTTGGTAATATACATACATATTTTAATGTTGTATAGCAAAACTTAATTTACGACGATAGTTACTTGGAATTTGAATTATCAGATAAGGACAGATCAAACATATACTCATTATGGGTCTTGTAAAAGGGACTTCCGAACTTTGACAGTTGATAGCGGCCACATTGTTGAAGCTACATCTCTCGAATTGGCTGTTCTTTATTTACCGCCTGACTCACGATGTCGAACTTTAACATTCGCATGACTTCTGTGCGAAAAACAGCTGATTTGCGACCTACAATCATCAGAACGACAAAGCGAAGGAAAACATACTGCCTGATGCATGTTAGTTGGTTAAAAATCAGCTGTTTTTTTTGCTTTGAAGGCAATGTGAATTTGAACGTTTGACATAGTGGGTTAAGCGGTAATACAGTTCTGTTCGTACAACGTTCCGCACGCTAGCCATTTTCAGATGTGAGATTGATTTTATAATGATGAATTGACAAATAGATAAACATGACGAATTAGGGACGATACCAATCCACATGAGATCCAAGAGTATCAAATGCATCTCAAAAGTCACTAAATTTTGGGCTGTCGGCGTCATTAGTCCATATTTCACTGATAACGACGTTTGCCAAGCCATCGTCGTAAATGACGATCGCCACAGGTCTTTGATTACCAACTTGTTTTTGGTGTGTATTGGATGATATGAATACCAACGACAAGTGGTTTCAACAGGACGGCGCTACATGTCAAACAGATCATGTCACTTTGGAGATTCTGCACGTGACGTGAACTAGCCACCGAGATCGTGCGACTTGATACCGTTAGACTTTTTCTTCTGGGATTTTCTTAAGTCGCAGGTCTGTGCGAATGAGCCACCAACATAAGCAATGCCATAGGTCAAATTCAGCTTGAATTATGCGTCAGAGACATGGAAAATGTTACATTTCGGATGTAGCCCTACCAGCGAAGCAACAGCTGACCTTTTCGCGAAGTTATGCATATTCCATACATAATGGCATCGATAGGCCTTTCAAAGCCCTAATTCACACCACGAAACTTATGGTGATTTCGATTCTGAAAAAATGCTGCCCCGTCGACTCAAATTTTTAGGTGGAACATATGTAGTCCCTCGAATTAAACTTAGCTCCTATTTCAAAAGTCAAAAATGATGTAACATTCTGCCTCTCCTATGAACTTCCGAATTGCCGCAACTAAAGTTGCCTCGTGTGAATCGGGACAATCGAAACGAATAAATTTCGATAATATTTCGCACACACTTTTTTTTTATTTTTATATAAATTTATTAAGAAGATGCTCTTAATGAAATACCCTTTATATGCCACTCACACAGGGTTACACGCGTTTGTAAAGTTATTTCCGTTTTAACTTCCCACGGTTTCTTGCGAGTGGAAATAAACGTTGCGAAATATATGTTCAAAGCTATTTTCCACTTCGGTAAAATATGAAATTGTGAAATATTTCTATTTGAAAAATATTTTTAAAGCGGCCATAGAAGCGATAATTATCATTTGTATTGTTTTGAGAGAACAACGACGTCGTTGGAAACAGCCAGACCACATCACATGTATTTAAAATGATTTATATTTATTTGTTATTGGTACATATACATAATTTCGCTAAATGTCCCCAAAATATTATAGAACCATATTTCTTTTTTCCGATAATAAGAATATCTTTTCGGAAAAACTGAAGCACAAATATGTATCTATCTATTTGCTATGGCAAAAATTTAAAAATCTGCCTACCTTACAGCTCTGCGTCGCTTTTCGTCCATTTCGCCTCAGCGAACATATTTTCCACCGTGACATTAAGTATGATCTCTCTGCTGGTCATTGTTGTTGTACAAATATTCTAAACATTTTTTTGAGAAAATGAAAAATTTATTTATACGGATTTGTCTCTGGTGAACATCTAAATGACTGAGGCTATTTTTCGCGGTTACTAATTATAACACCGAAATGGCGGCCCACGCAAAAAATGACATTTGAAATTAACTTTTCATAATTGTTAGTTTGTTTTTTTTTTTTTGGTTGGCGTAAATGAATGAAGTTATTTTGAAATGATCAACAAAAACAAAACAAAAATATTTTAGTATTTTCTTGTGATCTATCTTCTAAATAATCACACGGTCAAAACCAGTCATCAGTGCCGAGTGGTCTACGTAAGAAACCTTAAAAACGCATATTTTAATTGTTATTCCAAAAACTGTGCCATATTTGAGCTAAGCTCTTTAATTATAATCCAATTTTAAAATTAACTTTTTGTTATGGTTAGAGTATTTTAATTTTCCGAATAGAAATCGTTTCCAAATTGAATAAGACCTTAGACCTAACATAGCTGCGCCTCCAAAAGCTGGATTGTCAGAGGTGTGTAAGCGCGCTCATAATTTAATTATTTTAATTTCTTAATCGAATTCCACAAACCTGTCCCATTTCTAGTTCCATTTGTTGTATTTTTTGTAATGAGTCTTGTTTAGTTAATTTTAAATCAATTTGTTGTTTTTATGTTTAGTTTAGTTTTTAATCGTCATTCGAATTCGTAGTCTATATATTTTATTATCAATAAATCAACCGGTTTGTCATATTATTAGTAATAAAATATTAATTGCTTATTAGAGATGTAAATTGTATATATGGGTTAATAACGAACGCTGCGGACAGATGAACCCATGAATTTTTACGAAATCAGAATAATTATTCAGAAAATTTTAACAGCCTGCTTCACGATGTCGAACGACTTCTATGTGCATAACAGCTGATCGTTCTTATCAGCTGTTTTTCGCATACAAGTCCTTCAACATCGTAAAACAGGCAGTAAAACTACGTTTCTACTTAGAGATTATCTCGTCAATTATAATTGTCACAAATTTATTTGCCATTTAATTTTATTGTGTAAATCATGTCTTTGGAATATGATGAAAATAGTCAAGGCTAGTCTAAACAATCTATAGCCTTGATAGATAAATTCTGATGTTAAAACAACAACAGCAGGACAACTTCAATAGTACCAAAGAATACAAATAGAAGTAACTCCCACCCCAGTAAACATTTAAAAGATGCATGATCCACACCGATCCAGGAATAACCCTTGGACGCGAAGAGAATATGTGGCGACATCTTTGGTTTATTTGTAAAACCACCTGCTAAGCTTCTATCAGATCTATAGATAAAATTAGCCTCATTTGATGGAATCGGCGCTTTGCAGCAAAATAGGATAGCATTAATATGCTAAACCAAGCTACCAACGGAAAAATAAACTTTGTTGACCTCATGTAAAGAGGGACATGTCTGAAGTCAAGTACGCAGAACCAATCGGTAATACAATAAATCGTCGTAAAAGCTGTTGCAGTTTTTTCAGACCGCTAGTAAAAGATTGATTAGGCAAACGCCTCCGCTACGTAATGAATAAGAATCTGCTGAAATTTGGTTTGTACGGCACGTTGAAATACATTTGCAAATAAAACCAGTAAAGCATTGAAAAGAGAAGAAACTTGAAGAGAAATTAATAATGAATGAAGAGAAATTAATAGAGAATGTAAATAAGTTGTTGCTATATTTGTTGTGAACTTCTGGCACGTTTTTCATGTTTTGGGTAATTGCTGCCACGGGCAACGTTACGGTTACGCTAAAGTCTCATTTGTCTACCCCAGCCTTTAAACATGAGTTAAAGCGCCGCTAAATTGTATGGTGCTACGAACTAATTAAGGACCGCTTACACCTTCAATTATTCACCAGCGCTTCAAGGAACTAGAACTCAACACTGCAAAAATTTTAGGTGTCATACTGGATCCTATGTTAAATTGAAAGGTAAATAAAGAAGCCTGCATCAAGAGAACTTTCGCGGCATTGTACTAATGTCAGAAGTTCATAGGCTCCAGACGGGGGCTAAAATCTAAACTATTATTTGTGTAGAATTGTTCGCTGGTGTCACGACCCTGACTAGGTGGAAGATACGTTTCATTTCCTTTGCCAATGTTCAATATTATTCTATAGAAGAAACAAGATACTAAATTCCTTTTTTCTTTCAGAAACGACACGAATAAAAAGGATTGGATCCAGTTAGACTTTGAAAATTAAGCAATCATTATATAGCCGAGAGAAGATTAATATTAATTCAAATTATGATTTATCAGATTAACATATTTAAAAAATTTAAATCGGAAAACTTTCTTAAGGTTATTCGATATATACATAGTTACTAATTGCTTTAAGAAAAATTGTTTGTAGCATTTGGAATATATACGAATTATAAAAACAGGAATATAGTACTTACTGTATTCACTTTGATCATCGGGCGTTCCATTGACCGTACCATCTGGCATCAGTTGCAAGAAGCGATTTTTTATATACATTTGAATTTTTCGTGATGGACCCGATAGGTGGGATACCGTCGAGCGTTCATTGCGATCCAAATTATTTTTATAATGTAGATTTCTAGAATTATTCAGTCTTTTTGTTTTCATGCTGCCACCACCCACATCAAATGAACGTCGCACAATACCAACACCGCCAGAGCCCATACCACGACCGGTACCGGTACCCGTACCTGTCGCAGGACCACTGATATTTTTGGTATCCGTCGTTGACGACGATGATGAACGTATACTACGCTCCGTTCGGGATAATATGGCCAAGTGGTGTGAGGACGAAAATTGAAATGTGGAACGTATATTGGGGATTCTCGCCGCAATTTCGGTTTCTTTGGTGAGGGCGATATCGATATCATCGTTATCGGTAATGGTGGTGGGCATCAATGTGGATTGTATTTTGGCCGACGATTCGGTGGTGGTGCTGGTGGCGGGGCTAGATATGAGACTTAATGGACTGCTGGATGGGAATGGGGAGATGTTTTCGGTGCTTGATGTTTCTGGCGTTGTTGAGTCCATGATATGAGTATTTGTTGATAATGACACTTCTTCGTGTGAGTTCTGCTGTTCTACTAATTGCTCTGCATCTTCTGCTGCTGTAGCTGTTCTACTACCATTGTCGTTTATTGGTTTATGACTAATACTATTTAGATTCTCGTTCGTTGCTAATCGTTCCTGTTGCATTTTCGTTTCCCTACCGGAAACGGAAACGTCTGCTAGCTGCTCTTCTTGATTTGTGGTCGTTCGTTCTGTTTGTAAATCACTAAATGGCCGATTTGTGGAAAAACTTTGCGAGTTTTTCGTCGTCTCCTCGGCCGTAAATTCGTCCTTTACACTATGGCGAACATGAGACTCACTGATCTCATGTTCGAAAGGATAAATGTTTAAGAATTTATCGTTTTTAATTACATTTAAGGTGTCGACTGGTGCTGCCATTGCCACCGGTGGCAATATGGTTGGCATTGCGTACATTAAGCCCGGCCAATCGATGATGATCGAGAGGAGGGCACCCAACAGTGCCAGGGCCCTCCAATCTAAACGCAGATTTCTTCGCATTTGTGTACGTTAATGGTGAAGATGATGGCGGCGGGTGCGGCGGTGTCGGGTCTGTCACCGATACTGCCGCGCGGATCTTGCTGATGTTGTTGATTGTTGGCGTCGTTGCGCGATCTACGCCCCGAATAATGAAACAACGTTAATTGTTCGTTAAGAGAATCAGAGAAAACCTCGCAACACTGTAGGCCTCGGCGCTGCTCTACCTGTTGCTGTTGTCGTTGATTTGGCGCTGCTGTTAATTTCACTTATAGACCGTGTAACTCCTCTCGTTAATTGTGCGAAATGTTTGAATTGTGATGGGCAAAAATTGTTAAATAATTTAATTTAAAACTTGTTTTTTCCTTTTCTTGGCTGCTGTTGCTCACTATTATTTCTTTACTTTTTCTTATTGAATTGAATTGAATTATGACTTAATCGCTTCTTTTTCACTTCGCATTAATTTCGTTTCTTTGACACTTTTTAAATCATAAATTTTCGCGGGTTTTAGTTCACTTGAATGTATTTGCTGTTTTTTTTTTGGTTTTTTGCGTACGTTCGTTCATTCATTCACTCTTTGACAGTTGGAATTTAGGTTACCATATTGTAGGCATATCTTTTGTACATGATCATTGTTACAGTATCAAGAATTGAGTCGTGTTTGAAACATCGTTTATGATTTTCATCGTCGTCTTCCTCGCTGATAATGCATTTTTCAAATTCAACTGTCGTTTTCATTTTCCCGTACATTTGAAGTGCGCGCCTGCGTGACCGATGGACGGTGGCGGTTGCTACCGCTCTTTTTTCGTTTCGGTTGTCGCTTGTTTTATTGCTTTTTAGAAAGTGATCACTATGCTTTGTATTGAAATTTTCATTAAACCCTGAAGTTTTCTCATCTTCTACCAGCGGTGGTGAAGGTCGTTGTATTTGTTGCTTGCTTTGGTGGTTGTTGAGCTGTAACGAGACAAAAATGAAGAGTAATTTTAAAAAGCCGGTCAAAAGAAGTATAAATCATAAAATTCGGTTTTACTTTTCTTATACGATATGTATGTATGGCTGTGTGTGTATGTTTAAAAGGATTAAAAGATAATGCCTACTTAATCTAGAGACTTGCTTAAGAGACCGACATCATCGTGAAGACCTTTTTTTGCGGGGAGTTTCGCAAAAATCCGCAAAATACTTACATGATGATATGTCGCCTTAATTACACCATAAAAATATGTTCAAATTGCGCGACGGCATTTAAACAAAATGCCGATAAATTAACTGGCAATGTCAACTGTTTTAACAGCGACAAGATGAAACATGTTTTATGACATGCCAATACTATTATTCGTGGAGTCATTGATAAATGAGTTGTCAGTTTAATAATATATGTACTTGTGAGTGCTTAAAATCAAGTTTAAGACCTTTAAAAGCACTCGGAGGAGGCTTTATGCCGAAAAATAACATGATTGATAATTATCACGGAAATTAAGCTCACAGCGAGGGCTAACTTAAAAATTTGGTAAGCCTAGAGATGTCAATTAATTTAAGATATAACGAATTACAAATCGATTTATTTAAGGTCATAGATTGGGCGTACTTTAATATGCCATCAACCGGATATTCTACAAATAATGTCTAGCTAACAGCAGAGAAAACCTTAATTCCCACACATGTGACCTACGCCAACACATAAGAAGAAGAAAATCAACCGGAAATGTCAAGCTCCCAATTTCTCTTGCCATTGATTGCTGTAAATTAATGTGTGACCTAAAGAAATACATATAAATATCCTATCGATAACTGACGTTTTTAGTGATCAGCTGTTAACGCTTGTTTCAATAATTCGAACATCTGAACCCATTAATTAAACTAAATCTCCTAATGTGTTTTCCAAATTTGACAAATTCTTTTGCAACTTATCAATTGGACATATCAAATTCTCAATTGTTTTTTTTTTTTTGGCAAATTTCAGCAATAACTTTAATAAAAAAAAAAACAGAACAGAATGAAACCCAGACGAAGAAGTAAAATAAAAACAATTTGTTAATTTATTTGATGAAAACTTAATTGCCTTAATGAAAACACTTGTTAATAATAAACAACAATAACAGTTGTCACAATTTCCGAATCCCGAGACATAAACTAACCGCCATCCGCCGCAACATGTAAAGGCGGCACGTCATCTAATGGATTCGATTCCGTAGATAGAGCCACATAAAAATCAAACATAAAAACTATTGAATTAATTGAACAGAAAAGATGATGATAAGAACGAAATAAAAAAAAACACAGAAATCAACAACACAAATCTTCTAATATAAATTCTTATGAAATTGTATAGAAATATTTCAATTTATTTTGGTTTTACTTCGTTTCTTTTTCTTAAAGATTTCATCTACTAATTTAAATAAAATCACCCATCATCACCATCGGCCGTTGTATACAATTTACAGTCATGGGAACTTAATTAAGGAAATATGCAACAACACCAACAAAGAATGTCGCAAAAAACGACAATATCTAAAAATAATTGAAATTACAAGAAATGAAAAAAAGCAAACACACATAACATGCGTTTATTATGCAATGATGCAGCAAAGACAAAACAAGTTTGCCCCAAAAAATTACAACGCATATATACGAGGGAGGCTCCAACGGCACAGGTGTGTCGATCATCTGTTTTATTCGATATCCCTAGAGAAAGAAACACCAGAGCAAAATATGAATTTCACATTCAGATGTAAAAATCAGTTGAAATTTGTGTAAAATCGGGGAAACGCTATATATGCTGGCATTATCTTAAAATGGACCGTTATTGCCCATTTTCAATCCCAAGTTACCTGCAGCTATAAGAACTAAATGTACGAAATTGGGCTGAAAATTGGTAACCGAAGAATACTTATTCCCAGAACACTTCACTCTAACAATGGTCTTCATGAGTCCATGTTTTGATATAGCCCGCATACAAATGTACGCTACAAAAACCATAAATTTCGAGGAATCGGCCTGAAATTTGGTAACATGAGTTTATTTGTACCCAAAAACCACTCACTTGCGATCCATGGGTAGGATATACATATGTATAAGATAACGGCGAACTTAACGCCCCTTTTATTTGTTTTGTTTACACAGTACAAAACATGACTTGGGACTCAATTCTGAGATTGGACGTGAAAGTAGCCCCAAAAATAAGTACTTCTGCATCATTCGTTTAGTCAAGTTGGCTCAATTAATAATTTAATGGCCATACGATTTTTTTACCTAAGGTAAAACTGCACTTTTTCTATATTTTTTCTCGGTATTACGTACCGAATATCTCTTTTGTGTCTGAAGCAAAATTGTAGATATTGAATAGGAGACAAAATTGCGAAAACCCGAAGTATGTCCATTAAAAATTATTATTTGAGCCAACTTAACTAAACGAATGATGAAGAACTTCTTATTTTTGGGGCTACTTTCACGTCTAATTCTTAGAATTGAGTCCGAAATCATTGAGCTTAAAAATGCTGTAATGTGTTATGCAATGACCGATGTTGCCATGTGTTTATCTGATAGTCAGATGACAATGTCACAACGGCTGGTTAAGCAAGAGTATCCGTAACGCCCCCGTTGCGTAATGAATCATCTGACTCAATCAGATGAAAGTCAGCGTAAACGATTATCCAAGGACAGCAGAAGTTTGATCTGAACGGTTTTTTAACGTGCATTTGCAAATAAAATCAGTAAAAAAATAAGAAATTTATGCGAAAATGTTGCAATGCATTGAATAATATAATAAAATGTTAAAAGAGGAGAAATTAATAGAAAATATAATTCATTTATTGCTATATTTGTTGTGAATGTTGGATTAGACAAACGAAAACGTAACTTAACTTAAGCGCCGCCGAAACGTTGCCCGATGGAGCAATTACCTAAAACATAAAAACTTGCCATATGACTCGGACATTGACAAAAAAATATAAAATATCACATTTTACTACTTTTTTTATCATTTCAGTACACAGGTTTCGCATAAATTTTTCATCTCTCATTGTGTTACTGATTTTGTTTGCAAATTAAAGTAAAAACACCGTCCAAATCAAATTTAAGCAGATTCTGCCGTCCGGTTACGTTTCGTTGGCTAATCGTTCACACTGATTTCCATATGTCAGATTGAATCAGCTGACTCATGTGGCACATTTCGCTTAAGTTAAGTTACGGCTTCCTTTGTCTAACCCAGCCTTTTTAATGGGCTTTCATGGGATTTAACGATGAGTACCAATAGTAAAATGTATGTATCACTAGTGCTTTTCATTAAGGTGCTCCACCTTGTGATTTATTTCTATGCGCAAGGCAATTAGCGACAGAAATTCCTTTCCTACATCTCTAGTTAGTGTGTGTTATTTTTCT
Source organism: Eudasyphora cyanicolor (assembly GCA_963930755.1). Classification (NCBI taxonomy): domain Eukaryota; kingdom Metazoa; phylum Arthropoda; class Insecta; order Diptera; family Muscidae; genus Eudasyphora; species Eudasyphora cyanicolor. Next base: position 98,446,866 of record OZ005734.1, read on the forward strand.
GGCTTATTTTTAACGAAAGTTTGCATAAGGTAGAAAATATTTCGTTTCTATTTTTTGCAGGTACTGTCTGTCGTCTGTGCCGGCTGACGCCGACCATTTGTTATTCATGAATTTTTGTTTATCGCAATGCGTAAGGGGCGGAACCTCTGCTTTCCTAGAGGAAATTGATGTCGAAATAAATTTAATTAAAAAAAATTTGTCATGTATAACAAGTGGGAACTGACAAAAATACACCCATCTGATAGCAGATTTTTTGCACACACATTCAATTACTTTGCCACAAATCATATGGCCAAGTGGAGGCCGATGCATCTCGGCCCAAAAGGAGTAAAAAAACATAAAGGTTCATAAAAAAATATATATTATCATTGATGAAAAACATCGCGCCATTACTATGCCGCTGCGACAGCAAACATTTTTTCTCACATGGTCGCCGACAGTATTTTTTTTATCGTTTGTTACACTTTCCGATTTAATTTGGTTTCGTTGAGATATTGCCAAAAGTCTTTGCTAAAAGAGACGAGACAAAAAAACCATTACAAGAATATGCACAATTAGATAAAGTTAAAATATGTTAACAACAAAATTCCCAAGACATAACATAAGGGACACCTTTACACGATACACACGCAAGATGCATGACTAGAGCACCGCGAGTACAAATGCATATGTATCGATACCGAATAATAATGTGTACTCGTATTGCCTTATGTTCTGCTTCCTACATGAGCGACACCTTACATTACCGAAATCAGAAAATTTCACTTTTTTTCTCGTCGTATGTCTACCGCCACTCGAAATAATTTCACTTTCCTCACTTGCGTAAATGTGTGTCTGCTCTCCGATGCAGCTGCAGGGTTACTTTTCGTTTTTTTTTTTCTTTTCGGGGGTTTGCTATGTCGACAATTCTTATTATCTGTTCTATGGTCTGGGTATGTATTGTATCTGTCATTACCTCCTCGTCACCCACTGTGCCAATAATACTCTGGGGATGCGCATTTGAGACACTTGACGTGCACGCAGTAATACTTCTCTGGGGCAATTAAAACATACTAAAAAAACTATATAGAGGAAAAGAAAAAAGCAACTGTCATACCCTTCCCCCGACAGTGACTACAACAGATATGCATGTACGAGTATAGATTTGTAATAGTACAAAATAAAGTCTAATGTATTTAGAGGATCCGGAGTAGTGGTGCGCTCGACTCGTTTTCCTCCGACGTCGGGGTTTCAAGTAATTCTAATATGTACAAGTGTGTCTGATTGTGATATTCATTCTCTAATGCGTTTCTTATTTTCAGAAAATTTATAGTTTATAAAAATCTAACGAAATGTTGAGTACTTTTTTCAGTTGAATTAGTTGCTGTTTAGTTTTACATGTATTTTAACCTACAAAACTATATATAACTCATCGAATGTCTCTCGAATCACTTGAACGAGTCGTCTCTGATCGCTAAGCATTTGAAACTTCTGTAAGTGACAGCAAAGCTTGCTGCAACTTAAGACTAATGTGCAATTAGACATTTATCTGGACAGTTGTCGAATTTCGTGTAATAAAGAATTGTTTATACGATTTGGTCATCGTCTAGATTTCGAAGTAGATTAACTCATAGTGGGAACGTAGTGTTAAATTTGTAAGCTATAAACCTTAAATTGCTATATTACAATTGGGATATTCATAGCTGAAAAGTATTCACTCTGTGGCAACGTCAAAAATTTCTCGATGGCACAGAATCATTCTGATTGGTATGGTGAGAACAGATCATATGAGCTTTCAGGCGAAATGTCCTACGATTTGCCAATACATTAATACCCTGCCTAAGCATAAGCGGGGCTTTAAGGACTACAGCGACATTCTCTCTCAGTTTTACTCCATATACTGCCGGTTGATATTGTGAAGAGAGAAGTTGCCACCAAATCGGCATTACGATTAAACTGTCTATAAATGTGGAGGTACTAAAACTACGGCCACATGAGGATTTCACAGTGTAGTGCTATGCTATTCGAGAGGAACTTTGCCACTAAGATACCTTTCAGAGAGGACTGGGTTGGCAGAATACCAGAAAATATAAACTATCTTTTCTATGCAGTTGGTTCGAAACATGATGAGAAGGTTGGCTTCGGTTAACACTGTAAAGAACATAGGCTTGATATGTCTATCAACCTGAAATAATGCTCATAAGGGAAGTCGCCAAGTGGATAAGTCGCAATATTGTGACCAACACTGGCGCCGTCATTTACTCCGCCAGCTAGGGTGTCCCTAAAGCTCTGGAGGCTACATTCCTAAATTCACAAACAGCCCTCGAATGTCGCAAACCTCTCAACGAGATGGCTTAGCAGTTTCAGATATATCTCATATTGGTTCCAGGACAAGGGAGGAGGTTGGATACTGAGTCCAAGGACTTCTGCAGTAACTGTGGAGATGAAGAGGATGTGGAGAGCATTGAGCACTTGTTTTTTTACTGTCCCGCATTGAGTAAAAACGCTGGATATACTGGGGTCAGCCCTTCTTATTAAAAAATATTATGAAATAACATGATTTAAAATCAAAGCAAATATAATATCAATGGTTGGCAACGTGGAAAATGTTCTACATTTCATCAAAAATTTAGAAGATCATAAATGTATCAGCTGTTTCCGAAGTCATGTCAAATGTCATTTAAAAATAGTGAGACCGTTTAGGTTGCTACTTAAATACGTGGGAGAACAAACGACTTCTGGCAAATTCTATTTCAAATGTATGGAATTGTTCTACACCTGCCGAAATATGCCGGATAATTTCAAAAATATGAATTTGAAAGGACATACTGCAGAGAGCGTTGTTCTCTATGAGAAAAACGTCAAACAGTAGTAAAAGCGAAATGCTAATGTTTTGCATTTTAAAAATAAAATTACAAATTCATACTTTTAATAAAATGTATGCATGCATGTTGTGTAACAACACCTATTTGTACCTGTAGTTCGTCAAAGCCTATTGTGGAAGTACGTGCTTATTGGACCGTATTTTTGGCGTACGCCCTACGTTCACACTAGTATTGAAGTATAATGTATGTTAACGTTCGCATGACTTCTTTGCCGAAAACAGCTGATTTGTGCAGGAATCAGGCAGTATGTTTTCATTCACTTTGTCGTTCTAATGTCATTTTGTAGGTCGCAAATCAGCTGTTTGTTGCCAAGAAGTCATGCGAACGTTAACATTCCACATCGTGGGTCAGGCAGTTATTATTTCGACTCAAATTCACTTAGCGTGAATTGCCTGATTCGCTACGGTTACCTTTAGGTGGAAAGCGGAAATAGAAAAATAAAGTAACTAACTTGTTAAATTAAGCAAGTCTTTTGTCATAGCGATAGGTCTGATATGAACAATACATCATTATTTTAAAATTGTCAATTGAAATATTCAATTATTTTTTATTAAATGTTAGTTAGCTATGTATGTATATCGGTACATTCACATAAAAATACCATAAAATAAATTATAGTTTTTTTATATGTGCTATTTGAGTTAGCATAATTTAAAAATATCATTTTAACGTAATTTAATTCAAGTATGTTAAATTAGTATCCAAAAACTTTCGGTCAATTTAAATCAACACAAAGGTTAATTGACAAAATGGATCTGAAAATTAACAAATATGTGTAGACACCCGTGAAAAAATCAACAGAACTTTGTAAAACATAGGTTGACCGCAGAAGCCACCAACACAAGTTCGTAAAATGAGGTGAACGCAGAAATTTATGATACTTGATAAATAAAGCTCGCCATTCCGCATTTCGAACCCTGTCTTTTGGGCTTATAATTTTGTTGTACATATGTATATATTTGTCTCAATCGGTTATTATAGTACATTGAAGTGTTCAATTAAATTTAATTTAAAATTTTACTTTTCCAAAAAATCATCTTAAACTAAATTAGACTAATTCTCTACTCTCTGAATATAAAAACTATTTAAATATAAGTAAATTTGTTTTTAAAATCGTTCGCACGTTTAGACAACACAAAGGTCAATTGAATGAGTGGTTCGAGGTTTTTGAAAAACAAACAATACTGTTGCGTCATAAACATTCGTATTTCCTCTAGGGGGTTCTACACTTTTCACACCAAGTCATAAAATTCGAACGAATTCTAACTGGCAATGGCAATGACCTCTGTGCAAAAATTGCGTTAGATGAAAATGAAAAGCGATACATGTACATATTTCACTCTTCAAGCCCACCACCATTCTTCATTTGCTCAATTCCCCGCCTAGCAGTCAACACAGCACGGAACATAAACGCACTTGTTGTCATGTCATACCGGAGAAGAAGAACCGAGAACCGGCCGGTAAAAAGTCGTAAAACGTTTGAAATCAATTGAAATTGTAACACACGTACAGCATTGCCATCACACGCTCTGCTCTGTGTGCTCAAGCACGCACAGCACACGCTCGTTCGTTCGCTCCTTCATCCCGCCAAAGAGGAATGGGGAGGAGGTGGAGAAGAGGATGTCGATGGCGATGACAAAGAAGGTGAAACATAAAGAGCTATTTTATGTTTCTGAACCCAACACCCAACGTACAAATTGTTTTTATGGGCGGCGTGTGTACATAGTTGTTGTACGTCCGTCCATCCGTCCGTCTGTCTGTATATGTATATGAATGTATACTGTTCGTATTTTCTTTGATTTGCAAAAATTTACCAGTTCCTACCGTATCGAATGGTTGAGCTGTCATTACTGCTGCTGTTGTTACGTTACTGTCACAGTTGGAGAGGGTATTTTAGGAGAATTTTAAGCATAGAAAAAAGGTGACGACAGTTTGACTTAACATAAAGAAAATATTATGCATGTTTGTAGATATATATACACTGCGTTCAATGATATGGTAGAGCTTGAAATCCTCAAACATTCCCTTGATCAGCAACCAAATACAAATTTCAGTTCTACATAGGTAATGATAAAACAAAATATTCAAATATTCCTGGAGTTTATTCTTTATTCTTACGTTCTTGACTTTATCGAATAGGTTGGAAATTATTAGAAATTCTAAGTTTTATAGTATTTAATGTTAATTACATATAAGAGAACTAACAAAATTGTGTTGAAGATTGTAAACTATTTAACTTAAAATCAGAGCTCAACTTGAGCTACAATATCGATCCCTTCACAAGGCTGCGCAGTGCTCCGTCAGATGAGATAAACGCAGCCATATCGACCAGTTGGCACATGAGGATGAAAATGCGCCCATATGTAGTTGATTCTCTGACAGTTTTTAAGATTACCAAAGAATATGTCAATCAAAATATATACCTCTTTAACACCCTGCGATGGACAAACTCAGTAATCTTCTCAAAACCGATGATGAACAACTTTCCCCGCTGAAATCAATCCAACACATCAGCAACGACCTTTTGATCCCACCACCTATCAGGCAAATAAGAATACAGTTAACAACGCTAAGTTGTCATAGAAGACGTACTATCGTTAACCTTGTTTCAACGTAAAGGTATGCAATGGCGAATATATGACACATTCTTAAACTACATAGCATGTGCAGATGACATTCGCATACTGTCAAATAAACTGTTTCATACCTTGAATGCAATCTGAATGGGACAGGCCAAAAATAAATGCAGCTAAAACCAAATGTGTAACTATCCAGGGCAACACTCCACAACTGTTAATTGCAGGCGAAAAAAACTATGCTATGGTCGATTAATTCTGACAGAGTAATATGTAAAAGCTAAGATCAGCAGAACAAGAACAGCATTTGGAATTTTGGCGCCGATTTAAGTCTACGGATCAAGCTCAGAATCTTCAATTCCAGCCCTAAATCTGTCCTGTTATATGGATGCACGGCATGGAAGGTCACCGGTGGCGTTCCCAAGCGATTAGAAATCATCGCAAATCATGGTCTACAATACATTTTATGTATTTTCTGTCCTCGTGTAAAACCGAATATAGAGCTTCCACGTCAAGCAAATCAAATGGATGTGGCTTCTGAAATCCGAAAACGTAAATACGCACGTACTACGTCGCGAAGATCATAACATTGCTAAGCAAGCGTTGCGATGTAATTCGTTTTCCCACGCAGGAAGAAGAGTTGGTAGACCACGGACAACCCGGCGACGTTCCACCAAAGCCGAAATGATATATATCGGATTAACATAGAATCAACTTAGATATATACCCCAACGTCGAGTGAGACGGAAGATATAATCTTATGGTGATTTCTTTTGTGCAAAAAAAATGTAAAATTATTACACTCCGAAAATATCGTAAGTAAAAATATAATTTTACAGATCCATTGCTACCAATACGCCAGTTAGTTGAAATACTACAGTTACTTGAATTACGCCAGTTAGTGGAAATCCGTCAGTTAGTTGAATAACGCCACTTAGTGGAAATACGCCAGTCGGTGAAAATACACCAGTTAAGCTATGTATAGACGATTGTCAGATCGGACAACGTTTTCAACCCTGTTAACATGCTGCAAATGTACGGACAATGACAAATTTTTAGCAAAGGTGAATTGACAGTTCAGATTGAAAATTGAAATTATTTTGAAAATATTTATATGCAGGATTGCCAATAAAAATATTTTATGGACAGTGTTGCCAATAAAATGTTTTTCTGACAATGGCGTCATTGAAACATACATAAACTTCGCACATCTAACAATCTGCAAATTATCTTTCAATGACTTTTCTGCCAACGTTGCAAGACAAAAATTGTATGTTCACGGTGGTGTACGTTCACAGGGTTGACAATATTGTCGTATCTGGCAATCGTCTATTCATAGCTTTAGTAGAAATACAACAATAAGTGGAAATACGACAGTTACTGGAAGTACGCCACTTAGTGGAAATACGCCAATTAGTGAAAATACGCCTTTTAGTGGATTGAACTAAACTAAAATCGTTAAAATGAAAACACACCTAATACATCTCAAGATGCCAATGTCACCAGTTAGTAAATATAGCCCAGTCAGCTAGTGTAAATACGACCGCCACTGGAAATACGTCAGTAAGTCCAGATTTACACTGGCTGAATTTTCAGCAGATTATCGGCGTTTTGTAGGAGAGTGATGCAGTCGGCAAGAGGGGGAAAAAACTCTCCCTGAACGTTTTGAGTTCTTTGTGTATGTTTAATAGAGAATTTGATGATAAGCTGCTGAAAAAACTTGCCTAGTGTAAATCTTTACTCACGCTAGTTAGCTGAATTACGTCAGTTAGTGGAAAAGTTTTACCAGTTAGTAAATATAGCCCATTATCGCAACAGGAAATACGCCACTTAGCGGAAATACGCCAGCTAGTGGAAATACGACCGTCAGTGGAAATACGCCAGTTAGTTAACTTACGCTAGTTAGTTGAATTACGCCAGTTAGTGAAACAAGTGAGTACATAAAAGGCGTGTTTTCGTTACACCATAGGTGCTTAAAATTGTACAATTGTAAGCACTTTAAGCATTATTAGTTCCCGATGACGTTTGATGCTTGGGTTCCTGTCTTAATCGAGTATGGTGTTGCCAGATTCGACATCCTATACTTTGCAGTATGGCTTCTCATTTTTGTAGAGATTGTTATCAATTATTGTGAATTAACGGGAAGTAGAAGAACAACAATGGAAAATTTGTTTTAATATTTGCAAAAAGAGTGTAAACAATTGAACATAGAATAAATTTATGTTTTATAAATACTCTTCACGAATTTTTTGTCTGTATCGCACTGTTCTTTCTTCGCAACTCATGACACCACTGCTACTAGATAGTGGAAATCCGCCCCATTACAGCTTATGCTCCAGTTAGTGGAAGTCAGTTGTTTACATTGTAAAGTGCTAAACTGAAATCGCTAGCTTGTAACGAAAACATGCCTAATATTTTGAATATCTTACAAAGTTTTTCTAAATTAGTATTATAGGGCATAATATAGGTAAAACACTTTTTCTTTCAAAATTTCTTTTTTGTTGTGCCCCTTACTTCTTTACAGCACTGACTGTGTTTTATGAATCTGAATATTTGCACGCTTAGGTTTACAAGTTCCCGCAAAGACAACAAGAAAATAACAAAGTTGCTGCGTTGTTTTAGCATAAAAATCTTTGTACTTTAGGCATTTGCATACATATTGAACATTTGTACTGTACTGTGAGTATGATTTTTATGGCTTTCAAAACAACATGTTTCACGTTGAAAGTAATGACACAACACGCGATATCGAGATGAGATTTCTGCATTTTTTCGTTTTCTAAATCTATTTCATTTCATTTGCGCTGTCTTTTGTTTTTTAATTTTTTTTCGGCAAAACATTATTCGTTCAGGTTTTGTTTTCAAAGGCATTATTATTTTAAATGAGCGCCTTGTGAGTTAATGCCAGGTGCGTCAAATGTGGCATTTACGCACTTTGGTTTTGACGTGACAGCCGCCGGCCAGTTCGACTGTCACTGTCGTCTACTGTTTAAGTTAAATTTAGATGCTCAATCTCTCGTTCGTTTTAAATTTCAAACACTCTGAGAGGCGAAAAAATGCACCCATTGTGATTCATGAAAGAACAATTTCGAACACATTTTTGTGCAAATTGTTATTTAATTTATTGTAGGTAGCTTCCTTATTATCGACGGCAAGAATTATAATCTCTCGGGTAACTTATTTGAGTTATTTATGAACTTGTTGTTTCTGCAACAGCAAAAATCTGACAAAAAGTCAATCACTCTGAGATTTTGCTTCCCCGTAAAGAATCGAATGAACGAACGAACAAATAGAGGACAACATTCTCTTTCAATTAGGCGAGATATAAATGCATTTTTCGCCTGTCATGCATAGTGCAACATTGTATGGCGAAATATTTTAGTTGTTATGATATACATAGGAGGAGAGCGCTGCACTTGGTGGATACGTGAGAAGTTTATGGTGTAAATTTAGCGGGACACCCGCATGTGTTCAATTAGATGTTTTGTGCGTGATGGCATTTCCTAGACAGATTGTCACAGAATGTTTACTAAATTTATAGAAAAAATAGTAATCTTATAAAAGGACCGACAAAGGCCCTTTGCATATGCATACACTAAAAATCAATATGTATTCAGAGGGAATCTTAAATCACTATGAGTGATTGAGAGGGGAAAATAGGCACAGAGAAATTTTAATTTCCACTTTTTCATTGAGAAAATGTATGTGAGGAATAAAGCAAACAAACAGAAGCACGGCCGACATAATAATCATATTACATATAATAAAACTTTAACTAATTCTGGCACATTTAATATACATTTTTAATTAAAAAACAAAATAAAAGAAATAAAAATGACACCAATAGCGGCGGTCCCCTCAAAAGGGCTCACAAGTGTTGTTTTTATAGCTTGCAATAAAAAAATCGAATTCTTGGATATAACCACCTCGATCACACACACACACACTCATACAAACTTTGAAATTATTTGTACAACTGGAATTTGTTCAACAAATAAATATAAATTACGTATGGAGGAATGTATTTAATGACTTCAATTTATTACCTGAAGATTGCCAATCAGGTTGTCTCTCAAGCGTAGTTAAATCATTCAAAAACTACCGTAACATTGAAATAACAGCATTGTTATAACGGAGTGGAGAGCTGAGAGTGAGCTTTAACTGAACGTACCCCAAACATAAGTACTGAGTAAATTTTGTGGTTGGCAATACTAAAAACAATAACATTAACAGCCTGTTCAGCTAAATGTACCAAAACGCAGACGTGCGATAGCTACCCAAGCAATAATTTTCTTCTTCTTATTCTCACCCAAGCGATCATGTTTTTAATTTGGTTCATTGTCACTTATCGTTTGGGTAAGAAAGCTCTTTTCTTCATCGTCTTCCTGTCAAAGACCAATATTACCTTCATGTTGTTATTGACATTTCTTAAAGCTTTTTCCACACGAAAATATCAGAACGGGGGCAACCCTATCTAACAGCTGTAAAAGTTGCAACAGCTGTTTCTAGACGATGAGAAATAATTAAAAAACAGAAAACAAACACAATTGTTTGTTTGATAGATCATTTATGTATATATAGGGGCTATATCTAAATCGGAAACCTTCTGCACCCATTTTAGTAAGTCCTTGAGTTAAAAAGGAAGTTCTTGCTAAATTTCCTAGTGATCTGAGCATAATTTTGACCTGTACTCGGTAACAAGGATACATTTATAAACAGACGGACGGACAAAACCAAACCAATTCAGAAAGATATTCTAGGTCGATAGGTATGATAAACAATTGTTTGGGTCACCTAATTTAAGGTATTACGAAAAAATGCAAAAAGCAACAGTGTGGTTGTAAGATTTCAAAACATTTTATACAAACTTATAAAAATACATTTTTTGAAATTTTGGTGGATACTTCAGCAAAAGATACATGTGTATGTTGTTTGGTTCATTTATCCATTTTTTATTCATTTACCCAACAATTTTCACTTTATCATTCAAAAGGGCGGTAAACATAACAGACACGAATGAATTTTTCTGATCGTCTAATTTGACATTTCATTTCGTTCGTTGTTGTCTTATAAGAACCAAAATGTTGGCGATAATTGAAAGCTTCTTTGTTTACAATCAAAACAAAGTGTGCAAAAACCAAAAATTTCATTCGCTTGCCAATAGACGTGCGAAGTGACAAAAATAAGTTACAAAAACAGGCCCTAATTGTTGTAAGGCAGGGCATAGAGTGAACTTGAACTGAATGTACGCACACTAACCATAATTACTGAGTAAATTTCTGGTTGACAATTCCAATTTGTTCTTCTACTTATTGTCATAACGATGACTTTATTAAACACCAAATGAAATCCTGTTTTCTAATCAAACCAGAGATTTGGCAAATATTAATATTAAACATATGCTAAACTAAGAAATAAATCGCTATGCAAATAACCATATTTGTGTCCAAATATATTATTAGGTGTTGTCTCCAACAGAGAAATTTTAACCCACCCCCTACCATAACTATCAGCTGTCATCATAATTAATCCATGCAAATATATATCATTGGTGTGGTCTGCCAACCGGTTGACTATATATTTGTTATTCCAGAAAATCAATTCAAATTAGAAGACAGCCGGCAGATGCAGCAGTAACATATGATTACGATCATAGAAATGACATATGTATGAAGGTGTATCTGTGTCAGCCGGCTGGCAGTTTAGTGTTCGAAACAAAATCACAATAAATAAGATATTTGATATAGAAAACATATACCGAACCCGGGTCTACAATTTCAGTTATCAAAGCTACTGCCTATGACATTACACATAAATCAGGGGATTGCCCTTCTTTAATCTTTAGAGTGCCGCTCAAAACCCTTCAGACATTCTGTAAACAGTTTGTTACAGAAAATATCTTTTTTTTCATATTTTCTTGTTTTGTGGTCAACTTACAAGAAATGTCAGTCAATGTTGTAGTATTCATGAAAAATTCCTCGGATTTTTTTTTTTTGCTAAAACAAATGACCGGTTGTAATGAACACTGACTCAGGCCCAAATCACCGCCGTTGACCAAATTTCAAATAAATCTTTAATTTGCATTTTATTTAGTTTTATTTCCCCTACTTCAAATTCGTTCAATCGTCGGTAGACGTTGTTTTTATTGCCTATTATTATGGTTGATTTTGTTCAGAGTGGTGAAAAAAAAAACAAAAAAAACTACGAAGAATTTGGGTTAAACCGGTTTTGAAACGAAATCAAATCGAATGCTAGTGAAACAAAAAACTACACTTGTTACAATACAAACGAAATTATACACGTAATGGAAAAATGTTCGAAAGGAAATCGATTTTAATTCTCTAATTAACCCGTTAAAAGTAAATAATACTTATACAATTCAAGTGAAGGTCTATCTATGAGTAGCTGTGATAAGGTCAAATATAAAATATGTACTATGGTTTACATCACATACCTTAACTTATACAGATGTGCCGTCAGCCCGAAACGTCAAAATCTTTCAGTTACGAACGAATAGGAATGAAATGCCACTCGCGAGAAAACAGTTTTTCGCGACGATAGTTTGAACTTTTTTTGCACTTATCGATTAATGTTAATTTTTTAATGTGACAAGTACAAAAAAATCGGGAAAATCGGTTCGAAATCCGCGGAAAACCTCGCTCTTTGAAGTCCTACTCGTTGAAATTTCTATTCGTTCGTAACTGACAAACTTACTCGATCCCGGATGACATATCTTATTATTTATGGTTTACATAGTATAGCAAGTAATAGTACATATATTCGTAGACGTTACCAACTTATTTTGGTTTAATTTCATCATTTGGCAACGACAATTATTTACCAATTAAAACGGCGAAAATATTCCACTAGATTTCGAGGATGATGGCGGGATCCTATTACAGTATGTCGAACAGTTGATTTGCGACCTACAAAAAGACGTCAAAACGACAATGCTAATGGAAATATCAGGCAGTATGTTTGCATTCGCCTTCATTGTCTGTTATTGGGTCACAAATCAACTGTTTTCACATAGAAGTAACGTACAAATCTGTAACTCCCAACTGGTTAAAATAATCGACTAGATTTCGACGAAGATGGTGGAAATCTATTTTAATTTTGTAATGGTAACAACCTGTTACACGATGAAGTACGATAACGTTCGAATGATTTCTATGAGACAAATAGCTGATCTGCGACCTACAAAAATGCATCAAAACGACAAAGCTAATAAAAACATAATGCCTGATGTTCGTTAGTTGATGTTCTTTTTCGCATAGAAGTTATGCGAACGTTAACACTCGACATAGTGAAACAGTCTGTAAATTAACTCTTATGTATGTTGCATATTGCATTGAAGATTGTTAACTGAGATACTGCCAACTGAGGATCCCTAGCGAAGTTAAGGTCCCCAACCACGGTATTTTCCTCATTTTCGAAATCCTAGGGTCATTTGTAAATAGTCAGATGTCACGCTGAGTCGTGTAAGTGTATCGTTTATATTCAAATCAATATAGAAACCTAAATGAATCAGTGAGTTATGTATGGCTTGAAGTACACGTGACGTTTTCCATTTTTTTTGGTTGGTTCCACTCCTCCCTAATTATAGGGTATCACAAATAAGAAATCCCGGACCATATCATTAATTTACAAATATGTAAGTTTTGTGATTGACCAAAGTCCCTTAACATAGCCCTTCCTCAACATCCCCTGGTTAATAATACGGTTGCAACATGCGCATCGTGGGCTTTTTTGTAAACGTGTATGTTTTCCATTAAACATGAGCTAATTTGATAATTTACGGTTATCAAAGTCAATGTTAATATTATGATTTTTTTCTGTTTGAGGTTTGTCTTCGGATTTCTTGCTCTTCTTCAGCTTCTTTTTTATGGTTTTTGAAACAGGTATGGAATAAAGTGAGTGGCCGTGTTCCAAAATTTGAATTGTGGTAGGTTTCGAGCTGCCGTTTGATTGCCTTGGTTCGAAACAAATGACATGTAATTTGGTTACCAAGTGAATTTTACATATTTGCCTTTTGATGAAGGGGGTCCGGGCCACACACGTTGTATTAAATTTTCTTGCAAAACAACAAATGTGGCAACTTTGGTTTACATTTTATAGTATCCTTCAGAAAGGAAAGTGATACCACGTTTCCACTATGAGAAAGTAGATTAACTTTGTCGATTTCGAGAGTTGGCAATGACTTTTCTTTTAGCCATTGTAATGAGATCCCCGATAAGTTTGTCATTGCCAACTACTGATAAAAATAGACTAGATTTCGAAGTATATTATTTCATAGTGATAAAGTTGTGTTACTTCCCTTTCCGAGGGATTCTCAGCTTGTTTCACGACAACTTTCGCATGATTTCTATGTGAAAAACAGCTGATTTGCGACCTACATAAAGGAATCAGATCGACAAATTGAATGAACTCATACTGTCTGATGCTTGTTTGTTGGTCGCGAATCGGATCTTCGCTCGCATAGAAGTCATGCGAACCCTATCGTTGGACATCGTGAAACAGGCTGTTTATAAATATAAACCAAAGTTGCCATTTTAATGGAAACCTAGTAAATTAACAAACGATTTTACGTTTCAGCTGTTGTATCACCTGTGTTCATGTGGAATTCGCTTTAAACACTGTCAAATTTGATAATAAAAATCCTTATGAAAATGTAATAGTTCTTCGTGAGAAAGTGGGGCGAAATCATCATCTTCGTATCAGACTTAACACATAAAATGCGCAAGCAGTCTGTTTGATGGTAAACACCTCTAACATCTGTTGCAAGACATGCAACTAGGGCTTTGCAAGAAGTTGCTCGATATGTGGTAAGGTAATATTCTTGTTTACACCTTTGCGGGGAAATGTTTATGATATGGTTTATATTTAGATTAAAAGTGTATGCAATTAGATCTTGCATCCAAACTTACAGTTAATCTCCCGAGTTTACATCTGATTAGATTAAAGTTACTCTATTTTAAGTTATGTGAAATGCATTCAACTAGAATTCATATTGATATCTGTCATCACTTCATCTGAAAGGCCGGTTAGGCAAACGTAATCGTAACGTCCCCATAGCGTAAGTAATCAACTGATCCAATTTGACATATGGAAATTAGTGTAAACTATTAGCCAACAAAAACAAAGTATTAACGGACGGTTTTTCAAACAGCTGATTAAAAATGAGATTATGATGCAAATAAAATTAGTAAAGGAATGAAAGAGGGAGAACTTTTTTAAAATTCTTGTACTACAATGAAAAAAAAGTAATACAATTTAAAAATAAGAGAACTCTATGGAAAATAATATTAAGTAGCTATTTTGGTTATGAATGTCTGAGTTAGTTCCGATTCCCATGAGACAACTTTAGTTGCGGCAATTCGGAAGTTCATAGGAAAGAATTCCCCTTTCTAAGGAGGAAATTACCCTTTCTAGGGAGGAATTCCCCTTTCTACTCCTCCTGCATCTCTCTCCTATGAAATTGGAGCAACTAAAGTTGCCACGTGTGAATCGGTACACATTTTTGGTTTTCTTTATTATCAATTTTAATATATACAATATTCAATATATGACATGTTTTTCAAGTTTGATAACCGCACAAGGTCCAGTTTACATCTAAGCGATCTGTCACGCGATTTTCCACTGAGAATTTGCATTTGATCCTCTCTCGATTTTTTTCAAAATCGCACACATAATCGTTTGCGCGTTTACATACAACAGATAAAGTCGTACAACTATTTTTCTGTCAGCTGATTTAAGAAAGAGCAGCACGAAGGAAACATATGATTAACAAATGTTGTACACGTCGAACACGTTGTCAAGATTTAATTTAATTTAATCCTTTTGCTTCTTTTATGTATTTCCTTTCCTTATATTTCTTCCTTTACATTTGCACGAAACCCAACCCTGGCGATTTTAAAGTTGTGGCAACTCCTACACGCTGCCATTTTGTCGTACGATTCTCTCTCGGAATCGTACAATTATCTCTCAAAATCGTGCGACGTCGGCGTCGGCGAAATTTGAGTTTGACAGACGCCGGACGCTTTTACTGATATTTAAGAGAAACCCTAAAAGACTTTTTTGACAGATCTCGAAATGAAATATCATGACGTAAACAGGCCCTATGTATATTTAAGAATGATTTGAGTTATGTATGATATTTACTTGAAATCCCCATGTCTCTCACATTCTTTTTTAAAAAGATATTAACAAATACATATTGACCTAAGTCGTAATGAATCCCAATTACAATAAATAAAGTGATATTTCTCGAAAGCATGATTTCCAGTTAGGCGGTTATTGCTTGTGACCACAGATACATATGTACATAAAATACATAGCGATACTTATGTAGCTCGATTATGTCATGTCCACGAAAAAAAACTGCAATGCATACACAGATTTGTTGACTTATCTCAGATGTTACACATTATATGAACATATAATGGCATAACATAAAATGTGTTCCCAGACTTCTTTCTATTTTCTTGGCAAAGTCGGTCAAGTTCTTTTTAATTTCAAAAGTCAAGTTGTAAACATATGTTTAATTATTATTGTTTTCAGTGGGGCTCAAAATCACTTGCTTGTCAACTTCAGCTTAATCTTGACAGAAGCCGAATATCGGGCTATTCTTTTTGTTCGTAAAGCCTATGCATCAAAGCCTCCCTAAAGCTTTGCTGGGATTTTGCCACTGCCGTACAGTGTTGCAATTTGTCATCTATTTTGAATGTGTCACATGATGCGTGGTCTGGCTGTGAGGCTGGGGGAATGAATTGTCATACAGCTACGCATTTAAGCTACAACTTTTTTCATTCGACATCTCATCTCACTTAGTGACAAATCTCAGTTTTTGTTTATTTTGTCAAAAACGATTTATTGTCTTATAATTGTTGTTTTCATTGTTGTCATTGTCACATTGTTTGTTGACATTACTATTGACACTTGTACCGCCACCGTGGTCGTGGTGGATCTGTTGTGGGGATGTGAATGAATGAATGGATAGATGCAGCAATGTTTGTTTTAAAAGAAAACGACAATGAAAAGAAATGAAGAAGCAATTATGGAGCCGGAGATTGTCAAATGTCTCTCTTTTGTTTGGTGGCATATCTACTCCGACATGCCTTGCAGTGCCACAACTTTGCAATTGAACTAAATATTTAAAAATTTTAACTTCCGGTTGTAAAAAACAAAGAGGGAAAAACGAGTAGCTGATACAAATTACAAAATTTTAAAGAAAAAAAAAACACACAAAAATAAAGCAGACCTGAGTGCTCATCGTGCGAGGAAGACTAAGCGAGTGTGCCTACAATTCAATATGAGTGAAATTTAATTCATTTATGCATTTTTTCTTGTCATCTTTTGTTTTTGGGTTTTGTAGATCATTTACTTAAGATTGGGTTTTTTGTGTTGGTGGCGGTTGTTGGTTGTCTGCTCTAATGAATGGGAAAACCTCGTTACACATTAAGGCTGTGGTTTTTTCCACCGCGGTGCGTAAAAGGTGTTGTTCGACAGCAAAATATAGAAACGAACAGCTAAATTTCATGTTGGAATATGCCCCAGTCTGACACGCCTGTGATGGATAGCTCGATCGATGGATGAATGGTTCATTGATCAGTTGGAAGTAGAGTAAAATGAAGCAGATCTCATGTGGAGGAAACACCAACCATCACACCAATGAAGACGCGACGCTCTTACTCCACCTCAGTGCGTGGCTGTCCAACAGTGATCTGTGATATTAGATCTGTGGTTGGTTTTGTGGTGTTTATGGGAAAACCTAAGCAAATGACACAAATACTATCTCCACCTCTGAGATCTCACGTTAATGTTTTAATCATATTAATTCGGAGGTTTTGTGTCTCTACATTTCCTCTTCTCCACTGCTTTCATTTTATTGAGGGGTGGAGGTGGTGTTACAATTGTTTAGATACGTGTGTCTGGAGCAACAACAAATCTTAATTGCATCAACAAGAACCAGAAATATTTTGTAATTTTTGTAATTGTAAATTTGAAGCCACAAAGATAAACAGTCTCTTCAGTTTCTTGCTTACCTTAGCAACCAACCAACAAATCATTGGAAATACCTCCAAAATAATAGACCCGTAGCAGAGCGACCGACACATCAGCGTATGGGGCGACGCAATCGAGACCATTCATAGATTTTAATGAAATTGTTATTTTTTCTCATTGCCCGAGGCAGGCAATAGAAGTTAATAATTTTTATGTTAAGGCAAACACAAATTTTATGGAAATGTTTTCTTTAATGTAGTCTGAGAGAAGGGAGATTTATGGAAAACGGAAAGTTACATTTATTTATATAGTATTTAGTAAAATATTCGATGGTCCATTTCAATTTAATTGAGGATGCAAATTGACCTCTTTCCCATTACTTTGTGTATAGATAGGGCAATGGAATTTATGGATTTAAATGTAGGTCATCATGTCTTGAGGGAGCCTATCCAATAGTGTTTGAATGAACATTTTATATAAATTATTGTGAATTCGTATAAACTTTCACAATTCCCTATATTAGATGAAGATTATGTGGGTCGTAAAATAATGGCATTTATTCAATTATGCTTTTTTGTGCAATGATGGCAGAAGATTAAGGAGTACAAACGAATAGGTATTAAAATACAAATAAAAGCGGGCAGAAATCCCACTTTCGTGGTAGATACTGGCAAAAACAAAGGTAGAAAATATTCTCGTCAACATTCTTGTTTGACCTGTCCTATGTTAAGATCGGTACTCTGGTCCATTTCACGGCGAATTTGATCTTTTATGTGGCAAACACACGGTACAATTATCGTAACGATTATCGCACCCCAGCTGTGATCATAATTCCATTATAGTATATGTATAATGTGTATGCACAAGATCGTATAATTGTCGGTCTGGAGCGTTCGATCTTACGATATCGTTGGTGCGAATATCGGTACGATGATTGTATCGTGTATTTGCCACTTTAACTTAGATGCATTGATATAAGCAATAAGAGTTTGGACAGATTGTAAAGGTTGGGTTAGTCAACAAAACCGTAAATAAATTTTAGCACAATCTTGACGTTGCCGTAGGACCAATTACCCAAAGCGTGAAAAACGTACTCAGACCTTCACAACAACATACAGCTGGTTTCACAATGTCCCACATTAATGTTCGCATGACTTCGATACGAAAAACAGGTTACTTGCGACCCACTAACAGGCAGTATGTTTTCATTCGCTTTGTCGATCTGATGCTTTTTTGTAGGTCCAGGTCAGTTTCAGTTTGGGGGATATCTCTTTTTAAATTATTTTAACCGCGATAACTGGCGAAATTCGCATTTCCAGAACGATTTGGAAGAAATTTTAAATGCATTTGTGATTTGTCTTGGAAATAATTTGTATATATGATTCGGCTTAGTAGGTGGCGCTGTAGTTGACCCATGTGCAATATATTTTTTTTATGAAACTCTGAATGTATTCATTTCTCAATTGAAAGTCAATGAATATCAAAGCAACTCAAACAACGTCTGCTGGGATCGGTTAGTATTAAATAAAATTGAGACGTTGCTGTTTCTTGTGAATGTCTTTGTCATATGACACGTTTTCAAGTTGTGGGTAATTGCTCCTGCGAGCAACTTTACGGTTACGCTAATGATACGAAATGGTTTCGTTTGCCTAACCAAGCCTTAAATCACTGGATGAGTTCAGCTCTTCCCATCTACATCTAGCTCCTCCATATCTTAGTATTTATATTCAATGTTTTCCAATCACATTCTTTGAAATGAGTCAGATCTTTTAATGTGTCAAACCCGAAGTATCAAGATCTTAGGTATGGGTATTGACATGGGCATCTTTCATCGTTTAGTTACCGGTAGGTAAGGTGCACGAAGTGAAGCAGGACTTCAATGTATATAGCAGCAATATTTTTGTGTATGCCAACATGACTAGAATGGATGCATGCCCCATCAGGTGATGGTGGCAGCCGTTTGATAGTGTATGGACTTGTGTTGTTACTGGACAGGCTGATGGTGCAATGTCAAAGAGAGTTTGATATCACTATGCAGCAAAACAATTTTTTTTGTCCGAGACCTAAAAACTTTATTTTTGCAGACTAAGACATAATATTTTACGAAACCAAAACAAAAAAATTTTTGTGGTGAAGTTTTTAAAGTTTTATTGTAAATTGTTTTATGGAAGATCCCATTAATATTCAGACCATATTTTTTGTTATTTGTAGCCCTCATAAAGAAAATTATAAGGGCTATAAATGCTGAAAACTTGACTTTATCGTAAAAACAGAAGTTAAGTAACAGTCGTTAAAACTATTATAGAAAAAATTCGCATACTAACGAAGAAAATAACGCCTACTTGAAAAAATCTCTGGATAAATGTAGAAATTATATTCCTTTTGGTAGAAGTAAGAGAATTTCAACAAAATCATGTCCAAATAGGTATCTTTTAAAAAAAAAATTATAAAATTTCTTTAAAGAAATTTTCCGAACGTTTTCCGAATCAATTATAAACACGATGAAAATAGTGAAAACCCTGGTGTGGGAGCCGATGGTGTGCTGTCCAATATTTGTAAATAAATTAATATTGTACCAGTATGCTGATTGCGCCTGCAAGCTGATATCGTGCATGGGACCTATTAGGGCCGGATTACATCTATACGATTTATCACGTGACTTTCCACTGAGAACTGATCCTCTCCCGATTTTTTCAAAATCGCACGTAAAATCGTTTACGCAGCAGACAAAGTCGTACAACAAACCGGGATGGAAAAAGTTAGTACTTTATTATTTTTTTTCTGTACATTTTCACTTTTAAAAGCACCAACGTATCCTCACGACCGTTTCAGTACTGTTTTTTTATCTATCTATTGTTTAGAAATTATTTATATAGACATAAATCAAAAGATATTTTTTAAGATTTTTATTAACATTTTACAGAAAACATTCACTAATTTGAAGTATTTTTTTTTTGGAATATCGATCACAATTCTCTAAAACTATATTTAAAAAATGCTATGAAGCGGAATACCTAGTTATAATTGTTGTAATAGTATAAAAACGCAACATCATCTAACATATCTTAAAAATTTTCACGAAAAAAAGAAATGTCATACTTTGAAAATTATGTTCCTTAAATTAATTCAATTAGTACCACTTGAGCTTAAAAAGTATTAGTTAAGTCCTTTCCAAACAATTAATTTTCCATCCCTGCTTGTAATTGGATGTCAATTTTGCCGTGCGATTCTCTCTCAAAATCGCGCGATCCTCGTTTACACCTAAAAGACCAGCCGCCCATGGATGTATTTTTGACAGATCGCGCGACGATATCTTATGATGTAAACAGGCCCTTAGTTACCGAATTGAAAAAAAAATAAAATTCAATTTTCGATAAATATCTTAGTTATCGGAATTGAAAATGTTAATAATCGATTTTTTACTTAATTACCATTGTGCTCATTAGAATGAAAAACGTGAAAAATTTGGATAAAAATTTTCGATAAGCTTCTGGTCTAATGCTGGCTACGTGATCAAATTTCTAAAAAATTTTAAATATACCATAAGAATGTTAGAATCCACTATAATGGATTAGCTATAAAATCAGTTTATTACTTTTTAAATATATTATATACCTACATACATACATAAATATAAATGAAGAACAACACCATAAAAAGTCAAGGTACAATTGTGACAATTTCAAAACACTCAGTATTTTAGAGATGTTCATATCATTTTTGTCACAGTTCTCTGACCTTTGAAATATTTCACTCCGGAAATTTTCACGAAAATCTCAAGACATATGACTTAAACACCAAATATCGACAGCGATGATGAAGAAAAACATCAGGCAAAAATCTTCTACATATCAAAGCAAGAATTTCTTTGAAATTATCCATAACAACCGAAAAGTGGAAATCATAAAAATTCAGAATATAAGAACTGAAAATCTAATCTCTTAAATAATAAAAAGGAATTAGTTTAGTAAGATTTACGAAATTTCCCACAAACATATATTAGCATCAATAGAAAACATACAAATGTATAGACATGTTTACATACATATATGTATGTACATTAGATAGGGTCGATGCCCAACCAAGAAAAATAAGTTGCGTTTGTCACCCCCTAGATTTGAAGATTATTCAAAGACAATTTCAGAAAAACATTTTTTAATTTTTTTGGTGCACCCTACATACCGCCCTTTTAGTTTTCTTTATCCTGTGTTGCTATTTGAAGTCCGATCGTAACGGGATGTATACCGTTGTTCACGTTTTGGAAAGGTCTATATTTCGTCCACTGGCCATTTTTGACTCCGAGGTCAAATTCGATAATTGACCTCTATTATCTCGTTTTCTACCCCCCTTTTTTGGACTTATTTTGAAACGATAATAAAGGCAATTAAAAATAATTAAACTTTTGTCTTTAAAGTACTCAGTTTTATTCATAAACAAAAAAGTTACATAGGGTTTAAAATTGTAAAATATATGCTGGAGTCAAATTCGACTAGTTTCTTTTGACCTCGTTTTCTGTCTCTCTCTCACACACACATGAATAACCCAATGCCACAAACGCACAATCACTATGGCAGTTCGGTCCAGCATCAACAAATTAAATTTGCGGGATTCTCTAGCAAATGTTGAAGCTTTTTAAGGAAGAATAAAATCACTTTGTTTTCACATTCACCCTACACTCCACTAAAATAGTATTTTTGCCACTGACTCCATATTTATTATCCTATCTTTACGTATGATACCTCGTGGATCATCTCTATAAGGTCTACTTTTCTTCCATACGCCACTTTGGATTTTTTTACCAGATTTTCTACTTTCACTATAAAGGGTGGGCCATTTAAAATTTGAATTACCGATTACCTTGCATTGTGATTTGAGTCCTTTGGATTATTTTCGGTGGGAACCCATTAAGGATAAATGCTATGCAAAGCATCCAAAAACAATTGAAGCGTTGAAACATGAAAACTAATGATGATACACTAAAACCGCATTTTTAGGTTAGTTTGTAAAAATGGTGCAGCCGTACGAACGGGTTTGTAAAATTATTACACTCCGCAAATGCGAAAATATCTATTTTCTACACTCAGCCCAGTCCATCATGTGGAGTGTTGCACCGTCAAAAACCAAACTTCAGAACCAAGCCTAATTGAAAGCGTACATGCTTAATGCACTATCAAATGGTTGCGCTATAATGTAGGAATGGGTTTTACTCACCGCACGATTTTTGTTCGATTGTTCGCATGCAAAATGCGAAATTAGCAGTATGTGCAGGGGGAATTTTTAAAATGTAGCAACATGATGTAGTGATATTATTTTTCAGAAACGAAATCACCATAAGTTGCCATTGAAGAGATTCGACTCGAAGCAATAGAATATGTGCTGAAAAATTGGGATGAGCGGATGAGGTACTGCCGAGCCAGTCTTGGTAGTCATATGAATGATTTTGTGTTGCATTATTAAATGAAAAAGTTCAACATTTCCATAAAAAAACAGAAATTCGAAAAAACTATCAGTAAATTTTTTTTATAGCTGATTTAAATTTTAAATGTATTCATAAGCAAATAAGTTATAGAGAATTATTAATAAAATGTTATAGACATGATTAATTTGTTTGAACACCATATTTAACATACATGCAAATGCCTTCCCATGTGTTTCAAAATAAGTGTTATTTACGGGGGTTGAAAATCAAATAACTGAAGTCACTAGTACAAATTTACTTCGGATTCAAAACTGAAGTAAGGAAGAAGTGTTGTCGTTGTCAAGAGATGATCATCGACGTCTCATACAAAAATATCATACTAGATTAAATCGGGAATTAGTGGAAAAAATACTATTTTGGTGGAGTGTAGGGTGAATGGGAAAACAAAGTGAATGTATTCTTATATTCTTCCTTAAAAAAGATTCAAAATTTGTTAGAGAATCCCGCAAATTTAATTTGTTGATGCTGTAAAGAACCGCCATAGTCGTTGTGTGTTTATGGAATTGGGTTATTCATGTGTCTGCGAGAGAGAGTGAGACAGAAACGAGACCAAAAGAAACTAGTCGAATTTGACCTCAGCATATATTTTACAATTTTGAACCCTATGTAACTTTTTTGTTTATGAATAAAACTGAGTACTTTAAAGACGAAAGTTTAATTATTTTTAAATGCCTTTATTATCGTTTCAAAATAAGTCCAAATAAGGGGGGTAGAAAAAGAGATAACAGAGGTCAATAATCGAATTTGACCTCGGAGTCAAAAATGGCCATTGGACGAAATATAGCCCTTTCCAAAACGTGAACAACGGTATACATCCCGTTACGATCGGACTTCAAATAGCAACACAGGATAAAGAAAACTAAAAGGGCGGTATGTAGGGTGCACCAAAAAAATTAAAAAAAAATTTCTGAAATTGTCTTCGAATAATCTTCAAATCTAGGGGGTGACAAACGCAACTTTTTTTTATGACCCTATCTAAATGTACATACTCGTACATATATTGAAAATACAAATATAACGTCAAATAAAAAAGAAACGAAGGAAAAATCGGATGAAATAAAAATACAAATATCACTCATACACTCGCCGACCGATCGACCACCGAGATCCATCCATTCAACCAAACCATAGAGAGACAGACAGACATAGAGAGAGAGAGAGACACACACACTCCTCAAATGTCGCCAACATTTAAAGCACATAAAATCCGTTGCCAAAAAATCATTCGAGGCAACCACGAAGAAGAAGCAGAAGAGTCTGAAACTAAAACAACATTTCAATAAGACGAAAAAAATCGAACGCACAACGAACTTTATCTAGACAGAAGACACCCAGAAGAAAGGAAAACACCACACCGCGAAGAGGAAACCCGAAATGGGGGGAAATAAACACTGAAAACCCCAAAGACATAATAGCTATAAAAGTGACAAAAAAAAAACAAAAAATCTTGTGAATAGTGGCAACAACCACACAACTTGGTCACACTCGACGAAAGGCGGATAGACTAGATTAGATCAAATCTACGTCATATGTCCAGCATTTCGCTATGCTAAGGCAATGGGTGCAGATTTTCTGTTGTTACCGCAACTAATTTTCTCAATTATCGCTAGACTGCAAAAAAGGAACATTAGTAATGCTTCCAAAAGATTTATGTTGATAAATTAAGCGAAAGCAATGTTTTATTAAAGACAAAATGTTATTAACTCTTTCTGAACTTCGTTTCAAATCACTGAGCCTTTGGTGTTAATATGTTATTGTAAATTAGGTCCACTTCGCCCTAGCCTATAGGCGCAGTAAGAATTTGTGACAGTTGTCTACTTTTTACGGTTGTTTTGACAGATCGCCGCTTAGTTCGGATAATGTAAACCCCGCCTAAGAAATTTAAATTTTACATTTTCTAAAACTATTCATACGAGGCAACTTTAGTTGCGGCAATTCGGAAGATCATAGGGGAGAGATGCAGGAGTAATAGAAATGGACGATTACCTCTATTTATACCTCCTGCCCCTATCTCCTATGAACATCCGAAGTTGCCTCGTGTGAATCGGGACTTATTGTTGGTATAGGATCATATTAATTGGACGATATATCGTATACGTGTTTATGTTTAGGAACCTAGAGTTACGCCGGGCTCTGATCCCCTCATCGAAACCAATCTGTTTGATAGAAATACAAAGTTATCAATAGTACGAATATTGGTAACGGAAAGATCTGTTAAGCTATGTGCACACGGTTGTCAGATCTTACAATATTATCAACTCAGCCAAATTGCTGTCAATGTACTAACAATGCCAGATTTTTAGCAAAATGTGAATTGTCAGTTCAGACGATTGCAAGAAAAATGCAGGATTGCCAATAAAAATATTTTATAGATAGTGTTGCCAATAAAATGTTTTCTGACAATGTCGCTATGGTCAGAGCATCTTCGCACATCTTACAGTGCACTGACTATGACTTTTCTGAAAACGTTGCAAGACACAAATTGTAAGTTCACATGGTTGTAAGTTCACAGGGTTGCATTTTTTGACATTTTGCTGGCAAAATTGTAAGATCTGACCACCGTGTGTACACGCAAAGAAAAAGTTCGTTTCTGCGAAACGAAATATTAGACTTTGTAGTTGTCTCGTTTACGACGACTGAAATTTCTTTTGCTCAGAACAAACATTTGCTTACGCGAAATAAGTTTCTGTCACAACAAACGAAATTTCAGTAGTTGTAGTTGTCTAATATTTCGCAGAAACTATTTTTTCTTTGCGTGTACATAGCTTTAAACTTCATAGAAAGGCAGACCCCAGTATATCCAGACGTATTTTACTCAATACGGGACAGTAGCAGAGCAGGTGCTCTATACTCTCTACTTTTTCCTCATATTTACCGCTTCTGCAGAAGTCATAGCATTCATATACCCTTCTGGCGTGTTCTTTGATCAGGTAGTGCGCGAGGATATTTTGACCTTCTCAGGCCATATCTTGGCACGATTTGTTTAGTTACTGTAGACCAATTTCTCACATAGAACAATTTAGGACCCTGTTAACACGGGACTGATGTCCCTCGTCGAAACCAACCAGTTTATAATAAAAATGTATCAATAGTAAGAATAACAGAACCAGAACTATCTGCTAAACATACTAGAAACACCGACCGCAGTATATCCAGACGTCGTAGGGGACAGTATCGAAGCAGGTGCTTAATGATCTCCACTTCTCCCTTAGAAGCAAAGCAGGTGATCGATGCTCTCCACTTCTCCCTCATCTCCACAGCTTCAGCAGAAGTCATATAACCATCCTTCTGGCGTGTTCGCCTACACAACTGACACTAACGTAGACAGTCTTTTCCTCTCTAGTGCGAGGAGATATTTTGACCTTATCAGGTCATATCTTGGCCAGGTTTGTCTAGTTACCCTACAGGTGCCAACTTCCCTTCACCTTTCATTAGACTGTCTGATTGCCTCTTGCCCAAGTTAAAGCTTGCATGTGGACGGTGACGCACCAATATATGTAAACATATAAGTAATTTGTAGTGTCGTCCCTTTCCTAACAAGTTCATCTGATTTGCAGATCCCCAGAATATTCCTATGTCTAGATACCCATATGAGGTATTTGTAAAATTGCTAAGCCATCTCGATAAGAGATCTGCAACAGTCAAGAGCTGTTTTCGAATTTAGGGATGTGGCCTCCGGGAATTAGTTGCAGCCAGTGTCTGTTTCGTCTCAGACACTTGGCGACTTCCCATATTTCATTCATTTCGGCTTTATAGACACTGCAGATATCTGGTAGTCTGTGAGCTATATCAAGTTTCCTATAGCTTACTCCGAACCCAACCTTTTCATCAAGCTTCGAACCATCCGTATAGAAGTGAAAATGATTTCTATTCTGTCAACCCATTCCTCTTTGGGAGTTATCATAGTGGTGAAGTTCCTCTCGAAGGTGTACACCGTTAGTATATTGTCCACTCGGTCGGTTACCATAGCACTACACTGTGATATCCTCATGTGGCCGTAGTTCTTTTACGTCTACATTGATAGGCAGTTAATGCCGCTCTGCTTGCAACTCCTTTTGCCCTAATATCTGATGGCCGTAGATACAGTAGAGCTTATAGAGACTCAGTCGATGTAGTCCTTAAATCTCCGCTTCTGGATAGGCTGGTAGTTCTCTGAACCTTTGATAATTGGTTGTTAATGGATCGTTAAGTGTTACATCCCATTATATAATGATTGCCCAAACAATTTTCACATTTATTCTGCGAACATTTTTCCCCGAGAGTAACCCACATTCAGCAAATACGTCGTCTGTCGCGCACTCACCGCACAGTAGTGTTGTTTTATTTCCTAAGTACATTTATAATTGTTATGCATGCAATTTATTTTTTTATTTTCCAATTTTAATTTTCATTTACAAACTAAAATATTGTGTTTTATTTAGTGCGTGTGTGTTTTGTACTTTTTTTTGCATTCTACCACAAACAAAAAATGTTGTTACAAAATGAAATAGATTTCAGTCTTTGGGTATCAATCATTCATTCGCTCATTCATTCATCATTTGAACTTTAATGCAGAATCGATTTGTGCTACTGCCGTTTTTTTTGTCTTTTCTTTCTTTATTTTTCTCATTCTCTCCCTAAGATTTCGTGCTGTTTTATTAGAAACAATTGCGAAATTCTATTCCTAAAACTTCTAAGAATCGTAAACAATGTTCTTTTGCAGTACAAAAATCAATGACGAGTCGGTGGGGTGTTTTATGTAATTGCTCGTTCGTTTTTTTCTACTTTACAGAAAACTAAATTTTGCTGAAAATCTAAACAATAGATATGAATGTATGTTTTCTTTCGCTTTTTTGTAAACAACTTAGTTATGAAAACAAATGCATAATTTATATTAAAGTGTAAACATGCTAAGTTTTTTTCGAAGGATATTTATCGACTTTAATATTAGTATATTTCATCCAATGGATAATATGTAAATAAATGAAAATGAAGTATCTCGTTTTTTTTGAAAGATATTGAACTTTAAAGTATGCAGTTTGCTATTGCTATGGAATTGTAAACACTAATTTTGAAAAAAAATCACTTTTATGGGAAACGGCCCAAGCACAAATCACATTGGAAGATAAATTCCACAAAAATAACTTTGTGGTTTTAAAATTCCTATGTGTTATTTTGGATAGAGAAAGCTTTCACGGTCTTGTATTCATGTCAGAGGTTTATGGGCCCAAGATGAAGGTTTAAAACCTAAACTAATGCATTGGTTTATTTAGCGGTGACATGGCCTGTCCTGAACTACGTTTTCCCTACTTGGTGGACTATAACGGGGTTTGATATACATGTTAAAGCTTTGAACAAGGTAAATAAAGTTGATTTAAGTTACCTGATAGGAGCGATGAATTCTAATGCTAAAAGTTCTCTAGAGATCATTGCAGGTATTAAACTATTAATTTATTTATAAACCTACACTAACTCGGTTAGCCCAGCTGGACCTTCTGTCAGATACCAATTCTAGACACGAGTATGTCTACAATTGGTACGTAACAGAAGGTCAGGTAATAGGTGATCTATCACTAGTTCAATCCAAGACAGATTATATGATCAGCCATGACATATTTGATAAATGCGTACTCGTTGAAACTCATAATGGCAGAAGGAGAATATGAGGAGTCTTAATATAAATGTCTTTAATGGAAATGGAATGGAATGAGGTGCTCGATGCGTCATTTTCTGTCGTGAGTTTGATTTGAGGGTCCCTCTTCGCTTGCTTCAAGAATGTAGCAACTTCCAAGCAGAAATATATGCGATTGTCAAAGAGGCAGAACTCATCTCTTTGATGCGAATATATGTATATATATATATATATAAGCGATATTTACTACTAAGTGCGAATATAGGATCGAAGGTGGCCAGCCAGAGTTAAAGGTTCTCGAAGAACATCATAACGTTGTGGTGGGTACCAGGCCACAAAGATATACTCGGTAATGAAGCAGTTGATAAACTCGCTAAAACAGGAGCCAACTCCTCGAGCTGCATCGAGTCAGATGTACGAGTATATCCACCCATGTCGCTAAGCTTCTTCGTTATACAATTGAAATATATAAATCTTTGGCATCAGAGATGGAATTCAGTAGATGCCTGTGAACAAATTAAAGCTCTTTGGGACGAAATGTCTTCACGTAACGCTTAAAGTATAGTTAAAGCACATCTATGATTGATTGAGGGCATTATAACTGAACATAACAGCCTCGGTGAGTACCTACGTGGAATTGGCCTAATAAATTATGACTTGTGTCGCTGGTGTCATGACTCTGACTTGGTGGAAGAAACCTTTAATTTCCTTTGCCAATGTCCTATTTTATTGTATAGAAGAAACAATATACTGGTTTAATTTTTCATTCAGGGGAATGAGCTTAAATGGTTAATTATGTGGAATTACAAGGGACGCTTGGTTTTGTGAGTTGTGTCAATCAACTCAAGCTAACCTTTATTTAAAAAAGTATATTGTAATAATGTGCAGGGAAATATATATATATACCTCTAACTGTTATGTCTCTCACAATCAAACTAAACTAAAAACATATGATCGATATAGGTGTGCCAACATACAAAAAAACGCTAATCGAATGCACGTAGCCCGAATGCACATTTATTTGATGTACTTCATATAAATGTTAATAATATAACAGCCTGTTTCTCTATTTCGCACGAAAGCGATGCGAACGAAAACAGCTGATTTTAGACCTACTAACTGGCATCAGCCATTATGTATGCAGTCACTTTGTCGTTTTGGTACCTTTTAGTAGGTCTAAAATCAGCTGTTCTTCGTTCGCATCGCTTTCGTGCGAAATAGAGAAACAGGCTGTAAATGTTAATAATATAAATGTACGTTTTCTATCACAATTAATTTGAATACAATTTATGTCGATGGTAACTAGGTACGGGAGACAGCATTTTCTAATAATATGTTTATTTTCCATTTTTATTTATATGAAGAGAATATGAAATGAAATCTCATGATGTAAACAGGACCTAACATGTTCATTTGTTTTTCCTTTTTTGGCGTTGTATAGGAAGGCGAGCAAATATTTTATATCTCTCTCTCAGTCGACATTGGATTTTCGAAATTATTCGGCGTATTCGAAAGCGTATTTGGGTAGCTGTAGAGCATAACCATACAATTGAAACCGAGTTTGGCAGACGCCGCATGTTTTCACTCTTATTTAGGAGACAGCCTTACACTTATTTCCATATGACAGATTAAATCAGCTGATTTGTTATGCTATGGCGACGTAATGGTTACGTTTCGCTAACAAACCCTTAAGTCGGACTTTTAAAAACGAGTGAGAGCTCACGGAGTCCATTTTACTTTGGAAGACAGCCTGTACATTCAATTTTTTATTAGCTCTGATAACGTTTGTTGGACCTAATCATTGCTAGAAAATCATAGAAGCCAGGAGGCTAGTCCTTAAATTGCGAATATTCCATTGAAACATATATAGGCACATTTTATTGTTGCAAAGCCTTTAGGGCTAGTAAAATTGTTGACTGTTGTCAAAATAATTTTTGACAGTAGCAATTCGTTGCGCTTTGTCATTTACGTAGTACCTTATGTAGCTTAGTATCTCGCTTGCCGCCAATTTAAAAAATCGCTTTAGATTTTTATATCCACATTTCCAAACAATTTAGTTTTGTTTGAATTTGCAATGCAAATAAATGCAATAAAAACACCGGCAAACGCAAAACTTTCGCTTTCAACGAAAATCATAAAATAGGAGTGCATAAGTACATAATACGTACGTATGAATGAATAAATGTGGTGGTGTATTGAGTATGAAGACTATTAGCAAAAACAGCACCTAGCACTAGACTAGTAGAAAAATAAAGAAAAATTATAAAAAAAGTGAAATAACTCAAACAGAAAAAAGGGGAGAATATGACAGAATTGCACAGTAACCCAGTGACTGAAGCGTTTTTTTTTCTTCTATTTTTTCTCTCTGTGGCGTTTTTCTATTTACACATGCGGATTTGCAAGCACATTTTTATGTTCGTCAAACGGTACCAACAGGAATAGTATAGTATGTATATAAATATGATAATACAAAAGAACAAAAAAAGAAACAAAAAACGTGTTATCTTCAGTTTAAACTAAACGCAGCGTCGTCACTCGACATTTAGTAGAGCAACGGTCAAGTGAAAAAGAGATAGATACACATATTTAGACGTCATCATGACATAATCATAGATTTGTTGTAAGACTTTCGTGCAGTTTAGGTTTGTATAAAACTGAAAGAGGTATTTCGCGACTAAATTTGGTTATGAAGTTCCTGTGAGAAACATTTTTATTTGATATAATCTAAATGTTAATACATATCACAATAATTTATAGAAGGTCAAATGAAAGCCTTTACGTTTCTTTAATCATTATTATTATTCTCAACTCGTGAAATCGAATAATTTACGCAAGGATCTCTCACATTTGACAGCATTGGAGATATTATGCCTTAAGCGCATAAGGGTGTCTTTTAAATACGAGTAAAAGCGTTCGGCGTCTGTTAAACTCGATTTCAAATGTATGGAAATATTCTACAGCTTCTACTACTTAACATCCTTGTCTGAACTTACAAAATTACTACTAATTTATCGTTCGAGTAATCAGTCCATTAGCAACAGCTGAACTGTGCTTAACCGTAACTTTTTATTGTCTCACTTTTTCCCTTGACAACCTTTTTTTCCACATACGAGTACTCCGTATTTCGCACGCACTCACTTGGCGCTTTGGGTGCATTTTTTTGTTTATTTGGTGTTACCTGCTAATAATTTTTTTATGGTTTTTCATAGTTTCGTTTTTCTACGCAGGGTCTGCCCCAATGTCTATTTCAAGTCTGTCCATATTCCGTATGTGTCGCGTCATGTTGCGTTATTATCTACAAGTTTAAACATTTGCGTAGCTGTTAAGCGTTGGAATTTTTTTTGCTATTTTACTATTTGTTTATAACTTAGTTGTTGTTGCTGTCTGTTGTAGTTTTATTTTTCGTACAATTTGTAGTACAATACACTCAGCTCGGTATACATGATGTTTTCCACATTTGAGTTCAACAACTTGATGTTAATCAAAAACCAAATGTGTGTTAATTGTTATAAACGTCGATGTGATGAAAACAAATTTTCTAGATTAGAATCTCTTATTGGATGAATTTCTTTGCTTTCGCAAATGGTTGGGGTGGACTTACTTATCTTGAATTTCCAATTGGCGAATTTGTTTATTTAATCTGAGCACTAATTTTACGATAGGACTCTATAATATTTATTGATTTTTTATGATCACTTTCCGACTGACTATTTTTTGAATAAATCTATTTAATATATTATGCATATCATTTTAGTTTAAAACTTGACGGGATTGAACTTTGTGTGGTTGACATTCAAGATTTCATTTTTTTAATTACTTTTTAATTTTATGTATTTTGTTTTAAAGAAGAGCGACAAAATTAAAGTTTTTAAATAACATAACATAATAAATTATCACTTTTTATATGCTTCAAAATTGGATCATTGCTGAAGTTTAACCCTACAAAGGTTCGATTGCAACGCTAAGCGGTTTTAGGCAGAACCAGTATTTTTGACACAACAAAAGAAGTAGCCATAATAGATGTAAACAAATTAAAACATATTACAGTAGTTTCGGTTTAGCTGGCACTCGCTTAAGTGTCACTTTATGATAACCCACAATGTCGAACGTTAACGTTCGCATGACTTCTAACAGGCTTCAACATTGTGGCAGTTAAATGAATTTTACTTAGGTGCAATTTGTGCTCACCTGCCACTAAATCTAAGTCAAAACGACTGTGTTGAATTGTTTTAAAAACTGAATTACGCAGAAAAAAGATTAAATTACAAACTAAATAAATTCCGAAAAAACTAAATTGTATTATATTTATGTATTTATTCCCAATATTTATGAAAATAATAAGTCCAATACATATAGTTATATTTATTATATATTTCTTTACAGAATGATCTCTTTAAGCCTCTAATAAATTTCATATTGGAATTCTATGCATAAAGAAAATATTATTTAAATTTACTTCAAATCCAAAGTCACGTTTTGAAATTAAGGTCATTAAGACAAAAGATTGTTGATATTGTGTATTAGAGTTGTTGCTGTGTGAGTTTGTTTGTAAACAAAAACTGTTCAATAATATTAAAATTCCATCTTCCAATATTCGAAATTTTTCTTATCATTTTTTGTAATATAGAGCTTTTGTGGTGACAAGTAAAATTACAGGAACGCAACGAAAGTAAAATTATTCGCCCTCGTGATATGTGTCATTCGATTTGATTTGAAAAACAGCTGATACATTTTTGTTTACATTTTATTGCTATTGAAATAAAAATAAGTTTTGCAAATTATAATGATTAATTTCAAATATGACTATGCATATTTTACGACAAATTATTCAGTATTGCCAGGTAAATAGCAAATTTCTATTTTCTTAAGCTAGCTCATGCATCTAATAATGGCACCATTCTCAAAGAAATAATTATTTTTATTGGCAATCCTGCACATAAATATTTATAAAATTGTAAATATATGAAATTATAAAGTTTTCTTCGTCGGAACTGACAATTCACCTATTGTTAACAATCTGTTTGCAGCACTTTAACAGGGTTGATAACGTTGTCCTATCTGTCAACTCTGTGTACATAGCTTAAGCTTTAGTACGCGATTTAGTGTGTAAAAAGCGTTCCTTGTCAACGAGTGCCAAAAATTTTGTTTTCATTTTCATTTCACAAAAAAAAACATCTAAAAAATGATAATTTGTAAATGTATATCCCAATTTTTTGCCTAAATTATTTGTTTTGCCTAAATAAGGGTTAACGAACTAAACATTCCGCAATAGTGAACCGAATAGATTAGCGGAAAAAAGGCAATCATAAAATTTCGAAGTGGTTTTGTTTTGGTTTTTGTGTATTTTTATGACGTTTTTATGTCTTTTCTGATATAGTGTGTAGCTTTTGCCATTCGCCTGGGCTGAGATTTACTGTGACAATCTCATGGAGCATAACCAAAGCATTGAATTTACAGATGATGACGAATGAAATCTTAAAATAAATAAAAATTATAAATTATCGGAAATTATGATTTTGTGGAATGTCGCAAATACGTCAATCAATTACTGAATTTGATACTATACATTTAAAATAATTTCAAATCATATTTGGAAACATTATGTATCTGAAAAAGGTATTTTTTTTATGTTTTGAATTACTATACTTCTATTTAGCAAGTGCGATTAGAAAGTATTATTTTCATATATCTATGTTTAGCATTTTCATTTTCCAAATATACAAACTGCATGGCATAACGTTTGACTAACTCAAAACTAAACAAAATCACAATATTAACCCTTTTACAAAAACTAATTTTAAATGGAAAATTTAACAAATTATGACCCAAACCACATTTACGAGTATTATAAACACATCATCTACATACACAGCTGTAGCAATGGTTCTACAACATTTTATCATAAAGATACATAGATAAGCTTTTTTTGAACAAATATTTTTGATAGCTTGTTTGTGTTTTGGTGGCTTATGTAAATGTCTGTTTACAGAAGACCAGTTAGTTGACTTTAATCAATTGATGGTCATAATTTAAACTAAACTAATGGGGAGTGGCATTTTTGACAACTTCAAAGTTTGCGGAAGAAACATTAATATTCTGGAAAAAAAACTTAAAATTTATTTTAGATGAGTCAATAGCAAGAAATAGTTAAATGTCTACCTAAACAAACTATTGTTTGTTTTGAAATAAAAAAAAAAACAAAAAAACTAATTTGTTATTTATATTTTTTCGCTGTCACATGAAATAGATTTCAATGAAAATTGAAGAAAACGCATAAAATTTATATTTGGTCGCTTTAAAATACTCATAAGCAAAAATACAAACATTTGGTGGGAGGATGAAAGGTAATTCTGTATGTTGGCACAGTTCATGGTTTGTCTCTAAAGACCAATAATTCAATAAACCTATTAAAAATGTCATAAAAATTTAAATAATTTATTTCACACACTTCAATAATTTAATTGCCTTTAATATTTAGAAAAATCGGGATATAAACAAACCCGAATTTTAGAAACTGATGAATATTTCGCAATAAACAATGCAATAAAACGCCAATAGAAATGAGAAATTAATTTAAAAAAATGGCTTAATTAAAATTCTAATTGAGATAATATTAGTTTTTTGATTTAATAAAGTTTTTCGAAATACTTTATTAAATCAAAAATAAAAAAAGTATAAACTATTGCTATATATGGAATTGCGTATGATTCCGATAAGCAAAACGCAGCAGCCAGACAGAGAGACAAATGACTTAAAAAGGCCCAAAACGGGTTTCCGTCGAATATTCTTGGGGTCTAAGGTCACTCTTTCTCTTACTTCTTCCATGAGGGTTATAATTTCGAAATTTATCCATAGATTTTTTCAAATTGGCATTGTTTCCCTAGCTAGGATTCGCTTAAAATTTTGAAATTGTTAATGCTCTTAATAAAATAAGTGAAAATGGCTTTTAAAAAAAATTAAATAAAATATTATTTTGATTTTTTTTTCTTTTTTTTATGGTCATGCCAGCAGAAACTTTTTTTTTTTAAAATCGAATGTTTTCTAATTTTTTAACGACTAATGCTAACCACTGTTTCTACGTCAAAGCTACATTTCCAAAATTTGTAGCCCAGATAATTACCTTGACGCGTATATCGGCCAAGAGAGATACCAAGAAAATTTTAATAAAAAAAGCTTTACCATAATAAAATGTTCGGTTTTGATTTGTCAGTAAATTTTTTAAAAAAATAATACCTTATTTTAAAATGTATAGGTTAATATTTAAAATTCTAACCAAATATTTGTTTTTATTTATTATTCAGTTTTTTAACATATATTTTAATAATTTTCTTATTCCTATAATTTTGTAGCAATTTCTTTGTGTGATTGTTAATTATTTTTTATTTAAAATTTTTTGTAATGTTGTTTAAAAGTTGCATTTAAATTATTTCTTCAGAATCAATTATCGTAAATCGCCAAAAAAGACTTATTTAAATTTTGAAAAAAATTCAGACCATGATTTTTGAATTTTGTACAATACAAAATTTATTTGAATGTTAAATGAAAATACAGATGTTGGCGTGTTTTATAATAATTATACAGAGAGAATACATAGTTGCTTTGGGACAATTGAATTGATTGATATCTGAATTTTTCTTGCTGGTATTACTATAACATTTATAGCTGTCATATGTCATGACTTACCTATTTACCCACAACTGCAGAGTAATTTTTGATAATATTTCAATCAAAATAAACTATGTTGTCAATATATTTCAAACAAAACGTATGTGAGTTAAAAAAATATTTAAAGCATGAAAATTTATTAAAACAAATACATATGTTTTTCCCTCAAAGTTGTCCTAGAGCATATTCAAATAAAAATTGTTATTTGCATATTAACTAAAATGATAAAAAATCCCATTACTAAATATTTAAAATTTTCATTCTTAGAACAAACTTATTCAGTTTGTAGTCGTTATGATTTGAACTAGAATATACAATGATAGAAAGTATGTATTTTAATCGTAGGATACATATACATAATTCGAAATCCAGGAAAAATAAAAATCGAAAAAATCAGCAAAGTTTTAAAAATCTTTCTTAACTAAAATATTTTTGGGGAAATTCCTAAATAATACATTTATTTGTATTTAAACACATATTTTACCTGAGAAAATTATTTCCCAAATATGAATATATTGTTATAATATATTATCATATGCGCTCCAAATAAAGTATGTTGATTTTCAAATAAAATTTATTTATTCATAAATATATAATATTTAAAAATTTCTGTTCCAAATATATTTTCTTTTAATTCAAACATGTCAAAAAAAGACGAGTTTCCCCGTGTGGTTATCTTCATGCCTAAAGGCTGATAATCAAACTCTCAGAGACAATAAGGATAAGAACAAGAGACAAGCGAATGAGAATTATACCCCAAAACTCACTTTTCGGCTACGGTCAACTAACACTTTGTCCTTGTCCACAAGAAACTCAATTTGTATTCACTTGCGTAAATCACTTACACAGTAATATTTTTTAAAAATTTGTTTATTTAATTCAATTATCTTTAAAAAAATGTCTAAATACCCTGAAGCCTCAATCCTCAGGAAATGAAACAACATATTTTGTATCAGTTAAATTTCTAAAACTTTTAGCTAATTTTCTTAAAAAAAAAAGAAAAAAATTAAAAAAGAATTGCAGGTATTAAAATATATGTATTCGAAGTTTCCGAAAATTTGTATTTTTTGATTGATGAAAAATTGGTGAACTAAAAATATTATGTGTTTAATATTCTGTAAATATGCAACATTTTTTAACTATTTTTATATGTCTCATTTCAGTCATAAAAAATTACTTTTTACACTTCCAACTTTTTTAATTAATTACAGTAAGACAAAGATGCACAAAATACGCATAAAAACAAAACAATGTTTTTTCTAGCAATTTTTAAAAATATTGCTTTAATATTTTTTTAAGTTGAACCACAGATCTTAAAAAAGTAAACGTAAATATTTTTGTTAATATGTTCTAAGTAATGTTGATGAATTAACCCGACAAAATAAAACTTATCCTACGTTTTCGAAAATATTTTTCAAATTACAATATTAATATTAATTACAACCTATAATTAATATTTAAAATTTGCTTAGCCGTAACCGAGTGATAGAAAGTGGCAGTGTTTTTACTTTGGTTATTTTTTTTATAGTTATTTGAAATTTTTTTAACCAACATTATGATTTAAGCTGCAGGAATATTAATAGCAATTATTCCGATAGCAGACATAAATTAGCACTCTTTTTTATGCACTTTTCAGCAAAATATTTTTTCGACTTTTAAATTTTTTGTTGAAAACAAAAAAAAAGAACTGAAAGTGTTTTTACTTCGGCAATTTTTTTATGCGTTTGAAATTCTTTTTAACCAAAATTTTGATTCTAACTGCATGGAGAAAAATTACGATGCCTCCGGTAGTAGATAATATATTTAGACACATATTAACCCTTTATGTCTATTAATGAAAATATTATAAATTTCCTTCAGAATAATTTTTTATTTCCCGATTTTTCACTTTTTTCTTTAAAATAGGAAACAATTTCTAAATACAAAAAAATGTATGCCCCGAATAATACCATTTTTAGAACAGAACATATCGTCCCCACAATAAAACAATAGCGTATACGCATATACACCATTATTTTTCATTGCATTTTAAGAATCTACGTAATCGATTCTATAGCTGGTAAAAATTTGGTGGAATTCTACTTCCATAAAGTGGGTCAAAAGTTAAATTGAAAAAAATCCTGTATGTACGTAGTATTGTACTTTGATTCCATTTATATACAATTAACGCACTTTTAGACTAATAGAATATCATGTGGCTGTAGCCTGATTATTTCACCACATATTAAAGTGACAAGAAAGTGAAAACATAAACTTCTAAAATATACATATTAATCTTCCAAGAAGTCTTTTTTCACAAAAATTTTAAATGGGATTTTCTTGAAACTACAAAAAAATTATACACTATTCTTTTATTTAATATTATAGAAGCGATTTATCAGTGTGTCATTTTTAGAATAATTTTTTCGGCAATCCAGATAAATAATTAATAAAACAGAATTTTTAATATTAACATATGAATTTTATTTTTGACTACGAGTACAAAGCTTATAAAAAATTAGTTAAATTGTAAAATAATATAACGTTATCATTTATGTTTTGAAAAAAAAAATGTTTCCAAAAGTTTACGATATTTTAAATTAATCTTGAACGGTTGAACAGATTTGAACAAA
The DNA here is from genome assembly GCA_963930755.1 of Eudasyphora cyanicolor. Taxonomy (NCBI): domain Eukaryota; kingdom Metazoa; phylum Arthropoda; class Insecta; order Diptera; family Muscidae; genus Eudasyphora; species Eudasyphora cyanicolor. Next base: position 98,485,676 of record OZ005734.1, read on the forward strand.
GTTTACGTCGTTTGAAAGAGAACACAACGAACAATTTGTGTGATTTTTTTTAAAGGTACAATTTTTTTCCCAAATTTTTTTAAAAGCAATAATTTAAAAAATTGCTTTAACTTCGATTAGAGCAATCAGAATATACACCAGACTCTCACAAATCCAAAACAGTAACTGTATTTTTGTGTACTCAATATTTGTAAAAGTTATGGACGAAATACTTAGGTAGGTCTGACAATTTCGGAAATTTGTCTTCTGGCACATAGGAATTTTAAAACCCCTTTGCATGGAATTTTACATGTAGTATGTAGCAAACGCAATTGAAAAATGTCAAAAAATACCAGGCCTGGCTTAGTATTTCGCCTTTTTTTCGTTTTTTTTCTAAATTAAATTTTTTAAAAAATAATTCGAAAAAAATATAAATTAAAAAATAATCCACAAAAATAGCCCATTCTAATCTCTTTCAAACGACGTACACTTTTTGAAAAGTCGGTTCAGCCGATCAACTTTGTAACAATATTAAACATATTGTTACAAAGTTGAAGAGCAATTCAAAATTTCGTAAAGGACAACAACGTTTTTTTTTAAATTTTAAAAATCTCAAATCACCATAAAATTTTGGAAAAAAAATTTTTTTTAAAAAATGATAGCAAAATCCTATTTAAACATTTTTCAAATTTTTTTTTTTCAAAATATAAATGATAGCAAGATCTTATTTTATAAATTAAAAAAAAACATCCACAAACACATGGCCAGTTACGTTCTCTTTCAAACGACTTAAACTTTGTAAAAATACGCTTAGCCGTTGAAGAGCAATTACAAATTTCGTAAAATCTAAAAAGTCACTTTTTTTTTTGAAAATTTCAAATCATCAGAAAATTTTGGAAAACATTTTTTTTTTCAAAAAATAAATGATAGCAAAATTCTATTTAAACATTTTTAAATTTTTTTTTTTCAAAATATAAATGATAGCAATATCTTATTTTATAAATTAAAAAAAAACATCCACAAACACATGTCCAGTTACGTTTTCTTTCAAACGACTTAAACTTTGTAAATATATGCTTAGCCGTTGGAGAGCAATTAAAAATTTCCTAAAACCTAAAAAAGCATTTTTTTACATTTTTGAAAATTTCAAATCACTATAAAATTTTGGAAAACATTTTGATTTTTTTCGAAAAATTAAGGATAGCGAGATCTAATTGTAACATTTTGCAACTTTTTTTGAAATTAAAACACACCCAAAAAAACTTTGGGCAGTTATGTTCTCTTTCAAACGAGGTGATCTTTGTAAAAATATTCTTAGCCGTTGAAGAGCAATTAAAAATTTCGTAAAACATAAAAATGCATTTTTTCTATTTTTGAAAATTTCAAATCATCACAAAATTTCGTAAAATAATTTTTTTTCAAAAAGTAAATAATAGCCAAGATCCTATTTTAACATTTGGCAATTTTTTTTTTCAAAATATAAATAGCAAGATCTTATTTTAATATTTTGCTACCTTTTATACAAAAATTAAATTCATATAGGGTAATATTAATTTTTTCCTTCAATTTACGAGTATATTTTTTTGCCTTTTATAACATTTTAAAATCATTTAATTTGCTTTCAGTAACTTTCGAAATGCCTCTTATTGTGGATGAAATAAAGAAAAAAATAAAATGTATTTGATACCTATTTGGAAAACGATATATTTTTTTAATTTTGCTTGAGCCATAAACACCAAAAAGTAAAAGCCACACGATTTTCAATCACTAAATTTTTGATTCAAACCCCAATTTAATTAAATATTGGTATGATTATATTTGTATCAATAATACCTCATCGCAAATTTAAATTTTATTAAGAAATTGAAAACACACATCCTTTTGTTAATTTTTTAACTTCTACTAACTAATTTTTTTGTTATTTTTGTCCAGTATTTTTATTTTATATTTAAAAAAAAAACTTTTTCTTCATTACCTTAATGTTTGGTTGCGTTGTATTTATGCGTTTTTCTTTTCAACTTTTATTTATAAAATTCCTTGTGGGTTTTCTTGTTTATAAAAAAAACAATCACTTTTTATTTATTCATTGCATTTCATTTCATTTTAATTTCCAACATTTTTTTTCATTTTTGTTATAATTTAAATTTTTTGGAAATTTTTTTGATATAACTTCACTTTTTACATTTCTTTGAGCAATTTTTTTAAGAGTAGATTTTTTTCTGTTACATATTTTTTTTTCGTACGTATTTTAATTGTAACGTGATTTCACTTTTGTGAAGCTGTCGCCGATAATTTATCATTCATTATCTGGTTTTCGGTGTTTAGACATATTCAGACATTTACTTTAATTCAATTCGATTCGATTTGTAGAGGGTTATTTATTGGTCGGTTGGTTCAACTTCACTAAGATTTAAGATTTATGTTATTTCATTAGACTTTGATTTTTTTCTTTCATTAAATTTTGCCAATTTCATTGATTATTGTCGTTTTAGCGGAGAGGAGAAAAAAGACCGGAAAAGTGTTTTCGTGGGATACCGCGTCGCGCTTATCTTGGCGGCGTTTTTGTTAAGGCGCGCACAACGTAATCGTCGCGTCGTACTTTGTTCGGTCGAAATTTTGATCGGACGGACCAACAACACAATTTTCGCCGCTTGTCGGCTTTTTTCTTGTTGCACTGCCTTAGATGACAGTTCCGAGATAGAGCCGGACACACTCTTTCGGTTTAGATTTGGATTGGGTTTGGGCTTGAAGTGGGTGGGGGAGGAGTGACTTTTCTTTTTGGAAAAATCGCGGTGGGGCTTTTTTTCGTTTGATTAGCACTTTTATTTTGGCACTTTTCTTCACTATCGGTCAATTAGCGTTTCGTAACGAGCAGAGAAAGAAGAAGTTTTGCGGCCGCACCATTAGACACACATTCGCTCACTGAAATCGAAAATGCGGCCGATAGCTTGACGACAGCGGCAGCTGCTGCTCTATGTTGAGTGGTGGTCGCTCTATAGTAGCGCCCATGATTGGGGTTTGGGGTCTCTGGCGAAATATGGTACTACTCTAGATTTGCTCTTTATTTTGTGTGTGTGATTTTTGTTGTTGTTTTTGTTTTATTTAGACGGCACAACACGTTTTCTAACTTAAATTGTTGTTGGTGTTTTTGCGTTTCATTACGTTTAAATCATATGAGAGAGAGAAGTGATCTGCGATCTGTTTTTCGGCAGCATAATTTTCACCAAAAGATCATTCACTTACGAACACTCACTCCACTACGCACGCACAATTTTCCCCCCGATTCGTTGGGGTTCGCATAATCGCCCACGTTGTGGAAAATAAAATATTTCTCAAAAATTCAAAATTATGTTTGTTTTTTCACCATTCACAGAAAATATTGTTTTTTTTTATTTTTTTAATTTAATATAATATTTGTTATTTATTTAGTTTAAGCTTTATTTATTGACTTGAATTTTCAAATTCAAATTTTCCCGGTAACGTATTTCATTTCTCGTTTCGTTTAGAATTGATTCTTGTGTGTGTTTTGTAATTCTCACAAAATTTGAAATGTTTGGATTTTGTTTTGTTGCTTTCATCAACCGCGTATCTTTGAGATACTCCCAAATGGTTTCGTATCTAAATTCAAACTGAAAATGCTCGCACACACTACGTTCGTTCGTTCGGTTGTTGTCGTCGTAGTCGTTGGTGGTGGTGTCGTCGTCGTTCGTTGCCGCCGCTTTATCATCGGTCGTCCATTCAGAAAACATTCATTCAAACCTACCGACGGACCGACACAAAGCAGACCTAAAAGTTAACAGAGGAGAAGAAGAACATCGACTGTCAGAAAGAACACCATCGTCGTAACGTGTAACGTACGAACTAACTCGCAACGCAAGAACACCAAATACATAACACTACTCGTACCACCACCACCACCACAATCACCACCGGCTAAAACACAACATTTCTACTCATCGCAACATTTACATTTACATCTAATGTAATCAACAGACAGCCAACCAACCAGCCAGCCGTCTTTACAATGTAAACAACACAACACTGTACACAATGTACGATAACAGTATGTTGTTTTGCGGCCAGCTGTTGTTGTACACAACGGTATTAACAGTGGGACAAGAGAGTGTTCTATCTGCGCAAAGGTTCGATATGTTGTGGTTTGAAGAGTTTAGTGACTTACAAAGCAACTTGCAGCCTTTTTGTGTTAATGCGGAACGGGTGTTCAACCAGTGCAGTCTACTACTAAGTGACGCAACTCTGAATATTTTTTATGAAAGAGTTAACAATAAATATTAAGAAAACTGATAGGAGTACACAGAAAAAAACAACGTATTTAGCTGACACAAAATCTGATGTGAAATTGATATTTTATATAATAGGCATGTTTTCGTTACAAGCTAGCGATTTTAGTTTAGCACTTTGCAACGAAAACAACCGAATTCCACTAACTGGCGCATAAGCAGTAAGTTGCGGATTTCCACTTCTGGTAGCAATGGTATCATGAGTTTGAAGAAAGAACAGTGCGAAACAGATAAAAAATTCGTAAAAAGTATTTGTAAAACATAAATTTACTATTCTATGTTCAATTGTTTACACTATTTTGGCAAATATTGAAATAATTTTCCATTTTTGTTCTTCTTCTTCTCGTTAATTCACAATAATTGACAAAGATCTCCCCAAAAATGAGATGCCATACTGGGAAATATTGATGCCCAATCTGGCAAGACCATACTCGATTAAGACAGGACAGCGATGCCAGAAAAAAATTGCTGTTGTCCCCAAATAATCACAAGAAAATCCCCTACTTAACCCCACATAAAACTATTTTCATTGAAAACAAGTCAAACATATAAAAAACTGCAGACTTGAAATGAATTCAAAAACAAACATTTTAAACATAACTCTTTTGATTTTAATAAACTTTAAACATTCCTCTACTAGGGACGATTTTTTGGCGTTTTTAGTTTTCCAAAATGTGTTGTAGTTTTTATGGCACAGATCTCAGGATTTTTTCTAAAAACACCATTTGTTAAAATTGTCATATCTTCTTAACCGCTTCACGTATCTTTTTGTGGTGACAGGAGGTCAGAATATAAAAACATCCTTATAATTAATTTTGCAGATTTTCATTTGATGGCAAATTTATACCTAATAGTGCAAAGTCTCGTACTATTTTTAAATACGAAGTTCAGATTTGGTAAAATCATTTTAGAAAATAGTCGTTAAAAAATGGTTTAAAAAATGAAAGTGTTTCGTGTTGTCATGCGTATGACAACAGACAACAACGAAGGGAGTCCATACTAATATTCTACGGTTTATTTTAAGGTTTTACGCAGTTATATTTTCTGATCCTGATGATGTCTTTCGACTAAAGACGAAATATTGAATGAATATAAAAAAACACATAAAAAACCATTATAGATAGACCTCGAGCTCATTTTTGGATATATATCATACAAGAAAATCTTTATACTTATTGCATCAAATAAACCCCAAGAAACCCCAACAAAATTTACAAAAATCCCCTAAAAAAACCCACCCCCAAATTATTTTTTTTATCCCAATTTTCATTGACTAAACCCCAGTATTGGGGTCAAAACCCCAGTTCTGGCAATCCTGAGACAGGAACACAAGCACCACACTTCATCGGGAACTAATAATGCTTAAAAGTGCTTAGTTCCCCATACAAATTAAGCCCCATATGGTGTAACGAAAACACGCCTAATAAAATAAACTCAAAAAAAGTGGATGGAAAACTCTACTCAAAATCTCTATACATTGTGGAGCGCGGTAATTTGCTTATTTGGGAATGAAATAAAAAGTTATAAACCTTAGAAAAATGTATTTTATATTTTAATTATATTGAACAATAAGGGAATTTTTAAATTACATGGTTTTA